>LR990971.1:586872-2986872 GCA_905163465.1 Craniophora ligustri | reverse complement strand
ACTATTATTAAAAAAAAAAAATATTTTACTGAATCAGAACTATTAATTAAATTCATATTCAAATCTAATAATTCATATTAAACACGTAATGTATGTAACATGTGCGACAAGTAATATTGAACTGTAAAATAATTTAGACAATTATTATAATTTCGATTTCTAATATTTTCGTAAGTATAAGACTTTAATACCTATAATATTCGTCCATGTTTACCAACCGCTCGATATTCGCATCAAAGGGGCCGCCGCCGCCGCCGGCCGGGAGGTAAGATTTGCGGATGAAGTTATGCAATTTTCAAACTAATGTCGATTCCCAAAGGGTGCATATTACAATGTTGTCGGTTGGAATGGGTTACCCTGTTACAGTGTTACAGGGTTTTGAAAGGGTTACCTGTTCGGAAGCGCTTAAATTAAACCCGTTCGACGGTGTAACATGTATCACGGGGTTTATTTTTGAAGCGCTTAAAAAAACCCCTTCAAAAACCCTTTGAAGGAGTATCCGGACGGTCCCTGAGACGATGCGTACTCGCGAATCATATAATTTATAAGCGCGCGTCGCGCGAGTTAATTTACTATTTTATCATATAACATCTAACCTCGGATAGATCATAATAAACTATCGAAATTCCTTTATATTCTATGTGTGACTATGCAATATTTTATTATCTGTTGAGATTTCTTACTTTATATTTTACAGTCATATATCCAGTCAATCTATTTATTTATTGGCACACTGCTGAGTGTCCTTGTAAAATTATTGTATAACCATCTCATTATAGTTTCTAAAAGTATGTAGACATAATATTTTTATTTTATTTTCAGATTTCCGTGTCTCAGGCCTTATTGGGTGGCACGGTCAGGATACAAGGATTATATGAAGACCATACATTGCAGGTTGGTTATTAATTGTTTAAACTATTACACATAATATTGTCATCATCATCACAGTTAAATGACGTACACTAATAGACACTGATGCAAATTTTACTAAGTAGAGAAAGCAACACACAAAATACATACATAAACTTTTTGCCATGTCACATTTGTACGATAACGTAACTAAAGTTAGACCTTACAGTTATTATAATAAGGGTGAAAAGTGTTACCGCAAATCTAGTTAAATCACTTAGGTACTAGTTACGACAGTAATATAAAATAGTCATAATATGTAAATGGGAAATATAGCTTCAAGGCCAAATAAGTGCTAAATTATGTTCAAACAAAAGAAATAACAATCACAGATACAACATTTAAAAGAAAATAGGTATTTAAATAATCTTATATCGCCTGTTTTTTATGACTGGAGTTGTACATGAGTGTGGGCATATTTTTTAAATCATTATATTTGGCCGGTGATGCATTAAACTGCTTGTCGTTTCGTGTAAACCTTTGGTTTTTTTCTTGATTCCTCAATTAAGCTAGAATATTAGGCTGTAAATATCAGGTTGGCTAAAAGTCAGTTCAAATTTAAAGTAATGGCAAGGGATCACATTTGCAAAACATTGATTGATTCATCATAATTAGTATTATTCAATTAGATTTCCACCATCGACTTAATTATTATCTTTCCTGACTTCCTTTGTTTTAATTTAGTATAATAAGTATGTATCTATGTATTTATTTAAGTATTTTGGTTTACAATAATATTATTCTTTAGTTTATTTTACCTTTCTTAGTTTTGTCTCTGCACCAATCTAAGGTTGACTGGTAGAAAATGCCTAAGGCCTTTGTACATTTATTGTATATTTGTGCATAACGTTTTAACAAATAAATATTGAATAATATTTACCTAATTCATTTTGGATGGTATTTAAAAGTACTTCAATTTATTCCCACTTCATTTACCTAATTTTGCCTGTGTTCCACCAAATATACTGAATGTGCACCAAAATATGTTCATTAAAAGTATTGTTATTACTTATATACACTTTCTTGGTATTCAGATTTGGTTCTGGCGTTGTGTGGTCACAGTTCTAACCTAACCTAACCGATATCTGTATTTTGCTGCTCAATCAGTAATTTTGTCGCTCAATCAGTATTTTTGATGCGCGGTTTATTATATTCCATTCATTTTACTTGAAGTGAATAATGTTTGTTCCAGATAATGCCTTGCACATCATCACACAGCACCATCCGGCTGTCGCGAAAGGGCATGAAGCGAGTGAGCCAACACGGCTACGGCGATCACTACGTACATCTTAAAATACAGGTAAATAAAACAAAGATTCAGACGAACTGAGAACCGCCTCCTTTTTTGACGTCGGTTAATAATATAAAATTTACCACCCGCAGCTACAGCGGTAGTTAACACTGCCTTCTGTGCCACGGGTCCGTATCCCGGTAAAAACATTTGTTCCTATCGTGATGAGCATCAACATTTGTATCAAGTCATGGATGTATAATAAGTACGTATTTAGGTACAACAAAAAGTATGCGTACGTACATACTTTTTTGTTGTAAATACGTACTTATGATATCATAGCGATATCTTTCTAGTATCCGTAAGACAACCCTTGATGCTTAGCTTGTAACTAGATGGCGCTGAGTCATAATGTCAGATTATATTTATTATTATTTAAAATATAGGTACATTGGTACTGCCAAGCTAGGGCTTGATTTAAAAATATAAACGTGACCCTACATTTATATATATATAAAAACTGATTGCAAGTTGTGATAGCCTAGTGGTGTCACCAGTCGAATGTGTAGTCAAAAGTCTCAAGTACGATCCCAACACACACACCGTTCCTTCACCGTTTGAGCATGTGATAAATACGCACATGAATTCCGAAAGTCAGTGGTGCGTCAGTCAGCGGTCCTTGGGTTCGAGACATGAACTCGAGACCTCTGACATCTCAATCCACTGGTCACACCGCTCGGCTACCACAGCTCTTCAATGCAATATGATAATATAAACCCAATGCGATATTATAATGTATAATTAACTAATTCTAAAAACTATTCCACAGTAACAGATAATAAATGGGGCTCTAATTATTGTATTATGCATAAACTTGATACACAAAACCTCATTCCGTATTTTGTGCACAGGTACCAAAGACGTTATCGAACAAGCAAAAGGCGCTGATTTACGCATACGCCGAGATGGAGGAGGATACTCCTGGACAAATACACGGCGTGTCCTATGACAGAGACGGTAAGCCATGACTGAGAAGCTTACCTAATAGACGAAACTGAACCTTATCTCCTTCGTAAATAGGGATCATATACGAAACGCGGCGTCCTCGAACACATGTCACACAGATTGCTTAACATACCTTTGTATCAGAAATGCAGGAGAATATAGAAGCTTGTTTCAGTATTCATAACAAATCTCACCTTGCGTGAGTCACGTTTGAAGGTCACAATGAGACATGAAAACATAAATTTATTTTACAGACAAACCAAAAACTAGCAGTGATACGGGCGGTAATACGGAAACGGTTATTGGGGGTGATAGGATTCACCGCGCGAACCGCGATCACGACGAAAGGCAAAAGACGAAAGCGTGGACGGTTCTAGAAAATATAAGCGAGTATTTTGAGGCTAACAAAATGTATTTTGTGACTGGGTTCGTTTTGGCTGTACTTCTTGGTACACTAGCAATGATACAAGACCCTAGTGATAAATATGGGGCGTATAAGTACGTGCAGAAGTTAGATGAACTGCCGACTCGGGAAATGGATAAGTCATTTGGGTATGAGAGAACGCTGCAACGTGAAAAGGCAAACCACCCCGAACTGTATGAGGATGAATGAGAGATTTTATTGAAAGTCCTTCTAAGCTTCTTATTTGCTCTTGGGGTGCCAGTGATTTAGCTCCAAAGAGCGTGTATAATTTATGCTTCTTATAAGAATTTGAAGAGATATTCTTATCTCATCTTATATTCTATTTAAACTTATTAGGTGACTTGGGTCTCAAAGTGCTTTCAGAGTTATTCGAGTATCATCTTAATATTGTACATTAATTATTTTTATTATTACATAAGGTTACTTCAAATAGTTTAAACTCCATATTTGTTTACTACATCAGTTATAAGAGCACAAGGAAAAATATCGACCGTTTAGTTATTTATTTAACTATAATATCGTATACGTGGAAATACGAAAACTACTGTTTTAAATGTTAAAAATAGTATTTATTTAAAGTAACCTTGTTTAGTTATTTGGGTTGAAAACCTATTTCCAAATAAGATTTATTGTTTCAACAAAGAATGTTACAAAAATGATACCATGAAATAGTAGATTAGACCTATTCTTCACGTCTAATGTAAATACAGTATGTATAGTTATTATTTATGAAAGAGTATTTATGTAAGCGTTGTGAAAGGTTTCGGAAGATAGTTTTGAAATGGTTATAGTATGATGGTTTATTATTATTTCAATAATATTGTAAATATTGTAGTCTGTTTCATGAATACACGAAATTTAATTTATATGTTGTTTCATTTCAAACCTCTGACAACCCTACGCCATCATGCTATAATCTAACTAGTATTTTAAAAAAACAAATTAAATTCTAAATTCTTATCGCCAAAATCTTACATTTCAACTATTTGTCTCAAGAAGTTAATATACGATGTACAATTCGAATCAAGTAAATGTGAACCAAGCCACTCATTGATCGCAACAAAACAATCGGCTGTTTTGTGCATCATACGTTTTTACGGCAGACAAGTTGATTAATTCGAGTGTACAGAGTATTAATACATATAGTAAAATTAGAACGGGTCGATGTCTGCACAGTACAGATACTGAAGAAAAACTTAAAATGGGAGAACTTTATTAGAGCTATCGAAAAAGATACAGCAGTTTTTGGAATTGTAGTCTTTCTGTCTGTTTGTACACATATACGCTAAAATACTGCATGAGATTTAATGCAGTTTTCACTGATGCATTTCTAGAGGTCTAATTTAAAATATAGGTAGATACGCTCCATTTTCACACAGGAAAATTAGTAGATATGATAAAATGATTTTTAAATTATACAGACGATGTTGCGGGCTCAGCTAGTTTAATAATACGGGTGAAATAATAACGATTATTTCCTTGTTGTAGGTAAAACAATATAATGAAACATCTCTACGTCTATTGTAAGTTTAAAATAAACTGACTATATAGTTGTTTGACCATCCTATTAGATTGAGTATACCCCTTAATACTGTAATTAACTGTTTTGCCATACATAATCATAGAATTAAAGATTTGTGCAAATGGAAAACATCATAAAAATATAGCAGATATGTAAATATATGTGTTTTGGTGTATGTTGCAAAGCATTTTAAAATAAAGCTTTATACATTTAGTATACGTATACGTATATTAGAATTAAATAAATGGGTGTAGAAGTAATTTATAGAATTATATAGGTACCTATTTACTTTTTGACGAGTTTTTCATCTCTTCAAGATTAGAACGTTTGTTAATCAATAATTCAATTCAGACTACGTAGTTTATACACGTCTTTAGTACTAGTAGGTATTGTAAGTAATCATTGAATGCTCGTGATTAAAAATATTAACATTCATTGTAAAGGTTTAATTAAGAATATCATTTTTAGACCACTAGGCTGAGGGATATCATCAGGGACGGCTGATACGTAGCTTAACAAAAAACCTGCATGCCTCCGCGATATCCTCGACGGCATGTGAAGTCTGGTCAAACGCGAGCAGAGAGCGAGAGAGAGCACACAGCTTAGAAGCTGTGCCCTTAACCGGCTCAACTTGTAAAGAGACCTGTGCCCAGCTGCGGGACGGTTATGCGTCGATTATGATGGTCATCTGTTATTCGAAATTGTATTTTTTTTGTCTCAAGCGTTCTCTACTTGTGTTGATTGCGGAGAGTCGGTCAAATTTCCCGTCAAAGGAGGAATCAGGCAATGATTTGTCAATCCACAAGTGTCCAAGATTGAAATGCATTTTCTTCGGTGAACAGTAAATTAAGCAAAAGAAAAGGCCTTTTCAACTCCTATTTTTAGAGTAATGTTATTAAACTCTTGGTGTCAAGGTGTCAATCAATCTAAAACAATTCAATAAACTCAAACACGGAAATAATAAATTCTACAGTGAAACATTTATTGGCCCTGAATTACTGTCTTCCGACACGGCAGTGAATGTTTTCGTGACTGTATCCTTTATTTTACCAATTTACAGGTAAGAAAATATCAATATCTGAGCCGCATGACATGGTCGATGCGGTCAAAGAAGCCATTAGGGATAAGAAGTCCATCGAGGGTACACCCGCTGAAGAAGAAGTACTCGAGGAATCTAAAAGAAGCAAGGGCTAGATAGACAAAATAATTGTACACCTTACTGTGTATAGGGAGTTGCTGGTGAAGCGCTTTGTTAATTCAAATACATGAGTATTTATGTCTCTTCACATATGGAAATGTTTAGGACAAAAGTTCAATTACATATTTGAAAGAATTTAAAAAATGAAAAAAAAAGTGTTGCAAATTTTTTGGATATAAAACTTCAATTAATTTAATTTTATCAAATTCGTATGACTGATTTATTTATCTGTTGATATTTATTATATTACATGTACGTGGTATGTAGGGTAACACTGTTCTTATGTCCAGTTTCATACAAAAGTACTTTGTAATTAATTTGCCATTCTGTCATCAAAGCGCTTGGGCCTCTTCATAGACAAATGTTCCGAAATCTAGGTTATAAAATTCTCGCTTCTCCTTTAAAACGAATGTTATACATATAACGTTAAATGTTATACGGATATTATCTTTATTGTTTTTTGTTTTATATGTTGAATTTACCAAAAAGTGGTTCTGTGGACAGGTATAACAACGGGGCTATTTGGTATAAAGTTAAAATAGATAGTCGATATGTGTATACAGTCAAAAACCATGGCGGTTTAAATTTATTTTTCAATTTTAACGCTTATTTTTTATTGTATAACGTCGAAAACCGGTCAACCGCTAACACCGAGTAGGTACTTAAAATAGCCCACTCTCATTGGCCCCAAGTGTCAGTACCCCCACTTTGCTGATTTATTATCCATTTGTATGGTTTACTTTAAAATTCTGTGATACATGTAGAATGGTATAAACATAATTTCGTTTTGGAATTGCGAATAAAATATTGTAGTAATCTATAAATTCATGTTTTATTGGACATTTCACAAAGTAATTATAATCAAACATGCTGTACATAGCCGTTGACTAGTGTGTAGGAAATGGTAGGTAAATAAAATAATAAATAACTTAAACAGTGTTTCATTTTGGAACGACGAGTAAGCAGAAATTACAAAGGTCGAGGTTCCTTCTCTGGCTGTTGTGCTGAGGATAACAGGTGGTGTGATGCTCAATTCATACCAGTGTGGCGAGCAGTTAAATATTAAACTGTAGGTATTTACCTACAGTCCTACATCCTACTAATATTATAAACCCGAAGCTTTCACCAGCTGGTTGGTGTAGTAGATAGGAGACATAAATTCGACCAAACTGCTAAGATCCTCTTCGAAAAAACCATTGGAGTCCACATGTATAGGTATCGTCCAGTCGCAAAAATCCATCATAATTGATGGACATCTATATATTTCTCGTCAGTTCAATTGTTCTCTTTCAAATAGTCTATATTTTTCCGTCATACAAGTGATGGCTGCGCCGCTGTGACGTCGTAACGTTGCCAGGCCGCAGTACAGCAACAGTACTGCACCCTCCACATAGAAACCATAGAGAATACGGATGTGGCCTTCTACCTATAAATAAATTATCATCATCATCATCATCAGCCTATATTCGTCCACTGCTGGACGTAGGCCACTAAGTACCTATTTGCCTCCTTAAATATAAAATTAGCAATTATTAATTAGATTGCCAATAATACATTAATTGGCAATTTTATATTTAAAGAGGCAAATACTTAGTGGCACAGAGTGGAAGATAAATAAATATAATAGCTTATTTCTCAGAAAATTGAGGGTGGTAAATCTTTTTAATTCCACATTGAAACCCACTCAAACATTAAAACGTTTGTAATTTGTTGGAAAACTGATGGCTGTAGCGATAATCGTTGGCGTGGGTTGGTATAAACAACTTTTGAGGGTGACCTTTCAGTCGAATGAAATTATATTTTCTATGGCGTATGCTGACTGACGTCTTTAATTTAATAAAGGGTCTCTAAAGGTTACACATTATTATATAAATTTAACTCAATTATTTGTATTGTTGAAAATAATTAATAACTGTTACGTAAGTTTAAGTTTTGCGGGCCATCGCAGGCTATGAATCCTTACGGGGATAACGGCAGTGTATGTTGGTGTTTACAATAATTACGTAGAGAAGGTATCATTATTGTATGTTTGTTTGCGCGCGTTTAATATTGTGAGTCACTTGTGATAGCTACATCTATGACGGTTCAACGTCAAGGATATAGTAAGATGACTCGATTGGAGCAGTATCTCCGCGGTCGGCTTGTACGTCACGGGTTGCGGGTTCAATCCCCGGAGGACGCATGAGAAAATTCTAGTGTAGGGCAACTTTTTTTTAAAGACGAACGTCGTATCGGTATTCAGTTATATTCTTTAGATGACTTACACGATCCAATCCTCCGTTTGTGGTGAACTCTACCGGAAATATCGCGATGTCTGTAATAGTGTGCCTGCGGGCAAAGCCGAACGCAGCCGCGCCGAACGCGTAGTACAGGATGGCGACTAGTGGCACGCTGCGACACGCACCCATCACGCTGAGGAAACGCTGTGGGCCCACACGTAATAAACGTTTAGTTCGACCATTTAGTTGGCAGCTACTTGTAAACTACCTGATTGTCTAACATTCCTGGACACTGCAACTTAATTATCATTAGGTATGTATATATGTATAGTTATAGACTGTCATCATCAACCCATTATTATCTCGCTGCTGGGCACGGGTCTCCTCTCATTTTAAGAGGGATTATGCTATAGTCCATCACGCTAGCCGGTAGGCTGTGATGCTGTGAAGTCTGCCCACCCGCAGTAGCTTCCAGAAAATCTCTCAAACAATGCATGTTTCCTCACGATGTTTTCCTTCACCGTTTGAGCAACTGAAAAGTAGTTATGACTGGTGGCGTAGTATTTTTTTGGCATACGTTCCTTTCTAACAGAATTTCATCACTTCACTCGATTTTTTCTAGTACCTACATATTATAATTAAGTAGGTATAAGTATAAACTACACTAAGCTTTCAACAGATACGTTAGGTATCTCGATTTAAGGATAAGTGACGTTCATTTAACCTTTTTCCAATAGTCTTGCACAAAAACAAAGTCGGTGTTTTATCGGGCAGTTGTGTAATTTAATGCCTGTCACATAGGGTTTCTTGGAAATAGAGATACCTATTTACGTTCTTCAGTAGAGATAAGAAGCCTGGGCTATTTATCAGTGTAATCCGTACCATTATTTTCTTGCCGATACCACTTCTGTTCGATGCCTTCAATACATCAGAACTACGGCTACAGTTGGGGCTATCTGAAACAACATTAAGTTGATACATTTTGTAGTTGGTTAATTTTAAATTTGAAAGTGTTTTGTAGGCATGCAAGTTAGTATTTATTGTAGGTTAGTATTATAAGCCACTAAAAAGGTCCATCGTAAAAGACTTAAAAAATTTATGTACCTATAAGTTACACATTACATAAACAACCTTTGAAATAAATAAGTAGTTACTGTGTAGGTACCTAATTATAATTCGAAATTAAAGACGGCAGATCTAGAGGGCAGTTTCCCTCTACATCCTAATAAAAATACAAATTTAATTGCACTTAAGTGATCTCACAAATTATACTTTCGTCACTTATAGATAAAGACTTGGAAGTAATTATAAACCACTTTATAATTTAGTCATCTACAATTAATGACGTACGAATTTAAGTTTGACAAATTTAGTCTGATGATTGTAAGATATTTGTTTGAGCTGCATAAAATGTCGTACGACCATTACTGCCTACGTTAAGTGTCGTTTGTTACAATAAAGTGCTATATGTTGTTGAAACAGTGGCCAAACGACCTAGTATGGTGATTACACAGACATCGATTTATGAAGTACGTATTATTAATTGATCGTTCATTTATGGATGTAGATTTATGGATGTATATCGTCACTCGGTATTATCGAAAGCTGTGGTAGCCTAGTGGTGTGACCAGTGGACTGAGATGTCAGAGGTCTCTAGTTCAAACCCATGGTACGCACCACTGACTTTTCGGAAGTTATGTGCGTATTTATCACTTGCTCAAACGGTGAAGGAAAACATTCTAAGGAAACCTGGATGCTTGAGAGAATTTCTCGATGGCGTGTGAACGTTGTGGACCCAATCCCTCTCAAATGAGAGGAAACCGGGGCACAGCAGTGAGACAATAATTGATGATATCGTCACTTGTGTAAGTTTTACGATATTCTGCAATAGTGCAACGCAATACATTAGCGTATGTTATTCTGTTTTCAAGATAATAAAATTATAGACGAATAACTACCTAAAACAATACACGAATACGTATACACACATATCAAAAGGGTAGAACTATATACATAGTTATATTCTTATACTATACTTATTCTATATTAGGTTATAGATTGTCGCCTTGTAATAAGAACTGTTAATTCTGTTAATGTCTTGTTTTATCTCTACTAGACAGCAGCTACCGTGTCCGGTGATATTGTTAAGGGGTAGTACACTTTAACCATAGGACAACGTACTGACATCTCACTGACCCTTTGTGGGACTGGACACTGTGTTATTCTGTGGCTTTATCTAATGGTTTGAGTATCACTCTCTCAGCTTACAACGATTTGTTTGGCAAATATTGTGATTTCATTTTCACAATCATTGATAAACATTGTGATCATGATATTCGGGTGGTTGCCAATTTTGTTTTTACTTTTTATATTTCAGAAACAATCCTTAATAAAAAATAATTAGAACACTGAGTCAAGTAGTTACAGAGATATGCGTGTGAATACCTACGAATACCTATATCAAAGAACATTTGAATACTGACGTCATAGAATAATAGAGTGGAGAAAGAGAGAGAGATTTTTCTTCACTTCACAGTTACACTGAAAATAACGTTGATTTTATAGCAAAAATAAACTTCCCTTCGACTCTATCCCGATGTGAATAGAGCCATACTAATACTGTGAGACCGAGAGAAGCGTTGAAGACGTAATTTCTACTAGCCGTACCGTTGTCATAACAACTTAGCTAGTTACTGTAATTAGGAATCAGTGCCATACTTTGTACAAGCTGTGAAAACTACTGGTAATTAGCTTAATGAATGGTTAGTATAACTACCACTGCACTTCGGTGGGAATTAGTGCGGTAATGGAATAGAATAGAATAGAATAGAATAGAATAGAATAGTAGTTTATTGTCTTCAATATTACAGCCATCATTGTAGTAATTAGGTACTTACAAGGCAACTATAATACCGAAAGCAAAAGGTTGAAGCGTCAGCTTATGCATGGAGGGAGTGGTATTTTTAAAAGATGTAAATAAATAATTTATTTACTACTAGTGTTATTTTTGTTTTCATTTTTTTTAAAAGCCCTTCACTACAAACACTTAATTTCACTTACACAAACGCCCAGACCCAGAACAACTACCTGTAGAACGTACAAATATTTGCTCCGTGCGGGGATCAAACCCGCAACCCGTGACGCACAAGCCGATCGCTCAGCCACTGCGTCACCGAGCGTCAGTCGTATGCGTTCTCAGTGTGAGGTTCTGATTTCCAGTTCAAGAAAAGCATTATTACCACACAGGACCTATGTACATGCAGGAACAACTCGAGGATTGAAATTGATAATTGTTCACTTTTCATACTTAACTCACTGTTCACTATAGGTATTCATAAGACTAAGTATTGGTAAATTCATGTAATTTAATACTACAGTGTTTCTGTCTTATTGGCAGAATGGGTATGGTCCCGGCTGTAGGAGAATATATTTTAGTATAGGTTTGATGTAGTTTAAACAATACATTCTTTTTCTATATTGGTGTTAATTTCTTAAAACAAATCCATCGTCAATAGAAACTTCTTGTGACCTAACTCCGTGTAAGCAGTTATGCAAACAGAGGCGAGGCATAGATGATTAAATATTTACTGATTGTCCGGTATTTGGTATCACATTAACCCGAATGCTAAGCCTATATACCGTTACCTCTACATAATAAGAATACATTGAATGTATTATGAATACTTATGCTCTATTATGTTAATAACTACTTTGACATGACTTTTGGGAACATAACAAATGTGTGTAATAATAATAAAACCATGTAAAATAGTGTACATAACAACACCCTAATGTTGGAGAAATCCAAAAGCTCAGGCTAACGTTGATGGTCCATGTTCCATGTGTAAGGAATCTTTTATCATCAACTGGATCGAACGAATCGATTTTCATAAAAGAAATCCAGAGTCTACCTGTGTATATCACACATGCTTTGTCTTACGTCTTCAGCGAGATTTCTATGATGTAAGGTATAAGACAGTCACCTTTTGTCGGCTAATATAAAGGATGTCTGTTTTGGGACTAGGTACTGCTGAACATTAAATCATTTTCAGCAAGACCACAATTGGCTACGCACTGGGCCACAGATTTATCGTCTGATATTAGTTGACGAAAGGAAAATCCCATCACGAATAAAGTACAGAATAACAACACTGTCGGGATGCAGGATATTACTTATAATTTGAGAATTGTCATGCTCGTCGAGCGACGTTGATGCAAAAGACGTCAGGTTTGTGAATGGATGCTGTTGATTGAGACTGGTTACATATGTTATATGTACGCTATTAACAACGAGGCTACTTAAAAAAAAACAAAGTTTAATAATACACTTTCTATATTTTTCTTTCTAGTTTCTGGTTTGTATAGTGATGTAATGTTTTGTTCGGCTGAAAATAAAAACTCCTTTTCCACAGATTTATTCAAATAAAAATTTTGTTCTATATTTCATCGTATACAACAGTTTTGGGAGTCGATATGAGTGGAACTTTTGTGTATATTATTATATTAGTGTTATTAAATTAAGTGTATATGTGAGTCGTAATTGGAACTGTCCCTATTTGAGGAGCCTAAGAGAAGGCTTTATTATAAAATGTGTACACAGTAATTATACTGTGAGGCATGTTTCTCATCACAAGTGGAGATACTTGTGATGAGTTCTTACTCCTTAAGTATCCAAGTAATTAGGCTAATTATACAGCCTTTTGGATACTCATACATCTTTGAGTATCTATGTATTATAAGTATGTATTTACAAAAGTATTATCCATTGTCTAGTACCCATAGTTTAAGCTGTGCTTAGGGCTGCTCTCTGGGACTAGATGGTATTGTCGCAGAATATTTTTATTTATTTTGAGTGATTTTTGATAACGTTTACTCGTAATTCCAGTTTTTATAAGATGCGTTTGTATTTCTAGTTATGTATTCTTTTAGAATTTATTAGTGAGGTTATTCACTAAGAAGGTGTTAGAACAATGTCAGTCCTCTAAGATGCGAACTATTTCTAGTTCTTGACTTGTATTTTTCAACCGTAACATTACAGTAATGTTAGTAGTTTTTACCTGTTACATTCTGAAGAGCAGTTCTCCGTAACACGAAGGGTCGTTTTTCCCGAAGACTGCATCTCATCTGCCTCATATACGCCTCCACGTGTACCACTATACACATACTGGCGTTTAACACTAAAACAAATTTGAATAACAAAAAGGATAAGTTGCCTTGCGTGCTGCCCTCTATACACCGATGAGGTAGTATCCTACTGTACATTAAAATATCATGCAAAATGAAACGAACAATAGAAATCCGTAATTTCCAAAGTCAGAAACATGAAATTTAATATACAAGTGTTTAGTTCAAACACGTATTTCAGGACTTTTAACAATCAACCTTCTAAGTGGGTGAAGGTTATATGGGAACTCCGTCCTTCAAGGTTGAAAGAATAATATTTTATATTCTAGCTCTTCAGCAAAACGGCATGCGTGTTCCATCGGTTTTTGAAATTCGACCCCTAACGGTGAAATGACGGGGAATTAGTACTAAATTGCGCATAAAACAGTACATTTAGATCAGCTTACTAAGATAGACGTGAGTAGGTACAGCAAATATGGCGTATATTAGCGCTGAGATTCGGCCCCAAAGTGTCTGCGGCACCGGCGCGCCGAACCCTGAAAATTATATTAGCATATTTTAGTATCTGAATAGTAACGTGTTTAAGGAGAATGCATTTTATTGAATTATTTTAGAGCTTTCATTGTAAGGATTTACTAAGAACTAAGTAGCTGTGAATACAAAAGTGTTACCGTTCCTTCATACTCCATGTATGAATATTCTAAAAAATATTCTTAGTGCTTAAATAACTCTGGTTTGTATTTTTTTTAATCCCGTCCCTAAAATGGTGTGTACGTTTTACATGTGTGTGTAAGTGGCAACATAGTTCCTCAAAAGATTATCCGATTTTTTTAGTTTGGAAGGTGACTTGATCGTGAGTGTTTTCAACTATGATTTAAGAATAAATAAAATGGGTTTATCTGTTTGAAGATAATTGCCTCTGTCAAAGGCTTTTTGATTTGTAGTAATATTTTTAGATCGATAGGTAACCACTTTCTTTTTTAAAACAAAAGTTAACCCTCACTAGGATTTTAAAATATTTTTTTTTTATTCTAACGCCTTACCCGGAACAGATCGTACAAATATTTGCTCCGTGCGGGGCTCGAAACCGCAACCCGTGACGTACAAGCCGTTCGCTCAGCCATTGCATCAATTGAGCCGTCAAACCTACTGGACAGAGTCGCCAATTCCTATTTTAGGTTTTAGTCAACCCTACCCCAGCACGCACGCTTCATTTATCGTGTAGCTTAACTATTATTTAGAGAGCTCAACGAACATGGACGTCGTACCTACCTAAAGCGGTCAAGACGTAAACAGTGAAGAGGAACGTCCCTGACAGGTCCCAGAACTGACCAGGGTGGAGTCTCGCGCCGCGGCTGACTGCTCGCACGGTCAGGTCCCTCTCATCCTGTATCCGTTGCTCAATGGCCCGCCGCCATTTTGGTGATAATGGAGTTATCTGAAAACAAAGCCATGCAAGCAATAATGATAATATATTCGGAAATTATGACACAGCGCCATCTAGTTCCGTACTAAGCAACGAGGCTTGTGTTACGGATATATGTAGTTGGTTGATACACAAAATATCTATATACTTTTTATTTGTAAATACACACATATTATAACAGATACATGACTCGGATACAAATGTTGATGCTCATCACACAAACATTTGTTCCTACTGGGATTCAAACCTGGGATCCATAGCACGGCAGGCAGCGTTAACTACCGCTGAGCTAAACGGCCGTTAAGATGTGATTAGAGTTGTTTGTATTATAAGAACATCACGTTAAAATGTCAGCATAATAATTATTCTTTCTTTTTTCTTTATTATGCACAGAATGTTCAATTTGTAAATATTTAAGTTCAAGTTTCTGCCATAATTTCCATTATAATGTTTTGAACAATACGCAAATATACACAATAGTATTACAAAGTGATTTTCACTACGAATACCATTAATTTATGTGATAGAACATCAACTCCTATAAAAGCATTTAACATAAATTACAAATTGTAATGCAAAATCTTATAACAACAACAGGGATTTACAAGATTTGACGGCTAACAGATAAACACATAAATCCAATCGAGGATAATGGGGGCAAGCCCTGATTAATTGCCAAGCCCGCCATCTTGCGGCGAGAAAATTTAATTCAAGTAAGTACAAGCGGTTTTCTACGACATTAGCTGAGCTCATTGCCCTATTAGGTGAGTTAGAACCATTTTCTATGAGGCTGTGTAGCGTACGAGGTACGGTGCGGTGCAGATTTATCTGCACAGCTATTTTTAGTGTACGATATTGATTGATGAAATCCGTAAAATGTAGTTATTTCGCGTATGTGTAAGAATTTAGTAAAATACCCCATTGGTCTAGTGATTCGATGTGTGACTGTTAAGCAAGAGTTTTTGGGTTCGGTTCCGATGTAGGTATAGAAAAGTGTTATTAGTTTTTTTTATATGAAATTCTCAGTGGTAGCTCAGAGTTTGGATTCGTGCTCGGTTGATGGCAATAGCCTCGTACCCTAATACATGGGACCTAAAACATACCGGCGAAATGTGGTTGTACATTAGTACAGGGAACGACAGACATGTATATGTACTTACATATATTTAGAATACATTAATAATAGTACATAAAAAATACTAAATGGAAGGAAAAACCTACAAATGGCTTATTACTGTATAGTAGGTTGCGTAACTCATCGAGTTTGTCTATATAATGTGAAAATTATAGTTACCTAAAGTACTGTGTATATATCATACACATGGTATTGTTTTTCTCTAATCAACAACTAGAATATTTGTTTATCTTTTATTTTCGCAAACAATGTTGACGTAGAAGGATCATTCGTCTAATTGCTACTACGTTATTAAGATAAAAGCAAATTGCATTTACGTTGGAACGTTCTTTCAAAGAAAATTATACTTTATTTGATAGACTTGTTAGCGAGGTACTTTATTCTGTCTAAGAAATATAAGTAGGTAAATAATAAAGTTTATTTTTGTTTGAACAATCGACAATCTCGACGAAAGAACTTACATACATGTATACCTATAAATATAATTTTAGTGTTTGACTTGATATACTCTGTTTGAGTATATCAAGTCACAAGTTTCGGTAACCGGATCTACATATTTTGAAACCGGTTTCATAATCAGTTCTTTCTTATTTCTACGGTTTGTTTCTCAGGTCTAAGCTCGCAACGACTTACTTAAACCAGTTTATTTCGTTTCTAGAATAATATAATTAACGGATTTTTTCCCATTGTTTTGTACGAAATCCTTAATTCATTACATTGTACAAGTAAGCTTTACGTACCTTGAAGAAACCGATAAACCTATTATAAACCAGTTCATTAAAGCCTTGTCTGCTTTTACTCTATCTTGTGTGTGATGCTCTACTCTAGAATGCAATTAGAAAATGTAATTACCTTCCTCCGTATGGGTATGTATTTAAATTGAGTTAGACATTTCGCTCCCTCTCAATGACTGCTTGGAAAACACACCTTTTACGGGGCTTATTGTTCATCATCATCATCATCCCATATTCGTCCACAGCTGGACGTGGGCCTCCCCTTGTGAGCGCCACGCCGCTTATTGGTTAATAATAATCATATAATGAACTACCTGCCAACGTTTTCCCAAACATGGGGTTCTTAAAAAAGGAGTGAAAAGGTTTTTGTAGTATGGCAACGCGCGAACGATACCTATAAACGTCTTTAGGCTACGGTAACCGTATGCCATCAGGCGGGCTTGTTGCTGGCAGTTTCTGCGTGAAAGAGTAACAGACATCCACACTATTCATCCATACAAATGTGGCGGCATCTATCTCGCCACATAAGAACTACGAACTCAGCGCGAAGACGCAAATAATCCTACATCGCGCAAGTGACATTTGCACGCGATATCGTATATATACAACCACCTAACATCAACCGTTGGGCAGTAGCCCGCCAGGCACAACACCTTGCCTGGTCGGAGGATCCTCCTATTCAGATGGAGGGGCTCACACCTCCATCCCTCCATACAAACATTCGTGTTCAGTACGATTATATTACAATCAATATAACATTAACGAGTCGTAATATGTGCCCCTAACTTTGTTGGCCGGCAGTGTTCGGCACGAGTTCGATTGCCGAGTCATTAGCTAGGTGTTGTCAAGTGCAGCACTATGTACTTCGATTAGTGCGGGCGTCCGTCGTAAGGTCACAACACGGTCGGCCTATTGACTCGCATCTAATACTAATAAATTATATACAGCGAATACTGGTATATCTTAAATCAACAGTGTATTTGTATTACTCATTAATTTATGTTACCATAGATTATTATCAAACCGATTACTTTCCCACTGTTGGGAATAGCTTTCCACTCATTTGAGAAGGATTAGGGTATAGCCTGATCTCTCTCTGGGGACTAGTCCACCACACTAGCCTAGTGCGAATAAGCAGACTTCACACGTCATGCCCCATCGAGAAGTTTCCTAATTAGTTTTAAATAGTTGTAACGCACAAACCAGTGATTTTCAATTGATATTTTTTTGTTCTAGTCTGTTCTACTCTTTAACTTGCTTCTTAGAAAACTCTGTTGACCCATAATCCTGTATAAATACTGAAAGGTTTCAACTACAACAGTACTCATATCCCTTTATTGACTTACAAGTTGTCCCAGAATTGCTCTAGAATGTGGTTAGTAGGGACGTATTATACTACTGTATGTTGTATCAAAGTTATGGTTGATGTTGAGTTGAAATTACTACAACTTAGTACTTTTTACTTGGAAAAGGTAAACCGTACTAAGTTATCCAAATACTATATGCTATATATGCTATATCCATACTAATATTATAAATGCGAAAGTGTATCTGTCTGTTTGTCTGTTACCTCTTCACGCTATAACCGCTGAACTGATTCAGATGAAATTTGGTATACAGTTAGTTGGAGTCCCGGGGAAGGACATAGAATAGTTTTCATCCCGGAATTCATCGCTTAAATGGGGGAAATGGGGGAAAATGGGGGTGGAAATATAATTACTAATTTTACGCAGATGAAGTCGTGGGCAAAAGCTAGTAGTATATGTTTTTCTCACGAACCGGCAACAAGTGTAACAGTTTATAGTGCCAGTACCAATTTATGGTACAATTTCTATAGTATCACTATAAAATAAAAACTTTAAACTACCAACATTTTTCAACGACTTTTTGGTAATTCACAAGAACGTTTTTCCACTTTACGTATACACAGACCAGATTGGAAAACATTTCTTCTCCAACCCGTATAAGTAAAAATAAGGAATCTTATTCAATTGATGTATCAACATAATGATTCATAAACGAGACGTTATTTTGAAATAAACACACGAATGAATACTGTAAAGGAATGAAAATAACAGGATTAAAATAATATCAATATACCGCGACAAAATCTGTAGAAAGTATTTTTGTATCAGCGTGTTCATGAATATAATTTAGAATAAATTTACGCCCACTTCAAATGTTTTTCATCAAAATACGTAAATAGGGGTTTATAAGGTACCGCAAACTGTGGACCTGTTTCTATCGACCTTTCAGGGCTGCCACCACCCTCAAGGTATAGATGTTGATAGTCAATACGGCCGTCTGAAATTGACGAGGGTCGAAAAATTGAAGGGCCGCACTATCGAAATATCATATGACGCCGAATTTGTTAAATGAATTCAGCGTTTGCGAAATTGGATTTGTTTCGAGAACACTAGATTATTTGTTGGTCTGAACTGAATGGATATTTGAACTTTGTCTTATTAAATTAAAGAGAGGGAGAATTGGTCTGGTGAATTTGAATGGGTTCAGTATATTATTGTGTGTTTGTATCATTGAGTACATGAATTTTGATTGAGTCTGTAAATGATAGATTCAGCATCTCCCATTTAGAGACTAACTAACATTCTAACATAACATAATATTTAGCATACTTAGCACAGTGACTGAGCTATAGGTTTCAGTGTCACGGGTCGTCGGTTCTCCACACATAATAAATTTAGTTTTTTTTTTGTTAGGGCTTCAGGTCTTATGCTTAACTTGCGTTTATGTTTGTAGGAATTAGTGTTTGTAAACCCACCGACAATACTGAGTAAATAATAAGTTTGTTTCGTTAGAAATACAATAATAGACGTTGGGTGGCAGCTGCAGACTCATTCTGGTAAAATATGGGTGTACAATAGTACACCTATAATTAACCTTAGGCGTGATGGTATCTATATTATATTTGTAACATTACAACATTTTTAGAACATAGATAATTATATTAAAACGCACATATGTATTTCTGATTACAATGCTTATTTAAAAGTTTCATTAGTCGATAAATAACAAACCAAAATACAAATATATCATAATTATCCTACTAATATTATAAACGCGAAAGTTTGTAAGTATGGATGTATGGATGGATGTTTGTTACCATTTCACGCAAAAACCCCTTAACAAAATTTAGATGTATGCGGCTACACGGAGATAATACTGACGGTATCCGATAGTTAACTGAATATATCTTTATTTTACTACGAAGCTAGTGTTGCATCTGACATCTGACATCAACTGTCGGGTAGTCCAATTAGGTATAGGTAGTTGGACGTTGATTCTTCCCAAAAGGGATTCTACTTTTGGGACGAATATAATACTGTAGGTATGATGCGAACTTTACGCTCGGACTTATATCGGAAATGTATACGTTTTAGTACAATTACCTATGTTCTAAAAATTTAGTTATATAGTAATATACATGTGCGGAAAAATCCTTTACCGCCTTTCCCGGACTTCCCTTTACGAACTCCGCATTAGCGTTTACCGACTAAAAAACAGCACCCGTCAACGCCATCAACCCTATTGCCGGGGCCATGGGATTCGCAAAAGCATGCTCCACAACCCTGGCGGGCTTCGGTCCAGCTCTTATCGCTGGACGAGGTATCGTTCGCCTCGCATCCTCCACACAGGCGCACGTGTGACGAACACGCGCGTCGCCTACTTGGGGCCATTTTCAGGTCGGGCGGCGGACTCCCCTAGTCGCGCCCAAAATAGAGGTATCTAAATATACTCTTTCAGATCGCTTTTGTGTTTAGTTGTTCTATAATAGGTAGAATCTATAGCTATATCTATATGACGACCCAATTAGTCCAGCGGTAGTTAACACTGCCTTCTGTGCTATGGGTCCCGGGTTCGAATCCCGGTAGGGTCAAATATTTGTGTGATAAGCATGAGCATTTATATCCCAGTCTTGGATGTACTTTTTTTTTGTAAATACATACGTATTATACATAGATACACCAAGTTAGACATATCACAGAAGGCAGCGTGATGGTCTCATTCTCTGTTGGTGTAGTGTAGGCAGAAAATACAGAACGTTATGTGCTATTGTGATGGCCCAGTTGTTTTAATTTTAGAAATAAATATACGATTATTATTTATATTGTTGTTTGAGATTTTGTTTCTACAGCCCACAATCCGTGTCAATATGAACTGCAGAAGTAGAAACAAACAAAAGTTCTTTATCGGGTAGTAAGTGGCATAAACTTTGGTGGTTTTAGTTTAAGGGATGGGATTATTAACGCGTAATAGTGTCCCTTAGATCTGTCCGACAGAGCCAAGTCAGTGAGATTTATGGAGAGGGCACGACCCACTATCAGATGGGATTAATATATGGGAATGAGGGAGACAGATACACAGAGAACGAAGGAGAAAGAGGAGACTATTTTTTTTCGAATATATCCGATCGAATTATATATTATAATTATTTCGAATATATTCGAATATAGCCATGGCCCCGGGCGGCAAATAAAAGGGGGCTGCATCAAGTGCCACAGTGTTTTTAACAACTAGAAAAGGGGGCGGCAAATTTCCAGACGGCCCCGGGCGGCAAATACCCACGCTACGCCACTGGAGTAATGTAATCCCAATTACAGTCTTTCACTTAATTTACTTTCATATTAATAATTAGAGCTCGCATATGATCTCTTAAATTATTATATCAAAACTACTTTATAATATCGTAAGCCTGAAGCTTTAGTAACATAGAAAACACGTGTTGTTGGTAATGTTCGTAGCACCGTAGCGGCGTAACGTCGTAGCATGTTTTCTTTGTAGCGTGTAGCAATTCCCTTGTGTATTAAGTTTTGTATAATGTAAGACAGTTTTATGTTCAACATCTGTATAACTGTATGTATCTAACCCGATATAATTATATTAGTTGCACTTCTGGTGGGAAATTCAAGAGTAAAAATGAATCCAGCATTTCCTTTGTTAGTTTCTGTCATACAATAGAATATTTACTGTAGTAGCGATTAGGAATAGGTAAAATTATGGTTTGTTTAACGATGAACTCAAAATATTATATAAATATTTCTTAGAATTCATGTACTATCGTAATTTTAAGGCGGTATTATAAAAGCAATATTATTGAATGACTGTACTGAAATGTGAGGATCGCAGGGCCAGGGGCAACCCCGACGAGTGGAGGTGACGACCAAACTGATCATGAAAATAAAACTTACTCTTCATTATTATAAGCTATTTCTAGTAAATATTATAAGGCTTTGGCTCTACTCTATTCAGTCATTGCTTGTTGCAACACATTGCCCCACCTGGCTTTCATGCTAAACTACGTTTTCTAGACACGGTTTCCACTCAAGAACTCGTTTTCTTCAACGGTTCCCACTTATCTTTGCTACTTCAGCTTAATAATCTTTTGAACTATGTACCTATGCCGGGTAACTTAATAGTAATATCACTCACCCTCCACCACTCATAATAATGGAAGAAAAATATTTTTACCGTAAAAATACATTGTTGTTTGCACAGCAAGAGATCTTGGGTTTGATTCCTAGTTCGAGCAAAGTGTGATGGGTTTATCTATGAAATTCTTAGTAGCAGCTCGGAGTTTGGATTTAAGCTCGGTTAATGGCAATAGGCTCGCTTCCTATTACATGGGACCTAAAACATACCGGCGACACGTGGGTGTACGTTAGTACACCTCTACCTAAACCTTCGGGGACGTCAGGCGTGATGGTATGTAAATACATTTTTATATAACTGACGAAATGTCACCACAGTCTCACAGTCTCACTCCTAATTTAAAAAAAGAAAATTTCGTTGCTATCCGTTTCTCTTTTTCAAATGTTCACAATGAACAATAACAGCATGAAATATTATAAAAACACATAACACTATTCGCACATATAGCTGCATAAATAAAATTAGTTTTTTTTCAGTTGAAACGTTGAAAATTTATACGAAATTGGCGGCCAGCATTTTTCACCCAGAACTATTTAAATTCAGATTTCGTCAACTGAAAAAGGGGTCGTCAGTATTTTGTGTTTATTTTTAGGTTTGATATTTTGTTCGGGGAAATTGGTTTTTCTGGGTCAGCATCCATCCACGGGTTTGTCATTCATCTATTGTCGAATAAAATTCATTTATTTATTGACAAAATTGAAATGAATTTTCAATTTCAAGAAGTGCGCGAATGAAAAAGATCTTCATGCTGTGAAGTTGCATTTGTGTTGTGGTTCAATTACGTGTTAATATTTCCATGTTTTTGGCGACTCGATTTCCACAGTGGGTTCCATCCCCGCACGGAGCAAATGATAGAGGTTAAGGTATGAAATTGCCGTTTTATTGTAATTAAATAGGTACTTCGAATTGACATAGAACCTCTCATGGTTTGAGATTTTTTAGTGAAACTTTTTTCACATGGTATCTACCATGTTCTTCTTTTAAAAAATGTACAAAATTCTATTATCGACTTTCAGTTGTTTTTATGTTGTTGTTGTTTAGTTGTATGTAGCTCAGACGCGGAACAAACTTGGCAGAAATAGGTCGCATTATATAAAAAATATAGACGACGCAGTGGCTGAGCGATGATGATGATGATTATGAATGTAAAATTTGCACAGTCAAACTACCTATTTAAGGTATTAAAATTGACGATACAAAACAAAGTACAAAATATCTCCATTTTATAGAATTCCTGCATTATTATTAAACCACAGGAATACCGACCCGTGTCTACGTTCCACGTGGTAAATGCTGCCGCTTTCACCGTGTTGGGGAATTCTTAACATAAAATCAAAGGACGGAATTCCTTGAGGAATGCAAAGAATTTGCGAGACTCGCGCTGCGGTAACCCTGTCTCCCTTTGTCATGCTAAAACACATCGCGGCGGTATTGCCGTCTGAAAAGTTTCATTCAAACATAGATTGAGTTCATTTGCAGACATATTTCATGTTTTCGGAGTTATTTCATATTTCATGCTCATTATGGAACTATAAAATGAAACTTTAAAAATAGATGCTAGAAACAAATTTTGTTTGAAGAAATTGCAATATCAAAAGCGGAATTCAATGTTTTTTATACATGACCCCAATTAACCTTTTTATATGTAGTTGTTGTTTTGAAAATTGAACCTTATAGCACAAACTAATTACTAAACTCCAGTAACTCTTATCTGGATTTTTTTATAACGACTATGTACATATGACTGCCTCGTTGGTCTAGTGGTCGTACAGTGCGACTGCCGAGCAAGAGGTCTTGGGTTTGATTCTCAGGTCGAGCAAAGTGTTATTGGGTTTTTCTATGAAAGTCTGAGTACAGCTCGGAGTTTGGGACTGTGCCCGGTTAAGGGCAACAGGCTCGCCCCCTATTACATGTGACCTAAAACATACCGGTAAACGTGGGTGTACAATAGTACACCTCTGCCTAACCCTTCGATGACGACAGGCGTGATGGTATGTTCTGTTACAAATGATATGTACCTCTTTTTTGTATGTGTCCACTGTCCATGTGTTTTATTTATTAATATACATTTGCACGCCGATAATAAGAATCTGGTGACAATTTAAGGAAAAATAGCGTTTATAGACTAACCCTTAAAGGAGGCTTCACCATCAAGCGACCTAAAGATCGGGCCATCGGTATGCTTGTTTGCCGCTATAGGACTTTACCGACTATAATACATTATATTACATAGGAATTAACGCGAATTTACCTTTTGTGACCACGATCAGTGTAACCCGGTCGAAACGTCAAGCATTTAAAAGGTAAATTCGCGTTAATTCCTCTGTAATATAATGTATTATAATGCAACGCGGAAGTTTAAAAGTTTACCGACTATAATTATAGCTACTATTACTTCATATTTTAAATATCATTATGCCGCTTTAAAATTAAACTATGTTGAGAGGTTGTGACAGTCAAACGAATATAAAAAGTTATTCGGCGAAATAAATAAATATAAATATTCCTGGACATTATGACACAGCGTCATCTAGTTCCGAGCTAAGCAACGAGGCTTGTGTTACGGATACTAGTCAGTTGATTTACTACATATATACTTATTTTTTTGTAAATACATACATTTTATACACAGATACATCCATGACTCGGATACAAATGCTCATGCTCATCACTCAAACATTTGTCCCTACTGGGATTCGAACCCGGGACCCATAGCACAGCAGGCAGTGTTAACTACCGTTGGACTAATTGGGTCGTCAAATGTGAGTTAGCTTCACATAAATTGTGTTTGTTTCTAAGTAAGATTTAATTGCGTGTATCTGTGTATCTCCAACTGTTTGATGTTTAATTTTTAATAGATTTTATATTATAATTATTAAAAGGACATTAGTACGCCTCTTCCTAACCCTTTGGGGATGGCAGATGTGATGGTAAATCGTTATGTTAAAAGGACTTATCGTCGTGTTTGCAGAAAATAAAAAAATATATAAATCAAACCATAATAACTCGAATTTAATAAATTTTGGATGACTTTTAACTACGTTTGTTTAAAACTCATATCTTATATTTTTACGTAGTTTATTTATATTTCTTACTTAAGTTATTAAATACATATTTTGTGATGAGATGATAAACATATAGGTAAAGATTGTTTTTGTTAAATTCGTGTGGGACGCTGTAAATTAAAATTCCTTTGTAATAATACTCAAATTTCAATATTTCTATGTGCAGTGGGCGTATTTTATTTTGATGTGCCAATTTTGCTCCGAATATTTATTTGGCTCTGATTTTTTGTTTTCCTTTGACGTCGATGTACAAATATTCGGGCAATTCTTTGCAGGTAGAGAATTTTTGTCCCCATTCATGGTACAAAATGTTTGTTCATTACAAAATGATTTTCCTTTAAAAGTACCTTTATGATTGCTCATTTATTCTTTCATGATTTATCTCACATTTAAAAAAAGTTTTTACTGTGACAAGTTTTATTTTTTTAAACTATAAGCTCGTTTATATTATAGTAAAAAATAATAATTAAAAAGCATATCTGTAAGTTCATTACTATCTAAAAAGTCTGTTAATTCTTCCTTTTGTGTGCATGATAAAGGCAAGACAAGCCTAAATAAATCTTTCGTGATCTCAACACGCTGCACGTGAAGACATTCTTTAGTAACATGCTTTACAACATGTTTGAGTCGGATACGGAACGCGTCATATAAAATTTCCTTCCGATAGATTCGGTAAGGCGTTACAAAATCCCGGTGCGACGTCGTCCCCACTCAAATGCATTGCAATTTATCAAGTCCCCCTTCCTCGTTATTCAAGAATTACAACAATTTGGTTGGTAGAGCGATATCATTAAAAAGGGTGCAATGTGTTTGAAATTACGTTGCGATATTGTAAATGGTGGTGATATTGTAAATTGTGGTTTTACTGTGAGCTTTTCATGTCTGGAAGGAAATAATGACAGGTTACATATGCGTGTGAGAAGTTTTTCTATATACATAGGTGCAATTGTGTGGGTAATATAAGCTAGTATGTTTAGCGTTTACGAGATAACAAACTGTACAATGTATTAGAAAAACGGTGATCGTTTTGTACTCTTACTTATTGGTAGTTAAGTATTAGTGACTAGGGTATCAGGCGTGTTCCATGGGGTATCTTAATGAATTTCGCAGACCTACCAACACCTTCTATATAGGTTAGCCGCATAGAAAAATTGCATTTGATGACACATATCCCGCCACAAGCCACCGACATAGCTTTGGAAATAACAATTACATAATCACTTCATTACTTTTTTAATAACCAGCACATACTTTGTTATTCCATATTCTTGCATCGAATAGGTTTCTTTAATAAGTAAAGTTGTGATAAATTAGTTATAGAAATAAAATACTTTATATTTTTTTCTTTTCATTGTTATGGCGGTTTGTCATTTTATTTTTATTTTACAGCTCTAACACAACTGAACATGGGTTTTTTTACGCTGTGTTTATCTTATAACCAAACAAAAGTGTTAGTAACAACATTTACGTATTGTTATTGCAAACCGCAACATGTTGGGCGCACGCCGCATGGCTGCTGTGAGGTCGCGGTAATTCTGTGCTGATGTTTTAACCACTATTAATATTGTGTTGTTGACAACGCGCTGGTAATTAATAGAACTAATATATTTGGCATAACTGATGTATTCGAACTATTTAGTCATTACACACGATAATGAGCACGTGAACAATTGTTTGCTTACTTACTGGTTAGGTTAATTGCAGCGATTTTCACGAAAACCTCTGCACAGATATAGAAAAAATAATATGTCATTACTTTATGTGTTTATCAAAAATTTAATATCTATATGTGTGTGTATATATTCCTGTTATGCGTATATGTATACGCCTATCCAGATTATAATAAAAATATCGATCCATATTTATGCCTAATTGTTATGACAAATTATTATAGATAAGGAGCGAAGAAATTCGTATTCTAACTCTTACATAAGTTAAATTATTTTTAAACAAATATAAAACACATTTTTAAACCTACAAGCTTCAACACAAATCTTGCAACTATATGGATAATGGATCCAGTACCCACTGGACCTTCATAATTGGATCCTACCTTCTGGAACGGACCCATTAGAACTCCTATCAAAAGCCTTGTACCCCCTGGACCTACAAAATCCAGTGGGTACCAAAAAAAGAAGTCCAATAGTAATTTTAATATAATATTTTTAAGAAGGTTGATGGGGTTTCTAAATGGTATCTAGTAGGTACTTTTTACGATTGGGTCCAATCTTGAAGGTCCAGTCAGCACTACACCGGATAATGAGTTTTCTATTCATATATACAAATAAACTATAGGGTCAAACGCGCGCACGGGGTGAGAAAATAAACACAATAAATTAATTTACAAGGGGTTTATTTACGGTGGATTCTATAAGAAGGAGCAAAGGTAAATGATCGTTCTACGGGTAAATTCCTGGAATCCTTCAGCCGAGGGATAAACGATGTTGTTCATACAGTATACACGTGTTCGTGTTTGACTTAATGATTATAAGATTACCTTCAGAAGAATAGAAACCGACCGGGCCTCATATAATGACATAGATATACATACCATCACGCCTGTCGTCCCCGAAAGGTTAGGCAGAGGTGTACTAATGTACACCCACGTTTCGCCAGTATGTTTTAGGCGAGCCTTTTGCCATTCAACCTCATATTATGGTAAAAGTTATTTCCTAATGATTTGAAATATGTTTTATTTTCCTCTAACGATTTCGTCTGCGTGGAAATAGTAATTTTATTCAATCTGCATTTTCATATATCTTCTTACTTATTTCTTATTATTTACTTCTTTTAATTTATAATGGATTCCGCATACAATCTTTTAACCCCTTTTTCGCCCTTTTAAGGGATAATATCCGGGACAAATCGTATGTCCTTCCCCGGGACAAGTTATCTCTACCGAATTTCATCTAAATCGGTTCAGCGGTTAAAAAATGAAGAGGTAACAGAAGACAGACATATCTTTTGGATTTATTACTTTTATCATATTTGTATGGAAGTTAATATCCGTTATCCTCTTGAATCGAATTGTGTTCATATTTCCAAGGAGTTAAACATAGAGGTTAAATATATTTTTTTTAGTTTATTTAAAACCAGCCGGCTGGGTACGCTTTTAAGTTTTATAGATAAAGCTACTCGACTTATTTCTCTTGGGAAAACTGATGCATTTTGTTGTGTTTGGAATATCAATATTTTATATAAAGCGCAAAGAATAACATCTTAAGTGCAAAATGTACTTGGAAAATAATTTGTAAGGGAGCGTTAAAGTTTTATGTAAAAAGCAATGTGAGTTACATTTAATGCAATAAAATAATAATGTAAGAATTATTACTATGTAAATATATATCAGTGAAACTCTATGATAAGATATTTGGTATTCAAGGATTTTTTTAGACATTTTTTTTGTAATAAATCAGAAAGTAGTATTTATCTGCTTACACTTTTATTTCTTCGATTTGTGTCTCGATAAATAATTCAAATTTAAAATCTTGGACCTAAGCGTGGAAACGTCAGTCAGTCATTATGACGTTACTTTCACAGTAAGCACTATGAAAAAGTTTTAATATGAAAACCTCATAAAATTGACCGGTTAACTAATTATAAAATAGAGACATATCCTACTAATATTATAAACGTGAAAGTTTGTAAGCATGGATGTATGGATGTTTGTTACTCTTTCACGCAAAAACCGCTTAACAGATTAGAATGAAATTTAGCATATATATACTTCATTACTAGGATTAACAGATAGGCTACTTTTTATTAAAGTAGCGGGCAAAACTGCGGGAGCAAGCTAGTAAACCTTATATTACTAAAATCAGAATTTAATTGTAGCCTATTGTAATATTTTAAATCGATTAAAAACACTTTATCTAACAGCTTTCAAAGTAATACTTTTGTTTCGAATCTCTGGAACGCAGAATTATTTACAAGAATTGATTACTCTTCGCGATGGAAATACCAATTTGTGGAATCGGCTAACCGAGTGATTTCGTCAGCCATTTGAGACATCCAGCACTAGTGCTGGTTCTGAGAATCTAAGGTATCAAACCTGCAACCGTCTGACCGAACTATTTGGGAGGTCGGTGACTTCGATCCACTTCGGACAGTATTGGGATTCCTTCAGCATTGTTTAGCTTGATACTGATTTGAATATTTTGCCTGATCTTAGCGCGTGACTACGAACGTAGTGCTCGGAGTTATGTGATTTGAAAGAAAGAAAGCATATTAAAATTTATTGATAGCTCACAATTCACACAAGACAATTAAAAAGAAAAGAGACATATATCATAAATACACAGAATACAAAACAACTTAAAATATACAGATAGGTAGGTAGGCTCGGTGTGGAATTGTGCGTTCAAAAGGCCACAGCTCAGCATATGCTCCAGGTTACTGCAGCGCTGATTTTCAGCTGCAGCCTGAGACCACAGGCTCTGTCGTCATTAACCGACAGGTAAGTTTCCATAATGGTAGACCTATACATGTTTTTTTTGTGATCTGTAATCAAGTCTAATGTTTATAATATAAAATAATATATATAGTCATTTAGATATGTATGCTTATACAGCGTGTTTCTTAGGATATTAATTAAGATTTGAATATTAATTATGGTATACAATATGATCTCGAGAGTTCGTGAGTTCATTTAGATCTTATTCTTTATTCGAAAGAAGGTTTTATGACAAAAGTTGGTTCTGTTTTGATTAGGTGCCTAAATGATAAATACGATAGCAAAATATTTATTGAGGCTTTTTTAAAAGTATTATACTTATTCCTATCCATTACATAGTTATAAAATGTAGTTATTTTTTAAATTTGCTGTACCACAAATATATACAACACTAACAATATTCATTTGAACTTAACGGGACTACCCAGGGGTTTAATTAACTACTATCAGGTTCTATACCCAAATTCTCAGAACTCTGTATAAATTGTACAAACACAAGCTACCGTTAATCTGGTTGCTGTTTGCTGAATCCTCGCTTTGGCTGCAAAACATTTAGGATTAATAAAACCATGGAGCGGAGACGTATCCGTACCCGTGGTTAGGAACTTCAGCTTCAAAAATTAACACCGCTCCGTTTGGAAGCGAGCCAGATTCTACTGTGTATAGAACAACAGGGATATTAAGTGTTATTGCCGGACGCAGATAAGCACCGAGGAGTCTCTATGCATTTTTTGTTCTTTAAATAACTCTGAAGCACTTTCTGTTGCTGATGTTTGTAAAGTTAGTTATTTGAAAATGTTCTTGTAGAATAATGTTTCCTCTCACGAGATACTTAAAAATACAACCTTCTATGTGCAAATCAGATAGAGAACGATGTTGTTACTAAAATTTTGAGGATAACGTGCGTTTTTCAAGATTTTTCACAATAATATTAACCATATAAATAAATCTCAACATAATTATTTTTCTATGGATGTCCTAACGGATATATTATTTAGGCGTAATATCATAATATACGACCGTGAAATGTTGCCAAGAACGAGAATAAATAAATTGAGTTGATTTTTTTGTTGTAAGAAGTATCTTAAGTTAGGTTAAATGCTACTACATCTTAAAGCTACTGCTTTGCGTTTTTTTTCTATTATCATAATCAACCTATTTACTTCGTATTAGTACTTACTTACTATCATGTATTTTATAATATAAGGATATAATATATACTGTTGTGCGAAGCTAATACCATGCTTATTGTTAGATTAATCCCCGCCGATGTTTCAAAGCAATACTATGTAATACCATACTATATGTAGCTCAGGCGTATAATAGCCGTTTGAAAATCAAAGCAGGCCGCATCACATCATTATAGACAAGTTTGAACTACTGTAACTATCTCAACCTATTTTTACTTCTACACTCTCACATCTTGAAATTGTCGCTGCTTAATTGTAAGGAACGACAATTATTTAAAAAAATTAAAAGTAGGTAGGTGCTTTTGTTTATTTAAATCTAGTGAGGCCGTAGTTTGTTAAGAAAATGCATTTTGTTTTATAGAACTTAATTGGCAATAGCCGTGGTAGACTAGACGTGTGACCAGTGAACTGAGATGTCAGAGGTCTTTAGTTCAAACCCACTGACTATTCGGAAGTTATGTGCGTATTTATCACATGCTCAAACGGTGAAGGAAAACATCGTGAGGAAACCTGCATGCTTGAGAGATTCCTCGATGGCATGCAGTCTGCCAATCCGCACTAGGTTATCGTGGTAGACTATAATAGCCTAACCCTACAGTAAATAGGTTACTGATGATAAGATGCCTAAATCAGAAAGAAACCCTGCAAAATCCCACAAAAAAATCCATGAACCCACCTAGATGGAATTATTTTCACTAAATATGACACGGAGGCAATATGTCATCTGCAATATACGGCTGATAAGTAAATACATTTTTATATTTCAGCTCGAGGATTACATTAGGGCCCCGGGTACATAATCTTTGCTCACACAATGTGGAAGCAATTTATTAAATAAGACGTTAAGCCACAGAACGAGGACGTGTCTATGTGTGCGTGGATACGGTACATCTGTGTGTTTACATTCAATGGGGGTTTCAGGGAGGTTGATGATCTGAGTATAATAGCATTATTTCGTCTTCCACACGCCAGCTTTTCCATTACTTTATATAGTCATCATTATTTTAGCTAAACGACGTCCACTGCTGGTCTTAAGCCTCTCCCAAGGATTTCCACGATCACCGGTTCTGCGTCACCCGCATCGAGCGGATTTCAACAACCTTTACTTTATATACCTACCCTTAAAACAGACATTCGCGATAATACTAAGTCAGTCATCGTGATTCTACTTCTCCAACTTCTACTACTCTCTCCTACTTCTCTCTTAACGAAATGTATGAAAATGAATTTGAAAATATTTCTTGATTTATACAAAATCCCAATATAGGAGACTGATATGATGAAAATGAGATTATTTGGGAGGTTAAACAAGGAAAATTTCAATTCAGTCCAGCCGTTTTAGAGTAATCAGGGAACATACACAAAAAGTCACGAACTGCGAACTTCTTTATTTAGCAATCAGTTAAAACGTAAAGTGTACATTTTATTTAAGACCGCGATCCCTCAATGTATGTTAACTCATTCGTGTCAAGCTAATGAAGAAAAATAATATACATTTACATATATTTCGAATGAGTCGTGTACTTTTATTTCTCACATCATTTTAGGTTTAATTTTACGCACCTGTCGTATTAGGGATGTTCAAAAATTGTTTCTATCCATCTTCCCGTAATAAACGTTAATACAGTTTACGTGACGTAGCGTATATGCTCGTCATTTACACACAATGTCTCCACCGAGCGTCCCTCACGTTAATGATCCGTTTTTTCCGTCGTTTTTATTTATTTTTCCGTCGTTTTTATTTATTTTTCCTCCGAGGATTTACATTTATCGTGTACGTTAGTTAAATTAATTCAATAAATCATTATGACTTCTCTTATTATGGTTTTTATTTTGTTAGTGTTTGTTTTTTAGACCTATAAAATGATATGAATAGATGTGTGTTAAAATGTTGTATTAATTTATTGTTTTTCAAGTTTCTTATTTAAAGAGATCAAGAAGAAAGTTATACCAATACCTACATCTTTTATACCAATACTTAACAATAAAATAACTTAACATTAACATAAACTTAACTTAACTTTGACTTAATATTTAAAATAGATACAGATCTAAAATCTATCTACATACATACAATGAACCGTATAATTTGCAAATCAAAGTGCAAATTAGCTTTGAAACCGAGATCCCCAAAATTACGCTTAAGGTGACAGAAATTGGACAGAGGGTCGACAAGGATCGGAACAGAATTCGGGTTTGTAAGTAATGTAATTGAAGTCGAGCATTATTTGGCAACGAGATTTGAGATAAATAATTTAAGACTTAAAAAAGTAATAGGAACAAAACAAAAACGAAGCCACATTTAAACATTTTTTATAATTGCATCAGACTGCTCAATGTTTTATTTCTTTACATTATTAATTTAAAAAAAAACTGCGTCTAGGAGTGTGTATTGGTTACGAGATATTTAGTTTATGTTTTGTTTCTCGAGCACTCGATTATTTTGTTTGCATTCGCTTGGTACCTTCCTAGTACTCAAAGTTTAGTTGTTAGTGCAAACTCTACGCTCTAATGAGTCCCTGGACGTTTGGTGGCAACCTTATTTACTAGTAATAACGTTGAGAATTCAAGTGCACTTACTCTGCAATACTTCAAAAGTACATACAGTTTTGAAACGTATAAATTGGAGAAATGAAGGTGGTATTTTAACACGAATAATCTAGAAATTATTTGTCTGCCTTTGTCTTGACAAGGCGTGTTATCTATTTATATTTAAATAAATAAATAAATATTTCTGGACATTATGTCACAGCGCCATCTAGTTCCGTGGTAAGCTACGAGGCTTGTGTTACGGATACTAGAAGGTTGATGTACTACATATATACTACTTTTTTGTAAATACATACATATTATACATAGATACATCCATGACTCGGATACAAATGTTTATGCTCGTGTGCTCTATTCGTGAGTACGGAATCACGATGGGAAAGGAGCTTTTACTGTTTAAATAAGCATGTATGTTTATTATATATATAAGGATAAATATATAAGGATTTTATATTGGAGTTTTTTGCTTCTTTTTTTATCATTTATAGGTCAGCGTTTGACCACAATGGACTCACTTGATGGTAAGTGACGATGTGGTCTAAGATGAAGCACGCTTACCTAGAAGATACCTATTCACACGTGACTTGAAGACCCCCAAATTGTACTCAACGGGAAATACAGACTCAGGCAACTGATTCCAATCGCTTGCTGTGAGGATAAAAAACGACGAAGCGAAACGCTTCGTGCGGGTTTCGGGAATTTCCACCATGAAACAGTGCTGCTTATCAGTTCTTCTTTCGGGGTGAAACGCATGTCATAAATAAAACTCGCTCTAAAATAACTAGGCTAGGCACCACCGATCTTGATTGAAAGCTATCATATAAAGCGAAGCTTTATGGCATTAAGGCTTTGATGATAATGGCGCCCTGCCAGCAATTCACTGAAAATTATGTTCTGCGGTTTAATGAAAATTCCGGTTTATGAAAATGTTCGTGAAACGAAATATGTGACTAACGTGCCAAAAACAAGTGCAGCGTGCTGATTTGGTAATAAATATTAAAAAATCTATGTTCTCATCTTGTATTCTGCGTTTCTTTGAGATTATGAAAAAGCTGCTAATTTTGTCATAAATTGGCATAAAGTTAAAAGTGTTCTTCAGTCTCGGCAAAGAATGCTAGGGATAAGGGTGTGTCTTCTTTTGTTGTTTAAGCGATTGATACCTATCATGATTTCAAAAAGTCAAAAAAGCATGTGCCTTATATTCGAAGTCGAAATCTGTGCAGTGGATGTCCATATTTGTATCATTGGCCGATGTAGCAGACAAGTGTTAGAGTGGTGACCGCGATTGGGCAAACGTAGTGTAGGACAACCTGCGACACGATGAACCGACGATTTTGACCGAAGAAGGTGGCTGGCAGCGGATGGATGCGGGCTGCCCAAGATCGGGATGGGTGGCGCTCTTTGGGGGAGGCCTATGTTCAGCAGTGGACAGCAATAGGCTGATATATATTCGTATCATTACATTTATTTATCTTCTGACAATATTAATCATTATATAACAAATTATACATAAAATTAACTTAACGATTATAAAACATGACCCCGATTGCGGAACGGTGGCACAGGGCCGCTTTTATTTGATTTGACATCTGGATTAAACTCATCACAAAGTTTTTATTAAACTTTACTTAAGTTTGATTTATAGCTTTACACGAGGTTTCCGCTTGTTCATTCCCGACTAATTTTATGGGAAGCCGAAGATTTATGGTGTTGACCGGTGCCAAGGAAGTTTATGACGTTATATTAAGGTAGGTATTTTTTTAAATTATGATATTCAATGGAAATGTTAAGAAGTTGAAATTAATATTAATTTTGCGACCGGGAAACTATCAATATATCAATTTACTGTATTTCCATGTTCGTTTTGATAAATTCCACATGTTCCGACATTATTCTCAGCTTCTTTAAAGTAAGTATACGTGATAACAGGAATATTAACTTAGAGAATAACATAAAAATCATGATAAAATGTACTAGACTAGTGGTTGCTATTTTTCTACTTAGCTTGTCTTGGCTCCAATAGATAGGGAGTTTAAGCCAACAATACCTTGGATAACTGACTGATATGGTCTGCCAAGCATTCCTTTTATTTACATCGTCATCATATCAGCCTATTGACATAGGCGGTCTAATGGCTTCCTAGAAGCTATTTCTTATAGGTAGTTTTCAGAAGCATCCGCATCCAACTATTTCCAGCCACCTTAACCAGGTCAACTGCCCCTATCGTTAGAGTCCGTCCTTTGTTACGTCTAGTCATTAGTTCTACAACAAAACGAGCCCCAGTCACAGCTACTAATGTTAGTTAACTAAGGTAATTTTGGTTCGTAAATAAATATCAAACATTGCTTTTTCTATCGCTTTCTGAGTTACGTTGAGTTTTCTTATGAAACCCACGGGGTCACCCACCAGGGGAGCGATTCCTGCGATTCCCAATTATTTTCGAAATAATGGGCACAAGTCTTTCCTTATTTGATCAAGATTGAGGTGGACTAACCACCACGCTAGTTTAGTGGGATTGGCAGACTGGTTGAACGAGATAATTTTCTTTCCGAACCGTTACGACGTGGCAGCAACTGGATGAGAAGAGCCGAAGATCGAGCTCTGTGGCGTTCACTAGGGGAGGCCTACGTCTAGCAGTGGATGTATATGGGCTGATGATGATGATGATGAAATACGCAGGTAACTTCGAAAAGTCAGCGGACTTCACAGTCTACTGATCACACCATAAGGCTATCATAGCTTTTATTGTAGTTTAGCTGTAATCTATATCGCCGCATGAAATACAGATAGTATAGTATAAAAAATAAAATATATATAGCCTAAAATATATATAGGTAGTAGATAATTCATTGTATATTTTAATAATGTCAACTTAATTGAACGTAAAGGTAAAATGAACGTGCTTGTGTAATTATTTCGTTGCCGTCCACATTTGTGTTTTAACAAGTTCCACGTAAATAATAAATTTATTCACATTTTAATTAAATGCGGCAGAATTTTATTGAGTGTTTATTGGATGTAAATGGGAAGTGTGCAGAACAAATCCAACTGAAACGTTCAATGATAGATGCAAGAAATTCTGGTGTACAAACAACATATTCTAAGTTATTTCTTATTCTGACTCTCATGTTGATAAAGTTTTTTTTAGGTACAGTCTAACAACCTAATTGGTATACATGCAACTATCAATCGATCTACATATGTATGGATGTAATCCATTATGCTTGTTACCTAACGAGGAACGTGTGATTGTACCTGAGGAAATGGGCAAAGTAGACTAGACCGTCCCATTAGCAATAATCTTATTACAAAACTCAAGACCTTTCTGCATCATAGGTACCTGGCAGCAATATCTCTGACCTTGACCTCAAGAGCCGTGAAATTAACCCAAGGTTACAAATATCGAAATGAAGTTACGTGCACTGATGTCTTGACTGGTCTATTGAGGTCAAGGTTACTAATATTGCTTCCAGGTCATAAACATAAATTAAGTCAAGGTCTTGACCTTGGCAGTACCTTGTGGTGTTCTCCCTTCGTACAATTCCTATATCGCAATAGACATGAATTAGAAAGCTTTTAAAGCCCATTCCGTTGCAGATCGATTTCAACATATAATTAGTCTACTCACTCACTTACACTACTCTAGTATAAAGTTAGGTACTGAAAAAAAACCAAGAGTGTACTTACTTTTTAACTCCTTTAATGAATACGCAAGGCTAATTCACACAAAGCTGCTTTTAAAATAAGCAATTCACAAAATTCAACCTTAATACTGAGGATATAAGTTCGGAATGGAAGAGTAAAAACGCGAGTATGTGCTTTAAAGACTGGCCAAAAGTAACACATATTTCAGAGTAATAGGGTTCTCCAGTTCATATTGCTTTAGTGAGATAACATTATCGTGTCTGGTCTGAAGGGCAAAACTGAAGTAAGGTCGCCACTTTATCTTTAACGACCCAATTAGTCCAGCGGTAGTTAACACTGCCTTCTGTGCTATGGTTCCCGGTAGGGAAAAATGATTGTGTGACGAGCATTAACATTTATATCCGAGTCGTGGATGTTATATGTATGTATTTACAAAAAAATATCACAAGCAGCTAGGATCCAGTAACACAAGCCTCGTTGCTTAGTTCGGAACTAGATGGCGCTTTGTATTTATTTATTAATATCTTAAAGACACTTTAAAAATATCCAATATTTATTAGAGATAGATAGTATACATTAACGAAATTACACGAGCGTATCATAAATAGAATCTATTTATATAATGTATGATGTTAGTCTCAGCATATATAGGCCAGGCACTCCCGCGGGACACCGCAGCATCTTCTCGTTAAGTACCTGCGATCCCTACTGACTGACAATATTCAAATTTCATTCCAACGAGATGTGCAAATTGGCGCGTAACATATTTTCCCTATATTCCCGCGACGGAGAATATCAAGATATTCAGAACAGGCATAAAGAAATATCTTGCCTAAATAACATCTGTGCTGATAGATCGATCTTTCAGAAAAAGTGAGAAGAAAATTTTTGGTTAAAAGCAAAATAATATGCAATGAGAAAAATAATATGCAATGAGCAAAATAATATGCAATCGGACTGAAAGTGGCAATGTTAACGTAAAAGGTAAAACCCCAGCTGACTAAATAAGTAAATAAACTACATTTAGGGGGTTGACTTTATTTTGAGGGAGAGAGTGAGAGAGGTGGCCGTTTACTGTACCAAATATGCGTTTCGGAAATTATAATTATTTTTATTATTAATCATATCTAGTAGACGGATCCCTAAATCAAAAAATAAACTTCACAGTCATTGATAACACTCTGGAATAGCCGAGAAAAAAAAAGTGCTAAGCTACGGGCAAACAGCCAGAACGCGTGTGTCAAAACTATAAAGGTTTTGTTGAAAAAGGAAATAATTTGTATAGCATTCTTCTGAAAAGTAAATAACAACTTAATACATATGATACTTAGATATAAATTCAAACAATTCGCATGCATTCACTCAACTTTGTCCGCAACTACATTACTTTAGCAATAATACGATTGGTTTACCAAGTCAAGAGCATTGCAATTCTCAACGAATGGCGACAGCAATGTACGTTGGGTTACCTGCCTGTATAGGAACCAACGTCTCAAGTTGTATCGCTCGGCGTTTTGTTTATTTAGTAAAGATAACAAAACGGCTAATGTATATTTGATCTGATTATTTTTGCGCTTCTGTTTTTTCTGGACTTGGCTAATATTGTTGTTTTTATTTTCCACTTTGATCATGTTCTGTTTTATTTTATTGTTTTTGGCAATTCGGTGATGTTGATTATTCTGGCAGACTAAATTCTCGGAAAGGTCTTAGTATGACGTAAGGTAGATAAGTATGTCCAAAATTAAAAAAAATATCTATTGAATGTTTTATAATGCTTTTTAAGAGTTCCAATGAATAAAATAATAAGATATGGATGAAAAAATCTTTGAGACAGTCCATATTATAATCAATATTAATTTTACATAGAAACATGATAATATCATATTATAATATATATTATATCACAGGACGAAAATTGAGTCCGAGAAGTGACATCGAAAAGCATGATATTATGTACGTATGAAAAACCAGTATAGAATGCTGTGTTAAAAGTCAAAAGTTAAATAAAATTCAGGGCCGTAGTCCGTTGCCAAAAGATTAAAAAAAAATAATACACGTATTTAGTAAAAAAACAAAACTGTCTTCTTAAGAATGTGGAAATGCTACCTAATGCATTGCTCGATCTGGGAAATGAACCAAATACCTTTTGCTCAGCATTCGCACTAAGGTCTACAAGACCAACGACGTAGTCTTCTACGCATTGTTAAATATGATATCAGAGTATAACACGGAGCATATCAGAGTGAAATAAAAAAAAAACCCCAAAAAGTTTAGTAAAAAATTAATGTTATTTTATCATTAAGTTACACCTGAATAATCTCTAACTGAGTGGTTTAATGCAACTTATCTTATCTCCGTCGACTCGGCGTGGCATGAAATTAACTTGCGTCCATTCCGAGAATTCTTGTTGCTTCTCAACTATTAGACGTGTTTAAAAACTAATTTTGCAGAAGTTCCACTTTTTGATAAATGCCAAAAGAATCAAATATACATACCTATATCCCGGACGGTATGAGCCAGGAGATCTGTTACACAGGTTCCGTACCTAGTACAAAAACTAGCTCTCATCAAGGTTTTAGATTAAGCTGTTGTCTTATGTACCTAACACAAACTTTTTTTTATTGTGATAAGGGGGCAAACGAGCAGGCGTCTCACCTGATGGTAAGTGATCACCGCCGCCCATGGACATTTGGAACACCTGAAGGCTTGCAAATGCGTTGCACACCCCGTTGCAGAAACCGTTTTGGTTTTAATAGGGAATTACTTAACTGACAGCAAATGAAATGCCCATGCTGTCAGAATAGTCACTCCCCAACGAGCTCTGGTAACCTTACTCACTCGCAGAAAGACAACTTTGTTATTTCACTGCGGTGTTCTGTAAGGCGGAGGTACTTCCCCAGTCGGGCAGCTCAATTTGAGCGAGGAATCTCGCTATGCCCTACCTCCTCTAAAATATCATAATTCAGGTACAAATTTCTGTGCTCATCACACAACCATTTGCCCTTCGAACTATAAGGCTGTCCGAACTATAAGTTGCCTGGGATTCGAACTATAAGTATACTATATAGTTCCGTGGCGGGTTGGCAGACTTCACGCGCCATCTAGAAAATCTCGCAAGCAGTTTTCCTCCCGATGTTTTCCTTCACCGCTAGACCATGTGAGTGGGTGACGCCTATTTCCAGTGGAATGCGAAAGGCTGAGGTGGTTGATTGATGTGTGTATGGTGTTGGTAGTGGTAGCGTACTGATTAATTATCCTTCATGATAGTAGGTACTAGGACTCAGGGACTATACCTACACTAGAAAAAGGCAAATTAAGAGGATTAAATTGAAGAGCTATAGCTAAAGTCTCAAATAGGTGGAAAAGGTTCTCGTGTGATTTAATCTGTGATTGATCTACAGAGATGGCCAATTCATTGGATTTCGCTTATTTAATTTTATCTAACCCTATTTTTCTAAGAAACTAAGAGCTTTCACTCTGAACACTACCCTCAAGTCGTATAGAAATACCTTTTTAAGACATAGTAAATAAGATTCATTATTGTTTCAGAATCGTAAACTTATTGACTTAGTTTATCGTCCATTTATCTAACATCTATCTCTACGGGTTTAACCTTGTTGTAGAGTGTATATTTTTTTACAATATTGCTCAAATTATGTGAACAGGCAATAGGCCCGCCCCCTATTACATGGGACCTAATACTTACGCGCGAAATGTGGGTGTACAGTCTAACAACCTAATTGGTATACATGCATCTATCGACCGATTCATGTGTGGATCGGTCGATAGATCCAGGTGTAAACCAATTAGCTTGTTAAAGTGTACATTAGTACACCTGTAAATCAATCAAGGACGACAGGCGTGATGGTATGAAAGTTTCGTGAATTACATATACAACTCGGTTTAGCCAGGAGTTTGGTCCATATCAGTCTTTAAGTGAGAGTTTTAGGTGAAACCGCACTCTCAGAGTTATGCACCGCACTAAGAAGTAGTTTTACTAAATATGTGACGAATATGCACTCCAGTTATTCTCTGAGCTCCTTTTACCACGCTTAGGACAAATAGTGCAGGATACATGAACGGGCAAAACGGATACACCCCATAGAGTTTAAAGTGCCTTGTAAATTTATTTTGGATACGCTCCAACATATCACTGTATTTTGCCTCATTTGAAGCGAAATACAGTCGCTGTCTGTTGGGGCTAGTCAGCTCATACATGTTATGAAAATCCAAATAGGTTTATATTTTCCCTCCATTGGAAAGCAATTCAAAATATTGAAGTCTTGAATCTTACAAAACCAATATTGAAAAGTTTGTAACAATGGAGTTTTAGACCGTGGGAAAATTTTTACAAAATTTAATTTTGAAACTCAATAATTTAGTGCACTATGTATTAAGGAAATACATACACTCTAACCTAATTGATATAGTTACATGCAACTAGCATCATCATCATCAACCGATTGACTGTCTCCGCTCATTTAAGAAGGATAAACCATCCACCACACGAGCCTAATGCGGATTGGGAGACTTCAAACGCCATCGAGAAAATCTCTCAGGCATGCAGGTTTTCTCACGATCTTTTCTTTCACCGTTTGAGCAGATGACTTTGAAAAGTCTGCGGTGCGTAGGAGGGAACTCGAGACCTTTGACATCTCAGTCCACTGTTTACGCCACCAGGCGGGTTTTAGTCATATACTACAGTCAATAGTGGTAATAAGCTTTTAGGAGGGCATAGCGAGATTTCTCGCTCAAATCGAGCTGCCCGACTGGGGAAGTATCTCCGCCTTACAGAAGACCGCAGTGAATCAACAATAGTTGTCTTTCTGCGAGTGAGTAAGGTTACCAGAGCTCATTGGGGGAGTGACTATTCTGACAGCATGGGAATTCCGTTTGCTGTCAGTTCAGTAACTCCCTATTTTAAGAAACCTGAACGGTTTCTAAGGGGTTTGGAAACGCACTTGCAAGCCTCTGGTGTTGCAAATGTCCATGGGCGGCGATCATCACTTACCATCAGGTGAGCCGCCTGCTCGTTAGTCCCCTTATCACCATAAAAAAAGCTGGCTGGTTCTTCTGTTCCTATATTTTGCGCACAAAGGTAGCGCAGCGCATACCGGCCAAGATTATTTAATTCTAGAAAGTACAGCTAATAACTCGCATAACTCAGCTCTGAACAAATTCTATTACTTTGTTAGGTATTCGCAGTAAGAGATCAATTTATTACGAGATTTTTCACGCGGTCGATGTAGTTTGTTTAATTGGAATTAAATGGAAATGAATAACCAGGAGGTATGTGAGTTATTTGTGCAGATCTAAAAGGCATTGTTTGAAGCAACCTTTTTTATAAATACCAATTGGCATTTGAATTCAAAGGAAATTGTTTTCTGTGATTCATTGAGTTTGAATTTTTTACTATCGTATTTTTTATTTGATTTCCCGGTCCGGTCACAAGTACCGAGAAAATTCGTTTTCAATTTCTTACAATAGTATCTACATATGTACTTGATGTATCAATGAAGGTGTATATAATTAGCAAATAAGAATGGTTTAGTCAAACCGGCTAATAAATTGTTACGTGTGTATTGCAGCCTTTGACCTAATGTCTAAATTTAATGTCTGATTGTGTCATTTTTATCATGTTTTATACCTTAATTTGACAAGGCATCTATCATAAATGGATTTTACAAATATTATTATACGGTTGACTTACCTGTCTCAATTCTGTGGCGAGGTCAATCACAAGTAGTTTCTGGTCATTCTCGAAGTCTAAGGACTCTTTTATTTCGTAGGGACCTGAAAGAAATATTTACCAAATAACATATTATACAAAGTATAAACGCGACATACGATTTCAAATAAGCAGGTAAACTAGGAAAAGTTACATATTTTTTATCTCATTCATATTTTTATAAAATATGTTTTAAATTTCAAATGAAAGGGAAAATAGCACCTAGTTCTTTCAACTGCCTCATTAGCAGGAATCTTAAACCCCTTACCTTCAAATGAATGGATGAGAAAGACAATAACCATGGTCCATAATAAGAGAAGAGAGCACAGTCCAAGTTGGCAGAGAACACATCTGAAGATGACAGAGCGCGTGGACTCCCCAGGGTATTTTGGAAGCGGGTACAATCGCAGCCATGTACTCGCCATCTAGACAATAGTGGACTTAATGAAAATCGTTTAGGGACTCCAACGCTATTCCAACATCGAATGGGATTAGGACGGTTGTTTGTGAGATTGCATCAGACTGCTGATGTTACACTAACAATATAACAATGTACGTATTATCAATTAAGCAAATGAATATATAGGTTAATATGTAGTTAATTATTATTTCCTTCGAATGCGTGCTTTAAAAAATTGGTGGATACCAACAGATACGATACGAAAATATAGACTTAAAAGAGGCCTTATCTGTATTATTTGGTATTATTAAAGAAAAATATACGAAATTGCATACGTGGGTTCTAGAGTAAATGCGATATTTAGATTATATCTAAGTTATCATTTAAATATCGCATCGCTAATACTCGAAGCATAATTATGAGTGTTAGTTTAATTATAATTGAATGTCTTATTAAGGGATATAATATATTATCTTATATTTCCCAGAACGTTGTAACAATAAATTATTAAAAAGCGCAAAGTAAGGCGCAACTTTAACTTATATTACTTTCATAATATTCATGAGCTCGCAGATAGTTTAAGTACTTACGGCTTGAGGAACAATAATTTGATTATCAGCTTGAACAAATTTATCAGTTTTATCTGTAATGCCTTCCACTTCACAAATATTAGGCTTTATATTTTCTTTAGCACTTAGCATATTAGCAACTTTTGTTAATCTATTACGTACATGGATTCGATTTACATCATCAAAATGTTTCTTATTATTTTTGTTTTCACGAGAAGCACTCAAAAATAATTTGTTATCTCTATTATTATATTTTTTTCGCCAAAATACGTTACGATTATCGTTCACTACATTTCTTTTGACGCTAATCCCATTGCCGTCTAGATTAAGTCTGTCAAAGATAAGTATTTTTGGCTTAATTTTATTTCCATTCTTCAATTTTCTGTACAATGGCTTCACTAAAATGTTGATTTTGAATTTATCCTTCAGTACGCTCTTCATGATTTCAAGCGTATAACTGAGCATTAAAACGAGCATTGTTCCAAAAAGTCAGTGTAGCGTGTTTTTGAACTCAAACTGTTAACTTCTCATTAAAAGTTTAACGCAATTACATGGTGAACTTATGCCCAATTTTGCCAACGACCTCTTTTAGGTAGGTGTAATTAAAATCTACGAAGTAAAAAAGCTTTCGTATATAATTAATTTTTGTAATATTCTTTCTCTTAAATTTGTTTGACTATTCTAAATTTCATTGTTCCTCATATCCGTCTTCAAAAAAGCAGGTTCTCAACTTGAAATAACATTATCTACTATTACGCCTGTATCGGCAAAAGGCTATACAGTGTATAGATATACACTGTATTTTGTTGGTATGTTTGATGGGCGAGCCTAATTTTATTTTATTTATTAGGCTCATCAACAATTCTTTACACTGAGACAAAATAGTAAATATGGCACGAATTAAATAAGTTTAGTGTAACAATCTTTTACAGATAAGCACCGCATTAAGTCAACATCAGACTAAAATTACTTACAAGTAGTAACATATTAAGAGAGAGTAACATATTATTATTAACTATATAATTATACTGGGACCAGGTTATATAAAATTGATTAATGACGCGACTAAAACAGACGCTTTCTTTTGTATAAGCTGTCTAACTTTTGTGGTTCTTATGTGCTTGTAAAGAATTCAGTATATCACGCCTGACTATGTAATACGGAGACGTTTACGCTTAAATAAAAAACAATCCATTCGTATCATCGATGAAATATTTCGTTTTGAATAAATCTTAGTCAAATAGATACTTGAAGCATATTTGTCAATCAAAAAAACGTTAAAAGCTTACTTATTTGGGCACTAGAGTCTGAATAAACAGAAACATAATTTCTTTTATATCAAAGAGCTCATCGAATTTGTTATTTTGGATATCGAGAAACACTTCTGGTGGTAAAAGAATAGTATAGACATACCAGTAATAAATTTAGGATGTTTACGATTACGTAAATATTATATACAACTGTAAAGATTTTTAGGGATTTGTACGCCCGTATAAAAGTAACAGATGGAACCCTCATAGGATCAAATCTGTCTGTCTGTAACAACCATTTTGCTAGAAACTTAAGGTTAAGCTGAAATTTTGTACACACATACATTTTTGCGGTCATGTTTTTTAACTAAAATGTAAATGTAAGGCACGCCCCCTATTACATGGGACCGGTGAAATGTGGGTGTACATTTAGTACACCTCTCCATACAAATATTTTCTTCGAGTGGCGTCGGTATCGTTGGTGTCGGTATTGGTGCAGTCGGTATTGAAAGCGTTCGTATTGTTGGCGTCGGTATTGGTGTCGTCGGTATTGGTGTCGTCGGTATTGGTGGCGTCGGGATTGGTGGCGTCGGTATTGGTGGCGTCTGTTTTGCTAGCGTCGGTTTTGCTAGCGTCGGTATAGATGGTGTCGGTATTGATGGGGTCGGTATTGATAGAGTCAGTATTGTTGGCGTCGGTATCGATGGCGTCGGTTTTGTTAGCGTCGGTATTAGTGGCGTCGGTATTGAAAGCGTCGGTATTTTTGCCGCCGGTATTTCTGGCGTCGGTATTGGTGGAGTCAGTATTGATGGCGTCAGTATTTTTAGCGTAGGTATTGATGGCTCGGTATTGATGGCGTCAGTATTGATAGAGTCGGTATTAATGGCGTCGGTAAAGATGGCGTCGGTTTTGTTAGCGTCGGTATAGATGGCGTCGGTATTGCTGGCGTCAGTATTGGTGGAGTCGGTATTGATTGCGTTGGTATTGTTAGCGTCGGTATTGATGGCTCGGTATTGATAGAGTCGGTATTGATGGCGTCGGTATTGATGGCGTCGGTATTGATGGCGTCGGTATTGATGGCGCCGGTATTGATGGCATCGGTATTGGTAACTTCGGTATTGTTGGCGTCGGTATAGATGGCGTCGGTATTGAAAGCGTCGGTATTTTTGGCGTCAGTATTTCTGGCGTCGGTATAGATGGCGTCGGTATTGTTGGCGTCGGTATAGGTGGCGTCGGTATTGGTGGCGTCGGTATTGTTAGCATCGGTATTGATGGCTCGGTATTGATAGAGTCGGTATAGATGGCGTCGGTATAGATGGCGTCGGTTTTGTTAACGTCGGTATAGATGGCGTCGGTATTGTTGGCGTCGGTATTGGTGGAGTCGGTATTGATTGCGTCGGTATTGTTAGCGTCGGTATAGATGGCGTCGGTATTGTTAGTATCGGTATAGATGCCGTCGGTATGGTTAGCGTCAGTATTGTTGGCTTTGGTATTGATGGCGTCGGTATTGATGGAGTCAGTATTGATGGCGTCTGTATTGGTGGCGTCGGAATTGATGGAGTCGGTATTGAGAGAACTGTCATTAAAGCTTTCATCTTTTTCTTTTCTAATGTAAACTGATAAGGTTAGATTAAAAGCGTTAATATACCTCGTCAATAAGTTTTTTTTTTGTTATTTTCTGTGTACCTTTTTTAATATTTATTCCCGTACATGCCTTCTACATTAACAGTTAAACGTCATTTTTATATGAGTATACAGATTTATGCCGTATCCATACTAATATATCTTTAGGCTATGGAAAGAAACAAAGTTAAATTGAGTTCGCGTCGAGTGGTCTGTCACTCAGAGCTTGTGTAGGTCGGCAGGGCCGCCATTACAATTTCACGGTGGTTTCATGTTGAAGGAGGAACGATGTGTAATTACACTATATATGTACACATAATCATTATAGTCGGTTAATAACATACTAGCTGAACCCTGCCACGCTCTACTGTGGCAAATTGTGGTTTAACTTACGCAAAAAGGTAAAAACAATCTTTGATACGAGTTGTGTATCGTGTCAAAATATGAGCAGACAATTTTAAATAATATAACCGTACATTATGACACAGCGCCATCTAGTTCCGTGCTAAGTAACGAGGCTTGTGTTACAGATACTAGAAGGTTGATATACTACATAAAACCTTTTTTGTAAATATAACTTTTTGAGCATTTGATAACACACACACCAACTTAACATTTTTGTATTGGAGATTACAAATTATCATACAATGTTTAATTAGGGGTTGCAATTATATAATTTGGACTAAATTTGAACAAAATGAAATCGATAAATATGTTTGGAGATTACGACATGGCGTCATCTAGTCCAGATCTAAGGAGGGTTGTGTTACGGATATGATCGATGATGAATGATCGAATCGATGCAGCGTATGGTCCATACGCTGCATCGATTTATTTTTGTAAATACATGTTGTACATAGAAACATCTATGACTCAGGTACAAATGTCTATACGTGTCGCAAAAATATTTGCTCCTACTGGGATTCGAAATTAGGACCTATATATAACTATATGGCTGTAACTTTGCTCAGAATCTCTCTGTATTAAAAAATAATAAGAAAGAAATAAGAATAGTTGTAATAATAATTGCGGCAATAAAAAAATATACATATAAAGTAGTCAAAGTTTTTATTGCATGCTAAGTGTACATATTGGTGTTACATGGTATGGCGAGTACTTATGACTTAGCGACCTTATGCAAGCATTGCAACATTGAGGGCTATCTTAACTAGTATTTTATTTTTATACATAATATTTCCATTACCTATTACATATATTGAAATACCTGATACTGATTGATTGATGAGGCTGTAACGTTACAGAATTCATAATTTTAAATAAATACTAGTGTGTATTTGGAGCTGTTAAAGCCTAGCGGTGTGACCAGTGGACTGAGATGTCAGAGGTCTCGAGACCACTGACTATTCGGAAGTTATGTGCGTATTTATCACAAGCTCAAACGGTGAAGGAAAACATCGTGAGGAAACCTGCAGGCTTGAGAGATTTTCTCGATGGAATGTGAAGTCTGCCAATCCGCAGTAGGCTAGCGTGGTGGACTATAGCCTCATCCCTCTCACATGAGAGGAGACCCGTGCCCAGCTGTGGAAGTATAATGGGTTGATGATGATAACTAATGTGTATTTTTGTGTGTATCATATAGCATGGTTATAAACACGAATTTCATCGCGGTTTATTTATAAGCTGTGATAGCTTCGTGGTACATCACACCCACTAGTCCATTGCTCACTAGTGGACAAAGCACCAACAATGGCCTCAAAAGTAGTACCTACCCAAGTGTTTAATTATGCATTAAAACCGTCTCCATAACTGACTATAAGATAAATGATCGTTGAACCCCTTCTTCCGCTTCCCGTCCTATCCAAGAGCCAGCCTTCGTGATGCCCAAGTTACTGGCAAATATTATATTATTACTACGGCATTACTAAATACTTGTGGCTGACCACAGTTTTGCCGGTTTTAGTTTCAAATACTATCCTAGTTGTGTGATAAGTGAACTGACATGTTAAAGTTTTAGAGTTCAAACCCGGGCCCAAACGCACCACTGACTTTTCGGAAATTATTGCGTATTTATCACATGCTGAAACGGTGAAGGAAAACATCATGAGGAAACCTGCATGCTTGAGAGATTTTCTCGATAGCATGTGAAGTTTACCATCCCACAGTAGTGGACTATGGCCTAATCCCTCTCAAATGAGAGGAGACCCGTGCCCAGTGGTGTGACAATAATGGGTTGATGATGATTATTCATGCTAACACGATCGTAATTAATTAATGTACCAAACAACAAACAAATCCTATTTTGTAATTATATATAAAAATACATAGAAAATGTTGTTGTTTTCAATAGTTCAGTTTATCAAGCAAAACTTTTACTCCAATGAAAATAGTTTCGCAGCCCTTTTTCCTATGAATATGAATGAAGTAACTTCACAAATAAACTGCACTGTAATCTTGAAATAAAGTATGGTAATGAGAATAATATCGATTTAATAATACCGTATGTGGAATTCTTTCAATATGTAAGTATATGAGCGAAAAAACCCATACAAAAAGTAGTCTATTTTCTTTGTGCATTTTGTAACGTTAAAATTTTTAATTTACAGATTCAACTACGCAAATAATCAAGACCCTTAAAACTTAGAATATTATTATCTAATCTTGATATTATTAATTGAAACCCGTTTCATAAAGATACAATACAGAATATTAGCGCAGAGGAAAGTGTAAAAAGTTTTACAAATTTTGTAATCGAGAACGCATTGTAATACCATGGCGGGAATATTGATTTCCCTGCTGCGCACGATGTCAGCGACCGGCGCGCGCAGCATCTGTCAAAGTAAGACGTTAGACTAGACGGTGGTGATGAAATTCCTTTATAAATTGATGTGAAATTGCATATTCGCTATATACTATCACTAATTTAGCCCCATGACCTAATAAACCGATTTTATAGTTATTTTATTTCCTAAACTTCGAAATTCCAGCATGTCGTGCCGTAGTAAAATTTAGTGTGGAAAATAGGTTGCCGTAAACCTCGTCCTTTCCGATGTCAATGCGTGTTGTGTTGTTTACAATTTTTTTAGGTCATAATATGGGATGGGATGGCAAATGATACCTGTGATTGTGTGTGTTTAGTGAATACAGTGTTATTGAAGGAACTATGTGTATCAGAAGAACATTATAAATATATACAATGAGACATAAAGATGTCGAAATGCCTGAGGATATTCGGAGCTTACTCCTTCAGGTTGACAAGGAAACATTCGACTGTACTCCTTATAGGTTCCTTCATCCTCGCTCTTACTGTGGTACTGCAGCTGTACGCATACAGACATCACGAACACCCACACCCAAACCAAAAGGTCGGTGACTTTTACTACATACCCGGCGACTTCCTAAAAGGTCGACAGCCAGGCAATATGACATATTGCAAGTTTAACTATGGCCTCCCAAATCGTCTCAAGATGGGCAGCTTCCAAATACTGCCGTCCCCAGAAACTGGAAGTAGAAGTCACTACGGAGTTATTTACAACGCCATTAAGGGGGTAGCGTTCGCGAATATCAGCAAAATAGACGCAGTGACGTATGTTACGCAAGCTACGCCAGAATTTCTGTATCATATCTTAGAAATTGCAAAATTCTGGGATGGTCCCATCAGTCTGGCCGTTTTTGTACCTGGCTATGACTTAGATATTGCTATGCAAATACTGAACCAATTGTGCCATTGCTATCCGATGATGGCCAAAGTGTCAGTACATTTATTTTTCCCAAGAACCTATATGGCAAAAATTAGAACGTTAAAAGAAAGACGGCATAAAACTACAACACCAACGCCAGTTATCGCCGCTAATATTACCGTGGAAGACCTACTAAGACAGAAATTAGAGAATTATCAAAAGTTGAACAACAAAACGAGGGCAGAATACATTCAAAGGGTAAGAAAGAACAAAATAGAACGTATGATGATGAAGTTGCCTGACGGTAAATTCACCGTGCCTAATTTGAAGTTCGAAGATTGCTCTGGTATACTTTCTGATTATATACAGACACAAAGAAAATCTGTAGCGATGATGTATCCGATAAACGTTGGTAGGAACGTCGCAAGAAATGCTTCAACAACTAATTATTTCTTGGTGTCGGATATAGAAATGGTTCCAAGTTCTGGTTTGGCGTTGAAATTTATGAAGATGATAAGGAAGTTGATGGGAGACGAGAAGAGGGACAATGGTTGCGTGTTTGCAAAGACTGTATTCGTGGTGCCGTTGTTCGAAGTTGAATGGGGCGAGAAAATACCGCACGAGAAAAGCACGTAAGTTGATTCATTGAGTCTTTGATACATACTGTATGTTACCGTAAACCCTTTGTTGTTATTGTATAAAATTTGTGTAGAAGCAGGTTTGCTCTTTTCTAGTCACAAAAAATTTGCATACGATATTATTCATTATTGAGCATAAAGGTTTGTATGTACTAAAGCCGCGTTTCTTTCGGCGTATTCGAAAATTCATGTAAAACTGTTTCATGTAAAGACGTTACTAGTTTATACGCTGCGATTTTATATCGTATACATTCCGTCGGCCGACTAATAATATTTTTAATGACATTAGGTAGGTTAGGTAATTTTTCTTCCGTTATTATTCGATGACGGACATACGATTTTAACAACATTTGAAGTTGCCACTAGCTGACACGTCACCCACGCAAACAATTTGACTATGAATCTGCAGGAACCTACTTAATATCTAAGAGACTACTGATTTTTTGGAAATTTCAACTTTAAAGTCGGGGTTTTAAGTTTTAAATTCCGAGCTACGCATACCAATGCACTGTTCTTAACATGTTAGAGCGTTGTAACTTTTGTTCTGTCATTGCGACAACGATTGTCTACATATTTTTATGATAAATAATAATTTGCACGAATACATTAATATTGAAATAGAAACGGTGGCTTACAAGTAACCAATAAATTTAAATCAAATTAAAAATAAAATAAATTCAAAGAGTGAATCGGTTTCTGATAGATAAGCGCGTTCCATCGTACATCGCAGTGAAGCTTAACATCAGGCGAACTGACGGTCAAGCGTATAGCTATCTATAACTTTTTCTTTTCTTGTATACTAGTTCCTTCAAAACTTTTACGTGGCTGTGAAAATCTTTGTTTAATAAAATAATAATAAAACGGATCCTTGAAGGATCCGTTTGCGAAATATACCTAGGTACTTTTTGATATGTAAAAATATTCAAAATGTTTGAATTGAAAACTGTCACAGATAATAAGGCTTTATAAGGTAATGTATGCAATTAGCAACTACGGAACCATTTTTTTATGTTGATGGAATTAGGTTACCTAGAGATTTAAATTAAATCGTAATTCAATTTATAAAGTTATTCGTATTCTTTTAAATTCATAATTTGTTAGTATTTTTCGGCACTTCTCGTCTTTTTTGTGCAGAATACGAATATTCTGCAAAAAAAGAGGTACCTACCTACAAAATTTCTTCTTTACGTATTAGGTGTATAATCTAATATATAAAATTCTCGTGTCACAGTTTTCGTTGCCATACTCCTCCGAAACGGCTTGACCGATTTTGATGAAATTTTTTGTGCTTATCCGGTATCTATGAGAATCGGCCAACATCTATTTTTCATCCCCCTAAAAGTTAGGGGTAGTCCACCAACCCCTATAATGTGGCAAAACAACGTTTGCTGGGTCAGTAATAGATATAAAACGATATTCAGTATTATAGTACGAATGTGTCGCCTAAGAACGTATTTAATATCAATTTTATTGAGTTCCTGGATAACGTGCGCTCCGGTATGCAGTTGTAAAAGGAAATTTTATGGAATATTTTTATTGGTCTCAATTTCATACATATTTTTCGATGTTCAAGGATCGTTTCGTGAGTTGCACGTTGATAAAATGGTGCAGTTCTGCAGCTTAGTGCGCAGATGGGATCCATAATACGTCATAGTGCAAACAAAAGCCGTGTTCTGTACTGTCACAATACAGCTGTAAAATATTTTAAACGTTACTTTTAATGGGACATACCCGCCTCATTATGTCCCTTTGTTTGAGCCAGCATAGTTAGAAACGCCACGCATCTCATTGTCAGCAATTTGCTTGGTCGTTTGGCACTGTTTCAAATTTAAAATTGGTTAGTTTTGTGTAGTGTTTTTTTTATGGTGATAAGAGGGCAACCGAGCAGGCGGCTCGCCTGATCGTAAGTGATGACCGCCGCCCATAGACATTTGCAACACCAGAGGCTTGCAAATGCGTTGCCAATCGCCTTAGAAACCGTTCAGGTTTCTTAAAATGGGGAGTTACTGAACTGACAGCAAACTGAATTCCGATGCTGTCAGAATAGTCACTCCCCCAATGAGCTCTGGTAACCTTACTCACTCGCAGAAAGACAACTATTGTTGATTCACTGCGGTCTTCTGTAAGGCGGAGGTACTTCCCCAGTCGGGCAGCTCAATTTGAGCGACAAATCTCGCTATGCCCTACCTCCTACAAAAAGTCGTGTAAAAAGTTTTTATTTTTGATTAGGTGCTACTTAATTGAATCATAGAATAGTTATTATGAAAAAAATCTGGGGGAGCATAACCAAATATGTTAATATCTTTATGCACTGGTGGAATTGTTTTGTTTTAATTGAATCGGATCTACATTTGATAGTCCCTTGAGTATAAAAGAGTGATCAAATTCGGACTATTCTAGGGTTTTTACTTGTGTACTGTGCTTTCTATTAGTCAACATGAGAGACATTTGAATTTAATTCAATAGAGTTTAATAATAACACCAATAGTACTCCCTGAGTCTGTAGTCGTTGTCGTTTTCTTTAGAAAGTAATGTTTTTAAGTAACCTGTAAATCTAAATGCCTTCATCATCAATACATTAATGTCCCACTGCTGGGCACGGGTCTCCTCAATTTTTTTAGACGGATTAGGCTATAGTCCACCTCGCTAGCCTACTGCGGGTTGGCAGACTTCACATGCCATTGATATATAAATCTCTCAAGCATGCAGGTTTCCTCACGATGTTTTCCTTCACCGTTTAAGCTTGTGATAAATGTGCACATAGCTTCCGAAGTTAGTGGTGCGAGCCTAGGGTTTGAACTCGAGACCTTTGATATCTCAGTCCACTTGTTACACTACTAGGCTGTTCATATGTAAATGCCTTAAATTAAATTAACTACGGCTGTCTGTCCAACAGGTTGGTACATATGGTAGCTACTAACCGAGCGATGTACTTCCACCAGAAAGTGTGCACCCACTGCCAGCGGTTCCCTGGACTGCAGACCTGGCTGATGAGACCACCTCGCGATGTACTGGAGGTAAGATATTGTGTAACATCATTTGTTGATTTTTAGAGTCAGGGGGTTAATTCTCGTGTCAACAATCGACTAAGTACGACGACCCAATTAGTCCAGCGGTAGTTAACACTGCCTTCTGTGCTATGGTCCCGGGTTCTGAAGAATGAAGAAAACTATTTGAAGGTAGTATGGACCTATATATGAATTTCGGGTCCCAATATTACGAGGCGAGCTTGATCCTACCGAGCAAAAATTCAATATTCGAGGAGCTAGAACACTCAAATGACTCCAACCTATAACATCACAAAGAACTTACGAAGGATTATTTCACAAAACTCAATCTAATTATGTAAATACTTAGCATATTACAACCGAATATCTAACGACAGACGTCTATCAACGTGAACGCTGAAACTCAATTAATCTCATACATAGGCAAGATGTCAGACCGTAGTCACCGACCAATTAATCCGCACTTCCTACCAATGGGATTGCAACTAATTCAACGCTTCCAATCTGGTCCAATCATGGCGGTTCAATCTTGCCGAGTGACAGCCATAGCGCGAACTAGGGTTGACGATATATTAATGATTGTCCGGATTTTAGATTGTCATCTTGACTGAATAAGGTCGCCCCCTATCACATGGTACCAGAAAGAAATATCTACAAACTTTGTACGTCTGACAGTACGCCTCTGTCTAATAAAGTATTTAAAAAAGCTTCCAATCTTTGGCAAGCGATTGGATTTTTTTCGATAACTTGAGAACTGGTGGTTCATTAAACAGTATAGGTAAATATTTGTCTGGTGCCAACCCTACTTTAAGCTCACTTACCTTACTCCCTTCGCCCTTCCCTCCACCGTCTCATAGCGCATCGCTGTACTAATTGCCAACTAATTATCGAGAGCTTCGCATCTAACCGGGTCACTTTACCGTATTAGAACGTTAACAGCCAGTTCAGATTGCTGTAACTGGATGGATTCCTAATTTGAAGCCGTGAATAGTGTCGAACAGTAATTATGATCTTGTGTTGATTTTTTAATTGTTCTAATGTTAGCCACTTATATTCAATTTTAAGTAAGGATGGCTGATTTTAATATCCCGTCATCAACCTAGGTACGATTCTTCACTCATTTAAGATAAATTAGGCTATAGTGTACCAAATTTCACATAAAAAATGATCAGCCATGCAGGTTTTTTCACGTTTCTGTCCTTCACTGTTCGTGCACATAGGATAAACACAAACACGCACATATAATCAAAAAGTCAATTAAAAAATTGGAATTGAACTAGATACCGTTAAATTCACAATCAACTGGTTCAAACACAGCACAGACCTTAATCCTTACACTCATAGTCGGGTGTTATATGATGATCTTCATTTTTATATGATATACGCTATATAAAAATAGTAGCTATATCGCGTAAACGAAGATCATCAGACGTAGTCCCTTCCAGTCAACACTCCAGAGAGCTAGAACTTTAGAATCTCTTCTGGTTGTTTAGCTGTTCTAATTTAATCGCTGTCAGCTGCATTCGCATCAATGAGGGAATGAGTGAATAAGTGGGAACTTATTCGCACTATTTGCTGCAATGGTAGTCGATTTTCTAACAGTCCAGTATTATTTTAAATGGTGTAAACAGAATAGTTGATGGAGGTCAAAATTATTTTTCATCCAATTATTTGTAACCGACAACTGCTATGTGACAGGCTAATAGGAGACACTTCCATTTTATAAATTGACAACCGACGTAGGTTAGAGATAGGTAACGAGGAATCATTTGCGATACATTGTAGCCTCAAAATCACGTCGGATGTGGAAGAATTCTCAAATAGAATGTCTGTATGTGTGTCTGTAGCTGACCTACGTGTGAAATTTATTATTGTTCGAAAATTTCCAGCCTACAGTTAGGCTGAATATTTTATTTATTATAATCTGCTATTAAATTTAAATATTAAGTAATAAGACGTGATTTTTTAAAAGTTATATTAGGAAATTAATTAGTTATTCTTCTATAAAATGGCAGAACAAATTATCTTTATCATGACCGAAGTTTTATATTTTCCTAACCATTATGAAAATTTATGGGGAGGATTTTGTCAATGGACAATTTCAACTTGTTCAGCGATAATGACGTCCTTAGACTGATAATGATTATGAAGTATTATTGTTTTGTTTGTATTTATTCTGAGTCCAACCTTCTTGCTTGTAAATAGATCGGAAACTACTATCATCATAATAAATTTTATATGAAAAGAAACCAATAAATATTTCCGAGTTGCAACAATATCCGAACAAAATGTGATATATGCATCCATTCAAGTTGGCCCCGAGGGTACGCGTGCACCGTTACGTGAAAGATATTGCCTTACAATGTATGAATATATTCGATATTCAGCCTTTGATATCAACAACATTTTTCAATTATGGAAGTAAAATAGAATTTAGAATAAATAGTAAATTAGAATTTTTAATAGATGCATGATATCTCGAATATTACGAAAACATTGCATAGTAGGTATGGATATACAGTGCAATTTGAATTTCTTGGTATATTTTGATAAGACTAATGAATCTTACTAATAAGCTTGGATATCTATAATGGAATCTATTAAAACTAAATCCATATGTCTACCAATCCATTGCACGAAGAAAATAATGGTGAAGTAATTTACATCAGATTGACACAAATTAATAAAAAGTGTAGTAATAACATCAACACACCAGGTAATAACATCTCAGGAACTTTGTGACCATGTGTGCCGTAAGGAATCTGAAACTTAAGAATATCGTTATATACCGTGACGAAATCCGTAAAAATAAGTTTTAATCCAATGTCCAGGTTTCGCGTTAGTGCGAGAAATAGGGATCTATCAACGTTAAAAGGTGTTTAATTAATGTTATTATTACAGCCGATGGTCATCGCGAAGAGGGAGTACCCATACCATCGATGGGAACCTCTATACTTTGGCACCAACAAAGAGCCGTGGTACAGTGAAATATTGACTTGGGAAGGACGGCAAGAAAAAATGACACAGGTAACTTATGTTTGAAATGTTTCGTGTTAATGAAATATTCGCATGTAATTATTGGAACACTTTAACGCCCCAATTAGTTATTTATGCATTAAGGAGGTCATTTGTTTAAAAAACCTCACTGCACGTGAACACCTTATCTTACTGCAGATGCTGTGTAATACCTTTCCAAGGTTGTAAACATATTTTTTTGTATCTTATCCTAGATGCTAGAGATGTGCCTCCAACAATACCGAATGGTGATCCTTGATGGAGGGTTCCTTTGCCATGCAGCCATTCCTTGGAGAAAACGTCATCGGAAAAGAGCAGAGTACATCAACTCCAGGAAATATATAGGGATAATCAAGTGGCTGAAGTCTAAGTACGAGGATAGAAATGAGTGTAAACTTTTGTGGGGTTTCTCATCAATAATTAAATAACAAAGATTGTGTCTATCATGAAATTGTTTTGAGAATATTTTGAATGCCTCAGGGAGTTATGCTTGGTCCTTTGTTATACCAGCGTAACAGATGAATTGTAGGATTCATTGTAGTTATTATATCTACTATTTAATTGTTGATAATAATTTCGAGCATCAATTTTCTTTGACAAGAGATATGCTATTAAAATGGCTGAGTTGCACCAAGCGTATAAGTTCACATACGGAACGCACTATTCATAATTGATGTTTCAAACTAAAAGAGGATTATATTACACCAATGTAATATCAGTACGATTTTGATTAGATCTTCAAAAATAGTGCTGATATTTAGTATGTAATTATCTAGGTAACAGTTACAACTAGGTCTTGAATAGTTAAATTCAAAGCCAACTTCGCAACTATGCAAATGTCCGCTCGGTAATGTTGATATTATACAAAGTATACTAGTACCTACAGAGAATATATGATTATAAGGAATAAGGACCATAACATGACCGGGTATCGGAGGTCTGACGATGTTTGAATATACATAGTTTTCAAACTTTGAAATGTTAATGAGCTTATGAAATGTAGATTTTGATTTTGCTATTCCAAGCCTATTATAGATAAGCTTATGGACTCAGGACAGATATTTAATTGAAAATGTCTAACTACGCAGTTACCTACATAGTTTAAGCGTTATTCTGGCGTTACTAGCTGGAATTTTTTATGTACATGAAATATTTATTAGCGGTTTTATGTAAATTACGGCTTACTTCGTAGTAATTGCTGAAAATTATTAACAGTCTAAGATCCCTTAAAGAACGACCTTTACCGAACCGGTTATGGACGAAAAGTGATTATATAAAATTTATTGAAATTGTAACAAATAGACAAATATTTTTTTTTTATATTTTCGGATGTTCGCTTTAGGATAAATTACATAACATAACGAAATTATGAAGCGTATAGAACATGCAAACGTAAGGTTGTCTGTTTTTTCCCGTCATAACTCTTGGGTTCGCAGGTGTAAAACGTGTAATATACACCGGTCTATTCAATACTTTCATGCTTTTCTGGCTTCATACCTTCGATTGATAGGTATGTAATTTATCTATTAATCAAACCGCTAATATAAAAAAAATGATTTTTTTTATTTAAAATCTGAAAATTTTTTTTAGACAACTCATTTACAATATATTTAATTTGATATAAAATACTTTTCAGTCATTTTTAACCAGTTTGGTGTAGGTCATTTTTAAAGGGGTTTTGTATATTAAGAGGCTTGTGATAAAACGTTTTACTCCACTGGAATTGTTTGAATTTTTAAGACTTTACATATTTTATTCATGTTTGATTGAGATTATGATAATTTATATGGTTATTGCATTATATTATTATATGTTAAAGTAAACCCCGCCGTAGAGCTATATCGATGAACCCCTAGTGTAAATATCAAGGTCTTATGTGGAATGTTTCGTCCTAAATAAAGATTTTAATATGATTAGATTGAGTTTGTTTTGTTAATAATGTAGAAACACTAGGAAGCGGTGCAGGGCGGGCGTTTTTGGGGGCTGTCTTTATTGTCGACGTTCAAAAAGAGCCAATTAAATTTGGCCTACTTTGAATGATGAATGATGATGAATGAATGATATTTTAACTTTTTTTGACATCATTTCGAGAAACAGAGATTTAACGTTTATCTGTAGGATATTAATTCGATTTGAATGTTTATACAAATTTGTTTTTATTTGTTTATTAAGTTGTTCACTTGGGAATTGAGAGTTCGTTTTTGATTGGAGACCGTATGTACGTACCAGGAAAATGTACCATAGGACGACCTCCAACAATCCGTTCGTGTCAAGGTACTTGGAAGTCGATGGCTGGCTGATATGATGACTATTTGTTGCCCTAATTAACGGATTATAATCCGTTACTAATAAAATTATTAATAATAACAGTAAACAAAACAGAACTAAAATTTCCGCAGGGTTACCCTACAAATTTAGTTTACGATCCGCTCCCATTGCGGGCGGAAATGGCCGACAAAGGCCCGTTTATCGAGATTTTTAAGAAACTAGCGAACTCAGCATACACAGTATGTGAGTCAAGAGGATGAATGCTTTTCAATGTGGAATTTCTTAAAATATGATTATTTTAGACAATGATATATATACTTTCTGCATATCTTTTTTCTTGGTTAGTCCAAAAAAATAATACTATTTTAGTACCACTATTATTCATCTACTACACATTTTTGGAACGACAAGTTATCGGACAGCATTTATACGCTGAATAGTAGCCCCTAGCTTGCGGCTTATCTTCGATTCCTTCATAACCACGGTCGATATGATAAATATTGTCAACCACAGTCGTGTCTTCAGCAATACAACCAGCCAGGACCAGACTCGCAGAAGCACGTAAATCTGTAGCCATCACCACAAAATTTATCAACACCGCGCCGCCGCGCCGTGGCAAATTACAGTGGATTTCAGTGTGCGTACCCATCCGGATAAGCTCAGGTATGTAACATGCATGAAACGGTTTCCGAAAATGGTTTCTGAGATTTCACCGATACCTTCTGCAACCAGGTTTAAAAGGATAAATTGCGTTTGCATATATATCTGTTGGGAAACCTGGTTTTGGTGCGGTACAAACGTTTACACTTTTGGGGCGATTGCCATGCATGTCGTAGTTTTGTCAGCACAGGATTTAGACTGTCTGGTTGCGCGTTGCAGCAAACAATTTTACCGCCAGAAATGGTGGCAGCGACCATGAAAGTCCCGGTCTCGATACGGTCTGGCAGAACTCGGTAGTCAGCTATCGATTAACGCCAGGCGATTAACACCTTCTATTGTGATGCGGACTTGAAATTGCTTTCTTATTAAAACCTTTTTAGATACATTTTCAATTAGATTATCAGATACAGGCATGTATAATGCTTTTTCTATGTTCACTAAAAAATACGTATCAGTCAACATGAATCACACAATTTCATAGTTCGAAATAACTGTGCAAAATCTGTCTAAAGAAACATTATCTAAAACATTTGTCTTCAGACGTCCTTGGTAAAGCATCAAGACGTGTCTCAGAAATAATAGACACTAAATGATCGATGGATCTCCCCTTTAATGTTGCCGAGAAATAACAATCTTTTCCCAGTTAATTTAATATAAAATGGATGTAAGAAACGCCTACACAGCCGTTGTTCAAACATAATTCCATAGAACTATAGACTCTTTTATTTTTTGTTTGTTTTGTTTCATATAGTGGCCATGTTTACTCGGCATGTCCAATAAAACTCGCCTTTGTTTGATTTTGTGTCCTTATAGCATCTATATAGATACTTATTTACTTTGAACGGAAACTAATAAGGTTCTATGTACAGAGGATAGTTTTCACATAATACTTAGATACCTACGGGTAGTATTTGTTGGTGCTATAAATTGTAGATAATATTGAATTAAAATGGGTGCTTATAGATAAGAATATTAATAAAAACAGTAATTGTAAGTGCCTGAAACAAATATACTAATTACCGCGAGTATAAGGAGATATCTTTCAGTATATAGTTTTTTAATAAATAAATTAACAAACTCTACTTTAGAAAGGAAGGAAGGAACTCTACTTTAACAATGAAAGACGGTTACTATTATTCCATTGGGCCGTAGGGCTCATTTTGTCTTTATTCAACATTAGCCCTGATTTGTTTAATCAAACATCAGTAGAAATGAATATAGCCCAGTAGTTGATTTCCAGATATAAGTCAGTGTAAACTAGAAGCAGTCGTATCGTGTATAGATAATTTGAATGAGTTCAGTATTTAATTAATTAATTGCATATGCCATTGATGAGCTGTGGTAGCCTAGTGGTGTGACCAGTGGACTGAGATGTCAAAGGTCTCGAGTTCAAATCCAAGCCTGCATGCCTGAGAGATTTTCTCGATGGTATGTGAAGTCTGCCAACCCGCAGTAGGCTAGCGTGGTGGACTAATAGCCTAATCCCTCTCAAATGAGATAAGACCCGTGCCCAGCAGTGGGACAATAATGTGTTGATGATGATGACTAGTATTCAACGACATTTCTGTAGGTTGAAAGTCAATCCCAAGTATGCTCTGAGTTCAGTAGTATGCGGGGGCTACCTGCAGTTGAGTACAATTGCTTCCCACGCAGACATCACAAAGAACCGCTCAGGCGCGTGTACATACAATTGCTTCAAGTTGAACCTTACATGACTACACGTTTGTGGAAGCGTGTGTATATGTGCGGTATAATAATTAAAAGTCACAAAAGCGGTTCACTTCACACTTAGTTTATTCTTATGCAAGCATAGGAAATAGAAAGAAGGCACAGATGGACACAAGAAATAGCGAAAGAGTAACACAGAGCAGTCTTAACATAAGCACAAGCGCGTACGTAAATTCAGAGCGGTCAGGTACAGGGAGGACAAGCATACGTCCTGCGTCGTTAAGCGTTAGCTGAGACTGGTGACAGAGGCGAGCCGGCCGGTGAACATATGGTCGGGTCACGCGGCTGGTGCATGGGCGTCGAGGAATGCGCCCGCGCTGACGTCACACGCTACCTGAGTTATCTATCCAATATTACGGGAATGCGCGTGATATATTAGGTATTATTGTTTATGTGATTTTGATTATTTACTTGTATATAATATATTATGGTTGTATAGTGTGTCATGTCTGTATGTGTGAGCGAATGTATACTATATATATATCTATGCCAAAATATCGTGTAAATATATGTTTGATTTATTTTATTTGTTTGTTTATATTGTCTGTTAAGTTGTGTATTATGTAAACAATGTATGTGGTGTATGTGAGTCACCCACATCACTCCCCTCCAGAGACCGCGTTACGGGCGATAGTAGTCGGGGAATTGAACTCGTCGTCCAGAGCGTGTGGTCTTTACCGCTGGAGTGGAAGGTGGTAAATTGGATACATTTTGAGTGCTAGGGATGTTGTTGGTATCGGACAGTATATAGGCTGGTTTAAGGCGGTCTAGTGATACTGTCACGACTTTACCCTTAATTAAGATTTTGAAAACTTTATCACTTCTTTTAGTCACCTCGTAGGGACCGGTGTATGCTGGTTGAAGGGCACCTCTCAACGAATCGTCCCGCAGAAAGACATGGGTGCAAGACGAGAGATCCTTGTGGATAAAAATTTTGTGTTTTGAGTGGTGGGACGTCGGGACTGGCTGTAGATTACTGGCAAATGTTCTGATACGGGCTGTAAAATCAGTAATGTCAGTCGTGCATTTGTCAGTTCGATGGCCGAAAAATTCACCCGGCAGTCTTAAAGGTTCGCCGTATACAAGCTCGGCTGAGGATGACTGAAGGTCTTCCTTGAAGGAGCTTCTTACGCCGAGTAGTACAAATGGCAACGAGTCAGTCCAGCTACTATCGGCGTGGCATTTAATAGCCGTTTTAAGCTGCCGGTGGAATCTTTCGACTAAGCCGTTGCACTGAGGGTGGTAAGCAGTGGTCTTACGGTGTCGGAAACTAATAATTTTCGACAAGTGCTGGAATAGGGCGGACTCGAATTGCCTACCGCGGTCGGTGACTATGTCAGTAGGACAACCGAATCGAGACACCCAACCCGACAAAAACGCTTTGGCCACAGTTTCCGCTGTAATATCGGTAATAGGGACGACTTCAACCCATCGCGTGAAGCGATCGATGAGTGTCAGACAGTACCGATATTCATTGGAAGGGGGCAATGGTCCGATCAGGTCTAGGTGGACGTGTTTGAATCGCGCTGAAGGTAAATCGAGGGTACCCAAGGGGGTGGAAACGTGTCGGTTCACCTTCGTGCGCTGGCAAGCCAAACATGCCTTAGACCACTCGCGACAGTCTTTCCGCACCTGTGGCCAAACGTAGCGTTGTGCTACTAGCTTTGCGCTCGCGTTAGCGCCGGGGTGGCTTAATGAGTGCAACGTGTCGAAAATTTGTTTGCGCAGGGGTTTGGGAATGAAAGGCCTGGGGGTCGTTGTGCTGACGTCGCAGTACAGTTTAATACGGCTCCCAGGTAAACTAATCTTTTTTATGCGCAGGGGAGAATCTGCTTCAAGAAAATGAGCAAGTTCAGGATCAGAGTCTTGAGTTTGAGCTAGCACCTCTGGATCTACAGGACATTGCAATTCCTCGACGCGAGAGAGTGTATCCGCAACAACGTTGTCTCTCCCGGCGATATGCCGAATGTCAGTCGAGAATTGCGAAATGTAGTCCAGGTGTCTATACTGACGTGGCGAGCAGTTACTTTTCCGCTGTTGAAAAGCGTAACATAAGGGCTTGTGGTCAGTATAGATAGTGAAAGTGGTAGCTGCCAGCCAATGTTGGAAATATTTTATACTCTCGTAGATAGCAAGGAGCTCTCTATCGTACGGCGAGTACTTTGATTGAGATGGGCTCAACTTGCGAGAGAAAAATGCCAAAGGCTGCCAACTTCCATCCTTTAGTTGCTGCAAGACTCCACTCATGGCAAAATCAGACGCATCCGTGATTAGGCCCAGCTTTGCTTCCGAGTCAGGGTGTGCCAACAGAGCTGCACTGCAGAGGCTATCCTTACACTCCTCGAAGGCCTTCAGCGAGCTTCCGCTTATGTCGACGGGCTGTGACGCTTTTATGGTGCCGGTCAGAAGGGCATGTATGGAGGGAAGGAGGTGGTAATCCCTCCACTGGTAAAGGAGGATCCTCCGACCAGGCGAGAAGTTGTGCCTGGTGGGCTACTGCCCGACGGTTGATGTTGGGTGGTTGTATATATACAATCTTGCGTGTAAATGTCACTTCCGCGATGTAGGATTAGTAGTGCGAATGTAGCTTGATAGATGTCGCTACATCACTCCCCTCCGAGACCGGAGGTCGATATGATGATCTTCTGATGAAGATGATGGAGTCAGCGTTGTTTGGTTGTTGCCAGTGCCAGGTGTGATGTTCCAGTGAGTCGGAACAGGTTGCCGCGTAGTCCGCAGTGAGTCGGGACTGTGTTGCGGTGAGTCCACGGTGAGTCGGGACTGTAATGCTGCGAATGCCTCAGTGAGTCGAGGTGGTGCAGTGATGCGTAGTGGCTGGCTGCTGCGTCGACCAGGAGAGATTGGCTCTGCTAGACCGGCCGAAGTGCAGTGTGCTGTGCCAAGTTGCTGATGCTGGCTGAAGGTCCTGACCAGGCATGTGCGTCCGCTACAGGCGTATGGTCAGGGTTGAAGCCGGAGGGTTGCTGGCTGGCAGGTTGATGCGCTGGAGAGTGCTGTGAGGAGTGATGAAGGCGAAGCTTGCTGGTCATCGAAGGTTGCGTTGATGTTCAGCTCGGGGTCACCAGTATGGAGGGAAGGAGGTGGTAATCCCTCCACTGGTAAAGGAGGATCCTCCGACCAGGCGAGAAGTTGTGCCTGGTGGGCTACTGCCCGACGGTTGATGTTGGGTGGTTGTATATATACAATCTTGCGTGTAAATGTCACTTCCGCGATGTAGGATTAGTAGTGCGAATGTAGCTTGATAGATGTCGCTACAGCATGCAAAGGCGCTTGGATTTGGGCGGCCCCAGGTATGAACCTCCTATAAAAGTTAACCATACCTAGGAACCTTCTAAGCTGCCGGGCTGTTTTAGGTACTGGGAACTCCTTGATAGCCTGCACTTTGCTTTCCAAAGGCTTCGTTCCGTGTTGAGAGATGTGGTAGCCTAGAAATTTTACCTCTGATGCACCAAAGATGCATTTTGTGGTATTAATCAGCATGCCATAGTCTCTCATCCGTGTGAAGAGTAGACGGAGGTGCTCTTCATGCTCGGCCTCGGATCTAGAAAATATTAAAAAATCATCCAGATATGGGTAACAAAAATCTAGGCCACGAGTCATCTCATCAACAAATCTTTGGAAGGTTTGACCGGCATTTCTCAGCCCAAACGTCATAAACGGAAACTCGAAGAGTCCGAAGGGTGTAGCAATAGCAGTCTTTGGGATATCCTGCTCGAAAACGGGGATCTGGTTGTAAGCTTTAACGAGGTCTATGGTGGAAAAGATCTTACAACCAGATAGACTGTGGGCAAAGTCATGGATATGCCTGATAGGGTACTTATCGGGGATTGTCCTTGCGTTGAGAAGCCGATAGTCACCGCAAGGACGCCAACCATGGTCTTTCTTCGGGGCGAGGTGAAGAGGTGACGACCAGGGGCTCTCTGAGGGTCGAGCCGTACCGTTCGCCAACATTGCCTCGAACTCAGCCTTGGCGATTTTCAATTTATCCGGGGCTAGTCTTCGCGGGGAACACGATACCGGGGGGCCTGATGTGGTGCGGATGTGGTGTGTGGTGTTGTGTTTAGGTATGAATGGAGTGCCTGCTGGTCGTGTGATTTCCTGAAATTCAGAAAGAATTTTAAAATATTTGCAATCGCCGCTATCACCAGTCACAACCTTTACACTGGATATTAGGCTATCGGTATCCAAAGCTACAGATGCTACAGCTGATAAATTGGTAGTGCCATCTATTAAGCGCTTATAGCGGATATCAACAATAAGGTTGAAGAATGAAAGGAAATCTACACCAATTATAGCTTTGGTGACGTCAGCAATAATAAAACGCCACGGAAAATCCCTACGAAGGCCTAAATCTAATACAACCTGCAGATAACCGTAGGTGTCGATAGTCGAACCGTTGGCTGCACACAGCTGGTATTCGGTCTTCGCACGCTGGCATTGTGGAAGCGCAAATCGAGGGAAGACGCACAAATCGCTTCCAGTGTCCACCAGAAATTGGACTTTCGACTTGCGATCTGTCACGAACAGGCGACCGGTTGTAGAAGGGCAATCTTCAGCCGCCATTATCGACTGCCCTGGGCGTTTCCCGAGTTGAAGTCGCAAGGGCGTATGCAGTTCTTTGCTTGAGCGCCAAACTTGTAGTGGTACCAACAATTCGGGAACTTTCTATAGTTTGAGTCCGATCGTTTGGCGGGCGTGCGGCTCCTGTTGTTTGACGCCTGCCTGGTACGGGAGCGGGAGCGACCATGCACTTGTGTGGTCAGTGCGTCAACCTTCCTGGTCAGCTCCATAATGAGCCCCATCATGTCCGCCGACGGGTCTGCTCTTGCTCTTGACGTTGATGCAACTTGGGGCGATGTAGGCACTATGTCATGCACTCTGTCTGCGAGGTCAGCGAGTTCAGCGAGGGATAAGCTCATTTGGGACGCGATAATAGTTTGCAGGTTACCTGGCAAGCGACTGGTCCAGATAGTGCGCAGGAAGTCTTCTGGGATTGTAGGTCCGGCTAGGTGCTGCAAGTGCCGCAAGAACTGGGAAGGTTTGCGGTCACCTAATTCCTCTGACTGGAGAAGCTGTTTTGCCTTCTTTTCCTTCGAGACGGAGAGGCGCTTAATAAGCTCGGTTTTTAGCTTTCCGTATTTACCGGTAGGCGGGGGGTCTGTGATGACATCTTCCACCTCCACAGAGTACTGCCGATCCAGGTGTGCGAGGACGTAGTGAAACTTGGTATCGTCATCTGTGATCCTCGCCAGCTTAAATTGGCCTTCAATTTGGCAGAACCATATCTGAGGTTTTTCAGGCCAAAAAGGCGGTATACGTACGCCAACTCTAAATAATTCCACTGACGGTGGTTCGCGGTCAGTAGATAAACGTTCGCATTTACTGGGCCGACGGGTAACGCTGCGTTGCGATCTTGCTGTATCACTGTCGTCACTACTCGTAATTAACGTGTCCTTCAAATATTCTGTAGGGGTCACCATTGTGGAAGCGTGTGTATATGTGCGGTATAATAATTAAAAGTCACAAAAGCGGTTCACTTCACACTTAGTTTATTCTTATGCAAGCATAGGAAATAGAAAGAAGGCACAGATGGACACAAGAAATAGCGAAAGAGTAACACAGAGCAGTCTTAACATAAGCACAAGCGCGTACGTAAATTCAGAGCGGTCAGGTACAGGGAGGACAAGCATACGTCCTGCGTCGTTAAGCGTTAGCTGAGACTGGTGACAGAGGCGAGCCGGCCGGTGAACATATGGTCGGGTCACGCGGCTGGTGCATGGGCGTCGAGGAATGCGCCCGCGCTGACGTCACACGCTACCTGAGTTATCTATCCAATATTACGGGAATGCGCGTGATATATTAGGTATTATTGTTTATGTGATTTTGATTATTTACTTGTATATAATATATTATGGTTGTATAGTGTGTCATGTCTGTATGTGTGAGCGAATGTATACTATATATATATCTATGCCAAAATATCGTGTAAATATATGTTTGATTTATTTTATTTGTTTGTTTATATTGTCTGTTAAGTTGTGTATTATGTAAACAATGTATGTGGTGTATGTGAGTCACCCACACGTTCAACCACTAGGAAAACAAGGCTTAGGTAAACAATAGCTACTTTAAATATATATATCTTGTTAGGTTATGTCTTTCTAGGTGCTATATGTTCGTGTAAGTGTGGAATTAGATCCCAATTTTACGGTTTAAGACATTTATTTAGACCACGTGACCAGATAGTCCACGTGGTTCGTTGATAAAAAGCAGCCTAGCCTTAGAGAAGAACCTTGTCCAAGGTTCCGTCTTTATCAATAGCAAAATTGATCAAAATCAGTCCAGTCGTTCACCCGTGATGCTGTGACCAAGGGAAATAGGGCTTCAAAAACGAGGTAGTTATATTTCCGATATTTTTATATATATTGTATAAAATCAGAATAAAAAACAGATAAGTTATATTTTGTGGGGCATACTGAAAGTTTCTAGAACTGGCCAGTTACAATAAAAAAGGAATTACGACATTTGAAAATGGAACACTCTGGGAACATGTTAGTTTTTATTTCGCGAGACTATCATTTGTTTTTCGCTGTGGTGTCTTTTCGGAAAGGGTGTGATAATTTTAGCTCAATGTTTTTTGTTGTAAAACTTTTCTCGACCATTTTTTTCAGAGTAGTGTAACATCGTTCTGTTTTGTAAATAAGTTACGATAAAAGCTTTCGGTTTTGTATTTTATACAGCTTTTGAGATCTCCACGTGTAGGGGTCACAGTGTAACTAGATTACGTCTGTCGCTACATCGAAGGTAAAATGCTTTTTTTGTATTATACATTTTGATAAAATTTCCTTTTTATAATAAATACTATGTAGGTAAGTATGTTTTTTTTTATTCGACGAAAGAGAGATTTCCCTAGAGGCTAGAATGTCTCAGAAAAGAGGAAAATCACTGTGTGGTAAGAAATGAAAACCATAGCTTGGGGAGAAGTGGAGAAAATTTTAGTAAGTAGAGACTCGCTAACACAAGTCACTGTTTCTGTCATTTTATTTCAAAAGAGGAGTTAAGTTTTTATGCCATTAAAAAAGCATTTAAAAAACCTAATCAATGAATAAATGATAAATAAAAAATATTTTCATAACGTTAAAATATTATTTAGATTCAAGTAATAATACTTTTTTTTCTTTTGTTAGATAACTACGCATTTTTTTAAAAATATTGATACTACCGTATCGGAAGAGTTCTAAAAGGGCTCTACTATGACTTAAGGGGGCCCTATTAGTGTCCAGTATAGAGTGAGTAAATAATGTGAGTGTGGGTGGGCAGTAGGGCCACCTGTAATACATTCTGTACTCACTACACAACCTTGCCGCATTGAATATGACGCCAACCAACATAATAGCACCATGTTTGTTAAAATGAATATTTATGTATCATTTGTGTAGTGACTGGACCGAAACAACAACATTTTTTTCATTAGTGTAAGAATTAATGATGTATGATGGTTTTTAAATTATGCGTTTGAGTTCGAATAGTTTTATAAAACGATTTTGAATAACCATAATTCAATAACGTTTATTATGATTTAAAATACCTTAAACAAACTTTGATCAATTTGTTGTGATATTTTTATTTTCCAATGCAAATCGGTACCTAATAAAATAAATAACTGTGCAAAAAATTATAATAAATTTATTATTAATACATATAAAAAAGTAAGCGAATTTATTTTAGTTTGTAAAGTGTTTTTTTAATAAAATGTTAATAAATTGCCTAACAATAGTAAATAATTTGAATGAGTTTAGTTTTGGATCTTCTTAAATATGGAATAATATATTGGAATGCCTCACACAAGCATGCATATGCATTTCAGCCCATATACAATCACAGCAGTAAATGGTTATATGTTAACCTATACATAAAATTAAACAAGATGAAAATGACAGGTTGAAATTTCTATCGTATAAAGTATGAACTAACTACTTTTATTCTACGAGGTGAGAAGCTTCGTTAAAAAAATGTTTTCACGTAACATACAAAAATCATTAACTAAGCTATGTTTATATATAAATTAATTTTTAAAGTAAAGAAATTTAGTCATAATAGACTAGACATTATTTTCTAGAATGTTTCCTTCATCAGCCTGTGCCTCTTTCATAAGCTTTTCCCTAGTATAAACTACTGAAATAAACAAGTTCGCAAATGCCCAAACGCGCAATTTACCTCCATTATTATTATATTTGCGCCCCGTTCCTTTTGTCCTCAACAAATAATATTATTTGCCTTCTTTGGGGACAGATTAACAGGCATATCACGGTTACATGAGGTTTCCAATCAGCTGCGGATTACTTAATCTCCGAGCGATGCCGAGTCATATGTTATTTGAGATTAAAATATGGGTCATATTTTCTTTTCGTAACTGGGTAGGTTAGCTGAGTGTACGACTAAACGCTGACAGGAGTTTTTTAGGAGGTAAGGCATAGCGCTCAAATTGAGCTGCCCGACTGGGGTAGTACCTCCGCCTTACAGAAGACCGCATTGAACCAACAATAGTTGTCTTTCTGCGAGTGAGTAAGGTTATCAGAGCTCATTGGGGGAGTGACTATTCTGACAGCATGGGAATTCCGTTTGCTGTCAATTCAGTAACTCCCTATTTTAAGAAACCTGAACGGTTTGTAAGGGGTTTGGCTTCGCATTTGCAAGCCTCTGGTGTTGCAAATGTCCATGGGCGGCGGTCATCACTCACCATCAGGTGAGCCGCCTGCTCGTTTGCCTCCTTATCACCATAAATAGACACTACGCCGACAGACTGAACACCGACAAGACTTAACTTCGATGGGACGTTACTGAAATTGTTGAATAAAAGATACTATTAATCTCGAACACAATTTTATGGCACCTAATAAAGACTAGTACAGTCGGTTACAACTCAAATTTATTCACCACATAAATCTTTGTCCATGAGAAAGTATGGCCAAGTTCCTTATAGGATATTTGGCACATAGCGGAATGTGCATGAAGTCGTAAACTGTACCTTATAATGACAGTTTTAGTGGCTGTAATGGCCTGTTTTGGCCGTTTCGGGGAAACGGTTGCATGTATTGAAGGAAATTGGAAGTTATGTTTTTGTAATCTTACCGTTTAATCTGTTAGGAGGATCACTATCCGAGTGATCTTATTTAGTGTTATGTGATTGCTTGTAAAATTTAAATTATTTAAAATAGGTGTCTTTGTACATTATTATACATCAGAGCTCCGATGCCATCATCATCATCATCATCATATCAACCGTTAGACGTCCACTGCTGGACAAAGGTCTCCCTCAAGGATCGCGACGACGACCGGTCCTGCGCCACCCGCATCCAGTGGATTCCAGCGACCTTAACCAGGTCGTCAGTCCACCTTGCCGGGGGCCTACCCAACCACTTATTAAATATAAGTTAGTAGCATTTACTAGTAGTCAGCAAATAATTATAATTTAAAGGTCAAATACCATATGGGATTCATATGTTTTGACAATGTTAAACCATATAAATTATTTTTATTGTTATGAATGTAAGCATAAAAAATAAAAATGCAGCAATAATGATTACAACCTTTATTAAGACTGCCTTAATGATCGAAATATAAAAATGAAAAAATAAACGTATTAAAATACTGTACCTTTAAATGTTTAATAGTGGTTCGTTCTAATTTCTTGCGGCAAGCTGAAACAAGAATAATTTTTATGATCAATATGTTCACGATCAGAAGTGGAAGGCGGAACCCACATTTCACCAATATGTTTTAGGCCCCATGTAACCTATTACAGGGGGCTCCTAAGTCATCAATCACCTACCTATTAATGATTTACGTCTAATTTAAATGTTATTTATTTATGATACATATTTAAATCTATAATCCTGTTCAATATTCTCAACGTACTTTTACAAGTTCCCTTAACTAAATCAGGTAGGTAAAATATTATGAAATCAATCTGCATACTGATTATAGATTCAGAAAGTCCGTAATAGAATTTTCTCAACGCTTGAACTTATCGAGGACTTGGTTAATCCAATTTAGAAAGTCTCACAATCGCTGCTGTAGACAGTAAAACTCAGGATTTATACGAACATAGATTTCTCATGAATCTTAATGTTTTAGGTATGTTGTTTGAAGTTTTGGACCAGACGCACGAGAATTCTAATGTTCGAGTTTTGTTTTGTCGATTTTAGATCCTTTTTATTCTACATATTGGTCCGCAAGTACCGTGGTGGACTACATCCTAGTTCCTCTCAAATAAGGGATTTCTCGTATTCAATAATGGGTATATATAGTAAATGGGTTGATGACGGTGATTCTATTTCATTTTTAGGGATCGCAATCCGGCGTCATTTTCAATTCACCGGATCCGGTATGCATGCTGGATCCGCCGGATTACCGGATCTGGTTTTCCGGATTGCAATCCCTAGTTAGGTATTAATAACCCTACTCACTTCGGTTGAATCAAATGAAAAGGCATCTTCCTGACGGCTTCCTCAGCTATGTCCAGCGGGAAGGCGAATTCGATCATGTTTTCGTTCAAACAGTCATTGTATGTGGAAGCGAGCTGGCAGCGGTCCGACATGCCTTCGATGCTGTCCAGGCAGAGACGAGAGACCGTGTTGAGCTTGCGGACCACACGGGAACTCTTGCCGTTCACCAGGCTCGCGAGATGGACTAGAAGCTCTCTGTTTACCTGTAAACCAGTGATGTGATATACCAGTGATGGCCTAAAACTATGATCACATGATTGAAAAGTTACCTACATTTTTTCCACAAGACTTCACGGCATGTTAAGGTTACAGATTAAGTAACATAACATGATACATTGTTATATAACATGTTACATTGTTATATAACATGTTATTATTTTTTACAATGTTAAATAACAAAGTTATATAATGTGGACGTGTTATAAAACACAAGTTATATAACATGTTACTAGATGTGTACACACCTTTAGGCATCAAATGAGTTCCTATTAGTAAATTAATTCATTAATACTATTTAAAACGACGAACGAAAACATAGTGACCTGCATGCATGAGGGCTTTTCATAAGGCCCGTGAAATATAACCATTTATCTTAGGTCAGCATGGTTATTACAGTTAGAGCCGTACAAAATAAGGCCTCAGCAAATTATTACTGGTTCAGACTTTGCTCGTTTATTCAATCTCCACGTAGTATAATGGTCACGGGGAAGAGTAGATCAATTTGTCGTGTGCCACCATGAGCCGTGACGATATTCTATACCTAGACTATTTCAAATAAATTTCGAGAGTATAAGGCCATTTTTCTCCATCAGGGAGAGCAAACCTGAAAAGATTTCCTTAGAAATATCACACATAATGTAAAAAAACCTAGTGCATTATTTACCTTCCCATGGTTGATGACGTCACTCTGTTCCAACATGCACGCGGCGAAGCACTGGCCAGATCTAGACACTGGAGACGAGTTTGTAAAGTACGCTCGAACATCCTTGGGCGTGGCTCGAACTTTGATGACGCACGATTGAGCCATTCGGACTAGAGCATCTAAGTGGCCTTGTACCTAGAATTTATCAAGTATTTCATTTTGATTCGGTTCATTAATTGATTTCCTTTGATCAGGTTAAGAAATTCGGTTTGCTAAGTTGAGCAAGTTACTCTAGATTTTAAAATTGGGTTTTTAATGCCTGATTTGAATTTGGAATAAAGATGGCCTTTCTATAAACCTTTTAAGATTTTAGTTCATTGGTATTTTACTTTTTATGGTGTCATCGTTAATTAACTACACCACTTTTATTTCCTATCGCTAGGTCATGAGCGTATGCAAAGATTGTCACAGGCGGTACTTTAATTCATTGTCAGGCGGAAAATAAATAAAGATTTGTAACAAAGTCCCCAAACTAAGGTTTTATTCATGGGAATTTTAACGTGTTCACTGCTCGAATTGATAGAAAAGTAGTCAGTATGGACAGGTCAACTCAAAGCTGCACTGATGCTTTCTTCAAAAGGTCATCTCAGACTTTGACCTACATCGTCAGGCTCACATACTATAAACAAAAATGTTTGGACTTTAAAAAAAAAACATGATTCTCTGAGTTTGTTTCGGCATTTCTTCTCAGAGGTCGTCAGTTAGGAAATGCCGACGCCAACTAGTTCATATAATAATGTTACACATGACTTGTAAAAGTGTCTTTAAAAGATCTATTTGCAGACATAAACAATTTAACAATCTATCTATCTAAAAAAAACGAGGATGGTTTTAAGAAAGGGATGGCACTATACAGGTTGCATATGAATGATATGAATATGAACATATCTCTATTCCTCTCTTATAACCTAAATACAACATACATATATACATGCCACAGGACATCTCACAAGTATATTTAATGTTTATTTGATTTTATCAACCTTTATTAGTAGTACTACTTACCTTAGGGTCTGTGAAATCGACTAACGTGCCCGAGGAGCGTTGTGTTCTGAGCCCAACGACGAAGGGCACAAGACATAATGCAATTTTAAATAGCAACATCTTCTGAAAAATAAAAGACAAGAAATTTATTTATCGTTTTACAAACTGAGCTTAACAATGACCTCAGGTTAATGGTTTGATATTCCAGGTTGCGTAGATATATAAGGTTTATTAAAACATTTTTTGAGAGGTAGGTCATAGCGAGATTCCTCACTCAAATTGAGCTGCCCGACTGGGCAAGTACCTCCGCCTTACAGACGACCGAAGTGAATCAACAATAGTTGTATTTCTGTGAGTGAGTAAGGTTACCAGAGCTCGTAGGGAGAGTGACTATTCTGACAGTATGGGCATTCCGTTTGCTGTCAGTTTAGTAATTCTCTATTTTAAGAAACCTAAACGGTTTCTACAGGGGTTTGCAACGCATATGCAAGCCTTCTGATGTTGCAAATGTCCATGGGTGGCGGTGATGACTTACCATCAGGTGAGCCGCCTGCCCCCTTATCACCATAAAAGCAAACATCATTCTAATTTTTGAATCAATGCCCTGCCCAATCAGCCTAGCTCCCTATTACATGGGCCCTAAAACTCTTAGATAAGTGGATAATCAATACATCTCTTCCAGAAACACTAGAGACGCAATGGTATGTTATTTATGTATCAAAAATGTGGGTAGTTGTTGGTTTAGGTGTCGTTTTATGCGTTCCAAGTATTGTGAAATTAACATAGAGTAAAGTTCAGGACTATTACGGGATAACAAAAACACCAATATAAATTGATACTAAAATAATATACATACAGCCAGCAATTAAACAGATTTAATGCTCTAAAAGCGCTTTTACCTAGAACAAATAGTTTTTAGTTTATTTTGCTACAACAATGAAAGTTCATGATGCAAAAGAATTGTAGAGAGAAGAAGAGGACTTAAATAGAAATAACCTTCTTATAGTTTGTGCTCTTAAGAGCTGAGATGAAAATATTATTAAGAAACCATACGACATATATCATCGCCGTTGATGTTCGTTTTAAATGCACATATATATGATAGCATTATATAAATAATTCAGTAGGTAAGTACCCTTTGCTGAAAATGTCAGCATTTGGATATTAATAAAAATAAACATCAAAATTAGCAGAGCCGTTTAGGAGTTCAGTAGCGTATGCTACTGAACTCCTAAACGTCCGTCAATGAAATTAAGTATATGCATATAAATAATATAACTATAGTATATAGAACTCATAGTATGTAATTTATTGAGGTACGTACGTATTTAAAATTGCCTATTTTAATAAAAAATACTTATTTCTTGTTCCTAAGCAATTTCTCACTAGTTTCACTTTGGAAGAAAACTAAAATATATTCCAATACAAATAAATAAAATAATAAAACATATTTTATCATACAAATATGTTTTATTATTATTAGCATTTGTGTCATGTGTGCGATAAAGGATAGATAGTAAAATTTTCATGATATTGTCCCCACAGTTGAACAATACTTGTGACACGACCACGCATAACAAATATAAAAAAAAGTTTACAGTATTCATTCGATTACGAATTGTCAGTTCAATGCGTGTTTACTACACAAACATATAGAAATAAATGTGTCGCTTGATAGCGGCTGAGTTGCAATACACAACAAAAAAGTATCTCGCTTGTTCCGATCCATTGACGAATAAAACGCTTTTCACGCTCAAGTATGCGGAAGTAAAGAACATAATTTCGGAATGAATGAGCTGTTCCGACATTGTGTATTTACCTGAGTAAAGAAATGTAAAGATTTTTAAAACATTAATGGGAATTGAAGTGTTTGAGCAGCGAAGAGAAAAATATAAAGAGACTCTTCATTGAATAGATTTACTAATAAGAAAAGATGTTGTAAGATTAGATTGGTACAATGTTTTCCTTTACCAGTTTTGAGGTCAATTTGACTGCACCGTACAGTTCTAGATATATCAGGGTTATTAAACACTGGTATCTTTTAGTGACATCATAGTTATTAAACGTATTAACCGATTTTAGTTTAATTTTTATTGTGTTTGAAAAGTGACTTTATCGAGAGATTCTTAGGTATGATAAAAGAAAATCTATTCAACCGTTTAAAGATCGACAATTATATCGGCGAGTTTTAGTCATAGTCATATTTAATTTTATGTAATTATGCGTGGTGATAGACGCAGTCGATCTCCACACGGGGTAAAAAATAATATTGGTGTTTTACTATTCAAGAATATGTGCTTTTAAACGCGCCGCCTAATCTTCTATGATAATTAGAATGACAATCCCCCGACACGTTTTGTGGCGGTTACCTTGGACCTTGATATTTCTTCAAAATTTCTACTACTAAATCACCTTTCAAACAAAAAAAAAACATATTCGGAATCGGTTCATTCGTTCGGGAGCTACGATGCCACAGACAGATACACACACACATACACACAGACACGTCAAACTTATAAAATCCTGTCATTTTACGTCGGGGGTTAAAAACTACTTACCTACTAGCCGAAACGTCGTGTTATAAAGTCTAAACTTGATAACCCGACATTTCGGCTGACTTGCATCAAGCCGGGGTCACGGGATATTATACCTCAAATAATTACACGATTTAGACCCGTTGTCTATAATAATTAGAATCTATACGAATCGTGAAACCTTAAAAACATTAGACTTGATAGTTGAAATTACGATAGAATTATTGGAATATTCAATAATATGTTTTAAATTATACTTATAGTTAGTTTGACGTTTCTATAGAAAAAAAAACAGTAATGACCTACCTTTTACTCGATGCTTATTAAAATAAATTTTAGAATTCATATATAAACGAGCAAATAACTTACCAGCTATTCCGTCCGATGGCATGAAGTCCAATGCGTTCTGGTGTAGGTGACCAGCTGAGCTTATAAAACATTCTAGAAAAAGATGACTACGATAGGAACAATTCACATTGTTACAGAACGAGTTACGAACAATGTTTTCGTTTTCGGCGCTCGCCAGGTGGCTGACCTACGTAATAGGCTGAACAGAATCTATCGTCAAATAGGTGTTTTTAGCTTTCATTGGTTCTACAGAAAAGCGTGTTAATTAAACCAATTGAAAATGAGTCTGTATTTCCCGTTGAGTACAATTTGGGAGTTTTCAAGTCTCGAGTGAATAGGTATCTTCTAGGTAAGCGTGCTTCATCTTAGACCACATCGTCACTTACCATCAGGTGATATTGTGGTCATGAATGCATATATATGATTTTTCGTTGATGTATTTTTTTATTGTATTAGGTATAAGAATTTAAAGGAAGACTATTTAAATACAATGAATGCTTTTATTGCGATATTTTAATTTTGAACCATTTAAACTTAACCATGATTTCGAGTAGATTATTCCACTAATAAACATCAGCAAATAAATAAAATGAACCGTAGTAATTTTAGGGATTTATTTATTTTGGCTCTTTAACTAGGGAAGATGAGTTGACGCTAATTTTCTTTAAATTTTGACATATTTCGAGTAATGTGTGAATTATTACTTTAATTTAATAGGTAATCTACGCTTCAACTACGTCTCTATAACTGACCTTGATACCCTTGATAATAATAATAATATTTCCGGACATTATTACACATCGCCATCTAGTTCCGTGGTAAGCAACGAGGCTGATGCCTTATCTATGAGGTTGATGACGTATAGTAAAAAAAACAATTATTTCTCAGCTTCTTGTTAGGCCAACGAGAAAGATAAAATAGAGATAAAGTAACAGAAATAGCACGTATAATAATAACGTACCTTAATAGATAACTCCAGTTTACTCAAGAAAATATTTACTTGTTTTTTCAAGCCAGTGCTTGGAATCCTAAAATAAAACTAAGTACAGGCACGTGGCTACCTATTTTCTTTCATACTAGGGTTATATCCACTCGTGAGATTTATAAGAATTCTCTGCAGGATTTCAGTGATATAAAATTATATTGCTACTATTTTTAAATAATCTTTGAATATCATAAATATTCAAAGTTTTTTTTTTTAAGATTAAGTTTTTTTATTGATAAGATTACTTTATTTTTAAAATATGTATATATAATATTGGTTTTTTGGTATTAGTGTACAATTAAAACTGGCTTTTTTGGTTATCCATACAAAGTAGGTTTATTAGAATAAATTTCAATAAAGTGTAATATCGTGTGTCGGTAAGCAACATATTTAAGTTTCATATGAAATGGATAAATGTCCATTTAATATCCTACCGCTGGAAACTACTTTACTCTCAGAATGACAAAATTGGAGTTATCATCGCAGTAAAGATAATGCTGTCCACCACACTTGCCTGGCGGGGTGTAGACCTCACAGACAGTCGACAAAATCATTTCAGGGATTTTCTGCTGCCCTGGTTACAACTCCATCACCGTTTCATTGAGTGATATTTAAAACTTGATGAACATAAAATAATTATAAATTCTAAGTGAAGTGTCTACATGAACACAAAAGGCTGTTGTAGTCTAGTGGTGAGACCAGTGGACTGAGATGTCAAGGATTTCGAGTTCAAACCCAAGGCACGTACCACTGACTTTTCGGAAGTTATGTGCGTATTTATCACATGCTCAAATCGTGAGGAAACCTGCATACTTGCGAGATTTTCTTGACGGCATGTGAAGTCCGCCAACCCACAGTAGGCTAGCGTGGTGGACTATATAGGCTGTATCCCTCTTAAATGAGAGGAGACCCGTGCCTGGTAGTGGGACATTAATGGGTTGATGATGATGAAAATAATTATAAATTCTAAGTACATGAATACAGAAGGACGATCTAATCAAAGTGCAATTTTATTACATTATAAACTTCAGCATCCTACACAACGTCGCTTTGAAGGAACTTATTTTGATCCCCGTTTAATTTAAATTATTCTGCCTTTAGTGGAGACAAGAAATAAGGTTTTATTAACTATCTCAACCATAATTACCTCACTGGCTTTTGCTGGAGCAAGAATTTATTTAGCTATTTTTCATCATCTTCAACCCATTAACGTCCCACTGCTGGGCACGGGTCTCCTCTCATTCGAGAGGGATCAGGCTATAGTCCACCACGCTAGCCTACTGCGGGTTGGCTAGCTATTTTAGCTATTTTTACTATAGTACAATTATTTACACAATAACTTGCAGCGCTTCTTAAAATAAAACTGAAATGAAACCGAGAGTAAATCTCTTAAGAAAAAGTTTTGTGTTATTTTCTTATGTAAGTATACATACTTCGCAATTTATTACATTCTATATTAAAACGTTTAAAGTAATACTTACAAATGTATAGATATCATTTCTAGTTTATAGATATAATTTTAATACCAACATTTTGGGATCCGTTACATTTAATATTTGTGTAAGAAATAATTATAATTTTTTCCTTCAAAGTCCAGTGTTGCTAGTAGGTCTCCTAGTCCCGAGCGCAACGGCCAACTTTACTAGACCTTGGAATCTTTTCATCTTCATCTTCAGACCAATCTAGGAATTGTTGTTATACAGAAGGCGTTTGCTCAAACACGACGTGCTTATTTTGACTTAGTTGGAAAGCTAGCCATAATTTCCAAAATATCTTTTTTCAATCCTTTCTGAAGATAAAACTATTCGCCGCTTTACGCCACCAAAAATAAAGTCCCGATTGTTTATAATATAAGAGCTACAATGGCATTTATTTGTATGTAATTTCATGCTCCATCTTAGACCCAACAGGGTTTATTTTGGCCTAGCACAAGAACGTACAACAAACAGAAAAAAACTAGGACTAAATCAGTTCTAGTCAACAGTTTAGAAAGACTCATGTAACTGTCCATTATTCTTGATTTGCGTTTACTTTTACGCAGAGAAGGGAGAAAATACGGGTCATGTTTCGCTGGTCGTGTTTTGTAATGGGAGTTTATTAGATTCTCGGTTGCTTCTGAGATATGACGCGTACAAATTTTTATTTAAGACACCGGGTTTCTTTGTTTTTGTTATGAGCTTTAATGGTAAAGAAATACATCGTAACTATATGGTCAGCTAAAAACTAACTAGCTTGTATCTCAATCGTGTTGGGCAGGAGAGTATTGATGTACTGCTTCGTTGGTCTAGTGGTTGTACAGGGCTTCTACTGAGCAAGAGGTCTAGCAAAGTACTTTATGGTTTTACTATGAAATGCTCAGTAGCATTTCGGAATTCTCGGAGTTAGGATTCCTGCCTGGTTAATGGCAATAGACCCCCACCCTATTATGTAGGACCTAAAACATACCGGCGAAATGAGGGTGTACATTGGTAAAGAAAGAAAGAAGAAAGAAAGAAAACTTTTTATTTTGGTCTCGCAAACACATATACATATTTAAAGAACAAAAAGAAAAAGAAAAGAACAGTAATGATACAATATGAAATTTAAATTAAACAAAAAAATAATATTAATAATATAAAAATAAAACTAAGGTCCTGTAACTAAGCAACCCTGTGCGAGGCCAAAAAAGGTACCTATCTCAGCTTAATGCAGTGACATCTATGTTCAAATCACAATGCCACTGCGCTGGTTTTCAGATAGGACCGTTCTGTGATATCACGGGCAGGAACGACTACGACATTGAAGTATAAGTAAATATATAAATACCTAAATAATTGAAAATACATAAAAAATATAAAAATATACAAATAGGTACACGAAGAAAATAATAGAAAATAAGTACATAAATATAAAGAAACAGGTGCATAGTTTATACGTGTGTTGTGTATTTATGAGCCACAGTCAATTGATAAATTTATTGATTTAATTTACCGGCCATCGCCTCCACATCATTTGTCTGTAACATAAATATATAAATAATAATAGTAATAATAAAATAGTGGAAACATTATGCCAACCACTGACAAGTGAAGGGAGCGAACGTAGCCTCATATACTGCAATTTAGACGCTGTGCGGTTGGGATTTGTCAACATTGTGTCAGTGTCATGCGATGTCATCGATCCAAATTAATATCGAATCGAACTATAATGATCGATATTTTACTTACGGTTCGGCTACCTACAATCATTTATACAAGGACAGCTAGCTAATGTACAAAAAATTGAATTATGAACCAAGTTAATGTTTGTATATTAAAGAAATAAATGTGTGTAAAATTGTATAAAAGTAAAAGTAAATATTTATTCTTAAAACTATTGTCTCTGAACTGAATTATATGTCAGCAATAAACTTGTATCGAATTGAGAGCTTCGCTGCTATCTTTCGGTCTGGCAGGGATTCTGATACTGTGTAATCGTGGGTAAGTTTATTGGTTTACCTGTTATTTTTGTTTTTGTGCACACAGTAAGTGTTGCTTATACTTAATTTTAAACGAGTTTACCGTTTTTATAGCACGGAAAGGAGGTGGTAGGTCATTCCAGCATCGAGTAGCAGCAAACTTAAAACTTCCCCGAAATGCAACAGTTTTGTGTCTAGGAGTTGATAAAAGGTAAGCAGATGCCCTTGTGTATTTTTTATTGAAATCACGCGACCAAGAGAGTTTACTATATAAGTATTCTGGTTTTTTAGTTAAAATAACATCAAAGAGCAGGGAAGCCAAATGAAGTTTTCTGCGTGCAGACATCTTCATCAGATTCCCCTGGTTTAAGAAGGGTGTGATATGTGATCGCGGAGGGACATTGAAACAAAATCTCGCACATGCATTTTGTACCCTTTGGATCATTTTCTCAGTTCTACCAAGAATACAGGTCCCATACACAGTGTCTGCGTAGTTCAGCTTGGATAAAACAAGTGACTCACATAGCATGATACGCATATCCACACTTATGTAGGGACGGATTCGGTATAGAAGCTTGAGCCGGTAGAAGGAGTTGCGTACTGCTTCCAAGATATGGGTTTCAAATTGTAAAAGACCATCAAATACAACTCCGAGGTTGCGAGCTTCTTTGACTTGTTCAATAGGACAGCTATTAATTTTTAGATCAAAGTTATATTTTAAAGTTTTAGAAATAGAATCCCTTGACCCCATAACTATATATTTGGATTTATCAGGGTTCAGAACCAGGGAATTTCTTGCTGACCAAGCCGAGATCCTATTCAAATCTTCATTTATTTTACTTACAGCTTCAACTGTATCCTGGGGATGGAAAGACATGTACAGCTGGAGGTCATCGGCATAAAGGTGAAACTTAGAATTGATCAGACAGCTGGTGATGTCAGCACTGTACAAAATAAAGAGTAGAGGGCCCAAAATTGATCCTTGAGGGACGCCCCTATTCACCTGCCTTGGACCAGAAAACAAACTATCTCCTTCTCCGTCATTTGTTATCTGTACAAATTGATACCGGTGGTCAAGGTAACTATGGAACCACTTAATAGTTTCTAACTGACATCCGTAATATGACAATTTAGAAAGAAGGAGTGAAGTATTAATCGAATCAAAGGCACGAGAAAAATCAAGGAGGACAAGCAGAGTACCCATGCTCTGATCCCTTGCTTCAAGCATATTACCTACAACATCCAGTAGGGCTGTTGCTGTGCTATGTTTTCTACGAAAACCTGATTGCGCTGCAGGCAATATGTTGTGGTGTTCCAGGTATTCCCGAAGTTGATTGCTAACAACCTTCTCCAGGACCTTGGAGAGACAGGGAAGAAGGCTAATAGGACGCAGATCTTTGGCACTAGTGGGATTGGAAACCTTCGGTATAGGCTTAACTATTGCCACCTTCCACAAGTCAGGGAAAGAAGAGCTAGATATAGATCTGTTGATGATAGAAGTTATCACTGAGAGTGTACGGGGAAGAGTCAACATCAACATCTCCAGTGAAATTTGGTCCGAGCCCTGAGCATTGGATCTGAGACTGCACAGAAGTTTAAGCACAGCATCCTCCTGAACAGGTTTCAACTGAAAGTTGTGTGACCCAAATCTATTGAACTCAAAAAATGTCAAATCCGAAATACTAACTTTATCGCTGCCTGGTACCTCCAAAAAGTGTTGGTTGATACTTTCTGGATCATTGCAAAAGTATGGTAAACTATGTTCTTGCTTTTTTGATATAGCCACAGTTGATTTGATACTATTCCATAGCTTCTTAGGCTGATTAATATTATTATTTATGTGTTTTTTAAAAAAGGCATATTTCTCACTCTCCATTGCGGCACGGACAAGGTATTTTAGGTCTTTATAGGATTTGATATGGCTCTCAATTTTAGTCACTCTGGATCTTTTATGATAGCTGTCACGTAGCTTCATCATTTCTGTAATAGTATCTGTTATCCATGGAAGTACTTTATCTTTAATTAAAACTTTTTTAACTGGTGCATGTAAGTCAAACAAGTTTGACATATAATAGTTAAAAGTTGCCACCATCGAGTTCACGTCATCTAAGGTCTCTATGTACTCCCAATCAATTTTGTTTAAATCATTGCTAAAAAGATCTGGAATGATGTCTTTTAGTGGTCGATAAATAATCAACCGAGGTCTGGGTTTTTCTATTTTAAACTTAAACTCAGCAGAGATAAATGCATGTTTGCCCAGTTCTGGTATGTGAGACACCAAAACTTTACTCACAGGTGCATCCGTGCACACAATATCTATTAAGGTTTCGCTATGGTCTGTAATATGAGTAGGCTCGGTGATTATTTGTTTTAGTTTTGTATATAATAAAAAATTATTAAGTAATCTGCTTTTGTTTTCCATATGATGTAGTAAATTAATATTATAATCACCAAGCAAAATGACCTTATCCGCTCCGGCTATGGAGGTAAGCGAATCAGTTAGTGCATCTAGAAATATGTTAACATCTAACCACGGTGGTCTGTAAGCCGTGCCAATGATGACTGAGCACGAGTTGATGTTTAGTCTGAGCCACATTTGCTCAACTTGAGGTGTAGGTGGGTGTGGTACGGTGCGCACACGCAGCCCTTGGTGCACGTAGAAACCAACGCCGCCGCCACGGCCGCCACGCACTACGCTCGGGCGCGGCACATGTCGGAAGCGATACCCCGGCACAACTGGCGCGCGACTCTCCTCTCCCTCCCTTATCCAAGTCTCATTAATCGCCACAATGTCCGCCGCATGGCTTGTCAACGCAACAATAAATTCCTCATGCCTCGTACCAAGCGACCCCGCATTGAACAGTCCAACTTTCAGACATTTTACCTTATTCATTTATGTAACGCAAATGTGTATGGTGTATCAGTGTTATTTTAGCACGCAATTGCTGTAAGTAATCATTGTAATGAAAATCTAGTAAAATATGACATTGTGTGAATTTTAGGTAAGAGTAAGAAGTAATATAGGTAGGTAGCGAATACTTGCATATAATGTTTGAAATAATTTGTAATGTAGTATATAAAAGTATTTTAATGCATTTTATAGTAATTATAATTATTATATGTTTTGATGTAATATGTAGTGTTGTATGTAGAATAGTGTATATAGAAATATGGAGCCGGAGCATAATAGATAAATGACAAACACAAGTCGTGGTTGCCCGGGCCGGTTCCGCTTCCTGTGTAACCCTAGAATACCGAAACAAAAGAAACGCTGGCCTCACACAAGAATCACTTAGGCTAATTATAACTATAATAATATTATACAACAACATGCAATGAGTATTAGGAAATATCCAATTAAATATTACTTTCAGTGGACACTTCCAGGCCAAAAACACGCACGAGATCCTCCTCCGAACGGATGCGGTGTGTCGGTTTCCCATCTCCCTGCTTAGCCAGGATACGCCCGGACTTCGACCAGACATATCTCCAACCAAGACGGCCTCCAGCTTCCCGTGCACGGTAGAATAAATACTTGTTAGTTTTAGATAGCCTCTCATTAAGATAAAAGCGGCGCGGGGGTGCGGAGAAACCGAGATCCGCTGTGGTGGCACCGCGCCGGACGCGCGCACCCTGCAGAAGCTCATCTCGCAGCGCGCGACGCGTCAAGCGTACCACGATGCGCCGCCCGCGCTCCCTCACGGCCCCTCCTTCCGCCGACCTCGGTCCGCTGGCCAACAACGCAGGCTCAGCCCGAGGACCCAACCGCTGTGCGAACACTATGTCGCGTTCATCCAACGTAACCCCGAGTTTCGTCGCCACCAGCCCGACAGTATGTATTACATTTTCGCCAGAGATCTCAGGGATGTTGGCAATCTCTAGATCAGAGCTAAGTGAATCCTGGTCCCGATCGTTGAGCTCTAGCTGTAGACGCGAGACGGTGAGTTCGAGCTGACTGATCTTATTGTCAGACGGAGCAGCCATATGCTGGTTTTCAAGAGCTTCAATCCTAGCTTCTAGGACGTCGACTCGCTCGGTGCAGACTCCCATCGATGAGTGCAGCTCGGCCATTTCCCGACGAAATTCCCGCATCTCATCTCTAACCTCTCGTAACTCAGACCTGAACAGCCTTATCTCTTCTCGAAGGGTCAGCTGGGATTCTGGCGAGGGGTCACCGTCACTCCCAGCTCGAGTCTGGACTTGGGTGACTGTTACTGTAGACCCAGTCGAGGCACCGCAAGAGGCAACAGTTCCAGGCGGGCCACTGCAGAGTTCCTTCACTGGAGTGGCGCTATTGTCACTCCTGGGCACCTTTCTCTTACAGTCGGGGCACAGCCAGTCGCTACTTATCTGTGTGGTCTCCGGCAAAAGTAGGCAGGCCAGATGATATCTATTTGAGCAAGTAAACTTGCTACAAATAGCGCCCCCTTTCGCCGACAAAAATTTCCCACAGGCCGCGCACTTGACCATGGTTGGCAGTAGTACCGCAGTGGTACTGTCTAACCCTTCGGGGACGATAGGCGTGATGGTATTTATGTAGTATTGATGTATAGCCACAGTTTGCCACGTCAGAGGGGGTAAGAATATTGCTATTTACCAGGCATACAGCCAATCTCCGAGCTACTGAATTTCTACACAAAAATTCAATAGCACTTTGCTCAAACTGTAAATCGAGCATAGCACGCAGTTGCCTGGTTGTATAATCTACGACAATAAAGGACAGAAAATTTGTGACTATTGTCTGAAGGCACTCAGCTCACAGTTATGCTTAAGAGTCACGTTGCACGATTGAAGACTAATGACCGATAGTGACCCAATTAGCGCAGCGGCATTAAAGCGGGCATCTCGGCACCCGTTTCGAATCTCGGAGGGGGCAAATGTTTGTGTGATGAGCAAGGACATTTGCTGAGTCATGGAGGTTTCTACGTAAAAAAATATCTATGTAGTGTATGTAGTGTACCACAACCCTCGTTGCTTGGCTCGGCACTAGATGGCGCTGTGTCATAGTGTCTGGAAATATTTATTTATACAGAGGTTTAATTAAGTCTATATTCTCATATTGTTTCTGTTTATGTATTTAATTCGTTTGCTAAAACAAAACAGTATCATATCATAATATATTATAATTATACAGTAACTACATACTAGGCGTAAACTAAATTTATAAACAATATAATTCACACCAATTATCTTTATATTATTTAGATCATTTTGCAATAAGCCTCCAAGTTATTATTTGTTACTGTTTGGTTTTGTTTTTAATGCCGCATTCGTTTAATTGACGTTCAGCAATCGCCACTGAGGGATAGAAAAACAATTGGATTAAGGGAGCGCGGAACAAATTGCTTTTATCTACTCAGTTTGAGCGGCTTTGATCATTCCGGATGAACCTGATATCTTATTGTTTATGATTCGGTTTGGTTTTTACTGAGTACTATATATATAGGTGTTAGATAGACACGCCATTTATTTCTTCAATGGTTCCTGGATCCATCATGGATTCTATTTAATCTTAATCCAAGCATAACATATCAAGGACAAAGGATATGGATACGCTAACCTAACCCATTTTACGTAAATCGGATAGTCAAAACCCCTAGTTTTAGATTTTTGATCATTATAATAAATTAAAAGAATTTTATTTCTACTTTTATCATAGCTCTTTTTCGGAAAATTAAGAACACGCGCAATTTCTCTTATTATGAATTTCACGTTAATGATCTACAGTAAATTAACGAAATATCAAGTAAATTTGAATTTTGGGGGCTCGAGCAATTATTACATTACCGGTTCACGCAAATTTGGGATTTTAAATATGAATACTTTTTTGACCTTGTGTCATACAAATGCATACGTTATTTAATATAATGACTTCCTCTAATAATTGTTTGGAGACATTTGCTCAATGCTCTCTGATACACATTAGATTTACATTTGCGAATATAATTATAGCCAAATAAATATATTATGTATAATAACTATACAAAGCAAACAGATCTGTATCGAAAGAGATAGCAATCGATATTATATCAAGGTTTCGAAACAAACGAAAATCATCCATTTTGTTCGAAAATTGGTGGTCAACGCACATGTACAATAATTCAGAACAAAATGATGTCGAAAAAGATTCTATTGATTATAGCCGTTTATTTGACGTTTCTGATAACTTTTGCGGTGTGTCAGGATGAAGCTACCACCATGGCTGCCACCACGAAGGGTGAGGAAGAAGAGGAAGAAGAACCGGCGAAGAAGGGCTGCTCCATTTGGTGTTGGATACAGAAGATAGCGATGTTCGTCGTCTCTCAACTGTTGAGCGGTAATTAAACACATTTTGGCCTCTTTAATAAATTATTTCAAGTAGACAGTAGTTTTATTTATGTATTTTATTGGTTTACGACTCGGCAATAGATTAATTTGATTGTAAGCGACAAGCTTAGTCTAGCAACACCAAGAATACTTGTTACACGTTCACGTCACAACCCTAAGCCGTTAATTATTGAATCTAACTTGCTAATCTAACTAAAATAAATAATTTAAACCAGTGTAGTTGACATTGACTTTTTGACTATATGCAATTAATATCTTGACTTATTTATTGATAACTTCACATATCTTTTTTTTCCACGGTGATAGAATGCAACACTGTGGCGGCCTCCGATATACCTAGACCTGATAAATTGCTAGACACAAAAATACACTTACCTACGTTAAGTAACTAGTACTTTAATTTTATAAATTGTTTCTAGAATACCTTCAAAGGATTCCCAATTTGAATTTCAAATAGCTTTCCAGATTTCATTAAGCTTATTTTCTAGAAGCATTCCAATTATGTGTTCTATGTGTGGAATTTTTATATTTATAACAAAGTAATATTATGTTCAGTGTACAATAAAATAGAAAAGAGGATACTTGTTGATGTTATAATGTATAGTTTTAATTATTATGATTATGAAAGTTGTGATGGTTTAGTTATATTACGACTAAGGTTCATCTCATTTTCAAATTCTTGTGCATATAATGCCTTACGGAAATGGTGTAGAAAACCTGTAAAATATAAGGGCGGTAAGGTCAGTGTGGTGGACTGAGCTTGTCAAATCGAGAGAAGGTCTGTGCCCGGCATTGGGGAAGAAAAAATAATACTTATTTCTAATACTACAAACGACACATACTAGTACGTTAGTGTTTTCATCGATAAGTACAAATTAATTAATAGCTTCACGCATGTCGACCGATCCTTTATCTACTTAGAAACACGTAATTGAACGGGTTTCACTCCTCCTAAAGGAACTTTTATTACTTCCGTGGGCGTGCCTCCGCAAATAAAATTCTGAGTAAATAATTAGATTATGACGGCCAATTAGTTCCGGGAAACCATTTTGTAAAGGAAATTGGAAGAAAATTATTGATGACATTTTTATAGTGTTGTATGGCGTTTAATTAAAGTTATTATGTTATTAAAGTTCTAATATTAATTAATAACTTTATGTCACAATATACAATGTATCATCATCATCATTTCAACCGTTAGACGTCCACTGCTGGACATAAGTCTCCCTCAAGGATCGCTACGACGACTAGTCATATGCCGCCCACACCCAGTGGATTCCAGCAAACTTTACCAATACAATGTATATTGTACTTAAAATTTTTACTTTCACTTTTTTTCACGCCTATTTTCCCTGACGGCTTAGGCAGAGGTGAACTTATGTAGGAGGTAGGGCATAGCGAGATTTCTCGCTCAAATTAAGCCCGACTGGGGAAGTACCTCCGCCTTACAGAAGACCGCAGTGAATCAACAATAGTTGTCTATCTGCGAGTGAGTAAGGTTACCAGAGCTCATTGGGGGAGTGACTATTCTGACGGCATGGGAAATCCGTTTGCTGTCAGTTCAGTAACTCCTTATTTTAAGAAACCTGAACGGTTTCTAAGGGGTTTGGCAACGCATTTGCAAGCTTCTGGTGTTGCAGATGTCTATGGGCGGCGGTCATCACTCACCATCAGGCGAGCCGCCTGCTCATTTGCCCCATTATCATCATTAAAAAAAATGTACACCTACATGTTGACGGTATGTTTTAGGTACCATGTAATAGTGGCAAGTTTATTCAAATCTTCATATCAATGACATAATATGTTTTATATAATACTAGCTGCTATAAGTAATAGCTAATGTGTCAATATCCAGATAATAAATTATTTATATGCTAAATTTCATGCAAATATGTCAAGCGGTTTTTGCGCGAAGGAGTAACAAACATCCATACAAACTTGCATATTTATAACATTATTAGGATAACATAGTTTACAGTAAAAAATACAAACACTCGTGTGAGAGTGCTAGTTTACATTAAAATTATAATTTTGTTTCAAATAATATCAATAAACACTACATAAAACCGATACCGATACTTGATTACTATTTATATTACTTTAATAAATCTGCGCATTTATATATTAAAATACACTCACTATTAAATACTAATACGATATCCATAAAAAAATCGAATTCAGGACTTTAGACTTCGAAGTCCACTGATCACCACTAAGTTATCACAGTTTCTAAATACATAAATATCTTTATACTACTTACCTACAATCAGTCTGACATGTCAAAGGTCTCGAGTACCTGGGCCACTGACTTTTCGGAAGTTATGTGCGTATTTATCACATGCTCAAACGGTGAAGGAAATCATCGTCAGGAAAACTGCATGCTTGAAAGATTTTCACGATTACATGTGAAGTCTGCCTACCCGTAGTAGGCTAGCGTGATGACTATAGCCTAATCCCTCTCAAAATGAGAGGAGACCCATGCCCAGCAGTGGGATAATAATGGGTTAATGATGAACATAGTCGCCAACTGGTCGAAATTCAACTATAATTAGTTTAAAGTACAAGTTTTTTTTTCAATATGTACTCTGCACTCCTTCTCTATATAAACTATAAGTGTGAAAAATTTCGTACTTCTTCGTCCGTGCAATTTTCGTAAAAAAGGGGACAAAGATTTTGCTTCACGTATTAGATATATAGATTTATAATGTTTATTCTCTCTTAGAATAAAATCAAGTGTCATATAAAACATCTATCGAGCGAAGGGTACACGTGGAGGATGACTAGGGATTCCATTTAATTTGTTTCATTCGGATTAGTTGCAGAACGGGATTGCTCTTTTGACAGGCCAATGTAAAACCGTTCGTGTAGAAATTTCAATTTAATTTGTGTGACATGTTCCTTTAAAGTTTCTGTTTTACTACGTTACTTTGTGTTGTTACTGTATCTGTGAGCACATCTTTTAATAAAAAAAATACATACCTACACTAACGCTTATTGATAACTGTCTGTAGGTCTAAGCAAGTAAGGGCTAAGCTTATAACTAGTATGGTTGTGATTTGATATTTAGTAGAAAACATTAAGAACGTTATAAATATCGATATAACTTATTCTTTACTGCGCAAGCAAATTGTTTAGAAATCTACAGAAAACACCAATAAAATGTTGAAGTAAAATTAAACGGTAGCCTTTTGTAGCCTAATTAATTTTATATCTTAATAAGTATTTGGAAATTTTGTTTGATTTAAACCTTAATATTATACTGGTAATAAGAATACATAAGAAAAAAAAAACACTATTTATTATTATTTATCCAATGCATTTCAAAGTCACGTGATGAAAAAGTTTTAAAATAAAACACATTTCTACTTATTGTAGTATTATATAAAACTAATTTTATTAGAATAGGGCAGGAAACGAGAACCTGAAATAATATTTATCAAAGAAACTTGGGATCAAGTAAATTAAGGTCACACGTAATCTACCACACTTTTTGCTTCGGGCATCAAAGAGATGACCGAAGGACCCACTATTAATTAATTAATGGACACATGATCTCGACAAAAATAGTAAATGACTCGTTTTTTCTGAACAATGAAAAAGTTACTAAAGTAAGATAAACGTGAGCCATTGTTGCAGATTTGAGTTTATTTGCACGCGTTTTTCTTGTGCTTTCTTGTTCTTGATAGATACATGTGCAGAATTTTGACAACCCGACTAGCGCAGCAGCAATAAAGGCTATATTTTGCGGTTAGGATCCCAGTAAGGTCAAAAATTGTCCGGCGAGTAAAGCCATTTGTACACTCGACCTGAGTCATGGATGATTCTATACAAGGTGTTGATTTGCATCCTCGTCAAATTCAAGGACGTAATTATGCTAATGATTCTCGACCCAAAGCAACAATAAAATGAGTAGGTTTTTATTTTTTTATTTTGCTTGTATACGGAAATCCGTAAGTGTGAACCAGCCGTATTTAAACGCGGCCCGTCTGTTACTAGCCCTATAACCGCGCTTTCACACACAAACAAACGCAAACAACACATACACAACGCATACGCAACGATCATTCATCGATCGACTCGTAGGTACAAATCCCTAGCCACGCCGCCGCGACCCCGGAACAAACAGTCTGTTTGATGTCGCCGACGCGTGCGCGCGTTTTGCGAATTTCACTTCTCGGTACATCGTTGAGACGTAGGTACGAAGTGCAAGATGACGGACAACTATCCGAATGTCGAGTTGGTAGAGATGGTCCGCCTGTATGCCATCAGTGGAGACAGCCTACGTGGAGCCATCCGGATGTTCACCGAAATGTTTCCCGATCGGGAACCCCCATCACAGAGCTGGAATACTTCCAGCGAGACCCACGGGCAAGCACGCGGCAGGCTGGTCAACACCTTGGAGTGCACCACACTACAGTGTTTCGCCTACTGAAGCGTGAATTGCAACACCCAAAAACTGGAGCTGTTGCGTCACGTTGTCGAGGAGATGTTGGAGGATGTTCCCTGGCACTCCATCGCAACTTGTACTACCAGCAGGACGGTGCCCCCCCTCACTATGGTCGGCAAGTACGCGAGTACTTGACCGAAAGTTTTGGTGACCACTGGATCGGTCGCGGAGGACCTGTGGCCTGGCCTCCGCGTTCTCCGGACCTGACGCCTCTAGACTTTTATGTGCGGGGAGACGTTAAAAGGTTAGTTTACACGGAGGAAGTGACCAGTGTAACAGAATTACGTGCAAGGATCATTAGTGCTTTTGACACTGTAAAAACTAATGTGTTAGTGTTACGTAAGCTGAAGGAAAACCAGCTACGTCGTGCTCAATTGTGCGAAGAGTGTGATGGTGGCCACTTTGAACAATACCTCCGGGTAACTTAAGTAGGTAATTTATTTATTTGTACATTTTGTAAATACGTTGTTAGCTTAATCAATTTGATTAGTGTAAATAAGTTGATTTCAAATTTGTAACTACGCTAATAATACCTAAGAGTCGAAAGTATCACCACGTACTTACATTTAACTAGCACGTCTTTCCATTTCCATCATAAGTAGATCGGTACACCAACTAAGGTAGGTATTATTGCCGGTCCTAAGCCCGTTAAGTAGGAAGGAAAATTTCAAATCAATCAATTTAATCCACAAATCAAAACAAAATCACTACGCAAAACTTTAGTACGAAACAAACTACGAAAATCATCTGATAACAGGTCAATGAACTTTTCTTTGGCGCACTAGTATTACTGCCATTAGTAAGATTTCCGCATTCCAATGATGCTCAACAATGAGTTCATTATCAAGCAAAATTTATGACAATAATGTAGGTGATTTTCGAAATAAAATTAGGTAAATTATTGCTACCGATCATTCGTTCGCCCGCGCTTGCATTTCGTAGGAAGACGTCGACACTCACGCACACAGCTGCATTGTCGCTGTGTGCGTAGTTGGGTGATTCTGTTTTATTTGTATTGAATTAAGGGTTTAATTCTGAAACACTGTTAAAATTCAACAACAAATAAAAGCAGCACTTTTTAGTTATTGCCCACTACCGTACTTTCAATTGATTATTTATGTATTTTATGACAACCTCCTGAAATTTGACGAGGATGCAAAACAACACCTTGTATAATATAATATGTACGTACGTAAGTAATTAATAAATATTAAAAAAATATACTAAATAAATAAATATCCATAATATTAAAAAAAAAAAAAATATAGCCTATGTTCAACACGGATAGCTTAGGATTCTAATGGTAAAAGAATTATTTAAATCTTTCCTTTTATAATATTACTATCAGATATTATATATTTATATTAGATATACAAAAAATACAATAAAGTGTATCGACCTTATAGTATCCGTTGTTAACTCGGAACTAGATAACGCTGTGCCATTATGTATATATATGTATGTTACTTATTATTTGATAAAGATACCAAAAGGCACGAGCCTTTTAGGGCGTATTTTCTGAAGACGGTGGATGGACAATGAAAAAGTTACTTAAGTAAGATTCTATATAAATGTGTGCAATCGTTGAAGACTTTGGCCTTTTTGCATACGTCTTGTTTGTGCTGTGTGGCCTCTGCGCTCTCAATGCACGAACCGCCGTAGTCATTGGGTGCGCTCCTCTGATCGAGCTGATGAGCGATCTGCACTCTTTTCCTGCAAAATAAACGCAAAACAAAGACGCTTTAAAGTATGTACTACAGCATTTCCAGTAACTTTATATAATATATAAGCTAGTTTTTTTTAAAAGCGTTGCCCCATACTAGGATTTTCTCCTGTGTGGGTGCGTTTACAAACACAAATTTTCACATACACAAACGCCCAAACCCGGAACAACTACCTGTAGAACCTACAATTAATATTTGCCACGTGCGGGAATCGAACCCGCAACCCGTGACGCACAAACTAATCGCTCAGCCACTGCGCTATCTAGTCGTCATTATAGAGTTTCATCTTCATCAACCCATTATTATCCCACTGCTGGGCACGGGTCTCCTCTCATTTGAGAGGGTTTAGGCTATAGTCCAGAACGCTAGCCTATTGCGATCGAGAAAATCTCTCAAGCGTGCAGGTTTCTTTACGATGTTTTCCTTCACCGTTTGACCATGATCACATGGTTATATAAGTTATGTGCGTATTTATCAAAATACGCACATAACTTCCGAAAAGTCATAGTGCGTGTCTTGGGTTTGAACTCGAGACCTTTGACATTTCAGTTCACTAGGCCATCACCATAAGCTGGATAACTTTAGCAAATTAAATTTGTAAAGCAATGGTCTGTCTCTGACTGATGTGTTTCAAGGATAATAAAATTATTGAAACTATCGCCATTTTTTTTCAACTAGAACCGTACTAGTACTTTTTCTGCTATAGCTGCGTTTAAAGCACAAATATCACACACCAAAGGGATCTGAATTATCGGGACTATATTTTGTTTGAGGAAGAGTGATAGCGCTAGGCGACCTGTACAGCGCTTTTCCACTCTTACAATGTCACTTAATTAAGTAGTCTTATCGACATTGTATTGTATATATTGATTAATGGCATCGTCTGGATGTTACACGTCGTGGTAACATCCAGATTTTTGACTTATACGATTCGTAATTATTCCTGGAAAGCACAGTAAAAATAGCTGTAAAATATATTGTTGTTTTAAGACGTTTCTCAGAAATATGAGTTCTCTCACAAGATATTCGTAGACCGGAGCTTTAAATCATTTGTCTAGTTTTCTTAACATTATATTAAAACTGGACTGGACAACTACGTGACAGTTGTTAGACGGGAACGATTTATTATAAAGTAGTTCCTCTTGTTTATCTTCTATCTTCATGGTTAAGACAATTTTCCTACATCCCTACAATAATCTATTGAGAGTAAATATTTATTTTTGTGTTTTAACTGACTCGTTGGTCTGGTGGTCGTAAGTGTGACTGCTGAACAAGAGGTGTTGAGTTCGATTCCCAGGTCGAGCAAAGCTCGGAGTTTTGGTTCGTACCTGGTCCATGGCAATTGCCTCACCCCCTGTTATATGGGACCTAAGATATATCGTACATTAGTACATTCCTACTTATCTCTTTGGGGACGATAGGCTTGATAGTATGTTATGTTCTCACTTGTAGATGTCCAAATTGATCACACCAGTGGCACTCATGATGCCGAACTTTTTGAGGACACAGAATATGATGCAAGGCTCATCAGACTCCTGTATCTCGATGTGTTTATTCTTGGGGTACATCTCGCTGAGGCACTGCTCCGCGATCATATCACTCAGTTTGTCATGCGCGTACATTACTGATATCCGTGCTGAAGTGAACCCGAGCAGCGTCAGAAACGTGATTAGCAGGACTTCTGTAACAAATGGAACGTTTTATAAGCTAGTAGGTATAAATACAAGTCTATCTATGGAGTTTCTTGCCGGTTCTTCTCCATAAGACCTACTTTTTGGAACCGTGCAACTAGTGTTGACATTTCGAAAGAACCTGTAATATCGGTCTACTTGAAATAAAAATATTTGAATTTTGAAGTCCTGCAAGTTATTTATTTGTATGACTTTATTACTGTATTTTTTGTATGACCAATTTAGTATTCCTATTTCCTACTGGTTTATCTTTTTCTCTACTATAAGAGTGGCAAATAAGGTAACAGCGCGCCTGATGATAAATTTATGTAATACATTACAATGATGTTATTTATTATTTTAGATCATTTAATGAGGAATATTGTTCAACTCATTATTGTTGTCTGAAACCATTCCTTTAGGAAATGTATGTAATTAAAGAAATACCTCCTTTAAATAACTAGATTATCTAAAGCGAATAAACAAATAATTGTATTTTAGCCAGACTGATGGTGTTTTTCATGCGACCTTCGTCAATGTAAGATGTTAATGTAACTAGATAATGGATATCATCCAGTACAGCGTACCATGAGATTTTTTTTAAAACTTAGTGGATACGAATTGTTATCGTATTGTAATCGTTATCAACATCGGCTTTTGGGGTGCCATTTCTCATGGTTTTTGTCAACCTAGTTATAATCCCACTATAGGCTTTATAGGCTACTACGTTCGCGCAGGGGCTCACACATTAAATACACTCAAATCTCAAGATTTTACATATTTGTTACAAGGAAAATAACGAATTTGTAATTTGAATTGCTATTACTTTGCGGTAACTAGTAATTAGTTTACAAATTTATCGATATATATTATAGATACGTACATATATGTATATGTTTTCATTACTTCTATAAGTTTTGTTGCTATTTAAAGTTAAATAGTGTTACTAAATTTCGGCATATAAATGTTTATTCTTAATGCTCTATTGCGTATTTTAAATATCTTTGTTCGTGTGTCATTCAATCTAGTGTGTTAGGTGTAATGGGCGATGAACCTACTATATTATTGTTATGTCTGCGTTTAGTGCTAGACATAATATATGATTGTTGTTTTCTCAGTGATACAAGTATTACAACTAGAAAATAGTTCAGACGTCAACAGTTAATTGCAATTTTCTTTAAACCGTATCCATTTTTGATACAATGACAAATTAAATTAATCAAACAATAATGTATTCATGAAAGTTTAAAAAGCTTTTTTTCTTCATTGAACACAGCGTTTCAGAAATACTAGCAATTTTTGTAGTACTGAATAAATAATAAGTATACTGAGTATAATAAGAAATACTGAGTACAGAATAAATGATACTGTGCAAATTAATCATCCTAGCCTTTAGAACATCTAGGTATATTAACGTAGAGACATTGTTATCCTATTTGATTGCTTTCCAGTCTAAACAGTCGTTTGTATTCATCATCAACCCATTATTGCCCCGCTGCTGGGCACGGGTCTCCTCTCATTTTGAGAGGGATTAAATCCACCACGCTAGCCTACTGCGGGTTGGGAGACTTCGATGCCATCAAGAAATTCTCTCAAGCATGCAGGTTTCCTTACGATGTTTTCCTTCACCGTTTGAGCGTGTGATAAATGCGCACATAACTTCCGAAAAGTCTGTGGTGCCCGGGTTTGAACGAGACCTTTGACATCTCAGTCCACTGGTCACACCACGAGGCTACCACAGCTCATTACACATTGTATCGTCTAGTAGTTATAAAAGAGAGATTTTCTTGATGGCATCGAAGTCTCCCAACCCGCAGTAGGCTAGCGTGGTGGACTTAATCGCTCTCAAAATGAGAGGAGACCCGTGCCCAGCAGTGGGACATTAATAGGTTGATGATGATGAGACGATACAATTGGTGCAGAGACTGTCTGAATTGGTGATCGGTTATAGGTAGTTCCAGGTTGGAGCATATGAGTAGAGAGTATAATTTGTGTTTGTAACAGACATTCAATTTTACTATGAAGGAGAAAGGTATAATCATTTATATTCTTACTGGACGATAGACATAAAGTTATAACTGTGAAATTGCCACATTACAATTGCTGTCTTCATAACAAACTACATTTTATATCTACTAGTTGCAATTATAACCAATTTCCTTTACCTCAAATAAAAACTTTATATTATAGCTATGTTATGGCAATAAGGTAATAGCAGTAGTTTGTAAACAATTCGAGCGAGCAATATTGATAAAATGCACGATTGCACGTGAACAAATACCAAACTTAAGTACCTACGTACTGTTGTTTATGCGTTTATACAAAGACTAGGTATTCCCGACGTCTCCGTTTACGTATATTGATGACACTTAGGCTGTATTTGTGGTACAACTTAGCATAAGTTGGGACCGTCGCATTGTCCAATATTTTAGGCTGATTGGGACGCTAGCTTGAATGGAAGCCTATTTTGTGCAAGTGATTCCTCTGCCTCTATTGGTTGCTATCATTGATTAGCATCAATTAAGAAAAAAAAATACGGATTTTATCGTGGTATACATATTTTCGTCGTCATGGCGATCCTTGGGGGAGACCTATGTCCTGCAGTGGAAATCTAAATATTGATACGATGGTGATGATATAGATATTATTTTAACATTTACAGCGTCCATGGTTACGAGCAAACTGAGGTGTTGGTTGTTTTGATGTTATAAATATTAATAGCTACTCCAATTTTTTTCTAATTCTTATTTATTGTTGACAATCTGGGAAGCAAAATGATTTCAATATACCGCGATAAAATCCGTAAAAGTAGTTTGTTTTCAATGCTAAATATTTACCTAAATGTATGAAATGATTAATCTTCGATCAAGCCAAAGTCAATGACAAATATTTTATTTCATCTAGACCAATATTACAGGTTTACCTAGTATTTATAGCTAGTCCCAAAATGACAGTACCTGTTCACGAGCATGACGTCTGTATAAGCCTCACTCTACTCAAACATGTTGTAGAAAATAAAAATTCCTGACACACGAGTGAACAGGATAAGCTTAGACTGCATAACCCATGAGTTTACTTTGTATAAGCCAAGCTTAGTTGTTATTAAAACGAATTTATCTGCATAAAGGAAGTCAAAACTGGCCGAAAGCAGACCTGACTTATGCATTCATGAAATATAGCCCACTAGAATATTTGACTGCTAAATTAATAAGAAACTAAAAAAATCATATTACTACAAAAAACTAAATAAAAAATCTGCGCTGCTTGTGTGCCGTCTAATGAAACCCTAGGCTTTGATATGCAGAATCCGTTTATATTATGCAGGAATTTTGTAATCAAAAGCCCGGAATGAAAGGGACTCTCCCAAACGTGAAGGAAGAAATATGGTTTTAATTTGCATCGATTTCGTATGAAAATGCTCAACAAAGTTTGATTTGGGCGCAACCCTTACAATAAAAGCAATACAACGAAGGAGGTTATTTGTTTTATTAATAACATTATAAATATATAAAAAAAATATACATCTATGGGTTCTTTAATTTATTTCCACTCGTCGGGTTCTCTATAAGAGACCGCATAAAGTTGAGTGCAGTCATTAAACACTTTCGCCTTTTTGCACACATCATGGTCCAGATTCATTCCATTGATGTTCTGCGCGCACGTGTCACCGACGTCCGATATTAATATTCTCGGATCGTACCTATGAATCGCTTGCACCCTCCTGTAGTAATTCTTTATATTTATGTAACCGTCGTTCGTCATGATACCGAACTTTTTGAGAACACAATGAATTATACAGGGTATATCGTTCCTATCGATACGTAACGGGTATTTGTACAAGTTGCGTGGATACATTTCTGTTAAACAATTATCGGTTATTTTATCACTTTTCTTGTCACGCGCGTACAGGATCGAGATCGGAGGTTCCGACTCCAAGCTTTGCGAGAAAAATTTTGTTTTGTAGCTTTGCACTACAGCTAGTGATATAAAGGTCGTGAAGATGAGTATTTCTGAAATTATTTCAATACAAGATTACGTAACTAAAGTTCATCATACAAGCTATAAAATAGTTACGCTATGATCTAAATATGTCAAGGAAAACTTTCGACGATGTTGGCGGTTCATAAGATAGAGCGAATGAAAATGCAAAATGATTTCATTCTAACGAAGTTGTGGAGAAATCTTTGAAGACGCCAAGTTTATACAAATGAAATTTCTGCAGCTATTAAAAGAATTTCTTACGTCCTTTCTCAAAGGAATTAATCTAAAGTTTGATTCGATTGTTTGTGAATATCACATTTTACGTTTTCATAAAGCGTCATTAAGGACTCTTCATAATCTTATATAAAAATTGGGTGTATCAGTGGCATATAAAACACTTACTTTTCATTTTAGTAGATATTTGTAGGTAACTATCACAGTGACGTCACGCAACGGAACGATCGGACATCATCACTCAAGCCCGACAAAATTACTGAAAGCTGAAACAGAAGAAATCGGATATTTTCCTTTCTTAACGCAAGGTTGTATTGTTTCTAAAATGTGCAGGCTAATGTTTTATATACTAGTGGAATTTTTGCAAAACAATCGACCATTGTTCAGGATGCTTCGATAAGAGCGAATAAATGTTCGAACAACGACGTAACCTAAAAAATAACCTTTGTCCCCAGGTGTATGGTTCGTAAACGTTGTTTTTTTTATATTTTTCGTAAAGTGCCTAAGTGAATGTGAACGTTTTTCATGAAATTGGCACTATCGATGGACGTATTATATTTTTAAGGCTGCACCAATAGCAATACAATTTCAAATTCAATTATTTTTTATGGCAAATAATATATTTTTATACATTTTCAATCATAAGGCGTCTTCTGGACTGCGGATGATTTTTTTATAAGTTTTTCTCCTTTAATCTGCTTCGTTTAACTTTCCTATTAAGCAGTACATTCTTTAATGGTACCTGCATATGTAATTTATTTTATTGAATTGTTTCTGTAAAGGAATTTCCAGAGTCTTTTTACAGCCCTCTTACGACTGGTTAATGATTTAGTGCCTCTAGAGACAATTAAAAATTAAAGTTCCTGGAGTTGGTTTGAATTTGATTTAACAAATACATTTTCCTGGTATCTCGTGGCTTGGTTTTCCGGTGTTAAATTTTGGTTCATTACTTATTTATAGCCTGGCATTTGATTGAAATTTCACTGAACGTTGAGTCTTAAATAATCAAATATAAATGAGCATTCGCCGAAATGTTTTTACGCAAGTACTTATATGTACTATTGGAGCTGTGGTAGCCTAGCGGTGTGACCAGTGGACTGAGGTCTCGAATTCGAACCCAAGGCACGCACCACTGACTTTTCGGAAGTGAAGTGCGTATTTATCACAAGCTCAATCGGTGAAGGAAAACATCGTGAGGAAACCTGCATGCTTGAAAGATTTGTCTTGATGGCATGTGTAGTCTGCCAACCCGCAGTAGGCTAGCATGGTAGACTATAGCCTTATCCCTCTCAAATGAGAGGAGACCCGTGCCCAGCAGTGGGACGTTAATGGGTTGATGATGATGATGACTTATACTATGTACTTGTTTCTATTGCTTGGTTTGCAAATGTTTGTTTTACATAACCATTTTAACTGTTCTATGCCAATAAAAAGGAACACCAGTTTTTATTCCAATAAATCAAAATATTATATATATATATAATTGATTCCTAATACCTTAGGAATCAATTTGATATAAGGACAGATTTTGTATTATTATAAAAACTACACAGTTGTGTCCAATTCGGTATGTACTTCGATTGTTTAAAAAAATATATAATAACTGTTAGGTTATTGATCAATAGATGTATTTTCTTGAAAAAGAATGGCAAAAATACCAAGTCTCTATCAAACTAATAACTTCGGGTGGCTTTTACTGTATATTTATTTTTTTATTAACACAACTACTATCTTCCCACATGGGAATTTGGGAAAAGTTTATGGGAATATTTCGTCGTGAATGTAAGTTGTAATAAGTTTCATCTTTATTCGATACGTGACTGATTTATTCGCTTAACTTTGTTTGTTGTTGCTCTTTTCGTATGCCTGTAGCATTTTCATTTTAGTTCCGATTTCACCGAACGAAATCAATCTAGCATTTATGTTTTAACTGACTTCAAAAAAGGAGAACCTTAGAATTTTCGACTGGGTGAATCGATTTTTTTTGACAGAATTATTTGATCGTCATCGGTTGGATTTAGAAAATCCTCAAGCAAACATGGTGATGCATATGGAAATATTTGACATTGAAATAAAACAGTTTTACACGGATTTTATTGCGGCATCTACGATCACTTAGCATTTCACGTAGCGTATCATTAATACCCATTTATTTATGTTATATTATATTTATGTTATATGTTATATTCGAGGTCTTCTTTGAGGCTGCTTGTCCCAAGCGGTGGGCTGAGACTCAGTGCAAGGCAAAGGCTGTTAGAGGTTCCCGTGGCCCGCACTAACATAGGTAAATATGCTCCTGTCGCGAGAGCTATAAAAGTAATTAGCAGTGTTGGGCGAAGAATCGATGTTTTTAATTGTTCATTGGCGGAATTTCTAAAAGTGACCACTGACATTGTCAGTTCTGAATATTAATATTAATATTTGAATTTATTAATTTTATAATTTTGCGCAAGATAGCTGGCAGTGACTGGAGGAAAAGAGCCGAAGATCGAGCTCTGTGGCGTTCACTAGGGGAGGCCTACGTCCAGCAGTGGACGAATATAGGCTGATGATGCTGATGATGATGATGATAATTTTGTTTATTTATTATAATTTTGCAAATTGTTAATTTAATTTATTATTTTTATTCTTTAATAACATTCAATATCATAGCTATTATATTCATTCTATTCTGTTATTGTAATTGTCGTAAATTTTAACGTGTATCTATATTGTAAGTATGACAACATTATCGCATTGGGTGTAAACCTGTTAGGATGATGGTGATATAAAATAAATAAATAAATGTTGCCAAGGCTATGATAGCCTAGTGCCTAGTGCCTGTGTAGTAGCCTAGTGGTGTCACTAGTGGACTGACATGTCAAAGGTCTCGAATTCGAACCTGGCCACGCACCACTGACTTTTCGGAATTTATGTGCGTATTTACCACATGCTCAAACGGTGAAGGAAAACATCGTGAGGAAACCTGCATGCTTGAGAGATTTTCTCGATGGCATGTGAAGTTTGCCAACCCGGAGTAGGCTAACGTGGTGGAATACAGCCTAATCCCTCTCAAATGAGAGGAGACCCGTGCCCATCAGTGGGACAATTATGGGTTGATGATGATGATTAATTTATTGTGAACAAATTTATAGTTTATGATCTTTTTTGATGTGTTGTCATTTTACTACGTGTAAGTGTTGCCATACTACGAATGTTTACAAGCCTACATAAATATAAAATATTTTCAGGTCCATTCTCTTTGTTGTATAATATCTCTTGATTTATTGTGTTTAGATAAAGCAGTTATGTGTAATGTTTTGACTGGCAACGGGTGCGGTGTTCTCACAACAACAATTAACACTTGATTTATCTTACAGATTGCGGCTTGGTCGTTGTATTACTGTAATATACGTCCTTATAAATAAGCCTTGATTAAAATGATTTATAACCGGGAAAATTATAACATTATATGTACATACACTACATAGTTTTTTTTGGAGAGTCATGGATGTGTCTATGTGTAATACGATTTGACGACCCGATTAGCCCAGCGGTAGTTAACGCTGCCTTCTGTGCTACGGGTCCCGGGTTCGAATCCCGGTAGGGACAAATGTTTGTGTGATGAGCATGGACATTTGTATCCGAGTCATGGATGTTTCTATGCAAAATTTGTATGTATGTACAAGAAAAAAGTATATATGTAGTAGGTATATCAACCAACTTAGCTCAGAACTAGACTATTTATTTATTTATTTAAGGCACATCAACAACATAAACGCAAACATTGATATTTTAAAGAAAAGGATATAGACTAGTGTTTACGTCAATTACAGACATGCACAACATTAGCTTAGATTAAAGTAGAAGATACAGTATTCACAGTTTCAATGGCACACAGAAGAATATAAGATTAAACAGTAAATTAAACAGTTAATTAATTAATTAATTAAACAATTTGACGACCCAATTAGTCCAGCGGTAGTTAACACTGCCTTCTGTGCTACGGGTCCCGGGTTCGAATCCCGGTAGGGACAAATGTTTGTGTGATGAGCATGAACATTTGTATCCGAGTCATGGATGTATCTATCTATAATATGTATGTATTTACAAAAAAAAGTATATATATAGTATATCAACCAGCTAGTATCCGTAACACAAGCCTCGTTGCTTAGCACGGAACTAGATGGCGCTGTGTACCATAATGTCCAGAAATATTTATTTATTTAATACTTATGTTATAACTATTTATAACATAAGTACTGTACTTACATAAGTAGTGTCCATACTCACCAAACATTTTTTTTGCTCGTACCGGGATTCGAATGTCTTCCAATTCTTGCCACGATAGGCAACCTTAATACGGCTGCGCTAATTGGGTAATCCAATTAACAATTTCGGCACAATTATCGTATACATATACTCATAGTGTACCTACACGTGACTTTGGTACGAACATCAAATTAAATAATCTACCTTGAAGGATTGAACGTAATAAACACGCTCCCTGAAGTACTTGTAAATCAAATTATACGGGCACAAATTTCAGGTTAAGAGTAGAATCCAATTTCTATTCGATCATAATATGGGGACGCCCTTGAGATATTCGAGTGATTGCTCGGTGTGTGTACTCTTACAGAAAATTTACCTCGTCCTTTGAATATAATATGATATGATACCTATTAAAAGGTAATACTAGATATACTTGTACCAAATTTCAAATGCTTACTTGTTTAAATCTTTAAATGCGGAGTGATTTGAATTCTTTCGCTTCTTTTATCGCATTCGGTGCTACAATTGGCCCGCTTTGAACTATCCAACCAATCAGAGCGTCGATCGCCGCAAACGTCACAAACGCGATTCTCTTTTGTTTTCCGTTTTCGAATTTCTCTTTGAAACAAATCAACACTAATTCTAATTGTATTATTAATTCAGTTGACGCTCGTCGCTACTTGACAGCAAAAACAAACGCCAAGAAACATTAACATAGTAAAATGGAAGTTAATTGACAAATATTTACTGAGACGGTCCTAAGGAGAAATAATCTTAAATCAACACTTGATGGCCTTAGAAGTTCAGAAACTCTGGACCGAACTTTGTAAGCAGCGGCCAACTTAGATTAAGAAATGGTTTAAACTTTCGGAATTAAGACTTTCTTAAGCGCGTAAACATTGAACGTAAAGAAATTGTAGATGTATTGTTGCTAGTTGGAACTTTTAGAGACCCGTCTCTAATAGTTTTCAGGTCTTATCTAACAGAGGGAGAGAGGTGGTTGCTATTGAGTTATCCCATGTCACTTTGTTTGACTTAGTAATGGAACCTAGAAGCCTACGTAATACTAACGAAGCTATTTAGCAGCTGTCTAAATTTGTAAAGTCAAATAATTTAAAGGAAAATAAAACAAAACGGAGCTTTAAATGGTTTAACTATAAATAAAATATTTCGATCATGCTTATAGGTATACATAGATAATAAAATTAGTGACGTGTTAATGTTTTTCATAAGCTGTATCTTGCGGCGTGCGACCTACTCCTAAGATTCCTTAATAGATCAAAAATTGTGTTAACGTATATGTATTTTGTGTAATGTCATTATTATTAAAATTAAGGCTTTTCATATGCTATTATGTAAATACAATTATTTTAAATAATGCATATTAATGTTTCAACGTAACAAAACAGTTAAGTTAACCGCTTAAAACAAACTAAACCTTATCTAAAAAAAAATATTCCTTATTTAAAACTTAGTAGTTATTTATTTTTTGTAAACATTCACAATGACATTAATGACACATATCGTCCTATAATCTACCATCTAGTCTTAATCTAAACTGATTAATACTAAATCTTTACAAATTCACAACTGACATTACTGTGATAATACACCAATCACACTAAGTATTATCAGCTAACAATTGCTGCACTATAAACAAACCAACTCTTCGAACCCAACACCATATATTACATGTTGTCCTGGTAGATTTCTCATCAGCCGGTGCCATATCTTCCACGGGAATATTAGTCTTATTTATAGTAGTAGTAGTATTATATATAATAATAGTACCAGGATCTTCATCGTAGTAACTTGGGTAGTAATAATGATAGCCCATATATTGTTGTGGCTAGTAATAATGACATGAATATATTGGGACCACCAGTAGAAGTGACATTAATGCTATAATCATTGTAACTTTGGTATTCTTCATTATCTTCGCTGTCTTTTCATAAAGAATCTAGAGGCTTTTTTCTAGATTATTATCTATATAAATAGAAATGGTAAGTTGGTTGTAAGCATTAGAAACTCAAAGAGTTCTGCACCGATTGAGCTCAAATGTTGACACAAGCCGCTTCATATATTGTTTTTATCTTTAATGTTCCACAGATAAGCTTGGCCGGGTTCAGCTAGTTGTTTATATGTTTTTCCTGTACGCTTCTATATTTTTCTGTTACAGCTGTTTGTTCAACACGCTTTTGAAAATTTCCAATTTAAATTATTGCGTCACTCTTAGAGATCTAGTTTTTTTGTGTACTATCTTCACAATTAATATCTTCTTTGTTATCGCTACAACCATCAGTATTAAATATTTCCTTGGCTGAAAAATAAACTTAATGTTATATTGCTTCCGAGAAATACACCGCAGTTCAACTGAATTTGAAGTTAATTTTGCCTCCCATATTTCAAAACTCAGTTATCTTTCCGAAAAAGTTAATTACTTTCTTGGCGACTTCGTACTTTTAATTTAGACGAAATATTTCATACAATTTTTTTAAATGTAATGGCTCAAATTTTAACCTTTTCTGGTTGTTAAATAGAGGTTGTATATATAACTAACATTACTATTATCATTAATAATAATAGCATAACTATTATTTTTTTGGTAAAGAAAAACACCTAGATCTGTACGTGACCTAAGCCTTACCATTTTGACCGTCTCTGAGATAATAAAAAGAAAGGATTTCTTTATGATCATCACCTTTTTCCTGGCCTACTGCTAAGTCTTATCTTATTTTTAAGAGAAATTGGAGTATAGTCTAGTCCAGAAAAACATGTATATTAGTGGGAGCTTGCAGACTTCACATGACAACGAAAATCTCTCAAACAGGCTTCCTCTGCCAGAGACTTATGACTACTCAGTCGATTAGCCAGCTCTAAAAGGAGAGGTATTGTATGGATTATTCTTTATTAAATTCTTCTGTTTTGGATAGCGACACAATGTTGGAGCTTCCTTTGAAACAAAAGACATACAATTACTGTTTAATTATTTAAAAACCCAATCAGTCCATCCCAAATATACCTAAACTCTAAAGTAATACATAACAAACATCAAAGCTTTATCAACAAATGTTCTATCGTGTGCACTTTGCTTACCTTCTGTTTATATTGAATTCCATTGAGTCTGTCTGTACAATTTCCTTCGTCAATATGCCACAGCGTTTCTCAGTCTTAGCACTTTGCTGGATTTATTCCGTTTGGTTCTATGTTGGAAGTTTACAACGATGTGTTTAGACAAATCGTTCATATCCGACAGCTTGCGTAATATTGCAATCTGATTAATGGTCGATGTCGATTGTTATCTCGTTTTGGAATTGATGTGGTAATGGTAATGACGTATGAATAGCCCTCAATCATCATAAATTAGGTCAATGCCAGTTGATAACCAAATTCAATAAACTTCAACGTGTACATAACATTTATTCATTATTTTTGTCGTTAAATTTTACACATTTGTACAATAGCTTTTCTTTACACGCTAAGAAGAACCGTATGTCATAAAAGTTAACAAAACTCAGTATGCTTGCCGGTGGTGGCTTGGATTTTATGATCCGCCCGACTTGCTTAATAAGTTACAGCCCGTGTTAACTGTAGGTACCGTCGAATAAACGTGAGAGTTAAAGCACAAAATAGTATACATACTAAGAATTCATCTTCTTCATCTAAGAAATCCTGTAAGATAATATTTGTACGTAATAATTTAGGATCAGTTCAAATAAAATCTAAAATAACTTGTCTTGAGCTCTTTAGAAAATATATAGATAAAAATTTCAAGAAAAATTTAGGCTTGTAATTTTGTTAAGTATTTTATATTGAGAACGTCAAAATTTGAAATATTTATCCGTCAAATAACTTAAGATTATTAAAGTTAAAGTTTTGGAATTTGCAAATACACTTATTTGAATATGAATTTGAATAAGTTCATCTAAGTACAAGTGTATTCATCCAAATTCTATGAAGAAAAAGTTTATTTTATATCGGGTTATGAAGTATAGCATAGGTAAGTAGTTAATTATATAGCTTTTTAAGTGAACGCCTTAGATACTTAGAAGGGCGATAAATAATGATTAGATAAGTAAACTTAAAATAATTAATTTATTTCATAACAAAATTACTTCAGCTTCAAGACGTGGTACGGCAAATATACCGATTGATATTTAGAACACACGTTTTATTATTGTAAAAAATATTCAATTATGGTTGAAACTGATTGATCAGTCAAGAAATAGACAAAAAACTGAAATTTTGGCACAACGGTTTAATTTACAAGGAAAACAGCCGGTATTCATGGATTTGATGGAATAGAATCTGTGAGGGCTACTAACAACTTTTTCTCAATAAGATTACTTCTTATCAATAAGATTATAGTGTGCTCACTTGCATACATTATCTGTATACTGATTAAAGTAACCATACTATTGGCTGATAGAAAGTCTCTGGTCTCCAAAAAGTCCATCTCCCCATTATTTCGGTTGGTTTTCACGACTCTTCTAATCTGGCGAGTGTCGCCACAACCGAGGCCACGGCACCAAGATAAATAGCCCCAGGGTGAAGAAACAATTAAAAACTTGTTTCATTTAGTTAATTGAGCTCGTCGAAGGCGTCCTACTTGCAGACTTTCCATACAAATTAGCACTGCCAACAAGTTCAGTTAGAATTATTGCTTTTCGGATATTTGAATAATAATGTGCACTGGGCTTTTAAATAATGATGTGCTTTTGTTATTGTGAAACTGCCTTATAACATACCTTCACTACATCGCTGTAAGGCAGAAAACTAGGTTTGTTATACACCTACAGTTCACCTTACTCATGTTCTTTGGTTTACATAAAAAGGTAGGAATTTCAAGTTTGAGTGACTACTGAGAATTTAATAGAAACATATAAACGTCTGGTTGACCTAAAAATCGAATCCAGAACTTCACGCTCAGCAGTCTATAAATAAAATAGTTTTTAAGTTACTTTGATTATATTTATTACTTTTTCAAAAACAAAAGCTTTTATGTCTGTACCTATCAATAGGCTTGCCCCCTATTATACACTTATATTATTAATCGACGAAATGAACGTTATATTATGTTGTATTCTGTTATATGTATCTATATTTAAAAAAAAAGAAAATTTTTTTTAAAACCTTTTCTATTAATGATGCCATATTGTAATCGGGAGAAATAGAAAATACGTAAATGAAAAACAAGTAACACGCACTGACCTTCAGCAATTTTTAATTTATTTTAGTCAGTCAAATGTAACTAACTAAAAGTTGAACGAACAATTTAAAAGAATAAGTTCACACACTCAAAGGAAAGGTCGTTTTATCAAAGCTACCATCAACTGTATCTACACAGACAGACCAATACAAATAGAACAGACACAAATTTAATTAAAGTGATGCCAATTCAATAACATCTGCCATTTGTTTTTCGAACAACAATTTACGAGTCTGAAGTAAATAGACAATTCTGTATCAATGTATTCTTTTACATTTCAAGACCCAGACAAGTCTGTACGTAGCATTGAGCTTAGAAATACATATATAATTTCACACACATATTTTTCGCAGGTTTCTAACTAAAACTAAATAACTTCTAAAACTAAATTTGACTAACTTTGCTTACAAATCGTCAATCTAAATTGATTGAAGTGACTTCATTAATTAATCTGTTTGATCTTTGGAGTAATCGGGAGTACCTGTAGATAGGATCCGCATATTCAGATGAAATTTAATAGGATTGCGGTGAAATTAAATGTATAAATGTGAACCGTGGGTGTAGACCGGTACACCGCTGTCTGTTCCGTTGATGATAAAGCGCGTTATATCTTAACGCACCTATGATATAACGCGCTTATTATAATGGTTTGAGTTTATCATTATCATCAACCCATTAATGCCCCACTGCTGGGCACGGATCTCCTCTCATTTTTGAGAGATTAGGCTATAGTCTACCACGCTAGCCTATTGCAGGTTGGCGGATTTCACATGCCATCGAGAAAATCTCCATCTCTCAAGCATGCAGGTTTCCTCACGATGTTTTCTTTCACCGTTTGAGCATGTGATAAATACGCTCATAACTTCTGAAAAGTCAGTATTGTGTGCCTTGGGTTTGAACTCGAGACCTTTGACATCTCAGTCCACTGTTCACACCACTAAGCTACCACAGCTATTCATATTCATAGCAAATAAATAATACCTATCTGTTACGAACCAAAAAAGTTGATCTTGTTAAAACCTAACGAAGGGAATAAAATTAGAATTCTGTACAACTACCTCTTTTACGATAACCTGAAGTAAAATAAAAGGCTATTTAAGTACAGGTGCCTCATTTAGTCTGTTTTATTAAGTTTAGTTCGCAAAGAAGAAAATTTGATTAGGCCAAGTAGGTTTCCCAACGGTTTGCCGTTAAAATTCCTGTGAATTCAAGTAGATTGGAGTTTATATTTTAATTAAGCTTCTAGCTGGCTTCCTTCGCGAACCGGTGTCGTTTATTTATCCTTGTTTATTTACTCCTAATTGCATTGATTTTATTACAGCTATTGGATATTTGATAACATTATAATACCGTACAACCATCGGCATGGGTTTCCTGTATAAAATGATTTGTGGCTTGAAAACATTTACTAATGAATACATAAATACTCTATGATAGCCTAGTGGTGTGACCAGCGGACTTTGAATTCGAAGGTCCTGAGTTTGATCCAAAGGTTTCAACAACTCAAACTCAAACTCAGATATTTTATTTCAATTAAATCAATATTATAGACACTGACGTTTAAAAGTTACGTGTATATCTATCACATGCTGCATGCGTGTAATTCTCTTCTTGCCATTAATTTTGAAATCTTTCTCCAATTTCTGACTACGTATCCGTAATATATATTAAAATATCCAATTTAAGTTATTCACTTCGCTTATCAGAGTTCGTTATTCAACCATCGTCCCATTTATGTAACCTTATGGAAATCGAGCTGTCCTTAACTTGATTGAGGGGAAACGGCGCAGTGCCATTAAGTCAGTAAAAACATCGAATGACCCATCGTAATTACCATTGGGAATGCCTTGGATTTACTTCAGTGTCCTTTGATGTCTTTTTTACCCATTTCTTTAGTTTTTTTCTTATGTAAAGTAACGTAAATGCACGTTTTAAAATGGTAGGATTACTACTCAAACAAATATTGCACACATTGGTTACATGTTTGTATAGTAAACTTTGAACATCAAATATTGGCTACATTGCACAAAACAAGAGCCAATTAATTTTAGCATACTTTTCGCAAATTATATTTTAAGTTTGAATAATAATAATTATAGTAATTGACTTTATATTAAGTAATATTTTACTTGACTTATTTATTGTTTTCGTATAGAAGAGATTTAGAGTATTCTATAGAAGTTGACATTAATATATAATTGAATTACTAAAATGCTTTACAAAACGGCTAATATGACCTAAGCAAAGTTAAAGTATTTCATTACTGTGACATCCTTCAAAATTGGGTTTTATTCAATGTGGTTTCCTCGAGAACGGTTATAATGAACGTCTGGGACCAAAAGCTAAGTTTTTGTTTGGCACACAATAGCTGATGAACAATGGGTGCGGTACAGTCGCTGACATTCGGCAGTTGATAAGAAAATTTACGAGCCTGAGACAAACTTGATGAAGTCCTTGAAGTAAGAGGCGTTCGTTCATTCATTTAAAGCGCCGGATACGATACTTTAAAATATCGTAAAATGCGGATGTACGATAAAACATTTCAGCTTTACCACCGTTTTTTTGAAACACGCATTTTTTGGCATAATTCTTTGATGAAAATAACAAAAGGGAAAATGTCTGTTTATTTCTGTAACGAAAACAAGAAAATATGTTATTTTACTTATTGTACTCCAAAAAACCATAACAAGATAGAGAAATATGCCCCAAACTAAATATAATACAAATAAAGAGATTACTACTCACTTTTCCGATTCCCAAATTAGGCACCCTCAAGGCCGAACCCTCTAAGTAAGTAAATAATAACCCTAATATTACATAAAAGGGTTTCTACAAAGCTCAATAAGTACTTATTGAGCGGTAAACATCTTCGAAATATCGGTAGATATGGGTTTAAGTAAAGCTTACGAATTTCGATATAATCACGTATGGCCCGTTGTACGCGCCTGTACAATTTTGAACACTCTGTTTAATCCTTCTTTGAGGTTTTGACATCTTTGGAGTGAGCTGTGCGCGATGGTACAATAAAATTGAATTTAACGATGAAAGTACGCGTTGTGTTGTTCGAGCAAATAAAGTATTTTAATTGCGCGCCATTATGAGGAAATGTGTTGCAATTAAGTTGAGTAATTTTATTATATTCGTGGTTAAGGCTTTGGTCTCGAGCACAGCGACGAGCGGTGCGCGAGTGTCAACGGGGCGGGCTGCAGAAAGTAATAATAAATAAATATTTCTAGACATTATGACACATTCCCACCTAGTTCCGAGCTAAGCAACGAGGCTTGTGTCTGGGATATTAGAAGATTGATATACTCCATACCTTTATACTTTTATTTGTAAATACATACATATTATATATAGTAACATCGACATGATCACACACACATTTACCCCTACTAGGATTCGAACCGCAGAAGGAAGCTAAAAGAAGAGAATAGCGCATTCTCTTCTTCATCAGGTCGTCGATTATAGTAGGTATATAGACTCGTTACTATTACATGGGACACGTTGGGGGATTAAAACAATACAGATGAACTTTCATCATAGCTCAGTCTAATCGTCAAGATTCAGGCTTGATCATACGTTATGTTATCTACCAACAGTTTTATCATTCAAACATAAAATGAAAATCCCCGTTTATCATTCTCCTGTATTTATATTTTTACGCATGGGCCTTTAATCTTTTGCTGTGAATCTCTTTGTTGGGTTTTGTTCTGGTATCGATATATTTGATATATGGGTGAATTTCTGATTCGAAATGGAATTAATATTACGAGGCATCATGAAACACGGCGTCTTGAGTGTCTTGAAATAAAAAATATTTTTATTGAATTTATCGTGGTATATTAATGTTATTAAGACTATGCCTATGCAGACTAAGGCTATAACGGGCGCCATGGATGCTGCAAAGGATCTGAATAGTCGGGATTAATTAATATTAATATACATACTAACAGGCCCACGCCCTTCGCCCACATCGTTAGGCAGAAACTACAGAAAACCATAATATTTTACCAATATAATAATAATAATAATAATAATAATAAAGCTTTATTAAATTCCATGCATAGTACATATTAAACGATAACAATTGGTAACGTAGTAACTACATATAATATTCAATTACAATTATTACACTGAGATTAATTAATTCTAACTATAGATTTTATTTTGTGATTAGTTTCGTTATTATTTGATTTCATTAACAACTACCTAATTATTTAATGCGTGGACCCCGTTCGGGTAAAAGCCTCCCCCAAGGAATGCCATCCTTCTCTGTCATTGGCTCTGTCTAGCCAACTTCCGCCCGCGCACGCTATAATTTCGTCTGCCCATCTGGCCCTTGGTCGACCTCTTGATCTGGTGCCTTTTGGCCCAGGCCATTTTACTGACCGCAGAGTCCATCTATTGTCCTTGTAACGGGCTACGTGACCCGCCCACTTCCATTTTGCCTTCATTGCAAAACTTAAGGCATCGCACACTTTTGTTTTCTTTCGAATGTCAACGTTCTTTACCTTATCCTTCAGTTTTATACCTAGGCAACTTCTTTCCATTCTTCTTTGGGTAGTCTGAATTTTGTTCCTGGTTTTAAGATCAAAGGTCCAAGTTTGGCATCCATAGGTTAGGCACGGTAAAAGTCCTGTATCCATGACTATTTTCTTAGTCTGTAGCGGAAGTTGCGATTTTAGTATTTCCTTATGGTGCCAGAACTTGTTCCAGGTAATCGCCACTCGTCGGTTAAGTTCTTCTGTGTTTCTTTCCTTACTAAAAGAGATTTGTTTTCCTAAGTATATGTAATGGTTGACAAACTCGAGAGGTGTGTTATTTGTTAAGATGGGCGTTGCACTGCGGTTAGACATAATTTTAGTTTTTTCTAGGTTCATTTCCAAACCAGTTTTTATACTGGCCTGGTTTAATTCATTTACCATTTTGTTTAATTGGTGAGGGGTTTCCGAAAATAAAATTATGTCATCGGCAAATCTGAGATGACTTAAAAAAATTCCATTTATATTTATACCTTGATTAGACCATGGCAGCTCACCCATTACGTGTTGTAAGACGGCTATGAATAATTTTGGTGAGATCGGGTCTCCTTGCCGGACACCTCTCTTTATGTTGATTACTTCGCCTACTCTATCCAGTTTGACTCTACTTGTGCTGTTAGAGTAAATATTTTTTAGGATATTGATATACTTTTCATTTGTGTTTAGTGCTTTCAACGATTCCCAGATGCTCACGTGTGAAATTGAATCGAAGGCTTTTTTGTAGTCGATGAAAGCCAAGTACAGGGGTTTATTAAATTCTAAATATTTTTCTATCACCTGGTCAACCACTTGGATATGATCCATCGTGCTGAAACCGCTTCTGAAGCCTGCTTGTTCGATCGGTTGGCAAGCATCGATGACTGGAGCTATTCTTTCAAGTAGACAAGAGGCAAAAAGTTTATAAAAACAAGGCATTAGGCTTATAGGACGGTAGTTGCCTATATCAGCTGGGTCACCTTTTTTATATATTAGTATAATTTCCGATGCCATCCATTGAGGTGGCACAGCTTCTACATCAAGTATTTTATTCCATAGGATAGTGATTGGTGTCAGTAGTAGAGTCTTTGCAACCTTGATACATTCGTTGGTAATTCCATCCGGTCCTGGGCTTTTTTCTAGCTTAAGTCTCATTATTTGTTTTAGTATTTCATTTTCTGTAAACTGGTGTGTTGGAGAGCTATCTGTGTAGCTATAGGAAACCATGTTTTGATTTTGTGTATCTGATTGTCTGTATAGATTAGCGTAGAAATCAGTAGCAGCATTTATGATTTCCGTGCGAGATTCGCATTTGTTGTTGCCAGACTTGAGAAAAGGGACCCATGTTTTGGCTTGATTTAGCTCTTTATAAGCTTTTTTGGCAGATCTAGTATTATTAAGGTGTCTTTGTATAGTTGTTGTTCTGTAGGTAGCGTAGCACCTTTTTATTTCTTTATTGGTAAGTTTATACAAAGTTTTAAGTTTTTCTTTGTCACCTAGACTTAATTTGGGCTTATTTTGTAGTTCGCTTCTTTGTTTCATGAGCTCTAGCGCTTTCGCGGATAGGATTTTGTTCTTATGTGTTCCTTTAATGTTTTTTAGACTTATTTTGATGTAGTGCATGATTTGTTGGTAGTACTCCTCCACATTATAGTTGTTTTGATTCTTTATAAGTTCTGGTATAAAGCTGTCGAGGTTTTTAAGGTATGTTTCCTGCTCCGATAGAGTTTTTAGCTTAGTGGATGTATTAGAGAAATTGCGCCTACTTTTCTTTGTTGAATTTAGGTGTATTGTTGCTCTTAGTAGTCTATGGTCCGAACCAAAAGAGATAGATGGTAGTACTTCGTATTTAGAGATCATGTGGTGCTTCGTGGTCATGATATAATCAATTTCATTTTTTGTGTTTTTATCTGGAGAGATCCATGTCCATCGGTTTTTCAGTTTTAGTTTGAACATTGTATTTATAATTTTTAGGTTGTACTCTTGCGCGTATTGAATTAGTCTCGTGCCTCGAGCGCTTCTAATGCCGTAACCGTACTCTCCTGTAGCGGGACGTTCATACTTTTCTGGAATTCCGATTTGAGCATTAAAATCGCCTATAGAAAATACGTACTCAGTAGATGTGGAAACATGAGCTTTCGCTAAGTCCTCGTAAAAGCTGTCTATTTCTTCCTGTGATGAGTTTTCAGTAGGGGCGTACGCTTGAATTACTGCAAAACACAGGTTATCCATTTTGATTTCCAGTACACAAACTCTTTCAGATATTCCAGTAAATTTTATGATGTTATCTTTGTGTTTCTTCCTTACTAAAAAACCTACTCCATGTAGTCCTCTTGTTTCGCCAATGTAATAGAAGATGTATTCGTCGTCTTCGGTTGTCTTTTCTCCTAGGCGGCGAATTTCGCTCAAGCCTATTATATCATGCTTAATATCTTCTAGTGCAGCTTTGAGCTCAATATATTTGTGATCAGAAGATAATGATCTTACGTTGAGGGTGCAAATGTAGACAGTATTTTTCGTTTTGATAATTGTTCTTGGGGGGTTTTGGTCGAACTCTCCCGCGGTGACCGGCCGTACTGGGAGATTAGGGGTTGGAAGAGGGTCCAATTTTGATTGCTATGCTATGTTGTAATCTGATGTCTCCGATTGGCGTTGAGTTGATTCTGTCTGAGCGAGAATTAGTTTGGGCTTTTGTATTATATAGTTCTTCATGTCCCCTTTATTTTTCTTAGGTGGTTGTTTACTAGTATGTTGAACATTTTGGTTGTCAGGGTGGAGCGTCTCCGGGGACTCTGATAGGTTTCTTTTGCTTGACTGTTTCTTTTGGGGGTTTTTGTTGTTCAGTATAATAATTTTGTCGTATTTTATAAAAGCGGTGTTTCCTGCGTCTTTTTCTTTCTGTAGTTGCACTTGTAGCTCTTTACGCTTAATTAAGACTTCGATTGGGTAGTCTTCTTTTAAATAATAGGGAGTATTTTGAAGGTTATGTTTGCTTTTTTGTATTTTTATTTTGAAACCTAAAGTATTGAATGTTATTACTATCGGTCGAACTTTTTCACCCTTTTTCCCCAACCTTCTAACAGCTTCTATGTTATAAGTGTCGCATGAAATTTTTATGTATGCATTTATTATATTTATTACCATTTTTTCCAGTTCATCGTACGACTTTTCTATCTCTTCTACGCCAAAAAAGATCAGATTTTTGTGTCTACACTGTCTTTCTAGGTTGTTAATTTTATTTGATTGCTCTTCAATTTTTTTCTCCAAAAGCTCATTTTTCAGTTCTAAGTTATTGAACTTTTCGTTAAGGCTGTTGATTATTGTACCTTTAATGTCTTCTTTCATCTCTAGCATGTCTTTTTTTTGTTGCTTTATATCTTGCTGCATGCTAATTAACATAGTTTTTATTTCATCCATATCTGGTTATAGTTCGCTTAGCGCCCTCTATGGGAACAGGTTAGTACTTCTTGGCTTAGTGGCGATCGAGTTGCCGAAGCGTATTAAGAGGTGTCCTAAATGTTGCGAGATAACGGAGTACGCATCGAACTAGGACCTGGCTAGAAAGTTCTGATGGATCATAATAGATGGCGCTGTTAGATACTTTGATCGATGATTTAGGAAAGGAGATGTTATGATTACTTAGCACTTTTGAGGTTATAGTTTCTGATGCTTTTAGTTTACGTACTGTTTTCATGTGATTCAAGTTCCAGTCTTGTCGTATACATGCTACACTAATATTTTGCACTCGTATAATAATATGCTCTTGATATCTTCACGAATTTCTAGTGTCATTTGATAGACTGATTTTATGCACTTTTTAATAAATGTTATTGTATATGCACTATGTTTTATATATTGTTCGAAGTAGTTTATGCACTGGTTTTATATTTTGATTGTATCACTTTGTAATGGAACACTTAGATAATTTAAAAACTTATTTAATAGCAAGTACGATGTTGACAGTGTCGCAGTGGCGCCCTCCCTCCCACCACCAATATACCGCAACTAAATCCGTTTGAAAGCTGTGGTAGCTTAGTGGTGTGACCAGTGGACTGAGGTGTCAAAGGTCTCCAGTTTGAACCCAAGGCCAACACCACTGACTCTTTGGAAGTTATGTGCGTATTTACCACATGCTCAAACGGTGAAGGAAAACATCGTGAGGAAACCTTCTTGCTTGAGAGATTTTCTCAATGGCATGTGAAGTCTGCACACCCGCAGTAGGCTAGCGTGGTGGACTAATCCCTCTCAATTGAGAGGAGACCCGTGCCCAGCAGTGGAACTTTAATGGGTTGATGATAATGATGATGAAATCCGTAGAGGTTTTATTTCAATATCTAATATTCAGCTGAGTGAATTAGTATTTTGATTGAAATATGTAAAACAAAAGAGAACAATGTTAAAATATTTGTCTTATTTGTAGTTTATATAAAGCCGGAATTACATTGCGAAACTAGTTGCATGAAAGTACACCCAAATATTTGCTTCTGTAAGGATTTCAATGTTATCACGGAAAGAAGCATGAAACACACAAACACACATATGTAGTTGAAATTTGAGTAGAAATGTTCTCATGAGCTAAGGCTGTCATTCACACATGAAGCGAGTAAATCCACGTGATTTGACGCTTCACTCAGTGTGAGGCCACAAAGACAGCGGGTAGAAGAAATTATTCATGTACTTTTTGAAATTTAATAATCTATTTAATGAACTGGAATAGTTTATTAATTTCGCCCATCTTAGTGGCTAGTCATAATCATGAATATATATCTTATGTACTTACATAGTACATAGTATATATCCTTATTGCTATAAGAGGCGAAGCTTTTGCCAATAAACGGGTACAAAGTGAAACTCGAGTTACTACAAAGAATTTAATGGACAAACCCAATAAGATATATAATCACTTACAACCTAACAAAAGGCTGGTGAGATGTTTTGGATACCTTGGCAACGACAATGGAGATATGAAAATAAATTGGGGAGACCTTTGCACTGCTGTGAAAGCACAAGATATGGCAATCTTTACCTGAGTGGTTAAAAGAAGATCAACATAGCTCTAGGCCAATAAGCCTCCACTTTCCTTTTTCACAAATATTTAAAAAACAGCACCGACTACCTTTGTCAGCCCTGACGTATCACAACCACTGAACAAGACTCAACTCACAAACAAAAGGTCCATAAATCAAATAACAGTCCAACACAATCCCCTAACTAATAAAACACGAATAAAACAAAAGACAACACTCTAATTAATAATAAAACGAACTGAGACCTAAATCCTTTGAAGACGTAACAATAGTTAAACAGAATGGCATTGACTAGATTCGGTTCACGAGGACAATTAAGTTCATAGTAATAGGAAGAAAGGGTAATTAATACAACGTAAATCTAACAATTCAATTAACAATTCAATTGCAAATAGAGGGTGTTCGACTGTTCGTCATCGCCGAGATTGGTTTGATTAATTAACGCTATCTTCGTTTAGGTACTCAGCGAGCGTAATGATCTGCTTACTTTGTGGCCACAACGGAAAGGACTTGTCAAGCAAATTAGTATGAAGAAATGTAGAAAAACGTTGGTAAGGAATATTTTTCTTCGTGTTGACCTGCTCATTGAGAACTTTTGGCTCGGTTCCAGCTCGTTAAAGGGTTTTTTTTGGTTGATGATTGATAGAGATGAGTAATTTTGAGCTAAATTATGAGTTATTTTTAAGTTGACCATTCAAACTTTAAACTTAGTAATGGACTATATTAACTTTAAGTCTTTAAAAACCTTTTACTTACGCGTTTACCAGACATTGAAATGAATCTACTTCCACTAATACTATATCCATGATTTGTAATGAAAGGATCCAAAACGTCGGAATTAAATTATATAAATATAAATATATATATACATCGTACATAGATGTATATATTCATCTATGGATTTAAAATGAGTTTGGCGAAATTATGACTTTGTAATAAAAGCTACTTTTGACGGATTTTATCGCGGTATATTTATACAGATTATTTTACTACTCCAAAAGTTTGGTACGGCGCAATCTTTAGATTCCATCAAGTAGCAAAGCCATGCCCCACATCTAATGATATTTTATAATGGCATCATTTTGCGAGCCTTTTGCCAGCAATGTTGGGGTCGGCTTTTAGTTTCCATAAGTTGCTGAAATAAGGATACATTATAGCCATTATAAATGGTGTTTGCCATTTTAGTTGCTATGCCTTTGCATTATGAATGATAATGGAGGAGTCCAAAAATAATGATAATTTGACTTTCATTCTATGTTTCACTTTACGTGTATATGAATATACATATAATTATGTTATTTTTATTTTGATTAATAAAAATAATGTACACATATATGGAGGAAAGGAGGTGTGAATCCCTCCATTTGAAAAGGAGGATCCTCCGATCAGGCAAGGTGTTGTGCCTGGCGGGCTACTGCCCAACAGTTGATATTGGTGGTTGTATATATGCTATCTCGCGTACAAATATCACTTGCGCGATGTAGGATTATTTGCGTCATGGCTCTGAGTCCATAGTCCTTATGTGGCGAGATGGATGTCGCTACACATACTTATAGGTCCCGTCAATCAATCAACTCAGCTTATCGCAGTCCACTGCTGGACATAGGTCTCTCCCAAAGTGAGTCACAACACTACACATAGATAGATCCCATATACTACAAATACGCTTTTAATAAACCCTTTTATTTATAATATGGATTTGATAATTGCCTGTTCTCAGTCTTTAGGGAAATTTTCATGTATTGTATACATACAAATTGAAGTTATCTGCGAGTTAATTAATTCATAAATTAAGCTTAAATTAATCTGCGGTGATTAAATAGTGCCCTGGGGAATTTTGATTTAGTTTCAAGACAACTATTTATTGAAACTCAAGTAGTGAATATGTAGTGAAACATGTAGTGAATATATTTCTATAATATATTCATCTGTTTTTCGCATTTACTGAATACATTACATTCCATAAATTAATGTATTAACTATTTGAGATGTTAAAAGTACTGACATAGTGTTTGCTTTGCTTTGTAAAAGTTTGTATAGATTTTTTGTTTCTCGTGGGACAATTATTCGCTCTTTGGACTCCTTACCTCCTTAACGAGTAATAATACAATTAATTTATAGTACGTTATCCCCAAAGAACATCAACCTCTAATAAATAAGATAGGTACCTAGTATTTAAATAAATAAAAAAGTATTTCGAATTTGAAAAGGCTGTTACTCGCGGAAGTAACGAGACACGATAACGATGTTTGCCTTTAAAAGGAAATTCAATAATCGAGAGAAAAAATCTCTCATAAATTGACCTCTGAAAAGGTGAAAGAGGTCACAAAATATTACCAACGAAGTGGAATTAAGTGGAGCAAAAAGGTGCTAAGTAAATCAGACTTATTTTTAATCTTCACTTGGTTTGATCGAAATTTTTGATGCGATAAAGATTGTTTATAGTAATTTTAATAATGGCCATTATTGTTATGAGAATAAAGGTAATTTTGGTATAAATCAAATTGATACTTATCACTCGCCTTTTTCGTGAATGAGTGCTTGGAAATAAACCCGTAGGTATACAATAACAAAGTCAATGATAAATAATAGCTTTATTCCATTCATATTCATACGTACACTCTAACAAGCTAATTGGTTTACATCCACATATGGATCGGTCGATAGTTGCATGTATACCAATTAGGTTGTTAGACTGTACTTGAAAGTGTTCATATTCCAAGTATATAGACACCGTCCTCTAATACTGCACTAACGTCCGAAATGCACACATTGTAATACTTTCACCCCGAAAGCGACAGAAAAATTACCCACTTTAAATAAATTGTACCTTGTGTACGGTAAGAATAAGATATAAATTTCTGGCACAGGTTACAAATGCACCATGCTCCATGCATTTACGATAAATGACACACAATTAGATATCTTGTCTCTACAAAGTGTGTGAAGTGAATGTACTTTAGTATATCTTTCATGTCGCCGAGAGAACTTAGAAAAATAAAATAAACTGTAACATGTCATCTTATATCATGTGTTTCTAACAGGTATTGTAGTGGTTGAAACGCTTTGCAACCTGATATATTGTTTCTTTTTAAAGACACATGTTTGTTGGCAACTTTCTTTAAGTATGGAATACTAGCTACCTCCCCCGGCTTTGCCCGCATGGTATATAGATAAAAAGTAGCCTATGTGTTAATCCCGGAAATAAACTATATGTATGCTAAATTTCATTCAAATCTGTAGAGCGGTTTTTGCGTGAAAGAGTAACAAACATCCATCCATAGATACATCCATACTAACAAACTTTCACGTTTATAATATTAGTAGGATACATACATACATACACTTACGCCTTTTTCCCATCGGGGTAAGCAGAAACTACAGAATGCCATGCGCCACGATCCCGGTAAGTAAGTATGGAATATATGTCAAAAATCCATATTTTATAAAGAAAACTTTAACCAACGAAGTGGAAAGTACCAAAGTGTAAACTACACAACAATACTAACACTTACGTAACTACAAAGGTAAGTAGTCAGTAGAATGTGCAGTATGCAGTGTATGTAATGTTCGGGCAAGTTAATTTGTATAAAAGCTTCTAGGCAAAGAGAAGAAACTAAATGTCTGACCGAGAAATATATGTACCTAGTACATAAATAACTACATTCTTGGCCACTGACAAGAGAAGCATACTACGTACCAAATTGAACGTGTAAATAAACATAAAATGTATGTTGAAATAAAGCGACTTTTTTAGATTTAATCGCGGTTTATCGTTTAATCATGCACAGTGCCATACATTTCTTATAATCTATGGTTGCAGGTATTTATCTTAGGTGTAGGGTGATTGTGCAATTTCATACTTCAATTTAGATTTAATGGAATCTATGATAGCGTTATAAACATATAGTAGGACCCGCCCATCTTCTCTATTCATAATATTCAATTGGATGTTTCATGTTCTGTTAATGTAAATAGCCTCACTGACAATCCTGGGGGCGAATCAGTTTTATTTTGCAACGATTTTGTGTAATGCAAGGGTTATAACCCCAGCAATTTGACGAAAAATGGGCAGGCCAATGCCAAGGCAAGCGCAAATTTTTTCATAAATCTGTCGTTAAATCCTTTACAAATTGTGTATGTTCTTTTTGCTTTTCTATTACAATGTTTGTTAACTACTATGTATATTGTACCTGTCGTCTTAATATTTCACTATGATCTACCTATCCGTGGAAACTTGTAATTGGCTTTCTCCTGTGTGTAACAATAGTTGCATATACTGTAAATTTACCAATTTGATTACCTAGCTGTAAGTTTTCCTAATATTGCAAAAATAAAATAAAAATAAATAAATTGACAGTCTGAAAATATAATATTGACGTAAAAATATCGCAACAAATAATAACACAACGAAAATATATTCAGTCACGTATTTTCCAATATCCAAAGATGACTAGATATTAAACATTTATCCGTGTTCACCCACCCTTGTTTACATACGTCGTATAAATTATATTCAGCGAAAAATCCACTCGCTCCAGCAACTATGCGCGAATGAAAATATTACACGGTGAGCTGAATATGAATACATAGTAGTTTAGTGAAGAAACCTGTTGATGTGAAATGGAAAAAGTTTTGCAGACTTTGGAAGTCTGTCGAGCACGTTATAAGTGTATTCATGATATCTAATAAGGTTGATCTATGTATCGCAGCAACTTTAATTTCGTACTTATAAATTATTATTTTACAGCCTGCTGTGTTGGTGCTTCGTTTTACGTTGCTTTCAAATAGGTTCAAGAAGTTAAGATTTAAATAAATAATAAATAAATATTCCTGGACACAGCGCCATCTAGTTAAGCAACGAAGCTTGTGTTACGGATACTAGTTGGTTGATATACTACATATATCCTTTTTTTGTAAATACATACGTATTATACATAGATACATCCATGATTCAGATACAAATGTATACTCATCAGACAAACATTTGACCCTACCGGGATTTGAACCCGGACCCATAGCACAGAAGGCAGTGTTAACTATCACTGGACTCATTGGGTCGTCATTTCACTGCCCGTATTGTCATCATCATAAATCTATTTACTGTACAACTGGGCACTTGTCTGCTCTTAATATAAATTAGGCTTTTTTATAAGAAGCAGATTAGCATTTGACTAAATTCTCACCTGATGATAAGTGACGACGTAGTCTAAAGTCTATAACACACTTGTCTAGAAGATAATCTTAACTTGAAGGCTGATCATGCTGGTCTTGTGCGGGCTTGTGGATTTTCCATGGCGTCGAAAAAAAACCAGGTCTGCAATCCTTATTCCTTCATCGTTTCAGCCAGTGATAATACTTAAAACTTTTTTATAAATTAATATATTTAAAATTGAAACATTTGTTAAAAGTACAAGACAAAAGGCAAACGCATTCAACTATAGAATTAAACAATATATGTACATATATGTGTTTAGTAAAATTCAATCTTATAACAATAATTAAGTACAGTATAAAGTACTTCGCTTCAATTTCCGTTTCAATTAATTAATTCCATAAGGACTTAACTAATTTCCTTTTACGTTTAGTGACTTCCTTCTGATGTACGGTAAGGATATTTTTAAGATTACGTTTCAGTTAATTCCCTGGCCATTCTAAAATTGCTTTCATAATAATTGACTTCTGTGCCACGTTGTACGATTTTTTTTGTTTTCAAAGAATGTTGACTAGACCAGATATCGATGCTATAATTATATAATCTGATTCTATAATCCGACCCGTTTCTCTGTCATCATCATATGATCGAACTCTTTCGATCCGACCCGTGGCGTAGAAACTAGTCTCCCACCTATGGCACTCTCTTCGTCAAGTACCTACTTATCTTTCTCTGGCTGTATTGTAGGTCTTCTATAGGAAAAATATCGAAAAGACCTCTTAAGGATCTTGTCAAAGTTACATGGTTATTTATCACAATCATGATCAAAACATCGTGAGGAATTCCGCATGCATGAAAGATTTTCTCGATGGCGTGTGAAGTCTGCCAACGCACTACGCTATCCACGTGGTGGATTATTGCGTAATCTCTCTGAAATGAGAAGGGAACCGTGCCCAGCAGTGGGAAATTAATGCGTTGTTAGAAAGGTACAACTAATAAACAATAAATCTTTATTCATGAATATGAGACAACCATGCAGAGTAGCTTAATGATAAACGTAAGACAGACAAAAATCGTGTAAAGTTATTTTGACAAGTCAACAGTTGGAGAATGGAAAATGATTTGTAAAAATTGTTTGGTTTGGTTGTCTTTGGACTGATTCGCCCTTTCCCCTCGTACTAGTATAGAACTGTATAACTGTATTACGATAACTAATTTAAACAATTGACAGGCTGAAGTCCAATAAACAAGTTCTTTTCTTTCAAAAACAAAATGCTTTAAGTCGGTCTCAAACATTTAGATAATTTACATTAACTCCCCAGGTAGGTACCACCAAAAAGCATTCCGATATCATTTATTTTGTAAATTACAATAGAATCCCAACGGGGACCGCAATTATCAGAGAGAAACGCGTTCGGCACTCTAAAGTTGAATAGGTAAGAAAGAAATTATCATATAAAGTGAAAATCCGACGAGCACATGTAATCTGAGGCTCCATTATGTAAGCATAATATAATCGGAGCTGCGTAAATACCGGTTAAATATTAGATTTATGAGGCTTTAAGCACCGACTTGGCATACTGTTTATTACCTGATTAGTCCAGCGGCAGTAAACGCTGCCTTCTGTACTATGGGTCCCGGGTTCGAATCCCGGTAGGGACAAATGTTTGTGTGATGAGCATCAACATTTGTATCCGAGTCATGGATGTTTCTATATATAATATGTATATATAATATTTACAAAGAAAAAATATATAAGTAGTGTATCAACCTTCTAGTATCCGTAACACAAGCCTCGTTGCTTACCACGGAACTAGAATGCGCTGTATGCGATATGTATGCCATAATGTCCATATTTATTTATTTATATTTACTGTTTATCATATAGGTTGATATGGTTCTAGCTCCCAAGTATGACTGCTAGGCGAAAGACCGAGGTCCTAGATTAAGACATTTTTGTATTTTTTATTTGTGCTTAGTTTTCGCAATATTCTGTTCCTTATCTATATCATGCGTAAGAACATACTAGCTAATTATGAATGAATTGTGATAGCCTAGGTGTGATCAGTGGACTGTGCAATCAAAGGTCCTAAGTTCGATCCCAAGGCAGGACGATTACGAGCCGTTTGAGCAAACGGTAAAAGGAAAGTTTCCGAGGGAAATCTATCCGACATGCAGTTTATGTCGGACAGATTTTCTAGATAGCATTTGAAGTCTGCCAACTCCACACCAGGTCTGGTCAGCTATAGCTAAGGTTTTTTTTTTATTGGGTCGTGCCCACCACCCTAAGTCCCTACTACTGTAACTCCTGTAAGCCAGGATCAACAATAGTAACCATCCAAAATATTGTCGAGACAATGAAGCTCGACGTGTCCCAGGGGAATGATATTAACTGTCTTGGAACCCGCAGCGAAATTAATCATGAAATTAAATCGGAGGAGTAAGAAAATAACAGTTTTCCACTTCCCTCCTTACCAAGCGAGTGACAGAATAGAGTTTACATGTCATTGACATAAGAATAGATGTTTACAACTGGGTTAAGCCCAGTTGCCAGGCACCACGGAAGACATTATTAAGTTATGGGTCCTAAAATAAGAGCTATTATATCTGATTCCAATAATAGGTATGGCAAAAACGCCTAAACGCACGGAAATTCATCCTAGTCGCAACAAGGTCCGAGTAGGAAATCCCCCCCTATAGCTAAGCTATCTCAAATGAGAAGCGATCCCTGCCCAGCGGTGGGGCAATAACTGGGTTGATCATGTAAGAACTTCAATACAACTCTGCATAACCCTACAGAGAAATAGGCATAATAAAAATATGCTAAAAAAATAGCGCCAGTATCGCCTGTGTTCGAAATTCAACCAGTGTAATTAATTTGAATTTGTTCGCGTACATAGCCTCGAAATTTATCAAAAAGTTTCCATTTGATTAGTTAAAGCGTTTAGCATTAATTTATGATATAAATGTTTACTTTACCTAACCTCCCCTTAATCTAAAACATACATAAACTTGAAGGTACACATGTTTTTGTTGAAACTCAAAACATATAATAAACATGGCAAATATCGGCCTTTTGTTACTATTGATGCCTTCGGCAAAGACGGGTCATCTTAAAAGCTGCTACTGGCTATTCTTTTTATTGGACTCATATTGTGTAAGCTTAAAATGTCTGGAGCTTCAAAGAGACATATATTAAATCCTTCAAGTTTGTTTCGGCATAGATATATATTATATATCTAGACCAAGACTAGAAAAACTGTTGTCAAAAAATATTTACCGAAATATCAGGACATAATTTTTCAAAAATGTTATGGCAACGTTGCCAGCAGTCACTGCCAAATATTGATAAATAGTCGACATTTTTACCTAGCGACGATTCAATAACGTCGACAGTGGTTAGTTTCGGAGTCACCACCACTGAGATATGAGGCTCAGAGCTAGATTGATCCAGCTTCAGCGATTCGGTTGCCGACAAAAGTATGATTGGTATTACAGTGCCAAAAACCAATTACAATCATGATTGGGTATTCGAAACTGGGTTCAATTAAGGCCAGGCTTCATAGCCCTAATATGATTTTCGTCTAGCTTTTCTGTGTGTACTTAATCGATACATTCTCCTGTTCAATTTTCACGTTCCTATTTTCTAATCCTATTAAAAATAGTGGGCTGAGATGTCAAAGGTCTTGAGTTCGAACCCCAGGCACGCACCACTGACACTTATAATCTTTTAGTAACACACTACTGATACTTCTAACCTTTTTAGTAAGTTGAAAGAAGTTCTATTCATTATATCAATAACGAGATATTTACTACCATCCAAACATTATACAAGAACACTACCATACCATGATGAGTACTCAACCACTTAATGAACCTTAGACAGTCCTTTACTTTAGTGGTTATCCACGCAGTGTGGTCTTTCCTGCAGAAACTTTCTGCCGCAGCGGTGTACAGTTCCCTTTGCTACCCGCAAATAATCAACACTAAATGCTACCGTTTTTCCATGGTCAGTATATTCCATCTCCTCTACACTCATATCATTAATAAAGCATGAACAATGAGTCTAATTGCAAACAAGAAATGAACTATTACCTAAGTGACTTTTATCTAGCTGTGCTGCAATTAGTAACACCCAAAGGTTGTCAAACAGTAATCTCCTGTACGGCAGACGCTGAAGTAAATCCATTAAAACTGCAAATTGGCATAGCACCATCCGGAAACGTCAACCCTTACATCTCAATTTGAATAACTTATTTGCCAACCCTATTTCTTGAAAGTTATGAAAGCCTAGTACTCTGATCTGTGAACTGTGACGTCAAACCTCTGCCATCTCTGATTTTCTGAAGTCACGTTTGTAGTATTCATCACATGCTCAAACTACTAAGTTTCTCTTTGGCATTAAAAGTCGATCCGCACTAGGCTAGTGGTAGACTATAGATTTTATTTTTGATTTAAAATGTGTTTGTTATTCAGTTTATCTATGGGCACAGTAGCCTGAAAATTTGATTTATTTATTGTTATTATACCCTAATCCCTCTCAAATGAGAGGAAACCTGTGACCAACAGTGTGACAGTCAATGGATTTAAGTAAGATTGCTTGTTTGTACTATTTATTTAATTGAAGACTTGAAGGAGTCAATTCAAGCGTTCATTTAAAATTAACAGAAACCTGATAAATGAGTACAATCATTAAGTTTATACAACAAAAGCCAATATCAAGGCTTTGACATTTTCTAGACATTCTAAAGCAGGATAACGAATAATTTGAGGTTTGAAATCGAAATGTGAATTATTTATGAGCTCAGTGTATAAAGGTGAAAATTATCAGCGATAGGATTACGTTACTTTAGGCTTGTATATGAATGCTGTGGAATTTAAGTTAGAAGTAAAATTAGAATGATATTGAAGGATTTCGCAAAAAGATTTAGTCCACAGAGCAAAGTTTTGAGTCTTTTTTTAAAAGATGAATGATGATATTAAGTGATGATTTTATGACTGATTGATATATGAAACTCGCTTTTGCCCGCAACTTTGTCTGCGTAAAATTAGTAATTTTATTTTCACCCCCCCCAGGTCCCCCCTTTTAAGGGATGATTTCCGGGATGGAAACTATCTCTTCACCAAATTTCATCTAAATCGGCGTTCAGCGGTTATAGCGTGAAGAGGTGACAGACAAGACGGACACACACTATCACATTTTTTTTCTTTTAAAAACGTTGCCCCACACTTTAGAGATTTTCTCCTGTGTCGTTCATTCATTTTCACATACACAAACACCCAGACTCGGAACAACTAGCTGTAGAACGTATAAATATTTGCTCCGTGCAGGGATCGAACCCGCAACCCGTGACGCACAAGCCGATCGCTTAGCCACTGCGCCAATCAGGTCGTCACACATTTATAATATCAGTATTGATTAAAATCGTATATCACATATTTATTTCTTACTTTTATGAGATTTTAAATAAAAGTGGCTGTTTCTTAGCTAAAATCTCTTGCGAACTTCTTGAAGGAATTATTATTAACTAGTGCTTATTAATATACCAAAAAGACTCCCGTTTTTGCGTCAGATTTTAGATAGTAGTCATTTTAAATATATTTTTAGGGTATTTATCGAAGTAATCAATAAATGTTATTTTATTATTAATTTAAGACACTTTTCCATACCTTTGTTTTCAATAATCTAAGCAACTTAACCCAACATTAAATGTCAAAGTTACGCTATTAATAATATATCTATAACTTTTTATAAGTATTTAATTAAGCTTGCGTCAAAGAAACTTTTTATACTGGGTATTAATAATACCAACTAGGCAGACTGACCTGGAATGGGTACGGAAATAGCCTGAGATCGATGTGGAACTGGACGGAATATTTATTAGCGGGGTTTCGATGTATCGGCGCGGCTAAATATGGAAATATTATATTACAATCTCATGCTGGTGACGCAAATAGACCATTAAAAATCACTATGAAGCTGTATAACATACACGAACTTGATTTTAAATAAATAAATATATCTGGACATTATGACACAGCGCCATTCGTTGCTTACCCAGGAACTAGTCCTGGGTAAGCAACGAGGCTTGTGTTACGGATATTATGAGGTAGATATACTGCATAATATGTATATTGTTTTTTTTATAAATACATACATGTTATACATAAATACAAACGTTGATGCTCACCGCACAAACATTTGTCCCTACCGTTAACTACCGCTGAGTTAAGCGGGTCGTCAAATGATATACAAGTAACAATCTTTACGTAAACGAACACTAAATTCGAACCATTTAAATAATAAATCAACCGCTTGACGTCACTAATTGGATTTTGGAAGGCTTCCCTACAATTCCACAACATGTTTAAAGGTTAAAAGTCACATACATCAATTTTGTTTAGCAATAAAAGCGTTTTTTTCGTTTGAAATAAAGTAGATACGCTCTTAAGGCTTCAAACATTGAATGAAAAAAGGTTTCGCAATTATTGATTGCGAATATATTTGTGAAAATTATATTCTGAGGTGTTTCTATTCCTCATCGACCTCATCATATCAACCGTTTGCGCTTTTAATAAATAAGTTTTATTTCAGATTAATTTGTTTCAAAGTATTTACAATCGGCGCGCATGTGTGACAGGATTTTGCAAAAGTATTGGTAGCAGTTTCTGCCTACACTTATACTAAAAAAAGGCGAAAATCTTTCTCTTATATGTATGTGCAGACAGACAGTGAAACATGGATATGGCTTTCTATTTTCTCTTTAACTATTAACAAAGCGCTGATGTCCCCACTTCACTCATTAAAGTGGGTTAATGGACGATCAATCACCTATACAGTATGACGTGCTTGGGGTAAGAAAATACTTCTCGGCTTTCTATAGACGAGAAACGAGGACACTATCGAGGACGGGGGAAGGAAATATACGCTTCAGTAGATAGATTAATATTACGATTGATTAATTGAGAGGGATTAGGCTATAGTCCACCACGCTAGCCTACTGCGGGTTGGCAGAATTCACAAATCGAGAAAATCCATCAAGCATGCAGGTTTCTTCACAATGTTTTCCTTCACCGTTTGATCATGTGATACAAACGCACATAACTTCCGAAAAGTCAGTTGTGCGTGCCTTAGGTTCGAACTCGAGACGAACTTGACACCTCAGTCCACTGGTCACACTACTAGGCTACCATAGCTTAAATTATTACTATAATGGCTTTACTTAAAAATTATATATATACACATATACATATATTTGTACACATTGCTCGCATTAGAGAATATATACATAATATTCTCTTACAGCGTGTTCAAAGAAATCCATACTAATTATCCTGTCTATTTACAAAATTGATTGATTTGTACGATGACATGATTGATGCAGTGGTTGATTGATTGGTTACCGCCCAACGTAGTCCCGGGTTCGGAATATTTAGTCTTTAGATAGTTGTTACGGGACTCATTGTATTTTGTAAACGCTTACATGAAATAAGAGAAAAATTGTAAAAGGGAAGAAAATTTATTTTTTACAAAAAAAACATGTTCTTTTATCTACAATAGAATAAATGAGAATACTTCAGTGACATGTATTGCGTAAAAAATCAAGAAAAAAGAGTATCTAAGTGTATAAGTCTACTTGAGTCAAATACTGGATCGGAATTTAACCTTCCCTGCCATCCGACAAAAAAAAAACAAGAGCTTTTTCAATATATCGTATCCCGCATTCACAAAAATAAACTATATCACCAAATACCTTCTTGAGCACACATTACATAACATTCATGCTTGTATTCCTCAAGAAGTTTCACCTTTTGGCAGTATATTTTTAGGTCTGACGAAATTGTGGGTGCGGTTATTTGAAGAATCGAACTGACTCCCACTGCTTGCGCCCTCTAAACAAATAAAGCAGGTAGGAAAATATTTATGAGGAAAATACTGTATAATCTACTGGAAAGTTTCTAGAAACCATTCTCTAGAATGTAGTGTTGAAACAATTTATATTGAACTCAAACTGAGCTAGTAATTCACAACGCGGCAACACGGCATGCCTTGGCGAGCTAGAGAGCTACGACGTAGCCTCGACGTAGCATCTCGGTGTTACGGCGTAGTATATTGCTACGACACGTTTCTCTGGTGCTAGCTGAAGATTGCTTAGGGTTAGCTTCCAATTCCATATAGAATTCTTAGTAATGAAAGTATACTTTCTCAGTGTTTAAATTTATAAGTTCACTATATTCAGCAACGTTTGAAAAAAAAAATTAAAAAAATATATATACTCAGATATTTCAAATATAATTTGAAATATTCTTCAAAAATGTAATTTGCTCTTTTTCATATTGCAATAAGTAATGTTGCCAGCAAACTGCCGAACATTCCATTTCACTGAGAAAACTCTCCGAGAAAAGTCTCTAACGAGACAAATTGGTATCTGGAGAATTTCGTTTAATTTCTTTTCAAAACTCTTTTGGGAATTACTCTTTATTGGTGCGAGAATTTCAATGAATGGGGCTGATTTAACAAGAGCTATCATAATAATTGAAAATTTTGTAACTGAAATTAAAATTTTACTTATTTATAAGCATTAATAATTTTCTTTCAGAAATAAAAGCATGAGGAGATGAATTAGACTGATATTAAAATAAAATAACAGCCCGTTATAACTAATATAAAAAAATGCTTGACAGTTTTAAATTCATCTACCTTTTTGGGTGTATATATTTTTACGAACTGTTTAATTGGTCTAGTTATTGGAACGTTGGACTTCGATTACATTCCTAGCTTGATTAATGTTACTGCCTTATTATTAATAATAAACGTAACAATAATAACAATAATAACACACATACACTCACCTCGCCTTTTGCCATGGGGGCAGGCAGAAACAACAGAATACCATGATACAATCCCTGCATACCACTTATTTTCGTCTACGTTTACGTTTCGATCTCGTCATGCATGTGCACTGGCTACTTTTTTCTGTAAATAGATATTATGGCGCCAGGGTTCAAACTGACCAGCCTTGAGACAAAATACCGAAACAAACTCAGATAATCACGGTTTCTTTTAAGGTCTAGACTTTTTAGCTTATAATACGTGAGTCGAACGATGTAGGTCGACGTCTAAAATAGCCAGATGGTTTTTTTTTATTGTAGGTGTACATCTATAGTGACCAATGAAGAAGTTCTCCGCCGAGCCGGTCAGAAACGCCAAATTATGCAGACCGTCAAACAGAGAAAAGTTGGTTATCTGGGTCATATTATGCAACATGATAGATACCAACTGCTGCTGCTGCTGCTGCTTATAATGATGGGCAAAGTGGCTGGAAAAAGATCAGTAGGCCGAAGAAGAAAGTCGTGGCTGCGTAATATTCGCGAGTGGAACGGCATTAACAGTGCCGCAGACCTGTTCCGCCTTGCGAAGGACAGACTGAAGTTTTCCGAACTGACGGCCAACCTCCAGTAATTGGAGAGGCACTTCGAAGAAGAAGAAGATCTATAGTCCTTGGCTTAACCCGTTGGGGGTGATAATTTGGTGAGATTCAATTATTAATTGCTCTACATTTTCGTGGAGTGAGGTAGTCGTTTGAGGTACAAGCTGTCACTTTTATTCAATTATTTCTCATGTCGCAAACAATTTATCAGTACTGTAAGTGAATTACGTCTTGTGAGCCGTAAATAATATTCACTGTCAAACATTAGGCGCTTCCATGTTCGTTAAATTTATTAGGGTTTACGCGTTTTCTATATTAGAAATAAACAAAATGAACATTTAATTTGAACATGCTGTTTTATAGGATTTAAATGAAATTTATTAATCTTCAGGCCGCTTTTTACAAGTACCTACTATCAAATCTTAATGTTGAGTTATTGCATATAACTCAACATTAAGATTATTATATAATAGTAATAATCTTTAAATTACATATAGCCAAATTTTCACCTAAATAGACATTTTTTTTTATAAAACTATGTTACAAATGTGAGCTTTACACTTAGGAATTATGGTTGTGCGCAGTCAGAGCAATACATTTATTAAATTCAAATAAAACATAGGCATTGAGGTAACCACACAATTTATCTTTTATATTATACTTGTGTGAGCTTGTATGAAAATAAAATTGCAATTTGGCTCGTAGCTAAATGGCAAACTAAAACAATGTTGTAGCATCCTTGTACCATATCAAGCGGGCCATAAATATTTGTCTAGAGCAACGTAAACGTCACAGGTTGTTGCGTAGCAGATAGATTAATGAACATTATAAAATATGACACTCGTTTGTTACACAGATGTTAATACGGGGTAGAATTATCTGAGGATTTTTGTTATGTCCCGCGTAATTAATGTATACACTCTGATTGTATTGTGAGACTCATTTAATTGTAATTCTCATAATAAACTCATTTTTCCCAAACGTTAGGATATTCCCTTAATCCCGTCTTAGAGACAAATAAGCATTTATGTTTTCTATAACTGAAGTACACATACTCAATAATGATGTATCCAAGTTATAAGATTGTGCTGTGTGTATTTGCTGCTTGTAAAAAAAAAGTTCATCAATCATACTTTTATAAGGGTAAGAAAATATTGAAACAAAAACGTTACCGTCTTCTATCTCCAGCTGTCACGTAACTCACATAAAATATACTTCATATGAATCTCAGCGGGCTATAAAACGAACAAATTACAGTAATATTTTATTTAATAATACATTCACTCATAACCTCCCCTGTACGCCATCACGCCATGGAATCTACCCACCATACCGTACATACTGTAAGGCAATAGAAGCGAATCCAAGGGAATTCTCCAAATATTACAAGGCTAATTTAGTCACTTAGACTGTGGTTCATATGGAATAATTTATGGTGTACCGTATTAAAAGCCCGCTTATTAAAACATATATAATCATTTAAAAAAGCGGGCTGTTAATATTGAGTATATATGGTTCAACCGTTAACTAAAAGTTTAAAAATTTGATTCCACCTTTGTCTCTGAAGTTCTTGAGTGAAAATAATATTTGAACCAATAATCGGTAGTAATGATTATGGATTAATATCAATCAATAGGAATATTTTTATTATGATGATGCGTCCCTAGATAAATATATGTTCTTACTCTAGTATGGTCGTGTCAGACTAAGGATTGCATGACTTTATACTCGATATTTAAATTATATGTTTCTACACACTTATTTTACAATAAAACATTTAATGCTGTCTGTCAATAAGGTTACAAAACAGTGCAGTAATTTTTATGCTAACGTTTCTCCTTCTCCACTAAAATGAAGAAGAATGAAGCGAATAAATATTAACTGTCGCCATTTCAGTGTTCACAGGCAGTATTACACAGCGTTATTCAAATGGCAGTCATCAACGGAACGTGTTTTTCAACCTAAGTAAACATACTAGTCTGTTTTAAAACCGCTTGCGAGTATAACCCGCGGCTGCAGTTGGCGGTGTACTCTCTGTTGAGTAACTGGATTCAATGTTTTATGACGTCATTGTACGGTGAGCTTTGAATTTAAGTGTTTTTGTTATGTTTGTCCTGCTTCTAAGTAGCTAATTCTGGTATGCTTTGTTATGCAACACATTGTTTCTTTTGTCTCGAGCAATTTAAAACAGGCTAATTATGTTTTTTTTTTACTACAAAGATGGCAAACTGGCTTATGGCCCGCTTGGTGTTAGGCAGTTATCGTAGCCTATGGTCATCTGCAGAACCGAAGGTGTCGCTTGTGCATTGTCGACCCTTTTTTTGTGGCTTGGGGAGGCGATGTCGTGTGTCGGACTCCGCTTGAGCGTTTACCGACTAAAAAACCGCACCCGTCAACGCCACCAACCCTATTGCCGGGGCCATGGAATTCGCAAAAGCATGCACCACAACCCCGGTGGGCTTCGGTCCAGCTCTTATCGCTGGTCCCCGGCTAGGAGCGAGACATCGCTGGCCTCGCATCCTCCGCGCAGGCGCACGTGTGACGAACACGCGCCACTTGGGGCCATTTTCAGGTCGGGTGGCGGACTCCCATAGTCGCGCCACAGCTTATAAATAAATTAAATTAAATTAAAAAAATTGGTTTCTTTAACAAGGGGGAGTTACTACACTGACTACAAACGGAATTACCATGGTGTCAGAATAGTCAGTCTCTTAATGAGTACTGGCCACATTAGTCACTCGCAGAAACACAACTATTGTTGTTTCACTGCAGTAGCTCAATTTGAGCGAGATATCGGCTATGCTCTTAATTTTTTCCAGTGGACTGAGATGTCAGAGGTCTCGAGATCGAACCCAAGGCACGCATCACTGACTTTTCGGAAGTTATGTGCGTATTTATCACATGCTCAAACGGTGATGGAAAACATCGTGAGGAAACTTGCATGCTTGAGAGAACCCGCAACAGGCTAGCGTGGTGGACTATAGCCTAATTCGTGCCCAGCAGTGGGATAATAATGGGTTGATAATGATGATGATAAACAGCCATGGTTCAGATACAAATATCCATGCTCACTCAAACATTTGTCCCTACCCACCTTTCAATTCGAGTCCCTTATCACGAAAGACAGCCATCACATACGCTAATCAGATTATCAAAAACACGAATGAAATATTACAAATAACATACAACTAAAACTACTTTAAAGAATAAAGATCTTTGAATGACTACCTTCCAAATAATTATTTCAATACCAAGTTTTTTTTATTAATGTTACTTAATTTTGTTATTTCCATTTCTAAAATAGGAAAGATTTTACTGCATTTAGTTATATTATATGAATAATCTTTGTGAAAGACGCTAATGATCAGTTGTAGTTTTCAAAGTTAAGCTTGAATAATTAACTTCTTACTTTAAATGAACTCCCATTACTTGGTTTATTTATTAAACGAAATTGGCGTATATTGTTTTACATGAGATTCTTTAAATAAAATGTAGGTATAATATTTTTTTTAAAATGAGTTTCAGTATTTTCTGAAAGTATTAATTTACGAATTAATAACTATGATAAAATTTCTCGAATGAGATTACACAATAGCTATAACTTCTACTAAAATTAGTAACTAATTAATTAAGTCACTAAGTAATAACACGCTATAATAATTTAAGGGTGTTTTCTAAAGAAAATATTATAGATATGGCTAATACTGGTGTAGTACCTGCAGTAAGTAAAATTAACAGTGAAAGTATTTGTTTCACAAGTTGGTAATACTGCTAGTTACCGTGTATAATTGTTGTCATGTTGGCAATAGACATTTCACAGTGATACCCGCAAGTGACCAAACCAGTGCTTACAGTGTGCAACTGCTCGTGACCACAGGATCGTTGTAGCTAGCACTTCAGTGTAGGGTTGTCGGTAACGGGAGAGTCTTACAGACGTAACCGCAAACTGGTCGTGTTGAAATGCACTAGTGACTTAAGGGCTTTCAACTCAATCGGTTCTGTTATGCAACAGTGGTACAACTTAGGCTTATCAATGTAACTGCATTTCGGAGATTTTAACACAAAACAGTTACCACTCAATTGCTGTTGAAACATAAGCATATATTTCTATAGGGCATCTCATAGGGCTCTGTCTATAGGGCAATGATTACATTTGATCTTACTGAATTTATTTGAAATAAACGACTTCCTCGTTGGTCTAGTGGTCGTACAGTGCAACTGCTGAGCAAGAGGTCCTGGATTCGATTCCCAGGTCGAGCAAAGTGTTATTGGATTTTTCTGCGAAATTCTCAGTAGCAGTTGGCAATAGGCTCACCCAGTAGCGTAGTAGGGGGGGCCATGGCCCCGGGCGGCATAAGAACGCGGGCGGCATCAAGTGCCACGTTGTTTTTATACTACTAGAAAAGGGGGCGGCAAATACCCACGTTACGCCACTGGGCTCGCCCCCTATTACATGGGACCTAAAACATATCGGCGAAACGTGGGTGTACGTGTACATTAGTACACTTCTGCCTAACCTTTCGGGATTATGTTAAACGTTTCGCTTCGAAATTTAAAAAAGAGTAGTCTATGTGATCTAAATATATTTTCCGTAAAATGAGCGACAAACGCAATCAGATTAAATTAGAATAAAGAATTCCGTTGTGTAGTTGTGCAACAATGTCACAACAGTTCAACATCACTATTCCGAGAATATACATACATAAACTGTTTCTGTCGCTACCCCACTATTCCTTATATTTAAAATACCTTAAGACATACATACTTTCACGCAGTCGAGTCACGTGAGAAGCATTATTCTTCTCAGGGCGTATCGTTAAGGCGAAATTCTTGGATGTGACGAGTAAATGAGTTGAGGCACGAGCGTGTTTACGATGCAAAGTAATAATATACCGAATATTGTTTTTAAACAATGAAGATTTTCGCCGAAAAAAATTGTATGTTTTCTTTATACGTGTATTAAGTCAATTCATGGCTGGAGAAAATTAAATTAGATTTTTTATACGGTTTAACGTTTTGAATAATAAAGAAAATTCAATTTGTTTTTTAACCGACTTCAAACAGGTGGCCATTTGTTTTGTATGCCCATTATTTATTAGTTAAGAACTGATTTTAATTATCCTTATTGCGCTGACATTCGTATAACTCCATGGAGGTTCCATGTACATTTTTTACCAACAATATAGTTGGAATACAGCATGAATCCTTCTAAAATGAAAAATGGAAATAGTGATTGAGTAACTATACAGGTAACTCTAGCTTTACGTTACGTTATTTTGGTCAAAGATGCTTTAGGTAAGTCATAAAAGGAATTAATGATAGACGATTTTGTAGAATAAGTTAAAATGGATATTAGGTAAATTATATTTGACATTGACTACGAATTTAGCTTTTAGTCCAGCCATTACTTAAAATATATAAATAGCTAACTAGATAGAAAATAAAACGTCTTCAAAGAAACACAAAATTAACTTCAGCAAAGTAAAGAGCAAAGCAATTTTTATTCATATTTATCAGTTTTAAATTTCTGAAATAATAATGGAGCCTATGTTATAAATACGATATAATAACATCAATTAAGTGAGGCTAAAAGGCTCTTTTCCTTTATCTTTTTTTTCAGGATTATTTGTAATGAATAATAAATTAGTGTGTCACAATTTTATTTGAGTAACGTAATGTGTTTTGTGAAAACCTGAAAATTGTTACTGTAATTTATTTTTCATGGTAATACGATCTTTAACGTTTATTAAAATACACTTTGGATGTCTGATTTTTTTTACCTCGCTACCTTGGAAAATATTTATTTATATTTCGAAATCCGTATGGAAAAGTCTATTTTATCTGCGAGTGTGCAGAACTTGACTTTATTACTGTTGAAAATATTTTTTTTATACCACAAAAATATTTCGTTAATTCCAAGTCTTTGTATATTAGTTTATATTCGTATAAGAATTCGCTTAAAAATAATACTGCGCTCTCATTTTTAATAACTTGTACACAATAATACTTTCTTTTAGATATTTTATACCAATATTATAAAATTACCACGGTGAAATTTTTAACCACACACAAAAAAAACATTGCATTCTCTCCCATTTCACACATCTCTCAACCTCCCATATTATATTACTTTTCGTTAATTTTTATATAAAACAATGTCTATAAAAGTGCCTTTTCATATAAATTTGACAGCATAAAACAAAACACAGAACTGCAACGATACGACAATAAATACACATAATAATAAACAATAATTAAACCTTATGATTATACGATGTATACACGTGGGTGAAAACAGAAATTTCCTTTACACAAACGCCCAGACTAATTAACTTTTAAAAAAAAGAAAAAACCAACTTCAAAAACTAAAAAGCAAAAAATAACTTCATACAGTTTTACCTTTTTTTTTAGTTTTAAAGGTATGAAGTCGGTGCCAGGCCAAACGTAATAGTAAGTACACTTACTATTACGTTTCACTGAAACGTAACAGTGACCATGAGCGGGGTGGTTAAAACCACCACATCATCGGCACCGACTTCATTCCTTTAAAACTAAAAAAAAGGTAAAACTGTATGAAGTTATTTTTTGCTTTTTAGTTTTTCAAGTTGGTTTTTTCTTTTTTTTAAAAGTTAATTTATTTTTTTCTTTTTAGTGTTGGATATATTAAAATTTTCATATCAGGTCAATCTAATAGCCTGAAAGAATACAACTTTCGATCCATATGTACTTATAACTATGAAAGATTTTTCCTTCAACTCCTAACCGTTGAGGAGTTGTACCTTCCATCATCAGATGATTACATGAGATGGTGATTTTCAGATGCAAATACTTGAACAGCTTTGGAGATTACATGTAAATGTAATAAATGCCTATAACTGAAAGAATTTTCTATTAACTCTTAACTGTTGAGGAGTTCTACCTTCCATCATCAGCTCATCAACATCAAATGATGATTATCAGACGCAAATACTGGAACAATTTTAGTAAATATATTGAAAACGTGATAATTGCCTATAAAATTTGAGGGTTGCCCTCGATTTCCCTGGGATCCCATCATCAGATCGTGATGTGGTTACAATGGGACCATCTGTGAAGTATACCCTTTTAAACAAAAAAAGAATTTTGCAAATCGGTCCAGGCGTTTTGAAGTAATTCGTGAACATACATAAAAAAAAGATTCCGACGAATTGAGAACCTCCTCCTTTTTGAAGTCGGTTAAAAACAATCACTATTCGACAAAAAAGGTTTATTATTAATAATAGACTATTATTATTGCAATTAAATAGGAAACTTGTTCATGGTCTAATTGTATTTGTTTCGAGTGTCAACTGTCCAAACAGTAGAGCGAATATCTTTGCGCTGTAGGGGCGGGCACGTCTTTTAAATTCCTTTATTAGATTCCGTGCGACGTTCCTTCTGTCAACATCGCTTTGGTGCTATTTACATGTTTTGAATATACTAGTGTGGATATTTAGGGTTTATTTCAAGGAGAATGACGGGATAGTTTTTTGAAAATACAGTAGCCTTAAAATAGCTCTAGCTGATAATGTAAAAATTCATACATACATTCAACCTCCATAGTTCCAATACTACTACCACTACCACACAAAAACACATATAAATATTATATAATTATGATAATGATACTAAAAATATTACTTGTTCCTTTTATACTTAACTGCATTTATGTAATATCATACCCTGTGATTCAACTATTACATGGAATCGAACCTGTTTCTCCTTAACACAGGTTACCCTGTAGCCTGGCTAGGAGAACAGTAATTCATCCGCTTACTAGACTAAGAAACTATGTATGCCTGTACTTATTATATTTTTGTACATGTAATCTGGTCCTAGTTTATACAATCAATATTATTATTATTATTATATTATATTTATAGGTCAATGGTATAAAAAATCAATCAATTTAAAAACGAGGACGAGAGCCGAACTGCGACTTTGGTACCAGTAGAGCTGTAGTAGCCTAGTGGTGTGTCCAGTGGACTGAAATGTCAAAGGTCTCGAGTTTGAACTCAAGGTACGCACCACTGACTTTTCGTATGTTATGTGTGTATTTATCACAAGCTCAAACGGTGAAGGAAACTTGCATGCTTGAGAGATTTGTCTCGATAGCATGTGAAGTCTGCCAACCCGCAGTAGGCTAGCGTGGTGGACTATAGCCTAATCCCACTCAAATGAGAGGAGACGCGGGCCCAGCTGTGGGACGTTAATGGGTTGATGATGAAGTTACCTAGTTCTTTACTCAGCACCACCACTTTTTGCTGATTAATAACATACTATAATGCTCATACAGAAAATAAAAAAAAACAATTTGCTACAATAGTGACAAATCCATTTTCATGATACTTGCTTATCTAAAAATGCAAGATCCAATATTTTAGTGGCCAACTTTTGATTTTGGGTTCAACTAGTCGGTATAGCAATGTTATTAAGGTTTACAATAGGAAGCTGAGTGGGATCTTGGAGTTTGGATTTTTGGGTCAGATCCCAAATCCAAACTCCGGGATCCGATCGTTCCCTAGTACGAGTACGACAACTAGTTCCAGTATGTAAATTGTATGTAAAACTAAACGAGAACTGCAAGTGTAATGGTGATACGGACGTATTTTCAAACATCCAACTGCAAAGAGCGTTTTCCATTTGCGTTTACCATTCAATTTTATAAATGCCAAATAAAAGTCCCTTTTAATAAATTCACTTCTGCATGACGAAACATAGAGCCATTGAAAACAGCAAAAAAATACCGTTCTCAATTTTCCGATGCAAGTGTAAAATTTCGTTCGTAAAATTGTTCACCGGGCGATAGTCGGTTATTAAAATAGTTTTTCATATAGTTCACAACTTTTTGTAACATAATGAGGTATGTTCAAACGTTGAAGTGTCTGATTGTCTGTAGTATTGTAACTCTTTAATGTATTAATTATCGCATTGGTCTAGTCGTCGCAAGCGTAGAAAGTCATTCGATTGGAACATTCTTAGTAACTATACACGATTAGTCTGTGACGACCCGATTAGTCCAGCGGTAATTGACACTGCCTTCTGTGCTAAGGGTCCCGGGTTCGAATCCCGGTAGGGACAAATGTTTGTGTGATGAGCATAAATATTTGTATTCGAGTCATGGATGTATCTATGTATTATATGTATGTATTTACAACAAAAAAAAAGTATTTATGTAGTATATCAACCAACTAGTATCCGTAACACAAGCCTCGTTGCTTAGCTCGGAACTAGGTGGCGCTGTGTGTCATAATGTCCAGGAATATTTATTTATTTATATACAGTTTTTTTAAACTTCGGTGAATATTCGACATCGAAAGAAAACTACTTTTTTACGGTTTTTTCGCGGTGTATGACATCATCATCATCATCATCATCCCATTTACAATCTCATTTCAGGGCTTAGGCTATTTTCTATCACGCAACCCTAGTACGGGTTGCTAGACTGACTTTCGTTTCACTTCACTTTATTATAATATTGTTTTAATCCCGACGTTTCGAAGCATTTACAGCATCCATGGACGCGAGCAGACATTCTTAGTAGCTCGGAATTCAATTTTCTTCCCGGTAAATGCAAACTTCAATAGACTACTTCATACTTGAGACCTGAAACTTTTTGAGGATAAAGCTGTTGTTGTATCTTTTGATATTTTGTTCTCACTTAATATCTAGTTTGTAACATCTTAAATATAGTCAAAATCATTCTACATTATTATTATTAGTCCAGCGGCAGTTAACACTGCCTTCTGTGCTAAGGGTCCCGGGTTCGAATCCCGGTAGGGACAAATGTTTGTGTGATGAGCATAAAAATTTGTATCCGAGTCATGGATGTATCTATGTATAATATGTATGTATTTACAAAAAAAAAGTACATATGTACTATATCAACTAACTAGTACCCGTAACACAAGCCTCGTTGCTTAGCTAGGAACTAGGTGGCGCTGTGTGTCATAATGTCCTGGAATATTTATTTATTTATTTTATTATGTAACAAAACCATACTTCCATACATATTACTATTGATATTTCTTATATAACTCCATGATGACGCAGACTTTCGGTCCAAACCCTCTTTACATATACGATAATAGCGTTCATGTCAAACAAGAAGTTTTCACCAAATCCCTCGTCAAAACTATGATTATATGTCAACGGGCCTTTCTAACGCACTTGGAATATGAGACGTATAAATTACAATTTAAGGTTGATTTTTGGTTATGGATTTTGGTGATAAGTTAGAGCGTATAGTTGATTTAGTCACGTGTTCATGTCTTGTAAAGTTTCTCTGAGGATCTAATAATATGCTATGTAGGCATGCGAAGATATCATATCTTCGTTTTGTTTTGTTTTCGACACCCTTGTGTAATGAAAATGTCAATTTCGTGTTGGGTACCATAAGGGTAGCTGCACATATAATCGGCACAGCCGGGCGTTTGCTATTAACTAGCTACTAATCTAATTTGCATATTAGATCATGAGACGAATAATGCATCCAGGATTAATTTAACCCACGTCAAATCCATACTAATTACTGATATGTATATATATCCTTATCCATACTTATATTATAAATGCGAAACTGTCTGTCTATCTGTCTGTTACCTCTTATATTCAAATATTAGGATTCAAATGGGTATAGAGATTGTTTACGTCCTGGAAAATTTAGTTTAAAATTGGTTACTACGTATTGTATCGATTTGTGTTTTGAGAAGATACACCATAAATTGTTGGATTTATTATTTGTTTTTCATTTATTTTTAAATAACACCCCAAGTATTAAAGCAAGTTACTTACAAACAAAAGAAATACATTTGTCTCAATTATAAATGTCACTTTATTTATGTTTAACCACATTTAATACAAAGAGACGCTATTCCATATTACACTTGTCTTATTTATTTAACTGTCAGTTAAAAGGTGCATTTGAATGAATAAAATGTACCATCTTCTTATACACCGACATGATCTAAGATATAAACTCCATTACTGCACCTAATACGTTTACGTACAACCCGATTTACAAATAATAATATAACTGTAATTTGAACAAATTACCAAACGTATATTTGGCATTTCATGCAAGAGGTTTAACAAAATATTCATTTTAAGTCAAACTTAAAAGACAGCTTACGCTCCACTTTAAGGAAAAAGTAATTAGTAATTGATATAAATTCTAGTAGCATTCTGACCTGTTACTATGTTGTTACTACGTACTAGTATGTAGAGAAAATAACTATATATTTTCAAGGTCGTTTTCGTAGACCTGTTAAATGAATAAATAAAAATTTTAGATTGAAAAGATACGAACGCTCTTTTATTTAATTTTTGAGCTCAAGAAGATTACGATTTAATCCAATTCTACTCACAGGCCGAGATTATTTATGATTGAATTTTTATTCAAATATTTTTAAATTAGTCTTATTTTTCAAACAATTTTATTTCAAATTTGCGTTCAACTGGACTTTTCAAATAAATTTTCATAGATCTTAAACATTTTGTTAACAAACTATGTATTGTGAAATAGCGTTTTGCAATGACAATAATAATTTATATTCAGCGAGACAGAAATTTAATCACAATTAAAGTAAATGGAATATTTAGAAATGTAGCTTTTCAATATTCGCACAAAGTGAATGTTCCAAACAATAAATGAGGGAATTTCACAGATAGGAGACAATTGTACTGGAATGCGATACATCGTATAAAGCGACAATCTGTTACGTATGCCTTTTTTGTATGAAAATTATATAATATGTATGGTTATTCTTTAGCTGAATATTTAGTAAACGTACTTTTAATTTTTAGTATAGGTTTAAAACTCTACGTAATTAAACACTAATTATATTTGGGTTATTCTTTTTGCGTTCACACATATGATAGATATACCGATAGATATGTAACAGATAGTGGTGTGACCAGTGAACTTCGAAGTTAAAAGTCTCGAGTTCGAGCCCGAGGCACGCATCAATGACTTTTCTAAGTGACGTGCTATTTATTACATGCTCAAAGCACAGTGAGGAAACCTGCACGCCTGAGAGATTTACTCAATGGTTTGTGTAGTCTACCAACCCGAAACCTGGTGGAGTAAAGCCGAATCTTCTCAAATGGAGGGCGACCCATGCCCAGCAGTGGAGCAATAAAAAGATTGATGATGAAAATTCTTTTTGCGTTAAGGTTTTCTCTCACTGTAGAGTTTTGAAAGATTAAATTTAGCAAGGCTATAAAAGATTATATCTTTGACCTAATTGTTCAATATTCATCAGAAAGCAATCATGTAAAAAAAAATTTACAGCTTGTAAAAGAAAAAAATACCATTTCACGTCACATTCAAAATGATATATACTTTTGATAAACTTGACTTTTTGAAACTTTTTTTAGCTAGACAAGTAGCACTAAAAAGTTTTACAAACACAGTATTACATACTACTCCGAAACTTTTTCGAGTGATAACCTCATAAAATAAAACTAGTACTAGTATTGATATTGTATAGTTACCTATATCATAATTTCGAAGTATATTAAAGCTATGTCTACAGACTTGTTATGTAGGCACATAATATATACAAATTTTCTTTTGAAGCCTAAGAAAGGATAGAACTGGGCATTTTTTTCGCAATTTATGCTCTTATTTCATAGCTTTTTTGATTACCGCCAGGGCACGAATTACAGTGGCCAGTGTGGAAGTCGTTAAATCGACTGCGTACCCAGACTGGCAGATGCAGAGCCAACATGTGCAACTGGGGTTTCGGAGAACCTAATTATGCGCAATGTTATCTGCGGCGATCCAGAGCAAACTATTTCACACCTTCTGGTGTGTCCCTTGTGCCCAAAATCCTGCACGAGGGACGATCTCTGTCTGGCCACGCCTAATGCCTTTGAAGTGGCTCTTATTATTCAGACGTTGTTTAGCCATGATAAGAAGAAGTGATAAATGTATGTGAATGTTTGTGTTTACTCTATAAATATGCCTTAATGAATAAATAAATAAATAGCTCAGTTCTACAAACCGCACGCAAATATAATAAATATTTCTTTGAGTCATCTATATTACCTGAACCTTCATATTTTTACCCAGGGAAGCCAAAGCTAATTACTGTAATCTTGCTAATTAAGGGTAAATTAGATACCCTTTACAAATATTTTGTAAGCAAAACTCATGCCGCCGCTCGCTGTAGGCTGTAAGATATTGAACAAAATTTACACAACGGAAGATTTAAATAGAATAGGAGTAAATAATTTCGGACAACGTATGTAAGGGAAATGAAGAGTGGTTGTTTTGTACCATTAGTCACTGGTAAAGGTAATTTCTAATGAGAACTATAAGGAATTTAAAAAAGTTTATACACTAAATAAGTTATTTCTTTATAAGTATATATGTTGCTGGCAATCTGTATAATTCAGGTATTCTATACAATACCTAGGCAATGTATATAATAACTGAGGCTTCCAGGCAATGTAAGAAATATTGTGAATCTTATTACCCATTACATACTTACCTAGGTAATGTATACAATTCCTAGGGATTGTATAGTGTACCGGTTGTTGCACCGGCAATGTGTAAAATAGGTTAGGTTAGAACTGCGACCCCTGCCAGAACCGAATTCACAATAAAATGGAATACACAATAAATTAACGTGAAATTTAAAATCTTCTGGCTATAAGTACAGTACCGGCTGCACATTCGGTATTGTTATTTCAAAGTCAAAGTATAATTTATTCAAAGTAGGCCAAATTTAATTGGCTCTTTTTGAACGTCCACAATAAAGATAGCCCCCAAAAACGCCCGCCCTTCATTTCATTTTGTTACCTAGGCAAATTATAAAATAAATAATATTTCACACATTACGTTTTAGGTATTCTATATATTGCCTAGCTATTGTATAGAATACCGGATTATACAGATTGCCGGTAACATAAATATAGATAGACACACCTAGGTACAAATGATGCTCCCGCCGGGGTTGTGATGCATGCTTTTGCGAATCCCATGGCCCCGGCAATAGGGATGATGGCGTTGACGGGTGCGGCTTTTTAGTCGGTAAACGCTCAAGCGGAGTCCGACACACCATGTCGCCTCCCCAGACGACGGGAAGGTCCGTAAAGGATTTTTCCGCACATAAAAAAAGGTACAAATGATGCTTAATCGGGTCATCAATATGTTAAATAAATAGGGACAGAAATTCATAACGGCCTTTATTATCACAATGAACTCCTGAACTTTGTACTCCAAGGATAAGCGGCCCATAAATTGTTCACGACAAATTGATATTGCCTTAAGGTGGCTAGTGGCTCAAGTTGTGAAATGGCCTATATTTTACTACAAGCAATTTGGTAAAGGAATCTGTCTACGTAATAATACAGTTAGTAAAAAAGATTGTTGGTAGCTATAACGTGGTAATGGACTCCACTTGTGAAATTGAAGTTTATTTTTTAGAAGAAGTTTTTTTATATTGTTTAAAAGAGTATCTATGGAGTTTCGCCGGTTCTTCTCCATAAGACCTACCTTTTGGAACCGTGCAACTAAATTAAATTAAATTCGACAATTCAAAAGCACCTGTATTGGTCTAATTGAAATAAATGATTTGACTTTGACTTTGACTTATGTTTTAATCCGGCGTATCTTGTTACATGCTCAGTTCGTGGTGATTGTGTGATGTTACGAAGTTCAATTCGCAGGTCAGACATATATAACAAATAATAATAATAATATCTCTAGACATTATGACACAGCGCCATCTAGTTCCGTGGTAAGCAACGAGGCTTGTGTTACGGATACTAGAAGGTTGATATACTACAAATATACTTTTTTTTTGTTTTGTAAATGCATACATAATTATTATACATAGATACATCCATGACTCGGATACAAATGTCTATGCTCATCACACAAACATTTGTCCCTACCGGGATTCGAATCCGGGACCCATAGCACAGAAGGCAGCGTTAACGACCGCTGGGCTAATCGGGTCGTCTAAAATCTAAAGTCTAAATCTAATAATGTTATAAATGATAAAGTTTGTATGGGAGAGTATGTGGATGGGAGAAAGCTAGTATGTATATGTACTACATATGTTGTTATCATATATACATTATAGTAGCATATGTCTTATTCTAACGTATTTGCTATTTTACTGTAAAGTTTCATCGACATTCATTCCATAATTTTTGCGTGAAGGAGTAACCAACTTCCACACATCCATTCATATCAAACTTTCCCTAATATCATTATCATCATTATCAACCCATTAATATCCCACTTCTGGGGACGGGTCTCCTCTCATTTGAGAGGGATTAGGCTGAAGTCCACCACGCTAGCCCAATGCGGTACAGACAAATCTCTCAAGCATACAGGTTTCCTCACGATGTTTTCCTTCATCGTTTGAGCTTGTGATAAATACGCATATAACTTCCGAAAAGTCAGTGGTGCGTGCCTTGGGTTCGAACTCGAGACCTTTGACATCTCCCACTGGTCACACCACTAGGCTACCACAGCTCTTAGCACTTCCCTAATATAAGTACATACATCCCATGTATATATGTAAGTCCCATAGATCTAATCATACCGGCAAAAATTGGTTCTACATCCGCAGAATATTCTAGCCCACCCCTTTGGTCTAATAGAGGTATAACGGTACGTTTATAATATGTGCTCCACAATATAGGAAATAATTCCCTTTACCCAATTTAGAAAAGAGACAGACAGACGTAATTACTTCTTACCCCTCGTTTGTTTCCCACAGGACCAGTCATTACAATATGTCAAAAGTCCTCCACGTGTTAAAAGCTTCATGGTTAAATAACGAATACTTTCAACCCTTATTTTATAACCCAACCGGGATCGGGCCCGGTTAAACGGTTTCTCCAAAAAGAGAAAATATTCCGGGAAAATAAATCCCAGGTAGTTATTATAACATATCAGGCGGATACCTCGGTGGCTCAGTTGGCAGAGCGTCTGGAGTACTTATCCAGAAGACGCGGGTTCGAATCCCGCCTGAGGTTGAATTTTTCTTTCTTAATAGAAATTTACTTCTTGAATGTTCGAGGCTAAAAAATACAGTAAGATTCTCCATTGAATCAATATCAAAGCATTAAATTTATTTATCTTTCAAGTGATAAAATGTGTTGACAAATATTCCGTATGCAGCAATTCACAATGTTTCAATGGCCAAAGTTGAACCGAAATTGTATGGAGACTGGAACGTGCCCGCAATTGCAACTCCACTATCCAATTATTAGTTTAGTATAATTTTAACAAGTTAGAGCTATTAGTTTACATGCGCACATCAGCATATAATTGTATTATTCAGAATTAAATTTGATGTTTCTATTCTATATTTATCAACATAATTTACTATACCATAGCTGGGCACAGGTCCCCACTCATTTGAAAGGAGATATGACTATAGTACACCATGCTAGCGTGACGATGCAGACTTCATACGCCTTTAATAAAAAACTCTCAGGTTCCGTCACATTTTTTTCCTTCACCGCCTAAGTGAAGGATACGCATGAAACTTCGAAAATTCAATGATGCATGCCTTACGAGACCCACACACGGCCCCGCAACACGCAGTGTAGCGCGGCAGTGCGTGATCTTACGTTGTTTGCAAGTATCTCCGTTTGTATAGACAACACGCATAGTACAACACACCAATAACACACTCACGCGCGGTGTTGCAGATCACGCGTCTTCTACATGCAGAGAAACACGCACGCATGTGGGTCCGTAGCCACGCATCCCGCAGCGTAGTGCGGGACAGTGTGTGGATCGCCTTATGATTGAAATCGAGACCTCATCTTATTCTACATTTTATATATACTTAATTTATGTTTTTAATGAAGTATTCAAAGAATCTCCTAAAGAATAATAATATTGGTTTGTATGGAAATCGAAAGTAAATTCCACAATTCCTATTGTAGGTACCTACCGCGAGCGTAGGCGCTGGAGGCAGCTTATAACCGAACAAATAAGATAAAGGAAGGTCATTGTAGAGACTGACTGTGGAGGAACAACAGGTGGTATTAATTAGTTTCTTTACCGCAATACACAAAATAAATTTCTATCAAGTATCAATGAGAAACTTTTATTTCATACTCATTATTTTAGTATAAGGAATAATTCCGACAATTTTTATTAGTCTGCCTAATAAAACGATGTGGTGTAAGCATTGTGATTGTGTCAGAATACCGTGTAATATTAGGTTTTAATTAAAATATCACTACGATATGACAATCACTCAACAAACAGGAACCGGTATAAAAACTTGGTTATTCCAGTATACTCTAGATATATGAGCAAGATCACTTACATCACAGTAATCGGGACGACAGTAAAAGTAATAGATCCAAACAAATGTGTAGACGAAAACAGACACATAAACAGTTTGTTTGTGACGAAAACCGACTTCCATCGGAATTTTTTGAAACAGTTTATTGCTTAAGACAGTATCGAGCTCTTATTATACGGATATTTATACGATGCACTAAGCTTAGTGACCCATCTAAAAACTTACCGAGGCAAGTGCAATTTAGCCTGTCATGTGAAGGCTCGAGTGCACAGATTAAACTCCCTAATTTGATTAATCCACGGTTTAACCGGTATACGTACGAACAGTGCCAACAAATGCTAAAATGTACTCACAGCAACTATTTTGCTTGGTTTAATATCGGTCTGAGTTGCCGCGGGTTCCCTATAGTTTTCCACTCAGACGCTCGAGAATTTTTCCAGTTAGCAGCCGCCGCAGATGACGACTAATAACATTTAGTTGACAACCCACCACCGTGCGACAAGGATGGCACATTGTGGTATCCATAATGAGAGGATAATACCGAATTTATATTATTTTTTTCATTATTTATATGGGAGTGTATGTTTTACTTATATTTTCGCTTCTTAAACGAAAACAAAGTGTTCAATGCTGTATGCATTGAACACTTTGTTTTCATTTAACTTATAGTTTTCAAATCCAATGAATGATGAAATGAGTGTCTTGAAAAATTAACGTCTTTCGTTTATGTGGTACGATAAAACAAAATTGTTGTATGAATTTTCTCCACATTAAACTATAAACCTAAAGTAAGGACATTAATAAACCTTGAACTGCAAACAACAGCAATATGTGTAACTTACTGTTTTTGACATACCTTAACTTCTAATATAGTAGTGTCTATATACTAACATTAACACACACTTGAGGCTTAATTAAAACAAAACATACAAATCCCACCAAAACCACCATCTTTTTTTCACTTTAACAGCTCTAGAAAGGGCCGCCCACAGCCTTCACGTTTGGGGTTGAGAGCGTCGGTATAAGGGCTGGTACGGCGCCCTGACACTCATTCGCGTCCCGAACCGCGACCCGACCAGTCGGGCGCAGTCCGACTTGCAACCAATCCAGCGACCGCGCGCGTATGTATCTTCAAAGTTCCTTTTTTGAAAATCATCATTAAAATTCCATCTTCAAAGTTTAATTGGAAAAGTTTATTCACGAACTTTTTTTAACGACGTTCCGATTTTGATTTTATTTTTTTTATCTCCGTGAAGGTGCGTAAGTGTCCATGTGTTGTGTGTGGCGAATTCGGTGAGTCGAAGTTTGAGTTTCGAATTGGTGTCTTCGGCTATTGGTGGAAACTGGGTTTGTGTCAGGTTATACTAGAAGCTTCAATTGTTATTTTTTGATTTTCGAATGTACCTAAGTTCTTTTTGCAATTTAAATCGTACTTTACAGATTTTGCTTCAACGATTAATTTAAATTAATATTGATACGAAATTTAAATTCAATCAGCATTACCATTTCAATATTGTCCTTCCATAATCGAATTTTTGTTCGATGTTTGGGAGAATTTCTTTTAATTTTTACCGTCAAGCGTGATATGCAAATACGCGAAACATTCAAATTGAGCATTCAGATACGAATTCATGCATTTGAATGAGTTTTATCGTCTTTTTTGCAATTCTAGTGCGTCGTTACATTGTTTTTTAGGGTACAATATTATTAATACAGGGAAGGTCTGTTTACGTAAGCCGTTGTGTTCACAGGTACATTACACGATGAACTTAATTAAGGGAATGGAGTAAGGTTTTATTATAGGACGTGTTTACACGATTGTCCTTCGTTTAAGTAAATCGATTGCTACCATCCTCTATGTGTAGAGTTCCACAAACAAGTACGTGTTTTCTCTGTTGATTCAAATTTGAAAAAAGAAGGCGAGAACCTACATGTTTTGGCAGAAGTTCTTATTACTTTTTGGCAGAGATGAAGTAGCAAACTTCGTCTAGAAATCGTTCGGTACGTTCGCAAATAAAATAAAAGTGCAGTTACTTTTTCAACTGTTACTATGTACGTATATTACCACTGTAAGAAATGTAAAGATTATTTAACGTAATTGTTTTAACAATTTTTGTAAGTATTAATGAAATATAAGTGTTTTTAAACTAATTATTCGAAAAATATAGACCATTTTATTTATCTTTACGTTTATATATTGGTCGCTTTATTGTAGTACTACTTACTATATAAAAAAAGAAGCTTTAAGCTCCTACTTTTTCGCATCTCCCTTCCATTTAAGCCGTCTTATGATGTCAATACGTCAGCAACAATTATTGAGGCTACTAAATTATGTGCCCTTAAACTGACATGACTTACTGTAAGGTCGATGCCACAATGATATGTCTTATTTTTTTTAAAAGCGGTAGAGAAGCATTGGCGATAAAAAGCTTTTGTTCACTAATCTATACACACTTTTAGGTACAAGTTAATATGTAAGGTTTTTTACAAAGCCTAACATAATATTGTATTTTAAAGACCAGACATGAGCCATTTTGGAAGGCATTCTGTCAATACTGTTATTTACTAGCAAAATAAGCAGCAAGAATAAGATAAAATAGGGAGGAGGTCGCATATAAATAATGCAAAAGTGTAAATTGTTCTGTACACTTGTACTGGTACTTTTACTGGACACTCTTAGGTGTCGAAGTACGTTCGAAGTAGTTCACGTTGACTTGCAAAGGTAATTATTTGACCCACGAACAAACTAGCATTCGGGTTTTGAAGTAACGACCAACTTCGAAAAAAATATATTATATTATTGTTATTAATAATAATAATAATGGTCTTTATTGACTCAAAGTAATACAAGTTCTTTACAAAAAGGGACTGGTGTTTCCAAGACTTTCTGCAGTAGGCTGGGCCTGTCCTGCAGAAAGCATTATTTAGAGATTCCAAGATTGTACAATGTGTTAGAGTTGATAGGTACTTGTTATACTTATAATTAAAGAACTAAAATAAAGTAAAATTAACAATAAATAGTATTTTATTCTTAAATTTAATTACAGTAGGTGTAATTAAATTATTATCAGTTGATTTAGAAACATTACATTACACAGTCATCTGTTTAGCAGCAGGTTCTTTCTCATGTCAATTCTTGTTTTTACGGATTTTATCGCGATATACCGCCTCGTTGGCCTAGTGGTTGCACAGTGTGACTGCCGAGCAAGAGGTCTTGGGTTCAATTCCCAGGTTGAGCAAAGTGTTATCGGGGTTTTCTATGAAATCCTCAGTAGCAGCTTGGAGGTTGGATTCGTGCCCGGTTGATGGCATTAGGCTCGCCCCCTATTGCATGGGACCTAAAACATACCAGCAAAACGTGGGTGTACATGAGTATTTCGGGGACGACAGACATGATGGTATGTTATTTTATATTGGTATTATTTTAACCCCGATTGACGACCCGATTATCCCAGCGGTAGTTAACGCTGCCTTCTGTGCTACGGGTGCCCAGGTTCGAATCCCAGTAGGGACAAATGTTTGTGTGATGAGCATAAACATTTGTATCCGAGTCATGGATGTTTCTATGTATAATATGTATGTATTTACAAAAAAAAAGTATATAATTATGTAGTATATCAACCTTCTAGTATCCGTAACACAAGCCTCGTTGCTTACCACGGAACTAGAGGGAGCTGTGTCATAATATCCGAAAAAAAAGGTCCCGCCGTTTCGTATATTGAGATTATACGAAACGGCGCGTTCTTTTTTTCATACCGCAACAAAAACCGTATAAAGTATATTTTATTTGAATATCTCTTTTAATACTCGCGTACCTAAGTGTAAGGCTACACGTCTTATTAATAATTTTCTGAGTTGTTAAGTAAAACGGCACAACCCAGAGGTATTAGAATTCAGGTTTCATAAAAGATTTATTGTTGGTTCCGTTTGAGTGAACCGCGGCGGTATAATTTATGTATTACAAGCAATACAGACTGCTTCAGTCTACTCACTAGATTATAAATATGCCTGGTAGAATAAGTTTGTTACTAAAAAGATATTTAATAAAATTATTGGGGTCTTTTTTTGGGTATTAAAATAGGAGGTAGGACATAGCGAGATTTCTCGCTCAAATTGAGCTACCCGACTGGGGAAGTACCTCCGCCTCACAGAAGACCGCAGTGAATCAACAATAGTTGTCTTTTTGCGAGTGAGTTACCAGAGCTCATTGGGGTGACTATTCTGACAGCGTGGGAATTCCGTTTGCTGTCAGTATAGTAACTCCCTATTTTAAGAAACCTGAATGGTTTCTAAGGGGTTTGGCAACGCATTTGCAAGCCTCTGGTGTTGCAAATGTCCATTGGCGGCGATCATCACTTACCATCAGGTGAGCCGCCTGCTCGTTTGCCCCCTTATCACCATTAAAAAAACATACATTTATAACTAACTCTCCTGTAAATATATTGACGAGAAAGAGATTAGTCAGGGTGCCTATTGGACTTATCCATGATTCTTAATAATAATTATCATTTAATTATAATTTTATGGAAAATTTATACCTACAGTTTTATGCAGAAATATTTTGATTTTTTTTTTCTCTTTCTTACTCATAAATAAGCAGAGATTATCCCTGTATGTGGCATTTTGATGTGGCTACGTAGGAAGCTGCTTAATATCATCATCATCATCATCACTAACCCATTATTGTCCCACTGCTCGGCACGGGTCTCCTCTCATTTGAAAGGGATTAGGCTATAGTCCACCACGCTAGCCTACTGCGGGTTGGCAGATTTCAAATGCCATCGAGAATATTTCTCGAGCATGCAGGTTTCCTCACGATGTTTTCCTTCACCGTTTGAACATGTGATAAATACGCACATAACTTTCGAAAAGCCAGTGGTGCGGGCCTTGGAGTTGAACTCGAGACCTTTGACATCTCAGTCCACTGGCCACACCACTAGGCTTAATATATAGATATATTTTATATTACTTGTGTAGTATAATCACTTTGCAAAGTTGCAGCGAATGTTGCACTAAGTTTCACAATATATTACAACTTATAAACTACGCAATTGCATCCAGAAATTTCTCAGAAACTACACTGTTTTATGAGCCACTCAAAAGACGATTTCAAGCGTTAAAAATAAATGAAACTTTCAACATGCTTAATTGTTTTCAATTTGTTGAATATCGACTTGAAGTTATTATATTTGATACAAAGGTTATTATTACCTACTATTTCTTTTACCGCAAATTTGTCTGCATAAATTTTGTAATTTATTATGCTTATATCTTCAGACAAGTTAAATTATTCTTTTATGAAATTATTATATTCTTTTTTTATTAAATTATCTTTTCGCCTCCTTAAAGGAAGATTTTCTGGCTAAAATCAATATCTGTCCTTCTTCGTTACTCATACATACTACTTGCATAAAAAAATCAGCGATTTAGGCTTGAAGTGGTAACAGAGACAAACATACTTTCACATTCTCAATATTAGTAAGGATTATTCATTCAATTATTCTAATTATCCTCTTAGATCATTTGGACACTTTTAAATAAACAGAGTAACATTTTAAGCTACCGTAGCCTAAATGCACCGTGTCAGTAACTCAAAGTAATCCACTTAGGACCCGCCGCCCGCGCCGGCTTACGCGCCCAACGACCCCTTCGCTTTAGTGCTGGACTTCAATTTAACTTTGGTTTCTCTACTTGTATTTACTATTTATGCAAGATGCATTTGACATTGCAATATCATTACGCCGCTACAGGCTATAGCTTATATATTAATGCACTTTAATGTTGACGGGGACGAAAGTTCAAAAACATACAGAAACATACCATCACGCCTGTCGTCCCCGAAAGGTTAGACAGAGGTGTACTAATGTAACTAAATTTTAAAACATAATGATCTCATACTTTTTGGTCACATTTGGTCATGTGGTCACCATCAGTATATGAAGAAAGAACCTGGGTCATCTTAAAGACCAAATATGACTGATGATGATACACTTAATGTTCATCAGGTTGTTTATTAGGGCTATGTTTTAGGAAGCGAGCTCTTTGATACAGAAAGACCCAATAACTCCTGTGCCAGACCTAGAAGTTGAACTCAAAACTATATATACCATAGTAAGCAAACACTATACTCTTGCGACAACTAGATTTATGGAATAGTAAGGGAGTAGGTAAGAACAAAGAGAGCTATGATTTTCTGAGACTTTGCAGAAGTCGTCAGTTTTGGTACCTGATCAAAAGATTAACTGATAAGAGTTCTTAAAAAAGATCTTTTAAAGAAATAAAATATCATTTCATTTAATTTACAGGTTCTTTAATTACTTCCCTTGTTTGAGTGGTCCAATTTCTTTTATGATATTTTTTTTATGATAATAAATATACCTGTTTAACGCTTGAGGCACTTGATTAACCACCAAATGAACCAATGCATTATTTTATGTATTTTGTATTGTTTTATTTTATAACCAATTACGTAACCAATAGCATGATGCAAATGACCTACCTACGATTATAACGAATGTGCGTTAAAATAAAATACAATACCTTTTATCTACGTAATTGCATTGCATATCTCAGCGGCAAAATATAACTGACGAGAATCTTATCAGCTGAAATCGATATTGTTTATCATACCAGGCTTCACCCCCGAGTGGAATTTCAAGTAGCATTGCCACAAGTGCCCTTTTAAACTGTACCATACATCGTTAGTTATACTGTTTAAAATTGTGCAACAGGATTGAAATGGTTCAAGGCTTACGGAAGAAGAATAACAATAAGAATGATCCATTTTCTTATGTTGACTTTCATAGTCTATATACATCGCCATAGCCACCCCCTGGGTGGCTTACCCTCGGGGTAAGCCGGTTTCTATAGCAACAGGATTTTGATCGAGTTATTATATAGATAAGTAGGTATATCTACGATACCACTAATGAAGAACAGTCTGTAGGTTGAATCAGACCCAATCATAAGGGATTATCGTCTCTATTAGCTACCAATTACGGTAGGGTCTTGTGTCTATGTTGTCAGTGGTTATACAAATACACATTTTCACCAATTGATTGATTAATTCAATTAACATTTCGTTATGTTTCTTATGTCGTGTCTGCATGATACATCATTGATTACCTACCACGAAAGTGAAGTATTAATGGATGTTATAAAATATCACATGATGAAGGAATCGATACAAAATGTTGATGACGTAAGTTTTAGATAAATCTTAACAATGGTATAGATTCATAATGATGCACATGCCTGTCAAAGTTTACGCAAAGATAAATTGATATTACATATACATCTATATTTTAGTTGGTATGTTTTATGATCAACGAAAATATTTAGAAGAACCATAATGTTTATATCCGAGTCCAGTTGCCCATAACAATTAAATTAAGCCCTGTTAACTGCTATTGAAAATTTCCTAATATAACAAAACCTATATCACTTTCCTCTTCAACCCGTTCATCAATTCGAATATTAGTAGGCTAGTAAGTTATTTTCAACCGTGGTTTCGTACTGAAGAGTAAAATAGGTACAATGCCAATATCCTGCCAATATGTTAGCAAAAGTTTTACATGAACTTGATCGGGGCGAACTAATTAACATGAAAATGAGCCCCGCTTTGTAGGTATATAACTCGTTAGAATAACAGAAGTCGAGGTTCCATTCTGTTTGACTAAAGACCAACTTAATCTTTGAAAGTTGTAAAACTGTTGAGTAGTGTCTTTTTGTTATATTTTACCATACCATCATCACGCCTGTCGTCCCTGAAAGGTTAGGCAGAGGTGTACTAAAGTACACCTACGTTTCGCCAGTATGTTTTAGGTCTCATGAAATAGGGGGCGAGCCTATTGCCATTAACCGGGCACGAATCCAAACTCCGAGCTGCTACTGAAAATTTCACAGAAAAACCAATAACACTTTGTTCGACCTGGGAATCGAACCCAGGACCTCTTGATCGGTAGTCGCACAGTACGACCACTAGACCAACGAGGCAGTTATATTTTAATTTAAAATAAAAGATATGCCTCATTGGTCTCGTGGTTCTTACCACGAGTGTTTAACCTGAGAACTTAGATTCGGTTCTAAGGTCGTGGATTGTTATTGTTCGCGGTTTTTCTAGAACTTTCTTACTAGCCGCTCGGATAGCGTTTGGATTTGTGCCCTGATCGGACACGAATGAGATTACAGAACACAATCATCAAACTGTATACTACCCTATATGAGAGCGGTTAGGTTATAATTAGACCTGTAAAAAATCGTATGTATTCGTTACTTAGTAACGGGTACTCCGTCTAGTACCGAGTACCGAAACGTTACTCACGAATACATTTCGTTACTCGCATTCGTTACTTTCGTATTGATGTTAGTTTGATTGATTCTATACGAGAGACGCGACGTTAACATCGTAACGTATACCGTTTGCAACACGACTCGATACGATGCCGTATGTAACAAAAGTAACGGGAAAAGTAACGATACGATAGAACGGGTACTACTTGCTAAAGTAACGAATACATACGGGTACACAATTTTTCGTAAAGTTTTTTTATGGTGATAAGGGGGCAAACGAGCAGGCGGCTCACCTGATGGTAAGTGATGACCGCCGACCACGGACATTTGCAACACCAGAGGCTTGCAAGTGCGTTGCCAAACTCCTTAGAAACCGTCCAGGTTTCTTAAAATAGGGAGTTACTGAACTGACAGCAAACGGAATTCCAATGCTGTCAGAATAGTCACTCCCCCAATGAGCTCTGGTAACCTTACTCACTCGCAGAAAGACAACTATTGATGATTCACTGCGGTCTTCTACTTTTACAGCTCTAGTTATAATTCGGGTGCAGGTACTTCATACGCCAGGTAATTCCTTATGATATTGTCGTTTACCGTTAGATTATGCTATAAATACTTTAGACGACCTGATTAGCCCAGCGGTCACACTTCCCTTCGCGCTTCCGTGCGGTGCAGTGAAGGTCTAATTAGCTCCTTATTTTATTTGTGTTTTTTCGGTTTCGCGATTGATTTCTGGCTCGTGAGTTGTTTGTGGTTGTGTATTATTGTTTTAAGTGCTGGCTGAGTAAGTTTTTAAGCGTGTAATTCTAAATATTTGTGTTAATTGTTGAATATTGGATTCGGTAAGTACAATTTATTACTTTTTGGAATTGCGGGTGGCGTAAAAAAACTTTTGTCTTATATTTCGACCGTTTAGTTTGTGTCCGGTTTTCGTTTCTATTTTATTTTTACTCATTCGCTAATTTTCAAGCTAAGCTCATGGCGTCTACGTATAACGATGACCCACCCGATCGCGGCGGGAACATATTCCGCCGAAGTGCACTAACCACCAGGTCCCCGACCTCCGCGAGTTCTAAGCGTTTGTTTAGCGAGATGTCTCCGTCTTACATTTCGCCCGAAGATAGGTCCAAGCGTGTACAACCATTAAACCTAATTGAAACTGATAGACCAGTATTGAATGTTGGTGACGCGAGCAATGCCGACTACTGTGACCTAGTGTCAGAGGCATCGACTTATCTGTCCAAAATAAATGACCTTGTCAACGATCAAGGATCACGTATTAACATCGCGAATAAATCTGCCATTATGGATATGACTCAGCGTATTACAGCTATTGTTTCTTTACTAGCCATTAAATCATCCTGTACTGAAACTAAATTACTCCACACAGAGCGGGAATTAGAGAAAGCAAAATCCAATGTCACCGTTAATTCTAATAATAATGTGTCATACGCGGATTCGTTAAAATTACGAACTACTAAAGTTACCCCAGCAATACAGTCGCGCGCGCCGCTGCCGTGCGTAGTCGCATATCCCACCACGGAGCGCTCAGCTGATTACGCGTCGTCGTCGGCTACAAAACAGGCGTTAATGAAAGCCATAAAACCTACGGATGATGGTTTTCAAATTGTAGGCGTTAAGAAAACCGCTAAGTCTGGCGTCGTACTACGCGTTTCTAACGAGAACCAAATAAAGAAATTACAGTCAGTAGACGCGATTAAATCTGCCGGCTTACGCCTCGAACAGCCAAAAGGCCGCAGACCCCGCATTTTGGTGAGGGACGTCCCATCGTCTTTGGAGGATGGTGCTTTCTTGACCGCGCTATTCCGCCAAAATATCAAAGGCGAGCTGTCAATAAAAGAGGAGGATTTTATAAAATCAACTAAAATAATACGTAAACGTACGTTAGATAACGGTAGAAAATGGATAGGCATAGAAATTGAATCCGTGGTGCGTAAACATTTAATTGACAGTAAGGAAAAATTATTTATTGATTGGGCTACTTGCCGCTTCGTAGACGACATCGATGTGGTCCGTTGTTTACACTGCCAACAATTCGGACATGTCAGAAAACACTGCGCTGCTAAATCTCCCACCTGTGCAAATTGTGCCGAGACCCACGAGACCAAAGACTGTCCGCATAAAGACGAGTTAAACTTTACCCCGACTTGCGTCGCGTGCAAACGTTTTAAGAAAGCGTCCAACCATCGTTGCGGGTCACAAGATTGTGGCACGTATAAATTGAAATTAGAGCAACTAGTGCTTAATACTAACTACTAACTAGGATGGCTGGTTTTTCTATTGGACAATTAAATTTACATAACGACAGGGTGGCGACGTCTGAGCTAGATACATTAATTACGGAATATAATTTGGACATTGTACTAATCCAAGAACAGTATCAAAACGCGAGTTTACGTAACAAGGTAGTACAACTTAATGGCAAAGCACGAGCTGGAATTTTTGTATCGCGTTCTTCAAACATAACTGTAACATCTTTGCGTAATCTCATGACCCCACACTGTGCCGTAGCGGAGATTTCATCGGCATCGTTTAAAGTTTATGTTGTGAGCTATTATTTTCAATATTCTGACCCTGTTGGTCCTCATATTCACAATCTCCGTAATGTCTTGCGGTCACTTGCGGGCTGCAAAATAATCATTGGCGCTGACGTTAACGCGTCATCGCCACTCTGGTATGGCAAGGTTCGGTCCACGGACTCTGAACGGCGCCACGCCGTTGAGGATTTCATCGCTGAGATGAACCTATCAGTTCACAATACTCCCGATGCACCACCTACTTATTGCAGCCTCATGGGCGAATCTTGTATTGACGTCACACTTTCTAGTGCCGACGTCCGCTTGGATAGGTGGCGTGTCCTCCCAGACGCGTCATGTAGTGATCATCGCTTAATCGTGTACGAGTTTATCCCTATGTTAACGCAAGGTTCTAATCAATATCAAGCTCAAAATTTTAGATATAAGTCTAAGGGCGCAGATTGGCAATTTTTTAGTTCATTGTTCGCGTCACAAGCCAAGGACTTCACTCGGGACGGATTGTCAGCTGAAGAGTGTGCTGAAATCATGTCAGACACCTTCACTTACTGTGCTGATATTGCCATTGGTCGAGGTTCTATGACCAATATCCGTAGATGTGATTGGTGGAGTGCCTATTTAGTAGAACAACGTAAATTTTTTCGAAGAGCGCGTAGAAAATTAAATAAACTAAAAAAACATCAAGTTAGGGGTGACTCACTCACCCTTGCCCTAAATACGTTTAGAGTTGCCAGATCCCGGTACAAAGCATCTGTGGAAAAATCTAAGAATAATTTACTGCACAAAGTTGTCCAAAAACTCGAAAGTGAAGGCCCGTGGTCGCCCCTATACCACGAGTTCAAAGCAAACAGGTCGATAGACCTAGCTTATATTCAAAACATTAAAGTTAACAACACACATACCGCTGGTATAGAAGAGACAACGGAATGCCTACTTAACACTCTTATTCCGGACGACTCATCTTCTGATGACAACGATTACCACCGTCAGATCAGAGCCTGGGCAGCTGAACCACCAATGTCACCTATGTCAAACCTCCCCTCTATTGACGAATTCTCAAACGTCGTTAAAAAACTGCCGGTAAATAAGTCATCAGGGGATGATAAAATATCTAATCGGATGATTAAGGAAGCCTGTAAAACAGCCGGTGACTGTATACTAACTGTTTACTGTCGGTGTATTTCTGAGGGCGTTTTCCCGCGTGTATGGCGTCGCGGCTTTATTCGAATAATACCAAAAAGTGGCGACAAGCCCCCGGACGACCCTAAGTCTTACCGCCCCATAACATTACTGCCTTCATTGGGGAAACTCCTCGAACGTTTAATTGTTCCACGTTTGTTACCGGACGGGCCTAAATTTCATAATAACCAATTCGGGTTTACCATAGGCAAATCAACAACTGACGCCGCACTCTCTGTTAGAACGATAGTAAATAATTCGAATTGTAAATACGTCGTCGGCATTTTCCTTGACATCTCTGGTGCTTTCGACAACGCTTGGTGGCCGATGTTACTGCTTAAATTAAAAAGTCGTGGTTGCTTTAGAAATATCTACACTCTTATATACTCGTACTTCTTACACGGAACCGTTAAACTGACACTTGGGCACCATTCTGTGTCGAAGGCACTGACTATGGGATGTCCTCAAGGTTCTGTAATCGGGCCGTACCTTTGGAATCTGGGATTTGATGATTTTCTCGCGATACCGCTCCCGCACGGCTGTTCATTGACTGGTTACGCGGACGATGGCCTTCTGCTCATTCAGTCAAATACGCGGTCTGGTCTCGAAAACTTAGCCCACTCGTGTTTACATTTAATATCCGCGTGGGGCGAACGGAACCGCTTAACATTCGCGCCGCAAAAAACCTTTCAACTAATCTTGAAAGGTAGTCTTAAATCCTCGCCTAGCATCAAATTCGATAACGTCACCGTAAAAAGAAAGGAGTCAGTGAGTTACCTCGGTCTCGTACTTGAAAAAAATTTTTCATTTATTGAACACATTAAAACTGTGGGTGAAAAAGCTAAACGTAACTTTTATGCTTTGACTAGAATATCTACGGCTACATGGGGTTTATCTTTTCATACATTAAAAACCATCTATGGGGCTACTTACCTAGGCTGTATGTGCTACGGAGCACCTGTTTGGGCCGATAGGGCCACCATAGGTGCGGTACGACGTAAGTTACTTCAAAGTCAGCGTCTAGCATTGATATTTTTATGTAAAGCATATAGGACTGTTAGTACGGAAGCACTACCAGTACTCGCGGGAGTGCTGCCAGTCGATCTCGAGGCACAACGACGTGCTGCAATGTATTTCGCTTCAAGAGTGTACTTGAAAAATGAATTCCTTTTAGAACGTGACCGGGCTAAGATTATTAGATTGTTTAAACCCCAGGCCGACGTTTGGGAGGAACTCTTAGACGAATGGCAGATAAGGTGGGATTCTTCTACTAAGGGCCGCCATCTCCACCAATTCTTTCCATCCGTTCGTGAGCGGCTGGAGAGGACTTGGTTGGAGGTGGACCACTGTGTTGCCCAATTCCTTACAGGACACGGCAACTTTAAAAGTAAATTGTTTTCATTTAAGCTTGTCTCCTCACCATTGTGCCCTTGTTCAACGAACTGTGAATACGAGCAATCTGCACATCATATCCTGTGGGAGTGTAGTCTATGGCAAAGTGAACGCAATATTATGCTCGATAGTTTGCAAATTATATCTGGGGTGATTTATTACTCGGACCTTGTTGCGACTAGGATGAATTTCCGTGCGTTTAAGCGTTTTTGCCATACCTATTATTGGAATCAGATATAATAGCTCACATTATTAGGACCCATAACTTATTAATTTATCATCCGTGGTGCCTGGCAACTGGGCTTAACTCAGTTGTAAACATCTGTTCTCATATCAATGACATGTAAATTCTATTCTGTCTCTCGCTTGATAAGGAGGGAAGTGAAAAAACTGATATTTTTCTTACTCCTCCTATATAACTTCATGATTAATTTCGCTGCGGGTTCCAAGACAGTTAAAATCATTCCCCTGGGACACGTCGGACTTCATTGTCTCGACGATTTTCTGGATAGTTACTATTGTTGATCCTGGTTTACAGGAGTTGCAGTAGTAGGGATTTGGGTGGTGGGCAAGTCCCTTTAAAAAAAAAAAAGCCCAGCGGTAGTTAACGCTGCCTTCTGTGCTACGGGTCCCGGGTTCGAATCTCGGTAGGGACAAATGTTTGTGATGAGCATAAACATTTGTATCCGAGTCATGGATGTATCTTTGTCCTCGTATAATATGTATGTATGTAATATATCAACCAACTAGTATCCGTAACACAAGCCTCGTTGCTTAGCTCGGAATTAGATGGCGCTGTGTTATAAATTCATAATGTCCAGGAATATTTATTTATTTATTATTATTATATTTATTTATTCCTTATGATATTGTCCTTTACCGATAGATCATATTATTAATACATAACTACGAAAGTATCCGCCAGTATTTTGGTCAGCGGACACAAATGATAGTTGTAGTATCATTGCCTTTGTCATGTCATGTTTCAATGTTCCTAAATGGAGAATATGAGTCCCTCAGTGTTCATATACCTAGACAAGGGTACAATGTTCGGGAATGACGTCAGAGTTGTGTGACGTCAACAATTGAAACGGGAAGGAGCCTTGCTATTTTTGGATCTGGTTTACACCTGGGAAACCAAAATTATATCGTCTAAATTTGGATATGACATACATTGAATATAATTCAACAAATGAACATGAAGGTATATTATATTATACAAAAGTACTTTGTGAAAGTAAATGAAATATTTACACTATTTATTTATTTAATGCAAGCTCAAATTACTGTATACGTGTATAACAAGACAATATAATCTTAATATAATTATAAATGGATAGTAACTAAATTTTGTAATAGTCTGTAATATTTTTCATAGTTAAGTAAATCGTAGCGACAAACATTCGACCTGTCCTGTGACCTGTCGCGTTAAATACCTAATTATTCTCGTAATATATTACGAGCTAAAGTATTACGTTCCAAAGTTCTACAACTATAGTTCAAACATTCGAAAAGTTTAAGTCAAACCATTATAATATAAGTCAGTTAAGTACAAAGTCGTTAAACGCATGAACTGCAGGGATCTATTAAGAAACCACAATCTCGCATGTAGTTTTGTCATGAACTAAGTATGTACGTTCTCAGAGATGAGAAACTATTTTGATGGTTTATATTTATATGACTTTTGAATTGAATCTGCAGTTCAAAAACATTGTTTATCAAATTTGTCTTATGTATTATAAGTATATATTTACATCCATTGTCTAGTACCCATAGTACAAGCTCTGCTTAGTTTGGGATTAGATGTTGTTGTGTGAAATGTCGCAGAATATTTATTTATTTATGTTACTTAGCTGGTCAAACAACAAAAATCTGTAGGGAATATTTGTATCATCAAAATCAATTGTAAAAAAGAAACATGAATTTAGATATTTGAAGTCAATAAGTATGTCAATAATTTTCACTTTGAAACCCATATTTTTAAATTACACGTGATCTTTTTTAGATCATCAATGGCCACTCAAGTATAAACTTCACTGCCGATCCTCACAGTTGACCTAGCAGCGTACTATTCAGGTCGTCTGTCCCATTTTGCATCGCAGCCCTAACTTGATAAATAGTGTTATGTGCACTACAATCGTTAGGGATGTTATGAGTGATGGCACGTCCGATCCATGACCATTTTTCGTGATCGTAATTTTTCATATTCTCTTTACGACAAACATATTAAAGTCTTTCTTTTATTGCCACATTAAATAGGGTTGTTGGCTTCACATTTCACATAACATTTAAATTGTTTTAAATGCGAACTTTTGAGGTAGGTAATAAGTAATATTCTAGCAACGCGTGCATAAGATTATAAACTCAATATCTCACGAAAATACTATATAATTATGAATTTATTGCAGGCAACTATGTAATGTTTGTTTTTTTTATTCCACAAGGATAACAAATAAGCTAAGGGCCTGCCTGATAGTAAACGGTTACCGTAGCTTACAGACGCTTACACAACACTTTACACTCCTATTTTGAAAGAAATTTTAGACTTTAGAAAAGAAAAATTAGACCTTATGTCTATCTTGCTAACATATACATACAAGCTATATATGTATTTTCAGCTTTCACTACTAGCTCAATATCATTCTGTCCTTCTTTTTAATTTATCTTCAGAAATATCACGAGAACTTCTGTCTGTCCCGGATTTGGAGCTTCATTGTCGACAGCGGGTTTAACTTACAACATTAGACACCATATTTAATTTCTTATTACTTTGAAAGTGCCTTAAAATTGTGAGGATTTAACTTTGTCGTGTGTACTCGTATAAGATGTTGGAAGTTTGTCATTAAATTGTCTTTTATGGGGATGAAATGAACGTCTCTTAGATAATATCTTGTTTCTAGGTGCTAAAGTCTGTTTCAAAGGAATTTAAAATGAAAATTAGGACTCGTCACATATTAAGTTTAAATTAAATACTTCTTTTTCTTATCTTTCTTTGACTTTATAAGAAATGAAAATAAAAGCTATCAGAGTTTTTATAGTATGCCTAGATTTTGTCATTTAGCTTTGAATTGAACTCAAGACTAACTTTACAGTCCACCGGTCACACCACTAGGCTACCACAGCTTTTTGACGATATTTGTTATAAAGAAACGTAATGTATGTTTTATGTAGAAGATTAGTCATTCAATATTTAAAGAGTGTTTTGCATTTTAAGGCAATAAGATCGGATGAAGAGGTAAGGAGCAAGAGAAAACCTATCATTCATTCTAGAATACCGGTTTAATGATCATTGGCGAACGCTGCCTTAATTTCGTCTGTAATTTCTTATCTTTAAGAGGTGATTATTAACAAAATAATTGCGGTGTTGCCAACATTTTCTTCTTGAATAATTAAGCATTCCAATGTTTTTATTTAGCCTTCTTGTACTTAAGAACTTTATTAATTTCAGTTTGCATATAAAATATATTCTCTTAAGTGGTGCAAACTTAGCAGTTTTTATAATTAAAAGTAATAAAAGAGATTCACATGCTTTATTTAAGACTTAGTTTTTATATGGAGTTACGCTTTTAGGTACTTATAAATATTTACGTATTCCAACTTTTTAAACCTTATAGGATGTCAGATAGGTATTAAACGTTCTTATGGAGGGTTTATCACTGTCAAAAAAAAATTCTTTAATATTCCGGGTAAAAATAAAGGCATACATGTTTCGTTTAAAGAAAATTGTATAATAATAGGATAATACACATTTTACTGAATAAAAACCCGTACAATTCAGGGGCGGGCTGCCAGCCTCATATATATTTATATGTTCCTTTTACGACGTATCAAACTATTAACCGCTTCTTCATGAGGGAAAGTAATGACGTGATCTTGAGCAGAACGAAATCTTCAACGTCAGTTTTACGACTTCCTACTAAAATTGTAAGGCTGATAATCCTGGCTTTTTCGATTAAAGGTGGGCTAAGCCTCGACAAAAGATTAATTAATCGGCTGAAGATCTTTTTTTAATAGATACGGACAATTAAACAAAATAATCGTATTTTATTCTAAGCCGCAGTTACGCCATTACGTTACGATTTGATTTAGAAGTCGAAATCGCACGATAGACATCGGGATATACTATCCCGATGTCTAGCGAATCTATCCCGAATTCTTTAGCGTAATGGACGGGGCTGTGGTAGCCTAGTGGTGTGTCAAAGGTCTCGAGTTTGAACCCAAGGCACGCACCACTGACTTTTCGGAAGTTATGTGCGTATTTATCACAAGCTCAAACGGTGAAGGAAAACATCGTGAGGAAACCATGCATGCTTGAGAGATTTGTCTCAATGGCATGTGAAGTCTGCCAACCCGCAGTAGGCTAGCGTGGTGGACTATAGCCTAATCCCTCTCAAATGAGAGGAGACCCGTGCCGTACAGTGGGACGATAATGGGTTGATGTTGATGAATGTTGCTTCGGTCATCGTGTAGTTTGCACACGTGCATATATTTAATATTCGCTAATATTGTTAGTAGTTTTGATGTTATAATTAATAACCTAGGTTATATCATTATAACCTTAAATTGTTTTTATTTATTTGGACTACATATAGTTTTATAAATGGATTTAAAAGTAATAGAAACAATGACGACGATACCGCGATAAATTAAAAAAAAAAATGCGTTATTTCATATATTTTTTTTAATAACGTAGCCGCGCTATGGCTTTCTCCTGTGTCATGAATGTGTTTACAAACACAAAAATGTTTATATACACAAACAGCCAGACCCGGCACCACTACCAGTAGATCGTAGAAATATTGAACCTGAAACCCATAACGCATAAACCAAACGTTTACCCACTGCGCGAATCAGGTCGTCAATAACAGCTGTATTTTCTCCGTAAGTCAGCCGCAGTTGATATGCCTCGTACGAATACGCACGAATTATTCCGATGCTTTTAAAGCTTTGGTGTTTCGCTCACTGGGTGCGAACTAGTCGTGCGTACATTATTTGCATCTGTGGAATGATTTTCGCGTGTCAAAATGTCACCGAAACTGTTATCATATTTTTATTTCACCATCCAATTAGTCCCGGGTTCGAATCCCGGTAGGAACAAATGTTTGCGTGATGAGCATAAACATTTGTATCCGAGTCATGGATGTAGGTATCTATGTATAATATGTATGTATTTACAAAAAAAAAGTATATATATAGTATATCAACCAACTAGTATTCGTAACACAAGCCTCGTTGCTTAACTCGGAACTAGATGGCGTTGTGCCATAATGTCCAAGAATATATTTATGTTTCTAAAATGGCGCGTTTTTCCGTTAACTTGTTTATTTATTTTTTTATGTATAAACACGCATAACTTTTTATAGAGTAGTCCGATTTTAATAATTCTTTTTAAAAACACGGCTTCAATATTGTGAAAGCTTGATAAAGTTACGAGTAAAAGTGTCGGTCTGTAAAAGTAAGCTCTAGGCTTTTACGGCGCAAAGTAGTGTGATAGTAAGCTGTGCTTTTATCTATTTTTTTTATCGTGTTGGCTTAAGTAACAGTTCATCCTGCGGATAGCAGGTATACTGTGTGTGTTGTTGTGAATTTCTTCACAAATCCTATGGCTTACGTGTATTATATGTACGATTATTTTTTAGGTTCGGAGTTTTTGTTGAATTTTTTTTTTGTAGTGTCATAGGTCATTGTACTTATTTAAAATATATGTCATACTGTTTATCGTTTTGACAAAAAAGGTTTTTAAAAATGAAGTGATTCGGTATTTTTAGTAAATATTTGGCCTTCAATATAATGAGGTTTTATTTATTAATACTAATATTTCTATTTATACTATTAAAACATTATTGTTCTACGTGTGTACGTTTATCCAAATGTAGATATAATTTTAGTATTTATTGATAAATTTATATAACGTCCTTGGATTTGTTTTCTTTTTCTTTTGTACTGTAGTCAAAATCAAACTCACTTAGTCGTGTAGTATGTACATATAGGTACATATATTCATCATCCCATTGGTATGCATACGATAGTTTCGTTCGATGCATACCATGGCGAGCATATGAAGTAATTACTCGAATCGGGAAACAATGCGAGTTACGTGAGGAATTCAATTAATTATGTAAGTATATGTGCTATGAATGCAGTAGGTACATTATTCGAAAATCAATAAACAAATTTTCTTCAATGTTTGTTCTCCCAGTACTCAAAATAGAATATCCTGTGCTATGAGTACCAGCGACAGCGAAACATATCACATTTTAAAGATAATTAAGTATCATCTATTTGAACAGCTCCACAGCTCTTCAACTCCCACTTCAACTCTTCTGGTCTCACCACTAGGCTACCACTAGCCTAGTGGTGAGACCAGTGGACTGACATGTCAAATGTTTCCAGTTCAAACCCGAGCACTCACCACTACCTTTTTGCAAGCTATGTGCGTATTTATCAAATGCTCAAACGTTGAAGGTAAACATCTTGAGAAAACCTGCATGCTTGAGAGATTTTCTCGATGGCATGTGAAGTCTGCCAACCCGCAGTAGGCTAGCGTGGTGGACTATATAGCCTAATCCATCTTAAATGAGAGGAGACCCGTGCCCAGCAGTGAGACGTTAATGGATTGATGATGATGATGATGAAATCATCCGCCCAATTATTGTACCGATCTGGGCACGGGCCTCCTCTTATTTGAGAGGGTACGTACAATGTAGTAGCCATTTGCGCTGTCTTTCAAGAATGGCATTTAAAATACTTGACCCCATTTATTGTTTTGAAAAAAAGATCAAAACAAAACCCGTCGCGCTTTGAAGGTTACTTTTCAAGTCTGTCTGTTTTACGAGTTATATCAAACCTTAGCTGCGGGGGTAAACAAAACATTGGGACCGTTAGGCCCCCGAAGATCAACATAAAGTTCAGAAAGAATAATATTTTCCTCTAAAACGCTTGAGGTCGAAAGAACAAAAGATTTATTCAACCATAAACGATAAAGTTTTGCGAGTATGTACGCCTAATTTCTAAAGTAACTTTCATTGTTTGCCCAGATATGTAGGTACAAAATGAAGGGCAAAAAGGGGACGAGTCGGTTGTCTAAATGGACTATTAAGTGGATATATTATTTTGAAAATAAACTAAGAGTATCTATACTCAGTTGGAGATGTGAGTTTTAATGGAAACATTTTTTTACGGCAGATTAAAGTTTTATGAGTGATCTAGCTGAATGATTATGACCTTATTTTAAATGAAATTAAATATAATAATGTAAGAATACTTATAATTTCTATGGAGTACCTAATATGTCGAAGGTTCCAAATGCGCCTACTACAAGAGATGGTTTAAATTCACGGGCAGGATCGACAGTTGTGATTGCATATTTCTATGAAATTTTGATTTCAGCTCAGAGTTGCATAGATTTAAAATATTTGTAGGTCCGCGTCAGTACATACGTCTAAGCCTCAACCTGGTGAAAACAGGCGTAAATGCAAATATCCTTTATAATGAATATAGTCATAATAATAATATATTTATATTTTAAAACACTTCGACACGACCACGCCGCGTCAACAACGAGACACGAAATATCGAAAATAATAGCTTAAAACAAACACATTTTTCTCACACAAAGAAATATGACACGTGTTATGTGACATTTGACACATTCGCCAAGATACACTTAGGAGATTTCGTGAACTAGTGTATTCCTTCTAAGTTTATGTTAAAAAAATAAACCTTGTGTTTTGTTTTCAACTTATATCTTTTAATAGGTACATAAAATCACGCTTGTCGTTGCCAAAGGGTTAGGCAGAGGTGTACTAATGTAAATCTATATTTTGCCGGTATTTCTAAGGTTCTATGTAATAGGGAGCTAGCCTATTGCCATCAACCGGGTACAAATCTCCGAGCTGTTAAAACCCAATAAAACTTTGTTCGACCTGGGAATCCCAACCCATTAGACCACTTGACCAATGAACACAATGTAATTTATACTTATATCTTTACTATTTTTTATATTCACAATGTTTCAACCGACTGCCGAGATGTTTTATGAAGATCATAATGCATTGTAAAGTACAACATTGAAGTTTTATGGCTGCAAGAATGCAAAATTGTTTCGTCGTAATTAAATTTAAAAATGCAAAATGGCCGCGATTTTATATGTAACTTTGAATGTTATACTCGTGGTTTTTCAGAGTAGCTTTTATTATATGAAGCTATTTCGTATCTAAATGTAGTTACGTTCATCTGCGTTTTAGCTGGCGGTATATAGCTTATCTATCACTGGCGGTGGTAGCCTAGTAAGAGCTGTGGTAGCCTAGAGGTGAGACCAGTGGATTGAGATGTCAAAGGTCTCGAGTTCAAACCCAAGGCATGCACCACTGACTTTTAGGAATATGCTTGAGAGATTTTTCTCGATGGCATGTAAAGTCTGCCTATCCGCAGTAGGCTAGCGTGGTGGACTGTAGCCTAATCCCTCTCAAATGAAAGGAGACCCGTGCCCAGCAGTGGGACAATAATGGGTTGATGATGTAGCTTATCAATACAGACTATTATTATAATTCAGCAAAAACAGTTATCCATATCATGCGTGTAAACCTTAGTAACTATAGATTATGGCTTAGTTTACTTCAATTTGTATCAAATTCTGACTAGCATTATGATAAACAGCTGAATGTTTGATTCGTAGCAGTATTTTAAAAATGATTTTTACAACTATGTTATAATAGTGTCTTAATTATTGTAGCTTCTATCAGGCCTGAATTTGCACAAGTAACAATGTATAAAATGATACTTGAATATTTTTCGTTGAAATAAAACTGGTTATTTGGTTCTGACGTTTCAACCAATTATATTTTCACTTTAATGCAATATATTTATGTTTTATAACTTTCAATTGCATTGGTATATATTATCTTTATATAACGCATAATATAACACATAGTTGTTACTGAATTCACTTGGAAGACTAACACGAAAACAATTTACATAAACACCAACTGTGGTTGGATAATAATGTTTCTCATAGAAAAACGGGTGAAAATAAATAAGAATTCCTTGTTTTATTACAGGACCCCAATAAAACTGGGGTGGTAGAAATCGTAAAGGAACCTTCTTAGATATATTGCAAAGAAAAGCGTGGAGACATTAATATTAAACGTGTTTCGACTTGACACCCGATCTTTCGTATAAAAGCTGAACAAAACGTATGATAATCTACTTGTAAACTGTCTGTTTCATTGCCGCTGAATAAATTTAGTACGACGTTCTCAAATGATTACAAAAAATGATCAAACTCGATCCAATTTATTTATTTATTTCAAGTAAATAATGGCAGCTATACATTTACAGGAACTTACAAATATTTCTTAAATCTACGTTCAGTGAACAGCTGTGTCTGAACTAGATAATTCAATATCTGTGCTTCAGACAACAGCACTTCTTTTCTACAAATTATGCATATAATATAAGCTAAGACGTTTACATTCGTAATATAGCAATACATTAAAATCAAATTCAAAAAGTTTTATAAAAATTAACAATTTATAAGGTTTTGTGCGCAGTCGATTCAATCGCTTAGGATCGAAGTGGATCGACTCAACAACCAATATGCATAACACAGGGATTTGTGAAAATACCAGTCTTCATCAGCATTGATAATGCATAGATAAAGATCGGAATATATTTCCAAAAAGCTAATCGGAACGTTCAGGAACAAATCGCAAGATAAGCGGGATTCGAAGGGTCAGACAGATGATACGCTTCAGGGCACTTTGCTACGACGCCGACGGCTCAACACGCAAACTTGGGCTCTCTACGAAATTATGTATGAAACTTTGATACGGGCGTATTCTAATGCGGCCTTTTATGACCTCTGACATCGAATCTCGGTAGCGGTAATTTGATTTGTTATAAAGAAATTTGGGTCTCTGTATTTGTAGGTACTCTTTCAGTAATTTTGGGAGTATTTTTAGCGTAGTTAATGGAAAGTCTAGTTATTAAATGACAGGAGATCTTAATTAGATATGTTTGAAGTGGGATAAGTAATAATCACACAGTTTTTTTTGTATATCACAGATATAGTTTAGATCACGAAAAGCTTTTTTGTTATTACGTGCTCTATTTTAGACCCTGTTTGTGTTATTCGTCCGACAAAAAAGGTACCTACTTTCATGTGGCACGTAATAAGTATCAGTTTGAAAAATAGAATTAATAGAAGGCTTAATGTACAGATACATAGTAATTAAATACCGAATAAACAATTATATAACGTACCAGTTGATAATAAACCGTTACAAACTTTATTATATTTCACCAACCGCACTCAAATTTACATTGACACAGTTTTTCAAGCTATTCTTGAGTTTACGTTTGAAATAAGTAGGTATAGCTTTGTCAGCGTTAGGAAGTAGGGAGGTAGGGATAGATGCTCCAGTTTTAGCGTGTCATGTCATAGAGTAGACTTCTTTTCTGAACAATCAAGGATGTTAACGAGATCATTGATGCGAAAGTGATTTTTTTAAGGAGCTATTTATCTATATGTATACATGTTGAACAAAAATCTGTGATAGCCTAATAGTATGACCAGTGGATTGTAAATATAATAATAATAATAATAATAATAATAAATTTATTTCTCATCACAAATGTTGATTACAGTACAGAAAGTGCTTAATCTAATATAGAAAATTTTAAACATTTGTGAGAGACTGGTGCCCGAAGAAGGCATGAAAAGCCTGTGTTACGGGTCACCAGGCCCCCCGAGTCTTACAGCTAGATTATTTATGTAATTAGACCAAGTATTCAGAACTAGATGTGTGATGGAGTTTACTATGCTAATAAGTATATGATTTTAACAAAATACTGTATATAAAATGGATATTATAAAAGATTTATGTGTGTGTACAGGTTTATGTGAGTGAGTGTGTATGTGTGTGTGTATGTGAGTGGGTGTATGTGAGTAGGTGTATTAGGGTGTGTGTGAGTTTGTGTTGCCACGTGTAGGTATACGAATGTTTAAGGGTGTGAATGGGGGTGGATATGTGGTATTGTGGATGGGTAGAGCTGTGAATTAGCGGATAGGAATCAGCAGACTTTCAGTTGCATGATAATCAAGGGTTTTCAACCATTTGGATAAAGTTATTTTACACATTGAATTACGAAGAGAGTATAATGATAGTGTTGTATTAACTTTGTTATACAGATATCCCCCTAGAAAACAGTAAAATCTTTGCGAGAGACTGGTGTGAAAGACGCTTGTAGGACAGACATTTCCTTTTCTACGTTTATTCTTCATGAGATTTGGGTCATATTTTATTTGTGTATGCTTTTTAATTAATATAGTAAGTATAAAGGTCTGCCTAACTGTTAGTACATCCCAGCGTTTATATAGATCCGAGGTTGGAAAACGAAAAGGCAGTCCAGCTCCAACTTTGAGAATGGCTCTTTGTGCCCTTTCAACCTCCATAAGGTACCCTTTTCCTGCCCCACCCCAGGAGGTTATGCAGTAGTTGATAATTGACTGGCAGAGAGCAGAGTACACCATTTTGATAGTTTTAAGATTCGCTACATGCCTTAATGTCTGGAGTCAAGTCAAGACTTTTGCCTTTTCTTTGACTAGTTACCACTGATTTTTCAAAGTTACGTGTATATTTGGCACATGCTCAAACTGTTAAGAAAAACATCGCGAGGAAACCTGCCTTAGAGAGTCTCTCGATGTGTATGTCAACCTGCACTAGGCTAGCGTGGTGGACTACAGTCTAATTTCTCCTCAAATGAGAGGAAATTCGTGCCCAGCAGTGGGACAATAATTGGGTTGATAATGATACCTACAGATTATATTGATTTCTTACACTTACGCAAATATTAGATTTTATTGAAATAAAAGTACTTTTTACGGATTTTATCGCGATTAAAATAATATCAATATACCGCGATAAAATCCGTGCAAAGTAGTTTTATTTCAATACCTACAAATTATTTTAGAGGAGGCCCGTACACATTGAAATACTAAATAAGTTGAATGACAGTAGACAGATCGAGAGTCTGAAAGTCGACTAGGTCAAATAAAAGTAAAGTTATAACGCCAAAAATATTGTTCTTCTGGGAAAGATTTGGTCAAAAACGTATTATGTTATGACGACTTTTGAGGTAATATTTAACTTTAATAACGGCACTTGACTTGTTTGAGTATGTCCCGCGGGGGTCGTAGAAGCAATTAAGGGCTCAATTGAAAGGATCAATTTGTTTGTGAAGAGCAGTAATTACGATAACATTTGATGAGGGTTTTGTTATTTTTTTCTTTCAAATAAAACTGCAGAAATCATTAAACCTAGTGATAGCTCTAATAGTATCTTACAGGTTATTGCAGAGAAATTCGATTCACCATTTATAAAGGTCTTCGTGAGGGTTTTAATCGAATAACCTATTTGTAGGGTGTTTTGGTTGAAGCTTGAATGAATCGTCCTTTTAATTATTTTTATTTTTTCAAATTTCTATCCATCCTCCAACTAACATCATTTGTAAGTCATATTGTTACTAACAAAGTGGACTATACATATGTCTGAAATAAAGAATTATTATTATTATTAAATCTACTACTACTACTGTCTTTGTGAGATCGTATGTAATTTTAAATGATTTTTTTAAAACGGTGACGCCAATATTTCGTAATTTGAATGAATTCTAATATAAAAATAAACTTGAAATCTTTTAATATAATCCTACTGATCTTGACAGGTCTTTTTTATATAGTAGTGTATAATACTGTGCAGGTTGGTAGACGTCACACGTCCTTCGAAAAAAACCCTCATCCAGGCAGATTATTTCATAATATTTACTTTCAATACTTCAACTGTCCTATAGTTTGACGACCCAATTAGTCCAGCGGTAGTTGACACTGCCTTCTGTGCTATGGGTCCCGGGTTCGAATCCCGGTAGGGACAAATGTTTGTGTGATGAGCATAAACATTTGTATCCGAGTCATGGATATATCTATGTATAATACGTATGTATTTACAAAAAAAAAGTATATGTGTAGTATATCAACCAACTAGTATCCGTAACACAAGCCTCGTTGCTGCGCTCGGAACTAGATGGCGCTGTGTCATAATGTCCGGGAATATTATTATTATTATTATAGTTACACAATTATTCCCAAATTCACATACACCTTATCTCAAAATGATTTTTTTGAAATTTGTTATGTCAATTGCATGTTGAAAAGGAAGCTAATCACGATTCGGGCCGGTAATTCGGTCTGGATTTGTAATTCGTTTTTAAATACGTGCCTGATTGCTGATTCGCTACCGATTGGGATTTGATTTTTGTGTGTTTATTTTTGATGTTATACCAAGGTAATCGTGTTTGAAATGTCAAAATTTCCAAATAATCTAATCAGATTGTAAACTGTGAACAAGACAGTAATATGTACTTAAAATAAAACTACTTTATTAAAATAATTAATAATATTATTTAATACAACACAAGCCTCGTTGCTTAGCTTATAATAGCATAGTTCTATGCTATTACAAGCTCATTTTCATAATTTAAAGTAAAAGAAAAGGTAGTGACACAAATTAAAAATAAAATATATTTTGCGCTCACTGTCTAACGTTATCTTTGCTCAATATTAAAATTTGTTAAGGATGATGAAGTAAAGAGACCTATTGCAGCCTTAGAGTTAATTAAAACTGATGTCGTTTTCTTTCGAGCTTTGTATGTGCACATGCCAGGGTTGTCAGCAGCGCAATTTCCGGCCGGACTTTAAATTAATTAGTCTGAGACTGGCATCCAGCTGTAACAGATATACAATACATCTATAATAGAATAGGAATTATAGTACAGTAGAGATAAAGGGTGTTCAAATTAATTATAGTTTTCAATCAAGAATGTTCTTTGTAGATAGGGAGTTAAGACTACTTGTAGTTCAACCAAAATACATATAATACATGCCGGTTTCTATACATTATAACTCCAATACTGCAAACGTAGTATTGCCAATTATTTTTGGTTAGATATCGTAATATTATTATTATTAATATTTGTTTCGTTCGTGGTAATTGTCATGACGTCACAGTGTCAAGTATAATGTTATTAACGGCACGTTCACATAGCTTTACATATTACACACTTTACAAAAAACCAGACACCCTAAAGGTGTGATGTAATAAATGTCGTATTTTGAACATAATAAAGTTTAAGTTCATCAAGCACGATTTGTCATTTCTAATTCGAAACGACAGGGGTCTCTAATGAAAGTTATTCTAGGAACTTTGTAGAAAATTGAAGTGTATAACAAGCTGCTAGTAACAGGAAGAGTCTGCGTGTTACCATCGGTGCAGAAGTCGAAGTTTGATCTTCAATTTGAAATGGAAATGCGAACATTTTTCTCGCCCGTTTCATTTCTACCTCGAATTCTTTTAGAATATATTTTATATTCCTTTCAGACGAAACTAATTTTGTTTCTGCTTCGAGTTGAAATTTTTGAACAGTTGTAAAATATAGAATAGATACCTATTGATGTAAAAGTTTTGGAACATATGAATTGGCATCAAATTTTAACTTCAGTGTTAACGAAACTACATCTTTTAACTATAAAATAAGCGCTTAGTGAATGATATTTTCAGCAATGGAGTAAATAAAATAAAATTGAGTAAATTTATTAATATAAGTCAGCTAGATACGTAATTTATGAATAAATTATATTATTATGCGTTATAATTATATTTTCGAAAGATATAAAGATTATGTAGACTTTGCAATAAAAGTAATCGTATGTGTAAGAATGTTAGGTTTTCTGAGTAGGTAAAATATTAAAAATGGAGTCAAATTAAAAAAAAAGTTTCTTTAGTATTTGAAATAGTAACAGAGGACCAATTTAAAAGCAAAATGTTGTAAAAGGTGTTATTGGTAACGTCTAAAAACATGAATGATTAAAGCAATTACCTCTTAATACAATTAAGAGGCTTTGATAAATTTTGAACCACTTATAAAGGCGAGTGGGGGTGATCACAGATCGCAGAGCCTCTTTGAATGCGCAAGATACGGCCATTTACTTTTAGTCTCAAATAGCCTACCATGAAAAGACAATACACAATTCTCCATCGACAACCACGCAGATTTCGTTGTATAATTATACAACGCAACATTGAAGATTCAAAAACATTTAAAAGAAATGCACATACATTTAATACTTAATTTAAAACGCACGGTTTACGATTACCTAACTCTTAATAAATCTACACAATATCAATCTTGCCACACCAAAACCAAGTCACGAAACTAACTCATACGCTCACAGTTAAGTATAGTTAAGTAACTCTCGTGTTAATCTGTCACTGTCTGTATAAATACAGTTAGAGGGTCTCTCGGGTCTCTTTTGGTTGTAGTTAAGCTGGTCTAAAGAGACATACTTGATGTGTTTTTATGGTCTTTGTACTATAAGACTGAGTATGTGTAGTTTAATATACTTTCCTAAATGTAGTGTGTGATTAGGTGGCAGAAAGTTTTTTTATAATTTAATAATAGACAAATAACTATAGCACTGACGGCTGCTGAAAACCATTTTGTTTGTTCAACAGGTTTTGTTTGTTTTTTAATGTACATATTTTTATTCATTTTAATTATAAGCAACTTTAGTCTAACATCTCGTGGAAATATTAATTACAACCACCCTGTCTTGTTGTATAATTAATGAAGAGAAAATACAGATAATATATATAAAATTGACGAATAATATATTATACTGTCTATATAAAAGTAAAATAATTTATTTAGAGAACAATTGACTAACAAGCTAGCCTTTAAGACACATTTAGATTATATGAATGTTATTTTATTTGTCAAATTTGACAACGCATTTTAGTCTCGTAATATAATATTATCTACTAACAAGCACATCTGTGGATAATATTACCTATAAGGCTATTTTATGAGACTTTTATATGACTTACCAGACTCACTCGTAAATAAGGACCACAAAAACTAGAGCAAAATACCAAGCTTTATCGACCTAACCTAGGACGGTTAACTGTCCCTAAAGCTGTTACAAATTTAATTAAAAGAAGATATAAACATACCTACATTTATGTAAACTATTGACAATCTAGTTATATCATGAGTTGTCAATGGTGTTAAGTACGAAAATAATACACGCTTTTCTGACAGGTAGTATACCACCTGCCTGATGGTAAGCGGTTACCGTAGCCTATAGACATTTGCAACACCAATGGTGTCGCTCGCGCATTGCCAACCCTGTAGAAACCGTCTAGGTTTTCTCAAAATAAGGGAGTTACTAAACTGACAGCAAACGGAATTTCCCTATTATGAAACGCAACTATTTCACAGCGGTCTTCTGTAAAGCTGAGGTACTTCCCCAGCTGGGCAGCTCAATTTAAGCTAGAAATCTCAGTATATACCTCTAGAATAGAATCATTTTATATGCAAAATACTTATGACCTGTATCAGCAATAATTGCTGATACAGGTGACGCGAAACAGCAGACGTTATTTATTTATTTCAAACTTGACGGATTTTGTAAGATGTCTGCCCACTATGCTAGCGCGTTGGTCTATAGCTTAACTATTATTAATCTAAAAAGAGATTCGTGCCCAATAGGAGATAGTCGACTACTTAATGATGCAAACATAGCTATTTTATATACATATTATATCTATGGAAAACACAAGCGACATTTTTAATCTAGTTCTGTAGTTCTAGAATTTCGAAGAAAATAAAGCAATTTGTTGTACTGGTGACATTAATGGCCTTGTATTTGTAAACAAAACTATAATATTATTGACATAAAACACGACTGAACTCTTAATAGGCTGCCTGCTGTTAGTAAAACAAAAAACAGTTTTATAGTAACATGTGGGGAATTTTATGTCCCTCTACCAGGTAATGAATACTCAATCAAGCGTGTCACTGAAATGTTTAATGCGCTTCCCAAGTCCCGATAGATGTAATCTGTATGTCTACTAATAATGTACCTTCCACCATACTTAATTGAAATTGATGCAGTATATCATTTTATCTTAAACGCTTTTATCAGCTCTCAAATCATAATTAAACTGCCACTAAATAATTAATCACTTCAACACAATCCATGTTGTAGTTGGTCCCATCTGCCGTTGTCTCCATTTATTCAAGTCATATATCTAAACAGGACAATTTAGCCATTGTTTCTTGTATGATGATGTCAAATAGATCCTAAAAAAATTTTTCCATGACTTGTAAAAGTGTCTTAAAAAGATCTATTTACAGAAATAAACAATCATTCATTCTTACGATTTTTGGTACTGCATATGGATTATTATCTTTCTAACCTGAAATAAACGATTATTATTATTATTTAAAAAAAACTTCCTTTATAACTTGACAACATAAGGGCAGTATAAAGAATATATCTAGAGTTTTTTGAAAGCAAGCTAAAAATGTTGATCATTTCAAATTCCGCATATAAATTATATAGGTAAGTTCAGTTTTCTCTGCGCAATAAATTACGCCTATCTAAACCAAAATTAGTATTCTTTCCATTGTCCTACGTAGATACAGCCATAAAATTGCCAATGATATTTTCGTTTCGTGAACAAAAAAACAAATTTACATAAAAATAGGTACTATATATTCTAGAGAAATCTGAGATCATGGAAAAGGCTCGCGTACCACTTTTATGAGAAGAAATGTTTTATAAAAAAAGTGTCTAGCATTGTTGAGTTATGTATGTATATGTCGCGAGTTTGAATTCAAAACATTCATATTATGTGAGCATATGTAAGATTTCGAGATCTTTTACGTATTAAAAAAAATATGTAATGTAGAGAAAAAAAAACTGAATTCATGAAAATTTTAAATTACGTTTGACATAGTCGTGTACAGAAGTTGGAAATTAAATGAGTTGATGTTGAACATGGAATTAGAATTTAAAAATGTTTTCAGTATCATCCTCGATTAAGTGAAACTATGGGAAGGTGGATAGATTATATGGAAGCCGAGCTAAAAGATAATTTGAAAGGACGTTAGTCTTGAGAAAACAACTGATAGAAAACGTATAAATAGAGCTTCTATTTGAACATATATATTTTTACTAAAAACAGTGATATAAACTGCGAGAGAACTGTCATTATAAATCAAGAAAGACGTTGACATCCATTAAAGCGCACTGTTTGGATGCTGGAGTCTATTTCAGTCACTCACTTGAACACAATTAAGGATTTATTCACAGCCTTTAGAATTTTACTAGGTATTGATATAGTACTGTTTACTACTAAAACTTATTACATAAATTATAATGAACGTTTCTTTTTTATATATAATTAATATTTCATAATTATTATGAAGCAAAACATACATATTAATATTATTTATATTATATTATAAAATATAAATAACATTAGTATGGATGTTTTGCTTCATAATATTATTTATATGAAATATTAATTATATAAAAAAGAAACATTATATATAAATAAAATATATATATAAAATTTATATATATATTATTTATTATATAACGACGGACGACCCAAGTAGTCCAGCGGTAGTTAACACTGATTTCTGTGCTATGGGTCCCGGGTTCGAATCCCGGTAGGGACAATTAATGTTTGTGTGATGAGCATTAACATTTGTTGTTATTTATAATATGTATGTATTTACAAAAAAAAAGTATATTTGTAAGTATATCAACCATTTAGTATCCGTAACACAAGCCTCGTTGCTTACCACGGAACTAGATGGTGCTGTGTCATGATGTCCAGAAATATTATTATTATTATTTATTATTAATGCAAAAGTTTGTTTGTATGTCTGTTACCTCTTCGCGATTAAGCCGAACCGATTTAGATGAAATTTAGTATGGAGATAACTTAAGTCCCAAAGAATGATATAAAATTGTTTTTATTACGGAAATCATCTTTTAAGAGACCGAAAAGATAGGGATAGAAATTTCTACGAAATAAAGTCACGAGCAAAAGCGAATTTTATATAAACTACGATATTCTATTTCAAAATTATCTTTTATTAAATAGTGATGATTTTAAGCTCAAAATGTTTTATGCAGACGCACTGAGTAGGAGATTAGTCAGTGGGCATTAACAAAGCCAACAGCTTACCTAGGTAGGTATACAATATACGAATTGAATGGACAGTGCATTTGCAGGGGTTCGTCAAAGCGATGTGTGAGAGGGAACGGTACATCCAGGTATTTCGTGTTGTGTCTGTGTGTTTCAAACGGGTTCGTTTATCTTTGTTTGCCGAAATCAAAATGATTTCGCCATTTGTGTTGGTTGGACTTTATGCCGAGTCTACAGTCGGCTATATTCGGAGGCTATTTTCAGGTGACAGCTGAAATTAATTAATTGGTTCGGTGGCATTGAAGATCCGAATTGTTACTGTGGTATTTTATGGTTGTAGGGAAATGCAAAATTTGCTGTGGGATTTGACCACGGCTATGTATGCAAAATTATTGTCATCATCAAATAGAAATTGAGCTGCCGAACAACCATTATATAAAGGCTTTTTGGGAGCTATTGACATTGTCATAGGTGTTCGGATGACCAATGTGGTCATCCGAACACCGTGTTCGGATGACCATATTAACATGACATGGGGTTACAGAATTTTATTTTCATACATATTTATTTTTTACATAAATTCATTTACAATGGTATACAAACAATATTTTTAAGTTACCTCTAGAGCGTTAGAAATATGAGTTATGTATAATCATACATTGTAATAAGATATTAAATTACACTGTATGTACATGTTTCTTAAGCTTATTTTTGAATACATTTATGTTCTTGCAGTGTTTTATATCATCAGGTAGTTTGTTGAGCATCTGTGCTCCTTCAAACAATAGCATCGGGAATGGTCACCCATCTATAGATTAACCTCGGCTGGAGCTGCCTAATCATATAGATATAATATAGATCACTTGATCAGAGCTCATTACAGAGTTACGAGTACACTTAAGCCCTCTTGTCTGCCTTTAAGCCAAAGAAACAAAATCTCTTATACGACTTCTTCAATTAAGTCCATTATAAAGCCTGCAAATTACAAGAAAAAACCCTCGAACGAAAGGTCAATTAAACTTCCGAAATAATCTAATTTAAGTGTCTCGAGCTAACGTCAAGATAATCTAACTTGTTAGACGTCGTTGAGCTTAAATGTAACGACGTCATTGTTACATTCGTGTCTGTCATTATCTGGTTCGCTGGTCAGTTTTATTTTTATATAACATCACGACTTTCGTCCCCGAAAGGATAGGCAGAGGTGTATTAGTACACCCAAATTTCGCTGGCTTGTTTTTTAGGGCTCATGTTATAGGGGCCTATCGCCATCAACTGGACTCGAATCCAAACTCTACTGTTACTGAGAATTTTGTAGAAATACCCAATCACACTTTGCCCGACTTGGGAATCGAACCCAAGACTTCTTGCTCAACAGTCGCACTTGTGACCAATAGACCAACGAGGCAGTTCTGCTTTTTACTGAAATTCAAAAGTGACTTCGAATTTATCTTGAGTTCTATAGTCACTTTATTTCTATATCTATATTTTATTCATATTTTAATGCAAGGAAGTTTCAACTGCATTCTAACCACGTAGCGTTAGTATATAGTGTAGATTATCACTCAAGTTACAGAACTTAAGTGATTCAAAGTAGTTTTTTAAGAGCGGATTCAAAAGTGAGGTGGATTGTGAATTTTCGCAGAATAGAAAAGACGCATTAAATATTATAACAAATTCGAATTGGGTCACGAGGTTCGTGGGCCAGATTTCGCCCAAAAAATTAGCATTATTATCCAACGTGGCAATGCTGCCTGTCTTTTGGGTACTGATAGTTTTTGATGCCCTCTAACTACCATATGTATATATTTTTATTTTAGTTTTGTATTTTCAACGAATTAGTTAGAAATACAAAACTAAAATATAAATTAGCGGAAATGTCCATTTATGAAAACTAGGATGAAAATATGTTTGAAACAAATTTCATTTTCCGAACACTAATGAATAACATTATATTTATGTCACCTAATATATTTGTAGAATTATAATATATTACATTTAATAGTATAGTACGTAAACTGTACAATAAAGCATATTCTATCTATCTATCTATCTTCTATCTCTCTTTTAACCTATATAATACCACAGATAATATCGCAAACAATACTCTTTAACACCAACAAATTTGCCACGTAACCCAATGTGTTTAATTAATGTAAATTTGTCGTCTATTTCGTAATTAATTGAATTCCACGAGTATAACGTTGTATTTCAGTTCTGTATTCTGCTATGTCAAGGTTCCGCCATTCCGTTGTCAGTATGTTACCCAAATTCTACGTGCTCCTAATTTATATAATAGGGTAACATATTATCACGCTTGTAACCCCCAAGGGGTAAGCAGTCGTGAACTGATGAGTAGGTTGAAGGACTTGAATTATTGATTTTTATTGAATTGTATTTTAGTTACTATGGATATTGATTATGGGTATTGGTATTTAATTAAATTTCCGAAGTTTATTTTGACTTCGAAATCTCGTTAATATTATGTAGAATCAGGGATGCTCTAAGTCCACTACCTAGTAGGTGCACTGTTATTTTTTTACTTTAAAAAAAACCCTGTTCCTCCGTTTAGAAACCACAATGACACAGACAGATACACAGGAATCTAGTATCCCTGATTAACCCCCTCTTTCAGTAACGGCTGTTAATAGAAGGGATAACGATATTACAAGTAAAATTCTGCATACAGTTATATAAAAACCTAGTCGGTAGGTACCTTAAAGTACTTCATATATAAATGTTCATGGAGAACCAACTCTCGTATTTATAAGGTTGTGTAAAGAAGGTCATAAGGATGGTATTTGCTGGAACATTTTGTACGTCGTCTATTCCCACGGGCAATAGACGTGGAAGTTCATTTAATATTGCTGTGAAGTCTTCAGAATTAATTTCAGTACCCATTTTACTATTCAGCGTAAATGTAGGGAAAATAATTTTACCTGTAGGCACCTAAGTTTTCCGACATAGCCCACCGCTGTTCCAACAAATTAGCGGCTATTTTTAGAGCTGGCAGCACCGAATTGCTTTGGCTTTGTGCCATCTAAGACTGGCCTATATAGTCAGCGAATTAAATATAAACCCTAGAGGAAATTTTTCGAATCCTTTGGTTATCTTACGCAAAGGAAAACTACTTTTGTTCTAAAAAGTTGTTATTTTAATATATAGTTATAGTTTTTGTCTTTATTACGACAAGAATTACTAAAAGTTATAACTATGGATAGAAATAATAGAAAAGAAAAAGTCATTAAAACTTGATACTACATCTTGATACCTAAATTGATAGGGTTCTAAAGGTTTAGTCAGAAGATTTAAGTCGTGTTTTTTAAGATATTTATTATCAATATTGCGTAAAAGCGTATATTATTTCATAAGTTACCTAGTTAAGTCACTGAAATACTATATTTCCTCTCTTAACCTCTCTTCTTCAGCAATTGGGTGGTTCAAATCTTATCTTCATGGTCGCTCGCAGGTGGTTCGCGCTGGAGAGGTTAACTCCGAATGGTGTGAACTGTCTGCGGGCGTTCCACAAGGTGGTGTTCTGTCTCCTCTTCTTTTCTCCGTTTTTATAAACGAAATCACAAAAGTTACAACTTCTCAATATCACCTCTACGCAGATGACTTGCAGCTGTATCGTCATTTTAAAATAGACGATATCAAGGGTGCTGTAGATGCCATCAATGATGATCTTGAGAATATTCGTCAGTGGGCAAACTCTTTTGGGCTTGTAGTCAATCCTACAAAATCTCAGGCTATGATCATTGTTGGCAGATACATGTTGAACCTTTTAGAGTACCAGTCCCTTCCTCCAATAATTTACAACTCCATCCCAGTGGCTTACTCCAAGTGTGTCAAAAATCTTGGTGTTCTTATAGACTCACACCTAACATGGGAAGCACACATTGTGGAGGTAAGCAGGAGAATGTACAGTTCGTTCCAGTCTCTCAAACGTCTTCAAAATTTCCTTCCTTTTCAAACTAAGGTAATACTTGCGCAATCACTACTACTTCCACATCTTGACTATGCTGATGTCTCTTTTCTTGATGCAAAGGAGGAACTCCTAAATAAACTCGAGCGTCTGCAGAACCTGGGGATCCGCTTCATTTATGGGCTTCGGAAGTATGATCATGTATCAGAATTTCGCGCCAGATTGAAGTGGCTACCCATACGGCGACGCCGAGACTTACACATACTGTGCCTTCTCTATTCTGTCCTTCATAACCCTAACTCGCCCTTATACCTCCGAGAGCGTTTTGAGTACCTTGTCCCGAGGGACAAACTCTGCCGTAGCAGTTCTTCCCTTCTCTTGCGGACTCCGGCACATTCTTCCAGTTGCTATGACAGTTCATTTACTGTAAAAGCAGTGCGTTTATGGAATTCTCTGCCACACTCGTTACGTGCTAGCCCTTCTCTGGACATTTTCAGGAGGAAAACTAGGGAGTATTTTCTGTCACAATAATTTGTCGATATATTATAATATATACTTAAATAACAATTTATCACTTCACAATAATATCGAGAGAAAATGCACAGTTAAGACCGAGCAGCGAGTTCAGGGCACCGGTCTTACTTTTACCAACAATTAATACTCTTTCAGTCTCTCAGACTCTCAATCTCAATGATCCAACTCGATCAGTCGCTATTTCTCAATAATGTCCATTTCCAATACTGTCCGCGTCCCTCTAAAAGTAAAGATGGCGCCTCGACCACGCTCAAGCTAAATGCTCTGCTCTGATTGGTCTATAACTGACTAACAATATTTTTTACTTTTTATTGGACTAAGGAGGTTTTAAGCTATGGAAAAGTGTAATAAATCATTATGTGAGTTATTCTTGCAAACAATAATCAAACCGACTTATAGCTTCCTCCGACATATATATATATGTATGTATGTATATATATATATGTGTATATGTATGTATATGTATATATGTGTATATATATATATATATATATATATATATATATATATATATATATATATGTATATATATATATATATGTATATGTGTATATGTATGTATATTTGTACATATTTATTTAGTTATATAGCTATATATATGTATCTATTTATTTGTTTACTCATATGCTAAATGGAATTTCTTTATTATTATTGTACACTTTGTCTTTTTACTCTTCCTTTTAAAACTCTCTCACTCAAAGGTTTGCTGGAAGAAAATTCAGTCTTGAATTAAGCTCGCCTTTGTGCACAAAACTTTAAATGTATTATTTAATTTCTATGGTGTTTTATCTTTTGTGTACAATAAAGAATGAAATAAAAAAATAAAAAAATAAATACAGGAATATTTTTATGTCGGATATATGAGCCTCATATAGTATTTTTTAGGATTATATTGAAATAAAATATATTTGATGGATATTATTGTGGATAAAGCGGACAGTCTAAACTTGATCATTGATGCTATACAGAACCCAAAACATCAACATATATACATAAAATATATATAAGGCGCTGTGTCAAAAAAGAAATAAGAGAAAAAATCCCACATTATTATCCCACTGCAGTTCACCATGCTAGACAAGACTGGCTGGCAGACTTCAGAAACGCCATCAAGGAAAACTCTCAAGCATGCAGATTTCCTCACGAAGTTTTCCTTCACCGTGATAAATACGCACACAACTTCGAAATTTTAATACAACCTATTTATATAATATCCTCCTTCCCTTACATTTATTTATATTTAAATACAGTTTAATTACAATCCACATTTTGTGTATCAATTTATAGAATTCTACGTGTAATTATAATTATGTGAGGTGAGGATTTTCCGCAACTCTACATTTAATCGGATGAAAGGATCGTTTCATTTAATCTGTATTACCGCCTGAATACACGTACATAATACATATGTAACATATTATACTGTTTATATATCTGTTATCTCATTCATATACTAATTAAGAGTATTATAATTAGGTATTTATAGAGAAATGCGTATCAGATTAGAGTGTAATGTAGTCAGTGAAATTAATAGGCAAATTGGATTTAACAACTGGCGTCTAAGGTTATACTATAATATAATAAATTCGAAAATATGTCTCTTTGTTACCTCTTCACGCGTAAACCGCTGAACTGATTTTGATAAAATTTGGTATGGACATAGTTTGAGATTCGGATAAGAACATACATAGGATACGATAGGATTTTTATTCGGGAAATCATCGCTCCAATCCATCCAATACTTTTATCAGTATACATTTATACATAACTAGCTTTTGCCCACGATTTTGTCTGAGTAGAAGTAGTAATTGAATCCAATCTGCTTAAGTATTTATACCCTCTTTTAAGAAATTATCGATACGAATTTACACCCCTGTTTTCGCCCTTTTCGGGGATGATTCCCGGGCCAAAACTATGTCATACTTCATTTATTTGTATGTTCCTTAAGGCCCACGGAAGGTATTAATGTTTAAAAAAAAGGCAGTATGAAGTTTGCAGGGTTGGCTAGTAAATAAAAGTAAAGTATTTACAATTCACAACCACACTCGCTTAAGTTTTTATTTATTTCTGTATATACCATACATATAACTAAGTACATACCAACAATTGTGTGTTCAGTTGAATGTCGTGAAGATAGACAAGGGTTTGACATATTCCTAACTATCAAACTCAATGGAGAATAGCGAAGAAAGCTTCTTAAACTTTTAAAACAAGATCTTGACTAGAATTTGATGAATAATAGCTACGAAAAAGGCTGTTATGTTTTAGCATGAGAAGAACTTTTGGTCATCATGTTTTAAAAGAAAATTTTGCTTTAGCCGTAGTCAGCATTGCAGAAAGTAGAAAGTCCTATACTGTTGCCCATTCAAGCATAAAATAGAATATTTCATAACAAAGTCAAAGTCAAAGTCAAAGTTTTTTTTTGCTAACTCAATGCGGTGTGTTTTAACAAACATCACACATCAACAAACAAATGCTAAGCGGGTTCGACTGCGCTAAAGGTTTTGTAATATAATTAATGTTTAGAACGTTTGTTTCTCGAACCCCCCTGTATTGTGTTGAAGATAAAAAAGCATTCTGGACTACCTTGTAGTAAGTATGTAGGATTTTGAAGGTTTCACTTAGAGAAAAAATGTACCTACTCGACTTCTAAAACAAACAATGTAGCCCCGAGGGCGGAGGCAGAAATGTTGTAATGTACACTCATATGTCATCGATGAAACAATTTTAATAGTTTACAGATTTCCAACACTTACGCAAATATTAAACGGGTCGGATCTTTCAGCGAACATGGTCTGCCCGTGACAATGGATGGTGTAAAGGATCCACAACATGGAGATTATAATATGGCTATACTGCAACAAAATTGAACTGCTTTTTTTTAACTGATTTAGCACTGATTGATAACTTATTTTTTTTCTTTGGTTTAGGATCTAGAAGAACAAACCTCTTTGGTTGGTTGTTTTCCTACGGAACCATAAAAACATATTGGAATAATGGCTATTATCTATCTAGCATTATGATTATTATTATTCAATTCTTTCTGTGGATAGGACATTATTATAAATACTGTTTATGTAATTGTGACCCTTGAAATAAGGTTTTTGGAGCGCTAAAGCAATTCTGAGATTTAACTTTATTTTTATTCGAAGACTGTCGTTAAGAGCGTAGTTTAGATGGAATATTATAAAGCTGAAGACTTTACTGGTTGGAATAGAAATACTATCTCATACTAAATTTCATCTAAATCGATTCACAATCATATACTTTCGCATTTTTATAAATGCAATATTATTATTACACAGAAAGTATCTATGGATTGTCCGGACTACCAAATACACAGTAAAAAGCGAGACATTCGCGAAAAATATCTGAAGAACTCATAATCTTCGGCTTTTACAGTTTCTACTTCGAAGTAAGTGCGAGGTCCCGACTCATACAAGTCATAAGATAAGGGTAGAATAAAAGTCCGGCTGAGTTTCTGTTGATCGAGCGATGTTCGCCCGTACGTGTTCATGTTAGTAAAAAATGTCGTAACTGAATCAACAACGACCGTCGATCATCCTCAAAGTTCAGTTTGTAGCCCACATATTTAAACTGATAAAATAATGTCAGGGGTCGTATTGCTATTAAAACCTCTCTTAAAGATAATGTGCTTATTCGTAAAACCGTCTGGATACGGACTTCTTCAGAGATTTATTCAAGTTTTTTCATCGCCACCAGATCGACAACAGTTCCAACAGTTCAAGTGATTAAAAAATAACGCAACTGGCTGAAGAAATTGCGCTCGAAGATATACATGATCTAATTTAAAATTATTCTATATAATAATAATAATCATGGTGCGCCAAATCTGAAACATGTAACATAAAGATTATTCTTTGAAAGAAGAATAATATGTCAGTAATTGCCAGGCTGGCAAGAACTCAACCTTAAGGTTCGTATTTATTTTTCACCATTCACGAATCTACACGGCAACGGGTCGGCTATTTCTACTGGACCGTTAATTTCTTGGGTCGTTTTTATTTACTCGACTAACACACATATATGTTTGAACGTACGTACATTTTTGCTGTGTCGACTTTCATTTCGGACTTATTAAAGTCCATTATTAAATCCGTATGCTTGCACTCGTAACTTTTGAAAACTCGGAGATTTGTTGAACTCGAAACTTTGCTGAACAACGAACTTTGGCTAGAAACTTTGATCAGATATTTCTGCATACGTGAACATACACTGTTACTCAATTTCGTTTGACCACAAGTCGCCCTTAAGGCTATTGGTAGAGTTTGATCTTGAAACGAAATAACTTAATTGAACTTACATATATAGAACTACATATAACTTAAGGTATTTAATATTATGTCTAACTGTTGTGATTGCCATAACACATTTGTATTTTCTTTGGTATATTACAAAATTAAATATGTCTTATCATCAACCCATTACTGTCCCACCGTTAGGCACGGGTCTCCTCTCATTTGAGAGGGATTAGTATATTATCTATGAAGCTGTAGTCCACCACGCTAGCCTACTGCGGGTTGGCAGACTTCGCGTGCCATCGAGAAAATCTCTCAAGGATGCAGGTTTCGTCACGATGTTTTCCTTCACCGTTTGAGCATGTGATAAATACGCAACTCCGAAAAGTCAGTGCTGCGTGCTTTGGATTTGAACTCGAGACCTTTGACATCTCAGTCCACTGGTCTTACCGCTAGGCTACCTCAGCTCTTATAAATAAAATAAGTCTCAATCATTGAGAATTAAGGCAAAGGTGTGTAGTGATACTGTATAGCATCAGCTGTTCACTGATTTCCCATGACCTAATTCCACTTTACCCATCTTGTTACGCTTCACGTTTAGCTTTCCGTGACTAAAAGCAATAAGGGCAATCTTACTCGGTTTGATTGCTTCCAAGACTATCTTGGCTTTTTTATCAAGATTAAGGTGGAAGCTCCACGCTAGCCCGCGAAATTCAAATTTTCATACGTTTTTTACAATTTGCCGGTTGTCATCGGTTTGACAGGCTGCACCCTCACATTGCATACAATTGGATTGAATGACTTTTTCATGAAATAGACAATCAAAACCGCTATATGCACTTTGAGGGCTGTTTTATTGATTTAAATGATTATAATTCTGTAACTAAATACCTATTACAGGCGCAAATCATATTTTGTTCAATGTACAGCCTGACAATGACCGGCAAATTGCAAAAAACGTGCGAAAATTTGAATTTTGTGGGCTAGCGTGGAGCTTCCACCTTAATTTTAATTTGCTCATATTATTATCGTGATAGATGACAAATATTATGTTGTTTTTTGTTTTCATGTTTACCACGCTAGATAAAAAAACGGTATTTAAAATACTTACACTAGACTAAAATATATGCATATAATTAAAAATGTTGACTATTTCAAGTGTTTTTAATAGTAGCTATATGTATTTAATATAACGATTGTATAGTGATAATATCTATTAAATTATTATCCCCGTTTGTATTATAATTTCCATCGCAGAGGGAACAACAATGTCACTATGAGTTCTCCACGTCCCGCCGATATTTCATAATTATTGCCCCGTGAGTCATGAAATTCGGAACATAACGTTAAAATTTATTACAGACATTAGCAATTTTTATAATAAATTTTACGAATTAAAAGTGGAAATATAAGAGTACTATTAATAAATAATCGTTTCACAATAAGCTCTTGGGCTACGTCGGGTTTCTGATTTCGTTTCGTTTCGGATGAATTAAAATTGATATTGTTTAATCGATATTAAATTTTCAGGTTCCGAGTAGTCTGAAATAAATATTTGTAGCTCTATCAAGTAAATATATTATCCAAATATTGTAATGTATTCCACGAATGTAATGAATTTCTACGGATTGTATTACGGTATATTGAAACAATTTTATCCCGAATTTTCGGATGGCTTACATTTCTCGTTCAAATTGAGCTACCCGACTGGGGAAGGACCTCCTTACAATAGACCTCAGTGAAACAACATTAGGTGTGTGTCTGCGAATGAGTAAGATTTTGCCAGAGCTCGTTAGGAGTGTGACTATTGCTATTATAAGAAACCAAACGTCCATTGGCTACGGTAAACGCTTACCATCGCTTACCAATAATATATGAACAGACAGAACTGTGTTGCTAGGGAGTTGTTGCGCCGCTTCTTTTTTCCCACAAAGACACTAGGAAGCGGTAAAGGGTGGGCGTTTTAGGGTGCTGTCGACGTTCAAAAAGAGGCAATTAAATTGGGCCTACTTTGAATAAATTATATTTTGATTTTGATCAGGCGGCCCGTAGTCTCTCAGGCATGCCAGCTTCAACACGACTTGTTCCCTCTAGCTAGTGATAAATATTACGCATATAAATTAGATGTCAGAGAGGCGTGACTTGGCAGACCGAACACATATGACTAGACTATCACTGCTTAGTATGGCAATACTCTAAATTCAGTACAAAAAGTTCACATAGACATAATTTAAACCTACGGATAAAGAGTAAAGAGTTGTAATTATTATTTTACATGTAAGTAAATAAGTATATTAAGACATTATTACACATTGTTTTCTAGTTCCGAACTAAGTATGGAATTTGTTACGCTAGTATCCGTAACATGTAGTATTCGTATGCATTACATAGATGTAAGTAAATCTTTTTTGATCCAGGTACAAATGTTTATGCTTATCACACAAACGTTTGCCCCTACCGGAAACGGATCCCAGGATCCTTGCCAAAGAACATCCTTAATTATCAATGCGCTAATCCGGTTGTCGACTACACCATTAAGTACTTGCCTATGTATTATATTTTCTATTACATAAGGGCTCATGAACTGGTCAGCCTAATTCTATGTAATTTATAGCAGTCACCATAGCCAAAATCGGCTGGGAAGTATATATATATAAATATATTTTTTTTCTATTTGCTTTTACACACCTCAAAACTAAAAATAGATGAACAAACGACGCAAAATGATTGAGTGGACAGGACAAACAATTAGCTTCGGACTGTGCAAGTATCAAGTTACCATAAACTCGTATAATCGTTCTAGCATTGAACGGGCAAACTTCTTATGTTTACTAAACAGAAAAAGCGGGCTATTTCTATTTTAGTTCTCATTACTGCTCGTACTTTACTTGTAAGTTACATACTTCTTATTACAAACCTCCTACATATAAAGTATAGTAAAGGCAAAAAATTATTAGGTAGGATTTTACTTGAATGAATGGTATCCTTTTTTTAAATTTATCTAGCAGGTTTGGTATTTAAAAATTATATCTTCAATAGCTTTATTTGGGTTAAGCAATGAACATTTTTACGTTGAAATTTATTATAGAAATAATAAATTTCACAAGCTTGTACCAGTATAAGTATGTATTTCTCCAAATAAATGTTACAACTTGTACACTTATATTTTGGAATGGATTGACTTCCAATTGACAGATTAGATGGATAGTGTTTTCAATTAAATTTCAATATAAAATAACTGGTAATTATGGTCTGACGACTTTGTGAGGGCAGTTGGGAATCAGTGGGTGCGACTTGCACAAGATCGGCAACAGTGGCGTTATAGAGAAGAGGCCTTTACTCAGCAGTGGGTGTCACCGGCTGGATAGATAGATAGATAAAATAACTTGAAAATAATTGCTTTTGACAGTAAGAATCTGGTAAAATATTGCGCATGCACACCAGACATGGTTTGATAAAATATATAAAAGAAACTAGATGAACTGAAATGTGATAATGTAGACGGATATATTCACTATTATCATTTCCATTTCGTAGCAGAATCCACAAACTGATTCACTCTTTAAAAAAGATACTTCAGTAGCCAGTTATCGAATTCTCTTTATCTAAGTTCATCTTCACCTCTCTTCGGATCTTTTCACGTCCTCTCTACTCAAGCACGTCTTAAATGTAGCATATTATCTAACCAAAAGGCCTTCAAAGACTCGCTGACGTCGACCCTCCAATCAGAAAGGTCTGAGTTTCAATACAAACGTGGGCCAATCACTTGATTACACGTAGATGCTCTTTCACGCGTTAAATTGCTTGTCTTATTTAACGATTCAACCTTTTATTGCGATTGTAAACGTAATTTCTCTTAAGATTTCCGCCGCTATTTCCGAAACGTCCACAATCGGGGATATTTGTGGAGTATTTTGGGGAGCAATAAAGCGTTATAGTTTATGAGGACAGTTTATTAACTGTTTGTGAATCAACGAGTTGGAATCAAAGGGCGACGTTATAGATTTAGAGTGATTTTATAGTTGTATATATTTTTTCTTCTGTGTCTGTTTGTGTTTCTTAGGTGCGTTTACAAACACAATTTTTTAACACGAACGCCCAGACCTGGAACAACAACCGGTAGATTGTACAAATATTTGCTCTGTGCGGGGGTCGAACCCGTAATCCGCGGCACACAAGATGATTGCTCAGCTACTGCGCCAATTGAGTGAACATAAATGCTTAATTCTTGGTTACATCGTCAAATACTGTGCACATACCATAATTTTTAGTCCCTTGTAAAAATTTCGACTTTCGAATTTCTATTTAGGAGTAGTTTACATCCATATGGTCTTAATTAACACAACAACTTTAACCTATTCTTAGTCATTCAATTTAAAAATTACTTGACTAATTGAAGCACTGATTAATTATGTCATTTTAAAGTCACCATTAAATATCGGAACCGCATTGCATATATATGGATTTATGTACAAATGCAGTTGAATCGAAAAAATAACGATATGCAGTGGTTATAGCTCGCGGTGTTCCATTGCTGCCTAGCCTCGCCAGGAATAGCGTGAATAAGTGTACTATTTTTTATACAAACTTTGAATTCCCAGCACACTTTTGAGACTCACTTTGGACATAAAAAAGCTTTCTCGTCTAGTCTAGACGTGTATTGTGAAATTATGTCTGAATTCCCACTAACTAAATCCGAATATAGTAGTAATATTCTTTTAGTATAAGGTTCAGTTTCCTGTGCTGCAGAAAAGTAATTTTTAAGGGTACCTTAACACATTTGACGGAATATAAGTCGCAAAATTTTCTTCGCGTAATATAATACAAACAGGAATGTTTGTCAATATATTGTTTTATCTTTAGTGTCAAAGATGTGAGAAAACCGCCCATTTGACTGAAGATTTTGTTTTATCATCTATGGCAAACAAGCTCAAAGCGCGCCTGATGGTGCTCAGTTACCGTCAGGACTTTAGACGTTTGCAACTCCAGAGATGTCGCTCGCACGTTGCCAACCCTCTAAAAACCATTTTACTCCTTTTTTGAAGTACCCAAGTAGCTCCTTCCAGATTCTATATGCTAAGTACAAGTACAATAAAATCACGACGGATGACCTGTGATGTATCTTTTGTCATATGTGTTTCTGTCCTAATATTGTGCTCACTAACATAGCCGCTAGCGGAGAACTCATTGCAAACAACTCGAAACTACTTCTCGAGTAGTTGCATGATTTTGTATTTTGAAGTAGCGCCGAAGTAGAAGAAAAATCGAAAAACTTGACTTCATAGCGGAGGTGTTGTTGATTCTTTTTGATGGCCAGTTTTTGCTCTGTATAAGTGAAAAATACTATTTATCTTTTTTGGATATGATATATATACATATAGGTATATAAATCTCGTGTCACGATGTTTGTCGCTGAGCTCCTCCGAAACGGCTAAACGGATCATTATTAAATTTTATATGTATATTTGGTAGGTCTGAGAATCGGTCGTAGGCTATTTTTTACACCACTGGGTGATAGGGATGACCCTCACCAGATTAGTTTTTTTTTTTTTTTTCTTATAGCCCTACATTTTTACTCTTCTACCACCAACCCCTATAATGTGGCAGAACAACTTTTACTAGGTCAAGTAGTAAGATATAAAAAATAAAAAATTGTTCATGATGTTGTTTTCTTACTGCTCCATGAATTCACTAGCTATCACAACTCACATCAGGATAAATATTTTCGTTGATTTTTTCTTCCACTGCTCCATGTGGGGATTTTGTAGGTATCGGAGTTCAGCATTCTACAGAACGAGAGAAAGGTAGAATAAAACAGAGTTGTACAGCTCAAGTCTTTACGATATCTTGAGACAACGACATCAAAACAATCTAAATCTGAAACAAATTAACGTTAACAGAAATTGTTTACAACATAGGCAATTGCTACAAAATAAATTTAATTTATATACATTGTGTTTCACATATAATATGTTATGAAGTGTTGTATCATTCACTTGTCTACAAAGTTATAGGTACCATTAGAATTGAGTTGCGTTTGATTAATTGATCATAAATCTTATAAATAAAAATCTCGTGTCAGTGTTTGTCGCTGAACTCCTCCGACACGTCTAGACGGATTATTATGAAATATTGTATGTATACTTGGTAGGTCTGAGAATCGGTCGTAGACTATTTTTTACACCCCTAGGGTGATAAGGATGTCCCCTCACAAGACTTTTTATGTTTAATTTGACTTATTCGTCAACGCGCGCGCGTGAAACTCGCGCTATCCAACGAAGGGGTATTGGTAACTTCTGTGACCAACACATGTTGACAACTCAAAAGTTGCGAACTTTAATTTTTGCCAAAACATTTTTTTGTATTTTTTTTTATGATTTAGTATTAAAAATACTTATAACCTTAAATTTTCACTCTTCTACCACCAACCTTCCAAACAAAGGGTGGGGTGTACCCGTCAATTCTACCTAAAACACTCGATCACAAATCAATCACCGATTGAAATTCGATTCCCAGAACGAATATTTTCAATTAACGTCAACAACACCTATATTTACTTAAGGAAAAAAGGCTTACAATAACAAGGGAAGGGTTAGATTTATGTAATATTTAATATTTTTCACCTATTTAATTTATTCGTGAGAGCAATGAGAAATGAAAGCCAATTGATATGACCTTAGATTGCCCAGTATAAGGTTATTTCGACTTTTAAAAATCATGTACAGTGGGAACCAAACGTTTGAGCGTTAACTGTTCATACAAAAAATTCGATTTCCGCAAGAAGCAAATATTTCTTATATCGGTCTGGATGTTTGTGTATTTATAAACGGTACCATGGCATGTATATGAGTTACCATTAAAAAAAGGTACATAACAAAGAGGTAGGTTGACTCCTACGTAACGTAATAGCATTGTTGTTCCTGTAATGAAGCTATCATACGCCCTCTTCATATTTGCACCTTTGAATAGGCCTTCATTAAAACCCGCAGATTGTTGGTGAATACCGTTGATTTGACGTGCGAACGTGTTGGTCGAACGTCTTACATGCATGAAGTAGTGATTTCTGATTGCTTTTCATGCATACATACTTTACTATATACTCACGCCTTTTTCCCATAGGGAATGAGGCAGAAACAACAGAGTGCCAGCACTACGATCCTTGCATACCACTTTTGTTTTTCACGAAGGTAAATATTGTAAATGGCTTGGATTTTATAAAACATTTTTATTTACGTTAACATAACGTGAACATCCAACGAAGGGGTATTGGTAACTTTTGTGACCAACACATGTTGACAACTCAAAAGTTGCTGATTTTATTTTGGTGCGAAAACTTAGCTTTTCCGTAAATTTTGTCACCAACTCGTACGAACGACTCGTTTGACGGAACAAAAGTCTAAAATTTTCCTGTAGTAGAAACTTAGCTTAACATTCTATTTACTGTATTATCGGAGAGTTAGGTAAATGTTTAATTATGTAAACTAATTGTTTTTCATCATCAGTCATAGGTGTTTAATATATATTTTTTCTTATATTTTAGTTTTAAATTTCTGATAAACTAATTAGGAATAAGTTTGTAATAGGATACATCATTTTAACATTATGTAAATATGAGTTTTATTTTTTATTTATCATAAGCTCAAACGGTGAAGGAAAACATCGTGAGGAAACCTGCATGGTTGAGAGAATTCTCGATGGCATGTGAAGTCTGCCAACCCGCAGTAGGCTAGCGTGGTGGACTATAGCCTAATCCTTCTCAATTGAGAGGAGACCCGTGCCTAGCAGTGGGACATTAATGGGTTGATGATGAAATATGAGTAATATCACTTTATGGTACCTATATAGCATATTTTGTTATGATAATTTGTTTATGTAAACAAATTATCATAACAAAATATACTTTCCCAACCTCATAGGAAATAAATCGAGAATATTAATTCGATACCACAAACTTCAGCTCTCAGACTAGACTCAACGTGAAAGCATGTAAAATGAAAATTCACTTAGTAACGCTATGCATACTACCTCGTGGCTTAATGTTGAAACATCCATCACATTGACATTTATTACTCCAAAATTGCCTTTTTAGGGGTCGGCAAACGACGGTTCGATGTTTTTGTACAGTCAGAAACTTAGTTGTATTTTTTACCTTATTTTTATAAAAATAGTAGAGGCAGGTATTTTATATGAAGAGTATCTTCTAATAGAAAACGATAGGTCACGATAAGTTAAGGGAACTCCTTGATAGTGGCAGAAAGTAAGACTCCTCATGAAAGCCCAGCTGGAAAAGATTTTGCTGCCCGCAGCTTCAGCTGATTCAGATGCTCTGATACACAATGAGGAATGGTTACAGCCTCCATGAGCTATGGTTTGCGAAGAGCTTACAAGAGGAGTACGCCACCTGACCGGTGAACGGCTTTAGTGTGTGACAATGCGTGCTTAAGAGATCGAGGACCTCGTTCCTTGTACTCAACAGTCTAACTCAGTTAACTGCTCAGTTTTAACTCGGTACGAGTCCAACTTCCGAGGATTTTTAGCAGTAAAAAAAGGTCAGAATAAGCTTATTAAAAATATTAAGCCCAGTTAACTTTATACCTACGTGGGACCACATACAATGTTTGTCGCTCGCCACCATAAACGTGGGTTAATATATTTTGACACCTTTTAAATCCCATCACGTCCGAACTAGACTTAAAAACATTCCAATTTTGTTGCCATGCCAAAAGTATTCTGTTAATATACACTGATATAATCCGGTAGCCGAGGCTCAAGCGTTCCGTTTTTCACAGTGATTTTCACATTGAATTAAATTTTTGTCGCCCGTCCACTAAGCCCTTGGGTTTTTGCTCTTAAGAGGATAAGGAAAGGCCTATTACCGGGCTACTGTGTTGGAAGATAAGACTGCTATTCATATTGGCGGTTAAACAACGATAATTAGGAAGACCTTTTTGCTCAGAAATGAGTTTTGTTACTTAAAGCGAACTTTGTGACAATATTAATATTCATATATTGAAATATTCTATCAAACTGTTTGATCCCGTTAGTCGTTAGTATTTCTTAATAAATATCACAAGTGTTGTTTGTATTTTTCCGTATTTAATGCCTCTTTTGCAGTTCTTACATACTTATACATATCTATTAATGATTACCTACGTATCGGAGATGTATTTTTTTAAACATTGCGTTTATGTACGCAAAGTTTCGCGATAAACTTGATAGCAGATTGTCAATTTTGTCATCGTATAATATAGACAAGAAATAAGATGAAATCAATCATTGTTATGCCTTGGATAAGGTTAACGTGGAGTCGAAATTTAATAAAAAAAAGTTTTTGGAACGCATTTGAAAATTTTCTGCTCTGGGTTTGAAACGGGTGCCATTACGAATTCGTTTAACAAAGTTGGTTATTATAACAACTTTCCCTTTAACCGCTTATAGCGGCGACCGGCTTATGTTAAGTTAAGAACATTTTCGTTTTATTTTACTTAAGGGCAAAGCTCTCATCGGTAAAATATAATTTTATTAAGGTTTTGACAATTTGCTGGTCCGTATCTTATTATGTTATTATAATAGTTAGTAAGTGATAGCGCTAATAAATGTAATAATGAATTAATAATATACCACATTTAAAATTTTCTCCTAATATAATATTCAAAAGAAGAGAGGAGACGCCTATGTCCAGCAGTGGACTGCTGTGATAGGCTGAGTGGATTGATAATGTTCAAAAAGATATCGATATTTTATCCATTAAAAAATCTATTATATAGTCATCGCCTATCGTCATATCGCCAATGCTAAAAATAGTTCAGGAAAAAAAACAGAAAAAAAATAAGGATTGGGCACAGACTTAGCGTCTTAGCCTTAATACAACGAGCGAAAGTCCCAAAAAAAACTAAAACGTTCGACATTCAAAATTTCCGTCACATCATTATGCGTGCCAAGAGATCTAGAAGTATTGCGCGGTACTTACTGGCAGGTCGTATTAAAACAGTCCTCATCCTCAATTGCTCCCGAGCTGATGTTTTTTAAAGACGAATATAAACGATAGACGTTTCTAGAAAAGTTGTATGTTTGTTTCGTGAACTTACAAATAATTAAATATGTGTAATATGTCAACCATCTTGTGTAGGTATACGTAACACGAGCCTCACTCCTAAGTTTAATTGGCGCTGTGTAATAGTATCCAAGTATATTAATTTAATTATAAATAATATATAAATTAATTATACGTATTCAATTGTAATGGTGTATGTATTAACATTATTTAAGGCATCATTTTCATTATAATCAGACCATTTATTTTATTTGACACACTATTAGATTGAGAAATTTGACAAAGAATTCAATTTTTGTTATGACTAAAGGGTGACAAATAAGTATACAGCCCGCTTGATTGTAAGCCATAATATATATACTGTTTTTTTGGCCTGGGCTTACCTGCTATCGGTGTAATTAGGCTTTCTATAATGACATAGTAACAGAATATAATTATAATCCTGTAATAAATTCAGACAACCAAATCTCCAATCTCGAAAGTTCCTTTACAAAGTTAACTAAATAGTTGTAATCAAACTAACAAACTTATAACTTATAACTTAATAGGTTATACCTATGACAACTTTATTAATATTAATTTCGTGTACACACAAGTTATATGGTTAACAACTATGCGTAATGAACATAAACTTTGAAGATATAATCTATTCAAATATCTTTGCTATGTTAATCACACTATAAGTTTATTTTAGTTCAAAGCAATTATTTGTTGTCAATGTAAAGCTATGGTTGCTTGTGGGTGTGACGATTGGACTGAGATTTAAAGGTCTTGCATGTGCCCCTGATTTGTTCCCTGTAGTTCGTGCATATTTATCACATATATAAACAGTTAAGGAAAACATTGGAAAGGACCCTGCACGGTTGAGAGATTTTCTCGATGGCGTGTGTGACTAGGTAGTTTAGTATGATGGACTATAGATAAACTAGTCTCTCACAGAAGAGGAGACCAGTAGTGGAAAAATAAATGGGTTGATGACAGTAACAATAGAACAAAATATGTTTTCCATATAATCCGAAGCTACGTCGAATGACGTCATTATTAGAGTAAACAAATGAATTCGAACTTTTATCTCTATCAGACAGTCGTTAACTCGCGGCACATGTTTGCTCTGTGAGTGACGTCTGTCACAACAAAAACAAGATGGCTGCCGTTTTCACGTCAGAATTCGAAGTGTAGCCTTGAATAAAAACTGCGTTATAATGCCATTCTATAACGAGTTACAATATCGGATTGAGACCAGATGATCTAGGCTTGGGATTACATTTAATCGCTTTATATCTAATACCTTACTCGTAACATTGTGTAGTAACAAGTAAGACGTGTATTGTTCTTACAAAACTGATATTTTTCTTACTCCTCCTATATAACTTCATGGTTAAATTCGCTGCGGGTTCCAAGACAGTTAAAATCATTCCCCTGGGACACGTCGGACTTCATTGTCTCGGCGATTTTCTGGATAGTTACTATTGTTGATCCTGGTTTACAGGAGTTGCAGTAGTAGGGATTTGGGTGGTGGGCAAGTCCCAAAAAAAAGTAAGTTAAGTATTTTCTAATGCCACATGTAGCTGTTGTAAATGTTGACAGATGTATATTTAAAATATTTCAAACATCAGCTTAAACAGGAGCTCAATTAGTTGTATAGACCATTAAAAAAAGGTTCATACTTGCCTTGACCTCACTTAGAGTGTTTATGTGCCCAGAATAGCCTACCTATATACTTGACACAGACAGGGATTAGGCTATAGTCCACCATGCTAGCCTACTGCGGGTTGGCAGACTTTACATGGCATCGAGACAAATCTCTCTAACATGCAGGTTTCCTCACGATGTTTTCCTTCACTTGTATGAGTGAGCATGTGATAAATACGCACATAACTTCCGAAAAGTCAGTGGTGCTTTGGGTTTGAACTCGAGACCTCTGACATCTCAGTCCACTAGTCATACCGCTAGGCTAACACAGCTCTTAAGTTAATATATAAATATTACTTCGTCGTTCTCCAAGCAATATTAGTCTTTACTTACACAAAGTTTCAAAATAGACTCCAATCATCTGGTGTTTTATCGCCTCGGGCTATAACAGCTAGCGAATTAATTTCAGTGTTACGATGATATTACTCGTCAACCTACCGCTTTACAGTCAGTAATAAAACCCCTACTTAATTGACTGTTCAAACAATAACAGAAGTGTTTTGAAACTTTGGAGTACAAATAGGGACATAGAGCGCACAATTCGTCTTACGTTTTGCATGCACTAGAGTAGCTGCACGCAAGACGCACACGCGCGATTTATTCATTCAATACACTTTTTCACTAAGACCAAATGCCTCGTATCACGGTCAACGGACCAAGTAGATTGTTCCTTTACAATATTTATAGGTAAAAATAACGATAATATTAGATGTTTTGTAATAATAATCATTAGCATACGCCAAATTATGTCCACTGTTGAACAAAGATCTTCCTTAAACTTCCACAAAGACCGCTACCCGCCACCGCATCCAACTACAGGTCATATCTCCAACAAGTTTGAAGCTGTCCCACGTTTTTAATCAATTGATAATATAATGAACTAGTACATACATTACACGCGTCGGTGTCAAAGTAGAAACAGATTGCTATAAAGGGACATACTATGCCAAAAAATGATACGTGCCTTAACACATATCCAATATCACATTGGTGCCCTATAGCTTATCTCATTTATACTTTGCCATGTTGCGTTTATTTTGATGTTAGAGGTGACTATTTTATTATTTCGTTAATGCTTGGCGCCATATTGAGCTGATGGCAATTTCTGTTCGCGGTTTATTTCCTCTTGTAAATGTTCTCGAGAGAACACAATTACGGCCATTTAAACTTCGGCTTGTCAAAAGGAAATTTATGGTTATAATTTTCATTTAAATGCTCATTAAATGGTGAGAATTTAGTCATAAAGTGTACAAATTGTTACGAGAAATGAGAAAAATATTAAGATAGCTATTTTTATTATAATAAGTTCATTGCTTCGAACGTCTGAACAGCTATTCATAGCTCCTTTCATAGGCTAGCTAGCTAGCGATTTAGCTAGCTTTAAAAATAAAAAAGGCATCAAAACCGGTTTATCCCTTTAGTAGCTAAGATGCCATTACAGACGTCATCATATTAAACTTATAATACCCCTCTAATTACGCTGAATATTAAAAAGGTGATACAACATTACACCTACGATGAATTAATTGTAAAGTAAGTTATTTTGTCAATATCGCCTAAAGACGAACTAAGTGACAGAAATACATACATACATATATCACTAATAGTAAAAGCGTGACTAACGAAAACTGGACGAAATAGAATCCGAGTTATGATCTAAAGGATAATTTAAAGATAATTTCTCCAAAAAAGCAATTACATAATGAAATCCAGTGCAGTATTTGTTATTTCATAAATATAGCCGAGCGGAATCATCCATATAATAAAATATAAATAACATCATTTGTATTCGCGGCGCGTTTTCTTTTATTGTGATGATCCAAATATTATAAGCATTCGGCATGAATATAAAACACAAAGCATCCTACAATAATCCTCTTAATTTTCTTTTGAAATGTGGTTTCCTTTTTTCCTTTCAAAGGCAAAATTTCGAGTGAAAATGTTTTTTAAAGTGTTCCTGTAACGAACTTAGCTCGGTCAGGGTTTCAACAATATACCTTTTTGCTGCCGAAAAATCCAAAACATCTTTTCTACACTTAACTTTGAAAGGGATTTCGTTAAACTAGCTGATGTGAACTTTTTGCATAACAGGGAACCGTCTACACATACTATGAAATCAAAATGCCGAGGTTTGAAAACGACTTTTTTGCCTCTAGCATGGGACGAAGACAATCAACTCAAAGTATCCACTAAGTCAGATCCTAAGGATACAAAAAAGCGACGTACATGTAAAAATACGGTGACGGAAAACATCATAAGGAAACCAGTTTCATCATCATCACCAGATTGCCTGATAGATATTCTCAACGGCGTGTGAAGTCTGCCGAGTGAAGTTTTTGATGCAAAAAATAATAATGGACGTCTCATTGGTAACTGAATATCCTCAGACGTCGACTTCGTTAGGTAATAGTTATTGATTGTGTAAAAGGGTATTATTCGTCGCGATTTTTTATGTTAATCAATCGTGTATGTCGGCACTAGCTGGTAATAAGCTTGGCTCCAATATTGACCAAATATTGCTGGACGTTTAACATGGACGATTCACTGTACTTCTCCCACTCACTAAGAGTTTTTAAACATTTTCCGTCCATTACACTCTTACCTCAAGATACACTTGACGCTTCTAAAAGGTACAAGGCTAGGTTCTTACCAAATTGATACCTATACATCTACGGTTAGTGGTTAATTAAGTGGGAGTACTAAACCTCGCCTTCTTCAAACGAAGGCCTTTTGTTCAACCCCGCGTTGGAGGGTAAGACAAGAGGTTCGTAACAGCGATTTTGGGTATTTCCCTGACAACGTAGCGTCGATACAATGGAAAGTGGATTCATTATATTTGGCCTCATTTTAGAGTTTTGACAATTTATACATAGAAAATATTGTTTTCTTACAAATGTAATGAAATAAAACTATACATACAGGTGTTGGTTGTCTTGTTGTTATAATTACGAACAGCTACCCTATTTTTTTGTTATGTATTGAGAACACTTAAGTCTTCCGTGAGTAGGGATGATGTAAAGGATCCAAAACGTCGGCATACAATAATATTAATAATCGGCGATAAAATCCATAATAATAGGTACTTTTATTTCAATGTAAAGGAAATTTTTAGTAACTTCAAAGAAGATCGCTCATGATTCTGCTACGCAAAAGGAAACCTAGTTACAGCTTCCTTTTACAAGAATGAAATCCAAATAAAATCTTGTAACTTTTATTTGCAAATTGCTCAAGGAATTTTCGCCTTTAACATAGTATATTTTAATGACTTCATTCCGTCGCATCGTCGCGTCGCTAAAGGCTGTAGTTGACGTTACGGTGATTTCAAAGAAACTCGGTGACCTGTGCACTGCACTTAGCACCTATATTTACCAGAATTTATAACGTCACTACTTTTACTTGAGAGTGAAATAGTTCTGTATTTATTTTAAAAATGTTGATAGAAATGTTCAGTACCTACCTAGAATGTATTAAACTTATTAGATATATTTGAGAACACGATTGAAATTTGACTGAGAGTTCAATTTCCACCCGAACATAATTATTATATGATCATCATAATGCTTTTTAACCACGATTGAAACTTAAAAAAAACTGATTGTTATTATAATATTATTATAAAATTACATATTATTATATAATATTATAATAACAATATACGAATATTTATTTATATGATCATCATCTAATGATGTGAATATATCTGTGTGTGTGATATCAACTGTCTATAATATGAATCGCTTTTGCTTAACTTTTAATTCGTATACCTAATGATGTTTTTTTTTCATCTACTGATATTCGAGTATGTAGATCAATTTTTGTTTTTATACCCTTGACCCTATAATCAACGTGTGAAATTTTAACTTCATATCATAATAGAGCAAGGTATGGCCCAAACAAACATTGTAAGTCCATTAAATAGATGCTTATAACAATTTATAACAAAAAAAACTTGATAGGTGTCAAAGGACACCCGGATGGAACAAAGCTCCTTTCGATTAATTAGTGAAAGAATTGTAATAAAATTGTATTTTTTTTTACAATAGCTTACTATAGCAAAAAGTGTCGTTACAACTTTTCGTCTTATTTTTTTCCGTCTAATAAGGAACTTCGTTCCAAAAATACAATTTTATCAGTAATAACCAACTAAATTTTTACTACTATGATAGAACATTATTCCGTATATTGGATTCCTTAGCAGTTAAAGGTATATGTAGGCCCACTGGTATTAGAAATGTACTGTGCCTCGGAAGGGCAAATGTGTGATGATATCTATAAAAAGACGTTCTAGATTGAAGTACCAGGTTTATGTGGTGGTTGGTTTATATTGGTAATAATCAATTGGACCACATAAATAACTTGATGGACTCGACATTTTTTGTTTAGGCACCGACCTCTTCTTAGGGTTCCATACCCAAAGGGTAAAAATGGGACTACGCTGTCTGTCCGTCCGTCTGTCCGTCTATCTGTGTCTGTCACCAGGCTGTATCTCAAGAACTGCGATAGCTAGACAGTTGAAATTTTTACAAATGATGTATTTCTAATCGCTGTAACAACAAATACTAAAAACCATACAAAAAACATTTTTTTTTGCCTAATTTTGAGAGCAGTGTTATGAATGGAATTGCAGTAGAAACTAGGCTATTAATTTGCCTCCTATTACTTGGGGTTTCAGTTCATCGTGGACAAAGAATGTGAAAAGTTTTTTTTATATAAGGATTGTTAGTATACATCATAACGCCAACATCTCTGAAAGGTTAGGCAGAGGTGTACCTACCGGTGAACACCCATGATTTACCTGTATTGATTCCAATGTAGTAAAAAAATCAACAACCAAACTCCCAGCTGCTTGTAAGAATTAAATTATGACATTTTGTTCAAGACAGTAATCAAACCTTAAATCTTTATGTTCAGCTACCACACATAACCACAAAACTACTTGAAAGTATTATTAATAAACAGCGTATTAATAAAAACGACTCATTAACAGTCTTATTGCGAAATCATAAATTATTTATTAGTCATGACTGCGGCTTCCTCTCAATATCTGTTCTTTCCGTAATTGAAAACGGCTTTATTATTAGTGATTATATACGATGTGTATCTACCTTATTGATTTAGGTACGATTTCCAAGTTTATTTTGGGAAAAATCCGTTTACACTAATCAACTTTCAAATATAATAATATGAAAGGTGTCTTAACTCACTCAGAACATTTTATTTAAAAAAAAATACAGATAATATAATCTTAGTTGTGTAGTCTTTATTGTGTAGTAGGTATACACAATAATATAACAGTTTGGTAATGGTAATGCTATTTATTCACCACTCTTAAGCAATTAGACTTTCAAGTAACTAAGATTATAAAATCAAAATCCATACTAATATTATAAATGCAACTGTCTCAATGTCTGGCCGTATGTTACCTCTTTACGCTTTAACCGCTAAACCGATTTAGATGAAATTTTTAAAGAGACTGTTAGAGTTCCGACGAAGAACAGGATTTGTGTCCTGGAAATCATCCCTTATACGGGCGAAATGGGGGCTGCAAGTTAAGATATTTTTTAAAAAGAGGTTAGATGTAAATGAGTAGATTGGATACAATTACAAATACTCAATTCTCAGTTACTTATATTTGTCATTCTTATATCAACATAGTGACCAAATGTTATCCCAGGTTGATGCTTTGGATGAATAGAGATAAGCCTGGGCCACTGAAGTTAATAGACAGATATGTACCTAAGATATATTGCTCTGCTCACCACTTAATCATCATCAAGTAATATTGCTCAATTCCTATGTTAAATACAGTACCCTACCTGCGACCCTTCCTTGAGTAAATGGCTCACTACCTCAGCTCAAAGGGTCTTACAATAATTAACGTATGTTCAAGCAAGAGGCATGTTATAAAACTTAGATTTAATAACATGTCTTAATATGTAGCCCAACTACTTAATCCAGTAAATTCCTGGTGAGATTTGTCGGTCTTATTATTTTATTGGTCGTCGAGAAATTATTGGGTTTTTTCCAAGAAATAGTCAACAGAAGCTCGGATTTGTGGCCGGTTAATGGCAATAAACATGCCCGCTATTACAAAGCATGCCGTTGGACTGTGTTTGTATGACTCTGTTTGACGTTTCAGCGATACCGTCGTAATCACATGTGTTGTGTTTATCGCTGTATATTTCTAGAAATTTATCCTTGTGGAGGAAGTATGTACGTATGTATAATAATATATACTTCTCTTCACACACTCAGACAAAGCATGTATTGTAATAGGACTGGTGCGAAATAAATATATTAGTAGCTATAATATTGACGACCCAATTAGTCCAGCGGTAGTTAACACTGCCTTCTGTGCTATGGGTCCCGGGTTCGAATCCCGGTAGGGACAAATGTTTGTGTGATGAGCATGAACATTTGTATCCGAGTCATGGATGTATCTATGTATAATATGTATGTATTTACAAAAAAAAGTATATATGTAGTATATCAACCAACTAGTATACGTAACACAAGCCTCGTTGCTTAGCACGGATCCAGATGGCGCTGTACCGTATTATAATGTCCAGGAATTTTATTATTATTATTGTCTGATTACAGATAGCTTATAAAAATAAATATTCACGGTATGCAATAAAAAACCACAATCATTCTTAATTAAGTACCAAAATTAATTAGCAAGAACAAATAAATACAGTACCGGTTGCAATTAATCACGCTTAACAGTGTTGATCGTAAATCTGCCATCCGCAGCAAGTCTGATACTTTGAAGTACAGTTCTCCCCCACAAATGTTTCATCACAATATGATTTACAACCTTATAATTCTAGACTAATAGTAAAATATTGCTTGAGGCGAATTTAAAACGAAGATGGAATGAAAAGAACATTTGCTAAACAAATAAAGGATCAAAATTAAGCTATACAAAGTGGGTTACTGTGATGAATTATTATTGCATCATCATCTACTCATCTTATCGAAAAAACGTCGTAAATAAATCACAATTTAACCGTTTTATTGCGAAAACGTTCATCATTAATTAGTTAGAACGGTAGTTTCCCCTCAATACTCACACCCTCCGTTATTGAAAACCACTTTATAATTAGTGAAAATTTACGAAATTAATCTACCTTATTGATCTATTGAGTGGGTAAAGGTTTACACAGATACGTAGGTACCGAGGCCCGGATGATAGGACAAGTGAAACGAATGCGGATTTTATTTGGTACTAGTCTGACATACTTTGACATCACATTCAATGGCCTGAAGATCCGTGAAGATGTTTCGCATAATAAAAACAGAATTCTGCTGATAATGAAATGAAAACGAACAGTAAACAAAGGTTTTATACTTATCAATCTACTAAACGTAGAATAGGGTGACCAAACGATCAATTCTTACGAGGAAAATAGCGTGTGTGGACAAACATGTCACAATGTGATATATTCTATCATCCCACGCAAGTAATATGTCACTGTTAATAGAAAAAGGGTTGTTTTTGTTGTATCGGACATCAATAAGTCAAAACTTAGGGGACACAGGAAAAATATGGTCGAGTTTGTCACTTTTTATGTTGTGTCATATCTACCTTTGACAGTTCTTTGAATGACTAAATATGTATCAATCGTTTTTCGCCATAGGATGAAGAAGCAAAAAATGAATAATTCAATATAATAAGTACCTATATACGAGTGCTAATAGCTATATAACTGATGATCATCATCGACCCATTTACTGTTACACTGCTAATCTATTCTAATGGCCTAATCTATTTTTTTAGAGGGATCAAGGCACAACGCTTGCCCAGGGCGGTTCGGCCGACATATTATTCTCTTTAATAAAAACTCTTAGTCACGCAAGTTTTCTCTATATTTATAGATCACATGCCACGCCACTAGGCTACTAGCTTTCTAGTAACTGATGATCGTGGGGATTGAAAAGTTCTTAAGTGGAGACCACGCATCGGGAAATGCGACAATAGGTACTGATGAAGGAAGTCAGACAGTTAGGACTGACGGAGCCAATGGTCCGTCAGTCATAACTGTCGCATGTCAGAACATTTATGGGCTATAATTTATATCACAAGTGTGGCAAATGACCTTACAGCCCGCCTGATCATAAGCGGTTACCGTAGCCGTTAGACGTTTGCAACACCAGAGGCGTTCCTCACGCGTTTCCACAGGACTTTTTTTATGGTGATAACGAGCAGGCGGCTCACCTAATGGTAAGTGATGACCGCCGCCCATAAACATTTGCAACACCAGAGGCTTGCAAATGCGTTGCCAAACCCCTTAGAAACCGTTCTAGGGAGTTACTAAACTGACAGTAAACGGAATTCCCATGCTGTCAGAATAGTCACTCCCCTAATGAGCTCTGGTAACCTTACTCACTCACAGAAAGACAACTATTGTTGATTCACTGCGATTTTCTGTAAGGCGGAGGTACTTCCCCAGTCGGGCAGCTCAATTTGAGCGAGAAATCTCGCTATGCCCTACCTCCTATAAAAGGCTATAGTTACGACTATCACACATACGGTATCGTGTCTGCAATCTTGACTAATTGTACATAGACTTACTCCAGCTGGCAGATTAGAAGGTTGGAGGAATCAAGTTTAAGTATCTAAGCTGATTGCAATCGGAACCGGATTACCAAAATAAAAATATATACATGCATACATACACTCACGCCGTTTTCCCATGGGAGTAGACAGAAACTACAGAATGCCACGCCCTACGGTAAAAATAAAAAAAATATTATCATACGAATATACATTTATGAACTTATATTAAAATAAAAGTTTTTTATTTTTGGTTTTATCCTAAAACCTCAAATTTAAATATGAATCACGTTCAGTTAATGCAAATGTCATGTATTTTTGCACACACACACTAGATAGGATTTGCAAAACTAAGAGTTGACTCGGCGTAGAATATTTTAAAATTCAACAAGCGTGCTTTATCTAACTTCAACTCATGTACGAAGATGAATGTGGCATTCATAAATATTATATGAATGCAATTACACTGCGTTCCTTACAGATAACCATAGTCAAATACGATTTTTTGTCTCATGTCTTCGTATGATAAATAAGCGAATAAAAACATAGATACCAAACATGTTATTTAGTGTCACTGCTTTGTGGTGTGAACGCGTCCTATAGGTAAAGCAGAAGAATAAATAAAAATAAGTCAAATAAATAGACTTATTCATATTCAGTAGTATTTTACAGGTCTCAAACTTTTAAGATTGCCTTGTTGGTCTAGAGGTTAGGTTATATTCCCAGGTCTCGTGAAGTGTTATTGGGTTTTTCTTTAAAATTCAGTACCTACCTACCAACTCGGAGTTTGGATTCGTGCTCGGTTGAAGGCAATAGGCTTGTTTCCTATTACTTGGGGCCTAAAAACATACGGTCAATATATGGGTTTAAATTAGTACCTACATCTCTGTCTAACCCTTTGGAGACAACAGGCGTGACAATGGTACCATTATACATACGATACATTTTACCAACATACTGAATGTTCAGAGTCTTCAGTTTCATAGGCCTAGTTGATAAATCACTTCCATTTTTTAATATTATAAATGCGAAAGTGTTTCTGTCTGTTACCTCTTCACGCTATAGCCGCTGAACCAATTAAGATTAAATTTGGTATAAAGGTACTTTGAGTCCTGGGGAAGGACATAGGATAGTTTTCATCTCGGAAATCATCCCTTAAGAGGGGGGTGGAACGCAGACAAAGTCGCCGGCAAAAGCTAGATATGTATAAGAGACATTTAGTTTACAGCAAGTAAGTATATATAGTAATAGTATCTACTAATTTTTACGGATTTTATCGCCGTATATTTAATATTATTTTAACCCGACGTTTCGGATCCTTTACAGAATCCATGTTCACGGGCAGACTGAGGTGTTGGTCGCCTTGAAGTTATAATTACTAACAGCTACCCTATATTTTTAATTAATATTGACAATCCGATTTACACAGAACGAACACACCGTGTTTTCTTGGATTTAGATTTAATAGAATCTATGATAGGGTTCCAAGCAGGAGGTATTTAATACCCAGTCTTCGTCTCTATTTAAATTTGGGTGTTTTTTAATTTCAATAGCCTCACGAATCATCCTCTAATCCCAGCCAAAAACAACTAAAGTAAAGTCTATTCTCCTCGCAAATAGTTTTGCAATCAAGGCATTGTAGTGATTTGCGATTTCACGCGTCGATATACGCAATCAAAGGGCGAAGAAGTAATCAAAGTTGTCCCAACTATTTGCTTTGAACGCGGTTTGGTGGTACAAGTTTGATTGTTATTGGCGACATATCGATACCACTTATTGGTATAGTCTGCAGATTATATTCTGATTAAATGAGGATTGTATTAAGGAATAAGCTATCTTATTGTATGTGATGAAGGTAGATATTATTTATGATATCGCCTTGTGGATGATTGTTACTTAAATACATTCCTAATGAAAGGCGTGGAAAGAATAAAATTTTTTTTTTTTTGTTCTACTTGTCCTTTATCCATATTTTATGTCTTCTTGCCCAATCTTCTCCATGAGATCAACTTCTTGGAACCGTGCAACTAGAGTATTCATCATCATCAAACCATTATTGTCCCACTGCTGGGCACGGGTCTCCTCTCATTTGAGAGGGATTAGGCTGTAGTCCACCACGCTACCCTACTGCGGGTTGGCAGTTTTTACATGCCATCGAGAAAATCTCTCAAGCATGCAGGTTTCCTCACGATGTTTTCCTTTACCGTTTTGAGCATGTGATAAATACGCACATAACTTCCAAAAAGTCAGTGGTGCGTGCCCTGGGTTTGAACTACACCAGTAGGCTACCACAGCTCAGACTAGAGTCTTTATAAATGGTTGAAAAGGATTTTCAAATACGTTCGTTGATTTAATATTTTTCTTTTTCACATTATGGCGTCCAAAATCGGCCATTTTGATTTTTTTAAAACCGCAGGCAAAACAAATCTTACAACATCCCTTTATGTTAAAATCCATCATGCTGTTTGGGCTCTAGGGCGTATCAAAACAGACAGACATACATACACTCGAAAATCATAACCCTCCTTCTGACGCGGTTGGATAAATACATTAATTTGAAATATAATTTTTAATACCACATACTGTAGCATGTTACCGATATTTCTGTTCGAATTATTTCTGCGACTCCACACATTTAGACTCACACTTTTGTCTCGCGAGTCACGACTCATATCATTGTCACATGACATTACATTACATTGTAATACTTGAACATATCTCGCGTGGGTTGTCAAAGTGTCGTCTTGACAAAATTGTATTAAATATTTTATGAATTTAGGGAATACGGCTGGCATTCAGTTATGCAATAATGTTACTGTTTTTTACGCGATGTAATACTGTTTTTGATGTCAAATTGTACTGACAAGAAAAAACTTTATGCAAAGTTAAGGTTTTGTAGGTTTTGTAGGTTTTGTATGTTTTTGAAAATGCTACCTATCTTTATATAGAAAATGTTTCAACGGTCTCCGATCTTTTTAGAATTATTTCTTTGGAGGTTTGTTGAGGTGCGCAACCAAAAATAAAGTTTTTGAACGTATTGAAAAAAGAACGTTTGGTTGTAAATTTTACACAAATATGCTTCCTGGTTTACAATTATAATTGTATTTTCAAGCTAAAGCTGTTTACAATATTCCGATAAACTGATAACCATTTAATTATAGCATGATAATTATTAAAACCAATTATCGTATTTTACAGACTTTTCAAAGTAGATATAAGTAATTAGGGTAGCTCGTTTGTTAGCTATTAGGGTTGTCACTCAAATAACCCTTGGATCATTTAATTATTCAGTTCATTGATCATTTAATTTTCTTATATAATCAAGAGTCCCGGAATTAAGACCGCTACCCGTAATTGTAATTTTGATCCTATTAACGGCCAAATTTATGGATACAGCCTTTTGTCTTTAACTAAAACATTTCTGTTTTCGATTGTATAATTTAAATTTAACAATTAAAGCGTAGAATATACTTATTTATTTTAAATAAATTACATGACTTGACTAATACCTAAAATATTAGTTCAACTACTTTCAACGAAGCTATTTCCCCTCTCAAGAATGAGGTCATGAAACGCACTTGTCAAAGAAAAAACACTTAATGCTTAACAATAAAAGATTCAAAATCATAACCTTCACTCTGAAGTATGTAACAACCGCCGGGAAAAAGTAAATTACGGTCGTGTCGGAGGATAAGGGCCAAGTTTCCACACGAAGTCATCTAAACGGTGACCTGCCAATTTATAAGTCAGTTCCACTCGATAGCCCGCGATACTATCACGTCTTTCTAGTCAATAAAGCCACACCTCTAGCCTTATGGTACTGTGAACTCGGTTTAATAAGCTGTAGAAGCGGAAACCGATCAGCTAAGACAACATGAGAACCACGAGATAATTTTGTCGTCGGTTATATCGAGCTGGGATTATGCTTCGGACGAGATAATACGACGACAAAATTATATCGCACCTCGTATGTTAGCTCCCCAGTAAATGGTGCGGAACGACACTAATCGTTTTGCAGCCTCGTAGCCGTAGCAGTCTAAAAGCGTAGCGGTGTAGCACGTTGCTACGTGATCTTGCGTGGACACGATCCACAAGTTTTATGATACCAAAGGTCCGAATGAAGTTAATTTAATGTAATATATTATTGCATAACTTCCTCAGTGGTCTATTGGTTGTACAGTGCGATTGCCGAATAAGAGGTCTTGGGTTCGATTCCCAGGAAATTCGAGCAGTGTTATTGGGTTTTTCTATGAAATTCTCAGTAGCAGCTCGGAGTTTGGATTTGTGCCCGGTTAACCATGGTGCCATTAACCGGGCGTTGCTTCAACAACTTTTAAACTTTCGCGTTGCATTATAATACATTATATTACACGGGAATTAACGCGATTTTACCTTTAAAATTATATGTAATTATATGTACCTATACCTTTAGTTATATGATGTATTTTTCTTGCTTCGTCGATAGTCAACTAAAACAAGAGTGATTTTTATATAAGTGTTTTAAACGATGATTGGAACATAAAAACATTGGTTGGAAGTTAAGATGAGCTTTGTTGTCTATTTGTTTTATATTGGTGTTCGAGCAGATTTTCGAACGAATTTAATTCCCGAATTCACGACTGGAGCACGTCAGGGAACAGATAATAATAGATGGATGACCATCCATTTTGGGTACTCGTGAAATATATTGTTTTATTGTCTTTATTGTCCACTAGGATATTTTGGTCGGGGAGAAATTTCTTCAACGTTTTATCAACGCCTTACACAACACGGAACTCAACTGTTTCATGTCTCTATTTTCTTGTACCTATGTTTTTGTTAAACCTTTTCACCACTTCATATTTTTTTACTCATCCTGTGATTATTTGGCTTATTTTACTGATTAAATATTGAAAAAAAAAAGTTATTCCATCTGATTTTCTCCGTAAACTAATTTCTTGGAATTAATTATTTATTTATTTTATAAACAGCGCATCAGTGTTCCTAACATTTATTTTGGTTGAAACTTTGTTATGATTGTTATTGACGGTATTGACGCAATAATAGCCTCTTGAAGCTATTATTATCATTATAAATATAAAGTTCATTGCTAACGTGACGTCACTTCACAGGCAAGCAGCGGTAGTCGCGTAGGCAGAATGCCGCGCGCCGGCGCACTCCTGCTGGCGCTAGCGGCTGTCCTACTCGCCGCTGAGTGGGCTCATGCCTCGTACATCGATCCTGGTATACTAACTTTACAATTTTTACCGCTAGTATTCGCTCAGAGAAATGGATTGTCGCTAGAGCACACATGCTGGCGCTAGCGGCTCTCCTGCTCGCCGTTGAGTGAACCTTTTCTTTTTAGATTAATTCCAATGAATAGAAGACCAAAAGCATAAAACAATTCGCATAAACATAAAAGATGGGTAACAAAAAAGAAGGAAAAGGTTTTTTTTTTCAATAAAAATAAATGTACCTACGTATATACTTACTGGTAGATATCATTAGTGTTTTTTTAAAACAATATTTCTTATGTTTCATCGAGGTAAAACCGTCCAATACATCTAAGCATTTTCGTAGCAAATTAAGTAAATTTTACGTAGAATAAAACCACCACAAATAGAGAATTTTAAAAAGCTGTTATCATCCTGCTTAAACCTTCCGACATTTATTGTTCGTTAAGATAGCGAATATTTAACACCATTGAGCTTAAACTATCCCAATTTGTCTCTAGACAAATTTAGACAGACAAAATCGTATCTACATTAGATACTAAAAGGTTTACTCTGAGTAAAATACAAAGGAAAATAATATATTTACTTGTCTTTGGGTTATATATCTGAGAATATTGAGAGAGTTTTTTTTATGTGTTCGAATTTAGAAGTGTTTTTGCAATTCTTCTAGGTAGATTATACCTAGAAGTTGTTTTTTTTACTTAAATATAAAACGGTGTAATACAAAACGGTGAATTAAATAAAGCATTTTTTCAACAGGAGACGACGACGTTGAAGTAAACCTGTCCGATTACGGAGAGGACCCTGCTGATTTGCAGCTGCTGCAGGATGTTGGAAAGTGAGTTCTATTTTCTTCAACACAAAATTCAAAGTCGAATAACTTTACAATTGAAATCAAACAAGAGGAAGCCTGATAAATATTAACGAAGCAAACTTTGTGATTATAGGGCTCAAGTTATGAACGAGCTTGAGTAAAATCAAACAAATTTGAACTTTAATTTCTACGTAGACGCATAAATGTTCGTAATGATAATTCCGTTATGGCACGCAGTTTGAAAACTGTGTACTAACTTTGAGGAAACTTAAACAGACAATAAATATTAAGTAGGAAAGTAAGTGATTACTTTTACCTTTGTGATGATGTTCATTCTCGATTAAATGGTACAAATGTACCATTTGGACTGTTCTTAAAAGGGAGAATCAAGTAACCTCCCAAAGCTTGAATGACGTGTATGCATGCGGCCATCGCATAGCATTGACACGAACACAAACTTAGGCTAGCGTTCAATGATGTGGTTTCAGACGTTCGTCGCTGATCTACGTTTTCAGGCGCGCCTGTGTGAAGCGGGGAGGCAACTGCGACCATCGGCCCGGGGACTGCTGCCACTCCTCCTCCTGCAGGTGCAACCTCTGGGGCTCCAACTGCCGCTGCCAGCGCATGGGGCTCTTCCAGAAGTGGGGGTAGGCCTCCAACACCTCGACTCCCCTGAAGCGGCGACCAACTCCCACCAGCCGACTTGACCGCCGCTCCATCGGACGACAACCCTCGCATTTTCAAACGGACCCGTTGCGTTCTTCGCCATACTTGTTTTTCCTGCGCTCTCTCTCTAGCTCACTCTAACTTATTGCTTGGAGAGATTCGAATTGAAAACAGGGACCTAGATTTTAGTTCGGAAATATTTTTGGACCTTTTATGATATACAAAATTTTACATATGGTATTGTTTTTCTTGAATTTAGACTTCTATCCCTTGGTTTGTCTCTTCTAGTTTTTCTTTATCTGATTTACCGAGTGTCCGCTTACGTGGTTGGGCAATCACCCAGCCTTATTGCCCAATCAGTACGCCTTGACGTCAAGCTCGGCCAATCAGATCCTGACAACTGCCTCTGGCGACGCGTGCTCGCGTTGTTTCATTTTTCGTTTTGATTTGGACGATGAGACGCGTCGCCTTGAAGGCAGTTCAACTATTCTATGTATTACAATGTATGTATGTAGAGTTAAGTAAGCTAAACGTAGATAAAAGCAGTAGCTGCTAAATTGATGGTAAACTTATGTCGATAGGAAGTAGCGATCCCTACAAAATAGAAAAAAAAATATAAATGTACTTTTAAACTACATAAATGTTTTTAGTCGTATAAGAGAGGTATCGGTAATGGAAAACTTGGTGAAAGACGCTATTATAAGCCTTTATATATAACAACGCCATTTGTATTTGCGATTGGCACCTTAGAATTTTAAATATCTATTATTAAATGTGTCAATACATAATTCATATAATATTAATAAAACGAATCTTAATGTATTGTATGCGATTCTCGGACAGGAGTATTATGGTATTGCAGCCAAGTAGATTCTTCTGTATGTAGCTTGTTATGTATGTTCCTGATCGTGGAATATGGTAATTGTATTAATACTAATATTGGAATATGGAAAATGATAAAATTATATTAATAAATGTTTATGGACTATATCTGTGTTGTTATTTACCTCCCTTAGGACAACTCTACACTAATATCCAGTACAATCAGGTACAAGTTATATGAAATACAAGGATGTACCTAGACACATAATACATAGTGAAATCTAGTAGTGGATGTCTCCACCAATTTCTTAACAGTCTATAAGTCTATCATCAGACATACTACAGTAAAGTCGTAATAAATTATGATGCAACCTATTTCACATTCAGAGTAGTTCATTATCAACTCTATTTCTCAGCTTCGAGAGATCATAAAAATAAATTATTTATTTTGGACTGGTAGGTTTGTCGAACCGTTCGTAACTCTGCCTAAGACTTGCCGACAACAGGCGTGTTGGTACGAGTAATTGTAATTTAAGATAAAATAAATGAATCAAGGCCAATATACTAATTATTATGAAAAAGTATTAAAATTGTTGCTTTTGTCAAACATCATAATACAGCTTGGCCTGCTATTGAAGAGCTTATAAAAGAAAAAAACCGAAAGTCCAGGGTTATTGCTTATTTGGTAATATATCTGGACATTATGACACAGCGCCATCTAGTTCCGTGGTAAGCAACAAGGCGTGTGTTACCGTTAGTAGTAGGTTGATAAACTACAAATATACTTTTTGTTGTAAATACATACATATTATATATAGATATGTACATCCACTCGTATACAAATGTAAATGCTCATCACACAAACATTTGTTCCTACCGGGATTCGAACCCGGGACCCGTAGCACAGAAGGCAGCGTTAACTACCGCTGGGCTAATCGGGTCGTCATCATTATAACTATTTAAGGGTTATTACTAATCCACAAGCGTCTCTATTTCTCTTCTATCTATTTCGTATCTATTAAATGATATTTATATCTACTGACTGCCTCTTTGGTCTAGTGGTCGTACAGGGCGACTGCCGAGCAAGAGGTCTTGGGTTCGATTCTCAGGTCTAGCAAAGTGTTATTGGGTTTTTCTATGAAATTCTCAGTAGCAGCTCGGAGTTCGGATTCGTGCTCGGTTGTTGGCAATTAGCTCGGACCCTATTTCATGGGACCTAATAACATACCGGCGAAACGTGGGTGTAAATTAGTACACCTCTGCCTAACCTTTCGGGGACGACAGGTGTGATGGTATGTATGTATGTATTTATCTGTATCTACTAAAGAGATCGTTCATCATCTTTATTAATGTCCCACTACTGGGCATCGGTCTTTGTCCGTCACGCTAGACTAGTCTTCACACGCCTTAGAGAAAATCTCAGGCATGCAGGATTTCTAACGATGTTTTTCTTCACCGTTTGAGCATATGACAAATACGCACGTAAGTTCAACAATTCAGTGGTACCTTGGGATTAAACTCGAGACCCTTGACTTACAGTCAAGTCACACACTATTTTAAAAAGCTATGATAGCCATCATAGCATTTTCGAATAGATCTATACAAGACACAATTACAAGAGAATCTTTTAAATTTTAATACTAGATGGCGCTCTTTATAACAAACAGCAAGGCAAGTAATTTAAAACTTGTCAGCACCGTCGCCATCATTTGTCAAATGTAAACAAAACAAAACACAAACGCCGAGTACACAAAACGGCGTCACAAACTTCATTATTAACAAAGTTCGTCAACCTTTTTTATTCACTTCATCAATCACATCTTTTAACCCTCCTCTTTGCGAGACAAAATTAATTATTTTGTTAGGAAAATTGTTTAACTGTGTAAGCAGAAATTGACATTATCAAAATTCCTTTTATATAATTCAATGGCTTGTCCCACATCTGCTATAAATGAGGCCCTGATTAGGCTATGATATATCGGTTTTCATCAGTAGGTATTGTATATAAATGTATATAATCCTTACCAACAATATGTATAGGTGTATCAGCCTAGTACCGACCTGAACGAAGGCATCCCTCAAAGAGCAAAAAAAAAAACAATTTTCTCGACAGTATCATCACCATCAACCCGTTAACGTCCCACTGCTGGGCACGGATCTCCTCTCATTTTTGAGAGGGATTAGGCTACAGTCCACCACGCTAGCCTACTGCGGGTTGGCAGACTTCACATGCCATTAAGACAAATCTCTCAAGCATGCAGGTTTCCTCACGATATTTTCCTTCACCGTTTGAGCTTGTGATAAATACGCACATAACTTCCGAAAAGTCAGTGGTGCGTGCCTTGGGTTCAAACTCGAGACCTTTGACGTCTCAGTCCACTGGTCACACCGCTAGGCCACCACCACAGCAACTCTCGACAGTATACAAATTGAGAATACTGCTACTACTTCTATTTCGTAGGCTCAAAGACCTGAAGTGGATCTTGGCCAAACTTGGATCTTGAACATGAGAATGAGAAGATATAAAAGATATATAGCAACAGAAATACATAATTTGTGAAAATTTCAACTGTCTAGCTATCGCGGTTCTTGTGATACAGCCTGGTGACACACAGACGGACGGACAGATGGCACTGTCAGTAATTGGAACATACATCGAAAATGTTCCTAACTTATACTATACAAAAACTGATCACTGTTTTGCATTAAAACTTTTTGAATTATTAACTAAAGAAGAATTTAAGTCCTTTTAAATAATTCAAATTTCTTTAGGCGTACCTATCCATAATATTTCAAAATATGAGTTTATAAAACAATGAACCTGAAGAAAGAATCATTATAAAAACTGATCCTTTTGCCAAAAATACCACATAAAGGTCTCAACAACTTCACATAGGCATTATCGAAGAGAGCATCGAAATAAAAGTGCACTTATCCCCTTTTTCACCCCATAAGCACAACCCCTAAGGGACGATATGAAATAACTAAATATATATTATAAGTATGGCCAACAAAGGAAAACCCCACATCTTTTGTGCTTCCTAATGTAAAAACTCCGTACAAAAATAATATAAGGGAATTATTCTTATTGTCACGTCCCTCGTTGGAATACCAACTATATAATTTGGTTCACTGTGCGCACGTGTTCGTAAACTTGGTAAATATTCCAAGTCCCATTGTTGTATAAACTGGATATCGATCAGATTTTTCATTTAGGTAAAATCTTGATTATTGAAAACATTTAGCATTCAGATTTGCATACATGGCTAAGTGTGTACAGTCTAACAACCTAATTGGTATATATGCAACTATCGACCGATCTATGTGTGGATGTAAACCAATTAGCTTGTTAGAGTGTACAATAAGTTTTGGTACTAATTATATTAATAAAGAACAGGTGAATAGATGCGTGATCTAATTCTGCTTCAAAATTGAACGATAAGTTTCTGTATTAAGTTTGGAGTTAATGTTAACATACAATAACCTACCATAATGCCTGTCATCCCCGAAGGGTTAGGCAGAGGTGTACACCCACATTTCGCCGGTTTGTTTTAAGTCCCATGTAATAGTATATGAATATGTATTGATTTGCAAAAATGCATGCATGAATATATGCAATACAAAACATGTTTCCGTGAAAACGCATGAATATTTGCAGATCAATACATAATATTATAATATAAGACAATGTCTCATAAAATAAAAACCTTAAAATATTTTTACACAAAAAATATTCTACACAATAATGTGCGCTTCTTTTGCACAGTAATGGTCTCTATAAATATTATTTCAATATGAATAAATTTTCCTTTGGAATATAAGTATTTTACGTCATAGAAATGAACTTAGATTATATTTTAGAAACCCACTCGTCTGAAAATTATAGGATTATATCGTAAACAGCTTTTAAAAATCGGCTTGAACATCAAAAGGGAGAGATGATATTTACGTATTCATAATATAATATTCAGAAATAAATCTGAATAAAATAATTTATTACATTTGAAGACCTAGACTTAACACATTTACATGTTATAAATATATTCATAGATCTATTATCAGATTTACGAATGACATAATTATTATCTGTTCGTGATTGGAAATTGCGAGCGAAATAATAGACGACTTTTTAAGTTCTTTCTTACTTTATTTCTCCTTTCAAGTTATATTATACAGGCTGTTTGGCGCATGGACCGACAAAAATTTTTGGGGGTTAGGTGCGGCCATGTACTAGTTTTCAACCATACACCCTATGTCCTATATGTCACTGTATTCGATATACGATTTCATTTGTTTCTTTTTAAAAAATACCTGAATTATCAACTTTAAAACGTTATAACTTTTTAGTCTGTGGTCAGTCATGGCCACACCTAACCCCCAGAAAATTTTGTCGGTCCATGCGCCAAACATCCTGTATAGTGCCTAAATCAAAAACCTTGGTAAATGTTATACCTACTGCAAATGACGACTTTTGACGGCACAGCTGGTTGATGCAATGGTCGAATTATCTACACGTAACCAATTTAGTTATGTATGGTTGACAGGTAGTTGTCCCGGGTCTGTCTGGGTTTTTGTTCATTGTGTTTGGAAACTTACCTACAGGTAAAATACCTAGTTAAAAACATTACGATTATGAAAAAAGTAAAAACACATGTTGAGAGATTATGAAAAAAGTTCAGCTTTTAGTTTACCCAAATGTACCTACTGCCAAAACGAACTACTATCAAATCTAAGAAATTGATTACTAAGCAATATCGATATCTTAAAAATAAATTGGCTGACAGAATTTTAGAGTTTATAACTTTCACTAACGTCATTCATCTGATAACAATCTAAACTGACGCGACGGCTTCACTTGATTAAGAATATACAATATGACAAAATTAGTAACTATGGAAAGAAATATGAGCTCTATATAAAAAAAAACAGTAGCAAAATCATCTATGTATGTTAGGAAATATGTAGGGTTATAATTTTTTAACATGCCTATACCTCGATATGTCAAAGGCGCGATGGAAGTATCCGAACCACTTAAATTCATTGAGCCGTTTATAATACAATAGAATTTAGGTAACGCTTAATTACGCGTTATAAAGTTAAACATTAAGGGATATATGTCAACATACACACACGCTTTTTTTCATAGTAGCAGAAATTTTACGTCGTCCACGTTCGTTCATTTACGCCGATTAGAAGTATAAAGTATGATTAATAATAAGATAACTAGGTTGTAAGAAATCTCACTATTGGTATTTTCACTAATGTCCATTATTTTAAGTAAACTAGTGGATGTTGATAGACGTAGTATGATGAAGTCTTTGACGGGTTATGCAAATATATTTTTTTACAATAAAATGGTCAGACCACATCAAATCTTTATTTATTCATATTCTGCATATGTCGGAACTCGGAAGGCTCTACTCTGAAAATACAAAATTATAAATACCTACTGCTATACTCAAATATTTAATGCTACGATATTGGGACTTTATAAGTGACCTACTTTACTTCAGTACTTCAATCGCTTAAAAAACGCCGGCAACATTTGGTAAGAAAAATATCTAGATAACATTATCGATTAAAGGTCTCTATTATGTTGCGTAGGATAAGGCTATCGTCGGACTGATCTAGAGTACAAATATACTTAAATATGATATTTTATAGTGGTACAATATTCTGCGACATTTAAATGTGTGATCATCATCATCAACCCATTCACGTCCCACGGCTAGCCACGCCTACTCTCATTTGAGAGGCTATAGCCACGCTAGCCTACTGTGGGTTGGCAGACTTCACATGCCGTCGAGAATATCTCTCAAGCATGCAGGTTTCCTCTCGATGTTTTCCTTCACCGTTTGAGCATGTGATAAATACGCACATAACTTCCGAAAAGTCAGTGGGTCCTTTCCTTGGGCTCTAAACTCAAACTCAAATAATTTATTTCAATTAGACCAATATTACAGGCACTTTTGAATTATTAAAAACTAGTTGCATGTTCGAACTCGAGACCTTTGACATTCAGTTCACTGGTCACACCACTAGGCTACCACAGCTGTTCACAGCACAGGCTTGAGGGTATGTGGTAAAATAACTCTTTACATACACATTTAAGACCTTTGGATACAAGCAATTGATATTTATTTACTATTTTGATATTTGATTATTTATTATTTTGACGACCCAATTAGTCCAGCGCAATTAGTTAACGCTGCCTTCTATGCTATGGGTCCCGGGTTTAAATCCCGGTAGAGACAAATGTGTGTGTGATGAGTATGAACATTTGTATCCGAGTCATGGATGTATCTATCTATAATATGCATGTATTTACAAACAAAAAAGTATATATGTAGTATAACAACCAACTAGTATCCGTAACACAAGCCTCATTGCTTAGCACGGAACTGGATGGCGCTGTGTGTCATAACAGGCCACCACAGCTTTTCATAGCACAGGCGTGATGGTGTGTGGTAAAATAACTATTTACATATACATTTAACACCTTCGGATACAAGCAATTGAGACCTCGTCTATCGAAAGCGTATAAGGCAGACATTAAATTCGCACGACTTGTTGCTGAGTAAGGCGCCGGAATCTTCTCGAAAGCTAACCTTTTATGACGTTATGCAGGCTTTGCAGCGTCATTGTGAAGTCTTTGATATTGAGCCTTCATTGTATTACACAGTTAACGGTTGCAGGCTCACATGATGAACTTATTAAAAAGATCTGCTGTATCATATGTGGCTGTATTTTTGGTGATGTACGTTTGCTCATTTCAAGTCAGATTATATTATTTATAAATACATAGTCGAGAATTTGTGTATAAATTTAAGCTACATACAATCGTTTCATTGATCTTTTTTTAATTTTTTAAAATTCATTGATTTTAATATGACATGACTGTTTTGATATTAAACTTAACAACAAAAAAATAAGATTACTTTCTTTCTTTATTGTTATAGTGCTTAAAGGTTATTTTAGATTTAATAATATGCTGTATTAAATTAGATTACTGAATCTGTCCCTGCACGGTTCAGTAATTCGTATAAGAGCGTGAGGTCTTTGGGATTGACGGAAGAATGTGTTAATGATTAATTCATTTCAATTCTCTGAAGCGGTTTCCAGTGTAATTAAGTTATAAACTGGCTCGACCTGTACTTCAAAAACCTACAACCAAAACCAAACATGCTAGAAATGGTAATTTGTAGGGATGTTATTAATATGATATTTCGGATCTGGATACGGATATGGATATAGGAATAAACTTATATCGGTTACGGATACGGTTACGGATATGTAATTATTTCGGATTATCCGTTAGTTTAGGTTACGGATATTAGATGAAGTTCCAGTGAAGTAGTGCCATCTCGTTTCCGGAAAAAGTTTTTATCACATTGTTTACATTTTGCAGAATCTACATTACTAACTTGATAAAAAAATGTTCAAATTAAACCTGTCAAAAATATGTCGTTTTATTTAGGCTCCGCCCTTATACGAAAACTATCCGAGACTTGTGAAACGGATACGGTTACGGATATATTTTTATTTTGGATATCCGATAGTTTCGGTTACGGTTACGGAGCTCCGTAACATCCCTGGTAATTTGGTCATATTGGTTTGAAGAATTAAAGGATGACCAATAAATGTAATGTAATTTAAAACGCAACATCATCAATAAACAAACAAAAACAGTAGGTACTTAAAACTGTTCTAAAAACAAAACAACTCGTTAATACTGAGCTTCGGAATACCTGTGCATTTATCTGTTAACATAATACTATCGATGCGACTAAAAATAACTGACTAATAACCGGAGACGATCGTCTAAATTTAGTCAGCTATAAAACACGATCGTCTAAATTTAGTCAGCCATAAATAAATGATTTATAACCTACTTATCATATGTATTTCAATCCACTAGCAGGGATTATGTTACTCGCGTCGTATCGAGTTTATTTCTTCGAAGTGATTAGGGATCATAGGGTTCTACGTCCGAGCGATGTTCTTCTATTTCAGCCTATTTGTCTCTTTTTCTCGAAATATGACAGGAGACCTGATGCAAGTAGTTTTCCAAACCGATTACTGGGTATTGCCTTTGAATTTCTTTGTCAACTCATCTTTTTATATAGTTATCCCATTTACAGTTACGACATTTACAGGCACGGATAAGGTATAGCGATCCTAGTTGGATGGTTGATAGACTTCCTATACTGTTGAGTAAATAACCTCATATATACAGGTTTCGTTACAATGTTTTCCTTTAATATTTACATATATTATGTATATAATTCGTACTTGAAATCTATTAGGTGAGAGTCCTCAGTCACTTGGCTATTACTGTTCCTTTTTTCTGAAAAAAATACAATAAATGATTTCGAGCATACACGGTCACGTATGTCAATAATAATTAAAAATGTAAGATAGCTGTTAGTAATTATAACTTCAAGACGACCAACATCTCAGTCGGCCCATGACCATAGTTGCTGTAAAGGATCCGAAACATCGGGTTAAAATAATATTAATATACCGCGATAAAATCCGTAAAAAGTAGTTTTATTTCAATGTGCTTAATATTTCGGAATATCCACATTAACCTACATTGAAAATGACGACCACGGCGATGACGAGGAGTTATTGCGCGATAAGCCTAGCCAATAAGAACTATTATTAGCTTTTTTATAGCTTCGGGGCTGTTAAGGCTTCTTATCTTCTTGCTTATTTTCTTGCGAAATGAACTACCGATGCCGGATAATCTGATTTAATTATCGAAAGTGGGCGGCAATAAAGGCGATACTAAATATGTCGCTGTTAGACTGATTGACAATATCAGCACCGTTTGCCACCTTTTGGTCTCAATATTGAGGTCTGTAGGGTGAATTAAAGGACGTATTTTTTCCTCAATTATGGCGTCGTAAGTTTTAAACTGGTTGACCGATTTTGGGTTGTTTTTAAGTTTGGATGGTAACTTGATGGTGGTGTAACAAAATTTTTGTAAATATAATTTTATGATTAGGTATACCTAATAAGATATTTCTATATAAATTCATATGGCAATACTGAAGTTTTGCTAGTTAAATTCAAAACTCACCTATACAAAATTGCGAGATGACAGATAGTTCCAGCGAGTATTGAGACATCTACTGTGTTTAGGAAAAACCTATGATGTTTCGGCCACGCGTAATAATATCACTTCCAATTTTTTCTTTACAAATTAACAGATACACCACCGTAATAGAGATATAATCGACGACCCGTTTAGCGCAGCGGTAGTTAACGCTGCCTGCTGTGCTATGGGTCACGGGTTCGAATCCTGGTAGGGACAAATTTTTGTGTGATGAGCATCAACATTTGTTTCCGAGTCATGGATGTATCTATATATAATATGTTGGTATGTATTTACAAAAAAAAAAAGTAAATATGTAGTATATCAACCATCTCGTATCCGTAACACAAGCCTCGTTGCTTACCACGGAGCTAGATGGCGCTGTGTAATAAATGTCCTGAAATATTTATTTATTTTTTATTTATTTTTTTATTATAATCATAGATACTTTAAAAAGTATATAATACCAATTGCAACATTATAATAATGAAAATAAGGATTATATTTGTACATTAACCTAACTATATTTTGGGAACATCAGACCTTCATTTTACCCAAGATTGCAGCCGTCTTCGCTATGCATTTTCACCTGACAATTTCCTTAAGACAGACTATTTCGCTGACGCGTCGAACGTGCCAACTCAGAACACTACTGCAGTGACGTAATAAATAAGCTCAACAAGCGTGTCTTTGTGAGATAACACTCGCCCTATTGAGCATTTTTCTTTCCTAAAGGATGAAGTCTTTTACTGTTGGAACAAACGGCTAAGAAAATACAAAACTTTCTTTCCGGTGGCTGGAAATAGAACAAAAACCAGCTGACTCCTTCGTAGGATCGAATTATCTATTACTAGCTGCATCTCACTTTGCCCGCATAGTATATAGATAAAAAGTAGCTTAGGTTTCAATCCAGGTAATAAACTATATGTATGCTAAATTTCATTCAAATCTGTTAAGATGTTTTTGTGTAAAAGAGTAGCAAATATCCATCCATACTTACAAACTTTCGTTAGCGTTAATAATATTAGTAGGATGTGCTTAGTTATTTTTGTGTTTGTTTTAAAGCTCCGGTACACCAAAGCCAGTTGTGATTTGTAAGCATAATACCGCTTGAGTTGTATACGGTAAAATGCAGCAACTGGATTTGGTGTTATTCGTTTGGACTGCTTGCTCCGCCCTCATCTCTGTATACGCTTTCAACACAAGCAAATTATTGCTTCAATTACCTCAGTATAAAGATATATTAGTGAAGATGGGGAGCCTTTGGCTCAGAAGGTTAACATAAATAAGAAGCAAAAATAACACAGAAACGCTTGTGTGTGTCGGTGTTATTATAACGGGCACCTAGTTATTAGACTGAATGCAACAGACAAACTTAACCTTATTGATCAGTTTAGTTATTACATTATTTCCAACCTCATATTATGTGAGATAAAAAAAAATAACACGCGCACTTGTAGCCGTAGGTGTACATCAGGATACCTCTGTCTGACCTCTTTCGGAATCCAAGCGTGAAAGTATATTATACTACATACACTAATATATTAATAATTATTACTATTTATACATAATATATTATATACACATTCTAATCGGAATATTCATTCAGTTTCAACAAGGTTATATCATATTTGAATCCTTTGTAGAACATCATTGGACAGTCCACAAACTGACTCAGTTTTTCATATCGTATAGATACTCATGGTACCAACTTTATCACAATTTTCACCCTCCAGGGCAATGTAAATCGTATTATTGAAAGGTCGGACGCGTTCGGACGAGACAAAAAGTACTCTTTAGGCAACATGTGCTTTGATTTTCTAGAGGAAGCCGTGATATGAATTTATAAAGCCTTTTTGATAACCGTCTCGATATAGGGACGTATTGGAGGCTTCACATTTTGCCTTCACGCCTGTTTTGGGGCAGGACGTGAGCAGAATTTAAGTAGTCTCAATGAAGTGTCGAAACCTTTTCTGACGGTAAAAAGATTAAAATCTAATAAAGGTTACCATATTATGGTTCCTTCTCGTGTAGTATTTATTTTTTATAAGTATATAAAAGTTTAGTGGGTCATCCACAGGGTGAATGGAAGAATAAAATTCTGTAATTTTGTTAATACAATTAATTACGGAGATTTATAACAAGTGACCGATCCAGTAAGTTTGTATTGTTGGTGAAAAAATTTGGTTACTTGGAATTATTACTTACTTAAAGTTAGTTAAACTTAAATGGTGTTTAATATCATTCGTACCTATAGTAAAATCTTCATTTATTTACTTAAAGGCGTGAAATGTGGTACTGTAATTTTTGCTTCACTGCTTCTTCGTAACAAAAACACTAGAAGCGTTGAAGAGCGGGAGTGTTATGGGGGTGTTATTGACAAGGTTCAAAAAAAGTCAATTAAATAACCTACTTTGAATTTATTATATTTTCTTTTTGTACAATTCTGCAATATGTTTTTAAAATATTATTACAGCACCTATGGCCTAATTTTAAATATTTTTCTAGAGAGGTTAGCAGGTAACCTACATTGACAAGAATTTTATCAATGACTTCTTCACAAACCAATATTCTATTTTAACAAGTGTAAAGTAACTCAAAAGTATTTTGAACCAAACCTCCATAGACATCTAACCACCAAACTATTACTGCTCATTAATATTATAGCTTCCAAATGTCATAAAATACTGGAGATGATCTTAAAGATGAAGTAATTAATGGTACAATTTACTTTACAGAGGTAATCAAGAAAGGTTGAGGATATTAATATAATCACGCATATGCGTGAACTCACTCACGTAGTCATTAACTAATAAAGACACGGCCTGTTGATATACAGGTTGATCTAAAGATGGATGACAAAAATAAACTCGATTACAAAGTCGTGTTTCTTTATTCTAAGTTTAAGTAATCTTGCAACATTAAAATGGTAGTCATCTTTACCATTTGAGAGAGATTAAGAAAGTATCTGAGAGCTAGGTTATTGTTCCAAGATCTCTAGTGCTTCGATCATAGATATGTCTTATAGGACGCTGTTGTGTCCCTTTTTAATTGTACCTTTTTCGTGAGTTACAAATTGTGGCATGTGACCACTAAGTGTCACGATCATCCATGAAGTCCTTAAGTTAATTCTCGGATCTGCATTTATTTCACGACCGCACTACGATACCAAGGCTTGAAATCCATTGCGCTTATTTGGTTACTATTGTCATTTTAATGTTGCTCTGAATAGAATCAACCTTCTGACCTTGTCTTTACAAGGCTCGACAGCCTGCTTATGAAAAAACAATAGTTACCTAATGTGTAGAGTTGGTAACTGGCAGTTGTAGCGCCCTTGTTGTAGATCTCGGTCACTGAATTCACTCATGAGTCATGATCTGTTTTATAGACATCAAAAGTGCAAACTTACCATCAGCAAGCAACAAATATTCTAACAGCAAATAAAAAGCACACCTAACTTAAACAGAACAGAACTTTACATCTATTTTTTATACTTAAATTTGAGTGGTTGACATAAATTAGGATCAGCCTGTATGTATTTATAAACCTTCTTGCGTAAACCTCATTTATCAAAGTGATGGTTATAAGATCGTAAGGTTATTCTTTTCCTTGCGCTGTTCCTTCATTTAATATATTCCTTGGGATAAAATTAACTCATATCATGAAAAATGATTGGGCTCAGCTGTCTTATCCACAAATAGGTATCAAACGTCGACTTTAGCTATTTATTACAGCACGCTTTTTTATTATGAGCACAGAAATGTTGATTAAAAATGTACCCTGTATCTTGACATTTAAGGTTAGAATTTTTATTGACATATTCTGACACTGTAATGCTTTATGACTACAATATGGTAGATCGATCGATATACTAGGTACTAAGTTTAGGCAATTTTTTTGAAGACCTGCATGAAAATCTTACCATTTTTTCGATACCTAGCGTGTGAAGTCTGCCAAGCCGCAGTATGCTACATATAGCTTAATCCTTATCAAATGAGAGGAGACTCATGGCCAGCAGTGGGAAAATAATCGGGGTGATGATGATGATTATTTTTTAATGTAAAAGGATTGATGAAAAAGCTTTGTCTAAGCTTTATGACAACCCAGTTAGTCCAGCGGTAGTTAACACTGCCTTCTGTGCTATGGTTCCCGGGTTCGAATCCCGGTAGGGACAAATGTTTGTGTGATGAGCATAAACATTTTTATCCGAGTCATGGACGTATCTATGTATAATATGTATGTATTTACAACAAAAAAAAGTATATATGTGACGGCGACTGCGATAGATTAGCGGCACACCCGTCATCGGTAGGAGTTTCTGGTACAGGGTTCATGGCGTAGGTCACATGCAATTAAACCACAGAGATACTATATTACAGTCTTTGTATTTTATGCAGGTAATCAGTAATCACAAATTAACACGTAGCACTAACAGAGTTTGAGTGAACCAACGGTCTCGTTAGGAAGGTCCGAACTGTATCGCTATCTGCCATTAACTGAGCTCATTGCTCTCCAATATTTTAAATGTAACAGTTGCCCCTCCAAACGATTCCGATCACGTGACTCGTTACGTCACGGCGTTCACTCCCCACCCTTACAACAATATCAATTGAGTGTCTAATTATCGTTTAATTATCGTAATCGACGACATATGTATATCAACCAACTAGTATCCGTAACACAAGCTTCGTTGCTTAGCTCGGAACTAGATGGCGCTGTGTCATAATGTCCAGGAATATTTATTATTATTTATTTATCTACTACTACTAGCTGACCTGCAACTTCTTCTGCTGCACATAAGAGAGAGTCGATACATTTTTCCCGCTTTTGTGACATTTTTCATTTATGATCTGCTCCTATTGATCGTAGCGTGATGTTACCTATAACCTGTCTCGATAAATTGATTATCAAACATGTTTTTTTTTTCAAATCCAATCAGTATTTTCTAGATTAGCGCCTTCAAACAAACAAACTCTTCAGCCTTATAATATTAGTACAGATTATCTGTAATGAAATATTACAAATCACAATTTTACTAAACCAAATATATATTTACACTAGCTGCCTCCCACGGCTTTGCCTGCATGGTATATAGATAAGAAGTAGCCTATGTGTTTATCCAGGTAATAAACTGTATGTATGCTAAATTTCATTCAAATCTGTTAAGCGGTTTTTGTGTGAAAGAGTAACAATAAACAAACATCCATCCATCCATACTTACAAACTTTTGCGTTTATAATATTAATAGGATATGAAACTATATTGTTAGATTAGTCATGTTTTCCACAGCACAGTTAACATTGGGAAACCAACTGTAACATCTGGTAAAACCGATACATATCAATTCCAGCCATCCAATCTATTTAGGGTTGCCAAAATTACATATGCAACTAGATCTGTAGACTAGATCCGTGCTGAATTTCTGGCTCAGTGGTGATCCCTGGCAAGTTATATTATGTCATCTATGTGGATGAATAGGTACTAGAATCTAGAGAATATATGTACTTGATCTTTCCATAAACATATTTGTAATGTTCTTGTGAAATAATATTACATATAAAAATCTCGTGTCATGGTGTTTGTCGCTGAACTCCACCGAAACGGCTGAACGGATTATTATGAAACTTTGAATGTATAGGTAATGTATTGGTAGGTCTGAGAATCGGTCGTAAGCTATTTTTTATATATATTTCCCTCGCCAGTTTTTTTTTTATGAATCGTCATCGAAAAATACTTATAATTCTAAAATTTCACTCTTCTACCACTAACCCCTGAAATGTGGCAATGGCAAAACAACGTTTGCTGGGTCAGCAGGTCAGCAGTAATAATATATATTTTCTTTCCCAAAAATATTTCTTTATCCTAGGTAACAAATATGTAAGTTTACTTTGCAATTTGTATTGCGTATTGTAGGTATAAACGGAAAAAACTTGAACCATTGCTAAAAACTCTAACTATAATAAAATAAAATAAAAATAAAACTCTATCTATGTCTTGTCTATGTGTATGAATGATTGTGTTAGTAGATACCCACAATACAGGGGAATAGTGTAGTGGGGGGAAACGTCTAAAAATAATACTGTGCTACGTTTTTCTGTACCCCTAACCCTTTATCCCAGCACAATGGCACTTGAGTCTCCCAATCCGTACTGATAAATCTATTCTCTAACAATAGCGAATGCAGAACTAGATTAATCCGCAGCCATCTGCTTCGAACACGTAGGCAATATGAATATTTATTTAGTTCTCTTCGCTCTAAGTCTTATTGAGATGTTTTTATTTATTAAAATGGATCTTTTTCATTAATAAAATGATGTATTTACGCAATGTAAAATTCTGAAATTTACTGCTGCTATAGCAAATGAAATATACACCACACGAAAAAACAAAACAAAATCTGGGCATTCCAAATATGTAACGAAATTCCGAAACAAGCAACTGTCTATTGCATATTCAACAGTGAGGTCAGACAGTTTTTTTTTGCCGGACGGTCCATCAAATGTCTACGCACGATATAAACAGAGTCCACAAAGGCCGCTTTGCATCCAACGCTAAGTTAATTAGGTTTTCCGCAGTAAAAATGTTGTTTACACCTGCCAATTTTCCGCTTTGACCGTGAATCGTGTTGCTCATAGGCTGTGTGTTAGGTTTTACATACAAGATATGACGTCACAAAGCAATTTATTGGTAAAAGACTAGATCTAAGTTATAGATACTTACATAATAAGTAGGTTTGCAATACATATGTATAATGAAATAGTATCGAAGAAAAATAGGGCATTTTACCCTTTTGACTCTTAACACAAAACACACCCTGCATTTTGTGTTAAGAGTTTAAATCCTGGTTGGGCCAAATGTTTGTGTGATGAACATGGATAATTGTACCTGAGTCATGAATTTTCCTATATATAATATTATGTATCTATGTATTTACAACCAAAAAACGATGTAGTCTATCTATTTACCAAACATCTATTATCCGTCACACAAGCCTCGTTGCTTAATTAAGAACTAGATCGCACTGTATCTTATTATGTGGCTTTTTGCAACAAAATAAACTGACAGGTACTTACTCTTTGTTTCTTTCTACCTAAATTAAATCTAAGCTCAAATCTCTCAGCCGTCTACCGCACATGCTGCATAAAGCGATCAAGCAAAGGCAATTTTCATAGCACTTTATCTACGTTCGGAAACTGTCATAACTTATGCACTTTCAATCTTTTAGCGGCGCAACATATTACAAAACGTGCCTTCAAACATCGCCAGCACACTGTCTATCAGTAATATTAGAGTGTCTTTTTGTACCAGCCACTGCAGTTTTACTGACAATATTTAGATGCCAACTTGGCTTGCACCCAGTATGAGTTTTTTCTTATAGTTATGTCTATTGTAGTGTACTATCATTTTAAATCAAGGAAAACTTCTCTCGTATTTTTGTCAGACTACAGTTTGTACCTACTCTAAAATAGCAATAAAATAAAGATGCAAATTAATTAATTATAAAATATTTTATAAATTAGCGGTGAAACTCTATTCTAAAGATAATTTGAAATCCGCTAAATATGTAGTTTACTATTTTTGTTTGTTTTTCCGTTTGACCATATAGTATGGTCAAAAGGATATTATATTATCCATATTAAGTCATATCCATGCTAATTAATTTATAAATGCGAAAGTGTACCTGTTTATCTGTAACCTCCGGGGCTCAACCTATCTCCATAGGTACCAAATTTCACATAGAATAGCTTTTATCTCGGGAACCATTCTTTTAACAACGAATAAAAAAATTGCTGATAAAATTACTGATTCTACTTAGACAAAGTCGCGGATAAAAAGCTAGTTCATTATATTTAAATAAATGAGATATGGAAATCAGATTCAGTACGATCATGACAGCGTGACTGACAGTGTAGGACTAGATTATTCTATTCATGTCACAACAACTGCCGTCACACTTGCGGTAAATTGGGACACGTGTACAGTAAGGCCTGTTTCGAAAGCGCCTCAAGATTGTATTAACTGTAGGTATGCCCCTGGGAGCCTTAATCTACTGGACGAGCGGACTCTTGCGAATCGGAACGATTTATAGCTATCTATTTATCTGTTAACCCTGCAATAAGCGGCGGATTTTTATTGTGATTTGGGTCAACTTGACCGTAGGAAATAGGTTTGTTTCATTTTTTGTTGGTTAGTGTTACTGGTAGAAGACTTCATAAATATTTAAGTGCTATAACTATGGGCTTATTTTTGATGAATAGCTTATTTAATAATATCGTGTTTGTGAATTGGATTGAGCCTAGCGAACTTTTTTATTATAAAATTACAAATGCATTATTATTTTTTACACTCAAGCGGAAATTGAATATTGTAATCAATCATTTTTTTACGTATTAACGATACACGGGCAGGTTCTGGATTATATTATTATACCTATAATAAAAAGGATTCAAAACGTAAGGATTAAATACATTGTTTTTTATGTGAAAAAGGGGGCAAACGAACCTGCGGGTCACCTGATGGTAAGTGACTACCGCCGCCCATGGACATTGCTGACATCTTAGCTGTGACCAATGCGTTGCCGGCCTTTTAGGTGTGTGTATGCTCTTTTCTTGAAGGTCCCCATGTTGTATTGGTTCGGGAATACTGCAAATATCAATACATCGCGCTAAAAACTATAATAATAGTTTTATTTCAATTAGATAATATTATGATTTCAACCTACTTATTATTGAAAGGTTACGGGACTGTAGAAGAAACTTCTCAACAAGTAAAGAGATTAGTTAAATCCTTACTATTGTCTCTGGGTTACGTTATCGCAGTATAATAAACTTCTCTTTGAAATCTAAGTAAAAACTAAGGCTTACATCTTGGTGACATGTTCGACAGTTCCTTCAAATGAATTTCAACGAAATTGAAGTTTAATTGAATTGAACAGTTCCTTCAGTTATGACAACTAAAACGAGCATGAAAATTATGAAAATATAGATAAGGGTACAATGAAAATTGTATTCCGTTGAACATCTTCCATGCTTATGTATCTCTCATGTTTACAAATAAAATGTTCTGAATCTGAGTTTAGCAATTATTGTAGATGAGTAAAGTGACAAATTATAACTCCACCGTTTTAACTCACATTACCACCTTGAGACATCAGCTGATAAATCTCATTTTTCAGTCGTATTCATCTCACCTACATCTCTGCTACTCTTTCAATCAAATCAAATCAAAAAGTTTTCATTCCTAATAAACTTTTTCTAGCACTTTTAAAACGTGAAGACGTTATAATTTCAAACCGAAACACTGTTGTATAACAAGGTTGGTAATAAGCTAGTACCCTCATTGAAGAATTCAACAATTCTTAAATTAAATATTGACAAGTTTTTATTGTTTTAAAATTTTGCCTCGCATTTGACCTTTGAGCTCGTAGCTAAGTAAGCCAAATTAATCGATCAATTGGTAAAGATTTCATTATTAAGTTTAAGCTACGCCTATCGAGGTAATTTTAGGGATGGGTGAACAGACCTTTTTTGTGATTTGGAGAGCATATTCAGCCAGTTGATCCCAGTTATCATACACATACATCTGACTATCGTTAGTGGTAGTCAGAAAACATAAAAGCCTAATATTAAATCACTAACCTTAGGATTTGTAACCGGCGCGCGTGCATGACGAGACGTATGAATGTGGACGAGGCAAAAGTGGTATGCAGGGACCGTAGCGCGTGGCATTCTGTAGTTTCTGCCTACCCCCATGGGAAAAAGGCGTGAGTGTATGTATGTAACCTTAGGATAGGTACTGGTATTGTAGTAATCGGGCTACGAGGGGTCAGAAGGCAGTCACTTTATTTTATGGTGGCAAGGGGGCAAACGAGCAAGCGGCTCACCTGATGGTAAGTGATGACCGCCGCCCATGGACATTTGCAACATCAGAGGCTTGCAAATGCGTTGCCAAACCCCTTAGAAACCGTTCAGGTTTCTTAAAATAGGGAGTTACTGAACTGACAGCAAACGGAATTCCCATGCTGTCAGAATAGATATTCCCCCAATGAGCTCAGGTAACCTTACTTACTCGCAGAAAGACAACAATTGTTGATTCACTGCGGTCTTCAAGAATAATACTGATACTCAGTCTCATTTGGGTAAAGTTAAAGTTGAGCCCTATATAGGTAGTTGAGAAAATAGTTCGCAAGATCATTTGTCAATTTTTTACTCTTAATCCTCCGTCGCACAAATCAGCGAACTGTATCGGCCTCACAACTGTCTTAATGGAAAGTAATAAAGTTACGAAGTACCTTTTAGCTTAATTTGAAGCGAGCCCGTTACTAAGCCTAATTTTACAAGCGCCCAGAGATATTCTAACTGAATATCTTATTAATCTGAAAGTATTATAGTGAGAATTTAATAAACTTTAATTAATTAAACACTAAAACTCATTAATGATGACTTTCAAAGCGGATACTTGAATACAATGCGCAGTGGCTAAGCGATCGGTTTGTGCGTCACGGGATGCGGGTTCGATCCCCGCACGGAGCAAATATTTGTACGTTCTATAGGTAGCTGTTCCGGGTCTGGGCGTTTGTGTGTGTGAAAATTTGTGTTTGTCCCACGACACAGGAGAAAATCCTAGTGTGGGGCAACGTTTTATTTAAAAAAAAAATATGAAAGAAAGAATGATTTACAATTTGAACGTACTTTTACAACACTTGGCTAAAGCGCAGATAATTCTTCCTCGTCTGTGCGTTTATTCGTTGATTTAATGATGCCGTTATTTCGTGTTATTTCGCGTTTAAAGTGATTGAAAGTTTAACAAAGACACATTTAATTTTCATTACTTCCACAGTAATTTTGTATTACTAGTCATAATAATATTATTATAAACAGCTTTCTAAAAATATAATACTATCTAATGAATATTAATTATTATTTTATCATGGTATTATTCGAATTTCGTAAGTTAGAAATCACTGAAATCAGAAGACTTTAATGTTTTTTTTAGTAAGCAATTTACTAGTCCCAGTGTTAACACAAGTAAAATTTGAAATTAAACAAATTCAAGTTTCTTGAGCACGCAAAATATGTTCCAAATTTCTGGAAATAAGGAAATAAAACCGCTTGAGACTTCCAGATAGTGTTGCTAGTAGAAAAAAAACGGGTTCACATTCACGCTAACTCCTCAAAGAGATTATCTGGCTGTTGGCACGGCGCCAACGGATCTGCATTTTCTTTTCGAATAAACTTTCTTCATTGTACAGCGTGTTACCGTCGGTTTAGCTTTTGAATGGAGCACTTATACTGCCTACGGGGTTTTCCGGTCGAAAAGTTGGAGTCTTAAAATAAATAAGACAGGGTTTATTACTTGTGCAATTGAATTCTATCTAGCAATTATGATGATAAGACTACTTTATTGACGACCCAATTAGTCCAGCGGTAGTTAATGCTGCCTGATGTGCTATGGGGTCCCGGGTTCGAATCCTGGTACAAATGTTTGTGTGATGAGCGTAAGCATTTGTATCTAAGTCATGGATATATCTATGTATAATATGTATGTATTTACAAAAAAAATTATATATATGTAGTATATCAAATAACTAGTATCCGTAACACAAGCCTCGTTGCTCGTTGCGTAGCTCGGAACTAGATGGCGCTGTGTCATAAAATCCAGAAGCATTTATTGCTCGAAAGTCTAGTGGTGTTACTACCACAAGACCAACGAAGCCTAGTGTATAATAAATAAAAAAGGTAATTAACCCAATTAAATATGGCGGCATATTCAACACCGTTAATGATATACAATGAAGGTTCACATTAATATATTATCGCATCACTTCCGCGAGTTGCCTATTAATTATATCTGGCGTTACAGATAAAATGAAAAATAGGTAGGTAATATATTTAATAGAAGGAATATAATATCATCACGCTTGTGCCCCCGAAAGGTTAGTCAGTGGTGTTCATTTGTACGTCTTATGTAATATGTAGTGGGAATGAATATTCCCACTACATATTACACAAGACACAAGACAATGGGAATCCATTACCTGTCCACAAAATTCTCACATACTACCTACATATGTAGATCTAACGGTCGGCCATACCTAACTATCTATCTATATAAATACTAGCTGACCCAGCAAACATTGTTTTTCCATATTATAGGGGTTGGTGATAGAAGAGTGAAATTTTAGGGTTATCAGTATTTATTCATGCCAAATCATGAAAAAAATACAAAACAGAATTTGATTCTCAGACCAACCAAATATTTGTGATAATCCGTCCAGCCGTTTTGGAGGAGTTCAGTGACAAACACCGTGACGCAAGATTTTTATATTTAAGATTTATTCCAGGAAAAATAGAAACTCACCACCAACTGCAGAGAAACCATTACATTAATTGTAGTATCTATAACTATGTTACAGTCATCTAAAAAATATCATAACCCCATTTACTTTAACTTCGAAACCTAATAGAAGAAAATGTTTATGTGATGAACATGGCCATTTAATAATAATAAATAAATCGTGTTACCCAAAAGTAATATCCGTTACACAAGCTTCGTTGCGTAACTAGAAAATAGATATTTCCGTATAATAATACCCATATAAATATAATATATATGGGTACAATACATCATTTTATATCTCCTATAAGTATAAAAAAATCAATAGTAAGGACCTGTGTTTCCCTAATTCACTTACCAAGAGTTGCACATGGAAGGAAAAAGTACAGATTTAGGTTTCAAAAAATATATAATAAACTAGACCAAGATGTAATCCGATTACAAGTACCCAGAAATTATCTCGGAGAAAAAAAAATGGCGTGCCTTTTTATAAACCCTGTTAGGGATTGGAAATAAAAATGGAGACGCTAGCCTGGCTTAAGTAATAAAATAAAAGCGTTGGGAAGGCACAAAACCTACATGATACTAAAACTATTCCAACGAAATAAAACTTGACGAGACGGAAAAACAAGAGTGTGTCAATGTATGTTTGAAATTCGACCTTATTAGTTCGTAAACTTAAACATACAATGGGGTTCCATTGTATTTTTATCCAAGACAAAAGTAACAGGAAAAGTGTTAATGCAAATGATTTCAAATGGTATCCGCCGTATCCTGATATTTAAAATGTGCCCAGTGAAAGTAATAATTAAGGGCAAAGCAATTGTAAGTTTGCAAGTAAGGCTGTAACGTCCTATTTTTTCTTACATAGTTAGCAAGCTTTTACGGAGATTTATCCATCTCTAGTTTGTCTTTATTGACGATCCAATTAGCTTAGTGGTTTTCAAGCTGCCTTCTGTGGTAGGGATTCAAAGCCCGATAGGGGCAAATATTTGTGTAATGAGCATGGGTATTTGTACTTGAATCATAGGTGTTTCTATGAACATATAATTATGTAGTGTGTGTGGACATTATTACACAGCGTCATCTAATTTGAAACTAAGTAACAAGGTTTGTGTTACATGGTGAAAAAACTACATCGTTTTTGTTGATTTCAATACATTATTAACCCATTATTCTCCCACTGCTGGGCACAGGTCTCCTCTCATTTAAGAGGGATTCGGCTATAGTCCACCACGCTAGCCTACTGTAGGTTGGCAGACTTCACATGACAACGAGAAAATCTCTCAAGCATGCAGATTTCCTCACGATGTTTTCCTTCACCGTTTGAGCATGTGATAAATACGCACATAACTTCCGAAAGGTTAATGGTTTGAACTCGAGACCGCTGACATCTCAGTCCACTGGTCTCCCCACTAGGCTACCACAGCTCCTATAACATTGATTCTAAAACAAACCTTGAGATATTAAAATGACTAGAAAAAATACGTATACACACTTCATCGTAAATAATATCGCAATAAAAATAAAATAGAATAGCTGGTATCTATACCATTTTACATATATCAGGTAACATGATTTTGAATCAGTAATGCGTGCCGAATTCAAACTTCATAGTTATAATACTAAGCTATCACGTCCATGATCAAGTTAACCACGTTATATTTAATAAGCTTTGCATAAGCCTAACTAAATTACCAATTCTATAAATGAAAACGTAGAGAGATTATCATTTAACGACCTAATTAGTCCAGCGGTAGTTAACACTGCCTTCTGTGGTCCCGGGTTCGAATCCCGGTAGGGACAAATGTTTGTGTGATGAGCATAAACATTTGTATCCGAGTCATGGATGTATCTATGTATAATATGTATGTATTTACAAAAAATAGTATATCAACCTACTAGTATCCGTAACACAAGCCTCGTTGCTTAGCTCGGAACTAGAAGGCGCTGTGTCATAATGTCTAGAAATATTATTATTATTATTATTTAAGGCGGTACTTATTATAAATACCTACTGGTTCTATACCAGACACTCATTTTGTTGGTGTAATTATATAAATTTCCACGTTAATCACAAGTCCATTGGAGATAATATTTCAACTTGTACCACATTAGGATACGCTGGCCACTTGGGATTCTATAAATCACGCTGCAGATGTAACCGGAACCCATACCACTAATTTACGAAAGCAACGAGGGGTTACAGCATTTTATATTTTACTGTATAATAAATAAAGCCTAAAGTTTTAAATCGTTTTATTATATTACACTCTGCGATTAATTACGAAAGCAAGGAAATAATTTTGGAGCTTTAAAACGATTGCCGTTAGAATAAAAAAAGTATTTTGAGTTTCAATTTGTTCAACATCAAAACTTGAATTATTGTAATATCAAAATGTATGCAGCTTCGTATGAAATCGCGTTAGTGCAAAACAAAATGCAACAAAATAAATTGGATCAAGTTTTATTCGTGGAAAAATACGCGGAAATATTTCCAGTTTACAAATTGAATGCTCAAAATTATTTGCATATTTTGCAGCGACCACGGTTCATCCATTGATTTTTTTGCAAACATGCGTAACATTCCAATTCGATTGAAACCCGTGAACGTTTGATCGAATATTATGGTGCGCCACAGTAATTTGATCATTCGCGTTGGCGTGTTACAAATCCAGTAAAATGCTAGAACACCAATAGCGGTTTTCCAAATATGTTAAAATCGGCCTCCAGTCTGTTTTGATGTGACTGAATTTCAGTATATCATACGAAGCAATTGCGATCTCACTTCTGCAACTCGATGAGTGGACTATACCGATTAGACAATCAATCGACTTTTAATCTTACAAGATTTCTGACTACCGCCAAGGATTGTTATTATTATTAAGTATATTAGTTATTGTAGCAACCGCGAAAGGCAACTTACTTATGGCTTTACGAAGCCCAAAGAAGTCTCCATATCACATTGAAACTTCTGCGGGCCTTAAATAAGTATCCATATTGACGTTAAATAATATTTAATTATTACTAAACCTCCATCCCGACGAAATGTTAACTAATTTGCCAGTAAAAAGTAAACACACATACTTACGCACATATACATAGGTACAGTCTAACAACCTAATTGATATACATGCAACTATCGACCGATCTATGTGTGAATATAACCAATTAGCTTGTTAGAGTGTACGTAGGTACGTTATTTTTGAATAGAAAGAGAATCAAAGCAATTCGAAACACCTCACTCTTTCCACCGAAACCAAATAGCCATAGAAACAAAAACAAAAAGTAGGAAAACTCAACGTTATGAACAGCTGCAAGGCTTTTACCAGGAAATATAAATAAACACGCAGTCAGGGAGGTACAATCTGTTGAGATAAATAAGTTAGCTGTAAGTTTACGAGGATAGGAACAGAGCAAACAAGATGGCTCACAGGCGCCATTACAGAGTCCACAACTAAACGGATAGAGTGCAATTCAATGCTTGCCCACGCAACCTCGGACTTGTTTAAATCGGACTAGTGATGTTTCAACGGCTCGTGAACAATTAGTCGAGTTTAATTGCACTTTCCATATAATGTCTATTTTAGAGATACTGCATATAGACTTTGTAAGCTAGTCAGTTCTCTATAATTTAGTGGAGAAATCTTCAATATAATATGAAATACGTTGTGTTCGTTATATTCACTACCTATTGATAAGTTGATAAGCCTGGGGTCCCGGCTTCGATTTCCAGGTCGAGCAGTGTTAAAAAGATAACCTATAAAATTCTCAGTAGGTATAATCGTATCTCGTTTAATGGTAATAGGCTCGCTCCCATGGTAACTGTACTAAGACTAGACGTAGATCCCTACCTAGCTTGTCTAGAATACAGGTGTGTTCGTTTTATAATACCTATATTTATAATAAAGTAGATACGTACGCATACGAGAGCAAACGCAAGATTATTTTTATAAGTAACTAAAAATTATCTCTAAGAATTCTCTTAGTAAGAATAATATCGATTAGGGACATTAATATTGAATGAACTACATCACTAATGTCCTCAGGGATTTTGCTTGAGCAAACTAAGAACTAGGCCACTCGAAACTTCTATCATGTTCCAAAACGCGTTTGAAATTGGAATAAGAATGTAAAATTGAATTCCGAACGCTCACTCGGCCAATTCTCGGTATCCCTTGTACGAATATTGCGTTCGGATACTCGATCTTTATTGGATCTGGCAAGTACGGATAAATATTATGGATATACGTACGTATATATGTGAAAAGTTTCAATACCCGTATTTGGATTGTACTCTCCGTAATCAAATATCTGGATTGAGAATTTGAACGAACGTGGAAAAAAGAATGAATTGTTTACAAAACCGCTTTCCCGGAGTGTTATTAAGTGAACAATGCTCGAAACCGGTCGTTATTTCTATTAATTAAGCGTCCGAGAGATGTGACTTTGTGCCTATCAGGAACCGACCGATAAATAAATAGTTTTGCATCTAATTAATAAGGCATAGAACCAATGACATATTATTATATAGACACGTCATGCACGAACATTTACATTATCAGCCTATAGCCGTCCACTGCTGAACGTAGGCCTCCCCCAAAGAGCGCCAACCATCCCGGTTTTGGGCAGCTCGCATCCATCCGCTACCAGCCACCTTCTTCAAATCGTCGGTCCATCGTGTCGCAGGTCGTCCTACACTACGTTTGCCCAGTCGCGGTCTCCACTCTAACACTTGTCTGCTCCATCGGCTGTCCGTCCGTCTGCAGACATGGCCGGCCCACTTCCACTTCAGCGTGCATATTCTACGAGCAATGTCGGAGACTTTAGTTCTTTGGCGAATGACTTCGTTGCGAATTCTATCCACCAAAGAAACCCCAAGCATTGCTCTCTCCATTGCACGCTGAGCAACCTGGAATTTGTGGACCAGTCCTTTGGTCAGTGTCCACGTTTCGGCTCCGTAGGTCATCACGGGTAGGACGCACTGGTTAAAGACCCTGGTCTTCAAAGATTGTGGGATCGACGATTTAAAGATATCACGTAGCCTCCCGAATGCCGCCCAGCCCAAGCGTATTCTTCTGGCCGCCTCCTTCTCGAAGTTGTGCCGCCCCAGTTGAATAGTTTGGCCTAGATATATGTACTCCTGCACAACCTCGAGGTAAGCGCCATTCACGTATACAGGTCTCTGGATGACATGCTCATTATACATGACTTTGGTTTTATCCAAGTTCATCCCGAGACCCACCCGCCTTGAAGAATCGCCAAGGCTGTTTAGCATCACCTCCAGCTCCTGCAGAGATTCTGCCATAATGACAATGTCGTCCGCAAAACGGAGGTGCGAAATGTACTGGCCGTTAATATTTATGCCGAGTCCGTTCCAGTCAAGCGTCTTGAAAACGTCCTCCAACGCGTTTGTAAACAGTTTCGGAGAGATAACGTCTCCCTGTCTTACCCCGCGACGCAGTTGGATTGGTTTTGTGCTCTGGTCTTGTACTTGGACGGTCATAGTTGCGGCCTTGTACAGATATTTTAGCACCTCAACGTATCGACAGTCAACTAGGCATCTCTGCATAGACTCCAGCACAGTCCAGGTCTCGACGGTATCGAAGGCTTTCTCGTAGTCCACATACGCTAGGCAGAGAGGCCGATTATATTCCTCTGTCTTTTGAATGATCTGCCTGAGGGTGTGTATGTGTTCTACGGTGCTGTAGCCTTTCCGAAACCCGGCCTGCTCTGGCGGCTGAAAGTCATCGAATTTTTGGGCAAGACGATTCGAGATAACTCTCGAAAAAAACTTGTAAACATGGCTCAAGAGTGATATGGGGCGATAGTTCTTCAGGAGCGTGTTATCGCCCTTTTTAAAGAATAAAACTACCACGCTCCTGTTCCATGCCTCCGGTGTTATGCCTGTGTGGATGACGGAATTGAAAAGCTTACTAAGCTCGATCAAGACAGGTGTTCCTCCTGCCTTGAGTAACTCCGTCGTTATCCCGTCATCCCCCGGAGCTTTGTTATTATGAAGCTGTTCGAGAGCTATTCTAATCTCATCCATGTCGATGTCGGGAAGCTCGTCTGTGCGGTGGCGTGTAAGCCTGGCCCGCGGATCATCCACTCGTTGGGCCTGAGGTGGGGACGTTTTTTGGGAGTATAGGTCCCCGTAAAACCTTTCGACTTCAGCGAGTATCTCTGGCTTCGAGGTGACGGTAGTGCCCTGTGACGTTCTGAGTTTCGTCAGGTGACAACGGGAGGTATGCAGCTTGGCGAATACCTTCGAGCCTTTGTTTTGCTCTATGACTTGCTCAATAGTTCGGGTATTCGCGCGTCGATTATCGCGTCTTATCAACTTTTTCACCTCCCTGTTAAGTACCTGGCGCTCAGACGGTGTGGCATTTGTAAGTTCTCGTCGTTTCCTCATCAATTCCAGAGTTTCACTTGTGAGTACCGACTTACGTCCTTTGCTCTTTGGTCGAAAGTATTTATAGCCCACCTCGCGGATGACACGTACCAGGCCATCACGAACATTACGGCTATGCAAAATGGCGACAGCGACTAATTTGTTCAAAGAAAGGGAAAGACATTTTTATCTTTCACTGTTGTAGTATAATTTGTAAACACATAAAGGCATCTTGTTCTCAGGAAGTATAAAACTATTAAGCACGAATTAATTTTACGGAACGTACCCTCGCAACGCTAGTTGGTGCGTCACTAAACGCGATCCCGGCAATTGCCTTAATTTCTTGTTGCCATTTTAGAGAGCGGGTAACGTATCTGTAGTTTTTTATATCATTGCATAGAACTTATTATTTCTTCCATAAATAAAATGAAATTATAATCAAATTGTGAACACATTCTGTACCTTCTATTTTACATAGGTACCTTTAAAATGGTAATGCTGAATAGACACCAGTATTGCCAGTAAAAGCGTTGTTTGAACGAAAGACCGAACTGAGTGAACGGAATGATGTTTGTTTCATTCAGAGTGAGTTTGATGCTTTTGGCCTGGTCGTGTTTTGTTTTAAGGTTGAGAAAACAATTGCCTGTCAAGGAAAGTGTTATGGTAAAATGTGCGCATATGTATTGTGGCTGAAGAAAATGGTTTATATGATAATATAAACATAGGTTTTATTCTGTCTCCTTCTGAAACTTTTCTCTACGAAGTGACGGTCCACTGTCAATACTGATATCCTTATCATAAATTGGTTGCCAGAGTTTCGAGATTTCTGAAACTCTAGCAACACTAATAATATTTCCTAATTATAACTTTTTGTACGGAAAATATAAATCTACTACATATTTTATTTACTAAATAATACATACTAAAGACTGCCTTGTTGGTCTAGTGGTCGTACAGTGCAACTGCAGAGCAAGAGGTCCTGGGGGCCATTCCCTGGTCGAGCAAAGTGTTATTCGGTTTTTCTGTGAAATTCTCAGTAGCATCTCGGAGTTTGGATTCGTGCCCGGTTAATGGAAATAGACTCGCCTCCTGTTACATGGGACCTAAAACATTTCGGCGAAACGTGGGTTTACAGTAGTACACCTCTGCCTAACCCTTTGGGGACGACAGGCGTGATGGTATGTTATGTTATGTAAAAACCGTACTCAAATATCCCACAACATCGAAACCATTGAATTAGTAAAATACCTACTTAAATTAACAATTTTAATGATTTGATTCACCCATTACCAAATGTAAGTTAAGTACATAAATAAAACCTCTGGCAACACACCATGGCTTGTGCTTTAATTACCACTATAACACCCATAAAGTTAACACGCACTTTTTCCACATCGTAAAACTAAAAGCCTACTTGCCTGCCCACCCTTATTTCGTGGAGCGTATAAAGTAAATAACATGAAGGACTTGCACCAAAGTGTATACGTGTAATGGATCGTAAATATCTAAGTTATAAGAATATTAAAAACAGAATATCAAAACAAAAGAACAAAAGAAATACTGTTTAAAATTGGAATTCTGATAAAATTGAAGATAAAACAGATCTAAAAACGGGTTGTGCCGTATTCATCCTATGACGTCTCATCCCACACGTTTTTAATGCTTAACTCAACCGATTTTTATTCCTTACTCATCCGGTAGCAATATTTTGATTTTATTATTCTTTATTCGCCCTATGAGTATTCCTAACTCAACTTAAAAAGAAAATATTAGCATCATGTATATATTATATACCTAGTATGGTGAACAAAAAATGATATTAAATGAATGAATCAAATCTCACTAAGGAAATAAAAATTGAATATGGAGGAAGCAGAGAAAGTATGCAACAATATTTAGATGCTGCTCACCCCTTAAATTTGGGTAACAGGCGTATATTTATGCAGGTATGTGTGCAAGTAATAAATGATATTATAAAATAATAAAACAGTGATTTAAACATAATCAAGGGTATATTATAAATAAAAAATCCAACATTCATTTAAATCAACTACAACATACAGAACAGAAATATATAAGTTAGAATGTACTACGTGGAACTAGTTATTAAAAAAATAGAAAAGGTTTAATTTAAAACAATATTTTCTTTTTAAATAGGATAGTTTACTTTAATCAGCAAAATCTGGAATTAATATTGAATAAAACTTCTATGACATAATAAAAATAATAATATTTTTTGTTTCTGATGTATTTCTGAAGCAATATTTCTCGTAAAATAAGTTTTCATACAATAAATCTAAATCCAAGAATTAGATTGTCCATAATTATTAAAATAATATCAATATACCGTGATAAAATCCATAAAAAATAGTTTTATTTCAATGTCTTATATTCGCGTAAGTATAGGAAATCAATAACTTATGATAAAATCAAGAAAGTCATAATAACAATTTCGCACTAAATTTCTTTTTAAAAGCTAAGTCAAAAATAGAGTTTTATTGGCGACTCGGTGGCGCAGTGGCTGAGCGATCGGCTTGTGCGTCACGGGTTGCAGGTTCGATCCCCGCACAGAGCAAATATTCGTACGTTCTACAGGTAGTTGTTCAGAGTCTGGGCGTTTGTGTATGTGAAAATTTGTGTTTGTAAACGCACCCACAACACAGGAGAAAATCCTAGTGTGGGGCAAGGTTTTTACAAAAAAAAATATATAAAAGAGTTTGTTCGTCGGAATCTTTTTTGATAATGATAATAACAAAATGACAACAAAATTTCGTGACGTCTACATCGCGTTAGCGCAGCGTTCAATTGACTGCAGAGAAAACGCCGCGACAACGCGGCTCGTAAGCAGGGCTGCTAGATTGTATCTTTTGATACCAAATTGGTATAATTGGACGATGTATTGTATCGATGTGGTATCCATGATCATTTGGTATAATTCGATTAATTCGATACAAAAGCAAGACGCTCACAAAAAAAAGGTCATGCCAAGAAGGTGTCCGCTAATTCTGCAAAGGATAATAGAATAATCGAGGGATTTGAGCTACAAAAAAAAAAAAAGCTCATCCGACATACAGTGGGCAGTATGGTATAATACCATCACATTTGGTATAATTTCAGATGCTAAATGGCATAATTTCGTCGTTGCTTACTGGCAGCCCTGCTCGTAAGCCGCGTTGTCACGGCGGCTGCGCTGCGTATACACCCATCAAACGCCTACGCTGGACCAACGCTAGTATGAAGGAGCCCTTAGTGTTATTTTTCCTGCTATAAAGCTTGTATCACTGTCTAGATTCTAGAACATAAAAGTAAAAAAAAATACAAAACTATTACATATAACTTAGAATCGATTTATCGTCCCAATCTAATTATAAGGCCAATGATTTCTTTGCTTAGAATTCCTATTTATGAAATATTAACAATAATTGTCAAAATGGGTCTAACCTCTACGACTTTGTGTTGTGGGCTTATTGATAATTGAAAAAAAAATAGTTATCACCAATGACATATTATTATATAGACACGTCATGCACGAACATTACGGCTATGCAAAATGGCGACAGTTGCTAATTTGTGCAAAGAAAGGGAAAGACACATTTTTATCTTTCACTGTTGTAGTATAATTTGTAAACACATGAAGGCATCTTGTTCTCGGGAAGTATAAAACTATTAAGCACGAATTATGTTTACGGAACGTACCCTCGCAATGCTGGTTGGTGCGTCACTAAGCGCGATCCCGGCAATTGCCTTGATTTCTTGTTGCCATTTTAGAGAGCGGGTAACGTATCTATAGTTTTTTATATCATTGGTTATCTCTATTATTATAGCCGTAAAAAGAAAGTGCTATCTCTTTCACTCATTAGTATATGGATAGGACTTAACAATAGAATACCACAGCTTAACTTGATACACAGTTTGTCACCTGGGCTTACTTGAAGATTTTTTTATTTATTAATACGAACAATTATAGTTTAAAATATATTTTTTTTGCAGTCCATACAAGTCGTGTATTTTCTTAGTCATTTTTGGTATGAGTAATCTTTAGGATGAGCTAGGAATACGATTCGGTTGAGATAAGAAAATAATGTAATCGGTTGAGTTAGGAATATACTTTGGGACGAATCAAGAATATTGTACCTAATGGGATGAGACGTCAAAGGATGAATACGGCATAACCCCTAAAAACAAACCAATTTAAATAAATGAGTGTTCTCATAAAAAAGTTTTTATGTGAAAATTATAATCAACAAAGTGTTATGTTATTGTAGTATTAAATTATATTTGTTATATGACCTTTCAGTGTTCATCTGTAAGACTTATTATTGTAATATAATATACGACACATGAGTGATATAAACGTTATGACAAAGTACCTACGTAATAAAATACGTATTTTATTCAAGATATACGATGATATATAAAAAAAATGTCATAAATAATTAAAAAAACTAAAAAGAACGATACTATAACTACATGTACTTCACACGTCATATATGTACATTAGTTATAACATACCAAAACCCTGTATGCGCTACAGTCATACATTCGATTCGAAAAAAGCTACCAGCGACCACTACACTTATGAGACAATCCATATATAAACATATATTATGTATCCAAAGTAGTAGAATATATTGAACCTAGCGTTGAAAATATGACTCTTCCGATTTCGTCAATTTAACCGTTTCAAATAATTAATTCACATTAATTGTACACAGTTCTTACAAACAAAATATAATATTTATGTTCGTACCTATTTGGTTACATCGACCGCAAAACCATAACTAATAGTCCAAGATCCCAGGGCCGCCAGACGTCACGTATTTTCTGACGAACCAAATGTGGATTATTGAGTAGTGCTAGTATGTACTAAGAACGCATGCCTACCAGCTATCTTGCCTAGTGGGCCAATTTTCAGGTATCAGGTAATCAAGGTACACACAAATATTACTTACCTCACGTAAATTCTCCAAGCTGATTTTTACGTATATTGTAGGCAATATCCTTAAAAATAAGTTGCCAATACTCCCAGACACTTTCCGTCGGCCGTATTGCTTTGCAGACGCTTTAAAGCTCCCGAAGGAATTAATCAACTTCACGTAAATTATGATGTTCATGTCCATTCTAGTAAAAGGTTTCAAAATAGTTGTGACAGATGACAGACCGATCATAGGAGCCAATCATCCCCCTTAATTCAATTTTAATGCCACTGTGGGTAGGAGCGTGAGGGTATTATCAACGCGCATGAGAGTGAGCCAGATTGCGAATATGCGGAAGTCTAGGGGATGATTGGCCCCTTGGATCGCTCTGTCTTCTCGTAAAAGGTTTCATATAGTTGTCTGGTGGAGATATAAACAATGGAACATCATAATTTACGTGAAGTTCCACTAGGCAAGTTAGCTAGTAGGCATGCGTTCTTAGTACATACTAGCACTACTCAATAACCCACATTTGGTTCGTCAGAAAATACGTGACGTCTGGCGGCCCTGGGATCTTACTCTATAAACTTAATAGCTGATTAAAATTGTGGTTATGGATACTGTTTTAATGAGAAATGCATATCAGTTATCATTTATATTAATTTAGTTCCTGTTTACGTAACATTGCCAATTATAAAAAAAAATGATTAAAAATTCCTTTGAGTGGATGATTTCGTCATAAAACGTATCAATTGCAAAAATTTCTAGAGTCAAGAGTTAATTCAGTACAAGCGATTATAAATATGTATAGAAATAAAATAAGATAGATAGACAAGTATTTGTTTATACGTAGATTGGCAACGATATCAAATAGGCTTCAGCCGATAGAGTTTCGCTGGTACAAAATAGACGCATTTTTTATTTGAATTCAGTGAGCGCTTATCTAAAGCAGCAGGAAGTTTTCCGTACATGCCTTCTTACGAATTGTCGTATTTTCTTTCATAGATCTTGGTTCTCAAAACCTTTAAAAACTTAGCGGATCTCCTGACTGAACCTGTAGACTAAGGCGTGTACAAGGCACACGGTATCAAAAGCCGTCGGATCCAAGTAAGTCTATACACGATCACGTACAATACATGACATACATTAATAGAATAGGGACTATAATAAACCGCGCATCAAAAATACTGATTGAGCACCAAAATTACTGATTGAGCAGCAAAATACAGATATCGGTTAGGTTAGGTTAGAACTGCGACCACACAACGCCAGAACCAAATCCGAATACCAAGAAAGTCTATATAAGTAATAAAAATACTTTTAATGAACATATTTTGGTGCACATTCAGTATATTTGGTGGAACACAGGCAAAATTAGGTAAATGAAAAGGGAATAAATTGAAGTACTTTTAAATACCATCCATAGAATAGTACCTCGACTTTATTTATAAGTAGGTACTATAACAACCACAAGCCAATAATTTAATATGTGACGTATACATATAACTGAAATCTACCTATAACGTGAACTTTCGAAATTCTTTAACTTCTTTGCTGTGCATAAGATGACAGCAGTTACAACTGTTTAGAATGTTTTATTTTACTCATCATCATCATCATCATCATCATCATTAACCCATTATCGTTTCACTCCTGGGCACGGGTCTCCTCTCATTTGAAAGGGATTAGGCCATAGTCTACCACGCTAGCCTAATGCGGGTTGGCAGACTTCACATGCCATCGAAAAATCTCTCAAGCATGCAGGTTTCCTCGCGATGTTTTCCTTCATCGTTTGAGCATGTGATAAATACGCACATAACTTACGAAAAGTCAGTGGTGCATTCCTTGGGTTTGAACTCGAGACCTCTAACATTGCAGTCCACTGGTCTCACCGCTAGGCTACCACAGCTCACACAGTTTCTTTTACTAAAAGACCGAAAATTTATGATACATTAACTTGAGTCGTATTAACAGTTCCAATTTCCAGACTTCTTTTTTAAGTTAAACATAAAAATATCGTTTTGTAACAATAAATCATAAAAAACATTAAAAAGTTGAAATTACATTAAAATTAAATTAAGCATATTTACCTAATACCTTGAGTGTCAAACTTTAGGTAATATTAAAAGTTTATTTTATTACTTAAAAACGTGATGTACACGCTCCCGAATTAGGAAAGGCAATATTTTTAGATTTATTACTTTATGCTCCTTGAATATTAAGTAACTCAAGTTTGGGAGGACCTTTTTGTTTGAGACCTTTTTTCCTTGTTGCTGCTCGACGTTAGTGATTAAATAAAAAAGCTTTAAATGAAGTTTTATAGAAGTGGAATTTATTGAAGTTTTTGATACAGATTCTTATATTTCTTATATATGTATATTTTCTTGTATATTTTTTCAGAAATCTAGAGCACCGAGAGCTCAGTCTACCGTAGAAAATACAAAGCGTTAATAAAATATAACAATTTATAGATGAATGAAATATAATACTATTGCCACAAAAATATGCGAAAACTAACAACGTACAAAAATAATTTTCTTTAGTCCATATATAAAATACAATAACTGACCTACCATTGATTATTTCTTGTATAATTTGCCAAATTATAAACCAGTGATCCATTTCAAATAATATTCATTTGGTGTATGTACTTCAATAACCAATACCAATATTTATCAAGTTTTAATTCGAAACAACAAAAGAATTTATAAATAGAAAGTTAATCATCAATTTCGTTAAGAACTCTTCAACATTTTTCAAGTTCTTGATTCATACAAAAAGAAATTACCAATTCACATTATTAAGGTTAACAAACCCGGAGCTATTCGTAGAATATACAAGTTAATTTGGAAGTCGGTAACAGCACGTAGGAAACTGGCAACGAGCTAGAGAAAGTAAGAAACTTAGTTTAAATGTACTCCACATCGCTTTAAAAGTACAGCCTGTATTATAGATGAGGCCAACTTGGCTGGAGGAAAAGAACTTTATATGGAAAATATAAATAGCCATTAATTTTGGGAATTAAACTTTAAGAGGAAAGAAAACAAAAAACTAAGCAAGACAGGGAAAACGACGCGTCATTTTAAGAAGACTGACATCCAGATGTGATTGTAAATAACAAAGGAAGAAATAGAAAAATGGTATAAGAGGTATTTAAAAGGCACCTATTGATATTGTAAAAATATGGATATCTACTGTAGAAATTGACACGCGTCACCGAATCTTTGTTATCAAAATAGATATACAATGATGTAGTAGATTCATTAAGTAAAACTTCACTGGTTGCACATACTTTGCTCTAAAAAGACGCCATTTAGGAGATAACTACTGAGAATTCACTAAAAAAATCTCAACAACAGTGGACCCTGGAGAGTCAAACAAGCTGGTGATTTGCTGGTTAGATATTGGAGTCCTAAATTATAATGGTCCATTATTTTTATTTAGTTTTTAGTAGTAGAAGAAAAATACTACGGTATCCATACTAAGGTCTAGTATACATACATACATACATTATCAGCCTATAGCCGTCCACTGCTGAACGTAGGCCTCCCCCAAAGAGCGCCAACCAAGGTCTAGTGATTGTAAGAAATTATTCTCATAAAAATTTTGATCTTCTTCGTAACTTACATCAGCAACACTTAATGACTATTAGTATTACATCTCCATAAGTGATATTTTTCACCTTAACCAAACTTATCCAAAATCCTCTTGGGAAAATTATTAAAATCCTTATGTACAGATACATTAGGTGTATAATCGATTGAGTGCATTACCGTTATGCACTCCCAAGTGCCGACTCAAAACCTGTTCCATTTAGCTTCCAAACATCTTACGTTGCACTTAAGAGTTCGTTAGTTTGTTGTTACTTAAGGTGTCACCCACACGTTTCTTTGGCGGGACAGTGGTTAATGGGAGTTTCCAAAGTAGTCTTAACAAGTATTGAAGTGCAAACTTTTGGCCAACGTTTCTTAGTAATGTAGAGAAAATATTGGAAGTATCTTGAAACAAATCAGGATTTACTGAAGAACTGATTGATGAAGCGGGTTAATCTAACAACACCCAATTTAAGAAATCTGCAATAAAAATTGGACATATATTGCTTAAAGTCGCCAAACGGACTTCGGTGAATCTGCAATATTGTTGTATTTAATTATGCAAAGTCTTGCAAATACAAATTCTCCTCATATATACAACAGCAATGCTATTTTGTTGCTTACAAAACTTTTGTACAGGTACAGATTACACTAAATTAAGTTAAGTGTGATTCGCAACAGTACGTCCAGTCCATGTGTACAATACCACCCGTCCCCCCTCCCCCTTCCCAGAACGCCTGAAATTCGCATTCAGTGCAAGCTCATTAGCTAACTTTCGAGAAACGCAAATATATTCAAAACATACCTTATACCTATTCTACATACATACATACATACCGCTTATCGTCCCTGAAGACTTAGAGGTGTATTAATGTATACTCATATTTTCCGGTATGTTTTAAATGAAATGATTGTTTATGTAAATAGATATTTTTAAAGACACTTTTACAAGTCATGTAAGATTTTATTAGTATCTAGATGGCATCGGCATTTCCTAACTGACGACCTCTGAGAAGAAATGCCGAAAGAAACTCAGAGAATCATGGTACTTATTGCCATCAAGCGGGCACGAATCCAAATTTCGAGCTGCTACTGCGAATTTCATAGAAAAACCCAATAACACTTTGTTCGAACTGGGAATCTTGCTCAGCAGTTGCAGATACTTACAACCATTGGACCAAAAAGGCAGTTTTCAACGATGCAGAAGCAACGAGCAACGGTACATTAATGTTTTATTGTTTGTGCCATATGCGTACCAAGATAGAATTTTTTGCTCATTATAATTACATTCCATTATATTTTCAACAAAATACAGCCATCATTCCTGTACAGGTAAATCAAGTTAATGGAACAAATTGCACCCATTCACCGCTCGTAAAATACACAAAACCGAACTGGATTCAGTATGAAAGCACTTAATGTTATTATTTAGTTGGGCGAACAAACTAAATTATATAATTTTGTCTGCTGTTGATACGCAAAATGGAACGACGAGATGTTACAAACATGTTTATTTACTGTTTAGATTGATATGAAATAACTATTGCGGTACGGCCTAAATTTATACCAGTCAGCATACTATATGTTTTCAAATAATTGTTTTCAGGACAATGACTTGTCCATTAAGAAGCCATCTGTCTATTTTAGACAAATAAGGGTTTAACGTGTTCAATTATTTAAGATAGTTTTTATCTCAAATCACAACATAGGCAAGTCTTTCGAATCTACATTCGATTTATAGCAAAGAACTGGGTTTCTCTTTGAATATGAAGGCACATGGTAATTGTAGATGTATAAAACATATCTACCTAGCCCTTTCAGGCAAACAGGCACAATAGCATGGTAGCATGGTGGGTCAGCTAATGACTGTAGACTGGTAGAACAATGCGCCGGTATTCCGTTGATGGTAATAATTGGTAGAAGCCTATTATGTGCCTACCTACTAGTAATCAATATCACATATACCTAGCCTATTTGTGTAGAGTACAAATACGTGTTTGAGTACAATATCCAGAAGTGTATTGGAAAGATTAATTAGAATATGAAATTCCGAACAAGGAACTGTAACGATAAATAAAATATGAAGTAGAATTTATTGTTGAATAAGCATCGAACTATTACAAATACGTTTCAAAAGCTATGAACATAGAACGTTTTATTAATTGGCTGCCGCTGTCATAACAATGTTAAGTATTCCGTAATTTAAGGGAAACACAACACACACATTTAGACTCACACAAAAATACACGAGTCCATTCAAACGCGGAAGGATATTCGGATTCGACATGGTCGGAGCAGACTGAATGAACGTTGGCGTTGGAGAGACAGCTTAAACGCCCGCAGAACCGCAAATACGTGTCTGTCTAAGAACCGTGTATACAGACTGAAATCGTCAATTGTTTTCAGGAAGCGCGAACGTTTTGTCCCAAGAGGGTATTCAGACAACAATCAGATGGGAGTGACGTCGAGAAGCGTTCATTAGTTTATTTTCTCATTTGCGAACGACAACAAAGAATAGTATTGTTCGAGACCTCACTTCGCGATTAATTTCTCCGGCGCGTGACCTATTTTTGCGGGAATATAGGTTTGGATCAATATTGAGTTGGTGTTGGTATGAATAAATAAATAAAATAAAATGTTTATTTCAAATGACATGAGTGCAACTAATAAAATTAGAAGTCGCCATTGAGGCGAAAAATTGCTTGTCTTGGGAGACTTTTGCTTGACTTAGAGAACTATGAGTTGACATTAACGTTAAAAGTTTTATTCTTCATTAAAAGTACCTAATAACTTTATTAACCAGCAAATAAAATTTAAATATTAAAACTTTAAATCAATCGACATTTCACCTTTATTCTATTTTATATTCAATTCTATATAGGGTAAACTACCCTAATGTTAGCACCCTACCAATTTATTGGCACCTTACACAATTTTAACTATATTAAAATTATCAGAACGCAAAACATATTTTTTCAAATAGGAAAACATCCGTAGTTTTATACTCTATTGCCCTGCCAGCATAGAAACAGGTGTATTTTCAATATGGTGCCTCATAAGAAATTAAGTGACGTGTCTGAACGTTCGTGGAAAAAATTTATAAAATTTTGATTTTTTGCTAAGGTAAGACTAATTTTATTCTTGTGTATATTAGTTGATCTTTTGAATTTTGACTACAAATGTTATTTCATGTGATTTAAGAGTGCTTAATATTATTTAAGCCGTACATAAATTATTGTATTAATGGCGATTTTCATATTTTTTAACCGTGCTAACATTTGGTATCAAAAATATGCCATTAACCTTTTATTGGCCCCTGCCAATGATGTTAGATCTATTTATTGGCATGTATCAATAATTGATAATTCTGTTGTGTTCATGATTGGTAACATTGATATTCGTTTCAGTTAACTAACATGAAACCAACGTAGCGAAATTATGTAAAAGTAAAATCAGTAAAGGTGAGTCGTAAGGTGTATACAGAGAAAAGTATGCTTTAAGCGTAAATCCTTAATGACATACTTGTGTTGAAAAACTTTTATCTGAAATGGAAGACTAATCGAAGATGAATTAAAATTACCTAGTTATATGATTTATGACTGATTTTTTATTACTAATTATTTAAGAAGAATAACTCTTTCCAATAAATGCCTACCTCTGACTTTGTTTCTAATATTTTTGAACTAATTAATGTTCCTACGCAAATATACCTATATCTATATATTATATTAATTAAAGCCCTAGAATTTAGAATAGCTGTAATATTGTCTTCTACTCATTTAAGTGTATACCCACAAAATGAGTGAGGGGCCAATAATAGGTAATTTTAACTGCCAATAAAAGGGTTACCTATGCCAACAATTGGTTTTTTGAGACATTTCTTTATAACATAAAAACTATGCAATAATCTACTTTAAATTGAAATAAAAAGTACATATAATCAATCTTCTATGTGTAGTTAACCAATATGGATACTTACCTTGTTAAAATTAAAAAGACATGCCTAATTTTAATGTTTTATACAAGCTACTCCTTAAAGTGCCAATAAATGGGTGTTTTACCCTACTATTCAACTTTTCGTAGACATTTTTTGTTTTGTTGTTAAAAATTAAATGCTTTCAGCGATCCTCTGAAACACCAGCGACCAAAAACGTATGTTGTAAAGGACTAAGCGTTGTCTATGACAGTTTAAAAGCAACGTAAGGCGAGACTCGCGCCATAATAGCTCATTTTGGCGCGAAATGTTGACAAAATTGGTGCGAACAGGGCTGACGGGTATTACGAAATTTTATTAGTGATACTATTACAATTATTTTTCGTTTCTGTCCGTCTAGACGGCACGTTCCTATGATAGACTACAACTACCATCTAAGTTTTTTATTTAATGTGTTTTGTCAGCCTTCTTCTATGTTCTTTATTATTTTTTTAATGTTCGCTTAGACCTTTTTGTTGATTGTTTATGTATATCTAAAGTACCTAGCCATTGTCTATAAAGTAACATGTCATTTTGCAATTAGTTTTTTTTTTCTATAAAACAGATACTTATTTATATGGTTGTTGTATCATTTATTTAAAAAATATATCAGCAGGTCATGTGATTATTTTGAAACTTGTAATTAAAACCTGTATAGAAAATATACCCTATCGATATCCTACGTATTATTATCCATAGAAAAAATAAACACCAAATTCATGCAGAGCACAATTTCTCAACATCTACATTTAGCATTATAAAACCAATAGTTAAAAATAGTTAATGTTATCTGGTCGTCAGTTAGGAAATCTTTAGGATCTTTTAAAATGACCTTATACATGACTTGTAAAAGTGTCTTTAAAAGATCTATTTACAGAAATTAATAATCACTCAATCATTTAATCATTTAGGTACATACTTGAATCATTTACATTTTCCTATGTATTATAAGTATGTATTTACAAAAAAAAAGTATATAAGTATTTATATCCATTGTCTAGTACCCATAGTACAAGCTCTGCTTAGTTTGGGACTAGATGGTGATGTGTAAAATGTCGCAAAATATTTATTATTTATTTATTTATTATTTACCGAATCCAATAGCTATCCAGTTCAAAATTCATCATTCATCTTCCACCTACTTAGATTTTTCAAAGACATGAAACCCCGTTCGGTATTCCGTCAACAAGGAAAATACCAAACATCGCTATTCCCCTTTGTGCCAGTTTTATTTGTCAGAAAAATATTACGCAAAAATATTTGTCTATGAGTCCCATTTTGAATATTATTTTTCACTTTATATTTTAATATCTTTTGTCGGAACTATTTGCAATGAAAGTCATAGGACTATAGCAAATAAAATGACAGTAATTAATACGGAAGCTACTTACAAGAACTGCGTATAATAATTTACATAAAAAATATTTTAAAAGTAATGTTTTATAAACATACTATTAGGCCTGTCGTCCACCTGTAGAGCCACCCATATTTCGCCGGCATGTCTAAGGTCCCATGTAATAGTGAGCGACCCGAATTCAAGCTCCGAGCTGCTACTGAGAAATTCATAAAAAAACCAAATTAAAGTTTGGTCAACTTGGAAATCGAACCGAAGACCTGACAGAGGTCACCTTTACCGCCACTAGACGAACGAGGCAGCTGAGATGCTTTATTAAAAGCTAAAAAGGAGAATGTCTAGCTAGATCAAGTTAATCTGCAACCGACAAAGAAACACATAATAAAATCATTTAGGTACTAATAGAAAAACTAAAAAAATGTGTTACACCACTTTCCTGTTTTTCGAACAGAAAATAAAATTCATTTTGGCGTATACAAGAAAAAATCCACAGGCGTTTTATCTAATATAACATTATAAGTATATACAATTCTATAGTACATTAAATACTGGAATAGAATTCCAACTGCGACACGAGAAAAAAATTAGCGCAACATTTATTATTCAAGCGAATAAATAAATTCGCAACCCTGGATGGCGCAGAATCCGTCAAGTATCCTTAAACGAACAGCTCATCGATCGTCAAGATTCTCGATAACTCCCTATCTTTCGTGATAAGTTCGAAAATATCGAATCTATAATATTTTCTATGTGTATACACATGTTTTGTTGATGTTAAAGTACAAGTAATTTAGTAAGAAATAATGTATTGTTGTGTTTTATTATGAGCTTCATATCATTGAAATGTTCTAAGGCCGATCTATCTCCTTGAATATTCCTCGTTAAATCGTGTATGTACCTCCCTAACTTGTATCGTATTATCCATTGTATTTCTGTAAGTAAGGTTACCAGAGCTCGTTGGGGGAGTGACTATTCTGACAGCTTTTTTGCTGTCAGTTTAGTAATTTCCTATTTTAAGAAACCTTAACGGTTTCTGCAGGGGTTAGCATGCATATGCAAGCCTTCTGGTGTAACAAATGTCCATGGGCGGCGGTGATCACTTACCATCAAGTGACCCTCCTGGTCGTCTGCCCCCTTATCACCGTAAATAAAAGATAAATTTGCCACACTTATCACTGATATTAGCGGCCCACCCTGGCTTCGCACGTGTCATAAACCTCGACAGATATATTTTTTCCAGTAATAAATATAGCTTATGTTACTCAGGGATAATGTAACATTCAAATGGAGAAAGAATTTTTGAAATCGGTCCAGTAGTTATTGAGTTTCATTCGTTACAAACATACAAAAATACAAGTCTCTCCGCTTTATATTCTTTCGTGAATCCTATAGCCCCGGCAAAAGGGCTAGTGGCGTTGACGGGTGCGGTTTTTTTTTAGACGGTAAACGCTCATGTTGGGCGGAGTCCGACACACCCCGTTGCCTCCCCAGGCGGCGGGACGGTCCGTTAAGGATTTTTCACACTTAAAAAAAAATTGAAGACGGAAGTATAGATTGGTCAGTTAAAAACCGTTAGACTTCTTAATCATAAAATTCAACTTAAAAAATAATAAATTAAATTGATTAATGTATCTGAAATAGTTTTATCGTCGAAACATTGTCAGTACTTTTATTTATTGGCAGTATTATTTTCAATAAATAAAGCAATGTGTAAGACAATTTACAAGCCCCTTCTTAGGTAGATTTAAATTTGTTCTTTAAGTACATTCACATAGAGCTTATAATAATACGGAATTCAGATTCCATTTCCAATATGTCGAAACCATATCTCCCAATTATGCTTGCATCTAATTTCCAATATCCCATTGAGAAACAATAGCGCCTATTGACATCGGATTTCATATGATCTGATGTTTTTTCGACATATCCATCTATTGTGATTCTAATCCATGTTTTTTGCGTATAAACTGTAATTGTTGCCTGATTAAATAATTGAATAAAATGTAAGCGATTCTTTTTAGCCATTCTCCAAATTAAACTGAAGGTCTCGCCTCCAGTTCCAATTTTAAATTTGAATTTCATAACCGCCGCGGCCGTGCCTGTATCATAATTCCTTCCCTGAAGAAAAGTCATAATTACCGTTTAATTAACTTTTTGGGCGAAAATGAAAAAAAAGCTTATGAAGTAATTATGTAGTAAATTGAAATTAAATCTGCAACGGTGTTGGGCTTGGCTTACAGTATCAGCAGTATCCGAAGCAGCTGCAGTACCCTGAAACTTAACTGAAGAATACTAATAACCTAAGAAGGAACTAGGTGTAAGGCTTTTCAAATTTCTGGCTACCTACCACCGTTGGATCGTTGGCTTAAAACGTTCACCGCAGTACAGAGGTATAGAGGTGTCTCTATGTCAAGTGACTTATTTCGGTGGGCGCAACTTTTAATTTATATTGAAATGTAATATAAATACTCCATAAAACCACTATGGTTTACTTTCCATTGTGGTTTTATGGAGTACATACAATACACAGCAAGAACAATGGCCATGCTAGACTTGTGAAAAAGTTTGTACACAACAAGGCTAGTAGAAATAAAAAACCGGCCAAGTGCGAGTCGGACTCGCGCACGAAGGGCTCCGTACAAAATTAGGCAAACAACTGCGTTTTTTGTATGGGAGCCCCCCATAAATATTTATTTTATTTTATTTTTTGTATTTCTTGTTATAGCGGCAACAGAAATACATAATTTGTGAAACTTTCAACTGTCTATCGCGGTTCTTGAGATACATCCTGGTGAAAGACAGACGGACGGATAGACAGCGAAGTCATAGGGTCCCGTTTTTACCTTTTGTGTACGGAACCCAAAAAGGCTGTTTGAAAACTCGCGAAACTCACAGTGCGGAGAAATATGGAAATATCAACGGCCCTTTGGACTTGATTTCACAAATAAATCTATACTAATATTATAAAGCTGGAAAGTTTGTTTGTTTGAACCAGGGCTGCCAGTAAGCAACGACGCGATTATGCCATTTAGCATCTGAAATTATACCAAATGCGATGGTATTATACTGCCATTCTATGTCGGATGAGCTTTGATTATACTTTGCAGAATTAGCGGACGACTTCTTGGCATGACCTTTTTTTTGTGAGCGTCTTGCTTTTGTATCGAATTATACCAAATGATCATGGATACGACAAGGATACAATACATCGTCCAATTATACCAATTTGGTATCAAACGATACAATCTGGCAGCCCTGGTTTGAACGCGCTAATCTCAGGAACTACTGGTTGGATTTGAAAAAATATTTTTGTGTTAGATAGTCCATTTATCGAGGAATGTTATAGGTTATAGAACATGACGCTACGACCAATCCGTTCACCCGTGCGAAGCCGGGACGGGCCACTTGTTATTTATATATATCAGTTGTAGATATAATATATCAGTTACGTGCGTATTTATCACATGCGCAATAATTGGGTTTAAGGTGATGATAATTTACTTTATTCCTTCATCGTTGTCAATCAAAGGACGGCCACTGCTGAACAAAAACCTTTACTATAGATATCCACCAGAATCCGCTATGCGCCATTTGCATCTTTTAATTTCCAGAGATCAGCTGTACCTTAAAGGAGACTACGATTCCCTGAGTTTGATTCGACCTTTCTTATCAAAACTCGTAAGTAAGTAAATTCTGACGCCATCTGGTACTATAAAATTATCTAAAATATGATTTGTTAAAGATCTTTTTTATAGCTCAGCTAATAATAAATTCCAACTGTGGCCTATAAACGCTGGCAACACCAGGAATATTACTCCCTGGCGTCCTTTATTGACACCATTTTAGAATCTATACGTAGATATTCGGAATACGAAGATTGTGACACAAAAAAAGATTTTATTTATTATTTATTTATTTATAAAGGATAGAAATTTTAGGCTTTTTTGTAAGCAATAACAAAACTGTCGAAAACAACATATTATAACGTTTCTACAATAACATATAATAACTCATCTGAGCTATATTGATTGGCTAATCACATCAATGGAAAATGAATAAAGATTTTCCGTCCAAGGGAAATCAATTAACTAATTGATCTTTACTCTTACTAGCACTGTCGAGTTCCACCGTGCAACTTATTAATGTTTCCCATACTCCATTTTGTTAATTTTACGAGGTACTGCAACCAGGAATTTCAAGCCACGGTTGGTTTGAAATGTCGCCTAAATTGTTCGCCATTTTAAAGTGAAAAGCCACTCAATCAGTGTTAAACACGAAATTTCGAAAACTATTTGGTCTACGAAACCAGGGAGACATGAGTTAAAATAGGCTTTTTTTATTTCGAAATTTGTGGAGTATCTTCAACGAGTATCTATTTTTATAGTCTTATAGTTTTATAGTCTTTGAGTGTAATGTATCATCTATGATGCAGCGTGTGACTTCACAGATCGGTAGTAAGCGTCAGTTAAGAAAGGATTTATGCAAATTTCAACTGTCAAATCACATATTAAGTTAAGTTTAGGTAAAAGTTAACACAACGTCAATTGTTAATCAAGTGTTAGGCGGTACGAAGTTCGCCGGGGCAGCTCGTCTAGAATAAATTCTACGAGTTTTGTTATTTGACGTAATAATATTACCCGAATTTGCCATACTTACACACACGGCGATTAATAAAAACAGAAACCGTATTTTTTTCTTACTTCACACTACCCACATAGAATAAACCCTCTATCGACTTTGACAAACAACCCGGCTTAACATATTCCGTCTCGACAACCTCAAGGCTAGTACAAACAATCTATTCTTAAAGCCCACACTGTTATAAAAATAGCACAACTTATGACTCTGCCTCCGCATATTGGCCCCAACTATCACGCAAACGTTGGCGTTAAATAGAGTGGGCCAAGCTTGATACTGACGCTATATTACTGTGATCATATTTGACGAGTAAGAGAGAAGTACTTATTGACTTGGCACCAATGTTACGTCCAATAGTTGGAGCAAAAGCAACATAAATTTTCCTCGTTACGTATTTTGCAGAATGCGTGGGATGTGCAGTGGGCATACAGATTGTATTGTTCTATAAGTACGCATGCACTGGCACAATGTGCGAGTGTCACGTGACCATGCACATAAGCCGCTTAAAGCTTCCTATTTATGAATACGCCATTGTAAACGATTCGCAGAGCTCTGTGAAGCGTTCACAACGCGATGAATGTTTCAAAACTGAAATGCCGATATTATATGTATGTCACCTGCAGTTATCGATACATTGTCTGTTTATTATGTAGTGAAGGAGAAGAAAATCATGAAGTTAATCATGAAGGTATATTAGGATAGTAAGTTTCGTTAAAAACAATGTGATTCAAATCAAATCATTGTAAAACTAAGAACAATGGAACGGTACAAATACAACACTAATAAAGTCATCTATTGTATTAAAACCCAGCTGGATGATAGGGTCGTCAGATATCTGCGGTATCTTCTCTCTCGCTCAGCTAGTTAGATACGAGTCAAAATGCATTGTCTATGTGTGCACACACTCACTAAAACCACTACTATTGGAAAATAATTTAATTCGAAATATTTAGTCACAAAAATATTTTTAGTGACCTGAAGTGATTTCACATATAATGTAGCAGTACTATGCTGCTAAATTTATCTGGAGAACCAAACAATGTCCAATAATTTGCTAATAAAAAGTAATGTGCAAATAGTATGTCTTTTAGTTTAAAACGTAATGTGTACAGAGTAATTACTGGCAGATTCAGGGTGCTAACGCGCGTGTAATATCCTATATATTATTACTAGAGTAATAATCTTAACATGATGCTACTGTTTGGCGGTAAATTAGCAGCTGTGGTACTATCCCCGACGTAATTAATAACAGAATTTAATGCTATAAAGCAATATGCAAGAAGTGACGAAGATAGCGCGGGCATCTCTGTTTCATACATGTTTTTATGAAACTTTACCTGTATACCTAATAGCCTTTTTTTTTAATGTTGCCCCACAATATGTTTTTTTTCTTTGTTGTGGTTGCATTTGAAAACACAAATATTAATTCATTGTTGTGGCAATAAAAGCAGTTTTCTTTTCACATACACAAACAAACGACTAGACCTGGAACAGTTACCTTGATCGTACGAATATTTGCTCTATCTAGCCCGCAACCCGTAACGTACAAGCTGATAGCTCAGCCACTGGGCCAATTGAGTTGTCAAAATGTTATTCAAGCAAATACTTTTTTTTTTTTTCAACACATTTAATGTATGTCCTTAATACGTATCGAGACTTCATCGAGATTCAATAGTAGCAATTTCCGAATGTCGTTTATTTTCTTTTACAAAGCCGCGAGCAAGGCTTTGTTTTCGATTACACAGTTCGATTATTTGCAACCGACCGGCGCGGCGGCTACGTACGAAAACAAACTATTGTGTGTTTACACATTCCTCGAGCTTTCTGCTTGATTGGGTGCAATTTTAATTTGAAACGTTTGATTTTATAAGTCGTAAACTGGTGGCGCAGGACTGGTCGCCGTGGTGATATTTTTGGGAGACCTATGTCCAGCAGGGGACGTCTAACTTGTGATATGATGATGATGAAACTACAATTAGAACTCTGAATGTTTTCTTCTACTGAAAAACATTAATGCCTTCTAAACATATTACGTTCACGTGTTTTACTAATTTAGAAATTAATATGATAAGAAATAGTGATCAATTTGATTCACAGGTTAAGCATTTTTTTATTATATTTTTCCGATGGAATTCTCAGTAGCACGTCAGAGTATGAATTTGTTTTCGTTTTATGACAATACGCTCGCGCCCTTGTACATAGATTCCAAATCATACCGGAATCTAAACATGCCTATATACCTTTCTAGTATTCAGATAAACTATAACACCCGTGTGATAAAACAGCTTACAAATACAATATCACAGTGGAATACTGAACGCTTGCACGTGTTTAGCGAACTTTATATTGTACTCGTATAAAAACAGAAAAATAAGCAGAAACCGTACGATAAAAATAGGTGTATTATTCTATTGTCAACCTCTGTGAATAGTTTTACTCGGGCACAAGTTGTGGCTTGGCAGGTCCTATTGTCATGCGACAATTATAAAGAGAACTACTTCCCCTCCCGACTTCGATTATAACTCTTCCTGTGGCGAAGGAGGGTCAGCAATTTTGAGAGGTCAAGGTAATTGGTCAGCTGAGAATATTTTATTAAGCACCCATATTGTAGGTATATCAATGAGATGACTGTGCCAATAAGGTGTATTCTAATTATATATTTCAAATTTATTTTAAGGTAATACAAATACAAGGAGGGGGCGCCCTAGAAGGACATACACCAACCTAATTGGTGAAGTCCTTCAAAAAGGTCAGGTACGCAGTACTCATAACCGGCGCGCGTGTATGACGAGATGTATGAATGTGGACGAGGCAAAAGTGGTATGCAGGGTCCGTAGCGCGTGGCATTCTGTAGTTTCTGCCTACCCCCATGGGGGTAGGCATGAGTGTATGTATGTATGTACAAATACAAATGGTCAATTTAAGAGGCATTTTAGGCAATATAAAAAGGAGATTTGCGAATTCTTACAAAAGAAGCAGTATTTATCAGAAGCTTATTAATTAAAATTAAATTGAAGTAATGCGCATGTGTGAATGTGCAAATAATTAATATATTCGGACATTTTTATACAGCAGTATCTAGATCCGAGCTAAACAACGAGTTTTGCGTTATGGATACTAGACAGTTGATTACGACTTAACTATACATTTCTTTGTAAATACATACATATTATACATAGAAACTACTCAGGACTAGGTGCCCTTGCTCATCATACAAATATTGTAAGAAAAGATAGATTTTGAAGGTCCAGTGGGTACAAGGTTTTTGATAGGAGGTCTTTTTTTATGGTGATAAGGGGGCAAACGAACAGGCGGCTCACCTGATGGTAAGTGATCATCGCCGCCCATAGACATTTGCAACACCAGAGGCTTGAAAATTCGTTGCCAAACCCCTTAGAAACCGATTAGTTTTCTTAAAATAGGGAGTTACTGAACTGACAGCAAATGAAATTCCCATGCCGTCAGAATAGTCGAATAGTATTTGTCCCCTTACGGCGTATACATCAAACATTATAAGATTCAACAATAAAGAAGCCAATGCGTATTTAAATAAGAGAAAAATATGTAAATTTTACATATTTTTAATAAACCAAATTTAACAACATATTAGAAACAAAATAAATATAACATAAAAAAAATTAAAACAAAATTCATTTCCCTTTGCTCAACATAGTAAACGAACTCAAAAACCTCACGTTTCAGCTGGTGGCAGCGCTTGGAACCATCAGATCGATGAAGAAGCAATATAATGATAATGTTTCAATTCTAATTTCAAGCAATTTTTTTTTCATACAAATCCTAAACAACAGAAGTGTAAAATAAGATAAAGAAAATCTTTGCGAAGATTATCAACCACTGGCTCCGCAATATATTATTACATTTGCATATTTAATTAAAGAAAGAGCCAGTACTAAAAGTTACATTCCACTCCAATAAATGTAATTTTGTTAAAACTTCAACTGAAACAGGCTTTAGTTTCAAATTAATTTATTAACATTGAACTGAAGAATTAGCTTGTTTTATAATAGTCGAGAGGTTTAATTAAATATTCATCATCAACCCATTAACGTCCCACTGCTGGGCACGGGTCTCCTCTCATTTGAGAGGGATTAGGCTATAGTCTACCACGCTAGCCTACTGCGGGTTGGCAGACTTCACATGCCATCAAGACAAATCTCTCAAGCATGCAGGTTTCCTCACAATGTTTTTCTTCACCGATTGAACTTGTGTTAAATACGCCTTTAACTTCCGAAAAGTCAGTGGTGCGTTGCCTTGGGTTCGAACTCGAGACTGACGTCTCAATCCACTGGTCACACCGCTAGGCTACCACAGCAATTAAATATTATATGAAAAAAAAAAGTCGAATTCGTACGAAGTCTTAGATAACTGCCTCAATGTTTTTAGTGCGAGTGCTGAGCAAGGTCTTGGGTTCGATTCCCAGGTGGAGCAAAGTGTTGTTGGGTTTTTCTATTAAATTTTCAGTTGCGGCTCGATGTTTGGTTTCCTGTCCGGGTAATCGCAATAGGTTCGCCCCCTATTATATGGGACCTAAAAGCATACCGGCTAAATATAGGTGTACATTAGCACATCCTACGACAAGCTTGATGGTATGTTATATTCAAAGCTGGATTCGTAAGAAGTCTAGATTAGTAAAGTCTAGAACTTTACATAACATATGATGCGTTTATGGTGAAACTGCTCATATATTCCTTAGCCCCGGTCAGTACGTTTTAGTTTTATATTTTGTCACTTACGGGTCAATTAAAATCTATAGGCCCTATAGGGTAGGGATTTTTATTGGCCTCATCATCATTGCCAAACCAATTACTGTCCCACTGCTGAGCACGGATCTCCTCTCAATTGGGAGAGATTATGCTCACCACGCTCATTTAGTGAGGGTTGGTAGACTTAACACGCCTTTGAGAGCCATTCCTATCTTCGCGATGTTTTTCTTCACTGTTTTGTTAGGTTTTATGTTGTTGACGTCGGCCACTATTTCACATTCATAAATGCGCGATTTTTTTTTCCTTTCACAATGTTTCCACACACAAACCTACTATCAAATCATCATCATCACATCAACAGTTAGGACATAGGTCTCCCCCAAGGATCGCCACGACGACCGGTCCTGCGCCGCCCGCATCCAGCGGGTTCCAGCGACCTTTACCAGGTTGTCAGTCCACCTTGCCAGGGGCCTGCCCACGCTGCGTCTACTATCAAATAGTAATAGTCTATTTGAATACTTACTTACCATAACAAAAGGCTCAATCCTGGGTGGATTGAGCCAGGAAATAATAAGAGATTTACGATGAATTATGACATACAAGTTGACCCAACCCTGTATCCGGTATTCTTTCAAACTTTTAAAAGTATTGGCTCCCAAATGGCTTCTCAATACATTGGATAATAGAAAAGTTCTCAATGTGCTCACTCTAGTAACAAATTCTTTATTGCAATAACCGGGATATTGTACCCGAACAAAGTTCTAAAACTTGTTCCAATTTGAACAGAATCAAGTGAAATACGTTCAAAAATTATTATGAGATATTACGTCATAGAATTTTAGTTCTACTCATTAATTTCTGAATTCTTTAGTCATATCCGAGTTACGGATTAATGGCTGTACTTTATTACTAAGTGGATCACATTTCTTTATAATTGCGTTGATTTATGCTATCTTGTAAAATTAATTAGATGAGTACTTAGCCGTTAGCTAAGAGCTACGAATTGAAATTAAATATAATGAATCATTATATCTTTTTAGGCGTTCCGGTTTCTCAGAAACATAATATGGCATCAATGGTATGTCAAGTCCGTCAACCCACACTAGGTTAGCGTGCTAGACTATAGCCACGGATTACCTCTTAAATGTACTTGGTAACCTGTGCCTAGCTATGGCTTAGTATATGGAATGGATTATTATATAGATTAATACTCCGAAGATTTTATTATTCTTTGTAACTATTGTATAAAGAATTGTATCAGTGCTATATCAAATAACATTAACGCCTTATAATGCATGTATTACGGCTACTACTGATTAGTTGACCATACCTTTATACTACGATGTCAGTCTACTCATTAGAGTATTTTTTAGCTATTTTGGCAGTTGACGGTGGACAAGGGTGTTCCTTATCCACCGTCAACTGCCAAAATAGCTAAACAATATTTCAATAAGTAGGCTCGTCACATCTTCGTCGATTACAAAACATTCATTTAAAACTTCAGCTATTTACGATCAGCCAATTAATAACTTTTGTTTTATGATGATAAGCAAACGAGCAGGCGGCTCACCCGATGGTAAGTGATCACTGCCGTCTATGAACATTTGCAAAAGAAGGCTTGCATATGTGTGGTCAACCCCAGCAGAAACCGTTAAGGTTTCTTAATATAGGGAGTTAATAAAATGACAGCAAACGGAACACCCATGCTGTCAGAATAGTCACTCCCCCAATCAGCTCTGGTAACCTTACTCACTCACAGAAATACAACTTTTGTTGATTCACTGCAGTCTTCTGTAAAACGAAGGTACTTTCCCAGTCGGGCAGCTCAATTTGAGCGAGGAATCTCGCTACTTCTCACAAACTTTCGCAGAGCTGGTATAAATATGCTCCTAACAAAGCCGAAGGTGAAGAGATTAACCTTAAATGCCTCGAGAACACAGAACGTTTCTTCTACATGTTTTCCTTTACCATTTAAAGCGAGCGATAATATGTAATTTAAAAAGTCATAGCTACTTTCAACTATGACTTTATGGTATCGAAACCTATGACAAGGGATTCCTACAGTTCCTACTCCATTTTAAATTCAATTCTAATCAGCATTGAATTTAAAATGGAGTAGGAACTGTCCACTAGGGACAGGATAAACTACTACGCTTTACACACAATACAATATATAAACATAGAATTGATAAAACAATATTGTGTTTGAATTTTAATCACGTAGTAAATTAACATTTTGTGATGGAAAATCGCGGCGTGAAATTACAAAACTCAAATTATAATTACAATTCATGATTAAGTCAATAAGCACATGCCTATTAAACGGTTATATTTTGAACACAACATTTTTATTCATCCTTTTATATGGAGTCATTCTGAATATAGACACATTAGCATCCTGCAATAAATACAAATAATATTTTGACATAAACACCATAGGACTGGTCAATCTTGATGTACGGTATCGTACCGCACAATTTTTAAAACGTTTTACTTACAGCATAAATATAAATAAGTTAAAATTTCGAGCGAGTATTTTGACGTAAATACCACGCGGCATTTTGTTGATGTAGGTGAAAATTGTGATTCAAAGAAAAATACATAAACCAATACTACAATTTTAATTAATAACATTTTTATTATATGTATATCTATATAACAACTTTCACTCTATTAATGTAACTGGGCGAATCTAAAAATCCCTGCGCGAACTTCTTTCACGGCAGCCAGTATTTTTTTAGCATCTAGAATGTCCAAGCCACCGTATCCTCTAGTTTCTATCATATACGAGTGCTTTATTTCATTCACATAGTACATCCAATCAATCGACATGCCAAAGATCTTTGGCAACCCTAGTGACTGAACATTACCATTTGTGAAACGAGTACCTGCTACTTTACGCATTGCCTGAAAATAATCATAATTAATTATTTATTTAATCACAAACTCGAACTCAAATGATTTATTTCAATTAAACTAATAGTACAGGTACTTTTGAATTGTCAAAAACTAGTTGCACGGTTCCAAAAGGTAGGTCTTATGGAGAAGAACCGGCAAGAAGTTCCATAGATGCTCTTTTCAAATTAAATACAAAATTACAAAATAGTGGGTTTTATTTTACAATAAATAAATATTCCCGGACATTATGACACAGAGCCATCTAGTTCCAAGCTAAGCAACGAGGCTTGTGTTACGGATACTAGTTGGTTGATATACTACATATATACTTTTTTTTTGTAAATACATACATATTATACATAGAATACATCCATGACTCGGAAACAAATGTTAATGCTCATCACACTAACATTTGTCCCTACCGGGATTCGAACCCGGGACCCATAGCACAGAAGGCAGTGTCAACTACCGCTGGACTAATTGGGTCGTCAAAACAATGTTTTATGTATGTAATATCAATAAGAGAATGATGCAGTTCGATGTGAATAGATGAATGAGATGAATATAATAGACGCACAGGTAAATAAATATGTATGTCAGGACATTACGATACCATGCCATCTAGTTGCAAGCTAAATAACTTGTGTTTAGGGTACACTACAAATTTTTGTTTCTAAATATATAAATGTTTTTTTTCCTTCTTTTTATAAAGCATTACGTACTAGGATTTTCTCCTATGTCATGTGTGCGTTTACAAACATACATTTTTACATGTTAGAAACCCAAAAAGCTACTTTTACAATATACATAATATCTAGTGTAGAAGGTCTTATGACAATTGTTTCATGTGAAACACTGATATTCAGCCGCATTTATGAAGACTAGAAGTCAACCTACTACTACTACATCATTAGGAAAAGGCTCGGAGGATAATAACACAGTCAATGGAACCAACCAACTAATAATAAAAAATATTCTGGTATCAGAATAAAAATAAGCATAATCAAAAATGGACCCTCAGAGACCTTGAGTTCGATATAAATGAATGTGCATTAAATATTTTAGTCCACTATTACAGCAATCTCTTGATGACAATTCATAACATTAAAATTAAGCCCTCGGGTTCTCTAAGCTCCATTTCGAAACACGTTTCCCGAATTACCAAACGTTTGCACAGAGATTACTTTAAATAAACACTCAAACTATTCCGGAATTTTGAAACTAAACAGGTAGGTTAGGTACATAAATGATAGTATGTTACTCTGAGCTTTGGTATCAATCTGTTGCTAATGGAGTAAAGATGAATATGATAGAAACTTTATTAAAATGGAAAGGAATTCAAGATGCTTCATTAAAATATTTTAAATAATAACCTACCAGTCCCATTTCCTTGGTCATCTGTAGATGGTCCCGAAAATCCTCGTTATGAGACTGCATGGTTGCAAACGGGTATACAATCTTAGACCCAGCTGAGTGGACGGATATGTACCCAATGTAATGTGTACCTTCAACTAAATTCTGAAATAATAGGGAGTTATATTCTTAGGGAGTGTTTTTTTTTATTGCGATAAGGGGGCAAACGAGCTGGCGGCTCACCTGATGTTAAGTGATCACTGCCGCCCATGGACATTTGTAACACCTGAAGGCTTGCAAATGCGTTGCACACCCCTGCAGAAACCGTTTTGGTTTCTTAAAATAGGGAATTACTAAACTGACAGCAAATGGAAAGCCCATGCTGCCAGAATAGTCACTCCCCAACGAGCTCTGGTAACCTTAGTCACTCGCAGAAAGACAATACTGCTCAATTTGAGTGATGAATCTCGCTGTGCCCTACCTCCAATAACTTTTTGTTTGCTTAGAAATATGTAAAGGGTTGAACACTGTTAGTAGGGGCAATCAATCAATATTTTGACAGTTATCCGCGAGATATTTGCCTGCTTTTTGAAAAAATCAAACATAAAACAATGATATCAACTATCCGAGTATCACAAAACTAGGGAGACCTGGAATTCTTTTGAAGAAATTATCATAGCAGCATTAAGTTTATCTCCCTGGTAGCAGAAATGCATTGGTCATCGTGTAGCTCAATTATTTATAGAGTGTAGCGACCTATGACGATACCAGATTGGCGACACAAACTTCATAGACTGCAAATCATTTTAAAAATAAGCTTTGTGACCAACCTTAAATGCTTTGGTTTCTTCTTCAGAAAAAGGGTGAGTGCCGCAAAAGTCGGAGTTGCACACAACTTGCGAAGATTCTTTCTTACCCCAATTGTAACTAGCAAAAAAAAAAACAACATCATCATGTACCGATTAGTGTCCCACTGCTGGGCACGGGTCTGCTCTCATTTGAGAGGGATTAAGCTATAGTCCGCCACGCTAGCCTACTGCGGATTGGCAGACTTTACATAGATACCATTGAAAAATTTTTCTTATGCATGCAGGTTTCCTCACGATGATCGATTCCTGACGACATCCATGAAAGAAACGGAAACAAATATTGATGCTCATCACACAAATATTTGTCCCTACCCGGGATTCGAACCCGGGACCCATAGCACAGCAGGCAGCGCTAACTACCGCTGAGCTAAACGGGTCGTCAAAAAGGTAGAAATAAAAAGCAGACGGATTGACTAAATAGATAGATTGATAAAAATATTGCATACAATACACGGAGCCAAAGTCACAGACTAAATCTAGTTAGTGAAATGTATTATTCATATGATCATATTATAGAGAATCCCTTTCACGCTGAGCTGTGAGTTTAACATCTACAGTAACATTCAAAGCATGTGTTAGTAACTACATATAACTTCGCGCCGCAACTTTGTCCGCGTGGTGTCTGTACTGGGCAGAACTTTGTTTTCAGATGTTGTCCCTCGAAAATTACGTGCTTAACGCCGAATAAACACGTGCTTTGAACTTGGGATACAGGACCCGTTTCACCCCGGTAAAAATTGCTGTATAATATAATAATAAGATATTCATTTGTGTATAAAATTTCTTTAAAAGAAATGCTCTAACGCAAAAAATATTATAAGTAACTGCAATAATATGAGACTTGAATGTAAAAAAACCTTTACTCTAATATTTTTGATTCAATGCACACTAATGTTTGACAGTAGACACAAAATTATTCGGCTGATAAATAAAAGAGAAAATGTACCGAACTGTTTTGTCTTTGCCTATTTGTACATACTGCACACATATAAGATACGGCGCTAAATATTATCGAATAAAGTTTCAATTATTCATTCTGTCCATTATTTTTTGCTTTTTTGATCTGAATTTTGCTCGTCACTGCCTAATTACAACCCTGGTTTATATGATACATGATAATCAGATTTTCTTTGAAATAAAACAGTAAACAGATTACGCTAATAACGCGAATATTAGATAATTAAATAAGACTTGCTCTGTGGCGTTCACTAGGGGAGGCCGACGTCCAGCAGTGGACGAATATAGGCTGATGATGACAATGATGATGATAAATAAGACAGCGTTTTACGGAGAAACCCTTTTTATGGATTTTATGATGGTATAAATATAAAGCGCGAAGTTTCAGTATAAGAGTACCTATTATTTTTTTAAACTGGAATCTACAACTAATATACATTTAAGAATATTTGCGTCTGAAACAAAATACATAATTATAATGAAACACTCGCTATAAAAAATCCCATTTCTATGATGTCATCCTGGCCGATTACGGCCACAGTGACTATTATATTCTCTCTTATTTCTATATGCATCCTACTAATATTATAAACGTAAAAGTTTGTAAGTATGGATGACATCCATACATGTATGGATGTTTGTTACTCTTTCACGCAAACACCGCTTAACAGATTTGAATAAAATTTACCATACAAATAGTTTATTACCTGGATTAACACATATGCTACTTTTTATATAATATAAACGAATATCTTAGGGTTATTGTAAAAAAAATCATCACACTAGGCTACCACAGCTCTTTATCGCGTTCGATGTGTCATGTCAGTTTTGATAGCTTCTCCGTTGCTATGTACGTTGTTGCTATGTAGCGACATAGACGTCGTTATACACATAGTGGATCATCTATATATATTTATTTATTTATTCTATGGAAACGGGGGCGAAATGAGGAGGAGAAATTAGTATTAAATTGCGCGGGCGAAGCTGCGAGCATTAGCTAGTAGTATATGTATAATATTCAACAACCTTTTCTACTAAAGCAGAATGTAATTTGATGTTATTGCAAAGAAAATTCCATATATTCTTTCTTTATTTTATTTATTGCGTTCTCTATTGGCTCTCGAAATTGGAATCTTTGTAAGGTTATATATTATTTTTTCTGATCAAAATCAATTTTTAACCGAGCGATGAAGGTAAATCTTGCTCAAGATAAAATCCAATATTATCCAGACATATTGTTTTCTATTAAAACATTGTCTTTCTATCAAAAAGACTCGACCTTTTAGGATTTTTAGGAATGATGGATGAAATCAATAAACTGTAATAAGATAAAAGCTAGCCTAGCTAGATAAACTTTCAAGTTTAAATATAGAATAAGGGTCAATAAATGGAACATGGATAAAAATTAAAAATTGCCAACGGATACAGAAGCAAATTCAATTTCATCATACATGTGTTAGACTATAAAAAACAATGCGATACTGCAATGATCTGCTTAATATTACTATGTAAAATAGCTATTGGCATACAAAATATTCGTTTCATGTAAAAAAAAATTACACGCATTAAGCTTATTTCTAAGTTATTTTAATCAAAAACCTGCGAGAGTAATGTCGTTTGAACAATCAAATGACAAGACATCACAATTGGATTTAAACTAATCCAATTTCGAGTAGCTGCAAATTCATTTAACCAATAATTTTTATGAATAAATAACCGTTCTATAAATATCAGATTCAAAATCATCCATGAAAGATAACAGCCCATCTCACTGATATATATCATGCAGTACAGAGTATCCAGTTTCGTTGTAATTTGAGGGATGTAATACTAAACTTGTGGGGAGAAGATAATTCCCCACTGGGGCCCAGCTTATAAATGGTAGCCATCCCTAACCGAATAGTAAACCACTAGTTTTGTGCGCGACGTAAATAATATTTAGACCTACCTAAAACCCAAGGTTGATAAGATGATTATAGGCTTAAGTCAGTTGGTGATATTATATTATTTTGTTATATGAAGTATGAAGTTGATTTATTTGTATTATGAAAAACATAATTTTTTAACATTTTTAATGCCTATTATTTTAGAGAATTTCACGTTAATAAGTTAATTTAAGTTTTTCGGGCACATCGCTCGAAGAACGGATCGCCGATGAGGCTTGAAGGTTCTCGAGTCGCGACCACGTACTAGAAGATGCAGCGTGGGTAGGCCTCCGGCAAGGTGGACCAACGACCTGGATAATTTCGCTGGAATCCGCTGGACGCGGGTGGCGCAGGACCGGTCGTCGTGGCGATCCTTGGGGGAGACCTATGTCCAGCAGTGGACATCTAACGGTCAACTTCATCATATCAATATGATGAAGTTAATTTACGTCTATTATTTAAATATAATGGAACATATTTTATTTTAATCGTTACTAAATAGAGGTGTAACCATTGGACGGTGAAGTTAACTCAGAAGAGCTTTTGGAACTTACATGCGTATTTATCACATGCTGAAACGGTAAAACAAAACATCGTAAGGAAACCAGCATGCCTAGGAAATTTATCGATCGAAACACGCTCCCAATAGAGTGGGGCAATAATTTGGTTAATGATGATGTTTTGTTGGGTTGGTGTCTATGCCTATATGGAAATAAAAGACACGCTATACTAGCGTGAGTAAAAACCCAAGGCCACTGACTTTTCGGAAGTTATGTGCGTATTTATTTATCACATGCTCAAACGGTGAAGGAAAACATAGTGAGGAAACCTGCATGCTTGAGAGATCTTCTTGATTGCATATGAAGTCTACAACCCGCAGCAGGCTAGTGTGGTGAACTATAGCCCATTCCCTCTCAAATGAGAAGAGACCCGTGCCCAGCAGTGGGACAATAATGGGTTGATGATGACGCTAAACGAACAATAGGTTAGTAAAAAAAACTGTCTTTTAAATTAATACAAGAATTTAAATATTTGGACGAATTAACACGTACGACCTCTAGTTAACTACAAAGTTGAGCCCCTTCTGGTTGTTTCATTTGAGATTCTAATTATTTTTTTTACCGTCTGTGGTAGTATTTCGTACTTACTTTATGTGCTTGACCCAGTTAATTGCGGGTGAAAAACAAACCACTAATGCCAGGTCTTTTCACAAAATGGTTGCTTTTAGCCAAATTGGAAGTTTCACTGTTGTAGAGAGTTCATATTTTTACCTAGTTATTAGTAGTAATTTTGTAATGTTTAGGTAGCCACCTCTTTTATTAACTCAAAGGGAAGATGGGTACCCACAGACTGTGACTTCATGGGCCACTCGCGGCGTTTAGATTTCTTCGGGCTTGTTCGCCAAGACTTACTTGGCAATGCGACCACTGTAGCGAAATCTATGGTGTAAGTCCAGAGTTTCGGTCTGGCTAGAACTATTTTTTAAATGCTGATAAGTTATAAAACGAACAATTTTTTTTGACTTGTCCGCTGGCATGAGTAACATTCACACTTCATGGCACGACCCGTGAAATCACTAATTGTATGAAGTCAGTTTATTATTGACGTTGGAGAAGTAAAACTTAGTTATTTATTCAGTTAAGATTATAATAGATTTCTGATTATGCTGAGACCAAATACACAAATCTCTTACTTGAAATTAGATCACAATATTCAATCAAACTCAAAACAACGAACAAAGTTTGGGGTCCTAACAGAAACGCTACGAAAACAGTCAACTATTAAATTAATTCCTCCCCGTCCGCATATAACAAAGCGTGAACCAATAAAGCTGATTCAACGGAAAATGAGGCCAAGAATATCCACCATAAACTAGCAGGAAAAATACACTATACCACCACTTCTGTAAAATAACGTACAGTTCAACGGTATGTATTAGGTCACATTTTGTATTGCGAGCCTATTGCAATTAACGCACCAAGATAGTATTGAGAATTTGCAGTAATAATAGTATATAGAGCGTGTAAATTCTGCTAACCCGCACTGGGCTAACGTAGTGGACGACAGCCTAATGCTTTTCAAATGAGAGGAGACCCGAGCCCAGCAGTGGGACAGAAAAATAGGTTGATGATGATGATGAAACAAGCAGTAATCATTACGGCAAACTAATATACAGCTGCTTAATATGTGTGTTATAATACTGCTACAAGTACCTACTAATTTACAACCTAAGAATAGTGAGTTATTTTATAATCTTACTCAAAATTTCTGTTGAGGTCCACCCCATAACATTCACCACTGAACCGGTGCCTGTTCTTCCTCCACAGATGATCTGTGTTTATGCTGTAGTCGTAGCCATCAGGGTTTAATACTGGTATTACATGCCTTAAAAATAAACAGAATATTAAAAACCTATATGGCGATACCATCTTTTTAAGCATTATTAGTTAGTAATAAGACTTTTATAGGTCTAACAGGCGCTTTACAAAATAGATTGGGATTTTTGGTAATGTATATGCATAATTTTATACGCATTTTATCATTTGATTATTTACTTTGGTAATTAGTATCGTTTTTTCTTTTTACCAAGATCTGTAACCAGTCAAATGACGCCAAATATATGTGGTCGCGTTTTGCTAACAGAAATACTCATCCATTTTTTTTTTCTTTTTAAAGTCTGGATCGGAAAACGTTAATAAATAAAAAAATATAAATTCTACAGGAATAAGTACCTATACCAAAAAATCTCTCTCACATATATATTCCCTATTGATTAACGATTAGACGGATTAATAAACCCTATTTGTAAATAACAAATATATTCTTACCAATCTCTTTTGTTAATATATTCGGGCTGTTTGGTAAAGTTGTGCACGATAGAATCGATGAAGTAAAGCGTTGAAAGCACGGATGTGCGCTCACGGCCGTGGATCCCACTGTCAATTAGTACAGGTCTATTTCCCTTATTGCCATTAGATATTTTCAACATCTAAAAGTATATTTAGAACATAAAATGAACAATAAATAAATAAATAAATATTCCTGGACACTATGACACAGCGCCATCTAGTTCCGAGCTAAGCAAGCTAACAAAGCTTGTGTTACGGATAGTCGGACTAGTCGGTTGATATACTAAATATATACTTTTTTTTTGTAAATACTTACATATTATACATAGATACATCCATGACCCGGATACAAATGTTTATGCTCATCACACAAACATTATGTCCCTACCGGGATTCGAACCCGGGACCCATAGCACAGCAGGCTGCGTTAACTACTGTTGGACTAAGTGGGTCGTCGAAATTAAAAAAACAATTCCTCCATCTCGTTTACGACTACGAATCTTGGTTATTATTATCATCAACCCGTATCAATCCACTGCAGGACGTTGACTTCAAATAACTAATAATCTTATATATAAAATTCTCGTGTCACAATGTTCGTTCCCGTACTCCTCCGAAACGGGTTGGCATATAGGTCTGAGAATCGGCCAACATCTATTTTTCATACCCCTTAGTGATAAGCGTTGTCCACCAACCCCTATAATGTGGCAAAACAACGTTTGCTGGGTCAGCTAGTAATAAATATATTTCGACATTATGACACAGCGCACATAGACACACAGACACAGCTAATTTAGAGGTAAGCAACAAGGCTTGTGTAACGAATATTATACGGATGGTTGATACACTACAACGATATACTTTTATTTTATTTTTTTATAGGTTAACCTATACAGAGCTGTGATAGCCTAACGGTGTCACCAGCAGACTGTGACGGTAAAAGTCTCGAGTTCTAAGGATACTACTGCCTATTCGAAGATACGTGCGTATTTATCAAATGCTCAAATGGTGACAGATTACATCGTGACGAAACCTGTCTGTCTGCCCATCCGCATAATGCGTCATAGATTATAGCCTAATCCGTGAGACAATAATTAGATTGATGATGATGTTATGTCCATTAAGCTACAGTACGTTATAACAATTATCTTATATATAAAATTCTCGTGTCACAATGTTCGTTCCCGTACTCCAATCGGCTTGACCGATTCTCATGAAATTTTGTGAGCATATTGAGTAGGTCTGAGAATCGGCCAACATCTATTTTTCATACCCCTTAGTGATAAGGGTTGTCCACCAACCCCTATAATGTGGCAAAACAACTTTTGCTGGGTCAGCTAGTATTATCTAAGAAACAATTATAAAATATCTTACATTTATAGGCTTGCGCTTATATGTCGTCCCAATTGAAGTCAGACTGACGTGTGCTGGATATGTGGCTGCCATCTTGGCCAAATATTTATTGATGTCTCCCAGTGACGGATATGCGGTCCACGTAAATTTATCCCCAGACATTGCTAAGTAATTTATAACATAATTACGTTATATTGCTAAGGTGTATTCATACAGTACAAGGTTGTTAGAACAAAATCTCTATCTTCTATTATATCTTCTATATATATCTTGACAAAAACAGCTAATCGTTATTTTAAATAAACCAGACAACACATAGACATTGACTAACATTTAATATGTAACATTAAACTCGTTCATATTATTTCTTTGACTGGCTATTTTATTTTTAAACAATTGCTTCCATAGATTGTTACTAGTTGTCACAACCACAAAATTATAATAACTCACGGACCAATTTTGTTACTGGATAAGGTTATAAAATGGAAAACAGTACATCGGTAGCACCCACATGGATATAACATATGAAATGACTACTATAAAGACTGACTACTACCATGCTTTGACGTAGTTATTTATTGTGTCGTAGTTGTGTTGTCGGTGCGTCCAGAAGACATCTTCTAGACGCACCTTTACTACATTTTGACGAAGATAGTAAAGTAGCAAAAGGTCAGCGGAGTTTTACCCTGGGGTCTCATGAGTGGGGTCACTAGGCCCCATTCTCATGTCTGCGGACCGTGTAGATAGCAACTTGCATGGTCAAAATATTTAGAATTTTAGATGTGTAAAGTTTTTTTTTTCATGTAAACATAAACGGTTTCTTTTTTAAGATAACTGATGCTGTGATCGTTATCGTATTTATTCGTTATTTAAATGAAAAATAAATCTTAACAAACTATTTCAGTTTTGAGTTTTATATATTTTGTTTAGCTTGTTCGAATTTTATCGTCATAACTTTAGAAATAACAAAAATCTCTGAATTCCATTAACCCATTTCCTTTGTCCAACTGTTGGGATGGGGATGCTAAGAAAAAATGAGGCCGGTTACTCAATAGAGTGGCCTGGTGAAGACAATAATAAAATCAATAGTAGATAATTTTATTATATCGAGACAAAGAAAGATCAAAGATCAAAGAGAAATGAATAAAACACGCCACGTTTACTAATACCACATTTATTACATGTACGATCTATCTATTAGGCTAGGCTTATGAAATTCAAATGTAGGCATAGGCATTGCAAATCTCAAGTCAACACTTAGCCTAACTTAGTATAATATAAGGCTGGCGCACATCGTACACAATTTCAAAGTTTGCCCCAAACATCTTTGGCATATCAGCATAAGTTAACGAACAATTTGAGATTCAAACACATCTTGTGGGTTACTGGAAAGGATAACGGCAGGGCTATGTGTATAACACTTTATTACCTAACTGCTGAGCCCACAACTCTCTTTGTCAGGGTTGAAACTTAACATCATGTACATATTGGCCCTCAGATTTGAATAGCGATCGAATTGTAATGATAGAAGTTACACATAGCGATAGATAGATACTTTCAGTTCTAGCAAAAAATATTGAAATAAATAATAAATATTTCTGGACATTATGACACAGCGCCATCTAGTTCCGTGGCAAGCTACGAGGCATGTGTTACGGATACTACAATTTGTAAATACATGCATAATCATACATAGATACATTCATGACTCGGATACAAATGTTTATGCTAATCACACAAACATTTGTCCCTACCGGGATTCGAACCCAGGATCCATAGCACAGAAGGCAGTGTTACCGCTGAGCTAATTGGGTTGTTAAAAAAACCTTTATCAGTATAATATACATATTTTGTCCATTTATAACTTACTTCACCTTTTTTTAAACATCGAAATATTCCAGTATTACGTACTGATGCTAAGTTAGATCAGATACTTTGTCACATTAGGGTTATTTTAGTCGGTATTAGTAAATAATGATCTTCACGCCTATTGCCTACTTGGTAAGACGTACGACTACGATCAAAAATCAAAAATAAGGATGACAAAACTAATAATATACATACATAATATACTGTTTAAATAACGGTTTAGCGGAAAAAAATGGAAGTTTATTCATGTGGAATTACTATCTCAAATAACATTCAAGATTGTGTCTCTTTTTCTATATTGACACGATTCGTATTTGGTGATCATTCCAGCGGCCGTATCTCAGATATCGATTATGAAAGAATCGTAAATACAATTGAATTATATCGATACATATAAATCATACATATACAAAATAATTCTACTCTTTTAGAATAAAAGCCAAAGACACAGTAATAGTGTCATTTTTTGCAGCTTGGTTCTGTATTCCCTTATGTAACTTGAAAAATACCCTTAAACCTTACCAAAAACCAAAAAACGTAATAAATGTATTGAAAAGACGACATTATAATTTCTACTGAATAAAAATCAGGAAGTGTACATAGAACATAAGATAATATTCATAATATCTACTACTATTTTCCCCAATTACCTCACTAGACGGCAAGCTTAAGGTGGGAGCTCCACGCTAGCCCGCGAAATTCAAATTTTCGTACGTTTTTTGCAATTTGCCGGTATTTGTCAGGCTGTACATTGAACAAAATATTATTCGCGCCTGTAATCAATATTTAGTTACATAATTATAATCATTAATATCATCAATACAACCCTCACATTGCATACAATTGGATTGAATGACTTTTTTATGAAATAGACAATCAATACAGTTATATGCACCTTGAGGGCTGTTTTATTGATTTAAATGATTATAATTCTGTAACTAAATACCTATTACAGGCGCGAATCATATTTTGTTCAATGTACAGCCTGACAATGACCGGCAAATTGCAAAAAACGTACGAAACTTTGAATTTCGCGTGCTAGCGTGGAGCTTCCACCTTAATGTAAGTTTATTTTCATTATTGAAACGAAAACGCAATCATACCGTTTGGAGCAGCATTCTGATTGGCGGGGGACGAACCAATCACAGCGCTAAACGTCATTAATGCAACGAACACATTTGCGTTTCAACTGAGGAAATAACACTCACCGCTGTGTAGGCCACTATTCTACATGTTCAAAGATATTACCGTTACGTCTTGTGGGAAAAGTCTTCACGAATGCCTCGTCCACTTTCCCTTGAACATCTTCAACCAGAACCTTGTGGGTGACGTTATGGTCATCTAAGAATTCAGCTATGGATTTCGCCTCTTCTTTGTATATCAGGAAGTCGATTGTTCTATTGTCTCTTTTCCATATTTCTTCCGTGAAACGAGCTGCAGAAAAAAAGTATTTTATGACGATAACTCTACGTACTGAGGATTACCTCTTGTCTGCAAACCAAATCGTAACGTAATTCGTATCGTGTGTAGCGGTGTACAATACGTCATCGCGTAGTAACGTCCCCCGCCACCCGCGTGGACCATGGGAGTGTCACGTACGAATTTGCCAAGCTACAATAGCATATGCCGATTCGCGTCATAATAATATTATGTATATTAGATTAATTGACGACTATATTAGCGCAGTGGCTGAGCGATCGGCGTGCAGCAACATGCGTTGCAGGTTCTATCCCCGCACAGAATTTCATAGAAAAGCCCAATAATACTTTACCCCACATGGATATCAAACCCAAATCTTTATTCTTTACGACCACCAGACCAACGAGATAGTCCAATATTATCCTATAAGCTTCATATATTGTTGCTTGTATAGCGTCATCTTAATCTTCGAGTACAAGTCCGAAAACCACTTCTTGTAAAGAAACCTTGGGATCATACGTCTTAGCTTACTCCATTGCGTTCTTTGTGGCCTATTTCCATTGTCACAGAGGCCTTTTCCTAGCCACATTAGTGGGATTATAGTGTACTTTGTCAGCTGTAGCGATTACAGTGAAATGGGTTGGAAGACTGACTCCATACTTTGGCCGTAAAAGACCGCATTCGTCTTGTTTATTTTATCTTTCTTCCGCGCGGTTAAATGGGCTATAAGTAACACTGGCTAGGGTAATACGTGTACAATCACGCTGTAATCTACTACGGGCTAAGCAGACATGTCATTGCAATTTTTATTTTTAATAATTAATTGTATACTATATTTTTTTCACCCGATGACGATGATAAATTGCACATCCAAATAATTATAATAAAGTCATAATTACAATCCATACAAATATTTGTTCTTTATGGGAGTTGAATAGAAAACCCGTGACTTAAATGCAATATTCTCTATTGTACCAATCAGGATGACATAAACTTGATGATGTTATTTGATGATAATTACCTCTATCATAAAATTCAGTCAACACATCTTCATCAAAATCACCTTCTGCCCTCCACAATTGTATATTACTGGGATATTTCGTAGCATTCTCTTCAGCCAAAATACCTAAAATAGTTTACCAAATACCTCTTAAAAATAAAAGTAAAATTTATTAGAATACATATTGTATGTATTAATTCATATTGTTACTGAAACCTTTTAAAATTAAACACATAAAAAATTTCACCAAAACCATGCTTATATTTAAAAATGGAATGTGTTCTCAAAAGGTTCTCGATAAGAGGTTTTATGTATTTATAAATAAAAAATAGTTATTTAAAATTAATTCGCAGAGTGTAACAAAACTAACATTTAGAACGTTCGAAAATTAAAACTTTGTTTTACCCACAAATTGTATGCGCTATCACTGAATAGAATTTACATACATACATACATACGCTCACGCCTTTTTCCCATGGGGGTAGGCAGAAACTACAGAATGCCGCTACGATCCCTGCATACCACTTTTAGAATAGAATAGAATTTTATAAATAATATTATAAAAAATCTTTAACTGTCTTCCGCAAAGGTTCTATAAAATATATTTATAACAACATGTTACAGTACTAGTACTTAGTGGAAAACGAGTATATGCGTTATGAAACCATGTCTATCATGCAGATTACCAGGTCAAGCGTAGTAACTAACTTAACAGAAAAAAAATATTAACAAAATCAACTTCACATTGATTTAAATATCAGCCTGCACCAAATTACATATGGAATATATGTACAATATAGCATATGTATGTTGGCACATGTACAACATATATGTATATGGCTGAAAATAAAATAAAAATATAAATTATACTACATATAAATACTCTTTCTCATACTCAAATAGTATTTTAAAACCCTTCAACCATCTATATCTTTAGATAAAGTAAGTTCTTATTTGCAGATGCAAATAAGAATTTTACAATGCCTCTTTATATATATAATTCTGAATAGATAAATAAATAAATAAAAATAAATATTTGGATACATCAAACAAAAATAATAATTACAAAAGATACATAAAATATATTCGAGCTCCTGATATTAGTTTAATAATATAAACAAAACTATTCAAATACTCAGAATGTTCGAAAATTAAAACAGTTTTTATTTAGACAGAAGAGTTATTGCCATAAAGTTGAACACAATTTGAGAAAAAATAAAACAGAATTACGAGTACAACAAAATATATGACTCCAACATTACTTGAATTAAACTTTTAATAAATAAAATTTATATACAAGATTACGTAATAAATCTTTTCGCTGGAATGTTCTAAAAGCAAAATTTTTCTTCTAATCTAAATCTGCATGCCTGACAGTTTCTCTCGATGGCTAGCTCAGCTGCCAATCCGCATTTTGAGACGATGACTCAAATGCGAAATTCGTGCCCAGCAGTGGAATAATAATTGTTGGTAATAATGTACGAATCATTTTATAAAAATATTTCACCATATCAACCGTTAGACGTCCACTGCTGGACATAGGTCTCCCCCAAATCCGGTCCTGGCCTACGGATTCCAGCGGCCTTAACCAGATCGTTGGTCCCGGTCCTATAAAATTATTTAATTGAGTTTTTATTTATGACAAAAAAATATTATTTTTCGGCATTGTGTTTGTTTTGTTTCGACATATCAATTCTTAGAGATATACCAATGGCAATAGAAATACCAATGCGGCAATGCTTTTCCGAGCGTTTGTGCATGTTAATTACGTTCGGATGCCCCGACACAGAATCTTGGTGTTAGTCTAGCTCCAACAAGGAAATCGTTTGTTGCGGTCTTGACAATACACCTACCTAAGTCCCACCTTGATTAAAACAACAGTCACGTGACTAACAATGTTGGCTTGAGACGGATTGGTTTTCCACAGTGATGACACTATTGCACAGTGTCTGTGCGATCTCATCTATGCCACGGCTCGCTAGTACCAATGTATATATAGCTTATAAGTACCTGTTTTAGATTTGAACGTGCCTACACAGGAGAACATTCTAGTTTGGAATGACGTTTTATTGGAAAACAAAATACGTGAGACACTTCTTGCAAAATACGTGAGATCTTACAGCATTTAGTAGTAAAAACATTGCTAACTAAGTTTTTCAGAATTAATTACTATGTTCTATAATGTTCATTGGGCAATAGGAGCACGTAAACGATTTAGTTTCTTCGCAATTTTATGCTGTTATAATTTAGATGATTCCATATTTGTTCCGCAACATACAGCAATGTTCGTGTCGACCTTGTGTAGCACAACGTTTTAATCTGGATGCACGTTTGCACAACATTATAGTTTCAAGTGCTTACAAAAAACATTAAAAAAACTTATGATAAACTACATTTTACGAATTGTATCGCAGTATATTAGCGACTGGCAGCGGCTAAATGCGAGCTGCTCAAGACCGTGATAGATGGCGCTCTTTGGTGGAGGCCTACGTTCAGCAATGGACTGCAATAGGCTGATTATGATGATGATGATATTAATAATGTCCCTGATGTTTCGGATCCTTTATAGGTAATATTCATGGTCTTGTTGATGTAACAATAAATAAACTAACGGCTATCCTACATTTTTGATAATTATAAAATTGATAACCCGATAAACAAATAACGAGGTATCCGTGTTCATTGGTCATGATACTTGAATTGAGATAATTCAGATTTAGATAGCCTCACGAACGATCCCCAAATAATTAATAGATTTCATGAATATATCATAAAGCTTTCGACCCGAACCGTGTTTCTGACAAACTCCTATTTTTTGCCTTTTTCCTTCCCAAGAGACCTTGGTGTAACTAACGATCCCTCGTCAGCCCTCTCGCGCTCAAAGCTTTCGAAATTCCGATTATTTATGGCGTCTACGTACAACTTCTACAAGTTCCTCATAAATGATGAAAGCGATCGGCTGTCAAAGAAAATGTTTGTTGCAAAATGCATTTTATAAACCGCAAGAGATTTTTTTCCTAGAATGAAATATTCACTGTTTTCTTGTGTGTGCTACTAAAAGATACATATTGATTAAAATACAGCTGTGGTAAATTGGGAAACCACAAACCGATAAAAAAATATGAAAACATGTGTTTCCATTCACATAACATACATACATACATACACTTGTATGATACAATAATTTAAAAATGAGTTATTTTACCGTAGATATATCTAAATACACTGTATGCATCAGTATATTTATGTCTTCAATTGGTGTCTTCTAAGACGTTAAATGTAATTGAACTGAAACTGCTTTTTACCATTCTTATCTTTTACAGCATCTGTGATGTCTAGGATACTGCCCGTAGTTTCATTTTAATATGGAATATTCGTGCGTGTCTAAGGAATCAGTATATTCAGCTTGGTCGAGAAGACATTGGCGGGATGTTTTTTACCGCTGATAACCAGCTTCATTATAAGGTTACAAAATTCTGGATTTAGGAAAAACGTTAACCTGTGTAAAGGTTATTACGTAATTTTACGGTTAATCTATATATATATATGTGTATAATTATAACTCAAAGTTGACTGACTGACTGACTGACTGACATAGTGATCTATCAACGCACAGCACAACCCACTGGACGGATCGGGCTGAAATTTGGCATGCAGGTAGATGTTATGACGTAGGCATCCGCTATGGATTTTTGGAAATTTACTCCCTAAGGGGGTACAACGGGGTGCAAAGTTAATATGAAACTTTTATTTTTTTAGTTAAATTGCACGCGGACGAAGTCGCGGGAATCAGCTAGTGTGACATAAAGAATAAAAAAGTGAGGATTTTTATTACGTAGGTACCTACATTTCAACGTTTCCAATTTTAAAGTAGGTCGGCTAAGAGCGTAGTGGGTTTAAACAACCAGTCTCTGGGGCCCTTAAAACTATCGGTTCTGGATCTGTTCAGTTGCGCTCTATCTTTCTCTATAGACCAAATAAGTTTGCAAAATTTATAGTCCGAGGACTTTGAAACTATAGTCCGAATTCCCAAAGATATTTACCTTACTGCATATCACTTCTATCTATGCGACATACGAAAAATTTTGTTTATGTTTACAAAATTGTCATCATTTACAGCTTCTTTAATCACTCCAAAATTTCATATTCATTCTGAACTAATCTCATCTAGGTTTAATGCAAACTAATGATACAGTGAAAATATACTGCAGTTTACAGTGTCCATTTATAGTCAACATCAGGCATTCTGCAAGTCCCCCTTTCACCTTAAAACGCCTAGGAGTTACGTAGCTGATTTCTTTCATTCTTCTAGCATTTGTTATACAAAAATCTTACACACCTCTGTCCCAGATTTCTGTGTGTGTGTGTGTGTATCTTTGTTTGTTCAGATAGTGTTTATCGATTAGAACGGTATAGCTATATAATAATATTCACAAGCAAATCTAGCACTAAGCACTAATACTATTATTCTACAAAGTATCAGTTCCATTTAAATGATAAATACTGATCGAAATTCTAGGCAGTAGGTTTCGAATATACACTCCGTCTGTCATCATTGTAACATGTTCCGAGAATCCAAATAGTTAACAGAACCGTATTCTACTACATATAAATTGGATTTGAGATTGAAATGTCGAGTGGAACTACCACAAGGATGTTGTATTGATACATAGCCGATACTATGACAGTAGATATCAATTTGTAAGGGATAGAATGTAGGTACATTTAAAATCAAGATTAAATACTACATTTCGATTTTATTGTTATTAAAAATACCCAATACTAAATTAAATAAATAAATAAATATTCTGAGACATTTTACACAGCACCATCTAGTCCCAAACTAAGCAGAGCTTGTACTATGGGTACTAGACAATGGATATAATACTTATATACTTTTTTTTTGTAAATACATACTTATAATACATAAGAAACGCCCAGACGAACACAAACACTTATATTCATCACATAAATATTTGTGTCCCGTGGGAATCGAACCCACAACCTCGTGATCAGCAGTCCGGTACTCGAACCACTAGACCACAGAGGTCGTCCAAAAATATAAAATCCAACTAACAATACTAAATTATTAGTATCAGTGATTTGTTATTATTGTATTATGCGTTTTATTATTTCCTTGAAACCTATTCACGAAACTAATTGTGATTCAGTTTAAATTATTTCAGAATAGTTAGAACAATGAGGCTTCATTTGAGCCATATTGCGTTATTCTACGAATAATGTTTAGCTACCTATTTTATCAAAAGTAACAATTACCTGTGATGAAATATGTAGTAAAATGATCAATAATAAATAAATAAATAAAAATAAATATTTCCGGACATTATTATATATAGATACATCCATGACTCATCACACAATCATTTGTCCCCACCGGGATTCGAACCCGGGACCTTTAACTACCGCTGAGCTATACGGGTCGTTAAATCAATAAGGTCATGTAATTCAACTATTCTAAATACATAGTTACTCCATTTACTACGATTGGAATATTTGATAATATCTTAATTGCATTTTTAACAGTGTTTGGGTGACAATAGCCGAAGATTACGGCTACGATCTAAAGGAAATCTACATCCAAACTGACGCATAGAGAATTGTTATCATATATGCGGAACAATTTTGCTCAAATCTGTTTTAAGTTTACACCCCATCATACATAATTACATTTCTACATTACGTGTCTACAAGCCCTGAGCTTAATACACTTCTTAATACTACTCACGCACTTTAGACTATGACTGTATCAATTTATTTTTAGGAAATAAAATAGGTAGTTCTTCTGAATACAGACAGTGCATTCCTCCTAATATAATAATTGCGAACTCGAGTTTACCATCGCATTTCCTTTTATTGTATCTAAATGTCAATGAATGTAACCATTTTTCTCACAGCTTTCGGATTAAAGATAGCGTAAGCGACAGTTACTCGCGCCTGTCACTCGACTCCTGAATTCAATTTGTTTGGTTCGATGGTGTGATGGAAACGAAATCCGATGGGACCTAGTATATTGTGCGTCCCCTTCTGTTTATGAATCACTACATGGCATGACAGGTTACTGCGAACTAGAACATGGTATGTATAACCATTATGTGTTATAGAAATAATGCAGTCAACGTAAATGGGACTTAACAAATGAATTCTCAGAGAACAAATGCGTGAGTAATGTCTCTGGTGTAGAGAGCTAGTTCAGCTAGTGTCCATAACGCTACATCATCGAACAATTTACTATCCCACTGTTGGGCGTGGGTCTCCTCCCATTCGTAAGGGATTAAGCTATAGTAGATAGATAGATAGATAAAACATTTATTTGGTACATACAAAAGACAACACACCAAAAACACAGTTAAGGAATAAAAAATGACAACAACATAAAAAAAAGGTAACAACATGAAAAGATAAAAAAAAAAGACAAAGAATAAAACGGCTAGTGCGGTGTGCGTCTCCCAGTTGCACCAAATGGGAGTCCAGCTCAGCATGTGTCAGGCAAATGTACCTGACGCTGATATTCTGCTGGATCCTTGCAGTGACGTACGGACGCCCAGCAGACGAGGTCAAGTAGTGTTGGGACAGTGGATGAAAGATATTTATATATGTGAACTATTGTGATGTAGTGTGTAGTGGCCTAGGTGTTAATACTAATAATATAGCGTAATATTTATAATCTAAAATGTGTTTACAATCAATAAATAAATAAATCAATAAATAAATAATAATATGTGTATTAGCTAATAAATATATTTAGTGTAGTGAGATGCTATCACCACACATAAACATACTAGATAAACATACTACTAGCCTACTAGTCTACTACTAGCGTGGTGCAGGCCATAAATATAGTCCAACGCGGGTTCACAAATACCACACGCCATTGAGTAAATATGTCAGGCATGCAGGTTTTAGCATGACATAAATACGAACATGACTTCAAAAAAGTTTTGCATAAGTCGTATTAGTCTTGGTCTTGACCTCAAGAATACCACCCAATCCACCTATCACACCATTAGGCAATCACAGCTTTTCTTATAGTTCCTCTCTATGAATTAATAGACACTTCTCTATATAAATCCGATAGCTCTCCAACAGACTTGATGCCAGTCTACCCTCCAATTGCAAAATTTCCGACGCAAAATCTAACGGAAAACGAGAAAATTGTGGAGCAGAATAAATGGTACAAATATTGCAAATGAGTTTGAACATAACGAAATATGGTACGTTGCACCAAAGAATGTGTACCCAATGCAATGCATACAAAGTGGACCAACATTTTATTATAACCTCTGTGAGCTTGCCAAACACTACCCTAAAACCCAAGTCACGTAAATTTAATTAGCTTTGGGTGTCAGCTGCCTTTATTGACATTTGTCCGATAAATAAATGTTCTAAAATAAGAATGCATACTTTTCGAATGTCATGTATTTATTAAATGTGTCAAACAAGTGTCAAAAAAGACACTCCCTTGTAGTTTATTAAATTTAACATACTTGGGCTCTTAGTTATCAGCTAGTATCAGGTATCAGGTATCAGGTAGATTTTTTGAAAAAAATAATAAAGCTTTTATAGCATAATGGTTGAATTTATTGGATTCACTCAATGGTATAATTTTGCGCACAAAAGGAAATTAATACCTATGTATTAAACTGTCTTTGAACATACAAAAGGATGTATTTCCTCAATCCTCTATGTCTATATAATATAGATTTATGTATATGTATTCATCGTGGATGCGGCAATTATTTGTCATAAACGTAAACCACACGAAGCAAGATATATCTATGAGCATACATTTTTTTAAGTCGAAAAAAGACTATTTTATGCGGAGATGGAAATGAAAAAGATAAATGTAAAATGGTTACTGCTTGCCAGACTTCGTTCGTTATATCTTTGCGTTGCGATTAAAGATTTTTATTTTCCGGGTTTAAAGCTGTCCTTTTTAAGGCGTTGTCAATAACACAGCTAACGGGAGAATGAACGCGTTGCGGTGAAGCGCATTTTATGTGTATAGAAGAGAATAGGTATTATATATTTTTTAAATCAAAGGGATGATGATCATCATCGTCATCATCGGCCTATTCCTCCACGGACCTTAGGCCTCCTATAGTGAGCGCCACAGAGGTCCATCATCGGCTTTTCTCATCCAGATGCTGCCAGCTGCCTTCCGCACTATATTTGCCGAGACGCAGTCTCCCTCATGAACTCGTGAAACCATGAAGAATCTTTGTTATTTTTCGATTCGCTGTGTATTGCAAAAGGTGTGATTAATTTTTATATCGTCACTAGTATTAGCGGTTCTACTACATCCTATTTACTCAATGCATCTAAGACCTGCAAAGGCGAATAACTACCGGCAATGCAATCGATTTTCTAATACAACTTTAATTAGGACAGTCTAGTTCAGTGAATGTCTATAATTAAAGTAAATAATTGTTGCTCTAATAGCATGAAATGAGAGGACAGCAATGCCCAGCAGTGGGACAATAATTGGTTCGATGTTGATATCTTTGATGTATAATTTGCAGAAAACCATAAGAATTTTGTCGGTTTAATCACAGGCATTTAGGCACACGTCGATGGTTTCCATGCCATCGTCAGGCAAAAATCTGCATCATTGCTCCGAAAATTTGGGCCAACTCCAACTCCACCCTGAAGACCATAGCGGGGAGGTTCGACTCGCCTCTGTTGGGTGATGTTGTTCAAAGATGCATAAAGAACAACAATCTTGTTAAAAATAGATTTTATATTTTTTACTGACATAGGTATATAAGTTTCTTGTTTTCTAACAAATATAGATGATGCTTATCTGAATTAAAGATAATTATTATTATTCATCTAAAACGGTTTTAAAAAGTGCCATTATACCTACGTCCATGTTAAGGAAAATGCTTGCAGGAACTATTGAATGTCCGTTTTATCTTCTGATCGCCCTTTTGTTGTCGTCTGCCGTCAAACGATCGTTAATCTTTGTTCCTGACGCTATTTTTCTGTATTCCCTTATGCATAACGCCAGTTGAGCGCAGTTTTTTAGCGTCAATATATGGCGGCGTGTTTTTGGCTGTACATAAATATTGCCCATACTAAGCTTTATCAAAATGGGTGGATTTTGAAGATTGTTTAAAGCAATTCACGAACGAGTAGGCGTTTCATGGAGTAATATTTGTAAGGATAATTATTGTGTGTAAACAATTTAGTATCCATAACACAAGTTTCTTCTCTTAGCTCGGAATTAGATGACACAAAATAAATCTTAGTCATATTGCATTTCTATTTGTTCTCGATTAAAGTTACCATAATTTAGGAGCAGTAACATAAATGTGCGTAACTAGTTATATTACTTATACTTGTAATCTTTTAGTTGGAAGATCAGAAATGCACCCACTAAAATCGTAGTAATTCTACAATTTTACCACGTATAAACTTTATAGTTAGCAGTACATGGGTATGGGTATTAATGTTATATATATTCATTATATATATTAACGTATTTAGAATATCATACGGAAAGGTATGCTCGCTAGCTGGTTTTGGTACAGTGTTATAAAAATTAGTAGGTATGCAGCCTCCTTTATAAAGTTGAATAAAACTCACCTGAGACCCAAAAGTCCACGAAAATTATTATAAGGCCATTAACCCCTACCACTTTGACAGTATATTTTCAAATTTGAAAAAGGAAGGGAGCTTATATTTAAATAGGATCCCCTTTAACACAATGCGGCAAATTTACATTTTAAGCAAATATTGTCAACCCTTACTTAAATTTTAATTTTTAACTCCCAGGTACTCTTTATTTTGGCTCATTTTCGAATCAACTCGTACACCTTATTATCATTGTAACGTAAACAATAGAGAAGGGATCGCTTAAGCCACACGTACTTGTAAATTTTGTGAAAATAAGGCTAATTTAATTTGAATAATTGTAACCTATGTGTAATGATGAACCTTACATCTGTATTCTCCGAAGAGTTCGTCATACTTTGAAAGATATACGTAATTATTTGTAATTATTGTGCGTACCAAACTTTATCTTTTGGTGTAGAATATACTTCAATTACGGACTTTTTTGACATGTTACATAATTCGAGCAAAATTATATGTATAGTAACGTGCGTGAAGACATAAGGTCAGGTAGGTTTGCGAATCTGAAATCATTTCCAATATTACGTGGTAGGAGGCAGTTTAGGAATGCATTGAAACTAAACTTATAAGCTAATTACACACACACAATTTATATGCACATCCATCTTGAATCTTGATCCGCAACTCGACCTCAAAAGGAAATTCCCAAGAAGCTGCAAAACGCATATCTGAAGAAAATCAATACAAAATGTTTATAACTAACATCAGCGGGGAACATACAGTAAAAAGCTATAGCCTGCGGCGAGGAACCAATACCAGGGGTTTTATTAAGAGATCATACCCTTTATGTCAAATAGGCCCAGAGTGAACGAAAAATATCAAAATATCAGAACAGTCAAATGTATACTTTATTTAGATATCTATCTGCTCAATATTTTGAGCTTTAAACTTTTTGTATCTGTCTAGATACAAAATGTATTGAGATAAGTTTAAAGACATTAAATGAAGTGAAAATAAAATATTATTAAATTATATACGTAAATCTAACGTAAATCTTTTAATGCATCATTGATATTCGTCTAAGTCCAAATAAGGTCGACCTAGATAATAATATCGAATATGACGTCATCACTGAAAGAGCAAACGGAACCATTTTAGATTTAGCCCGTTAGAGCCCGAGCAATCCAGACAGTACGAAAATATTTGGCCTTTAGCTTAACCTAAAATAGTTTGTTACTGGCCTATTATTGTTCGGCCATTCCAAGTATTGTGAAATATACTGGGTATAATTGAACAGAAAATAATACCCCAACAATGGAAAATCCCTTTATATATTTCAGAAACTAATTTAATATTCCGTCGTGGAGAAGGTATTGCGATTTGTGAGAAAAACATGCTTTAAGGTAACTTTTGGACTATTGTCAGACACTGAGAAGTACGGAACCATTTCGAAACAGTTACTATATTATATCGACAATAATGTTCTAAAATTTTGCCTTTTCAGAGAGAACGCGACCTCTATAATGATGGTCGTGTTTCTCAAAGATCATATGAAATTGGTGGTTATAAAACTGCAACATTGTAAGCATTATAACAGTAACTTGTGAAACAAAATATTATATAACAAAAATAAACACGTGGTCGATTTAATGGAAAACTTCATACCTCTTTTTTTAATGCTTGTAAGCTTTAAAAAAAGAGATTGAAGTTCTCAAAATCAATGTAATAGTGACGTGGATTTTAGAGTATTTATTTTGTAGTTTTGAAAGAGTTGTAACAGTGAGCTTGTGACCGTAGATGCCGGAAAGGATCCAAAACGCTGGATTTAATATAATATCATTGAGCCTAAAGTAGTTTTATTGCAAGAGTTTAATATTATTTATAATTAAATGTCGGTGCTTTAGTAAACGCTTTTGGGTTATTTTATCAAATAAATAACCCAAAAGCGTCGCAGTATCGTGGTATACGATGTTGAAATTAACCATAATTTGAGAAAATATCTCTGTTGTTTTGTGTCCGTATCTGCCCAATGTTCCCTTCCTTGCAATAAACTCTTATCGCGTGCGTTGTTCCCTCAAAATGCTGGACACCGACGCAATGGGACCGACTGTGTCTTCAATTTCGTTCGTGACTGGGTCTTTGCGTGTCAATATATAGTTGTAATAAAATAAAATATATTTATTATATAGACCGTACTAAAATAAATGTATGTAGAACTGTTTCATTGCGGTTCTGGGTGCAATTGTCAGGTCGGGCAGTGTTATTTGTTTTCTGTTGTTTTTTTTTCAAATATTTTTGACCCAAATAGTGCAGTGTCTCAAGACGAAAGCTTTTGACTAGTGTGAATTGCCAGTTATTTGTAACAGCACCGAGACATAGCCGTTTTAATGAAAAGTGCATGGAATCATTTTATGAATAAACCTTGAAGCTATCTCCATTTTTCCAATAGCCAAACTTTGAAGTTGACTTCTAAGTTTAAGTTGACTTTCACATTGACGTTAATTTAATTAATATTCTTCTCATAAATATGTAAAAATGAAATAAGGATTAAGATTTTCTTCATTTAATATGCGTTATATATTTATTTTGGGTTTTCTTATATTAGTCAGGGTTAACAAAAATATGCAATAAAGGTAGATAGATAGATAGATAGGTATTAAAGTATACATATGCTTATAACGATTTTCATTAATGATTTTCACATCCTATTTATAATACATAATAATATGCAAACCAACTAAGGGTAAATGGTATTTTTATCAGAATTGACAGCCAATGCGAACCTAATGACATTCAAGACTCAGGAATTATTAATTTATCAACGATATAATTAGTCCGTTCATCCGTTATCAATATATAGATATCGCTCTATTATTGATTTAAGAAGCAAAATGGATGTGTCATCAAGAAATATTAATTTGAATAACACAAGTCCAAATGTTTTCCAATTATAAATCAGCTGTTATCTTCTCCAATGTTTTCCGTTATTTATACTTTGTCTTTTTATTTCATTCTAAATGACTTAAGTTTTAATAGGTTCCTAAAAGCTTTATAATATGGCGCTTGAAGGGAAAATGTTTCCGAGTAAAAAATAAATAATTATCTTTGAAAGTTCCGAGAATATAATTCTAGACAAAACGCTACTCTTAAGACAATTTTAACGCTTATTTATAGAAATTCTTAAGAAGTCGGGAACAGGAAATTCGAAGAAGATTATTAAAAGATGCTTCTACTTCTTCCTGCTTCGCCAGTTTATCAATAGTGTAAATCATCATCATCGTCGTCGTTGACCCACAGCTGAGCGCTGGGCTTACTATAGAAAGATGATGCTTTATTTCATTACACTAGCCTAATGCAGTCTCAATAAATACACATGTAAAAAAAACTTTGAAAAGTCTTGTGTGAAAGTCCGTAGTATTTAAAGTAGACCGTAGTGTTTGAAAAGGCCATAATGCATGCCTTGGGACCAACTCAAAACCTTTGTCTTCACACTGTTCTCACCAACAGGCTATCACGGCTCAGTGGTGTAATTACAATAAAATAATCCATGGTTACCATAGATATACTATAGAGGCATATCATACGTGATGAATGTAGATCACGAATAAACAACTTTATTATCATTCGGGAAAACGAAAAACTCCTTCGAGATATATTGGCGCCAAAACACACACAAAGGAAAAAAAACTAAACGATGCCAAGTCACAGCTGTGAAAAAAGGTAGAATAACACGCTTGAAGTTGAACACAAAAAGTTTTGTGATATCTTTTTGATACGAGATTTAGTTGAACTTCCTTACTGCCTTTTGATGCCGCTTCAATAGTATCTGTTATTTCCAGTATATTTCGCGAAGGCTTTATCTTTTTATCGTATATCTTCTGACGTGAATTGACGTCAAAAAGGTCTTTCAAGAGTTTATTTTTGCTAAAGGTTTCTGTAGAGTATATTTTTTTTGTTGAAGATTTTATGTGTGATTTGTGTGTATATTATATTTAGACATACTTATAGTGGGTAGCGACTTAATAACAAGCGTCTAGGATAGGAGTATTCGGGTTTACTTGAGAAGTAGTTTTCATCTCCGCCAATTGTACTCTTTTATTCTACTTTTTTTTTTGTTTATGTACAATAAAGCATATTCTATCTATCTATTTATCTATCTACATACAACAGCACATCGAATATTGGTTTATAATGATGGTAATATTTTTATTTGCTGTTTCGTATTATGTGCATTTAAAACTGGTAGATAGAGCCGTTCAATCGTTTTATGTTAATATGTACAAGATCACATGATATATATGTATTCTAAATTTTAAAGCTTTTATTGAGGTATAATTAATTTAATTTCGTACAACCCATCTTTGTGTTAAAACAAAAGAGAATATATAAATAGTTGTTTCAAATTATGGTCTTCAAATGAATGGTGAGTTAATAGGTATACGTACAGCAATATGATGGTATCTAGTCTAGAGTTTCCGGGTTTACATTTTTGCACAGGTGCAACGTATGTATGTACATACATGCACTCACGCTCTTAAGGTAGGTCGGGTAGGCAGAAACTATAAAACATGCACCACGATCCAGACAAACCACTTTTGCTTCTTCTACGTTCATTTATATTATGTGTTCCAATTTTTATGATCGTCGAATAGCGATGCATAAATGTTTGGTTTTATTTGCGCCTTTTCATGGCGATGTGCCTGAATTGGATTTTAGGTTCATTTCCTTTACGAGCGACAAAATACAACGTAGAATTTTGTTTTTTTTTTCAATGCCTAACGAACTTGTTAAAGCCAGAATCTAAGGAAAGTGTGTGAAACTTTTTAGAGCTATTATTTTTCGTAGCAAATGTAACAAAATAATAAATGTGCTTTTATTTGTCGAAATCATTCCTGGCGTACTGAAGGATGCAGCGTAGGTAGGCCCCGGCAAGATGAACCGACAACCTGGTATCTGATCGCTGGATGCGGGTGACACAGGACCGGTCGTTGTGGAAATCCTTGGAGAAGGCATATGTCCAGCAGTGGACGTCATCTACCTGATAGGATGATAATGATTATTCTTCCAATGCAAATGATTTTATGTAGATAATATTTGCACTTACGGCATATCATTGCATGATATAAACCAAATATACATCCATCTTGTCGATCCCTCAATGCTGAGGATTATAACCACTGTGCCTTTAATGGATTTCAGCTTATGAATACTGTAACATCGATATTTTAAACTTCGAAGTTCAGTTCGACAGTCCAGCATGCTCTCCATCCGTCTCAGTCACCCAAAGAGTTGATTGCCTTTTGAAGTGTAAATTCTTGCCTGTGTAATTATTACTCCATTTGACTCGAAATATCGAGCTCTTCTAACCTCCACTTATTAAGTCACCAGGTATAGGTAGGGACGACGTGTTATTTGCCAAAAAATACACGTTGTTGGCTTGTTATCGATTGAAACCAAATTCAAGCTGCCCAAAATCCTAACGGTTTGTTTTATGATGTCATACGCTCTTTTATGACATCGTAAGATTTATTCGTTCGTAATTCTTCGGTAGCTTAAAGGAACTTTAAGCCAACTTTTGAAATGGCTCACATTTTACTTTCAACCCGGTTTATTTTTATTTGCCGGCATCAAAACCTTTTGCAGCTATCTAGACGGACGCGAAGAGACTATAAACTATTTTTATATCTGTATGTCTCTTGGTGACTTGTGCCTTTTGTTATACACTAATTAAAATGTATAAAAAAGCTATTAACTTTGTGAAACATACTATAATAATTACTAGCTGCCTCCCGCGGCTTTGCCCGCATGGTATATAGATAAAAAGTAGCCTATGTGTTAATCCATGTAATAAACTATATGTAAGCTAAATTTGATTCAAATATGTTAAGCAGTTTTTGCGTGAAGGAGTAACAAACATCAATCCATCAATCCATACTTACATTCTTTCGCGTTTATGATATTAGTAGGATATTGGACTAGCTTTTATCTAGATTAATTTTATCTAATATACATATATATTTAAATATATTTCTAGATATAAGGTTGGCTGTATAGCAAATATACCCTGAATTTCTGAATTAAATAATAATTGGATTTCTTGATATAAGGTTGCAACAATGTAACATTTTGAGCAGAAATTCAACTTCTAGCAGATATATTTCATTACGAATTAGAGTACGGATGAGTCGAGTCATTCAGTTAAACGTTTAACTTAACCGAGGAACAAACATTTTACTGTGAAGCAAAATGTTTCGTTGATTAAAGCGAGCAGGTTTTATACGCAAATACTAATCACGACGTTCGTCTCCGAAGGGTTAGGCAGAGGTGTACTAAATAATGCACATCCACATTTTGCTGGATCCAAGCTCTCCCACCTGCTACTGAGCATTTCATATAGAACCCAATAACACTGGGAATCGAACCCAAAACCTCTTGCTCAGAAGTCGAACACTACGACCAATAAATAAATCATTTATTTCTCAGTGGTTTAATGTCTAGGTGTACATGGTAGAAACAACTATTGCCATTTAATCTCAAACGAGCTGTGATAGCCTAGTGGTATCACCAGTGGACTGGCATGTCACAGGTCTCGAGTTCAAACCTGGGCACGCAACACTGACTTTTCGGAAGCTATGTGCGTATTTATCACATGCTCAAACGGTGAAGGAAAACATCGAAACCTGCATGCTTGAGACATTTTCCCGATGGCATGTGAAGTCTGTCAATCCGCAGTAGGCTAGCGTGGTGGACTATAGCCTAATCCATCTCAAAATGAGAGGAGATCTGTGCACAGCAGTGGGACAGTAATGTGTTGATGATGATGATGATGATGACTCCACACTTTGGACTTTATCTATCCTGTGTATAGATAGATAGAACAACGAGGCAGTTCAATCAATATGCTTGTCTTTTTTACGATTTCTACACACAGATGAAGTCGAAGGTAAAAGCTAGTAGCAAATATTTTCAACATTTATTTAGATATCCCTGCAGTGCGCAAGTTGGGGGCACAGGTGTCTGTGACAAAACGACTCCCAGTGTAGTATTTGATTCAGTGACTGTATTTACTAGAAAATCAAAAGAAAGAAAAGGAAACTATTAAATTTACGACCATTCTCTGTTTTACCTGTCTCATTAATCCTAGACTTGATTCAGGTCACGCAGTGTTGGTCGTTTGTTCTGTTCTACATTAGTGTCTGTTCGTCTTATGCGGCTATAACTGCTAGATCTAACACATCGGATCCATGTAGAAGGTGTTTTCTATAAAGTTATTAATTTCGCTTTGTATTGTTTTCTTACAAGTTTTAAGTGCTATCTTAATGATCTCATGATTGTCAATCAGTCACTGATTAGATACTATACAACAAATACTAATATTGTATAGCCTATAATCATCATCATCAGCCTATATGCATCCACTGCTGGATATAGGCCACCCCTAGTGATCGCCACAGAGTTCGATCTTCGGCTCTTGTATAGCCTGTAAGGAGATGAAATCAAAATAAAAAAACACACTGACAATTTAGAAGAAAAATAACGTGGGGAGCAATGTTCTTCTTTCAAAAAACTTTTAATCGCACTTTTAAGCAGTCTAGACGAGTTTATACCTAGACCTTTATAGGTGATATGAAACATAAGACCCCATCTTTCTCCTAGAATTGACTTTTATTGGTACTAAAAGTGGCCAGATAAGCAACATAGTTGTGATAACGTCTATTATTACTCCTTAGAGATCTTCTTAAGCTAAGATAACGCTTAGGTGTATATAGTTTTATGAGCACTAAGCCTTGTACCTAAGCCGCGATAACGTTCGCGAGATAAAACTTCATCTCCACCCCACCTGGTAAGTACCTTATTACATCATAGTGATTTTGTATTGCGATGATAAGCGAAAAAACTAAATTGATGAAGTGAGATTTCAGTCTATATTTTATGTACCTAGTCATCATCAACCCAAGTTTTCTTACGATTTTTTCCTTCGCCGTTAGAGCAGAAACGGCGAAGGAAAAAATCGTAAGAAAACTTGCGTGCCAAAGATTATCTCGAAAGCGTGTGAAGTCTGCCAACCCACACTAGGCTAGCATGGTGGCCGATAGCCTAATCTCTTTCAAATGAGAGGAGATCCGTAATGACTAGGTACATAAAATATAGACTGAAATCTCACTTCATCGATTTTTTTTCGTTTATTGTATTAAGACGTCATAAATACGAACATAATTTGGAAAACTCAGCAGTGCGGGCCTTGGGATTAAACCTTTGACCTCTAAGTCCACTGGCTACACCACTAGGTGGCCACTCTTTCTCATTCTGTCTTTATATATATTAAGAAAAAAAAAGTTGACTTTCGCTGATAGTTTTTCGTCTCTCTCTATCTCGATATTCTTGTTTTATATAATCTGTGTTTAATTAAAGTCGAAACGTCCGCTGCACTAAAGACTGAAGTGTGGCAGGTGCAAGTGAAGTTCATCGCGATAAAATGGACACTACCGACATGTATCCATTCTTAAATATTACTTCTTAAATAAACTTTAATTAAGTTAAACTTAATGAGTATTTAATAATTAAGCTATGATATAATTGTAGACTCGAGACTCCCTAAATTTGGAAATCTATTTTAATTTTACTGAAGAGTGAAAATAAAGTATTATCTAAAAGCCTACATTAATGAATAATTAGGTGAGCAGAATATTTCCCTGAATTTTCTCATTCTCTAACGTCAAACGTTAAATAGATTGAAAGGTTTTCTCATAGTGATTGATGAACTCGAAGTGTTCTCTTTTCTGCAAATTATCCTAACATGCCGTGATCGATTAGCGTCTGATTTTTATTAGAAGTCTTTGTACGCAAGGAAAAATTCGACAATACTTTCTATATTCCAATATCGGTCTTTTATTTAACTGATATAGGTTAGCATTTGACCATAATCTCACCTGATGGTAAGTAACGATTAAGATATAGCACGTTTATGTAGAAAATACCTATTCACTCGTGACTTGAAGACCCCTGTCCACGACATGTATAAATTTATTAAATACTTTTTAGTTTGTCACTGTGATTTTGTATATTTTTCTTTTGTATTGTCAATTTTGATTACTGATTTCGTTTTTGTTTTGTAAAAATAAGATTATAAAATTTTGCCTTGAAATTGACTGCGTTTTTTACTTGATCATAAAAAACAACTATTTTGTATAGAAAAAGACACTGCCAGTCAATTATAAGTGGTCCTTCTACGAGGAAACTAGCGGTTTTAGTCCACAGCTTTTAGTTTTTTGTTTTCAGCCTTTTTTTTCAGCAAAATGGTAGTAACGAGATCGGAAGTAAGACTCGCCCAAAACCCTACAAATGTACCTGCCCAGTCTAGCAGTGAGGACGTCTCTGCACCTCCTGCTCATAGCTCTACGGGGGAAACGCTTCAGGTACATACAACACACCACGAGTTGGCTTCCCGAACTCACTCCATAGTCACACGCTCAAGTCAGTCCTCAACAGCGGTTGCTGCGAGAAAACTTGCAGTGGAGGCGCAACATGCTCGTCACCTCGCGGAATTGGAAATGGCGGAGATGCGAGCACAAATGGACGCCAGGCGGGCGGAGTTAGAGCGTAAAACTGCTGAGGCTGAACATCAAGCCGAGCTTGCCGCAATAGAAGCGGAAAATAGTGCTCACGGCTCTCGCAGCGGGAGGAGTCACGCTAGTGTGGAGCGTTGGTTACACACCACCTCTGCTACTCCTGCCGTAATGCCTTCGCGAGATGAGGGAAAGTTATTACTAAACGGCATTGAATTAAATAATGCTTGTCAGGTAGGGCCCAATAACATTATTTTGTGTTCACAGAACATGCCTAAACGTAACGACGCCGTCAATACGAATATTGCAGTACCGAGTTCAACGCAGTCGCTTCAACATAACATATATGAGGGTGACAGAGCCACTGCCACAAATATTCCAAGAGACGACGGCTCAGTTGGCGTTACGCAACTAGTGCAAGCTCTGAAGACGCTTACAAAAAATAACGGCCCACAAAATAAAACTTTAATTAAATTACCTCTATTCGACGGAAAGTCACCTTTAGAGTGGCTTATGTTTAAACGTGCTTTTCAAGATACGGTAGGCACATTTACAGATGCAGAAAATTTAGCGCGGCTAAATCAATCTTTAAAGGGCGCGGCACGCGAGCCTGTTAGCATGCTGCTAGTGATGGCACCTCGGGCCAGCGATGTCATTGAAGCTCTAGATCGACGATTTGGTAGGCCTGAACAGATTGTTCTTCAGGAAGTGAACTCAGTAAGAGCTCTGCCTAAGCTCGGGCCGGAGGTAAGGGATCTTCATGTATTTGCTACTCGTGTGCGCAATTGTGTTGAAGTCGCCAAGATGCTACAACACACCGACTATTTACGTTCTCCGGAACTGTTTGGAGTACTGTTTAGCAAACTGTCTCCACTATTGCGCACACGATGGTTAGATTTCGCAGCTAATCATGAAAGTGCAGGTCAGCCTAGAGTCGAGACGTTATCAAATTTCCTGAACCGCGAAGTCGACTTAGTGATGAAGTTTGGCGCAGTATCCGAACCTGCATCATCGGTTCCTTTACATCAACATCGAATGCATACGGTTTCGGAGTCAGGGACAGAAACTATTCCTAAAACTTGTAAGCCTAAGCCCGAAAAATATCCAGACCATGCATGTTTATATTGTAAACGAGACCATCATTTATCAAAATGTCAGAAATTTATTTCTCTGACAGTCGATGACAAATGGCATTTTGTAAAAGAAAATAAAGTTTGTCACCGATGCCTGCAAAAAGTTCCGCATAATTTTAAGTTTTGCAATAGGAATAAGGCCAATTGCACAATTTCAGATTGTCGTCGAAGACACCACACATTGTTACATAATGACAACTTTGTTACATCCTCACATGTTGACGACCAGGTAGAACCTGTGCCCCCATCTACGACAAATGCTGATCAGGTACTTGTAGCTATAAACAGCACAGTTGATCTTACGCCTCGTCCTTTATTAAAAGTAGTAGCGGTTACGGTTTCCGGGCCGACTGGAAGTCTTGACACGTTCGCTCTACTAGACGATGGATCGACAGCAACCTTCATAGATGCAGACACCGCAATGCAAATAGGAATCGAGGGCCCAAAGGGTCGCCTACATTTAGATTGTGTTGGAGGATTGTCGAGGGATAGCACAGTACAATTTGTAGATTTTGAAATAAAGGGCCGGTCATCTTCGCGATCCTTTATGATTAAGAAGGCGAGGTCAATTAGGAACTTAGGTTTACTAAGCCAGTCGGTTACACGTGATAGCCTACGTACCTACCCCTACCTGTCAGATTTGGTCAATGAGCTGTGTCATGGTGAAGCAAAACCTACGCTTATAATAGGAATTGATAATTGGCATCTGACCACAGCGTCTGAGGTTAGAAAGGGCACAAAGTCGCAACCTGCTGCTATTCGAACCCCTTTAGGATGGGTGTTATTTGGTTTTACTAGTAGCAAAACAAGGTCGGTAGAGACTGCTTATCACGTGTCCGTGCGCGAGCGTAATGATCCGCAATATGAACTGGAAGCCCTTATTAAGGAGCAGTATAGGCTAGACGCGATAGGTATCACAAAGCATGAGCCTCGTAGCTTGAATGATCAGCGCGCTCTCAATATTTTGGAGCGTTCAGCTCAACGTCTTCCAAACGGGCGCTTCCAAGTCGGCTTGTTGTGGAAATCGGATAAGGTTGTAGTACCCGATAGATGTGCGTGTGGTGTGAGGGCCACTTCGTCAAATCTTTTTGAAATTTGCCTAGGATTTAGTGAACATTCCAAAACAATTGTGAAAGTTAGAATCAGAATTTGTGAAAGTCTAATAAGCGAGTTATAGCCTGTAATGTTGGGCCCTCAATCCTCACATAGAGGATTGAGGGCCCACCCGTGTGGATAAACTATGGACACTACAGAAAATGTGTTTATGGCAAAATCTAAGCTAATTCCAAACAAAATTTGTGAAAACAAGATATTATCGTAAAACACTATCCTACTTTATATATCTTCGTTCAAAATGGGCCCTCAATTCTCACAAACGCAAAAGTTTAAACACAAATAAAATTAAAACCATTAACTTACAGCTGCTGTTTGATGTCTTATACGCTACTAAATAATTTGTGAAAATTTGTGAAAACAAGAACAGGACACCACGTCTTGTGGTTTAAAAGTTGTGAGCTTCACAAAATTTGGGCCCTCAATCCTCCACTTTTTTTGGTCTTCTCGTTATTACGCTTATCATATTAAAGATAAAGGAAATCCAAAATAGTCATTAATTGTGAAAAAATTAGTGCAACAAATTGTTGTTATTTGTTACCAATAACAATTACAATAAAATTAAATATCTTGAAAATTACCGAAATCGACTATTTTTTTATTGTGTATGTGTGTAGGGTGACAATAATTTTATAATTTAACTATTGACGTCTTATGACATTACATTTTTTAAATTGCTCTCGCATACATATTACCAGTTTTTTTTTTCTTTTTCTTCCCTTCCGGGATAACTCAAAGGTATCTTATCTATACAGCCTTGGCTGTATGGACAAGATTCCTTCAGTATTTTTTATGATGTATTTAAGATGGATGATACATGATAATGGTTGATGATTTGGTGAATTAATGGTTTATGAAGGATGATAAATGTTTTTTTTTCTAGTTTCGAAAAAGATGTGGATCTTAACGTTTAATAATTCATCGAAACACAAATTTTAGAAAATAAAACACTACTGCTAAACATGTTTCGATGAATTTTAATGTGACGCTTCACTTTCCCGCCAAAAAGTCTTACCAGAATAATAACATAAAATACCTTATTTTAAAGAGTGTCTATGGAGTTTCTGGCCGGTTCTTCTCCATGAGATCACCTTCTTGAAACCGTGCACTAGAGTCATAAGTTTTTTAAATGCATGAAAAAGTCTATGAAATAAAAACCTTTTGATTTGATTTAATTCATTTTATATATTTTATTAGTGACGATTTTGATTATTTGGGATGTCTGTTTACTAGGGATGGCAAGATTGGCAAGATTGATGATATAAAAGGATGAGTAAATACTAAAAATAAAGCAAATAGTGCTTTTGTAAAATAAACACGATTTGCTACCCAGGATAGCGTGCTGGTAGGTACACTTAAATATGGCACAAAATATCGGTATAGCGTCGTTACTGTATAAGATTCACTGTCACCATGGATGCTAATTATTTTGTTCACTTACCGTTTGTAATTGTTTAAAATGACAAATTAAAGGCTTTCTGTATATTTTCCGCTCAGGTGATTTGATGTGCGTATGTTCATCACTGCTCAACATTGCATATTAAACAATTAAGTATGATAGATTACGATAAATACGATAACAAGGACTTCACTTCATAAATTGCAAGGTTAGAAAAACTTTCATTGTGAGCACAACTGCCAAATTGACGGCGACGGTTTCAAGTTTTTGACGTTTTAAGATAATATTTGTTTGTAAGTGTGAGAAATTAATATTTATTCACTCAGAATATGGTAAAAATGTTATTAATAGATGATATTTAAGTTCAACACATTCGCCTTTGGAAGGCATGCGAATTGGTAAAAGTTATAATTGTTGCATTATAACTAGGAAAGAAAGAATGAAACGAACTTTTAAATCATGTTTTCACCTTAATTCTAATTACGTTTAAAAACGTTTCGTGTTTTGCTAGAGCTATTACAACATATATTATAGGATAGTTTTACCCAATTTATTCTGATTAAGTTATGGTTATAAGTAATACGCCTATAAGCCAATAGATGCCATTAAACGGTCAGTTTTACAAAAACTGATCTTCGTTGTTTATCCCGTGGAGACTTTTTGTGGTCACCCTATTTTGAAATTTACCCAATAAAATTAAACATGGTTTTTTTACACAAAAAAAGGTATTTTAATATCTTTCTGGTATTGGATTTGTTGCACAATTTTTTTCACAATTAATGACTATTTTGGATTTCCTTTATCTTTAATATGATAAGCGTAATAACGAGAAGACCAAAAAAAGTGGAGGATTGAGGGCCCAAATTTTGTGAAGCTCACAACTTTTAAACCACAAGACGTGGTGACCTGTTCTTGTTTTCACAAATTTTCACAAATTATTTAGTAGCGTATAAGACATCAAACAGCAGCTGTAAGTTAATGGTTTTAATTTTATTTGTGTTTAAACTTTTGCGTTTGTGAGAATTGAGGGCCCATTTTGAACGAAGATATATAAAGTAGGATAGTGTTTTACGATAATATCTTGTTTTCACAAATTTTGTTTGGCATTAGCTTAGATTTTGCCATAAACACATTTTCTGTAGTGTCCATAGTTTATCCACACGGGTGGGCCCTCAATCCTCTATGTGAGGATTGAGGGCCCAACATTACAGGCTATAACTCGCTTATTAGACTTTCACAAATTCTGATTCCAACTTTCACAATTGTTTTGGAATGTTCACTAAATCCTAGGCAAATTTCAAAAAGATTTGACGAAGTGGCCCTCACACCACACGCACATCCCGATAGCTATCCCTTGGCATTTTCTCGGTTTAAAAACCTCGAACTGAAGATGTCAAAGGATCCGGAGTATGCTAAACGTTACAGACGAAACATTCACGATATGCTAACTAAAGGCTACGCAGAGGAGTGCACAAGCAAGTCACCCACGTCAGTTTGTTGGTATTTACCGCATTTTGGTGTAGTGAATCCTAACAAACCCGGGAAACTTCGTGTCGTTCATGACGCCGCCGCTAAAGTACAGGGTGTATCACTAAATTCCTTGCTTCTATCTGGTCCCGATTTCTTACAACCTCTCCTAGGAATTTTGATGCGTTTTAGAGAAATGCCAATTGCTATGACTGCCGACATCAAAGAGATGTTTCCACAGGTAAAAATCCAAAGTTGCGATCGAGATGCTCAGCGGTTCCTTTGGCGCGATGATCCCGCGGGGCCAATCAAAACATATCGTATGTCTTCTATGATTTTTGGGGCCTGTTCTAGTCCTTCAACGGCCATTTATATCGTTAATCGAAACGCATCGGAATTTCAAGGTGAGTTTCCAGAGGCCGTGCATGAAATCACGACAAATACTTATGTGGACGACTACATCAGCAGTGTAGACGTTTCTGTCGAAAACGCCGCGCATTTAGTAAAAGAAATGGTAGAAGTTCACAATCGCGGAGGGTTTGAGATGCGTGGTTGGATTTCCAACAAACCCGATGCTCTGAGTAAATTGTCTAATGGGTTGTTGTCTGACCTTTCAGTTGTAGATCGTAGTGTAGATTTGGGTAGTTTGCAATCAGCCACTTTCACTCGCACGTTAGGCCTAATTTGGGTACCGAAAGATGACGTCATAGGGTTTAATCCAGGACTAAAAGATCATTCACCAGGTATTTTCACTAAACGTGAAGTTTTAGCTCAAGTCATGCGCATTTACGATCCATTAGGTATCTTAGCCCCCATTGTAGTGAGAGGTCGGATTATGTTTCAAAATTTGTGGCGGAAAAATCTGGAGTGGGACGAGAAGCTATCAGAGGCAGACCAGATAACTTGGTCAGAATGGTTTGAATGTCTTAAATCAATTCCTTTATTGCGAGTACCGAGATGCTATAATTTGAGCGACCATTCCGACTTAGAGCTACACGTGTTTTGTGACGCTAGCGAGCTGGCGCACGCTGCTGTTGCCTACTGGAGATCCGTACTTCCCAATGGTGACATAAAACTTGCGCTCATAGCAAGCAGGGCACGTGTCTCTCCTTTGAAACCAGTATCGATTCCGCGGTTAGAATTGCAAGGAGCCTTATTAGCCACTCGCCTCGCTGCCAAGATTTGTGAGTATCACCGCCTCAAAACTAGTCGACGCTTCTTTTGGTGCGACTCCATGACTGTTTTGGGGTGGTTGAGAAGTGACGCAAGGAATTATAAGCCCTTTGTAGCCCACCGTGTGGGTGAAATTCTGGAAAATACTAGTTTAAAGGAGTGGCATTGGATTCCAACCGAACATAATGTAGCTGACGATGCGACGCGGGGAACGTACAGTATAGAGCCACGCTGGCTGTCAGGCCCTAGCTTCCTCCTGGCTCCCTCTTCTGAATGGCCGTCAGAAACGAAAGTGGCATCGTCAACAACATTGGGACAGGAGGAGCTAAAGCCATCTCTTCATCATCCTAAATTAGTGATAAATTCATCAGCTACAGAAATCATAAACTTCACCAGTATACATCAGTTACCCACACCAGTAGTAGCTAATATCATTCATTTTAGTTCTTGGATAAGACTGGTGAGGGCAACTGCTAGAACTCATCAATTCATCGCCTCCATTTTCAAGAACCGTCATTATACCTTCCAAAATTCTTGGGTTCGAGATATTAGTGTAGCCTTTAACGCGCCTGAGCGTAATTCACTGCCCAATTTTGCCTCCGCCACTGCTCCCACGCCATTAAAAGCGGAAGATATAATTCGTGCGGAACGACATATTTTGGGACGGAGTCAGCTCAGTACCTTCGAGGAAGAACTTTACTGTCTCTATCGAAGGCAACCCATTAATAAGAAGAGTCGTTTAGCAGTTTTATCTCCAATGCTAAGAGACGGGCTCTTGTACCTTGCTGGAAGAGCGTCTGCTGCATCCAAGAGACAGCCTGTTATACTCGATGGAAAGGAGCCAGTCACACGCCTCCTGATTCGACATTATCACCACAAATTCGCTCATGCTAATACCGAGACGGTGATTAATGAGTTAAGACAGGAATACTGGATTCTTGGTTTAAGGAACGCCGTGCGGTCAGTGGTACATAAATGCCAATTATGCAAGTTATTAAAGAGCCCAACTTTGCAACCACCCATGGCTGACTTACCAATGGCAAGACTCGCTCATCATCAGCGCGCCTTCACATTCACCGGTGTGGATTATTTTGGTCCCATTGCAGTCACAGTTGGTCGAAGACAGGAAAAACGTTGGGCGGCCTTGTTCACCTGCCTGGTTACGAGAGCAATCCATCTCGAGATTGTAGCCAATTTGTCGGCAGACTCTGCTATCATGTGTCTTAGACGTTTTATAGCTCGACGTGGCACACCCAGTGAGTTGTTCTCAGACAACGGAACATCTTTTGTAGGAGCGAATCGACATTTAAGAGTTCTTTATGATGCCGCAGTACCACAGTTCGCTGCTGAACAGAAGATAACTTGGCGTTTTATTCCTCCATCAGCGCCATTTATGGGAGGGGCCTGGGAGAGACTGGTCCGGACTGTCAAGACGGCTCTAAAAGTCACCTTAAGAGAGCGGGCCCCACGAGAGGAAGTCTTCGCCACCCTGTTGTTAGAGGCGGAAGCAATAGTGAACGCACGACCACTGACCCACGTTTCACCCGACGCTGACTATCCTGAAGCACTCACTCCCAATCATTTTTTGTTGGGCGATTCATCAGGACGTTCCTTTCCAAGCGAAGACCTGACAGATGCTGCGTTGGTTGGCAGGAGCAGTTGGCGAAAGGCACTGCGACTCGCAGATCACTTTTGGCGCCGCTGGGTCACTGAGTATTTACCAACCTTAGCCCCGCGACGCGTACCGGGAACAGACGTTGCGATCAAGGTTGGCGACCCGGTGCTCATTGGAGACGGGGACTTGCCAAGGGGCACCTGGCCACGAGGCGTTATTGCAGCTCTGTACCCGGGGCGTGATGGCGTGGTTCGTGTAGTTGATGTAAGGACCCCAGGGGGCACTTTGAGGCGACCCGTGAGAAAGATCGTTCTTTTATAAAAAAAGGGGAGAATGTCCACGACATGTATAAATTTATTAAATACTTTTTAGTTTGTCACTGTGATTTTGTATATTTTTCTTTTGTATTGTCAATTTTGATTACTGATTTCGTTTTTGTTTTGTAAAAACAAGATTATAAAATTTTGCCTTGAAATTGACTGCGTTTTTTACTTGATCATAAAAAACAACTATTTTGTATAGAAAAAGACACTGCCAGTCAATTATACCTTATAATTGACTGGCAGGCGCCCCGGGTACAGAGCTGCAATAACGCCTCGTGGCCAGGTGCCCCTTGGCAAGTCCCCGTCTCCAATGAGCACCGGGTCGCCAACCTTGATCGCAACGTCTGTTCCCGGTACGCGTCGCGGGGCTAAGGTTGGTAAATACTCAGTGACCCAGCGGTGCCAAAAGTGATCTGCGAGTCGCAGTGCCTTTCGCCAACTGCTCCTGCCAACCAACGCAGCATCTGTCAGGTCTTCGCTTGGAAAGGAACGTCCTGATGAATCGCCCAACAAAAAATGATTGGGAGTGAGTGCTTCAGGATAGTCAGCGTCGGGTGAAACGTGGGTCAGTGGTCGTGCGTTCACTATTGCTTCCGCCTCTAACAACAGGGTGGCGAAGACTTCCTCTCGTGGGGCCCGCTCTCTTAAGGTGACTTTTAGAGCCGTCTTGACAGTCCGGACCAGTCTCTCCCAGGCCCCTCCCATAAATGGCGCTGATGGAGGAATAAAACGCCAAGTTATCTTCTGTTCAGCAGCGAACTGTGGTACTGCGGCATCATAAAGAACTCTTAAATGTCGATTCGCTCCTACAAAAGATGTTCCGTTGTCTGAGAACAACTCACTGGGTGTGCCACGTCGAGCTATAAAACGTCTAAGACACATGATAGCAGAGTCTGCCGACAAATTGGCTACAATCTCGAGATGGATTGCTCTCGTAACCAGGCAGGTGAACAAGGCCGCCCAACGTTTTTCCTGTCTTCGACCAACTGTGACTGCAATGGGACCAAAATAATCCACACCGGTGAATGTGAAGGCGCGCTGATGATGAGCGAGTCTTGCCATTGGTAAGTCAGCCATGGGTGGTTGCAAAGTTGGGCTCTTTAATAACTTGCATAATTGGCATTTATGTACCACTGACCGCACGGCGTTCCTTAAACCAAGAATCCAGTATTCCTGTCTTAACTCATTAATCACCGTCTCGGTATTAGCATGAGCGAATTTGTGGTGATAATGTCGAATCAGGAGGCGTGTGACTGGCTCCTTTCCATCGAGTATAACAGGCTGTCTCTTGGATGCAGCAGACGCTCTTCCAGCAAGGTACAAGAGCCCGTCTCTTAGCATTGGAGATAAAACTGCTAAACGACTCTTCTTATTAATGGGTTGCCTTCGATAGAGACAGTAAAGTTCTTCCTCGAAGGTACTGAGCTGACTCCGTCCCAAAATATGTCGTTCCGCACGAATTATATCTTCCGCTTTTAATGGCGTGGGAGCAGTGGCGGAGGCAAAATTGGGCAGTGAATTACGCTCAGGCGCGTTAAAGGCTACACTAATATCTCGAACCCAAGAATTTTGGAAGGTATAATGACGGTTCTTGAAAATGGAGGCGATGAATTGATGAGTTCTAGCAGTTGCCCTCACCAGTCTTATCCAAGAACTAAAATGAATGATATTAGCTACTACTGGTGTGGGTAACTGATGTATACTGGTGAAGTTTATGATTTCTGTAGCTGATGAATTTATCACTAATTTAGGATGATGAAGAGATGGCTTTAGCTCCTCCTGTCCCAATGTTGTTGACGATGCCACTTTCGTTTCTGACGGCCATTCAGAAGAGGGAGCCAGGAGGAAGCTAGGGCCTGACAGCCAGCGTGGCTCTATACTGTACGTTCCCCGCGTCGCATCGTCAGCTACATTATGTTCGGTTGGAATCCAATGCCACTCCTTTAAACTAGTATTTTCCAGAATTTCACCCACACGGTGGGCTACAAAGGGCTTATAATTCCTTGCGTCACTTCTCAACCACCCCAAAACAGTCATGGAGTCGCACCAAAAGAAGCGTCGACTAGTTTTGAGGCGGTGATACTCACAAATCTTGGCAGCGAGGCGAGTGGCTAATAAGGCTCCTTGCAATTCTAACCGCGGAATCGATACTGGTTTCAAAGGAGAGACACGTGCCCTGCTTGCTATGAGCGCAAGTTTTATGTCACCATTGGGAAGTACGGATCTCCAGTAGGCAACAGCAGCGTGCGCCAGCTCGCTAGCGTCACAAAACACGTGTAGCTCTAAGTCGGAATGGTCGCTCAAATTATAGCATCTCGGTACTCGCAATAAAGGAATTGATTTAAGACATTCAAACCATTCTGACCAAGTTATCTGGTCTGCCTCTGATAGCTTCTCGTCCCACTCCAGATTTTTCCGCCACAAATTTTGAAACATAATCCGACCTCTCACTACAATGGGGGCTAAGATACCTAATGGATCGTAAATGCGCATGACTTGAGCTAAAACTTCACGTTTAGTGAAAATACCTGGTGAATGATCTTTTAGTCCTGGATTAAACCCTATGACGTCATCTTTCGGTACCCAAATTAGGCCTAACGTGCGAGTGAAAGTGGCTGATTGCAAACTACCCAAATCTACACTACGATCTACAACTGAAAGGTCAGACAACAACCCATTAGACAATTTACTCAGAGCATCGGGTTTGTTGGAAATCCAACCACGCATCTCAAACCCTCCGCGATTGTGAACTTCTACCATTTCTTTTACTAAATGCGCGGCGTTTTCGACAGAAACGTCTACACTGCTGATGTAGTCGTCCACATAAGTATTTGTCGTGATTTCATGCACGGCCTCTGGAAACTCACCTTGAAATTCCGATGCGTTTCGATTAACGATATAAATGGCCGTTGAAGGACTAGAACAGGCCCCAAAAATCATAGAAGACATACGATATGTTTTGATTGGCCCCGCGGGATCATCGCGCCAAAGGAACCGCTGAGCATCTCGATCGCAACTTTGGATTTTTACCTGTGGAAACATCTCTTTGATGTCGGCAGTCATAGCAATTGGCATTTCTCTAAAACGCATCAAAATTCCTAGGAGAGGTTGTAAGAAATCGGGACCAGATAGAAGCAAGGAATTTAGTGATACACCCTGTACTTTAGCGGCGGCGTCATGAACGACACGAAGTTTCCCGGGTTTGTTAGGATTCACTACACCAAAATGCGGTAAATACCAACAAACTGACGTGGGTGACTTGCTTGTGCACTCCTCTGCGTAGCCTTTAGTTAGCATATCGTGAATGTTTCGTCTGTAACGTTTAGCATACTCCGGATCCTTTGACATCTTCAGTTCGAGGTTTTTAAACCGAGAAAATGCCAAGGGATAGCTATCGGGATGTGCGTGTGGTGTGAGGGCCACTTCGTCAAATCTTTTTGAAATTTGCCTAGGATTTAGTGAACATTCCAAAACAATTGTGAAAGTTGGAATCAGAATTTGTGAAAGTCTAATAAGCGAGTTATAGCCTGTAATGTTGGGCCCTCAATCCTCACATAGAGGATTGAGGGCCCACCCGTGTGGATAAACTATGGACACTACAGAAAATGTGTTTATGGCAAAATCTAAGCTAATGCCAAACAAAATTTGTGAAAACAAGATATTATCGTAAAACACTATCCTACTTTATATATCTTCGTTCAAAATGGGCCCTCAATTCTCACAAACGCAAAAGTTTAAACACAAATAAAATTAAAACCATTAACTTACAGCTGCTGTTTGATGTCTTATACGCTACTAAATAATTTGTGAAAATTTGTGAAAACAAGAACAGGTCACCACGTCTTGTGGTTTAAAAGTTGTGAGCTTCACAAAATTTGGGCCCTCAATCCTCCACTTTTTTTGGTCTTCTCGTTATTACGCTTATCATATTAAAGATAAAGGAAATCCAAAATAGTCATTAATTGTGAAAAAAATTGTGCAACAAATCCAATACCAGAAAGATATTAAAATACCTTTTTTTGTGTAAAAAAACCATGTTTAATTTTATTGGGTAAATTTCAAAATAGGGTGACCACAAAAAGTCTCCACGGGATAAACAACGAAGATCAGTTTTTGTAAAACTGACCGTTTAATGGCATCTATTGGCTTATAGGCGTATTACTTATAACCATAACTTAATCAGAATAAATTGGGTAAAACTATCCTATAATATATGTTGTAATAGCTCTAGCAAAACACGAAACGTTTTTAAACGTAATTAGAATTAAGGTGAAAACATGATTTAAAAGTTCGTTTCATTCTTTCTTTCCTAGTTATAATGCAACAATTATAACTTTTACCAATTCGCATGCCTTCCAAAGGCGAATGTGTTGAACTTAAATATCATCTATTAATAACATTTTTACCATATTCTGAGTGAATAAATATTAATTTCTCACACTTACAAACAAATATTATCTTAAAACGTCAAAAACTTGAAACCGTCGCCGTCAATTTGGCAGTTGTGCTCACAATGAAAGTTTTTCTAACCTTGCAATTTATGAAGTGAAGTCCTTGTTATCGTATTTATCGTAATCTATCATACTTAATTGTTTAATATGCAATGTTGAGCAGTGATGAACATACGCACATCAAATCACCTGAGCGGAAAATATACAGAAAGCCTTTAATTTGTCATTTTAAACAATTACAAACGGTAAGTGAACAAAATAATTAGCATCCATGGTGACAGTGAATCGTATACAGTAACGACGCTATACCGATATTTTGTGCCATATTTAAGTGTACCTACCAGCACGCTATCCTGGGTAGCAAATCGTGTTTATTTTACAAAAGCACTATTTGCTTTATTTTTAGTATTTACTCATCCTTTTATATCATCAATCTTGCCAATCTTGCCATCCCTAGTAAACAGACATCCCAAATAATCAAAATCGTCACTAATAAAATATATAAAATGAATTAAATCAAATCAAAAGGTTTTTATTTCATAGACTTTTTCATGCATTTAAAAAACTTATGACTCTAGTGCACGGTTTCAAGAAGGTGATCTCATGGAGAAGAACCGGCCAGAAACTCCATAGACACTCTTTAAAATAAGGTATTTTATGTTATTATTCTGGTAAGACTTTTTGGCGGGAAAGTGAAGCGTCACATTAAAATTCATCGAAACATGTTTAGCAGTAGTGTTTTATTTTCTAAAATTTGTGTTTCGATGAATTATTAAACGTTAAGATCCACATCTTTTTCGAAACTAGAAAAAAAAACATTTATCATCCTTCATAAACCATTAATTCACCAAATCATCAACCATTATCATGTATCATCCATCTTAAATACATCATAAAAAATACTGAAGGAATCTTGTCCATACAGCCAAGGCTGTATAGATAAGATACCTTTGAGTTATCCCGGAAGGGAAGAAAAAGAAAAAAAAAACTGGTAATATGTATGCGAGAGCAATTTAAAAAATGTAATGTCATAAGACGTCAATAGTTAAATTATAAAATTATTGTCACCCTACACACATACACAATAAAAAAATAGTCGATTTCGGTAATTTTCAAGATATTTAATTTTATTGTAATTGTTATTGGTAACAAATAACAACAATTTGTTGCACTAATTTTTTCACAATTAATGACTATTTTGGATTTCCTTTATCTTTAATATGATAAGCGTAATAACGAGAAGACCAAAAAAAGTGGAGGATTGAGGGCCCAAATTTTGTGAAGCTCACAACTTTTAAACCACAAGACGTGGTGTCCTGTTCTTGTTTTCACAAATTTTCACAAATTATTTAGTAGCGTATAAGACATCAAACAGCAGCTGTAAGTTAATGGTTTTAATTTTATTTGTGTTTAAACTTTTGCGTTTGTGAGAATTGAGGGCCCATTTTGAACGAAGATATATAAAGTAGGATAGTGTTTTACGATAATATCTTGTTTTCACAAATTTTGTTTGGAATTAGCTTAGATTTTGCCATAAACACATTTTCTGTAGTGTCCATAGTTTATCCACACGGGTGGGCCCTCAATCCTCTATGTGAGGATTGAGGGCCCAACATTACAGGCTATAACTCGCTTATTAGACTTTCACAAATTCTGATTCTAACTTTCACAATTGTTTTGGAATGTTCACTAAATCCTAGGCAAATTTCAAAAAGATTTGACGAAGTGGCCCTCACACCACACGCACATCTATCGGGTACTACAACCTTATCCGATTTCCACAACAAGCCGACTTGGAAGCGCCCGTTTGGAAGACGTTGAGCTGAACGCTCCAAAATATTGAGAGCGCGCTGATCATTCAAGCTACGAGGCTCATGCTTTGTGATACCTATCGCGTCTAGCCTATACTGCTCCTTAATAAGGGCTTCCAGTTCATATTGCGGATCATTACGCTCGCGCACGGACACGTGATAAGCAGTCTCTACCGACCTTGTTTTGCTACTAGTAAAACCAAATAACACCCATCCTAAAGGGGTTCGAATAGCAGCAGGTTGCGACTTTGTGCCCTTTCTAACCTCAGACGCTGTGGTCAGATGCCAATTATCAATTCCTATTATAAGCGTAGGTTTTGCTTCACCATGACACAGCTCATTGACCAAATCTGACAGGTAGGGGTAGGTACGTAGGCTATCACGTGTAACCGACTGGCTTAGTAAACCTAAGTTCCTAATTGACCTCGCCTTCTTAATCATAAAGGATCGCGAAGATGACCGGCCCTTTATTTCAAAATCTACAAATTGTACTGTGCTATCCCTCGACAATCCTCCAACACAATCTAAATGTAGGCGACCCTTTGGGCCCTCGATTCCTATTTGCATTGCGGTGTCTGCATCTATGAAGGTTGCTGTCGATCCATCGTCTAGTAGAGCGAACGTGTCAAGACTTCCAGTCGGCCCGGAAACCGTAACCGCTACTACTTTTAATAAAGGACGAGGCGTAAGATCAACTGTGCTGTTTATAGCTACAAGTACCTGATCAGCATTTGTCGTAGATGGGGGCACAGGTTCTACCTGGTCGTCAACATGTGAGGATGTAACAAAGTTGTCATTATGTAACAATGTGTGGTGTCTTCGACGACAATCTGAAATTGTGCAATTGGCCTTATTCCTATTGCAAAACTTAAAATTATGCGGAACTTTTTGCAGGCATCGGTGACAAACTTTATTTTCTTTTACAAAATGCCATTTGTCATCGACTGTCAGAGAAATAAATTTCTGACATTTTGATAAATGATGGTCTCGTTTACAATATAAACATGCATGGTCTGGATATTTTTCGGGCTTAGGCTTACAAGTTTTAGGAATAGTTTCTGTCCCTGACTCCGAAACCGTATGCATTCGATGTTGATGTAAAGGAACCGATGATGCAGGTTCGGATACTGCGCCAAACTTCATCACTAAGTCGACTTCGCGGTTCAGGAAATTTGATAACGTCTCGACTCTAGGCTGACCTGCACTTTCATGATTAGCTGCGAAATCTAACCATCGTGTGCGCAATAGTGGAGACAGTTTGCTAAACAGTACTCCAAACAGTTCCGGAGAACGTAAATAGTCGGTGTGTTGTAGCATCTTGGCGACTTCAACACAATTGCGCACACGAGTAGCAAATACATGAAGATCCCTTACCTCCGGCCCGAGCTTAGGCAGAGCTCTTACTGAGTTCACTTCCTGAAGAACAATCTGTTCAGGCCTACCAAATCGTCGATCTAGAGCTTCAATGACATCGCTGGCCCGAGGTGCCATCACTAGCAGCATGCTAACAGGCTCGCGTGCCGCGCCCTTTAAAGATTGATTTAGCCGCGCTAAATTTTCTGCATCTGTAAATGTGCCTACCGTATCTTGAAAAGCACGTTTAAACATAAGCCACTCTAAAGGTGACTTTCCGTCGAATAGAGGTAATTTAATTAAAGTTTTATTTTGTGGGCCGTTATTTTTTGTAAGCGTCTTCAGAGCTTGCACTAGTTGCGTAACGCCAACTGAGCCGTCGTCTCTTGGAATATTTGTGGCAGTGGCTCTGTCACCCTCATATATGTTATGTTGAAGCGACTGCGTTGAACTCGGTACTGCAATATTCGTATTGACGGCGTCGTTACGTTTAGGCATGTTCTGTGAACACAAAATAATGTTATTGGGCCCTACCTGACAAGCATTATTTAATTCAATGCCGTTTAGTAATAACTTTCCCTCATCTCGCGAAGGCATTACGGCAGGAGTAGCAGAGGTGGTGTGTAACCAACGCTCCACACTAGCGTGACTCCTCCCGCTGCGAGAGCCGTGAGCACTATTTTCCGCTTCTATTGCGGCAAGCTCGGCTTGATGTTCAGCCTCAGCAGTTTTACGCTCTAACTCCGCCCGCCTGGCGTCCATTTGTGCTCGCATCTCCGCCATTTCCAATTCCGCGAGGTGACGAGCATAACAGGGTAGTTATAATTTTTTTTTACATCATATTTTAATAAAGGAGATAAAAACAAACAACTTTTCCAAAGTAAAGGTATTCCTACGATATAATTGACTGTACCTCGAAAACTAGACGTGATGGATACCACATATGTTTGGAACATTTCATCTGTGACTCATTACCTATTCATTCCAGCTATCAGTTAAGAGGGTACCAAAATCGTGTAACGCAGTGTTATTTAAAAAACGTCATGCTCCTAGAAAAATTTGATTAAGTTTTATTTTATCTGATATATTGTTGATATGTTAATAACTAATTAACCCACCGTACATCATAATATGTAGGCATAGAAATATGAAAACTTCTAATATGTTCTTTTTGAAAAAAAACTTGATTCTTTGTTATATAGAGTTCGTAAAGCAAAGCTCGGAATGCAAATAAGATTAAAATAACACAAAAACTCTTAGGAAATTCTGTGAATCTATTTTACTTCTTATAAAACAAAAAAAAATCTCTAAATAATTAATATTTTTTTTATGTTGAATTTATAAATCGAATCTTCTTACACATACACAGTTGTAATGGAACATTGTGTAAGTGCTAAAAAAAAATTATTACTTAAAAAAAATTACCCAATATTGTAGGTATTAGGGCGATGTCACCGACAACGCTGGAAGGAATTAACTGCAAGCTAAAGTGGCAGTGGGCGAGGCGAAATAACTAGTGGGAATTATAGCCACGTGTAGAAAACGCAGCGTGGGAGGTTACAAACGAGTTAGACAAATAGCCTGGTGAATGTGGGAGACTTTGAGTAGTTAATCGTTCCCGGTTTTTATACACAAGGGTTGTTTTTCGACGTTACCGTACCTGATAGAGATTTTAATCTCGACATTTTCTTCTATAAGGCGGTTTTTATATTATCAATTGTTAGGATGTTTTCTGTATAGCAATTTTAATTACTGTCACATGTATTAAACATGCGTCCAATAAAATTATCTGTGAGTAATAATAAATATGGCTTGTTAATACTGTGCGAACATGTATATTTCTTCTTAGTTAATTCTTTCTGCATACTATTATTTATTTTACCTGGGGGAGGCTTACGCCAAAGATGTGACTTCCACAATTTTCATAGCCACTGCTTATAAACTTATCTATATTACCATATACATACGTGATGAGATTGCGGTAGAATAAAGGCTATGCATGCAATAAGAATATAATAAGAGCCGGTGTACCTACTTGAAAAAAAAACCTAGCTTCGAGAATATTTTGTTCAACCACCCGGGGAGAAATTCTCTTAGCGTTCTTTTTATGCGCACGTTGCAATCATATTTGCCGCTAATCTCAAACAAAATCAAATCAAATATACTACTTCGGCTGACGTTCACGACTATCCGGTTTTCCAGATGGCGGAGTGTCTTCATTCCATAGCAATATTGTAAAAAAAAAAATTGTGTGACTAGGAGAAAGAAAGACGGATAGAACATCAATTTATTATTTTGCGAAAAGCGAGAGATTAAGATAAATTTAAACAAATATATGTAACTATCAAGATGGAATGTGTCTTCATCTCTACAAGAAATGACTGAATTTGAAGTATTTGTTCGGTTGAAAGAAAGTGATAGCGCTCTACAGGTTGAATAGCGCTATCCTTTTCCAACAACCTAACCAATCAACAATAACTGACTACTGAAATAGGTACGTTGTAATACGGCCTCAAATTCTATCTAAGTGGGTTTGAATGTACGGGGCTTTTCTATAGAATCCTTATTATAACTCTCATTAAGCTTACATCCCATTACATGTGACCTAAAAATATACCCACTAGAACTGAAGACGTACACACCATCACGCCTGGCATCCCCGGAAGGTTTGGCAGAGATGTACTAATGTACACCCTAGTTTCACCGGTACCTATTTTTTTATTTAAGGTCCCATGTAATAGGGGGCGAACCTATTGCCATTAACCGGACACATATCCAAACTCCGAGCTGCTACTGAGAATAAAACCCAATAACACTTTGCTCGTCCTGGCAATCGAACCCAAGACCTCTAACTCGGCAGTCGCCAACGAGGCCATAAAATAAATAAATAAAAATCGTATTTAGACCTCCTTCAATATTCTCCCCTTTTAAATAAGAAGTACTAAAAGTGTTTGTCTAAAAATAGATCTGAAATAACCAATGGAATAGCTGTGGGGAGTTTTATTGAGTTCCCAGCGACATCTCGACATTGAGTTCGCGCGCCGCGTTTGTCAAGGCAACACCTCGTTTGTGTGCCTCCGATATTTATTTTCTAAAAAAGTGGTTTAGAATTCATGTTTGTACCAATAGTTTGTTAAGTACTCCTGCTCATATTTCACCGAAGCTAAGTGAAGTTTATTTGACTACTATAAGTGCAGTGTAACCAAAGTTATAGCAAAAATATTTCCAACATTTTAAATAACGGTCAAAGACCAAGCGTATTCATTCAACATCCAAAGGCCCGTGCTACACGCACCGCCCGCGCCACCTCCACTGCCACTATCGCTGTACTAGTCGCACACTTACTGCGCGCTGCTCACACAAGTTCTGTACGTCATTGTCGCCGCTCGCTGTTGCCGTGCTGCTCGCACACTTACTACGCACTGCTCACACAACTACCAAACGTCATCGTCGACGCTCGCTGTCGTCGTATTACTCGCACACTTACTGCGCGCTGCTTGCACACTAACTGTGCGCGAACTGTATAGCCGACTTAAAACGCATGACCGCTTTGTTTACATATTGCGTTAGGTCAGAATAAAATATTCGCTTTTCTCTCAATAACGCTTTCCTTGCAATAACACTTACGCTTTTACTGAAGACAATATGAGTTGCTCTGCTTGTTGTATCGATATTTGTGATGATGAAGAACGACTTTGCTGCATGCAAGAGCATTGTGGTAAGCTTTTTCACCTGATATGCATTGGTAAAAAGAATGTTCCAAGTACGGACGAAACATATTCGTGGGTCTGCCCTGAATGTCGCTGCTCCGTAAAAAGAGGTGGAGATAATAGTTTCACCCCTGTTGGCTCTAATTGGCCGGATCCAAATGTAACACTGAGAAGGACAAGGACTCAAGTGGCCAGGAGTAGTTCTTTCACCGACTCCGATAATGATCATACTAGCGCTATGTTTGATCTACGTTCTGAAATGGCAACTTTGAAAGATCTATTAAACAGAGCATTATCCTTGGTGAGTAGTCATGAATTAAAACTGGAAAGATATGCCGTTCAGGTAGAGCAACTAAACTCAAGACTTGAAAAATATGAAAAGTCGGGAATTTATTATAATGGAACGAGCGAATTGCAACCCGCACCTACACGTGGCTCACTGACTATACCTACCAAACAACTGATAAAAAAAGCTCAAAGTGTCGAAATTCAAGAGAAAGAAACCCCTATCATCTCAAGCTTGCATTCCAATATTACGGACACCCAGCCGCTTACACCTAAACACCAAGCAATAGATACCTCTGAGACAATGAACTACCAAAATCAAGCAATAGATAACAGTGCACAGAATAATATTAGGATTGAAATGACAGGCAATATGGAAGTCAACAATGAGGAGTGGACTGTGGTGAAGAAAAGAAACAACCGGCGTGCACCGCCGCTGTGTGGGACTGCTGATCCTGCCGTTATTAGTTTGAAAGCTGCCGAAGCTCGTAAATACATTCATTTATGGAATATGGCCTCAGGTTTGGAAGAAGTACGTCAGTATCTAAAACAAGTATGTCCAACAGCCACGATAGAAGAGATTGTACCACGTGGAGATTATAAGTCCTATAAAATCGGCGTCCCAGTTCAACATTACGACCAGTGTTTCTCTATAAACGTCTGGCCAGTCAATGCTAGAATTAAACCTTGGATAAACTACAGGAAAACAGTCCATCCCACCAGACCCACTAATAGTGCAATAATGGTGCCCAGTCAACTGCAGTCCTTTCGTGGCCCCAGAACAGCAACACATCAAAGTTAAACACATTAACGCTTTCTACCAGAATGTCCGAGGTCTAAAAACCAAACTTTCAATGTGGCGAAACAACCTCGCCATCTCAAATTATAACCTCGTCGCTATCTCTGAAACATTTTTGGACTCTTCTGTTCACGATCCTGAACTCGAAAGTGGTGACTGGAGTGTACTGCGCCGTGATAGAAAAACGCCGTGTGGAGGCGTCTTGCTGGCGGCACGACCTTCTATTGTACTACGCAGAAAACAGGAGTACGAGACTGACTGTGGGGAGGATCTGTGGGCATCTTTTACCTGGCGTGGTCATCCATTTCTCATATGTGTAGTGTATATAAAGCCTAGTGCCAATGATGAGGAATATATGCGTTGGTTTTGTAAGGTTGAGAGTTTTGTGCACAGTTATACAGGATCAATCATTATCATGGGTGACATTAATCTCAATAGTGCTTCAACTTGTATTAAAAATTATTATGCCTATTTTGTATCTTTTTGTGCTTTTGTTGATAAAAATGTAATTCTAAATAGCCACGGAGGAATGTTAGATGTAATATTAGTCCGGGATGGCATCCAAGACGCGGTAGTTAATAGTGTAGATGGACTTGTGCCACCCGATGCTTATCATCCTCCGTTGAACATAGAGATAAAGGTCGAATCAGTTCATGGATCAAATGTTATTCAATCGAGTAACATAAATCCAGCAAAGGATTGGAATTTTAACAAATGTGATTTCGTACAACTTTACCAATCCCTGTCCGAAATTTCTTGGGATCCAGTTTTACACACTTTTGATGTTGAAGATGCTGTAAGTAAATTTTATAATAACATCTACAAAATATTTGATAACTACGTGCCTAAAAAACATCGTACCAAATCCACTTGCAAACGATATCCTGTTTGGTTCACCTATGAAATAATTAATGATATTAAACTAAAAGTAAAACTGCATGCAATTTGGAAACGTACCAATCGCAGCGATGATTACAAGATTTTTGCGGACCTCAGAAACTCCTTAAAACATCGTTCTGCAGAAGCTTATAGTTTGTACATGAGGCGCATTGAAAATAATATTAAAAGCAACCCTCTTGACTTTTGGCGACACGTTAACAGCTTACGATCTAAGGGAGGTTTTGATCCTAGGGTTAGCTATAATGGCGACTATTTCTCAGGTGCAGCAGCTGCTGAAGCATTTGCGAAATTTTTTGCTAGTGTATTTCTACCTGAAATACCCCAATTAAATGCAGCATGTGTTAACAATATTGAAACTAATTCCAATAGTAATTACATAAATGTTTTCCAATTTACCCTTGCTGACGTCCAGTACGGTATTGACAAATTAAAACCCAGAAGCTCTATAGGACCTGATAGTATTCCACCTTTCATTTTGAAACATTTCAAGGAACTATTTTCCGCTCCTCTATGTCACATTTTTAATTTGTCGTTAAAGACAGGCATATATCCATACCACTGGAAAATCTCGCGAGTGACACCCATACCTAAAACTACTAATAAATCAGCTGTTGAAGATTATCGACCTATAGCTATATTGTCATCGCCAGCTAAGATATTCGAAAATGTTCTCCATAAACTTATATACTCTCAAGTTGAAAAATATTTGAGTAACAACCAGCACGGTTTTAGATGCAAAAGGTCTGTCAATACCAACCTGCTGACGATCACGGAGTACATTTCAAAACATCTTGACAAGAAGCAACAGGTAGATGTACTTTATTTTGATTTTTGTAAAGCTTTCGACAGAGTTAATAATGACATCTTGCTTCTTAAACTCAGCGCCATTGGTTTCTGTCCAAACTTACTTCGACTTTTAGCTGACTATCTTCGTGACCGTCAGCAAATTGTAAGGCTGGGTATCTATGAGTCTCATCCCTACCATACACGCTCTGGTGTAAGTCAAGGATCAATACTTGGGCCTCTATTATTTATACTCATGGTAAATGACCTACCATTTGTAGTAAAATTTTCAGAGTGTCTTCTTTACGCAGATGACCTCAAACTTTATAGTGTGGTCCACACCGTATCGGATTGCGAAGCTATGCAGAATGATATAAATGCCATATATGACTGGGGAGTTCAAAATAAAATGCAGTTCAATTCGTCCAAATGCTATGTAATGACCTTCGGTCGAATGCGACACCCAATCAATTTCGATTACAAAATAAATAATGCTTTAATAACCAGATCAACCAACATGAAGGACTTGGGTGTCACATTTGACCAGAGGCTTACTTTTCACGACCATATTTCTACAGTTGCCAAAGAATCTTATAGAAGGCTAGGGTTTGTTCTCCGGAACGCCCGTGATTTCCAAAACCAGCATGTAATAAGGCTTTTATACAGCACACTTGTCCGAACCAAGCTAGAAGCCAGTTCTTCTGTGTGGAATCCGCACGAAGGTAAGTATGCACTTCTTCTAGAAAAAGTGCAAAAAGCATTCCTGCGATTTCTCTACAGAAGAACTCTCGGCTACTATCCCTACCTCTATCCTACCAAGTTCCTCTTAGGCTGTTTAGGGTATCACATGCTGGAGACCAGAAGGGCATGTGACCAGGTAGGCGTTATGCTTAAAATATCTAAAGGTATGACGGATGCACCGGATATCCATAATGAGCTGATTCGACTCTACACACCGAATAACTACCTCCGTTGCAGAAAACATCAACTGCTAGATGTGCCCTTGTGTCAGACTGCAGCACGTGCTGCGTCTCCTGTACCGCGCGTGTTAACTGCACTAAATAAGCTCGTGGAAGCCAACCCGGACTGTGATATCTTTGATGATAAATTCGCCAATTTTATGTGTCAGTGTTTACAATTTTGTGAAAATCATTTTATTTAATTAGTTTATGTTTACTCCTTTTTTTTTCCCTTATATTTACATTTGTCTTATCTTTGATTTATGTAATTGGTTTATTTAAGCCGTGTAAATCAAATAAATAAATAAATAAATAAATAAAAATAAATAAAATCTCGATGACTCAGGGACGCCAACTGAATGCGTAATTTCCTTCAAATACAAGGGACTAAAAACTGTAGGGAACTTTATTCGAGGGCTCTTTCAAATAGGTGTATCGGTAAACAAATATACTTTTACGATATTAGCGATAAAATGATTTTAACTAGAAATATTTTCTAGGTTGTTTTTACGAATATTCTATGTCTAAAAGAAGATTATTTTATAAACTTTTGACTTCACCTCAAGACTATCCACTTCGTGGATACAAGAACGTATCCACGAAGGTATGTAAGGTATGTATTGTAATTTGTATCATTTTATTCAGATAAAACTCATCTATCTATCTAGCTATTTAATCAGCCGATGACACCCACTGCTGAGTAAAGGCTTCTTCTCTATTACGCCACTGTTGCCGATCTTGTGCAAGTCACACAAAACTCATATTTGCTACAAAATTACATATAATATGTATTCAAATACATTTATAATCACTACACAAATTTGTTAATACAGATACTTACCTAAGCCGGTAAAACGGCGCGCGGTGGCCTAAATCCAAAAGTTACAACATTATTGGCCATTACCAAAATAGCGTTAACTGACTCATTAGTAAACTGGATTATTTACCGGTAAAATAGGTTTGTTTCGGTCTATTTTCAAGCCACGAGGCTATTCGGAATTCAGATATGAAATATGTATGTTTCTGTAATTCCATTGTAATGCCACATGCTGTTACACGAATATGTATATTTAGGTAACATTTAGTAACATTTCGTACCACAGTCATTTGAATTTGTTCATAAAAGACCAAACTAAAAGTGAAACAAAAAATTGTGAGCTAAATCGTAGTAGATGGAAATCTGCCAATGTGTAGTCTCTGTCAACCTAGTATCGAATGTTTTAAAAAAACACGGCAACGAACGTTTCACATTTTTATCATGATTTTGGTTAAGTCAAAAGGCTTGTCAACTTTGAATTGCAGTATTGATTGCTTACACTAACGCAAATATTAGACATTGAAGTAAAACTTCTTTTTACAAATTTTATCGCGATATATTGATATAATTTTGAATAGCCTTATTAAGGTTCTAACAATAATGATATTAGCTAACATAATAGTTGACCGTATTAAATTTTTTAAATCAACTACGAATTCATTAGCTCAAAATTTCAAATTCTCTATTTCAAAGTCAAAGTCTTTATATCAATTAGACCGATACAGGTGCTTTTGAAGTGTCGAATTTAATTGAATTTAGTTGCACGGTTCCAAAAGGTAGGTCTTATGGAAAAGAACCGGCAAGAAACTCCATAGATACTCTTTTAAACAATATAAAAATTACAAAATTGTTTGCTTTCGTTTACAATGGCTTAGGTATGGATATAATAACAATATGAGAATGATGCAGATTGATGTAAAACGTAAGTATTATTACATACAAAGGCAATTAGACTAATAATAACCACTTTAGATTTCCATAACATGTATGAGCCGACCAGCAACTGACAGCACCATATTGCACTCCATAAACATATTAGATGTTATTTGTTACATATTATAGTACATAATGGACCCGAGTAAAGTATGTAAACTCTTTACATACCCACGATGTCTAGCTTTGAAGTACAGCGTTATCAACCCTCTTCAGCCGCTCCTTAGTACACAAAGTTGCACACTTCACTATGCACCGCAAACAAGGGTTATTTGTCGCGCCTTTTAGCTAGCGTACTGTTACGTTCAAAAGTGTATCCGACCGATTCGCATAATCACTTAAAAGCTGGCATATTTAAATAATTATTTCTACAAGAATTAAAACAACTATCTATATAAGCGTGGTATCGTGTATGTGTGATCAGCTTCCAAAAAGACGTATACACACTATACAAAATATAAAATTACAAAATTAAAATATTTTTTAACCGACTCCAAAAAGGAGAAGGTTCTTTATAATATCTACATAATGTCTTTATTCACCCTTAGAATTGGCTAAATGTAAAAAAATATGAATCTTTCATGAATAGTATTAAACTATTCATGAAGGATTTAAATAACTATAGTCCTTCTGTTCACGGATATAGATACACTGTATATGTCTATTTCATTTCACTATATTTATTATTCGTATTGAGAGTTAGTCCCAGGCCATTTTTGTCACGTAATTTTTGGGGGCACGCTAATTCCCGAAAGTAATTCATATTTTTTGTGCCCCCAGAAAAAATGCCCTGGTTAGTACATTTCCAACATGTAGAAGCATGTACATACATACTATCACGCCTGTCGTCCTTGAAGGGTTAGGCAAAGGTGTACTAATGTACTCCCACGTTTCGCCGGCATGTTTTAGGTCCCATGTAATAGGGGGCGAACCTATTGCCATTAAACGGGCACGAATTTCATAGAAAATAACACTTTGCTCGACCTGGGGATCGAACCCAAGACCTCTTGCTCGGCAGTCGCACTCTACGACCACCAGACCAATGAGGCAGTTGTACAAGTATGTACAAATCGAAAATATTTTTAAGGTCTTGTAAATACATTTACGGCTGAAATTCGTAGATTCTAAGATACCTTTAAGTAATACAGACTTAATCGAATTATATACATACGTAAATATATCATAAGTTATTCCAGCACTGGAACTAAATTGAAGCTTCGACTTCAATATTAATATGTATGTTGATGCAGTTGACTGTACAAACGGAACCCATTAAACTAACCTTAACTTAGTACAAAGTTTAGGATTAGGTTTAACGGTGACCTAGTAGAGTTTACACACAAACAGACAACTTACCTTCACAAAGTAATGTGGGTACATAGTAAACTTGTAAGTCAGGAGCTGTGATGGCCTAATATTACGACCAGTGAACTGAGAAATTAAAGGTCTCGAGTTCAAACCCGAGACGGACCACTGAGTTTTCGGATTTATATGCGTATTTAGTAGGAGGTAGGGCATAGAGAGATTTCTCGCTCAAATTGAGCTGCCCGACAGGGGAAGTACCTCCGCCTTACAGAAGACCGCAGTGAATCAACAAGTTGTCTTTCTGCGAGTGAGTAAGGTTACCAGAGCTCATTGGAGGAGTGACTATTCTGACAGCATGGGAATTCCGTTTGCTGTCAGTTCAGTAACTCCCTATTTTAAGAAAACTGAACGGTTTCTAATGGGTTTGGCAACGCATTTGCAAGCTTCTGGTGTTGCAAATGTCCATGGGCGGCGGTCATCACTTACCATCAGGTGAGTCGCCTGCTAGTTTGCCGCCTTATCACGATGAAAAAAAATATCACATGTTCAAAACGGTGAAGGAAAACGTTGTGGGGAAACCTGCATGCTTGAGAGACTTTCTCAATAGCGTGTGAGGTCTATCAAACCGCACTAGGCTAGCGCGATAGATTCTATAATCTACCATGCTAGCCTACTGCGGTACTGCATTTGAGACAAATTAGGCTATCCTAATATCTCTCAAATGGGAAGAGACCCGTGTCCAGCAGTGGGAAACAAAATTGTAGGCTCTCACTTTATAGTTTGTTTATTTTTTGTAATGGCAATGGCCTTATTGGTAAAGCTAAATATTTGGCATCCACAGATGTATTTATAACAAATAAATAAATAACAGAATAGACCTACACGGGTATAATACATAATATGTAGACGTGATGTCTATAGACATCAAAAATATTAAAAAAATAACTAGTGTAGTAATATTTTTTGTAACGTAGCTATTAAAATAGTTATCATGTTAGCTTGCACAATACATTTTATAAGTACATAGTTATGTACTAGAGGCGGTTCATTTGCACTCAGTTTACTAACTAAACGAGCGGTTGCAGGTTTAAACTAACTCGACGCTATCCCGTTGCAAATTAATTGCGATATTGTAACCAGACACTGACTTATGGCTTACTGAAGTGTATGCGGTGGGGTTTTTGAACATACCATCACGCCTATCATCCCCGAAGGGTAAGCAGAGGTGTACTAACGTGCACCTACATTTCACCGGTATGTTTCAGGACCCATGTAACAGGGGGCGAGCCTATTGCCTAAAACCGGTCACGATCATCCCAACCTGCAGCCAACGCGGAAGAAGTACAGTCACACGGTCTAGTCAGAGGCTATGTTAGACCTAGCCTTTCTCCTTCCGAGAAGAAGCTTTTACCCAACAGTGGGCTATTTATAATAATTGAGTTCATCATGATGATTGATAACTTTATATTTATTCATTTCTTACACGAATTCTAGACAATAAAACAGAACTTTTTACATGTTTGGATTGTAAAAAGTGATTAGGTATATAAATCAATATAGCGCGATAAAATCTGTAAACAGTTTTTGTGATTCTCTCCTTTATTACCACTTTATTAATTACCCTCTTTATAATAATAATATTCCTGGACATTATGACACACAGCACCGTCTAGTTCCGTGCTAAGCAACGAGGCTTGTGTTACGGATACTATTTTTATTTTATTTATTTATTAAACATATTTATAATCGTAAAATATGTGTATAATGATCCACAAAACTGTTTTGCACAGTTTGTCTGCGGACACAGTTGAGTCTCATTTTAGGTAGGTAATTTGATGAATAAACATCCAATAGACAACATATTACATGCTGTCCACTAGATGCCTCCCCAACAGTCTTTTAAATTTATTTTTATTCTGCTCACTTCTTATATCCGCAGGCTAACTATTCAAAACGTAAGGTATTCTCTTTTTAAGCGTTCTATCTCCGTAATAGCTATGAATTCTGGGTACATCAAATTTACCCGAAGATATTGCTCTTGTACCATAATTATGTAACACACGTGATAAATTATGCTCCTGCTTGCCATGGTTATTAATGAATAGTATGTATTTATGTTTTAAATGGGCCGGTAAAATTCTGCATATTGTAAATAATGGTTGGTTGATATACTACATATAAACTTTATTTTTACAATTAAAGAGCCAAACTAACCCTGCCCACAAACTAAACTCAATAAGTTCAGTTGTTTTGGGAAGACTAAAAGTGACGTGCATTGAGTAATAATCGATGTGTGCCACTCTATTAAGACTCACAAGGGAGCTCCATCATAACGACCGTCTTTCATTACTGCGGCTGCGGCGGCCGGATTAATCAGTTTTGAAACTGGAAGCGTTCCTATGCCAAAACAGTGTAGGTTTATATCGGAATTTGATAAATTACTAGTATGCTGATGCAGTGTAGGGTTGCCAGATAAGCTAGAAACTGCATATGTTAATATTAACATACACATAGGTACATAGATGAGTAGATAAAAAGCACCGCCGTTATAAAAAGTTATTAGTTTGTAAAGACAATAGGATAGATAGAGATAGGATTAGATTTGATAAACTGTCAAACTACAGTCGGGGAAAAAACTATCCAATTTCTACCCAAGATGATTCCTAAGAACCCAAATTCCAATAAAAAAGATGGATGGTAGTGTCTAGCCCTACCACCGACATGCGTTCCATCCAAAATTCCATTTAAACCCAAATCCAACTATAAAAGTGTACGACCAAAGGATAACCTCTTTCTATGTATTTTTTTTTGTTGTTTATTTGTTTTGTTAATATCAAGCAATCTTCATCATGATGATGATGATGAAGGAAATGACGAAATGACGAAGTAACTATGCTCAATATCAAGCAATATTTAGCATTAATTTAATTATTACGTTATTTTGGGAAAATTCTGTGTCTTACTTGTCATCATACATATCGGTACATCCTCAATATCAGGGCTTTATCTTTTACGTAATCTGTTATCTCTCATACAACCCCCTCTCCTCACCCCCTCTTGTTTTTCATTCATACCCACCTTTCTGTTCTTCATTTCTCGCATTGTTTTAAACTACAAAGCTACTGTTTGTTTCGTGCTTGTAATATTAAATAAAACAATTAGATCGTTCCTCAAAGGATTTCAAATGCGAACATTATATAAAACCTCATTCCGTCCCTTTTTGATCCTTCTTTAAACATGTACTGACGGCAAAAGAAATAAGTTACTAGGTAAATAATCTCAGGGGTTGACAGGGTTAACAAAGTTGTTTTTATCGCTCACCCGAATGTTATATAAAATGTTAATGCACTACATAGTACCGCAAATGTACAGAAACACTAGGTTCATTGACAAATATAATTTCTGTTAGTTCACACTCCCATACAATTCAATAGCCCATTCTCGATATTGTTCTGCATTGTAACATGCACAATTGCACATATTCGATACACAAATGAAGTCCGAAGTACCTATAACAGAAGCTATGAATATCAAAGTTTGGATGGGAACTGAAAACAATGCAGCCAACCATTTATAACTAAATGTCAATTGTTTAAAAAAATGGTTACAAAAGAAAATGTAATTTATCAAGGCGGAGACTTATTTTTATTTCAAACTTTTTTGCTCTGTGTACATTCTATGTGAGTAGTTATACATTATAGCTTTTCAAAGCGTGTGTAACACTTCATACGGAATGTAAGCTCATCCCCATTGTTATAGAGATGTAAGATAAGTTATCTAATCGATAGATCTATATAAATTCGTGATTAAACTCCCAGGGGACATATTTTAACTATCTTGGAACCCCCAAGACAGATAAAATCTTTCCCCTGGGACACGTCAGACTTCCTATTGTTCAGTGCTTACTATTGTTGATCCTGTATTACAGGAGTTGCAGTAATAGGGACTTATGGAGGCGGGCATAAAAAAAATATATCATACAATTAATATATTACAATTTGAAGCTTAGCAAATTCTAACAAAGTCGCTTTTAGTCTACCTAGATACAATTACCAGAAAATTAGGGCAAATTATATTATTCTTACAAACATACATACACTCACGCCTTTTTCCCATCGGGGTAGGCAGAAACTACAGAATGCCACGCGCCACGGTCCCTGCATACCACTTTTGCCTCGTCCACATTCATACATCTCGTCATGCACGCGCGCCGGTTATGAGTACTGCGTACCTGATCTTTTTGAAGGAGTTCACCAATTAGGTCGGTGTATGTCCTTCTAGGGCGACCCGGCGTTTCCACTAACATCCGTCTTATAAATTCCTTTCGTCAATCGCCTATCATTCATCCTTTCAACATGCCCAAACCATCTCAGTACATTCTTCTCAACTTTTGTCACTACGTCATCTTTATTATATTATTCTTTACCTTAGTTTATAGATATAACTTTCAGGCTTCACTTAAAGTTTATAAGAAGCAACGTGTAGTCGTCTTCACACGGTCAATGAACTTCATACTGAATTGACTTTCCGGTCGCCAGTCAAGGGAATATGTGTTCAATGGCATTTTGTTATAAGTACATAAGTAGGACATGATTTATTTTATCAATTCAATGAATATTCGTACGTATGAATATTAGTTTTTACGCCTCGAATGTTTTGATTTATATATGTCAGTTACTACCAAAAAAAGTAAATGTTGTTTAGTTTATTGTCATAGTAATATTATACATTTAGCTACGGTTATTTATTTTTTAATATTAACGCATCATCTCTTGTTTGTTTAAATAATTTCTACATACAATGTGGTTATCTTTGTGTTTATTTAGTAGTTCTTGGTCATAATTTTCTCCCTATTAGTTTTTCTGTGTATTAATGCATGTATTCATATATTGTGTGCGTATATTCATGTATAAAACATACAGCTTTTTTCAAACCATTGTTTAAAACAAACCTTTCTTGTTTCGTAGGAACTAGAGCATCTGGAACGATTTCCATATTATATTTGTTATATACTATTAAATACTGTTAAATTACAGTGGTGTTTATCCTTAACAAACACATAAGATACTTCATATTTGTTGTCCAGCGGTTACATGCGCCTAAAAACACTGGTTTGAAAAAACTGTATCAATCATTAAAACCGTTTTTTAGTTAACGGTTTAAACGAAGCCAGTTTATTAGAGGAAACACCCATCAGTGACACCGGAAATAGTTTGATAATGTTGACAATAAGTTGTCAGGGATAGTGATGATAAAAACACTTTGATATTCAAGCTGAACGATGTTTGAAGTAAAAAACAACACTGTACCGAGCAAAGGGGAAACGTAAAATATCGTTAGGGTTGGCAAAAAGTTATAGAGGAAACAAACGCGTATTGGATGAGGATGACTGATTGTAAGAAGACAAACGTATTCCGTTTAAGATTATGTTCTTACGAACACGAAAATTGGCGTAGGAATAACTTTGGTAAGCGTACTAATTTGTTTATATATAGTAGTATATTTATATTTATCATTCAGACGTTTCGTATTCCTTACAGCCTCCATAATCATTGGGATTGTAGAAATGTAGAAAATGAATGAAGACCATGTATCAAACCCTCGTGTCCTGGAGGGCTTGGGTTGGAGTGGAAGGTCGGGGCAATAAAACAAAAAGTAACCAGTTATGACTAAGGTGCGATGCTGAACAATAACACCTCAGTCCAGGTTTATTATCTTGATCTATGTTAGGTACGACATTATTTCTCCATCTATGCAACCCAACCGAGACACACACAGAAAATATTACACTCGCAAACCCCTATCAACGACGGAGAATCTTAACATCGCGATTCAGAAATCAGTAAAAAATACACAAAATACAAACCGTTTAAAACCAAACAATAATAAATTTAGATAGAAGTGACATAGTAACTTCCTTTGTCGATATATGGCTGAACACCATGAATGTAGAAAATACAATACTTAAAAGGCTTCTTATTTCCCAAAGCCTCGTATTCAACACAAACGAGCTAACTACTTGACCAGCACACGTAACTTAGATAGAAATCACGGATAATAAAATCTTGACGATGGCTATGACAGGAAACTGCGACATAATATCACGTGATAGAAATATAGCGAGAAGGTTTGCTCGTTATTATCAGTTACCGTCACAAAACCGTCTCTTGGCCACACAGAATTTGTTTTTCTTACCAATTAGGTAAGAAATTCTATATTGGAGAAGAAAAACAAATACTTTAAGACCACATAACCGTTTTTTTGTGACGGTGCAGACAGGATTAACCGTAATTAAATATTAAATAAATAAAATATATTAAATATTCTGCGACATTTTACACAGCAACATCTAACCCCAAAACTAAGCAGAGCTTGTACTATGGGTACTAGAAAATGGTTTGAATCATTGGTTAATTGAACTATCATTTATCATATTGCTAATTCAATTCGTACATTTCATTCACACATAAGCACGTACCTTAGTATTTCGGTACTCACACTTACAGACAGGCATTTTCTGCCGCACATTCTCCGCTTATTCTTATTCCTATTCGATTAAGTTATGCTTCAAAGTGCTACTTATGAATAACACTGACAGAGATTTACTTATAATGTTTGATAGATCGTCCGCGAGTATTAGTTGAAGATCTAGAACCCGTACATCAAACCTGCCACAATCATAATCTACACTTCGTTCTACAATGTTTTATATTTATATAGAGGCCATAGGAATTGATTATTTTACGAATATTGGGCAGTTGTTGTTAAACATATTTTTATATTCGAATAGTCTATCTATATAGAAGACCCGTTTAGCTCAGCGGTAGTAAACGCTGCCTGCTGTGCTATGGGTCCCGGTTGCGAATCCCGGTAGGGACAATTAATGTTTGTGTGATGAGCATCAATATTTGTATCCGAGTCATGGATGTATCTATGTATAATATGTATGTATTACAAAAAAAAAGTATACATGTAGTATATCAACCATCTGGTATCCGTAACACACGCCTCGTTGTTTACCACGGAACTAGATGGCACTGTGTAATAATGTCCGGAAATATTTATTTATCTTATTTTTATATATATTAAAGAAAACTTATCCTCCTCTATAGCTTATAATACTCCACTGCCACATATTCTCGATGCAATACTCTATTTTTGTTTTTCGCAATGGAACTTCTATATTTGTTGTGCTGTAACATTGCGCAATTGTAGCGCGCGTGAACTTTGATTAGGGGACAGTTTACTTCGCTTGTTTGATACAAACGTTCTGCGGAAAGGCGAAACTACTATTGCACGAATAAAATGTAACAGACAGATTGTTATATAGGTATCCAGTATATCTCCATAGGAGCACTGAAGTTGTATTTCCAAAAGCAATGAGTACATAAAATTAGACGATTTTCAATAAAGACGATCATCATCATCATCATATCAGCCTATTGCCGTCGACTGTTGAACGTAGGCCTCCCCCAAAGAGCGCCAACCATCCCGGTAATGACGATAATATTTAAAAAATTACAGTTGACAGCCGCAAATTTTGTATTTTCAGTGCTACTGGTTTTAGCAGTTTTCCCAGATACTTATATAGGTAAGTAATATGTATTATATGGTTCTAAAATCCAAGAGCAAAATATAATACGTAGTCAACATGCCGCATAACATGTTGTATATGTAATATATGTATGTTATGTTCACCTAATTTTCCAATATCTAACCCCAAAGTTAGTTTTTGGTGCCGGCGCTGTCATCTCATCACACACTCTTGTGAAATCACAATTTCCTTTAAAGAATCCATCCATATTTACTTTGGCCTCCTTTTACCTATACATTCAGCTACATTCACATTTATCACTCTTTTAGGCACTTGTACCTACTTTTTCCTTCAAATTACGTGCCCAAGATATACGATTCCCTTTAATATTTTCTCTATTTTAAAGTAGTAGACTGCCTTATTGTCTAGTGGTTTTAGACTTAAAACATACCAGCGATCTGTGGGCGTACATCAGCACAATACTGCCGAGTCTTTCGGGAATTAAGGCGTGATGTTATATTTATGTTACGTCCAAGCGATAAGTATAATTAAGCTTTGCCCCAATTATAATGTTTCTAAAGAGAGCTTATTATGACCTAAACAATCTGAATTTCAAACAATACTTGTTTGCCCGACAGCAATATTATGCTTATTCAGTAAACGGAATTGTTTAAGCTCTTAGCCAAATAGGCGGGAAGAACATAAATTTACCATACGGCTCCGTTATGGGTCATTCAAAATTTACGCGGTCTACAGTTATGGGATCACTAGCTGTATGAGGTTTTTATGGCTTTTGACTTAGTAGGGCAAGGGGGTTATAAGAACGCGTGGCTTCTAAGATAAGGGAGTATATGTGTAAGGAGTGTAAGGAGTTATAGGTATTCCCAGAAACGCAATGTTAATTTAGGAAGTGATATCAAAGTGTCGCAAATTTACATTATGACAGATTATTGTGATACGATATCCTTATTGTATATATTATTATTTATTTAATTTAAAATCCTATTTTTATATCCTTATTTTAATTTAAAAAGAGTATCTATGGAGTTTCTTGCCGGTTCTTCTCCATAAGACCTACCTTTTGGAACCGTGCAACTAAATTCAATTAAATATGACAATTCAAAAGCACCTGTATTGGTCTAATTGAAATAAATGATTTGATTTGATTTGATTTGATATGTGAATACCTTATGTACGTACCCATATTTGGCAATATAGTAGATCTATAATCTACTATAGATTAATATACAATTGACTTCTGAAGATAAATGCCGCAACAAACTCTTAAATGAAGTCACAAATAAATTGTTTAAAAATCCAAAACCACATATTGTAGAAGGATGTCGTAAAGATTCAATTTAAATAGCAGAGCAGCTTTAAAACAGAAAAACCTGACCGGATAACTTCTTAATCTCTTTTTTTTTAAAGATTAAATAAAGAATCATCAGTTGAGAAAAAGAAACACGCGTGTCATTGGCGCCTCGCTGAGCAGATTAGGACGGCTGCTTGGTATTGCTAGCAGTTGAGAACGACGTCACTGCCACCTTTATCTATCCCGCACACAAAGACACAGCAACTGCAATATGTCGCCGTTGTGTATATCACCTTAATTATGTCAAACTACCTGCCTCCCGCGACTTTGGCAGCATGGCCAGGTATAATCTATATATAATAGTCCAGGTAATAAAGTGAAAATGCTTAATTTCATGCAAATTTGTTAAACGGTTTTTATGTGAAAGAGCAACAAACATCCATACAAACTGTCACATTTATAATATTAGTAGGATTAGTAGGTAACTGTCAGCTCATTATAGGCAAAATTTAACTAAACCATAATCATGTAATTAATCACAATGATAGCATAGATCAGTTAGGTACTGTTTCGCCAAAAACCTCAACTGAAGTCTATACCTTCGTGTACATTCCAGACTTGCCTCAAGATTGAATAGGGCAACATCTTCAAATTTTCAAAATCTATTCAGATACGTTTCATGACACGCCAAAAGTTCGCCAGCAATATAAACATTGTTTAAAACTATTATATTATATAAAACAAAAATGTTGTCAAAAGTTCACATGAAAAACTCCGCTGCACCTGTACCAAATTTAGTGCACCACTGCACTGTGTTATTTATAAGTATTTTTATCGTGTATTTTTGTTTATTCAACAAAAATGAAACTAAAGCTTCGTAAGAGTGTCATTTTGTTTTGTTGTTTTGGTAGTTAATAGGTCAAGACATTTAAACCTCTGATGCTATTAGCATGACAATCACATTCATCCATCGACCAATAAAAGTCGTCAGGGATAAAGTTTTATGACCACTATTACAGAGAAACGAATACATATGCATTTCTCCTGTTGGTAAGTACCTCCTGCTTGTATAGTGCCCATAAAATGTAAGCATAAATAGGCCACTGTATAATATCGTAATCCTTCACTGCCATACCATAATACTATACACTAAAAAGGTTATCACAACTTTTCTTGCGAAACTTCACAGGTCAAAACATCATCAATATTAAACATTATAACAAAAAAAAAATCATGAGTGTTCGCTGTATTACTAATTTTTTTAAAGTCATGACCTATCTTTTGTTCAACTCTTTTTTTAACTTGGATCCCAGGCGATTCAAATTACTATTTTCAGTATTTTTTTACGGTGCTTACTTTAATTACCGTATCAGTATTTTACAAGAAGCGACTGCTATAAGATTTCTGCAATGCATAATAATTGGGTATACCACAATACCCTAAACAGTTGTTTAGGGTATTGTGGTATACTTAGGTTAAGTTGCAACTTAACCTCACAGGTCGATTGATCACCATAGTTAATATTTTGCCACGCACTCATTTTTATTAATCACTGAAAAAGTAAGAAATGAAGTTTTAATGCGCTAAAATAACATAGAAAAGAATAAAACTATGTGTAAAGTGGTTTACAAGAAAAAAAACAAGTAGGACGGAGATGTAGGTAAGTATTAATGTACTCACACTCACAGTGAACCAGTATATTCTAGCCATGTAATAAGGGGCGGATTTATTACCTTCATCTGGGCACGAATCCAAACTACCAAACTTCGAAAAATTTTGGCCCGGGACCTCATTCTAAGCCATTGCAGGCAGTTAGTGGATGAATATCTTCAACTAAAAATTATTGAAAATATAAGTATTTAATTCCTTTGAAATACAACTACTGCCTGAGTCCGTATTTCCCGACGAGTACAATTTGGGGGACTTTAAGCCGCGAGTGAAATCTTCTAGGTAGGCGTGCTTCATCTTAGACCACACGTCACTTACCATCAGATGAGAAAGTGGTGAAACGCTAACGTATATCTGATAAAATGAAAAAAAACGTATCGGATCCTCATTACCATGGTCTCGGGTAAACTCCACATCATCGTCATCATCACATCAACCGTTAGACGTCATCTGCTGGACATAGGTCTTCCCCAAGGATCGCCCCGACGACCGCTCATACGCCGCCCCACATCCAGCGTTTTCCAGCGACCTTCACCAAATCGTCTGTCCACCATCAACTCCAAATACTATACTACAATAAAATTCGTAAAATATAGTTTTAATCAATGTTCATTCATGTAAACAAATAAAAATAAATATATATATAATTTCTTATAAGTTTTTCACCGACAAGCGGCTTGCAATACTTCTTATATCATTTGATGCTATCATTTCATTATTGAGGCAATTTAATCTTTTGCTGAATGGAAAAATATAAAAAGTCAAATATAAACATAAGGCAAATCACTCGAATGCGAATCAAAAGAAAACGTAACTCCAAAAGTAACACAGTAGTATTCTATGGTACACATAAATACAACTGTGTTATTTTTGATGACGTAAGAAACAAAATAATACATCATACATAAGCGAAATTATATTAAAAGTGATGGGAACCCTCTTCGAAACTTGTAATCTCTGTGGTACGCATAATTTACAAGACTTGTCGGTTCCCTCAAGATATTCTCCGTCATCTAGTTATAAAGAAACATTATTATGATGCTTTATACTGTCTTTCGGGAAGAAACGAACACGATTATTTACAAATAATAAACCAACGTACATTCTTTTACAAAGCGTCACCATGGCAACCAGATCCCCGACCTTATTATTTATGGTATTCGAGGCGGTTCCCACTCAATAAGATTTATTGGGCAAAGGAAATAAATTTTATTTGAACCAAAGTTTGTTTTTCCAGACTGATAAAGCTGTGGGTGGATTGGGCTTGCTTCTGCATAGAAGTTCCACTAATTTAACGGATAACGGTACTTAAAAGAAAAAAAAAAGATGGTAAAGAAACGATAGGAAAACGGGATGAAAAGGGATTTTATACTACAGAGTTTTCCGGTCCGTACTTGCATATTAAATGAGAAAAAACGACTTATCCATCATAAGATCGGTTTTGAAATCCATATTAGTCTACTTATACTTATATTATAAATACGTAAGTCTGTCTGTCTTTTATCTCTTCACACTAAAACTGCTTTCGATTAAATTTGGAATGGATACAGTTTGAATCCCAAAAAAGTACACAGGATAGGTTTTTTTATGAAAATTATCCCTTACTAGCGTGAAAACTTGAACAATAATTACGTTAAAAGGACATTAAAACTTTCATAATTTAACTCATCGTAAGAACTAAATTAGCAGATTGGATAAGCTATCCAAATTACTGATTCTACGCAGACAAATCGCAGACAGGAACTAATGTTTATATTAAGTAGATTCTCTTCGTTGCTTGTTCCGTAATTTGAACGATCCACACGTATATTAAATGAATTTTCTAAAACATTATAGCTACTTGTAGCCCGAGTTAAGATTGCCATCCGAGTCGTTTGAAACCCACGTAAACCCTTTCCCCATAAAACGCTAAAGGATTGATGACTGTGTCCCCAAACCTTACTTTTATTGCCATTTACGCTGTAAACTTGGAATAAAAGTTAGCGTCGCCTGAAATTGCCTCTAAAACTACCATACTATTTAACAACAGGTGGTCTTGAAGTCCGTACCTACTTATATAAAAAACCCCGATCTGAAAACCGATCGAAGATTTGAAATTGATCTTTTATTTTTTTATTTTTTTTAACGTTGCCCCACACTAGGATTTTCTCCTGTATCGTGGGTGCGTTTACAAACACAAATTTTCACATACACAAACGCCCAGACCCGGAACAACTACCTGTAGAACGTCTTTATAAAGCCCTAATGTTTTTATGGCCAGTATTGACAGTGCGTGCAACTTTGGTCGGACAAAAAAGTCCGTATTATCATCAACGAATTTTCCCTCTCAGCGCCGGACACGGGTCCCCTGCCATTTTTAAAAGAGATTAGGCTATAGTCCACTTAAGTCCACCACGCCAACCTACTGTGGATTAGCAGACTTCACATGCCATCGAGATAATCTCTCAATCATGCAGGTTTCCTTACGATTTCTCCTTCACCGTTTACGCATGTGATATATACGCACATAATTTTGAAATTTTGTTGTGCGTGCTTTGGGTTCGACCTCGATACCTTGGTCTTCACAATTCACTGTTAACATACCTAAGGGTATTACAGCTTAAAGAAAAGTCCCTAACCAACTAACAATTAGTAGTCAAATATTCATTATTATTTTTGAACTAAAACTAGTTTTTACGGTATTATAAATATTCCTGGACATTATGAAACCCAGCGCCATCTAGTTCCGTGCGTGCAACGAGGCTTGTGTTACGGATACTAGCTGGTTTATATACTACATATATACTTTTTTTTGTAAATATATACTTTACATATTATAGATAGATACATCCATGACTCGGATACAAATGTTCATACTCATCACACAAACATTTGTCCCTACCGGGTTCGACCCCGGGACCCATAACACAGAAGGCAGTGTTAACTACCGCTGGACTAATTGGGTCGTGGTATACTGATATTTTTTAAATCCCGACGTTTCGGACCTTTTATCCACACAGTCGCGAACATACTGTCCGTACCGCGACAAAATCTGTAAAAAGTAGATTTAGTTCAAAAAAAAATATTCGTTTTTAATCGATTGGCCACGGAGGGTTTGCCACCGCTAAATGGAACGCATGACACTCTAGGTTATCACATGAATTGCGTTACTGACGTAATTTATTTCGCTATTGTCTGTGCGTTCAACCGAGAGCTACCGATTTCCATTAATTAGGGGATAGGTCATTATCTGCGTGGCTTTGTAGCTTTGCCGCTTTACAGTAGAAATTACAAACCATAATCTGAATCCATATCAAATTTAATTAGCCAACTTATTAGTCAGTGCATACATTTTGTGAACACAAATAGGAATTGTTTAGTCTGTAAGCGTTTATATTGGACGATATTTTTTTGCCTTTTGTATCCTTTACAGCACCCAACCGGGCAGATTTGTGTCAGGTCATGTCAGAAATAATTATGCGTATTGAGGAAAATATCAATACCAAAATATAAAACAGGGCATAAAAAACCTTAATCGTACCATGACTTCGGTGAATGATAAGCTTAAGCGTCTTGTTCAACTTTATGTATGCTGATTTTACTTCTTCACAGGATTCTTTCTATAGGGTTTTCCATACAAATGACACTAAGCTCGACAGCACAGTGCGCTAGCCAAGTTGAAATCATAATTTTATAACCGCGCAGCGTCTTGTTTCACATTTACAACGCTAATTAGCTCACCGAGGCATGCTTGTATAAATATCGGCTCTTCTTTATTCAAAATATTAACATTTTGTTTATAACTTTTAATTAGGAGCTAGAACAGTCGTGGTTTATTTATTATTTTCTAGCTTCATTCCTTGTTGAATAAAACATGATAAGCCGCAAGTACGGCTAAGTTTATATAACAAGTAAATATGAACAAAGTTGTTTCTAATAAGTCTTGGGTTGGATTCTCCGGTTTAGCAAAGTGTAATCAAGTTTTAGTTGATAAACCACCTATAAAATATAGCATCCAATTCTTCTTCCCTTTGTCGGGATGAGCATAATGCATAATATTACCAACTGCGGGTGTTCATACGAATATGATCTGAGCACTCATTTTCATATCATATCATGTCATACTATGAAGACATAATGTATATGACAGAAGGCATTAGGTATCTCGTTTCGAACGACGGTCTCGGCAATCCATACAGACATAATCTTTATCATTTGTTTTTGTAATTGTCATGCATACAGGTTCATTACTTTTATTTCCAGCCTGCTCTTTTCATTAATTCAAATTTGGAATTCCCAATGACAGTTTGTTCGTTGTATCAATGGCCCATGTTGTAACGTGCAGGTTACAGTTGAAGAAACTCCTTGCTCTCATACACACATTTACATTGAAATGATTGGATTATCATAAAAAAGTTTTACTATCCATCTTGGGTAAATGTAAGCAGATCCGGCCATGAAATCGGGATTACGAGTGAGATAATGTGTTTGCTTTCCATGTTTTTTGTCTCTATTTTCCTTGTTTTTTTTTCGTAGCATTTTCAATAAGTTTGGTTTCAAGCTAGAAACGTATATGAAAACCGTTGTATTTAGCACTCAACTCAATTTGCTTCACTTAATATGTACCCATAAATACAACATTTACCAAAAGATTTGTATAATTATCGTAGTTAATCTTATTCAAAGTGTTATGTTTGTCAGTCAAAAAATGTAGGAAATATTTACAAATATATTGCTATCATTTTCACAGAGGAGAATTCCTTTTTCATTGTCATTGCCATTTCATGCCATAGACAAGACGATATGGAAATATAAATCTCCACCGTTCTGGACCGCGATGCAAGTCTGCAAGAAATCACACGGCATTACGACTGACGTCTTCATTTTGTATGCATTGTTGTTGCGTTATTCAAAAGGTTATGAAACAAGGTTATTGTGACTCGTTATTAATTCACATAGGTACTGCATGCATACAATTCCTAAACACTAATATTGGAGTCAGAAAAATCCATCATAACTACTTTTATGTTGTTGTTTTTTTAAGTCCGGACGTAATAATATCTAATACTCGAGTTAATACTCGCGTATTAGATATTTAAGAAATTTCCATCCTGCCAATATTTTTCTGTACCGTTTGAGAAGGTGATATATTTGCGATGTTCGAGTGTGTATGATAAATTTCCATATACACAATAACGAACTTGTAACAAATATTCGTATATCAACTAAAAATGTTTCTAGTAACGCAAAAGCTGTCTAGTCAACTATGCTACAACAAACATGCAATATCGACGTATATTTTAATTCCCAAAACCAATTTGATAACTCAACAATAGAACCTCCATATTTCGATCTCTTTGTATCAATACATACAATAACATCGGTTGGTTTAGCTAGAGTAGGTATCGATGTAAAGTATCTAGTACACACATATCGTAATAACAAATGTAATGGCAGTGCCACACTAGCAACATTTACATATGAATGCGACATGAATTATGTTAGTGCATTATGCAAATAATGTAACATGGTTAACTCCAATTAACACAAGAATGGCCACGCAATGAACACTGTAGTACAAAAATATAAATAGGTAAATTAATTATATGCTAGCAAATTCTCAATTCTCGCGCAGCGTAAGACGACTGCGAGGTAGAGCGATGACTTGCGGAAGGCAGCTGGCAGCAACTGTCGAGCTCAGTATAGTTCACTAGCGGATGCCCACGATCAACAGTGGACGAGAATAGGCTGATGATGATGATGAAATTCTCAAAAGCAACTTATGTGGTTTATGTGGTTTTATTCGGTTGAGTGTTATGCTAAAGATGTTTTGAAAGCAAATTACCGCCATTCCTATGATTGTCAGAAAAATAAAAAATATACATTGAGTTTTTGTTATGGTTAGTAAAAAAAAATATGAATCACCAAAATAATTGCTGCCGACAGAGCCGCAGGCATCCGCTACTTGAATATAAAGTTAATCTTTTGAGTATTACCGGTGAAGACGGCGCGTAGTTATCAGCATGAACGAAATGAGGCTACATTTATGTAGTTTCTATAGGTCTTATGAACCTGTAAATACAATTGTAACATATTTTTTGACGACCTGATTGGCGCAGAGGCTGAGCGACCGGCTTATGCGTCACGGGTTGTGGGTTCGATCCCCGCACCGAGCAAATATTTGTACGTTCTACAGGTAGTTGTACCGGGCCTAGGCGTTTGTGTATGTGAAAATTTGTGTTTGTAAACGCACCACGACACAGGAGAAAACAATAGTGTGAGACAATTAAAAAAAAATTGTAAAAAGTGAAATCATACAATATATAGATGTGATTTAAGATTTACACAACTCTCGGCAAGAGAGGAAAATGAGGATATTACGAACATTTTTAATGCGAAGTGATCCATTGCCGGTAGTAAATATCAATGGGTTGATAACAACATCACATACTATAAAAAAATGTGTTACCGTCTAGACTCTTCCTAAGCCGTATGTACGTGAATATAGTGAAGTAACATGTACAAAAACTGACGACACACATAAATTACATGTTAACAAAACATGTCACATAATATGTTACAGTCTAGACCTCACCCTAGGTGTTGTTTGCACTAATATAATAAAGTAACATAAGCCTATAGCGGACCTGTATTGTAGAAGTCTGAAGTTCTTTCTCACTAGCATTTCGACATCTACAGCAAACGCCAAGTCGAAAACTAAATACTTGCCAGTAACTTATCGTCACTGCCAAGAACGTTAGAACTAACATTACTCTGCCTGTGTTCGGCACTGATGGGACTTTATAGATAGGTTAGAACTTAGCTATCTGTATGTGGGTTAGTACGAAGTGGTTGTGTGAAACAGGTCCTAAAGTTTAATTATATTGGGGGAAGGGATGTGGTAGCAAAAGAAATGCGTTCGAAGTTTTAGCCTGTATAAATAATATAGAGAAAAGCTAACCTGTTTTTCATCCGATAAAAACTAACAGTACCATAGAAATGATTAAAATCATTTTGACCATTTCACGAAATTGAAAAAACAACATTCTTTATGTATAGTCCATCATCATCAACCCATTAACGCCCCACTGCTGGGCACGGGTCTCCTCTCATTTGAGAGGGATTAGGCTATAGTCCACCACGCTAGCCTACTGCGGGTTGGCAGACTTCACATGCCATCGAGACAAATCTCTCAAACAAGCAGGTTTCCTCACGATGTTTTCCTTCGCCGTTTGAGCTTATGATAAATACGCACATAACTTCCGAAAAGTCAGTGGTGCGTGCCTTGGGTTCGAACTCGAGACCTTTGACATCATGCTGCTTTTGGGTTGACTTGTGTAAAGACAGACCGCAATCTCGATGTATTTGAGTAAACTTGCATCTTGCAGATATGTATGTGGTTCCAAATAGATAGTAAAAACTGACCAACTTAAGTATGATCGCACAAAAAAACATTAGAAAATTAAACTTTTGATATTTACTATGTAACTATTTAAGGGTATAACTTTATCTAAAGGTAAATAATAATTAAAGATATAATTTAAACGAAACAAGTTGAAACAATTCAAATCAATGGATGCTGAGAATTTGATACTGTTTTCGGTTGCTGAGTTTGGTGTTGTTTATCGGATCAGTCCCTTCGCCGACAGCAAATGTTATAATCGAAGTTAAAGGCTATTGAGCTGAAAATACGATATGATGTCATGGATTTGATTCCCAGAAGGCGTTGTATGGTAAAGTAAACAACGAGTTGTGTTATGTTGTTGTCTTTCAATATAAGCCATTTAGGTATATAAGGGACTATATGAAATTTTGGGCTACCTAATTTTTGATATAAAACTACTTTTTACGGATTTTATCGCGGTATATTTGGTATTATTTTAACCCGACGCAAATATACCGCGATAAAATCCGTAAAAAAATAATATTCACGTAAGTGTACGAAATCAATATAGCTAATTTTTCTTTAACCAACTGTAATAACAGTGTTGTAAGTATTAGTGACGTGCGTAGTAGTTTTATCTCGAGTCGATATACCTTATCGTATACGATAAGCTTAATTTCCATCAAATTAATTTGTAGGTATCAAACATCCAAATATCCATTTACGTCATAAGAAGGATTTGATTACGCGCGGTGGTGAAGTATGATATTTTCTGAATTCTCTGACCAAGCTGTATCTTTGTTGTATCTTTTCTTTATTGTGGTTTGGAATATAATAAACCTCGCATCAAAAATACTGATTGAGCGACAAAATTACTGATTGAGCAGTAAAATACTGTATATCGGTTAGGTTAGGTTAGAACTGTGACCACACAACGCACGAGCTGAACGAGCGAATCGAGCGGTGTCGCGGGAGCGGCCGGCGAGTGCCAGAACCAAATTTGAATACCAAGAAAGTGTATATATATATGTAATAACAATACTTTTAATGAACATATTTTGGTGCACATTCAGTATATTTGGTGGAACACAGGCAAAATTAGGTAAATGAAATGGGAATAAATTGAAGTACTTTTAAATACCATCCTTGTGGTTTTTCTATACCAGACCTTATACTTTATACCCACCTACTAGAGACTACTGTCCAGTAATAATAGTTAGCATAGGATCTAGATCTATTAAGGCACTTGGGCGTAACCCTAAGGGGAAAAAGTCTGTATGTTATTTTTATGTTAAAAAAACTTTTGTACAACTGACTGTTTTTCTTCTTCTCTCTTTGATCCCTCATTTGTTTTCGTTTCAATAATTGTGTATGAAGCCAAAGGTAGCGAACATTTTCTTTTAATTGCCAAAGTTTTCATTTTGAGATATAATGCCTTCAAAGGGAACTCTAGGGAGCCTTTTGTTATGGATGAAGAATGTTTTTTTTACTTCATTTTAGTTGATTTTTAATTTATTTTGTACTAGCTTTTGGCCTCGATTTCGTCCGCGTAGAATTAGTAAGTTTATCCAATTTGGTTGCTATTTTTTTTTCTTGCCCTTTTAAGAAATTATGGGTAGCGCATGCAAACTTCTATCCGGCTTTACGGCCTTTCAAGGGATTATTTCCGGGATAAAACAAAAAACTAAAAACTATGCCCTTTGTCCTTCCCCGGGGCTAAAACTATTTCTATACCTTATCTAAATCGGACCAGTATTTAAAGCGTAAAGAGGTAACAGATAGACAGATATAGTTTTGCATTTATAAGATGAAGTATGGATTACTTATATGTAGTTTTATGAAAATAAATTTAATTCTGCACAGAAATTGAAGGAATATTAATGAAGCCCTTTGTGATACAGTAATTTATATTACATAGGTACACGTTCTACATACAAGTGAGATTTGCTAACAACAATCTAAAAGTTACTGTTGGGGTTTGAAAATTATTACTCAAACGTGTCGGTACCACGTATTTGCTAAATATATTAGTCTAGGCATAAAGTTAGACTGATATAAACAAGAACAACAACAGGAGAATGTTAATTTACCTCTTTAGAAAAAAAAACAGAAAACCCTTTTTGATTTATTATTAATTAGTGCGCTTTGTAAATCCTTTGTTTAACTGTTATGAGGCCGTATACGTAAACATGGTAACCAAATAAACAAAAAAACTATTTCTAATATTGTACTTTCATATAAGAAAACCTACAATAAATTTAAAAATTGTTTTTTTAAGTAGCAAAATTATAAATTATTTGTGTCTGAAGTCGTTTACGAAATAGCGAGCATATTAAAAAAATATATTTACAATACATTTCTTAAATTTCTTAGACAAGGATATAAAATATTTACTACCAAAGCTCTGATTTCTTAGCATTAAATTACTTAGTAATAAAACCAATTGAAGATTTACTACATAATATACATAATATTAGATACTACAGTAAGTTCTTAATGTAATTCAAATAACACTAATAACAAATGTCACTAATATTGTCGATGCGAAAATTTGTTTGTATGTCACAATATGAAGATATAATGATAAATTGATAATACATAAAACTCGATCTTGAGATGAGATTGAGATTTATTGTATTTACATATAGAATATAGAAATGTCACATAAATAAATAAATAAATATTCCCGGACATTATGACACAGCGCCATCTAGTTCCGAGCTAAGCAACGAGGCTCGTGTTATGGATACTAGTTGGTTGATATACTACATATATACTTTTTTTTTGTAAATACATACATATTATACATAGATAAATCCATGACTCGGATAAAATATTTATGCTCATCACACAAAAATTTGTCCCTACTGGGATTGGAACCCAGGACCCATAGCACAGAAGGCAGCGTCAACTACCGCTAGTCTAATTGGGTCGTCTAAACATGTCTTCAACTCATTTATTTATAATTACTTGGCAAAGATCTCTCATTTAAGATATTAGGTTGGTGGACTTCACAATATATAGAATCAATATCTTGAAATAAAACGTGACAGAATCTTGCATTACATGATACGAGTATATGAAAATTTCTGTTACGTTTCCTTCACTGTCTGAGTATGTAGGTACATAACTTCAAAAAGTCCGCAGTGGTGGATCGAACTCAAGACTTTTAACTTCTCAATCCACTGGTCACATGACTGGACTATCATAGCTTTATATATTTCGGAAGACACATATATATGTTATTTCGACGACCTTTGTGGTCTAGTGGTTCGAGTACCGGATTGCTGATCACGAGGTCGTGGGTTCGATTCCCACGGGGCACAAATATTTATGTGATGAATGTAAGTGTTTGTGTTCGTCTGGGTGTTTCCTATGTATTATAAGTATGTACTTACAAAAAAAAAGTATATGAGTATTATATCCATTGTCTAGTACCCATAGTACAAGCTCTGCTTAGTTTGGGACTAGATGGTGCTGTGTGGAATGTCGCAGAATATTATATATTATTATTATATACATATAATCATCATCATCATGTCAGCTAGAGGACGTCCACTGCTGGACATAAGCTTCCCCCAAAGATTTCCACAACGACTGGTCTTGAGCCACCTGCATCCAGCGGATTCCAGCGACCTTTACCAGGTCATCGATCCACCTTACCGGAAGCCTTCCCACACAGCGTCTTCCAGTTCAATCTTCTAATCCTGGGATACATACAGATGGGTGAAATTACGGGTAGAACCTACGATAATATAAAACATATTCTCTAAAGTATGTATTAGTAATTATAATTACCTCTATAAGGGACAGTCCTTATAGCGGTAATAATAAATAATCCAATCAATGTAATTAAATACCATTCATTGACAGCAATTAATGGTATTTAATTAATTAGTAATAAAATTGTAGTTTGTCCATTTCTTTTTTATAATTATAAGTTAACGGTAATTTTTAAAAGAAAGTATATAATTAGGGGTGTTCCTACACAAATAAAAATTTTATTAATGACCCTATTGACAGTATCGATTGTGACGGAGTTAATGTCACCTTGCCCGCCCTTCATTCAAAGAAAAAGGAACAAATATTAAATAATAAAACCTCTACATAATTTTTATCGTTGCGGAGAGTACTGCTACTCATAAAAACCGGCCAAGTGCGTGTTGGGCCACATGCCGTGTCGGGTTTCATTGTTGGACGTTGTTCGACTATTACACGTTAACTTGTGAAGTCTACTTATATAGGTAGTGTTCCTTTTAATTTCGTTGTATAGGTACATATACTACGAGTGTTTTTCTTTCGAGTATCCAAATCCAATCTAATGAAAGACTAAGACTAGTTTTCACGTATGCTGAACAAAAATATTTGTGAAAATACATGTATTACACATACACACATTTACACATGTATTTTCACAAATATTTTTGTTCAGCTTATCCGACGATCGTGACACCATGAAATAGAAGACTAGAAAAAACACATTATACTTTACATTTTATTTAAAAATGTTAATGAAAAATATTCAAGATTTTATTTAACCTCATTGGTGACGTGATTGGTACATGATTTATCCATGCTATATATGTACAGATAGACAAATGGACAGATGTGACCAAAATGTAGGAATTCCTGATCGTAAACGGAACCCTATAAACGCGCAGAAGGCTCTCCCTGGAACAAATTGAATGAAGAATATTTTTACAAAAACAATCGAATTCCCAAACCAATTTTACAAATGGAATATTTATAGACTCCGGTGGGTATATACGAGTACATCTAAATTTATTTGAATTGTGATATTATAAAATCCATTTTATAATACGAATTAATAATAATTGTTAAACGGATTCATAATGAACTCATTAACAATAAAATATAATTAGGTATTATTCGCCTCTGCAGTGTATTAAATTCAAATAGTCATAATAACAACTAGGGCGGAAGAGAGATCGATAAAATTAACTATATTATACTACTAGCTTCGCTTTACCTGCGACTTCATACACATGTTTTATTACGTGAGGTGACGTGACGTTGACGTTGACGTTGAAGTTGTTGTTGACGCTGACATTAAATATATAATGGCTTGATATTTTTTATCGTAACCTGATAGAACATATTATCACAAACATCCCGTTACAAGCTTCATTTCTTCATTAGTTTCAATATTATATATTACTTAACTAGTGGACGCACATAATTCATTTAAATGATGAGTTGTTATGTTATCCATATATATGTATCCATAATAAAAAAAAATAGTATTCCATATTCCTTCAGTTGGAACATTCTCACTCCTCCGTTCGTGCAATTATCGTAAAAAGGGATACAAAATGTTTCCTTCACGTATATACCTAAATAGATTACGTTAACAATTGTATTGCATCTCAACATGCGGCCAGCATACAACATACAACGAGTAATTGCACTAAAATTCAACATGGCAGTTACATCGCCAATCAGCATTGCTAATGGCTGCAATGAGCATCCTCGTTGTCGCCCCAACCACAATTGGACAGGCTGACGTCATTGTCAGCGGGTCACGTCATTTAGAGCTAATTTATCGCCAATGTCACTAATCGAAAATCAGGGCTAGATGATCGAATAGCCATTTTTTCCTTTTTAATAATCATAGGACCTACATGGTACGGACAAGGAGAGGCGACCAAAGATAATAGGATAAGGCAAAGGAAAGAAAAAGAACCAGAAGTAGGTCCTACACGGTTGAAGCTTATGGTATCGTGGCAACTCTCCAGCTTTTGGAGTCTATGACAGATCGAACTGAGCTATGATGGTCCTTAATCATTCCAATCAAAAGTAAGTTTTAGAAAGATTAAAAATGAAGCGTTGACTACTGGAAAATTTATAGAACCATCCGTGACTTAGGAACAAATTTCCATGCTCATCACACAAACATTTGCTTCTACAGGGATTCAAACCCATGTTCCTTAGCACATATGGCAACCATTAATAAATACCGCTGCGTCAATCGAGGCGTCAACAGATAATCGCGTCAGACACTACTTAGTAAAATCAAATCAACACTAAAGTGACATCATTACATCCTACTTTACTTAGAGTGCTTCCCGATGAAGTAAATCGACTTATGTAGATAGCAGATTTAAATCACAATCAGATATTCACATTCAGAGTATTCCACAAAAGCATCTGACCCACTGAGGCGTTATGTTTGTTTAATGGATGTGCCGTTGATAAAGACTTGACGTGGACTAGGTACGTCATATGTCAGTATAATTAACTAGCATAAAATTTCTTTTCACGAACTTTATCAATATAATTCCAACCATCCCATTGTTCTTAAGGCAACATGGTCTACGCCACTATAGGCGGCATGCACAGTTCCCACGACCACGTCAGATCACATCATTCCTTTGGTGGGCAAGCTAGATTTTGCACAAATCATCTTTCCACAAGACATCTATAGTTTCTAACAAATAGTCTACATTCTAATGATTCGGTTCAGCAATAACCGAATCATGGTGAATGTGGTAAATGTTTAAGGAATAACAAAAAGGATCGGAGAAATCCATCCGCCTCCGCAAATCGAATCATAATGTCTTCAAAGAGAATATATATTATGTATTGAAAATAACATTACATGTGGCGCAGCACCGTCTGGCGACTGAATATGTTATATTAAGAGAAATCAAATCAGCACGATTTGATAACTTTACTGTACTTAATATCGGATATGTATTAACTTCGAAGTAACAGGTCACATTGCAATCTTTTTTTATGAATATAAGGCGGCAAACGGGCAGGAGGCTCACCTGGGGCACGCCACGATAGTGGCGGTAAGGCCTGTCATGGAGGAGTGGCTTGAGAGGCGCTACGGCGCCCTCAGCTTCCGGCTGACGCAGGTCTTGTCTGGGCATGGGTGCTTCGGCAAGTACCTGTGTCGCATAGGCCGGGAGCCATCGCCCGGATGTCACCACTGTGTGGGCTGCCCTGAGGACACGGCGCAGCACACGCTCCAGGCTTGCCCGGCCTGGGCAGAGCAGCGCCGTGAACTCGTAGCGGCGGTCGGCGGTGACCTCTCGCTTCCAGCTATGATTCTATCCATGGTCGGGAGCGAGAGTGCGTGGGATGCCGCCGCCTCTTACTGCGAGCAAGTAATGCGCGCGAAAGAGGCGGCGGAAAGGGAGAGAGATATCACAACCTCTCTCCCGATCCGCAGTAGACGCACCGGGCGCCGGAGGGCGCAAACAGACCTCCGGCCTCCATGAGCTGTGGCCAGCGGGTGGGCGCGACTAGGGGAGTCCGCCGCCCGACCTGAAAATGGCCCCAAGTAGGCGGCGCGCGTGTTCGTCACACGTGCGCCTGCGTGGAGGATGCGAGGCGAGCGATGCCTCGCTCCTAGCCGGGGTCCAGCGATAAGAGCTGGACCGAAGCCCGCCGGGGTTGTGGTGCATGCTTTTGCGAATCCCATGGCCCCGGCAATCGGGTTGGTGGCGTTGACGGGTGCGGTTTTTTAGTCGGTAAACGCTCACATTGGGCGGAGTCCGACACACCCCGTCGCCTCCCCAGGCGGCGGGAAGGTCCGTAAAGGATTTTTCCGCACTTAAAAAAAAAAAAAAAAAAAAAAAAAGGAGGCTCACCTGGTGGTTAGTGATCACCATGGGAATCTGCAGCAATAAATAAATTAATTGTATTTTTCACGATTTTAATCTGAACGAAGCCATCCTAAATGACAAGGATAATTGACAGTGACCTGCGCGTTAAATTATATATCTTACATATATTTGATTATTCCATGGAATTCTCGGCCCTTATTAAATGGCACCAAAAAACATAACGGCGAAATGTGGTGTGCATTAGTACACACATGCCTAACCCTTTCGGGGACGACAGGCTTGATGGTATGTTATATTAAAATTGTAGAATAAACCAGACATAAAAATTACTCTAGCATACAATCTTCAACGAAGAATTGTAAAGGGTTTTACCACAGAATTGTTTAACACCGCAGAATATTGTTACAAAATGTACACTTATTCTCATCTCCGGCACTTTCTTACGGAGGCAGGTAATGGCTTCTTTTAAAACAAAGGAAGGAAAAACAAGGTTTTCAAAGTAAAACTAGTCAACAAATTCCCTGATGATGTAGGTACTATTTTCTACACATACATTTACATACCTATGTATGTTATGACATGAAATATGTTGACCTATTGAATGTTTGGTTGCCTAGTGATATGACCAGTGGAATTGTGAAATGTCTCGAATTCAAACCCAAGGTACGCACCACTGACTTTTTGGAAGTTAATTGCGTGTTTATCACACGCTCAAACGGTGAAGGAAAACATCGTGATGAAATCTGCATGCTTGAGAGATTTGCTCGTTGACATGTGAAGTCTGCCAACCCGCAGTAGGCTAGCGTGTTGGACTATAGCCTAATTCATCTCAAATGAGAAGAGACCTATGCACGGCAGTGGGACAATAATGAGTTGATGACGATTATTTAATATTTTAACATCAATCGCAACCATAAAATAAAATAAAATATTTGACTTTAACTTTGAAACATATTCAGCGTCGACTCATTTACTACCAGTGTCCTCTCAAATTAAACGGTTTACATTATCGTGTGGTGTATTGTATACATGCCTCGTCCAGAAAATCCCTTCATAATGTTTAAAAAATAATTTGCTCATGTAACATTAGGTTACGGATCAATGTTAACAGTTTACAAAAAGATTACATTTATACTGAGGAAGCTTTTCAAAGCTTAAGTCCAGATAAAAACATTACATATCATGTTTAAATGATATTTTCCACGAATTTGGTATTGGCATAGCTATCGACTAACCGGATTGAGACCGGTTTCATAATAAATGTACGGCGCGGTATTTTCAAAATATTGTTGGTATAACATACTAGGATGATAATATTAATTATTACAAAATTCAATCGCATGAAAAATCGCTAGTTTTGTTCACGATGTCTTCCATCACCGTTTGAGCATGTCATAAAATTCAATCTCATGAGAAGTTATAGGATTGTTTCACGATATTTTCCATCACCGTTTGAGCATGTCATAAATACGCACGTAAGTTCGGAAAGTCAATGGTAAGTGCTTTAGAATTGACTCGATACTTTGAACTCCAGTCTATTGGTTATACCACTAAGCTTTCACACATTGCATATACATTAAGATAATCATACACACATATTATAATGCACAAGAAAGCTCCTTCAAACAAGTAAAACATACAATCATACTGTAATCCGCTTATATAACCACATAAACGACCAGTTTGATCCGATTTATATTGAAAATATGATATGCAGTTACGGAGAGTCACAATTTGAATCACAAAGTGGCCAGCCACCTCTCCGACAAGGAGGTTTCATATCAGTAAATCTGGGATCACAGCGTCGCAATTTATTCCTGCTGACCTTTAGGCTACGTTTACATGAAGCTCATTGCAAGCCATATATTAGCCTTTAGTGGGTTCGATTTTGAGGTAACGTTCATACTACGCCTACAAAAGGACTATGTAACCAACAAACAATATTCTAATCGATAGCTTTTAAAGGTTTGTTTATAAACATATGACGACCCGTTTAGCTCAGCGGTAGTTAACGCTGCCTGCTGTGCTATGGGTCCCGGGTTCGAATCCCGGTAGGGAGAAATGTTTGTGTGATGAGCATCAACATTTGTTTCCGAGTCATGGATGTATCTATGTATAATATGTATGTATTTACAAAAAAAAGTATATATGTAGTATATCAACCATCTAGTATCCGTAACACAACCCTCGTTGCTTACCACGGAGTTAGATGGCGCTGTGTAATAAACGTCCGGAAATATTTATTTATTTATACCATCACGCATCTTGAACCGTTCCTAAAGGGTAAGGCACAGATGTACTAATTAATGTACGTCACCCACATTTTGTCGGTATGTTCGAAGTCCTATGTAATAGATCGCGAGCCTATTGCCATCAACCGGGCACAAATCCTGACTCCAAGCTGCTACTGAGAATTTAATAGAAAAGTCTGTTATTGAGTTTTCTTACTAAATCTCAGTATCAGCTCGGTCTAGACATCGACCTCAAGACATCTTCCTCAGCAGTCTCCCTTTACGACCTCTAGATCACCGAGGCAGTATTTGCGTTTGCATATTCTACGAACTGTTATGTATTTTCTATGTTAATTGATATTTATTAACACAAATAAATATAATTTTAATGACTACGAGCCGCCAATTAAACGGAAAACATCGTTTAACGTTAAAAGTAGCTTAAAAATATATTTTTAGAACGTTTCCTCAGTCTAGGATTTTCTTCTGAGTTGTGGGTGCGTTTACAAACACATCTTTTCACATACACAAACGCCCAGACCCGAAACAACTACTTGCAGAACGTACAAATATTTGCTCCGTGCGGGGATCGAACCCGCAACCCGTGACGCACAAGCCGATCGCTCAGCCACTGCGCCACCGAGTCGTCATAATGTAGAGTGCATGTACATAAACTGCTCAGGATTTTAATGAAGTACCTACGACATTTTACTAATACAATATACTAACTGCCTCCCGCGGCTTTGCCCACATGTTATATAGATAAAAAGTAGCCTATGTGTTAATCGAGGTAATAAACTTTATGTGTGCTAAATTTCAAATCTGTTAAGCGGTTTTTGCATGAAAGAGTAACAACATACATCCAGGATGGATGTATGGATGTTTGATCCACACGTCACTTACAAACATTCGCGTTTATAATACCTATAAGCAAGATCTTAACTGTATTCGGCTGATTAGTCGCAATATCACCACTTGTTTGTAAGACTACCATTGTGGGCTAAGCCTAACGCAATATACGACAAAATATGATGCGACATTTTCTTTCGATTTTTCCGTGTGAACTGAAACAAGCAACGTCTTGGCTGAGCACGGCGGAAAAGATAATATAATGCGATGTTCCGTAAATCTTGGTATTTGTGAAGGTCATTCACACCAAGAAATCAACAACCTTTTGTAACCATATTTGTGAGCAAATAAATATTTGAATTTGAATTTGAAAAGAACATAATATGCTTAATGAAAATAGCCTCTATTTTACAATGTCGGCTTGACGTCGTCTTCGTTGTTGGCGATGACCGCAGTGGCTGAGCGATCGGCCTCTGTGACACGGGTTAAGGGTTCGATCCCCGCGCGGAGCAAATACCGGAGTGGGATAATGGTTTTGAAAAAGAAACAAATTATTAGTGAATAATTATGATAATCGAATGATATATATTATTATAATTGAGTTACACATTCTGTAGGTGCTATTTTTAGGCAATACTTACAGGAGTCTATAACATTGTTTATTGCATAGCATATTATAATTTCGTAAATCAATAAATCATAATTTTGTAAGACATTTATTAAAACGACTGAAAGATTTGATAGCGATGAAGAAATAAATCCAGTTAGAGCTTAAACCTTTTTGTAGAAGTATTACTTATGTCAAGAGCTAAATAGGGGGTTCACCTAATTGTAGATGCGGATTTTGACACTTAGCTATACAAACAACATTAAGATTCTTGTAAATATTCCAGCAAGCATTTCTTCAAGGCTTATCCTGTTAAAGCTAGAACATATTTTTGTTACGTAAAGATAAACGCGGTGTACCTACTTATTTTTGCGCATGATTTATAATAGCTATTATCGTATAGCAAGAATTATGCAAGTAAAGATTTACGCCAATATTAATACTGTATTAGTCCCTTAATACTATTAGTCCCTTATTCTTTACCAGATTCTTCTACAATAAACTAGGTATCTGTATGCTAAACATACAAATATACAAAGTATAACATTTATAATATTTGCACATAGTACCTAAACATTATTATCGTACCTCCCATCGTCCCTATTTCAGGAGAAAAAGTTATTAACAGTCTTTGTTCCCTGAGTAGCCTCATGAAAGTCCATTAGTCGATGCGCTGTTGTTTTTTTTTTAATCCTACCTATTAAACACCACTCTAGTTTTAATATTAAAAGCGTAGGTTTGTGAGTACTAGGTATTATGGACCACCCTTATGTGACACGGAACTAAACGACTGCCTGATTGATATAATGACCAAAAGAGTGACTTCTCAGTGTGAGGGCTTGGGAGTCAATCCGTTCAATGCTAGAGCATGCAAAGGTTTATGGGTTTGATTTGGAAGCGATCTTGTTAGATTAAGCTACAGCTTAGAGCTTATTAAGGGTTTAGATTTGGGCCCCGTTAATAGCAAAAGGCTCTGCCAATATAACACAAAAGTACACGTCTTCCTAAGGCAGTATGATACAGACCATACCTCCGACCATAGTTCCGTCTGCATATCGCTTAAAGTCATTAATTTCTCGTCTGGGTCGTGGTGTATGCAATCGCCAATATCATGGTTCCGACGATAGGGCGTGCGTTCATTCGGTTAATAGTCTGTAGGTCGCCTCTGGGTGGGATGAGACAGACAAGGTCCCCTGGATTTGAACGTGGAACGATAAAAAAAATATAAATATAAAATAGGTTCATATATTAGCTTAACAATGGTACACTAATTTTTCGTAAATTTGTAGGGGAGTGCAATAGTATTGTTTTAGTATTATTGAAAAACTGTCCTATAATTTTACTATTTTTAATATTTTTTTACTTAAACTTTAATATTTTCTCGAATGTTGTTTATTACACTTTACAAAAATGTTACGTTTTACTAACAAAGACACACCCGAACACCCACACATACTACCATATACACATACATACACATATATACACATACTACCACATACACACACACGCATACATACACATACATACCCCCACGCAAACAACCTACTTTTCTCAATATTTAATATCGTATGTAATGAATTATCTCACTATAATACCAAAACGTAGACAAAAATACAAATGTTCCTCACTTTTAGTTAGTCAAAGCTCCACACGCACACCTCTATTTCACTCAAACCTATTAAGTTCACAGAATCACTTCTTTGCATTTGATATTTGTTTGGCGACAGCACTGATAATAATGCTAATAAAAATAAAATCATTTTTGTATTATATCAATGGCGTTATTTAGTGTTATACAAGAAATTGACAATAATATGCTCACAGACTGTCACACGTACGATCAACTAGAACAATGCAAACAACAGATTCCAACTACAGATTATAATTTTAAAATACTCACTTTTAACATTCGAAGTTATCAACACAACTTTGACGATTTTTGTACTGCCTTACAACGTCTCGATATTGACTTTGATATTATAGTCTTAACGGAGTGTTGGCTAACTGAAGGAACACTACTTAATATATTACCAGGCTATACAGGAAATAAAACACACTGCCAAATAAATAAAAATGGTGGAGTTGTCATATATATTAAAACTGCTTGGAAATTTACCGTGACTGAACCGGATATAGCAGATGCTGATGGTATCCTAATACACATTAATGACGAATTAGTATTGTTAGGTATATACAGATCCCCTTCTTTCTCTAACACAAACAAATTTATTGATTCATTAGACGCCATCCTAAGTCAGCAAAAGAAATACTCTACTGTAATTGTTAGTGGTGATATAAACATCGATATATGTGATCAAAGCTTTAACAAAAATTCAGAATATCTGTGTATGATTGCGGCACATGGTCTTTTACCAGCAATAACTAAACCGACACGTGGACATGCTTGCCTGGACCACATCTTCATTAAGTCTAAATACAAATCTACCGGTGCTATCTGCAAATGTTCTATCACTGACCACGACATAGTTATCGCTGCAATGTCCTACAACAATAAACTCAACGTACATAAAAGAAACAGATGGAAAGTAAAAATTGATGAAGATGCGGTTGTTACAGATATCAATAACTGCGATTGGTCTGACGTGCTAGCTAGTCAGTGCGTCAACTCGGCAGTAAACACTTTCACTGATAAGATATCAAGTATAATAAAAATTCACTCACACAACATAAAAATAAGCCGAAGTAAATACACTATCCAACCGTGGGCTACTCCAGGTCTAATAAGATGCATGCGACATCGCGATAAGCTACACCTTCTATCTCGAACATATCCCAACGATAAATTGCGACGTCTAGTATACACCAGGTATAGAAATTTCTGCAATAATCTGCTACAGAAAGTAAAAAATGATTACAATACCCGTCAAATAGAGGAAAACAAAAATGGATCATTTTTGTTTTCCTCTATTTGTCAAAGGCTTTGGAAAACCATAAAAACAATTTACAATAGCAACTCAATAAATAACGACTCTTCAAAACTCATCACCAACATAGTTGATCCTACAGACTCACTAAATAAATGTAATACTTACTTCACTTCATTAGGGAAAAATTTGGCCGACCGCATACTATCTAAGCTCGCAGAAACCCAAATCTCACTAGTTCAAAAATACAAGCCAAGCACAACTTGCGCACACTCCATAGTTCTACACAGCACTGATGAAAAAGAGGTGGAAAGAATAATCGGACAACTTAAACTTGACAGCGCCCCAGGACCTGACGAACTCAATGCGCGAGTAATCAAAAAGGTAGGAAAAGCTATCTCTGGACCTCTAACATACATTTTCAACCTAAGTTTACAAACAGGAGTCTTCCCCGACCGGTGGAAAGTTGCAGCAGTCAGTCCAATACATAAAAACGGTGCAAAGGATGATCCTAGCAACTATCGTCCAATCGCCCTATTGTGCATACTTTCAAAAATCTTAGAAAAAATAGTAAATAGCCGACTCATGAATTATCTTGACAAACACAGATTAATTTCGAACAGGCAATATGGATTTAGAAAAGGCAGATCGACTGAAGATGCAGCTACTCTATTAATTAATAACGTTTCCTCAACTACTGAAAATGGAAATCATTCCTTAGCAGTGTTTTTGGACCTAGCTAAGGCTTTTGACACTATTTCGAGCAACCTCTTACTTAAAAAACTTGAAGCAGCAGGGATCAGAGGCATACCGCTAGACTGGTTTTCCAGCTACCTCTCTGAGCGTAGACAATTTGTTAAAGTATGTGATAACGCAAGTAGCTCACTCCCCATTCAGTTTGGAATCCCACACGGCAGTACACTCGGCCCAACTCTATTCTCACTTTACATGAATGACATCATTAATACCACTCTTCCAAATGCAGAAATAATTGCCTATGCAGACGACACGGTAATAATTTTCCATGACAAATCTTGGGAATCTTGAAAACACGAGCATCAAGCCCACCTCATCGCCTCACACTTAAGTTTCATACTTGTTCACGAGGCTCAACACTCAACAAGTGTACTTGTATCACCATAGACCGAACCCAGCACTTAAAATACCTAGGCATTACTATAGACGAAAACCTCTCGTACAAAACTCACATACACACACTATCCAGTCGAATTAGGAAACTAATGTATGCAATGAGAAAGCTTCGTGTCTGCACTCCTCCTCATATACTTCGGACTGTTTACCTTGGTCTTTGTCAATCGGTCCTTCAATACTGTGTATCTATTTGGGGAGGTGCGGGGAAAACCATATTTATTGAAGTGGAAAGAGCACAAAGGGCAGTAATTAAGGTAATGCTTAGGAAGCCAATGCGTTATCCAACTGACTCAATTTACAACGAGTTCCCTGTACTGCGGGTTCGTCAACTGTTTGTACTTGCTGCCACACTAATAACTCACAAAAACGTAAAACGAAGATCTGACTACCAGTTACTAATCGCAAAGCGAAAATTTAAAATACCGCTCCCGATAATGAACTCTCTTCTAGCAAGTCGATGCCCAAACTACCTACATCCATTCATATACAACAAAGCCAGCAACAATTGTAACATAAAAGAAACAACACTCCACACATGTAAAATACTAGTAATGAAATGGCTTCTTTCACTATCATACGAGGAAACAGAAAACTTAATAAATTAATTCACTTTACATTATACACATAAACACATACATACACACACACATATATTCACATACAGTCACTCTCATACATACACGTACGCAAACACATACATATACACATACACACATTATACACATACACACATACATACACACACATATATATTCACATACAGACACTCTCATACATACACGTACGCAAACACATACTTGTTTGTACTCGTTTCAACTTGTTATTTTTTTATATAATAACTATTTTATTTTACTTTAACATTTAATAGTTGTAACACAATTATCATAATTGTAGCACTGTCCACATTTGAAATGTATAAGTAACTCAGACTCCCAAGATACAGACAAAGGTCTAGTTTGGGGGTCACTATCATAATAACTCAAGTATTGGATTTTCTTAACATGTTATATTAAATTTTAAACTAGGTTAAGTTATCCAATATGTCAAAAAGGACTGAATAAACAATTTATTTATTTATTTATTTATTTATTTATACATATGTATGAACTAAAATACATCTGAAGTTCGGAGTCCAAGACCAAGGGACATTTAATTTTAAAAACATACACAATAAACATTGTTAGATATGTGTGTGTGTTTGTAAGTGTCATATTAACGACCTTTCTATGACTTCTAGGTGGAGGGTTATACCAACGGGGTCATGGTGAATGTGTTGACAAGTCCCATCGGTCCAGCGATAGGGCAAGGGTAGATAGGGCCGGTTTTAGTCTGTACGGGTTCTGTGGCAGTCACTTGAAGATCCAAGAGAATTTTCTACACTGTAATAATACATAGAGAGGTACCTAAATTAGACTTTAAACTGATTGTAACCTTTGATGGATGTTCTATGATAGAAGCTGAACTAAATGTTGAGCTACATACTCTAAACGCCGATTAAATGGACCCATCTTGACGAACAAACATTGCGTTTCACAGAAACATCTAGAACGCCGAATTGACTGTGAAATTGTAACGACTGTTCGCGCTTTAAGAGCTCCGTACTTCAAACGACAGGCGGGCATTTGTTTATTTTTCATTCGTTGGATTTACATTTGTTATTTTATGTTAAGGCTATGATAATGATTGTAGGAATGGTTGGCGGACAGATCCGTGGATAAAAGATAAAAGCGGCTGGGATAACTGAGATCAACCTTAGTTTGACGATGTGTTTAAATGCTTATCATTTATCTAGGCCCTTTTTTATTCTTTGCAAAGCCTTTACGAAGATAATTCTATGGCCTTCTGCGTAAAGGGTAGGATATGTTTTAAGGATAACCTCAAACCATGATATAGAATTACAGTAAAGCGGTGTGACCAGTGGACTGAGATGTCAGAGGTCTCGAGTTCAAACCCAAGGCGCGCACCACTGACTTTATGAAGAAGAGAGAAGAAGTTATGTGCGTATTTATCACATACTCTAACGGTGAAGGAAAAGATCGTGAGGAAACCTGCATGTTTGAGAGGTTTTCTCGATGGCATGTAATGTCTGCCAACCCGCAGTAGGCTAGCGTGGTGGACTAAAGCGTAATCCCTCTCAATAAAATGAGAGGAGACCCGTGCCCATCAGTGGGACAATGATGGGTTGATGATGATGATGAAATCTACTGTAAAAAACGACGCTACGATCAGTATAATATGGTGATGTCAAAGGTCTCAAATACACGGCACGCACCATTGACTTTTCAAACTCACATACGTATACATATATGCTAAATGGCGAAGGAGAAAACCTTGCTTGAAAATTCCCGAATTCTCGATGGCGTGTGCAGTCTGACAACTCGCACTAAGACTGATTGATCAATAGCCCCATCCCTCTCGAATAAGGTAGAGACCCGTACCCAACAAACAAGTTATTAATATGATGAAATCTTAAATACAAAGAAAAATTGAACTCTATATCATAGACATAGCGTACCCTTAAAATATTTTCCTTGATTAATGGTAGACCTTTATATCAAACATAAACAACAGATTTACTGTCTGTATCATCTAACAGAAGAGCACCATAAATCCACTATGTGTTCTCTACGTATAATCCCAAAATGTTTTTACATTATATTTATGTACACGTTTATTTTTTCTTTGATCCGCGCCAGTTTTATGACCCGTATAAAATATCGTACACCATTATTTTACTAAGTCCTACAAAATGTAGTAATTTGTAAAATAGGCCAGAACTAATGACACGTCAAGCCAGGTCCCGTGTTAGCAGCCTAGAACTGTTAGAACAATGGGCGCACATACCAGAAGAACATAAAAGGACCGTTAATAAAACTGGTTGGTATAGTTTTTTTGTGCCCTTTATTTATAGAGTAAGATCCAAGATCCCAGGGCTGACGTCTGGCGGACTATTAGTTCTAGTGTTTTGTAGTTTTTTTCTGGGTTTGTTTTAGTTATTTATGCTAGTCACGGCATGTAAATCTTGAATTAATGACCCAATTAACGCAACGGTAGTTAAAACTGCCTTCTGTGGTATAAATCCCGGGTATGACTCCCGGTAGGTACTAATGTTTGTCATGAGTATTTAAGTCATGAATATACCTATGTTTAATAAAGTGAAACTTCTGCGTTACCTACGTATTATTGGCGGTAGGTAGCTGCGGTACGTTCTTGGTGAAACAAACGAGTATTTCTATACTATTCTTTGTGGCGGCAATCACGTCGCTCTCAGCTCGGCCTGAAATAAAACACTCATCTACTGTCCCTTTGGCTAGCCGTCGCCATCTTTGTTGTTATGATAACTTATGTAGTTTTTTCTAGACACCGATTTGTCTAGTAAAATTTAGTAAGTTGTCGTACGGAACATCATTATGTTTTTGTATTGTCGTCAATTTATTTTATTTTACATCTATGTGCACCCTAAAATCATATTCAATGTTATTATTTTGAAATCTGACACAAAAAAATAGGACGAAAGTCCCTAGAATTTCACCCTTATTATTATAAGCATTATGTACAATTTAAAATACAGGTACAATCGATGTCTGTATATTAAATTAGCATTGAGTTTGTACGCCAAAGATTGCGGTCGGCATATACTTTAGGATCAACTAATCCTATACGTATTGGACGTAAGTCACAAAAGCACTAAATGGATACCAAACAGACATGTACTTCAAAGCTAAATCTCAGTTGTATCATGTGCTAGCTATTGTTCCAAACGTTAATTCAACATAATTGGAACAGTAGGAAAACTTGAAACTCATTTAGAGTGAGTTAATATTAACAAAGTTGTACTAATTAAATCTTGGGGAATACAGCGGGGATTAATTATACCAATTGACTGAGAATAGTTTGAATGAAACAGACGTTAGACGTGATTTAGTACTGCTCAGAGCTAAGCAACAAGATATTAAGACACACAATTGTAACCATGGACGCTGTAAAGAATTCGAAACGTCGGGATTCAATAATCCGTAAAAAATATTTTACATCGCTTATGTTCGTAAACACCTAAGTTTCTCGAAGTTGCGTCAAGAAGCCCTTTCACTGCCCAGTGCCCGGCTCCTGGATTGATATTATATTAAGGCTTTGGGCATTGAATTTAATTACTTAAATATATATGAAGAGAGAGAGACCTATGTCCAGCAGTGGACGTCTAACGGTTATATGACGACTTTTTGACATTCTTTTCATTTATGTCAAAAAGTTTTCATAAGTATAGATATATATACCTTAAATATTTAATGCCCAGAGCCTTGCAATGATATCGTCTCAGAATCGGGTACTGGGCACTGAATGGGTATCAGCATTATCACATTGAATAATAGAATTTGGAAGAATGCGTAATAATGTCACATTGCTCCTCATTGGCGCACTACCGAAGACAAAAAAATGTATTGATGTTTACTGGTTATTACTGCACAGTTGGTATGAATTGGTCAACATTTCCTTTTTTTTTTAAAGGTTTGTCGTCCAAATCTCGTTTAACCACGCTAGCCATCTCTCATTCATTATACTCATTACGTGACAGCAACATAACCCGTTTTAGGCGGGGGAGGATGTGTTACGATCATACATCATAATCTGTCATTTACGAATTGTCTGCTTATAAGTTCATGATGAGAGTGGAGTCACGTAAGATATTTTCATATAAACTGTCTCGTTGGTCTTGCGGTTGTAAAGTGCGACTGCTGAGCAAGAGGTCTTTGGTTCGATTCCCAGGTCGAGTAAATTGTTATAATTATAAAATATTTATAAGGGTAAAAATTCTCAGTAGCCGCTCAGAGTTTGAATTCGTGCCCGGTTGATGGCAATAGGCTCGACCCCTATTACATGGGACCTACACCTCTGCATAACCCTTCGCGGATGACAGGTATGGCATGTTAACCCGAGTCGGATATATCCGAGAAGTATTTTTACATCCAATTCGACAATATAATCATGTATACTACATGTAAAATATAAATGAACATAAAAATATTTGTGGGATATATCTGATTTGGGCGGTTAAAGGGTTAAATATGTTTTTATTTTTCGTTGCCTACTCTAGGGTTGTCTCCTGTGTCTTATGTACTTTTACACAAATGCCCAGACCCGTAACAGCTTTACAAATATTTACTCCGTGTGAGATTCGAACCGGTAACTCGTGACGCACAAGCCGCTCGCTCAAGCACTACACCAGCCGAATCTTCTAAGATCAAACAATGTTATGTAAACCGATATTATGTAATAAAGTCTCTTAAATTAATTTTAGACCGGAATTTTCTCAGTAGGTACTCAAATAATACATTATAATTTAATAACGAACGCAAACGTTGCAAACATCTATAGGCTACGGTAACAGTTTACCATCAGGTGAGCTTTAAGCTTGTTTTGTTCGCCAACCCTGTGGCATAAAAAAAATGAAAAAACCCCTATCATTAATAAGTAACCATAACATAATATATTAATATAATTATATATTTTTCGGACATTATTACACAGCGCCATCTAGTTCCATGGTAAGCAACGAGGCTTGTGTTACGGATACTAGATAGTTGATATACTACATATATACTTTTTTTTTGTAAATACATACATATTATACATAGATACAAATGTTGATGCTCATCACACTAACATTTGTCCCTACCGGGATTCGAACCCGGGACCATAGCACAGCAGGCAGCTTTAACTACCGCTGAGCCTAAACGGGTCGTCGATTGGTTTATAATAGTGGTGAAACAATTTTTCCTCTCACGTTAGGGTTGACCTGTTCATTAAGGTGGAAGCTCCACGCTAGCCCTTTGCAATTTGCCTGTATTTGTCAGGCTGTACATTGAACAAAATATGATTCGCGAAAAACGTACGAGAATTTGAATTTCGCGGGCTAGCGTGGAGCTTCCACCTTAAGGCACACGGCTGCCTTTTGATTACGGGTCTGCACTCGAGACACAGTAATTAAAATATTCAACGACACTTGAAGCTTAACGCCGTACTTACTGATTGATTCACTCTTCAAAATGACATTCTAAAATATAGCTTCATTATATTTGTATGACGGTAAGTTATCTTCGTTATAAATGCAAGGCTCGATGAATCATTTCGATTTGGTTTGACTTGTACTGGAGTTATTATAAATATGTAGTGTTTTTTTTATAATTTGAGCAGGTATTTCAATTTTATTATAATTATAATAACAGAAATATAAAATCTCGAATAATTTAAAAACATAACTAACTACAACGGTTGTAATGCCATTATATATTTTATAACACATTAAAGATGTTTTTAATTATTGCAAAAAAAACATTAAGGTATTTTTGTGAAAGATAATATTTTGTAACTTAAAGCAGGATTCGAACCGATGATCGTCCTACGGTTTAGATCGGATGCTTAAACTAACAAAGCCATCAAACCCCTACCTAGATGTTAAAAGAATATAATATAAGTCTCCAAAAAGTTCTGACATATATATATTTCTTCTTTAAATTTTTTTTTCGCTCATGGGTACAAAACGTGTAGTCTAGAAAAAATATTTTATTAAATCAATTGCTCCTGTGAGTAATATAAGAGAATAAAATAAAACACACATAGTTAAACATCACGACAAACATAAGCCTGCCTTTACTCTGTGCAGTCGAGTAAAACCTAAACTATTTACATTCTCCGCTTTCTGCCACGTGACGCGCGAAACGTCACACCGGCTGTCTTCACAGTACTGTCACTCCGGCTAATTGAAAGTCGGTGAAAAGGGCCGAGTGACGTCATTACTAAATGAAAGTTCACAAAGTGCTGGCGTGACGAAGGGTGACGACTGACAACTTGATAATATTCATTATTTACCTGTACTAATATTGTTATGAACGTCTATTTCGATTTCAGATAACGAGGTATTGTGACGATTTCAGTTTTAGACTAAGTGTACAAAGTTTGGGGTTTAGATTTGTGCCCTGTTGATGGCAATAGGGCCAGAAATAGATCGGTGAATTGCCTGCTTACTTCTGCTCAACACTTATTATAATGAAATACTCAGATGAAATTTAGTACCCTTACTGTCCCATTCCTTGAAAAACCAGTTTCCTCTCAGAATAAGATATTTCTTTCCACTATATTTCATCAAGTAGGGCTAGCGCAAGTTGGTAGACTCCACACTATCACCGTTTAAGCGACTGATAAATATATGTATGTATATATTATATATACACACGAATTATATATGTATAATAATTAAACATGATTCGGAAGTGCGTGGCTTCTATCAAGTGAGATTGTGGTCAAACGCTGACCTACAAATGATAAAAAAACAAGAACACTATTGCCATTATTCTCTTTAAATATTGCTCGAATTGCCTTTTAGTGCAGTCGTGACAGAAAATGGTCGCTCGGCTCGTAGCGGAAACTTATTTTATTATGCCCTTTTTCCTTCTGCGGATAATGGAGATAACATAATGCTACTACGAAATTGCTGCTGTGGCTACGGCTACGGACACGCAATCGTAGCAAAGAAACGGCCTGGTGCTACGAACTCAGATATAGCCATGACGTCATCCGTTCCGTTACACATCGTAGCAATCGGGACGTATTTATTTTATAATAGCTGATTCCCGCGACTTTGTCCGCGTGCAATTTAACTAAAAAAATAAAAGTTTTATTTTTTATTAACTTTGCACCCCCGTTTTACCCCCTTAGGGGGTGAATTTTAAAAATCCTTTCTTAGCGGACGCCTCCGTCATAACATCTACCTGCATGCCAAATTTCAGCCCGTTCCGTCCAGTGGTTTGGACTGTGCGTTGATAGATCACTATGTCAGCCAATCAGTCAGTCACCTTTGAGTTATATATATTTAGATAAAAGTAACGCTACTTTTTCTATGAAACCCAAAATATAATAATAAAACACAGTCAATTTACGATGAAATATGTAGAACACATATTCAAACAATGTTATAGTTCTAAACTCCGTTACGTCTACGTATAATAGGCACGTTTTACATTACCAAGAAGACTAACGCAGTGATATTTGAGAATATTATGTGACCCTCATAAATTTAAGAAAAAGAAGTTACGTTAAATTACTATTTTCGGTACTTTTACGCTTTTGGGTAAGATATTTTATGGAATTTCAAAATACTTAACGATTTTCTTCTCAGTTAAATGGCTCATGCTGGATGCTGAAATCATTAGACGTAAACAAATCGTTTTTTTAGTGTCCTTCTATTTCACATCTGTCAATAAGTAATTTTCAATCTTCTTCTTCTTATCTTTTAGATAGAATATTATCGAATTACGAACTGACCCAGCAAACGTTGTTTTGCTACATTATACGGGTTGCTGGTAGAAGGTTGAAAATTTAGAATTACAAGTATTTTTTTATGCCAAATCATTTAAAAAAATAAAAAGAATATTATGTCGAAAGAAAATAAAAATAAAATCTGGTGAGTGACATCCTTGTCACCTAGGGATGTAAAAAGTAGTGTACGACCGATTCCCAGACCTACCAAATATACACAAAATTTCATAAAAATCCGTCAAGCCGTTTAGGAGGAGTTCAGCGACAAACACCGTGACACGAGATTTTTATATATAAGATTTTTATAAGATGACATACAAAACAAATTATTTTCAATGGCCAGGATCAATGAAATAAAAAGCATTATGCTTCAATTGACCCCAACAATAAATGGAATATAACTTTTTATACATCATTTCTTTCGTAAAATCGTTTCATCAATAATTTCTATGAAAAAATCTAAATAGGTTTAACGAAATGAGAACAAATATTTGCCAAAATTGCACACATGACAGCATTTTAATGGATTTCAATTAATTGGATATTCGCCTGTCCTAAACCGACCAATAATTCAATTAAAACTGACGGTACAAGTGCTCACAGAATTTCAAATATCTAAATATTGAACATTTGGACGAAAGGTCGTAATATCCCGCGGCCATACATTACGGCCCACGTACGACGCGGTACGGCGGCAATAATTCGTCGAATACCGGCAATTTATCACGGAAACTAATCAGTCTGTGTAACTCCTACTCGTCATATCTTAGGACAGGAATTGATTGCGTTTTAACAAATACGAATATATACATGTATATCACAGAATGAGCTGTGGTAGCCTAGTGGTGAGATCAGTGGACTGAGGTGTCAATGGTCTAGAGTTCGGACCCAAAGGCACGCCACCACTGACTTTTCGGAAGTTATGTGCGTATTTATCACATGCTCAAACGGTGAAGGAAAACATTGTGGGGAAACCTGCATGCTTGAGAGATATTCTCGATGGTATGTGAAGTCTGCCAACCCGCAGTAGGCTAGCGTGGTGGACTATAGCCTAATCCCTCTCAAATGAGAGGAGACCAGTGCCCAGCAGTGGGCCAATAATGGGTTGATGATGATTACGCCACAGAAGAGGCTTTCGTTAGGATTTCGTCCCAAATTTCATCGGTATATTTTTTTGATCCATGTGATAAGGACACCGATATCCTATTGATACTGAAAAAACTAGCCAAGATCTGACCAGTTGCGATTACAATAATATAAAGTCAGTTATCTTGTTAGACAGTAATAAGTTCATATTAACTACAATCACATATAAACTTAACTGAAAAAAGTATCCTTAAAGAATTGAGTGTTCCTACGACCTGATTCAAATATGTAATTTTTTATAATTATATTTTTTATTACAAACATGATTAAAGTCAAAAGTTTTGTTTTAATTAGACCAATAATACAAGTACTTTTGAATTGTGAAAACTAGTCGCACGGTTCGAAGAGCCGCCAAGAAACTACATAGATACTCTTTTAAATGAAATGAAAATTACAAATAAATAATCGGTTTTAGTTTACAATGTTTTTATGTATGTATCTATATGTAGTAGGTATTTTTTTTTTCAAACCTTTTTTTTAAATTACTATAAACTGCATGTATACTAAGACATGTCATGATAAATTATAAAATTATAACATTTTTTATCTATCTCGCTCTCTCTCTCTCTGAGTAAATTTTAGAAGATATTCTACTAAAACCAAGACCCTTGATTTCCATACACATCAAGATAAAACCTCGTTCGTAAAGCAGAAAAACTTATTCGTACTTTAACATTACCAACACATTAGATGACAATCAGTTTCGGAATTGCGAATAGAATTTCAACGTGTAAGCATTCAGGCGAAACCTAACGGCAAAGGTTTTATGTAGATTAGAATATGTTATGGTTACTTGCGATCTGACAAAAATGTGGATGCATATTGAGAATATAAATGTTTGTTGTTTACTTAAAATTTATCATCATCATCATCAAACCATTGTTGTCCCACTGCTGGGCACAAGTCTCCTCTCATTTGACAGGGATTAGGCTGCCAACCCGCAGTAGTCTAGACTACTGCGGGTTGGCAGACTTCACATGCCACCGAGAATTTCTGTCAAGCATGCAGGTTTCTTCACGATGTTTTCCTTCACCGTTTGAGCATGTGATAAATACGCACATAACTTCCGAAAAGTCAATTTGGGTTTGAAATTGAGACCTTTGACATCTCAGTCCACTGCTCACACTACTAGGCTACCACAGCTATTATAATTTATACTTATATTTAAATAAATTTTAAATTGGTTTGTGTAAACTCTAAAAACTCAAAAAGTTCTGCACCGATTGAGTTCAAAGATTGCTTTTTATCTTTAAGCGCAATATGCCACAGTACCGCAAAGCAGGGTACAGTCGGCATTGTATATAACATATCACATACCATCACGCGCGTTTCTCCGAAGGGTTTGGCAGAAGTGCACTGATATTTATGATAGTTCGCAAGTCTATTTTTAGGTACTTATCATGTAATAGGACACAAATTCAAAAGTTCAAAGGAAATCGTTATTCCTTATTTACACAACAGACATCAGAGCTAAATGTAATAAATCAAATCAGAAGCTAATATATTTAGATTTGAAAATTAATTAATTAAATATCTCATATGCCTTAGATATTAATTAATTGAATATTATAATATATGTAGATAATTTTTAACCACACACATCAACTATGTACGGTTGCTGACCTGTTACTGAGAATTTCAATCTCCGAGCTTGAAGCGAGAATTTCACAGAAAAACCCTATAACACTTCGCTCATGATTATTTGAAGAATATAATAACTGAGAACATAAAAAAAATACAATGATATAAATATAACTTAATTTGTAGTTAAAGACATTCTAACAACGAGGGATAATACTAACAATTGTAATGTATGTACAACAGAACCTTTCTGCTTCACATTTCAAACCAGGCGTGATGTTATGTTATAGCCGTAAATCCAATGGATCTACTCACGACTTTAATTCAACCGGGATGATAGAACGGATTCCGATTTATTGGCCGTGTAAATAAATATTCCTGGACATTATGGTACACAGCGCCATCTAGTTCCGTGCTAAGCAACGAGGCTTGTGATTACGGATACTAGCTGGTTGATATACTACATATATACTTTTTTTTTTGTAAATACATACATATTATAGATAGATACATCCATGACTCGGATACAAATATTCATGCTCATCACACAAACATTTGTCCCTACCGGGATTCGAACCCGGGACCCATAGCACAGAAGGCAGTGTTAATTACCGCTGGACTAACTGGGTCGAAATGGATTTTTGTCGACTGTACTCGGTCCCAACTTATGTCTGTGCCTACACCGTTATAGTACAACATACTAATATCAAATATCCAGAATTTTGTTAGTCTGCTCGTGACCATAGAAGTTGCTAAGGATCTAAACCGTCGGGGTATTAGATATTAACAATATACTGCGATAAAATCCGTAACATGTAGTTATATTATGTATTGTGATGAGAAAATAAACAATTATTATTATATTTCAATTCGAATTCCAGAAACATTTTCACACAAACATTTGTCCCTAACATATGTTTGTGTGATGAGCATAAACATTTATATCCGTGTCATGGATGTATCTATGTATAATATGTATGTATTTACAAAAAAAAAAGTAAATATATAGTATATCAACCAACTAGTATCTGTATAACAAGCCTCGTTGCTTACCACGGAACTAGATGGCGCTGTGTCATAATATCCGGGTATATTTATTTATTTACTGTCCTACGGTTGGGTATTTAATATAAAACATAGTTTGGAAACCTCAAGCCTTTCTGGAAACGGTTTGATAAGAACCATACAACAAATGGAGTGTACATTGGTTTTCGATTGTAAGTCCCGTAAAATCTTCTGTAAGCCATTTTTCACCATCATTTATTCGTTTTCCTTTCCTTGTTTTCACGATTTCTGGATAAAGTGAATATATTATGTATATTGTTATCATCAGAGCTATTGTGTGATGTTAATGACATATCACAAGCTCTAACGGTGAAGGAAAACATCGTAAGGAAACCTGCATACTTGAGAGATTTGTCTCAATGGCATGTGAAGTCTGCCTATCCGCAGTAGGCTAGCGTGGTGGACTATAGCCTAATCCCTCTGATGAGAGGAGACCCGTGCCCAGCAGTGGGACGTTAATGGGTTGATGATGATGATGATGATTAATGACATTGAGTAATATTAATATTGTTTTTACTTATTTATAGATATTATTTCAGTGTTTTATTATGTACCTACCTATACCTTATATTCATATATGCTAGCCTATATGATCAATAACATAAACGGTGAAGAAAATGTCGTGAGGAAACCTTCAGGAAAGAGCTGCAGTAGTCTAATAGTGTGACCAGTGGACTGAGATGTCAGAGGTCTCGAGATCAAACCCAAGGCACGCACTACTGACTTTTCGGAAGTTATGTGCGTATTTATCACATGCTCAAACGGTGAAGGAAAACATCGTAAGGAAACCTGCATGCTTGAGAGATTTTCTCGATGGCATGTGAAGTCTGCCAACGAAATTAAATGGGTTAATCATGTTACAATAGGTAGGTAGTTTATAATTGAAAGACATCTAAAATATATTATGACGAGAAAACCTAAAGTATTTTCTGTTTTGATCTTCAATATTAAGCTAAATTGACAATTTGAGGTCGGACCTGCGAGGAGATTCGTCCTTATTTTGTGTTGCCATTTAGTAAGTCAATCAATCACGAAGAGGGTCTACTCTAAGATAAAGTATGAGTGGTAAACAGCCTCTTAATTAAATAACGTCGAGTCTTTGAAATTCCTGAAATTAAAATAATGGATGACGTTATTTATTTATTTAATAATTTACACGCGAAAGATAAGGCAGAAGTGATTTTTGAACCCCCAACACTAATCAGTTCAACATGTGATTCAACACGGATATTCATTTGTTTGCGGATGGATGGCAGTCGTTATTGTCTGAATGTCAGAAGTTCTGCGAGATAAATGGGTAAAAGTATCGTATTTTGTATTATATTTCTGTGTTGTATTCTTAATTATTAAGTATTTGTAAGGTTTCATGAAATAGTGTACTTGGCTTCGGCCGTTCTATTTAATTTAAAAATAAATAATTAAAATAAATAAATGTGTGCTTGCCCGTCATGGCATCGCAAATCCTATTTTGATAGCGTTTTTATTTATTTGAAAAATGACTTGATCAAAACTGTGATAGCTACGATTACGATTACGATACGCTGTCCGCTCTCTGTACTCGAACCAAAGACTTCATACTTAGGGGTCATACTTAAGGCGTATTTTGATTAGCCGTTAGCGCTACGTTAGTGCGTACGGGAGATTTTTGAAACGCATGCCACAGAGCTCGCATTCGGGTAATGATTTTCACTAGACGATAGCGTCCGCCTATGGGGAGCACCCGTACGCTTTTAATCGACCAAGTTATCGACCGATGAGTTTAATTTCAGAGATTATGGACTCTGGACATTATGACACAGCGCCATCTAGTTCCGTGGTAAGCAACGAGGCTTGTGTTACTGATACCAGAAGGTTGATATACTACATATATTTTTTTTTTGTAAATACATACATATTATACGTAGATACATCCATGACTCGGATACAAATCTATATGCTCATCACACAAACATTTGTCCCTACCGGGATTCGAACCCGGGACCCGTAGCACAGAAGGCAGCGTTAACTACCGCTGGACTAATCGGGTCGTCGAAAATGCGCCTTGAGGACCACCATTTTATTGTGACGGTCCTATTCAAAGATTTAACTTTTAAAAACACGTTGCTTTGTTAACAAATCTTTAAGTATAAAAACTATTAGTACCAAAATTTCATATCAGTTCAATCTATTGCAAACCACTAAATCGTCAGGTTTAGTGGTTCGCAAATAGATTGAATAGTCAGCCGTTTTCATTAAAATAACAAAAATAAACATTTCACTTACAAAAACATATTTCGAAATATATTTTTACATCGCTGCAGCTGATAGGTAGACGAGCAGTTGATTGGAAGACCAATGAAAACGGCGGACGGACGCACGGAAATTGGAAATCTCATGGCGTAATAGAAATATCACTGTTGGACTGTATGCAGCTTTTGAATACACATCCATACATTGACACGTAACTTCACTGTAGTGCCTTTTTATCACGTATGTTTGAAATTCATTCATATTTTTTTAGGAATAACGAGTTTTGAACATGATTTTATGCAAATGGTATTTTACTACAAACTTTTATCTAAAATAAATTAACTTCTTCAATTGAATTTTTTGTAAACTTACCGGTAATTATCTATAATACATAAGCATAACGTTATACTGTTTGTATTGTAATGTGTGGATTAAACACGTCCTAGATCCAAACAATAAAATTAGAAATTGCAGAAACTAGAGTCTTTGTATATTTACAGTCAGTATTTGTCATTAATTAGAAGGTTAGGTACTAGAAACTCCTTGTCAATTTTGGTTGGTAAGAGTACCGACTTTGCTAATATTTTCACAAGACCAAGACAAACATAAATCAGACAGTACAAAAAAGCTGTGGTCGCCTGAGTTATTTTACTTATAGTGACGAATAAGTTCGAAGTAAACGAGAGAGGTCATTTACAAATCTCTTACTGCCTCTGACTCCTCGAAATCACGCGTGTGTTATTTAAAATATCGACAGGAATCCTGGATGCCTGACAGATTTTCTCGTTAGCATATAAAGTGTGCCACTTGTAAGTGGTGAACTATAGCCGAACCCCTCTCAAACATTGAAGAAACTCTTACCTTGGTGAAACAATTAATGAATCAATAATGTAAACGAGAGGAGACTCTCGTGTATAAGTGAGAACTTGCAACCTGATCTCAGTATAATCTCATGACCACGGTATAAATTATTATTCTATACCGTGAATATTTCAAATATTGCAAGCGAACACGATAGAGATATTTATAAAAGCAAGAACGACGTGATTTGGTGAAAATTATTTTATTGTCTTACATCTACAACGTTTATTTTTTTTAATCCACGTGTCACTTTATGTATTCGAAGTTCGAAATAAATACTTTATTATAGAGAAGGTTTTACGTCAACGACCCTTCTCGATAATTTAATATCCAACGAATTGTGACAACCGTAATTCCGGTCACAATTCAATATAGATTAGATACCAGGGTCCAGGTTTAAACGCAAATATGCTTTATCCCTTGAGATTAGATCGGGGAAACCCGGAGTATTGTACATACAATAAGGAGGAAATGTTACCGAGAACCGATATAATTCGACGCCTCCAAGGAACAAAATCGTAATCCTATTTCGATAGATTTAATGTTTTTCATTTTCGGCACCAATTGTATTCACCAGCAAATTTCTTTTTCTAATATTATTCCTTTTATCCATTAAGTTAATTAACGTCGTAACACAGATGCCTAATATACTTCTGGGTTTGTTTTTCATTATTTGAGTTTTTTTTGTTGACGCTGTTGACTATGAAGGTCCTACCATGTTAGTAATGTAGATTTATTAATGTTTCTGAAAGATTTAATATCAAAATACAATTTGATACAAAATTGTTACGTATGCATAGGTTTTTTCGGAACAAGGTAAATGAAAATGTACCTATGTTGTGGATACTGAAAACTGTACTAAGAATCCAATAGATTCCAGAAAACTTGGCATGGACGCAGAGCGTGTAATTAGAGATTTTATTAATGCCAATATTTTATCTAGTCGACTAGACATACATGGCAGCCATTTCCAAACATACTCGTATATAAAAAGGAACTTCGGGATACAAAAGTTAAATATGGAAGTGACTTCAAAGCAATACTCTACAGTAATGCACGTTCCAGTGTGTGCCCACTTAGGGACACCGCACACGACAGACTTATAGCTTAATACTAATAGCTCGATCGAAAAGAACCGTCAGAAAATATATGTATAAGTTTTCATAAGTGCACTTATGAAAAACTTTGAAATATAACTATTGTGCATGGATTTTGTTACGGTGTATTGATATTACTTATAGATTATGTACAACATCCATGTATAGAGTCAAAAGCAAAATCGAAAACTGTTGTTTTGCCGATTTTAATCACAAGTTCTTATCACAGAATTTTAGGCTTACTATTCTGGGTCTACTATTCGAGGTCTCAAGTTCAAACCTAAGGCCACTTTTTCGAAAGTTATGTGCGTATTTATCACATGCTCAAACGGTGATAGAAAACATCGTGGGGAAAACTGTATGTTTGAGAGATTTTCTCGGTGGCATGTAATGTCTGCCAACCTGCAATAGGCCAGCGTGGTGGACTATAGCCTAATCCCTCTCTATTGACAGGAGACCCGTGCCCAGCAGTGGGACAATAATGGGTTGATGATGACACAATTCATGAAATTGTGATAAGGAATTTACGGTGTGCTGCGCTACAACGAATTAATAATGTTGTACCTCCAAACATTAAATTTGAGTTTGTGCCACTGTATAAACTTATTTCGGCTGCATACCGTTGCATGTTTACATAATATAATATCGCGTTTCACCTCAATTGTAGCGAAACTTCGTGGTAACACAAGTCATTGACAGTTCTCCGGTGTAAACCTTGTTTACAGTCTGGTTTATAGCATTCTATTAGTCGTAGTGGTTTGTATCGACCATCACGAACCATGGATAGAAACCATAGTCCATTTGTTTGTGGTGTATGTAAAGAGTTAGACCAATGACATATTATTATATAGACACGTCATGCACGAACATTACGGCTATGAAAAATGGCGATAGCGACTAATTTGTGCGAAGAAAGGGAAAGACACATTTTTATCTTTCACTGTTGTAGTGTAATTTGTGAACACATGAAGGCATCTTGTTCTCAGGAAGTATAAACTATTAAGCACGTATTATTTTTACGGAACGTACCGTCGGTCGCAACGCTGGTTGGTGCGTCACTAAGCGCGATCCCGGCAATTGCCTTGATTTCTTGTTGCCATTTTAGAGGGTGGGTAAAGTATCTATAGTTAATATATCATTGAGTTAGACGCTATACTTTCCTCGTCTGTATCAATCAACCTACTTATATATACAGTGCTTTCTGGCTTCTGACCAAGTCTATTACCTTTTCACGCTATAACCGCTGAACTAATTTAGATGAAATTTGATATGGAGATAGTTTAGAGTTACATGCACAGGATTAATTTTTACGCTAAAAAGTGTGTGGAAATTTGTATGCGTAGTCGATAATTTCATAAAAAAGGAAAATAAGAAATGAATAAGCAGATTGATGTAAAAACAGATTTGATAAATTATTAATTCTAGACAAAGTCGTGAGCAATCGACCACTATCGTCGATAATCGTTTATTACATCACTGAACCGAGTTTTACAAAAGAAGCATCGCATGTTGTATTAATCGATATATTGGTAAATTAGTTGATAAATCTGAGTGATAGATCAATGAAATCGTTCCGATGTATCGTATCGTGTAAGGTGGGGTTTGCTTACAATGTCTATGTATCAAGTGTCAAGTCCACTGCACATTTCAGATTCAACTTCTGATTTAGAGTAACTAGCTATTCTGAGCAAGAGATAACTGGAATATTTGAATTGCCTGGTAACACTGTAGCTTACGTGTTACGTAATACTACTGCATAGCGAATAGGTATACTATAGAGAAGTATTCAACAATGTATGTACCTTTTTGGGAATATTTTGTACCTATGTGGGAATATCCTACTTAAAAGTATAAAAAAAAACCTGGACATTATGACACAGCGCCATCTAGTTCCGAGCTAAGCTACGAGGCTTGTGTTACGGATACTAGTTGATTGATATACTACAATAATATACTTTTTTTGTGAATACATACATATTATACATAGATACATCCATGACTCGGATACAAATGTTTATACTCATCACATAAACATTTGTCCGTACCGGGATTCAAACCCGGGACCCATAGCACAGAAGGCAGTGTTAACTACCGCCGGACTGGGTCGTCAAAACCAACACATTTGTCTTTGTTTGTTTTACTTCAATTATACCAGTAATCAAAATAACTCGGACGATTTATGCTACCGCCAAGTTTCATTTCATGGGTATGTTAAAGTAAATAAATAATATAATTACTGCAAATAAATATTACCACCTAATTAAGTAAGTAAAAGTAGCTTAAGCCAATTGGCTTAAGTTACTCTTGCACTTAGATGTAAGTGCATTAAAAAATAAATGGCATTTAAACTTAAACGACGCTTGATACCGTAAACTTTGTTTAAACATGCATTAGTTTTAGCTCTACTGAATTTAAATTACCTTCACTTTAAGGTGCAATGTAATCTGAACTTATAAACTGGTACCATTATTGTCCCACAGCTGGGCACGGGTCTCCTCTCATTTGAGAGGGATTAGGCTATAGTCTACCACGCTAGCCTACTGTAGGTTGGCAGACTTCACATGCCATCGAGAAGATCTCTCAAGCATGCAGGCTTCCTCACGATGTTTTCCTTCACCGTTTGAGCATGTGATAAATACGCACATAACTTCCGTCAGTGGTGCGTGCCCGGGTTTGAACTTGAGACCTCTGACATCTCAGTCCACTGGTCAGTGGTCACACCACTAGGCTACCACAGCTACTCGTAGTAAGTTGGAACTGCGTATAAATAAATATAGGTCTCAAAAATTGGAAAACAAGTTATCGTGTCCTACCTTCTCCGGACAAAAACGTAAAAAACATAATTGAGTGAAAATTTTCACGAGTTAAATTCATTTTAATGGCCACACAATTTTGCAAAAGGACTCCACTATTAAAAAGAAAATGACAGTGCTGATAATTAAAAAGTACAGACAGAGAGTTTTTGAATTCCGTAATTGCTTTTCAATTATTTTATTGTAAGCTGCCAGTTCCATGCAATACCCGTAGCCGCAACTAAAAGAAAAAAACAGCCAAGTGCGAGTCGGGCTCGCGCACGAAGGGTTCCGTACAAAACTAGGCAAAAAAATGCGTTTTTTGTATGGTAAATTTAATATTATACCCTTAACTATTTATTTTACTTTAATTTTATTATTAAAGTAAGAAAACAACTGAGTATTTTGTAATGTGTGATCAAGTGATATTTCAAGTGCCTAGCTGTTGCCGTTATTGATAACGAGCAAAAAAGGGCAAAACAATTGCGTTTGTTGTTGGGAGCCCCCTTAAAAATTTATTTTTTGTTATAGCGGCAACAGAAATACGTAATATGTGAAAATTTCAACTGTCTAGCTTAAGCGGTTCTTGAGATACACCCTGGTGACAGACAGACGGACGAACAGACAGCGAAGTCTTAGTAATAGGGTCCCGTTTTCACCCTTGGGGTACGGAACCCTAAAAAAAAAGAATTAAACTATATAGATGATATGACGCATACAAATTAAAATTGAGGGGCAAAACAAAATCGCTAGGAATATAAGCGTAATATCTGCATAAAACGGCTATCGTTCATATAGTGACCCCTGCACATAACTGAGTAAGTACAACGTTTAATTTCAGTGACATCAAACGTCATCAACTTTCTGCTGGACAGCTCCAGCCTAATGCATAAAGTCTTGGAAATACCATTTCACTTATAATCATAATTATGTTAATACATAACTAAATATATATGTACATAACTTGTATTACTTAATAAATTGCCGGGATGAAAACTATCCTATGTACTTTCCCGGGTTCAAACTATCTCTATACTAAATTTTATCTAAATTGGTTCAGCGGTTATAGCGTGAAGAGGTAACAGACAGACAGACACACTATCGCATTTAGAATATTGCTAGCTGCCTCCAGCGGCTTTGCCCGCATGGTATATAAATAAAAAGTAGCTTAGGTGTTAATCCAGGTAATAAACTACATGTATGCTAAATTTCATTCAAAATCTGTTAAGCGGTTTTTGGGTGAAAGAGTAACAAACATCCATCCATACTTACAAACTTTCGCGTTTATAATATTAATAGGATACTCAAATACATATTCACTAAATAGCACAATAAACCGCTTAAGATTTGATTACACAAGTATTTGTTCTTAGATTAATGTGGGGGCCTTACAGACCGTCCAGCACATACATCTTGCGGATAAGTCATCGGTACCTGAGATTACACAACCTTGGGCCTTAGAGTCGGGCCATCTTCCCAGATCCCTCCTGTCAACAGGACACAAATCTTATGAACACAGAGCTTAAGTTGCAAATTAGGTACCTTAATCTAGACAGGACCTACACCCTAAAAGACAATAATTTGTAACTATTATAAATCTTCCCGTGTCTACCCGTGATAATGGATACTGTAACGGATCCGAAACAATAGAAGGAAAATTAAATTAGTATATGTTAAAAGTTATTTTATATCAATATCTAAATTCGACTGTCATACTGAACTTCGAAGTTTGAAATGTCGATGTTAATTTAGGTAAATACTATATTTACCAGAAATCTTGTGCGCAGCTTGTTCTCTGTTCAATTCTTTCTTGGTCCTTCAACCTCCAACCTACGCAAAATAACCTACCGAAGTTGCATCATAAACAGATCAGAGGTTTGGCAGCGCATACTATAGGAATATTCCAACATTTAATTTTATAATATTAGATTATTTTATTCATAAAAATGCGGATTTAATCTCAATATCTATGTTTCATGTCGCACGGGATAGTCGGGATACAATCTGATACCGTACAAAAGCTTTGTAATAGGAAACCACGCGAACCTCCCCAGAGGAGAAAACTCGTTATCGTTGTTATGACAAATGTTTAACTTTCTATTTGTTTGTTGTACTTAAATGTGTGTAAACATTCATATTGTTGTCTTTAGACCTCTTTTGTAATACCTCGCTACACATATTAAGCTCACTAACATTGTGAAGCAATAAATATTTAGGTATAATCTATGGTTATGGATTCTAAATGGCCTTAAGGTCCCCTATTTAGAACCCTCAAGTAAGTAAACATTGACATAACCACCCCCCACACCAATAAATCTTCAACTGTGATTTATTTTTAATCTACATTGTATATAAATAAGCTAGATATTTTTTTGCGATTAGTGTTCATATTTAAATAAAAAATTATAGTTTCTTCTTTATTAAACTTATCAATAACTCCTTTCACAAATAAAAGTTATTCGATGACATAATGTAACCTTACGTACCTATACTGATTAATGTAGGTACTTACACAGTTACACACGTACACAAGAACAACAAATAAGTATCTGTTTATTTCAAAACCAGGATTTTTTGTTTCTGTTGATTTTATTATATTTGAGGCAGACAACATTTTATTTTTTAGTAAAAGATGGTAGTTACCTACTCGTAGTATTTTTTTCCCAAAAAAATAAATTTTCATAACTGTTCACTCATATTTTGAATCTCAATACTGTTGCCAGAAAACTTAACTGGATATTTTCCCTGCATGTCAAATACGGACTCATTCCTACCTAGTTACCGATGTCTGTAGAATTTCCTTATAAAATATTTAAATTTGAAATCGAAAGATACTAGCGACATATTTAGGTCACGAAATGTTCACGCCAACGTTCGCGTTGAGAAAATAGGTCCCAAGGAAGCGGTGACAAGCTAATACATTTTTAGGACAACCATACCGTTGTTTACATTGCAGCATTTCCACGCAAAATGGAGGGCACCGACTTGTTATTATTAGTATCACGTCCTTAAACCTCACGGGATTATTCGGCTCACGCCTTCGTATAGCTTTATCACAGTTATCATGTTGACGCAGCTCCTTCCCTTTATATCAGTCTCTCCCCTCGACCCCGGCACTTGGTAAGAAATTAGGGTAAATAGAAATAGGTTTTTGCTTGAATAGGTATCATAGTCTAGTTTAGGCATCAGTCTCCCACAAAATAAAAAAAGCAAATAACATAAGATTTTAAAATTATGTATTGTGTAATATTGTGGTGAGAAATAAATATTAGGTATTTATTATTATTATTAATTATAGGCGTATAGGAGCCGTGGTAGCCTAGTGGTTTGACCAGTGGACTGAGATGTCAAAGGTCTCGAGTTCGAACCCAAGGCACGCACCACTGACTTTTCGGATGTTATGTGTGTATTTATCACAAGCTCAAACGGTGAAGGAAAACATCGTGAGGAAACCTGCATGCTTGAGAGATTTGTCTCGATGGCATATGAAGTCTGCCAACCCGCAGTAGGCTAGCGTGGTGGACTATAGCCTTATCCCTCTCAAATGAGAGGAGACCCGTGCCCAGCAGTGGGACTTTAATGGGTTGATGATGATTAATTATAGGTACCTACCTACCTACCATAAAACATGCAATCTTTGGGTGTGGTATATAAGTTGCTTTACGGTAATGGAAACATGGTGTGGTAAAAACTAGGCCAATAACCACAGGCTCAATTTTATTTCTATAAAAGTCTCGTGTAAGTGTTTGTCGCTGAACTCCTCCGAAACGGCTTGATGGATTATTATGAAATTCTGTTTGTATATTTGGTAGGTATGAGAATCGATTGTAGGCTATTTTACACCCCTAAATGTTAAGGATGTCCCTCACCAGATGACAATTATGATTTAGCACAAAAAACCCTATATTTTCACTCTTCTAGCACCAACCCCTGTAATGTGGCGAAACAACGTTTGCTGGGTCATCTAGTAATTATATAATACGTGTCAACACTAGGATTTTCTCCTGTGTCGTGACAACACAAAGACCGACAGAAGACTATGCACCTGCCTGTACCTAATGGTAAAAATATTTGTACCGTGTGGGGATTAAACCCGAAATCGGTAAAACACAAGGCGATCGCGCAACTACTGGCTAATGTCGCCAATTGAGTCGAACGATGGATTATTACGAATAAAATAATGCAAGACATTATAAATTATGAGTTTTAATATTTATGAAGTTAAATCTTTCGTATGACCCTTAAGATACAGGCATTTTGGGGCACAAACGTTACAATATTATGTTCTTACTGTTAACATTTAACAAACAAATGTCAAGAACTTAATGATTTTATTTAGATAATCATTTCAGAACATTCAAATTTACATTATTGCATTTTAGTAGGTAATTAAGTATATAATATATGTTATATTATTGTGCGCTACAGTTTAGTGGGTAATTTTCTATACAAAGAAAAAACAAATTTGGCAATATATAGTTTAGTAATCATATATGTTTACAATTTTGTTTTCCCATAGAATAACCAAATAATAAAATGGTACTGTTGCTATGCTATGCGTAAGAACAGTTACTTACCTAGGTACTTATTCATACAATTCTATGATTCATATAAAACCAGACTAACTCAGAACCTTCTCCTTTTACAAAGTCGAGTAAAATATTCTGCACGATTGACAATAGGTAATGTAAAATTATCGTAATTAGTTAGTATCATAATTTATGCAGTAAAAATCACTTCTTAAATTTTAATACATCACAATATAAAGAGATTTTTAAAAAAGTAACAAGTAAAGTAAAATAAACTTTTATAAAATCCTTTTTAGATGTAAACAAAGGAAAGGTATAGTTTTATGAAAATATACAAAAAAAATTGTCTTATTTTTGCCAATTATTTTTACATAAATAATGTAAAAGAACACGCATAATAAGCTAGTTTCTTATTTACATTCCATGGAATTCTAATATCTTAAAATCCAAGAATGGGAGGCACTACTAGTTTCCTATTTACTAATAAATGCTAGAAATCACGAGTCGTCTCTATAATCTACTGTAAAATACATCCAGTCAGTGCAGAACAAGATACGTAAAATCGAGATAAATAAATAATCAATAAATATGTCCGCTATTAATGACTAAATATGTTATACCTACATCTAATATATAAAATTCTCGTGTCACAGTTTTCGTTGCCATACTCCTCCGAAACGGCTTGACCGATTTTGATGAAATTTTTTGTGCTTATCCGTTATCTATGAGAATCGGCCAACATCTATTTTTCATCCCCCTAAAAGTTAGGGGTAGTCCACCAACCCCTATAATGTGGCAAAACAACGTTTGCTGGGTCAACTAGTATTATATATTATATTCATTAATTCGTAATTCAATTCGTAGAAAAAAAAAACAAATTCATTGTCACAATACTTTGGAAGAATAATTATTTTATGAATCCGATAATAGATGGGTATAAACCACGGAACCAGTATAATAATATTCAGTATAAAAATCAAAGTAAACAGTATGTAACTATATGTACTTTTATGTACAAAGTCAAGCAATAATAATATCAAAATGTTATTCGAAAAGGGTACTTAATACTGGTAAAGTGTATTCAACAACTGTTGACTGAACTTGAGACTTAATGAAAAAATAAACAATTAGCCCTTGCTTAGGCCCGGTTTCGACTAAAACGGAGAGGAGACGAGAGATGTGCTGCGAATCTGGCAGGTTATTTCCACCAAAGCGAAGAGGAGAAGTGTTGAAAGTAGGAGGTAGAGGTGAGATTTGTGGAGCAGAGATATAAGCTAAACCATAGCCAGTCAATCGAGTGACGCTTTCGGGGTAGCGAGGAGCGGGGAGAAGCAAGCGGGGAAAGGGGCCGAAAATTGAGACATCTCTTCTCCTCTTCGCTTGATCCATTTCCACTGAAGTTAAGCGGTGAAGAGATGTGGAAATAACGAAATCTGATTGGTTCAATCAAACATCTCTCCGCTTTAGTGGAAACCGGGCCATATTTAACCAAATTTAAATACAGTGCATCTAAATAATATCTGGATTTATGTTATTTACGAAATTCTATTTAATTAGTGCTAGCAAACTAATAGATGTAACGAATTGTTTCATAGATGAATATTTTCTAATCCCCTGGACTATATTGCTAACAGGCAAGTGTTAGGAAACTTAATTATAATTACTACTAGCTAATCTACATTCTTGTTATTGGTATTTATTAATAATCGGATGTATGCAGAACGAGTTCACTATTCCAGTCTTGCGGTTTTAAGCTTAATAAAATTAATATTCTCATTCGGTAATATGGAAAAATCACTCATCATCATCATCACATCAACCGATAGACATCCATTGCTGGAAAAACCTCTAACAGTATCTAATTATGTGGCAGCTATTTGCAATATTACCATAAGGTAAATTTTCTGATTACACCGTCTTAAATATTTAATTAATATAAGATTACCATAGTTATTTATTAGTATGGAAAGGCAAATTTTACTTTTCTCAAGTAAAATGGGGCAGTAGACCCATTGGGGAGTGCGAATTCGTATTACCTTTCATATGAATAACCTTTTATAATCCACTACTATTGTTTAAATATTACATGTAAGATACACATCCTTAAACAAGTTATTGTTACTTAAATGCTAATAAATGCAATATTTACATCTTACAATTATAATTGAACACTTGAGTGCATTTGGCAAAATATTTACTTTAATTAAAGTTGAAGTTGCTTGTGTTTATATAAAAAAATATATAGCACAGAGAAAATAAATTTATTGCCAGAATCTAGTCAATAATTACGCAAATTATATTATACTTGATTGTGAATGAATGTATATATTACTACTAAAAGCCAACCACACCTAATGTGTCCGCATTGGACTAAGACTTAGCAGAAAAGACACAAAAAAAATATAGAATCAAGAAAGAATAGAGAGGGATGACTTACATATTTATGAGCTGTCTAATCTAATGTCTATGAAACTACTCATGAAGTAAGGAACTATGGAAATTTGAACTATGAATTTGAACTATGGTTATTTGACAAGCAATGTAAAACATAAATAAAATAAAATTGGTGACATGATTACTTCACAGACTTAAATCACTGCTAAGACATTACTGTGAAAATCCCATTATATAAGACACTTTTTTTTTATTCCAAGATTGGCATACAACTATTTATTATAATACTGACAAATGAGAATCACACCAACAATACACAACACAGTATTTCTAAAGCGTAAATATTTCACTATGTACATTTTAATATTTAGAATATTTAAAAATCTTTGGCATTTCCAGAATCTTATCATTTTTAAGTCAGTGCAATTTGAACACTACATCTATTTCAGACCCAATATATTTACAATAATCCATTAATCTCTTCCATATCATGAATGTTTATATTTTACCTTACAAAATACAATTGCAAAACTTGCCAATACAATATTCGGTTCAAAACAGGCGAAGTTCTAAAAAATAGCATATAATATATGAATACTAATAATGTGAAAACAGACAAGGTCACCATAAAGGACCATTGGTAATGATCTCAAACTTATGAAGGATACTCATTGGATCACAAAAGCAACTGGCAATATTGCTTTATTCAAGGCATGTCCATTTTAATCCCGTAGATGCTGTAATCTCTACTCAAACCCTCATTGAGGCCTAGAGATCCTTTTGACTTTAGATTAAAGTGGCACAACAGCAATCTGCCTAGCAAACATTACTAGAATCAGTCAAAATATAATCCTCACATTAAACTGATAGCAGAGGCAGTATATATGCTGACATACTAAGGCAGTAGCAGTACTTACATATTATACAGGGTTATTTATAAAATACCCGCAGCCTTGCAGGACTTGATTGATGATTATCATAAAGGAACAACATTTTGTTGTACTGTCAAGACATTTATAAGTCTATCGTATTCATAAAAGAAAAGAAAACGTGACTCTTTAATCTTCGCGATATATATAGTGGGCAATTAAAGTAATATTTATTTTAGTATAAAAATAAATCAAAGATATTATCAAAATTCATCAAACAAAAGTTATTGTTTATGATCTCAGGTATCTAATACCGCAAGCTTCCGGGTGTTTTAGGAATAACCCTGTATTGCAGGATGTTTAATCACACCAATTAAAGACATACTAAATAGAGTAAATTTCTTTGGCCTAGCATGTATAAGACCTTATAGACTAAGCTATAGTATGATGGCAACCTCTGGTATCATAATAGTGCAGTTTTCATTCATGTGCGGAGACTGGCATGGCTTGTATTTTGTCTCTAGTTTATCTAAATCCACTTGAATACCTTTTTTCTTGGCCATTTCTACAACATAGCCTTTCAGCTTCATGTCACTGAAATGTAAACAATGTACAATTAGTTTGTTTCTTTTATCAAAAACTTTAAAACCAGGAAGAATATGAGTCTAATGATAATATACTCATCTTTTAGTTAGTCATAAACAATGTATGTATTAACAGTTTTGTTTTATTTTGATCAATACATATGCATTTATTTTAAGGACTTACATAACAGTTATTCAATTTTTGGTTAGCTGCTGAGCTGCTCATTGCAATGTACAAAGTAAAATAATACTTTATAATAATCCACTTTAAACTAGAAATAATTTCATACAAGATATTATCTCTACTATGTATAACTATTATACTCTAGTCCATTACAAAGTTGGTACCAAATATCACAATACAGAGTGGCAGATAAATACTCAATTTATAAATCATAACACTACAAATTTTTCGAAGTATCTAACATAATTTCAGGCAAAAAATTCAAAAACATATTTCAGTCTATTCGTTATTTTAGTCACTCTGTAGTTGACTGACTCAAATAGTGAGGATTATCATATTATGTTATTTTACTAACCTGAATTTCATACAAAGACAGCACAAACAGCTCAGCATCGCCATGGTTAAGAAAACGCTCAACGTAGTTATCACCATATCCATCAGACTCCCATCCAACATATTTAAAGATTTTCTTAATATTTTAATTTCTGAAGAATATAAACCATTATGTATGAATAAAGCTTTGAAAATATAGTTCAGTAACTATTTAGAAACTGCTTTAACGTAATAAAAACTAGAGAAAATTTAAGTGCGAACACCAAAACGTAATATTAGTGGACAGAGCGAACAGAAATACATATTATGATGTATATACAATACCAATAATTATATTCGTAACTTACCGGAAACAAAGATTTCTTTATAAAGTGTAAACTTATTCTAAAAATAATAATAATATTGATTTTAGATCCACGTTCGAAATTATTTACATACCGAAAAAACAAGTCAAATTCTACTGGAAATGGAAAAATCAATTCTATTGACAAATGACATTTGCAATTGTCATCTGTCAAATCACCAAATGACAATGTCATACACATACATTCCGTCACACAGAGCTCAAAAGTTAGCGTTTCGGGCAAATATATTTCGTTCAAAAATATTTTTGATACAGTGTGTTCATTGAAAGTCTTCTCCATAAGATTTTATTTTTAGAACTTAATTCTAATTTTTTAATGTAATTTATAAATACTTTAATTTGATTTTTGTGTAAAATTTTACTGATGTTTCTAAATTATTTTTATTTATTATCAGCCCAGCATGCCAGAGGCAAATGGTAAATGTTTTGTATAAATATAATATTTAGCTAATCTTATTGTAAAAAAAAACTGTATAGTTTTTTATAAGAAATAAAGTCTCTTTAAACCGAGAACTGTTTTGAATGTATCATGCATGGATGATTATTTAGAATCAAATTCGAACACGAGTTTCAAAAGTCGGCTTTTTCTCCATCAATGGTTGTAAATATGTACCTATTTTCTAATTGAGAATTTTATTAATATTTAAGCAAATTTATAATTATCTTATGTAACAGTGTCAAATTAGCTTAAATTTGTAGGTAGTCTATGAATAAAACAGCATAATATATCTGTTAAAAATATTTATAAAAACATATTATGCAACGAAAACACCGGCAGGTTCTACAACAACATTACAACTTTCGCTCACAGCTGGCAAGGGTGGACGTTTGGAAGCCATATTCTTCGAATGGTAATCTCTTTTCAGTTTCTTTGCCACAGCCTTTACATTCGACTTTAATGTCCGATCGCTAAAACAAAAATAATTAATTTAATATACTAAAACGTCACCTTCTTCTAACCATGAACTTTGTTTTTAAAGATTATGTAACTGTATGCTTGAATTTTAAATCCCTTGTCCAAGATCGGGAGTCATTGGCGTATCATCTCATTTAATTTCCCCAAGGTTTATCTACCATTCTGGGACAGTCTGGGGTGGACTGCTCTGTGTACGCCTATGGCGAGGGGTCTCATGATCAGTTGTCTAGTCTTATCAGACTCCAATTCCGTATTTCTACTTAATACCCCCTGGATCCGCTCTTGCTCTCGTCGGTGTTACCAACTTAAGAGCAATAGTTATTATTTAGCTATAGGTGGTTTTGAATTAACAAGTGTAAAGCACTATGGAGATTAAAACACTAATTATCCACACACTAGTTTATATTTGAGCAGAGTTACAGCTTAGTTCAAACACTCAGTTACAACACATTCAATAATGGTTGTCCTACCCTATTTATAATATTTCGTAGTTATCAAATCAAATGTAAAATATTTATTAAACACATTTAAATGTTCTAAATTAATACTAATAATTGATGTAATATAATATTGATTAATAATTATGGTTTATCTAAGCATGAACAACATCCGGAAACATAACAATTTAATAATCATGCCATTATACGTCACGCCCGCTGAATGTCTATCTGGTAGTTGTTAACACTCGGCCATCCTGTACTGGGAGTGTCCCACGACCACCGTTGTCTCCTCCCGTTGCGAACCCGAGGTTCTGAAACAGAAAAGGAAGCAGAGCAGTACTTTGTATACTATTATACCTACAAACATTTTATGGTTGTGTCATTGTTTATACTTTTCACACGGGGAGCGGCTACTTATTAATGACACACAGATTTATTTACAGATAAATAAGATACCGAAACATATAATGGACTTAATCACATAGCCGTCCTGTTTTTAAGACTTGTTCACGCAGCTACTTATACTTATATGGAGTTGATCACATAGTCATCCTACTTTTAGGTCTATCACACAGCGACCTGCAGTTGTATGGCCATGATCACATAGCCATCCTACTTTTAAGTCTATCACACAGCAACCTATAGTTATATGGACATGATCACATGGCCGTCCTACTTTTAAGTTTATCACACAGCAACCTGTAGTTATATGGACATGATCACATAGCCGTCCTATTTTTAAGTTTATCACACAGCAACCTGTAGTTATATGGACATGATCACATAGCCGTCCTATTTTTAAGTCTATCACACAGCAACCTGTAGTTATATGGACATGATCACATAGCCGTCCTATTTTTAAGTTTATCACACAGCAACCTGTAGTTATATGGACTTGATCACATAGCCGTCCTATTTTTAAGTTTACCACACAGCAACCTGTAGTTATATGGACTTGATCACATAGCCGTCCTATTTTTAAGTTTACCACACAGCAACCTGTAGTTATATGGACTTGATCACATAGCCGTCCTATTTTTATGTTTATCACACAGCAACCTGTAGTTATATGGACTTGATCACATAGCCGTCCTTAAATGATTATTAAGAGTTTATCACAAAGTATTCAGTAGTCATATAATTAGTATTATTTTATACATGGTATGATCTAATACTGGTATTTAAAGATCTATTAGCTTTGAAGAAGATCAATCAAATCATCCCTATCTACTTCTCGATCACTGCCTGCGCTATCATCCTCAGATATCATTGTTTTGTACGGACGTAGAGTTTCACCCCGAACTACAGCACTGAACTTCCTATAGCCTTTCATACCCTTTATACTTGAAATAGTATATCGATCTAACGTGTGTTCGGCCTTAGATATTTTGTATGGACCCGTGTATAATCCATTCATCTTCCTAGTAACGCCAGTACCAGAGTCTCTAGCTATACCCCCATTCCAAAGAACTAATTGGCCTATTTTATACTTAGTACATATCTTACGGTTCCTGGCAAATCGCGCTTTCATGGTAGTCATGTTTCTATCTATACGGAGCTTAGCAGTTTCCCTAGTTGCCTGGAGTTCATTTTGTTGAGTCTCAGACGTTGAGGGTGCATCAGAAGAGAAAGAGATATCTAGAGTTTTTGTGACCAAACATGAGGTTAACCGGCGAAAAACCGGTAGTTGCGTTTGGTGTATTATTGATACCCCAGACTATATCATCTAACTTATTGTCCCATGTGCATTCACTTTCCGACATAGTATTAAGACCATTTAATAAAGTACGGTTTATGCGTTCGACTTGGCCATTAGAACGAGGGCTGGCTATTGCGTTCAAAATATGTTTAAATTGGTTTTCTTGAGAAAACTGTTCGAAATATCTACTCGTAAATGCTTTGGCTCTGTCAGTTATGATTCTTACTGGATAACCAAACTGTATAATAATTTCTTTAAGTAACCTAATAGTTTCTACAGAACTACAGTTCTTAGCCGGTCGAGCAAATACAAACTTTGTGAAAACATCAATTACTACAAGAATGTATTTCCTTTACGTGTTTAGCAAAAGGACCAAGATGGTCGACGTATAAGGTATGCATAGGTATGGCTAGTTTGTTAATTGGATATAATTCACCTTCCAACCTACCATAATTGCCTTTGTTATACGCACATTGTAAACACGATTTTATATAAATTTCCTTATGAATCGTGTCATGTCTTCAAACCAAAACTGAGCTTTAATAGCACCTTCACATTTTTCGAAACCGGGGTGACCTATTTGATCGATTTTTGGAGTAAGCCGTATTTAGCTAATTTAGGGATGACAAAGCGCTCACCAGCAACAGTTTTTCGGAAGAGTATATTATCTTGTTCTATATCTATATACTATCAGCCAACAATGTAGTTGACTGGTAAATTTGAATCAGATTTATCATGAAGTCTAGAAATAATATTTTGTAAATTATCATCTTTTAATTGCAGAGTGATTAGCCAATTCGAATAATCACTTATGAGTATTGTATTTGTAGTAGGGTTTCTACTTAAAGCATCTACGTGTTTCATACGCTCGCCTGGCCTATATTCTATTTCCAAATCAAACTCTTGTATGGTTAGCCACCAACGAACGATTCGAGGAATTAAATCGAGTTTTACAAGAGTCGTCCTTATGGCGGCACAGTCTAACCTTAACTTTGATCCCTGTCAAATAAATTCTAAACTGTTTAAGGGATTCAACGATAGCGAGGGTCTCAAGCTCATAGCTATGATAATGTTTCTCTTCTTTGCTGGTTACCCTACTAAAATAAGCGATTGGTTTTAAAACTCCATCAGTTTGATATTGCATAAAAATTCCGCCTAAACCTAATTTGCTAGCGTCTGTGTGCAATTCAGTTTTAGCATCGCAGTTGTAAATGGCTAACAGGTTTTTCAATTAAACGTTGTTTAAGGGTATTAAACGCCTCTTTCTGCAAATCTTTTAACAAATTTCCTAAAATAAGACGTCAATCCAATAAATTGCCTAATTTCGTGTACCTACATTACGCGGCCTATTATATTTTGCAACGCAATTTATTTTAGCTTGGCCTGGTTGTATGGTGCCAGCTAAAATTTCATGGCCTAAGTATGTGGCACTATGCTTTAAGAAAAGAACATTTACTCAAATTTAATTTTAAATTTGCCCATGCTAGTAATTGTAAAACCTTTTCCAAGAGTAATAGGCCTTCCTGTACTGATATTGTAGGTAACATTACGTCATCAAGATATAGTGCAATATCTTGATCGATTTTCCCTGTCATTTGTATTAAGCGAGAAAATACAGCCGGTGCATTTGCCAAACCCTGATTGCGTAACGAATGCAGTCTTTGGTATAGACTCCTCATCTAGACTCACCTAATAATAACCTTGGGCGAGGTCAAGTGTAGTAAAGAAGAATTTGCCTGATAGCTTATTGACTTGGTCTTCAGTATGCGGTAATGGGTATCGATCTTTGATGGTATTAGCATTCAATGCCCTATAATCAACACATAGCCTATAGTCCCCACCCTTCTTCTTGACTAGTACTACAGGACTCGCGTAATCTGACATAGACTCCCTTATGATACCTGTCTCTAACAAGTCCTTGACTTTACCCTTCACGATCTCATTTTCCTTATGTGACAATCTGTAAGGCTTATAATGCACTGGCCGGTTATCTATAGTGCAAATGTGCATCTTTATGAGGTCAGTGCAACCTTCAGCAGTCCTTGGTACTTGTGGCAAACGAGTGAGCATACTTATTTAAGAGACATAGTACTTGTTCGTTCTCCGTACGACTAAGGAAACCTTTATCGATATTTAAAAAAATAATTCGCGAACAATTAGTATCTGAGCTATCTATAGCTAGTATTTTAGATTCATTCCCATCACTTATTGGTATTGACACTAATTCCGCCCTAGCTATTAGTCTATAGTCCTCCCACACTACATCAGTATAGCCTAAATTAATAACCTTCAAATAGGTACGACACGAATTAATAACAGCGGCAGGTATTAAATAAGTTAATTTTCCTAACTGCATCCATACTGTACGAGTTAAGAATGTACAGTCCCTATGACTTTCAAAACAGTCAATAAATACTTTAACATACAATTGAGTTTGCTTTGGTATTCTAACCTTATGCTTTAAGCGTACTGAAAATGTTTCAATAAAGTCTGATGCGTGTAAATCCATGTCCAAAAATAAATCCTGTACAACTTTACTTTTGACGAAACGTATAGAAGAAGCTGAAGTGACTAGACTAACGTCTTCACTATTAATCATACTTTGTCCACGTAATAAATCGACATCTGATGTAATGTAATTAGTCGATTCGAATATTCCATCCAATATCACACTATCTATTAAAATACGTAAGCAACATAAACCGAGTGAATTAACACATGCTCCGCCAAACCCTCTCATGACAGTAGTACTAGGCTCGATTTTAACCTCTAAGTTTATGGCTTGTGATTTACAAAGTAGATTTAATTGCTGCCAGTGTCTATGTAAGCTACGAGACGCTTTCCATTCACTATTACAGTTTTCTTATACATATCGGCATATACATCATAGGTTATATTATGCAGTACTTGACTAACCTTTTGTGGTTGCTGGCGGGATGTCCCAGCTGTGAACCAGCATGCCGCTGTGGTGTGCCCGCTGCGCTGACAGTTTTCGCAGCGCTGTTGTTGTCTGCAGTCACGCGCCTCGTGACCCGGCCGCCGACACACGTAGCATATCTTCAGCTGGAGCGGGTAGATCGGTGTAGAATCTTGCACATTGCTTGCAGCACCTCGTCTCCAAGTAGATTCACGCGTAGTATACGTCTCCACTCGTTGAAAATTTTCACTTTCTAGCAGAGTCTCGTAGACGCAATTGCATAACAAAGGTTCGATCAGTATCATGCCAGCCGTAGACATCGCCCAACTGATCTAATTTGTGGAGCCACCCGACAACGTTGTTATTATTATCGTCAGGTCGGAACTTTGGTATCACCTCGGCGTCACTGGGAGCAAAGTGCCTGTTTTTACTGTTTCTGCTCTTCCGAGGGTCGACATCGGTAACGGAATCGCTATTCTCGTGTTCAGAACTCGAAACACAAAATTTTCGTTTGCGTACACCCAATCCGTTCAGGTATGGTCCGGACAGTATAGAAGAAGAAAAAAAAAAAAGTATCCCACTTCTGAGATGTAAAGCACTATGGAGATTAAAACACTAATTATCCACACACTAGTTTATATTTGAGCAGAGTTACAGCTTAGTTCAAACACTCAGTTACAACACATTCAATAATGGTTGTCCTACCCTATTTATAATATTTCGTAGTTATCAAATCAAATGTAAAATATTTATTAAACACATTTAAATGTTCTAAATTAATACTAATAATTGATGTAATATAATATTGATTAATAATTATGGTTTATCTAAGCATGAACAACATCCGGAAACATAACAATTTAATAATCATGCCATTATACGTCACGCCCGCTGAATGTCTATCTGGTAGTTGTTAACACAAGGTAGTTAGTGACCATCAGAGAAGCTGTTTTTCTGCGTCAATATTGTTGCTTTATATAGTTCTGCCTTGAGATTGACATGCATTGAGATGGCTTTACAAACAAATTTTCATATATAACTATGTAAATTGTAAAAACTAAAAACTACGGAGGTGTTTAAGCTACGTATGGGGAGGATCAAACTCGCCACCCATAAAAAAGTAGACCACTCAGCCACTGCTCCTTGGAGGTCCAATGGAGTCTTTGAAAGTCTCATTTTTTAAATTTGTAAAGCATTAATTGTAATAATAGTATGGATTGTATTATAATTATGTGTAATTGTTAATTATACTTACGTGTAGTTGATACGGCAACAGTATATGCAAGCAGAAACAACACAAATGCTTGCACTTACTCCGAAAAGAATTACAGAGATCATGATTCCTTTGAATATTTTTTCACCTTCTATATAAATTGACTCTGAAAGCATGAGAAATCATTTGACTGTTAGGTACAACACGGTGTTCTATTAGCGTCATAAGTCTTAACGCTGATTTACGACGCTAATGGAACACCGTTAACATTTCTTTTATGGAAATTAGCGGGCAAACGGGCAGGAGGCTGCAACATACACAATTAAATATAATAGCGATATATTTAGAATTCCTTCACATTAAAAAAAATTAGAAGGTACAAATTATGCCTGCAATTAGCGTAGTGGGCCACCTTTTGCCCCCCTGCGCTATTTACACCAGATGTAATGTATAACTTGTGAATAACGTTATGAGACTTACTTGCCATTCCACCTTCAACTAAAACATCAACATCTGTAAAAAAAAAATACTTACTTAAATATCTGATATTTATAATATTGGAATCAATCATGCGCATGAGAGGCGAGAGCACTTGAGCGCAGACAGTTGAGATTGGATGTACGGTGTACCGTCATATGGCATTGTCAGATCATATGGATTGTCTCGGAAATAAAAAATCTCATTTACATCTCTTTGGGTCTAACCATTCCCTTTCTTCCTGCTTATATTAACGCCTAATCGTCATATATTTTTACACAATATTGAAGTTGAAAAGTCTACAATTAATATTAAAGGCTTTCCAGTTTCGTAAGTGCCGGGAATCTATTCTATTCAGAGAACACCACTGACATTGCAAGTTAAATAAAGACTTGTAAGTCACTTACTGTGCTTGTCGTAAATTACGATAACTTTCTTGAGTACTTTTTTGAAATTGACCAAACAACTGTCGTTAACAGGATCGTAGATATATATTCTGAAACCGTAAAACATTTTGATATAGGTATAATAAGAGCTCATGCAAGAATTGAATGTTACGTTTAAAAAATATCTTACCCATCACAACCACAATGAGGATCGCAGACTTGAGCATCCTGTAAAAATATTATTATTTAGCAGAAGTTTCATCATATAAAGATAAAAGAAAGACGATAGAAAATATTTAATATGGGTACTTTGTTAAAACTAAACGTGTAGGCTAGAAACTTTCGATGTGATCTGGTATCAACAAACTCTTTAAAGTGGATTAAAAAAAATGTGTTACATATAACGAACTTTGAATTAAAAATACTTTATATGGATTTTATTGCAGTAGATTGATGTGGCTTATTGATATTATTAATCTCGACGTTTCAGATCATTTACGTCCATGGTCTCGGGCAGACTAAATACAAATTTATTCATACTATCAATAAAAGGCTATCCAATTTTCGACGAATCCTGACTACATTTAGAAGAAGAGGACTGAGGGAGAGAAGACACTAAGATTGGACAAGCTGCCCCGTTCTTGTCTCTCTGTTTGGTCCGGCACTAAAGCAGAGAGGAACTATAATTATGGAATTCTTTGAACATTTTTTTAATTCACATAATATAATTATGTTATTATTACCAAGATATATTTTATTTACTTACTCCTACAGGGGCTGGGTCGCCTTCTGCATCTATAGTGACAAAAATATATATATGAAGATTATATTACGAGCGTGTTAGGGTCGGTGATGCGCGAGACACTTCGGGTGTTACAAACATGATTAGTCTCCAGTAACTGCTTACCATCAGGTCCATCAGGCGGGCGTAAGCTGGTTTGCCGCCCTCGTAGTATAAATAATTCGATTACAAAGTTTACTGTTTATAAATCAGTAATGATAAGTCAAAACTATCTGTATTCAATACAGTTAAGCAATTTTGAGCCTTACGAGAGATTTTTTGTTCCATGAAGTACAATATCTATCCATATATTTATTATTTTAACATTACGCCTACAATTATGTTAAAAGGCCAAATAATTAATTTCCTCTATGATTCGTTCCTTGACAGATTAAGTAATCCATGAGATTTATGATATAGAAAATGTTGTAATATTCGGTAATTTAATAAACTGCGGCCAACTTACGTGCAATCGGGCAAAAAATAACGAAGAGCAGCATTGTAAGTGACATTGGTGTTAGATTTGTCCACACTTTTATCATAGTTGTTGTTTCACTTTTTAATTCGTTATTAAAGATTCACTACTCAAACTACATCTACACAATCGCACACTTTACCAACTGTAGGTTCCTCTTTGGCACAAAATCTCACACTGTCTATTATTAATCTATCTTCTACTAATTATCTAATTTCAATAAATCTATTGAAATCATTATAAATAATTTAACTGCTGCGAGAAATGACTATAATTACTAACTCCCCGCAATTTTCAATCTATGAGTAGATAGGTATTACTATTCCTTTACAATCTTCGCTACCAAAATAGATGCACGACCTCGCCGCCGTTCGGCTAATGTAATGTAGTAAGAGCATTTATTCAATCTTTATCTGTATGGAAAATAGAACAAATTTCTTGAGTAGTGATCATAGCAAGAAAACAAATCTAAATCCATTCGATAATCATTTTTACAAATCTAATATATATCAAAATCAAAAATAATGGTCAATGACTGTTTGACTGTTGGTGCATCTTTTTATACTTTTACTCTTTTCAGGTATTTTGTGTTTTTATCCGTATTTTTCTTATATCTATAGAAAAATACGGATCTGCAGTTTTTTTAAAGGCAGCATTAAAAAGAAAATACTACAATATTAGTAACATGTTTTTAAAAAGGTTAATACTTAAAAATGTATTCGTTACTATTTTCAATTACTGGCGCGAAGATGGAAAGCCGCTATGGTAGTAAACAACTTCGAAATAAATGACAAAAGTTTTCAATATTTGTAGGGTAAGTTTAGGTGTAAATATTTATTGGGATTTGAGATCACCTGACAAACATAAACGACACTAAAGTAATCAGAGAACAGAAAAGTTCACAAAAAACGTAGTTCAACGATAATACTCTATTTTTATAATGGTTATTATTTATTAGCAACATAGAAGAATGAGTATCCTATTTAGAAAAATCCAGGTTTAATTCTTCTAACATAAATTATTGTAATTATTATACATAATTATGTGAATGTGAGCACTTTGGTATCAAGATAACACGCTTATAAACTCATAATGTCTGGCGGCTTTGGGATTTTGAATTGGCCTTTTTTTGTGACCGTGGGAAATGCATTATCGCACTGCCCACCGCTCGGGGAGACGACGGGGGTGTGTCGGACTCCACCCAGAGTGGGTGACTACCGACTAAAACCACAAGGGATGTTTCCGCCTGACCACCAAAGTGCTGGGGTTACGGGTACGCGTTAGCATTCTTCCGCGACTCCGACAGTGGATATTTTGAATTGGCCTACGCAAATGTCTCACTGATCTTGCATTGATGTGCGTCGGGTCATTGAGCTCCCTCAATAATGGTTGAGCTAAACGTTAAACGATGGCTGATGTATGCGTGCTGTTAGTATGGACAGGTCAACTCAAAGCTGCACAAAGGTGCTTTCTTCAAAAGCCCATCTCAGACTTTGGCCTACATCGTCAGACTCACATATTATAAACAAAAATGTTTGGACCTTAAAAGAGACCATGATTCTCTGAGCTTGTTTCGGTATTTCTTCTCAAAGGTCGTCAGTTAGCAAATGCCGATGCTATCTAGATCCTAAAATAATGTTACACATGACTTGTAAAAGTGTCTATAAAAGATTTATTTATAGAAATAAATAATCATTCAATCATTTATTACAATTTATTAAACTTTGTCATGCACCCATGTGTAATAGTAATTTAGAGACGTTCTTTACAAAGCTTATTGGTTCTATTGCGTGTGGAGAAACGCAGTTTCGTTCAGAAACATATCTTTTCGTCGTACTATGTTTTTTGTAAGTTAAACTATGAATTAATCAAAAAGATATTTAAATTAACAGATTTTATTCTAGAATCATTAAATAATCACAAGAAACTTGCGTATTTGTACAACTTTATGTTTGTAACTATATGTTCAACGAAACACATTTCTGAGTGAGTGACCTCAATATCACACAATTTCACTGCAATCTAAGCTCTGGGCTGGACTGTGCCCAACATAAAACATAGGACTAACGTTTATTAAGAAGAAAGTCTCATGGGTAAAGTACGGAGTATGTACGTACGTAATTACGTAGAATGGAACGGCGCGATGCGGCGGTGAAGACTAGCCCGCTCTGCGCTCTACTCAAATCAAATAACCAGTTTATTTACCGACCACATCTACAACGCGCGCGCTATTGGTCTCGCACCTAAAATTCATACCTACTCCGTGTTTCCTAACAGACAGTTAAATCTATCTGTGCAGTTAGATATCATTATTTTACGTGCGTTGTTTTAAAATTTTACAAAAATTTTGAGTGTTTTCGAGTTCTCAATACAGTACATATTGGGAGTGTTAAAAAGGTGTGTCGTGGTTCGAATTTTGAATGGTGAATAAACTTTTGTGCATTCACGTGAAAATAAAAATACAGGTTATTTGTTTCGATGAGTTTGTGTGTTCTGCAGAGATCAATCAAAATCGATTGTCAATTGCATAGTTGAGTGATCTTCGTGTGATTTCTTCAACAAGACGAGTTTGCAAGGTAAACGTGAGTAAAAGTTATGCTAAACTAACTGTTTCTAGCCTTAGATACTAGCTGTACACTGTATGGTTCAATTAACACGGTGAAAAGTTCCCACTGAGTATTTTCTAGTGGGATTTCAATTGGAAATAATTATCATCGTTTGCGTTCCAATAGGAATGATACTAAAATACGGTGTCTCAAAATGTTTTGATTTGGCATTCCTTTGTGCCGTAATGTTACTATCGAACGAAGACCGGTTTTCGTACTTTAATTACTTACACAATAATGTTTATGAATCCAACTTAAGGTCGATTTCGTTTATATTCTTGTGTAAGTCGATATTTTTAGTATTGAAAAATAACATTATTTATTGGCTAATAGTTTGTCTAGTCTGCCAACTTAGACAAAACAAACAATAAGCCCTAACTTGTCACTAAAATACTAAATAAAAAAATATATAACCTTGCGTCATTTGACCCTTGTTTAGTCAAGATTTGACATAAGATTTGAGATAACAGATTATGTCTCTATACTCAGCCTTATAAATAACATTGACCAATCTTCCACATCTGTGATTTAATGTAAATAGTAATATAATTGTATGAAATTAAAATGATACTTTTACATTGTTACTTTTGCCCAGAAAGTTATGAAAAAGTATGTATTAAAACTTGATGAATTAAAATTTTCTTTTAATGCAGTACAAAAAATAGAATACCAGTTCTAATTTTAATTTTTTTTATGAGTGTAAGTTAACTCTAAGGCAATGTGCATTATTGTTCTACAGATGTGCAAGTCAAGATCACAGATGCACCAACCTAGCCCCGGTCAGCCCTGATGTTGTCCGGAACATTCCATGAAGTCGGCTGACATGCAGCCATGGCCAGTGGCAAGGCTCTGTATTCAATAGCGGTGGTCGCATTGGGCTTCATAAGCTTTGTGGTGGGGGCCATTGCAGTTGGGTTACCAACATGGGGAAACTTCTACAGTTGTAAGTACCTATTTAATATTTATTATAATAATGTTAAAATCACTAGTTGCATGATTGTGGCACTAGTTGATTCCTGGAATTATTGTCCTGTAATTACGGGCTAATTAATTTAATTAAATAATGGCCTTATAATTGAAGTAGAGTAATAGCATATTATATTTAATTCTCTTAGTAAGCACTTAAAATTGTATGTGATAAAATATTGTCACAAATGCTTTTTTAATAAGAGGATTTAGTTTTTATTATCTAAAACAGGAAAAAAATATAAAACAAAGTTTTGCACCAATGATTTAAATAATCATAGAAATTGGGTATTCCATTAATCAATGAATACTGACTGTTTCACAGTCTGATTACACAAACTGTATGCTTGAACACTTGTAAAACAATGTGAAAAGAAACAAAATACTGCCATAGGTAGATGCTATTTTACGTGCAATAAAAAACAATAGAATTAAATGAATCCGGCAAGCTTCTTTGTTGTTTACTAGGCTAATGTCTCATATTCTCTCATGGTTTTAAATTCATTAACATTTATTCCTAACTGTCTGGTATTTTAATATAACTAGATAAAATAGAATTGGATGGAATTTTTAAATTTCGGAAATGGATATTGGATATTGAACCCAGTGTTTAATATATTTATTGATCGTATTTTTATTTTTAAATGTTAAGTAGTCTTTGTGATTTTATTAAAAATATCCAATAAAAATAATAAAATATAGAATGTATAATCCTTGAGAATAAAATAACACTAATCATTCAAGAGTCATTTAGTGTGCTATGTAGTCAAATGGTTCTATAGCATCAATTAGTATAGTTGTAAAAATAAAGTCTGCTATACTTTTGTGTGCTGTGGTAGCCTAGTGGTGTAACTGGTGGATTGACATGTCAGAAGTCTCGAGTTCAGACCTGGGCTTGCACTACTGACTTTTCGGAAATTATGTGCGTATTTATCACATGCTCAAACGGTGAAGGAAAACATCGTAAGAAAACCTGCATGGTCGAGAGATTTTCTTGATGGCATGTGAAGTCTGTCAACCCGCAGTAGGCTAGTGTGGTGGACTATAACCTAATCCCTCTCAAACTGAGAGCAGACTCGTGCCCAGCAGTGGGACAATAATGGGTCGATGATGATACTTTTGTGTTAAGTCTTTTTAGTTAGGGGAAACAAGTCATTGTAGTTGGTAGTTATATTTAAATAATCACTGTAGGTTTATACAAATCTAATTATTTTCCTGGACATATATGAGACAAGCTTATAATTTCAGACATTTCCTTATAGACACAGGAAAAACAGATTAGTTAGAATTTTCCTTATTTAAGAGTGCATAAGTATTGAACATGCAAAGTAATTTATTTATTTGAAAAATCAATCTCAATTTACAATTGATCATATTTATGTGCAGAACTCGTTTCTGCAAAAGCATCTAGGTTAAACATTTTTTTTAATAAAAAAAACAGCAATAAAATATCAAAACATTTTGTATTGATATTTTTTTTATAAAAAATATAGGTAAATAGGTAATGTGTAGTGTAACGTCTTTAATCGTTAGTTTCCTAATCAACTTACGATAACAGACGAGGCGCCAAACAAACGAGCAATTAAATCACGTTTTTTTGGCGCTGCGCCTACAACTGTCAACTAGTAACTTCATAACTCATTAGTTTAAAGAAGCTTAGTTGATTATTCGATTTCTTTTTTTATTATTAAGTCTGTATATGCACATTCTATAAATACTAGAAAATAGCACCAAGCAAGGAGGTTTGATCGCATTTTTGCACCAAAAATTAAGATGCTCTTTATGGCTTGATTTTTACGTAAATACATAATGTTCTCAGTAGACTACTATTTTCAAATTCAATTACTAAAGGCCTTAGTTGATATAGTAGGTAGTTGAGACAACTTTTAACAGAAGAATTACTTGAAGAGTAGAGTATACATATAATTATCAACATAATGCCACAAAATACAATAGCCTACCTCGGTGACGCCTCACCCCGCACCCCGCACCTCCGTAATACCTCGTCCTAGGTACAATAATGACACTATAGTAAATTGCTTTGCACCTAGATTTGTATAACCAAACTAATTCTTTCAGATGACTCTGACATTCAACTCTCAGTCCCAGGGTACTATTGTAAGTATACAAGCTCTTGTACAAATGGTTTGTTGGTGATGGGTTGGTCTTGGTTAAAAAATAATTAACTTTAATTTAATTATCTCTTTAACCTTTTGCTGCAGGAGTCGGATTTATCCGACACATATTTTAATATCCAAGTCGCCCATATAATCATGTATAAATACAAATGCACACGAAAATATTTGTCGGATAAATCCGACTTGCGCGGTTAATGGGTTAAAATAAACTCGTGCCAAATTGGTGCGAAATTACAGGCTTAAACGCATACCTAAAAGTCGTAACGAAAATATACATTTATATTCTTATACAATGTAGCATTGAATTCAATTTATTATTGAACGTAATTTTGCAAAAATGTTCGTTATTTGGGTTTCGTTTTTTCATTAAATTAGTCGATCAACAATTTGAGATAACGAATAACTTGTTAAAACCAAATGTTAAAAGAAATATAAGAGAATCATGTATTTATGTATAGCCTTAACAGCAAGCAAATCGTTAAAGTTTATTTACGGCGCGTATAAAACTCGGACTAGAAGATAGTAAACGTTAAGGAAGAAAATATATCTACATAGTGATTAGAGACTTAAAACACTGGTGCCCCTTTACTTCCATTTAATGCATTTAAAGCTACTGTATCGAAGCGCCATAAAGATTTTCAGATACACGTATTATTGAAATGAAACTAATTAAATAAATAAATAATATACTGTAAATAGTTTTAATAGTAATTCATAGAATTTTTATGATAAACGGATCTTATTGATTCCGTCTTCCGTTCTTGCTACCAAGGAACTATTCGATACTTGATAGTATTTATGGTATTTCTGAAAATAAAACCCCGTAATATTCTGAACTGCTGAATGACGAACTTCTTCTGTTTTAATGATATCGAATATCGATCCTTAACTATCCCATCGATCATAATGCTTTATGTTCCGAAAATCGCGACATAATACCAGACAATATCTCGTCGTCACTTTTTTGCTTGCACTTACATACTCCCATAATACCTACATTGGTTTGTAAACAACAAGTGTACGTTGTGTGACTGTGTATGTTTTATCATCGAGTACACAACGGAAGTCGCAGTCCCAAGCTCAAGCGCACTGGAAGTGGGCCAAACCGCGCTCCTACCTACATCTACTGTTACCTTTGATACCTTCGCCTTTCTAACGTGGGTACCTTAGTTATTTATAAGATAAGATCAATGATTGCCCGTCAAATCTTCTATAAACTAACCTCTCATTCGCGGGAAAATTACACTTTAAGCGTTTCTTATTTTTGAAGAACACTGTAATAGGCATTTAAAAATCGTATCTTGAATTTCGGCCGTCAGATGAATACATTTAAAGTTTGAAAATATTGATGGCAAAATGAGCAGTTAATGTAAAGTATAGATAAATAAGAAGATAACGCCACAGGTAACTGTATTAATATTAATATACTGCATAAACAACGCTACAAATTATTATAATAGTTACCTAGCTCGTAGGCTGTTCATGATGTTTACTTGAGCCAGTACATAACATACAGTGCATTAAAAAATGTGGCACGCCCGCCAAACGGGTTATTGACCCGCGAGACCTTTGTGACAAAACTTGTGGGAGATGTGCCAGGCGGTCGCAGTTATGGAGCTGTGTTTTTTTTTAATTTATACAGACACCGTGCATTCAACCTTTTTCTAGAATATTAAAATTTGTATATCGTGAATGCTAAATCACTTTGTATTCGACACGTACGATGTAAGGCGGATTTAATATTGAATTTCGTGCAACATTCTGATCACACGAAGAAAAAAAAGTTCTTTTATTCTCTAATTCGTGACTTTAGGAACAGGATTATAACATATAATAGTAGGTTTTGTGTATTGTCGTTACGAATAGAGATAATTAGATGAAAAAAAAAAGAATTCTTTCGCTATAGTAGATTCCTAAACACATTTTAGCTTCTTTTATCTTATAACCGCAAACATTTCAATTTATTTCAATTTTTATTTATTTTATTTTCGATTCTTAACTTTAATTTTTTTAATTATTTTTTGATATTTTTAATAATTTTAATAATCTTAATACTAAACAACAACATAATACATAATACCTACTATAGTTTTAATATTTATAATTGTTTCAGTATTGTTTGTATTTTTTAATGTACAATTTTAATTTTTCTTTTATGCATGCTGTGATCTCCTGTAACTGAGGGTACACAAGGCCTTACTGATTTTTTTAAACATGTACAATTAATATATAAGTGTATCTCTTGTTGGAGACCCTAATAAAATAAATAAATAAAAAAAATAAATAAATAAATAAATAAACATCCTTTACTGTGGTTCGGGGGCTATTCGGGGGGTGTCCGGTTCCTATCCCCAAGAAATTTAACCTTACGCGGTCCTATTACGTTTGGGTACACACACACACACACACACACACACAAAATACACTACACCAAGATGCGAGTATTTTTTTTGCAGATTTTAAAATCAACTTCTCGACTAACGTACCTATACATATAATGTAACTATTAGTTTGTAAATACCACCGTTAAATTAAAGTTAACAACAAGCCTTCTGTATAATAGCGCCATTAAATTGGTTTACAGACGACAGGCTATAATTCACGCCCACGGTAATAACGGTATCATCTAAAAAAGAAAAAAATATGATAGCTTATTAATTTTAAATCGATGCATATCTAGTCAGTAACAAAATGTCGAAAGCGATTACTGTTGTTACCTAACAGTAGTATGAAATTATGAATGTTTTTTTCCAATACTAAGAATTATGCAAAAATCAATCACACCAAGGTTTTCAGTTTAATTACTAAACACTTGGAAATTGTGTCAATATCTGCTCACCTAGAACTGACCTCTGTTATTAGCTAAATAAAAAACACACACAGAATTGTATGTTTTTGTTTCGAAGCTAGAAAGCACATGCACATAACTAAGTTTTTTTAAAAAGTATTTCGTAACGATTATATTCGAATAGAAAGCGATAAATCAAAGATGCGATCGAATCCGGACACTCGAAATTTTCTCTCAAGATTTGTTATGTGTAAGTTACAATAGTGTAACTGTTTTAGAGGTTTGCCAGTCCGTATCGAACCATCAATGGTCAGCATGACAGCGCCATTTTTTATAAACTGACAGGCAACGAACGACCTCGGCTCTTAACGCAAGCACGATAAGCGAAGGTCTAAAGAAAGAATATTTTTTCTTCCTAATGTTTTTGTTTAGATATTAGTCTTCAGTCTTCATTGTCCGTGACATTGATGCTAAATGAAGTGTCAAGTCTGGCATTTATAACAGTTAATTCTGTAACAGACTATTATGCATTTCCTTTTACATCCAGAATGTTATTGTTAAGATTAATTAAGTTGTTAACGCCGCGGAGGTACAAGATGTAATAATGAACCCACTATCGCTATTCCGTAAACAATATTTCCCACTAAAACAAAATGAGCGAACTTCTTCGTGGCGTTCGTTTCGTGACGCTTAAGAAATTGATATTTTGTTCCACTTTTGTGTTTCACCCGAGCAATATTGGATGGGATTGAGAATTATTTTTAACGGTTTAGCCATAATGGGCTGAATACTTTTGTTTTCATTGGACTTTTTGATAAGTTCATAGGTAGAAACACACTTAATCTAGGCTATCGGTTTACTGGGACTAGCCTGGATCGTAAAATTTATCGTTGCACTTTATGAGTTATTGTTCAGTAGAGTTCGTTCTTTGGCGTTCACAGTTATGTTCTGCTTCGCCGCTGTAAATCACAATCGCAGTCACGAATACCTTTAAATATTACTATGTAGATCCACTGTCCGGAATCTGGACGGACATGCTAACAACAGACGATAATTACATATAATTATGTAAATATTTTTGTGCAGTATAGTTATAGCGTTATAGTAAATACATAATATATCTTTTTTAGGTTGAATAACTTTCACCGTTTTTTATATTTTATCAGAACTCGTTCCAAGCCTTATTTCTTTCCTAAGAACTAATAATTATTGATTGGCTTGTAAATATCGCATAGAAGCTTCTACAGAGCATCATTTCATTCCGATACGCTATTTGAATTTCTTCGACCCTCGTAAACGACCCGTGACAAATCTGAAATGACTGAAATCTTGCTTGCGCATAAGCATCTTAAATTTAGCAATATAGTATATATTTTTTACGAAATCTTTTGTTGCTATGCCAACGTTATTTACAATAATACTGTTTCACATATCGCTCTATGATTTTTATACGAATGTTTAAATTTTAAATATTATATTAATACTTGTCTCGTAGTGTCTTAAAAATATAATAAAATTGGTGTAATGGGTTCAAAATCATTTAAACATCCTATTGTGTGACTAGCCTTAGTGTTTATGTAATCTCTAATATATAAAATTCTCGTGTCACAGTTTTCGTTGCCATACTCCTCCGAAACGGCTTGACCGATTCTCATGAAATTTTTTGTGCTTATCCGGTATCTATGAGAATCGGCCAACATCTATTTTTCATCCCCCTAAATGTTAGGGGTAGTCCACCAACCCCTATAATGTGGCAAAACAACGTTTGCTGGGTCAGCTAGTTTATATCTAAACCATATGAATGGAACTGATTAAAATATCCTGTCGGTACTTTGTTGATCTGTACTAGGGCTTGAGAATCAGAGTATTTTTCAGCTCCGGAGTTGGGTTTCGAAGCTCAGATTTCAAGGTCCGGAGTTCCGGAGTTCCGGAGTTTTCAGTCTCTATTTAAATAAAAGTACAGTGGCATTTTTAGAGTGTTTATTTATTAAATAACTGTAATTGATGGTTTTATTAACCAAGAAATAATACTTGCAAGATCAAGTTATACTTAAAACAAACAAATCACAAAATCAAAAAATCAAATCAAATTCTAAAATGTAATTATTAAATCTTAATTTTTCATAGTTTGAGGAGCATGCTTAATTATTTAATTCCCTTTTTTATTTTACGGTTTATGGTTTAAGATATTTATTTTGGTTGCCGGTTGCGAATAAAATGCTATGATTATTTATGAAAATCGAAACTCCGATTTTGGATATGAAACTCCGGTTTTTCAAACGATGCTGAAATCATTCGAAACTCCGGAGTTAAACTAAAATCGGAGTTCCGGGGCTCAAGCCCTAATCTGTACACTCTAGGTGAACGCGGTCATCATGTAATCAATTGACATTGTGACTCGTGACGCATGCCGTCATCAATGAAGTGCACCCTAATGATCTAGTTCTATCATGTCTACATAATTGCTCTACATTAACTTGAATAATAACATAATATACCCATTCCTAATTAAGTATATCGTAATTGATAGGCAATCATTAATACACTAATTAATTATACGGGGAAAACGTTATGACATAACTTGGGAGAATGGATTGAATATGTACCATACTCCATTTAATCCAGCAAATTAATAGAATAAATTGTTTGGTAGTTTATGGGTCTGAGGCTTGAATACATTCTATTGTTAATATTTACAAATTGCTAATTGAGTTATTCTATAATAGATGTTCTTCAAGTCGCCTTTATCGTAAAACGTGGACTCTCCATTAAAATTATCAATGAATTGTGCTTATTATTTGCGATTTATCAAATGCATGCTGTTGGTAATGGTAATAAAATCGCACATTAGTCATAAACGGATTAATCAAAAACGGAACTAACTTGTTTTGATAAATAATTAATTAGAATCGTTGTTATCTAAATTGTAACCGTGGCAATAATACTCGATGCAATTTCGGAATTTTCTAAAAGTAACTAATGATCTTTAATGCCGATCTAATACCTGGTATTAGAAATTTCATTATTAATTACGTTTCAACCAGATCGTTTTGAAATTACGTCCATAATGTTCATATTAAACATTCAAAGGAGTGGTAGCAAAATCAATAAAAGCGGTTTTCACGGCGCATTTTTAACTTGGCTTTCAACTTGCTTAAATAAGCGAAAGAATAAAGGATAGACAGCCACATAGCATAAAGTTTGTTGGGAGAGTTAAGTCTCCTTACACGGTTAGACTATTAGTAAGGTCCAATTCGCAACACACTATGAATTGAATTAGTATGGAGCCAGGAAATCGTGACGAGGCCCTCTGTACTCCTCTTAGCGTGTCGCCGACCTTCAGATTTCAGGCCTTCAATGAGTTCTGCTCACCTAATAGGCATACTGACGATTGTCATACTCAGTTCCTAGTTCCTAAACACAGCTATTTCCCCCCGCACACCGTGGCCTTGCTTCAAACGCTGATGCATACAGTAATTTTACTACAACCATTTTCATTGAAATAACATGTGTAATGTTACAAGGTCTCTTGAAAATAGGTATAACTTACGCTCATAGTTTAATCTACTCTAATGAGTAATGTCAAGAGATTCAATAGACAACTTTAGCAGCCCGTTGGCTAGAATACGCATTCATTACAAACATGTTTGCTTTATTAAGGTATTGTCACGTCAAAATCTGTTTAAGTTATGTACGTAGGTGTTTTAAGGTCGCCAAAGATTAACGTATAGATGCCGAGCCAATATTGTTTATGTCATCATCACGTATGTGGGTCTACAACTATTTTTTCGATAGCTCCTTGACCTCCTTCGTGAGTAGTCAATTTATTTTAGGCCCAAGTAGGTTCTGTAGATGGAGAAACGTTTATCGGTAATGCACCAAGTTGTGTTGGAGTTCTGTTTTCTTCAGCGGTATTTTACGCACTCACATATACAGTAATTATATTATCGGCGATTAAAATTTATATTGAAAGGAAATTAGAAAAGCACGTAAATGATAGCAAGTAGTTGTTTATCAGTCATTTTGCGGCTTTCCAGCAATGTTGCGCGAGTTCCGGAGGCCACTTTCCTATATTTATCAAGTCTTGCAACTCTAAATGGGTGATTCTAATTAAATCTCGTAGCCTACGAGATCATCATGTTTTGTTGTGGTACATTATAAAGCTAATTTAATTTCATTTCATCAGTGACGTCATTAAAATACTGTAGTGCATGTCAATTAACATAGCTCCGTAGCGGTTTATGGAACCTGGCTGATAATGGTTAATGTAACTGAGAAGAGTAAAGTATTTTAGATCCGAATATAATTTAAAAACATGTATACGAGAGAACATCATCTGTTTAATATTTTATTGGGAATTAACGAATTAAACAGTTAAAAAAAACTGTTACAATTTACCATATCGTGATTTGATCGGAAAATTCGGCCACAGCGCCGTCTTCTATTCATTGTAATTATATACTAACATAATCATGTGAAGCATGGTAATTATTTAAAGCTGTAAGATCTTCATCAGTTCTTCCGTATTTTTGTAGTACTATTTTTTAATGTTAATAAATATATATTTTCTTTTTTTACAGTAGAGAATCCGAACTACGACCAGGGCTATTTTGGACCATGGCGCGTCTGCAAAAAGCTGCTTTACAACAGAGAGAAATGTGGCACGGACGTCTCCAAGTTTCATCCGTCGAGTGAGTATCTCATTACTAATTACAATATGTTTTAGGACGTATACGCACGAGACATGTTATTTGAAAGCCGAACATTACAAGGCTATAACAAAGACACTGAATATTAAATACCTACGTCACAATTACCACCTACGTATACATTTAATGCTCTTGCTGCAAATTTCTCATCATTACAATCAGTATTTTCTTTTGAACGCAGTAATCGCTTCATTAAGTATATGTATGTTGGTCCTTTCATCGTATCCTGCATACTTCTATTGCTAAACGTCCTTCCCTAGAGTGAGACTACAGAGATAGGTCTTCGGTTCTTCTCATCCAGTCACTGACATGTACCTTTTGCAAGTAATAGCGCCACCTGGTCGGTGAATCTCCTAAACTATGCGTTTCAGCTCAAGAACTCTTTTAGTCCTTTAGGCAGAGCTAAATTACCTTTCATTATTTAAAAACTTGTGACTTAGGAGTTCAAACCGATACGCGGATAATGTCTTATTCTTAGTCTGATTTCCACCAACTACCTTTTATCCGCCAGTACTAAATTAATGCAGTGCTCTATCGCGATTGGCGAACCAAACCAATCCAACCTCATTTATAATATTAGCCGTATTATACAGTTCGCCCTTGAGGCAAACGTTAGTCTTCTGTTTCTTATCCAATATTACGAGTATACAGATGCGGTTGCGTTATGAACGCTCGATATAACATCGTTCAGTGTCATGTTCCAGAGACATTAATTTTCAGTGGTTCAGTAAATGTATAGACTGACCTATTTTCTTGGCGACGCCCCTTGCGATTTCTTTGTTGTCGTTTTATGGCTATCTACTAATAACTCAAGCTAAGCAATAGGGACAAATTCGATAAATTAAATACCTTTAGGCGTAAGAAGTACACATGTATATATGTATATAAACTCCTGTTTTTTTTTCATAGATCTAGACTAAAATTTTAAAATGTTGTGGCTTTTATACATATATAAGCTAAGCTAAGCTGTTTCTATATCATAAAGACCCGCCGCTCAGTTGCAATTATAATTCACCTGACCTTTTAATATTAATAATCTGCAAATAAATAAATTACACAACTCTCCGCGTTAATTGTGAGGTTTAGTTAAAAATAAAATAAACCAGAACTTTAACAGACATAGACTAATAAACTCTTCTTTTAAATACGGTAACGCAAAACTATGTTAAAGGTAACTCAATCGTTTACTTTAAAGGGGGAAAGTTGTTAAAAAAGAAGCGGGCGTCGTTGAAACGGGAAGTCAAGGAAACGCGGGCTGCGTTGCCATTATGCCTTTGCCTTTATTGATTATTTTTGAAAACAGAACGCTTTGTTTACGGCTGTTATTCAAAGGTACTATAAAGTATAAGAGCAATAAGGAACGACATTAATGGCGGTCTTAAAAGATTGATTTGACATAATACATAGGTACAAAGAAATAAATTAATAATACCTGAATGTTATATCCTAATATAGCAAACTGTATTTGAGGCTTAAATTAGCATTATATGAAATACACATAAAATTAAATGCAAATAATGTTCTATACTGCAGAAGCTAAGAAAGCTGAGAAAGCTTATCACATCACACTTATCTCAAGGCAGCAAAAGATACGGTGTACGTTGATTACACGTGAAAGTTTCTATAAAATAGCTCTAACGACAATTACTTGACTAAAGCCAACCGACAGGCTAGATCGAAAATAGATACGGCTATCGCTGACCCGATGTTTTCAGTCCACTTAGAAAATTACTTCGGTTAATACTTTCCTTAATTGAATTGTTCAGCGGGGTACCTACGCTCCTTTGTTGATTGTTCACATTTTTATTGACCTTCAGCTCATCCCAGGTAAAATGACATACGTTGGATAACGATCTAATAATACGATTGTGCATACATACACTCACGCGATAGCGGTAGATATGTAAACTACAGAATGGCAATTGCTAAGCCATTATTGCATTCTAGCGTCCGCTTGTAGCTTCATCGTTGTAGTATATTGATAAAAAGTATCATATGTGTTAATGTGATGCATTTGTTATATAACTAAAAATTCTTGAATCTTCATGAAAATCTATATGTATTTTTTGTATGGAAGAGTAACAAACATATTTATTTTCTCACATACAAACGAAATTTCATATTATGTAATAGTATCAGTCAGTACCTTTAGCAAAGTCCACAAATTTGCTCCTGGCCAAATCTATGAATCTATGACATTTGACAATCATTAGTGGTAGCCAGAAATCCAGTTCAGCCCTAAGATATCGTTACGTATAGCCCAGTGATCGAGATGGGGAGGTCTGATGTCAATTAAATTCAAATAAACCTGAGTAGACTAGAACCAAATCCTAATATTTTTAAGAAATATTGGTCAAGTGTTTCTGCTATTACAAATTAAAAGTGATTTAAATGAAGTATAATATTTACAATATTGTTTGTAAATTGTCATATTCTTCCCTTTCTTTCTATATCATAAAGAATACTGCAGAATGTTCAAGTGAGGTAAATAAATTATAAATGTTTTTTCCATTAAACGTTATTAGTATCGAACATGCTCCAATTACGTTCGTATAATTTACTTTCAGTTTATCAATAGTTTCACATACTTCGAATATTCTAATATAAGTGTTAATGTCATGTAATTTTTGCGTGACTCTGTATCTACAATTTGAATAAAACTTTTGTTCACCGACTAACATGTTAGCTATCATGTCAAATTAGGTAAAAATTTGGAAAGTTTACGTGTCTAGCTTTTTCATTACCACGATCGCGAGGAGTGCCAACTATTCGTGTCACAAAATAATCATTTTTTTATTACGTTATACTGTGTTAAGGGAAAGCTTTATTAGTGTCTACCGTTTGAGTAAACACACGTAGTCCTAAGCTAACAAACGATAGCGTTCGTAGAAATAGATATGGGAGTATCGCAAGAATGTCAGGTAATGTGTCTCAGTTTAATGTGGTAACGGAATACTTCGATATGAAAGAAGACAGTGAGTAATAGTGATAATGGGAAGGCTTATAGGGAAAAATGGACGGAAAGGATAAGCTACCTCAAATAATTTTGGATGAGAATAGGATAATAAGAATTGGACATACTTTCCCTTAATTTAGCACCCGTTTTGCTGGCTCGGTTGGTCCCGTCAGTTTTCTCAGTTCAACGCACACGGGTGATAGTCCAAACGTGTTAAGTAATTAACTGATACTTAAGGTTGATTATATCTGTTACGTGCCATGTAATCGTGTAAGTAATTACCAGTGGAAGATTACCGGATTCGACGGATGTTGTTGTGACTAAATTGTGTGGGTCTCACCTTTTTCCTTATTGTTAAGTTAAGCAAAGATTTATATTTCACGGCAAACAGTTATTTGAATCTATTCTTAACCAAAAAAGACAACAGTTAGCTTATTCTTCTTCCTCCAATTTGTTAGATTATTGCTTTGATGTGGGAAATTGTGTTAACTTTACAGCCGTTTTTTCAACCATTTTAAAGTTAGACCAAATACGTTTTATATTGTAAAGGAAACCTGTCATATTATTTATTTGCAAAGAGATAGTGGTAATGTCATTCAAGTCAGTTTGAAATTCATTACTTTTAACTATTGCGGTTGATTTTGGGAGAATTAGTTTACAAGTCCAATGCCCCAGAAGATAGGGCAAGTGCATTTCTTTCTTGGTATGAAACCAAAATAACATATTATACTTGCAGACGATACATGAAGATTTTTAGCACTTCAAAATAAAAGGCTGTTCTGCTCGACGACGGGATTTTTAATATATTCATTCGTGTCGTTTTATCAGCACCTCTCATTAACCCAAACACTTTCTTTATAATATGAATTGATTTATGTAGTATTGTTTTAACGTGGGATATGAAAGTTCCAGTGTACTGCTAGAATAGCATTAAGTTATCTTGTGCGTATGTCACACGTGCCACTTAAACTATCGTAATTAAACCTATTCGTATATATTAGCGTTAGCTGTGAATAACTAGCTGAGAGAAAATGTGCTCTATTTTCTTCCTTTCGCTTTCGTTGAACTTAACACTCACTTCAAGTCGCCTTGCTTTAATGTTAATTGGTAGGGACCCTTCTCTATTAAAAGATCTTACAGATAGGTACTTACTCATGAAAGGAACATAATTATATCTACAGATATGGTACTCATCCATAGTCCGAGCTGATAAAAATAATTCTTAGGAAAACAACCTGCTCCGACGCTTAACTTCTACTACTTGGGGTGCAGCTCCTCAGGTAGTCAGAACAACAGGCCTAGCTCTGCTTCTCTGCGGGTGAATATGCATGCCCAGTGTGGCATCGATCCTCCCATGTCAGAGAAGTAGATACCGCTTTGAACGACACCTGTCGAACTATAACAGGTTGCCTCAAACCAACACCGCTCAACATGCTGTATCCCATTGCTGGTATAGCACCCCCACAAATTCGCAGAGAGGTCTTGGTGGCGTTGAAAGACAAAAACAGCTTTCTGATACAAGACACCCGATGTATGGTGCCCACCTGCCGACACAACGTCTAAAAAGCCGACATAGCTTCCTCAAAGCGACGGAGGCCGTGTCGGGTTGTCCAGATGAAGCCCGGCGTTCACTTTGGAAAAAAGGTTCCCCCCTCCAGCTAATACCATACACCCTGAAGAAAGGCTTCCTTCTGGTTTCGATCTTCCCTGGCCCACATGGAAGTCACTAAACCGACTCCGGACTCAAGTGGGTAGAAGTAAATGACATGAACAGGTGGGGTTACATTGACGAAACAGGGATGGCCTGTCGATGTGGTATTGGCCCCCAAACCATGTCGCACCTACTTTCATGCCCTTCGTGCCCCAACACCTGCACGTCGAGAGACCTTTGGTTTGCCACTGAAGGTGCCGTAAATGTGGCATCATTCTGGGCTCGTCAGATTTAATGGCCATATTTACTTAAATGTGGGTATTAAATTTGACGACATTTATGTTCCATCGACACGAAGAAGAAGAAGAAGAAGGAAAACAGCAATGTTTTTTTTTTGATCTAGGAATCGAACCTAAGACCTCACGCTCTGCATCCGCGGTTTCGCGACCACTAGATCAGTGAAGAAGTTAAATAAATCAATCATTGTCGATTTATACGGGAGAGTATTAACAAGATTGTATGATATATCGGATACAATTTACCCTTCCGAATCATCAATCATCATCATCACCATTATCATTCTTTCTTCTACTGGGCACGACCTCCTCTCAAAATTAGAGAGGTCATTAATTGTGCTTACCATTTATTAGTGTTTATATCAACTGCATCTTAACATTCATTACTTTTACGCGTCTAAGGTTAAGAGGGATTAGGCAATAGCACAGCAAGCTGTCTTGGTATTAAAAAATGTCACAGACCACATGGTCTAGGTCCCATAACGACAAGATTAGGATAGATGCGGTTTTAAGGACGATAATTGATGATTCTGCAGGATTCAGCTCTTATAGAAAAGACGTTACCGTAGTCACGATGTTTGCACTGTTTATTTCTTTCTACAATACTGAAAATATTTTCCATTTCAAACATAATAATATACTTAATAAAACAACCTAATATGTGTTGCCAAGTTATCGCATCCGTAGAAACCTATTTTCCTAGTTACAAGTTGTGATAAGCGCTGCAGTTTACTTGTAATCATTTTCTTACAGCTCCATAGTTATTGAATACGAATGTTCCAGAATGATTAAATATGTACAAAGTGGTTTAGTCGTGAATTAATAATAGAGATACTTTCCGACGTTTTTATAATGTGTGGATTTAACTGTACTAGGACATAACATCGTCTCTGAATACCGTAATCATCTAGCTGTATAGCTGTGACATATGCCATTTTGCCCCTAAGATAAAGATAATTTGTTTAAAAAAAATGGTTATAGCTGCAATTCTAATCTATATTGTACCTTAGTTTAATTCCACTCCCTTTATAAAGTTCTGCAAAAGAAGGTATTTGAACCTAAATTACAGCATGGCAAATTGGCATTTAAGGGTCATTTCTTGAAGTTTGTTGATCGTCATATCGTTACTCAACGAAAACTTCGCAGGACGCGTCCTATATAAAAGTAATAAAACCTCGCTATGTTCTATGTACGAAAAGGAGCGTAAAGATGGCTATCAATATATTCAACGCAGTTCAGTAACTGTTTACTCCGGTACACGTGATGCTAAAACAATGTCATTGTGCAGTAGACGTGCTTGTGTAATGCTTTCATTGTTTCAAAGCATCCTTCGTTTAATGCTCGAGGCAAATGCCGCGGAAAATTAGTACATCTACTGTCAATGCAGTTTTTACCTTGACCTATAGCTGATAAAACACAATTCTTTAATGCTTTTACGTAAAATTTTGTTGCATATTGAAACCCGAATTCTTGAAGATTTTTAATACATACCGTTAGTTTTTTATCACTTCATTGCTCCTAATTAATATCCTTTTAGGTTTTAAATCAAAGCTGCCCAAGTCCCGAAGATTCTTCGAGGTTGCACCGTCTTGACTAGTTAGGTCTTGAATATGGCGACTGCTCTGGTCAGGGTCACATAAAATACCAAATATCGAAACTGGAAATGATAAAAATGATCAAGGTCTAATCGAATCCTGTAGGGATCGTGCTGAATGCATTTGTGTATTCCATGCCCCTGAGGATAGGTCTGGTGTCGCCAGGCTAGTTATAAGCCGGTAGGTCACGCACTGGGTTCAGTCTGACACACCCTGACGTCTCCCCGATCCATGACAATCCTACCCACAATACTGCAACTTGAATAGTACACTTTTTATTTAGTGAATTTAATATTTGTCTGCGAAATTAACTAGCCGTCTGAATAGTTTTGGGCAAATTGTAAAAATAAAAATAGAATAATGTCGAAATTGGCTGCAACGCTCATTCAAATTGTTTTCGCGTGTAATTCATGTAGCGTGTGACACAAATAGGGGCCTGAATGAACGACCCGCGAATACCAATCCTATTGTAAGAATGGTTTACACAGGTGTTCAACGCATCGTGTTAGGATTCACCGCGAGCCGCTCGCCATATTCGTGAATCGAGATCTTGGTCGAGGAAGTGCCTACTAGGCCATTTATTACGTAATACTTCATAATGCTTGAGGTTTACGAGTATTCCCCTTCTACCTACTACTTAGCATGTATATGCAGTAGAAGGGAAAAAGCATTTTTTCCTCGATTTGTTCTCTTATTGTATTATCCTTACATTTCATTTCTTTTTGGATATACGATATTCAAGGTACTACCAAGCTCTAGACTATTATGGAAGAGGCATAAGTACTGGTGATTATTTCAGATAAATACAATTATAGAATTAGTAGAAGTAGTTAGAACTGGTGTTTTTATTGCCCTCTATACTTTATTATATATTATTATTAATTTTAATCAACATCTCAAGATTTAAGCAACTGAATTACGACGGAACTGAACTGAACGAAAGAAGTCTCGAAAAGGTTTCATATTCCCACGAACATAAGAATACATACATAGAATGTATACATGTATACAAGGAAAGAATTCGGAATTTATATTATTAATATTTACCACATTCCGGCTCCTAACGAGTTATACTAATTATAATATATGGTATTTAATCATTATAAAGTTCATTTACTAATAAATGTTTACATTATTTGTGGTCATAACAATATTTAGAAAATCCGAATTCTGTAAATTTTCCTGTAATTACGGAGTTATAGGAGGAGGGACATTCTTTGATCGGAATATATTTTGGCCGGTTTTTGACGGAAGCTAATAAACCTTTTGGCAAAGCAGTTATTTTGTGCTAACATCATTACTTGATTCATAATAAGGAAATCTATGTAAGAAGCACCATTGTAATGCTATATTTTGGGCATATATTAAGGTTTTTCAAAAATGCCTGTTGCGAATAATGACCATGTGTTGATGAAAATGACAATACAATGAGGATAAATGACTAATGTTATGAACAATGACTTCTGATGTTAATGGGGGTAAAAAACGTCCAAATAAATAAATCAAGCACAAAATTAACAATCAACATAATTTTAATAGTAAAATCACAGTTTGTTCAAGTATTGTTTGATTCACATAATTTTTTTACTTTTTATACATAAACCTATATTTAATACTTGACTTATTGCACAAGATTGAACAATGATCGTTTGATATATATATGTCAGCCTAGAAAATCTAGCCAGCCTCAAAATTTTGATAGTTTGATATAAATTGTACGTAGATCATACATATGTCAAAAGACCATTATTTATATTATTCTCACCCACTAGTAATACAAAGTTATAGATTATACTTCGAATACAAATAAACATTCTTGTCTCACAATACCAATTACAACAATATTAATCGTGGCAAACATTTAAAATAAAGCTAAACGTATTTATCAGCACTCAACACCATCAATCTTTCTATTATTTCAACGAATAAATATCTAAGGATTTTTTCCACTTAGTAAGATTATATTATAAATATATTGTCTTTTTATAAATTGTAAATAAAAAAAACAGTTATTGGGTAGTTTTTAAATCAGGTATCTTCCTAAAAAAAAATAATTAAAGTAGCCTTTCTTACTATTTATTCATAAACATAATATCTTTCCTATCAGTCATAATATTTTCGGTTACACACGCGCTCACATGAGCCTAACCCAATCTGTCTTTACCTAACAAACATGAATTACTTGTTTTTTTATAAAAATCATATTTTATGAAAAAAAAAAACACAACGAAACAACTAATCTTACTTGTAAATCTGCTACAGAAAATTGACAGATGGGGGTAGGTTGATGTGTTGGCCGTCTGCACAATCACAGCTAGTTATACATAATTATTAATGAAAGCGAAACATAATTAATAGAAAAAAAATCAAAACATCTTTGATGTTGATGGTTTAGGATCTTTGAAAGGATCGATGTTACCGTGTTTTATTGTTACATCAGAAAGAATGTTTATTTTTTTTGAATTATAAGTGTGATGATTGTCCTTGGACATCGGAGCAACATAAGCAGGATCAATATTTTCAACATATTCATGATTATTATTTGTGATACGACCTAAATCATACCCATGAATACATTTTTTATCAGCGTTACAATCAAAGCAACTTAGTGTTCTTAAAACTGTTTGTGGGACTGTTACATCCCAAAGGACCTGATACACTGAAAGGGTGCCCTTAAATGGTTTCAAGTTTGGAATCAAGCTTTCTTTTTTTATGATCTCACTTCCATCCACTTTTTTAATAGTAATATTTTCGACTGTGTTTATTATCAAGTCATAAAATTGATCATATGTGCCAATATCTTGACCATAAAGAACCATGCGATCGGCAGTCCTCTTAAGGACTGCTCCCACGCCATCCGGAGCACCCTTTCCATGTCCAGCTTCGGAATAGTTCCATGTTATTTTAACGATTTGAGGAAAATCCTTACGTATTTGACTTATTATAAAAAACATGTATTTGTTCCTGTATTGGGACGACGGAGAATCGGATAAGAAGTGTAACGTGTCTATAAAGGGATTTACTTTAAGAACGTGTTGTATTATGGGCACCAAATGAGCCCAAATAGCTGGTGCGTCATGACGCAAACAATCACTGATTGTACATGCTGATATAGGGGTTACACAGCCTGAACTAAAATTGTGGGTATACATAACCGAAGTGTGTAGGGAAACTTGCTGGCGACTGCCCCCGAAATGGAACGACTGTACTTCAGCAGCAAATTTCAAGGAATAATTTTCCGAAAAATCTACATGAAGACAAGCATCCTGAAGCGTAAGGTTCTGTTTAAGCGTTTTAATGGAACTATATTGTGAAACAATTTTAAAAACGTGATTATAAAAAGGTATCAAATCTGCTTCAAGTTTCTTTATAGCTGCTGAAATACTAATCGTATCTTTAAATTTTTGTGTTAGCTGTTGTTGTTTTTTGCTTCCGTTTTTAAGTATAACTTCTTTTACTGATTTTTTCCATTCGTAAAAGGTAACATTGCCATCAGAAATGTTAAAATACTCGAGTTTATTTAATGCGCAATTATTACAGGTTCTATTTAAACAAGCCGAACGCCTAGGGTCACAGCATAGCTTGGATAGTACCTCATCACTAGATTTTACATTTACTATGCCAGCTTTATAAAGAGCTTTTATCAACAAATCTATATTACAATGACGAGAACATAAACAGGTATCCCTATTTATCGGTTTTGGAAACACTGTCCAAAAAGGCCTCAATTTGCAGAAATAGGAGTAACTTATTCTTATGTTGCTCTCCGATCGAAATTTGGAATATAGTGTTTTTAAAGGTGAATTAAGATATCGTTTCTGCATCTTTATTTTGTTTTTCGTAACAAATTCTTTCTTACCTGCAGCGATACTGCTATTTGCATCATCAGTGTAGAATTGTCTAACTTTTTCCACATACCATTTTTCTTCCGCTTCTATGCCAACTTTAGTTTTTGACTTACATAAAACTGGCGTATAATAATTGTCGTCATTTGTTTGTTGCTTATTGAGAGTTTTATTTAATCTTTGTATGGTTTTCCTTTGGTTTTCAATTTTCTTTTTATATTTATTAATAATGCTAATCAGTTGACTTTTCTTTTTACGTTCTTTGTTCCTAATTTTTCTTACCGCCTCTTTTAGGGCTGCAGAATATTCATTTAAAGGATCTTCTTTCTGTTCTGTAACATCAACACTAGACTCTTCTGCTGCTATTGGTTCTATAGCTACAGCATCAAATGTAGGTTCCTTCTCTTTTTCTCCCTTTTTACGTAGTCTGTATCTAAGATATCAAGAACATTTGATGTCAAGAACATAATCTATACATATAATAAAATGGTAGGAAAGTCAAAACTGTACATTGAATATTTTTTTAAAAGAATACTTGGGGTGTGATCTACAATCGATACCGAAGCCAAAAATATAGTTTTTAGATTTTTTGTCTGTCTGTCTGTAACTCAAAAAGTACTGCATGGATTTAGTTCAAATTTAGCACGAATATTATTGAGAAGTCGGGTCAACATATAGGCTACATATTATCACGCTATCACCTACGGGGAACGACCAGTGAACTCTTATTTCTTCAACGCATTTACGCAGACGAAGTCGCGGCTAGTATAAGATATACAATGTATGTACCTACCTCTTAGAATTCTCCTTCCATTTTTTCCTTTGATCGCGTTGGGTACGAGGAGTTAGTTTGGAAATTGACTTCAGTTTACCCTCTTCTTTTCTTATTTTATATTTGTTGCGCCTTTTTTCCTGTTCAATAGCCAAAAGCTCTGGATCATTTTTAATTTCTTGATATCTGCGCTTCTGACAGAATCTCTGTTTTGCTTTACGACTTTCTTCAGATTGCTTCTTCCTAGGCATGTCGATGTCTTATCTAAATATATTAAAATAAAATAAAAAAATTAAACAAGCATAAACAATTATGTAAAGAACAGCTGAAACAGGTAAGTACTCAAAGCAAGTCATGTAAAAAATTCGTAAAATATGGTCACATTTTGGTATTTTACGTCTATACTTACGTACGAGATAGTAGTACCTACCCAATGTTGACACTTAATTAAGTGTGATGTTTAAACAACAATATCAATACTCCGCGTCATTAACTTAATAAGTTGTCATTGTTAAAAACATGGACGTCATTAATCTAACCCATCCGTCATTATACTTTACATACGTTTTCAGGATAATGATATTATCAATAATGACGATCACAAGAAAACATGTCGGAACTTGTCGAAAATGAAACGATCTTGCTTAAAACACCTCAAGAGGGATGTCAAACCCTTTAGCGATATAAATGAAAGCAGAAATTATCATGAGCACAATAGTTAATTGCTACGATATGCTAAAAAAGGATAATGACTTTAAAAAAACACATTTTGGAGAATCAAATTCAAACTTACCTTTCAGAGAAATCCGACACGTGCAGTCCGTTCAAAGTATGTGGCTCAACTGAGGGGCGCCGAGGGGAAGCCCGTAGGCACTGAACTGACTTTGTTTGAGTTTTCGGGACGTAGATAAATTGCAAACATATTTTGTTTTAATAATGATGATTTTGTTGTAACAATTTTTAACAGGCTGATTTTTTAATTTGTTTATTAAGTGAAAAGTTTTAAATTATTAGGATTGAAGATATTAGATCTTTGAAGTCAACTTCGCATTTAAAACAAATATTTTTATTGGTATTTGAATATTTTATGTGACCAAATAGCCGGAAACAGGCGTTTGGGACACAGGAGTTAATGACGATTCTTGTAAATTTTTGCATATAAATGTAATTAAAAAAATATATATATTTGTTTTTTGTCAATGGATAGTTGCACTAGTAGTTAAAGTATCGGAAATCATTTGGTTTTCTCCTATTGTAGTTTTATTAGTCAGGATACTAAGGCCAGAATCGTTTTATCCTCAACATTGGAGAATGTCCCAGGAACGTATCTGTCTATTACAAGTTATCAGTTTGTTTATACATTATATTGCATTACTGTGGTTGCAGCGTAAAAACTTCAATGACTCATTCGAGTAATCAGATGCAGTGCACGATTGCGTGTTTATTTAATCATCATTGACTTTATCCTTAGGAGACTTGAAAAAAATATATATTTATTTATATTTTTTTCAAGTCTCCTATATATATGTATTATTATTTACTCAGCGCCTTGAGCGGTGGGTTCTAATTCATACTATACTAACGTATAGCTTATAACGTTATGTTTGACTATACAGTTAGCCACGGGTTCTCCTTAACATGTACGTTTTTAGTTCAATTTTATAATTGACTAGCTTATGCTCGCGTCTTAGTCTGCGTAAAATTAGTAATTTTATTGCCACTCCCTTTTCCCCTTTTAAGGGATGATTTCCGGGACGAAAACTATCCTATATCCTTCCCCAGGAATCAAACTATATCTATACCAAATTTCATCTAAATTGGCTCAGCGGTTATAGCGTGAAGAGGTAACAGATAGATAGACACACTTTCGTATTTATAATAATAGTAAGGATTAATAAATTAGCAACGTATGTTTAATATGGAAATCCTATTCATTTTTCAAACGATCATCATCATACGATTTACTCTCAAACGAGATTGGGATCTCGTTTAAGAGTAAAAACGTATTATGTGTGGGTGGCGCTATACGTACTCGTGTGTTTAAATAACCTACGTAAATTATGCTATAGGTTGTGTTGAGCTAAGTTCTATAGAAGTAGGTAATTATATTCAACCTTGCAATGTCGTGAGTATTGTCATTATCATTGTTAACAAAGTATTTATGACAATTATTTCTATCGCTGACCGTATCAGTGACATTTTTATTAGTTTCTAAATAATCGTTTCATAACATTGATATTTAATCAGTAGTTTACGCTCATTGATGGCATTGGCAATGGCAACGTCGTGGTAGATCGAAAAGATTTAAGTAATTACGTACCTACCCGTACTTCCGTTTGCTGTCAGTTTAGTAAAAACTTTAACGGTTTCTGCAGGGGTTGGCAACGCATATGCAAGCCTTCTGGAATTGCAAATGTCCATGCAATGGGCCTCATCGTTTGCCTCCTTATCAACATAAAAAAAAAACATTTCTTTTACTTTGTCGTCGAATGGGCGCAGTAGGTTCTAAGATCCTATAGAAGATAGAGGATGTGGGGTCTGTTACCAATAACGGGACACCAGGCCAATCCTAATACATGTCATTAATACGTGCAACGCTGACATTATAATATAATCTATAGTTCAAACAGGCGTGACTCACGTCACAAGTCACAACACCGCGAAACGTGCAAAAATGTCGCCTGTCTCCGCGACGCCCGCGCCGTTGCATTTGACAGACTTCAATAGTTTCAACATGCCTTGCTAAACTAAACGAGAGATTCTCGATTCGACGCGTGCGTTTTTGCAAAATGTCTGAATGAAACCAATCTGCATGGATGATTCTGTTTCGTGGACAATGTTCCGCACATTCGCCGCACTTTAAACGCTCAAAGGTTGTCTGGTGAAAATAAATACTTTGCTCTAAAACTCCGGATTCGCTGAATAATTTCACTTTCCAAATTTGACAATAGGTGTGAATTATTATTAAAGTGCTCAGATGGCGTTGCTAAGAAGAAAAAACTTCATAGTTTTAAATCAGTACCGGAAACTTTTCGGCTACACCATTTACAGGGAGAAGAAATTATATAAAATCGAAACATTACATTAAAAATCTCAGTGCAGATTAATTTATCAGTTTCTAAATGTCATCATATTCCTTTTTTGCTGTTCTGATTGTATAGAAAATGAGAGAGATAACGTCATCCTCAAACTTGCGACCCCAAACGCTTTCGATACACGGGTACAACTTGAAGTTGACATAACCGGTCCCCGTACTAACGCTCTCCAAAACATGCATATGACGTCATGCTAAAGAGCAACACTTGGAAGTAGGAATGCGTTCATTGCCACACCTGTTATCATATTTTAGTTTTAGGACCCCTATTAGTCGCAAGACCTACTTTGACGTTTTGAAGCTGACCAGTAAACGTTTACAATAATGCTTTCTTGATATATTTTTGCTTTGTTATTTGTTTTTTAATCATTACTCGTTTCATTCTTATCAAGATAAGCTTGAAGAAACTGTCCTTAATATCGTTGGTGACATCATTTTCCTCATTGCATCTTGCAGTGTCGAGAAAACAATCATTCGCGAATAGCATTTTCAATGTCACGCCATTGTTTTGTGACGATAATTGCTTTTTAAATGAAGTTAAGACTTTACTTACCATGATATGAATATAACATTTATTAATTATTGACATCGTTTCATAAATATGTCCACAGAATTTTTACATCATCAATCAACGGGTCTCCTCATCATTTAAGGCTATTAGGCTAATTGTAGCCTGCCAACCCTCAGTAAGCTAGCCTGGATTTCCAGGCTAGCTTACTGAGGGTTGGCAGATTTCACACGCCATCGAGAAAATCTCTCTTCTCTACGATGTTTTCCTTCACCGTTTCTGCATTTAATATAAACGCATGTCACTTCGAAAACCCAGTAATGCGTGCCCTGGGATCTAATTCGAGACCTTGACTTCATAGTCTACTGGTCATACCGCTAGGATGTTACAGCTTCTACGTAATTCCTACATCTTTATTATCGCCAACGTTGCATTATTTGGGCATTCAATTGTTTGATTAAAGCAGTAAAAGAAAAGTTAAAGACATACTGGTATTGTATTAAAGTTTTATTTCGAATAAACAGTTTAGTTGACGGTAGTGCACGCTGTATCAGTATGGTGCCTTCTCCAGTCTGTTGTTGACCAATTCAATAAAGCGTTCAAAGCTTTCTGAGACGTATTCCTCCCTTTGTTGGATACGAACCGAACCCGTTTTAGTAGGATCTAGTAGAATTTGATGCTACTAGCACACAAATTCTATTTTATATTGGACGCAACTCATCGGCACATACACATACGGACTAGGTAAAGAGAAGTCCTATATATATTTGTTATTAACTTTTGACATAATATTATTGTATCCCCTCTCGAGGTTCTGACATTCTAGCGTTCCCTACTTTTTTAATATAAAGGCACAGAATATATTTAAAAGAGGACAGTTGGTTGATAAGCTACATAATTACAAAAAGCGACGATGATTCATGCTCTTTATACATTTTATGTTTCTTTATTCAGTGCAGTTCCCCATAGGAAAAAGACCAGCCCGGGCTCCGAGTCTTAATAGTAGAATAGCGCGCGCATACGTTGCGGCGCGGCTAGTATGTAAATTTACGTCTACTGCCAATATATAGCCAGCCTGTAATAGTGGACTAGAGCCTAATAGCCTAACTTCTATCAACTTACCCAGTCCAGGGACGGACCTGCAACCGCACACAACAGTGCCTGCGTCGATCCCGGTAATATCTAAATGCGTTGACAGCGCGGCGCAGCGTTGTTGTTGAAGTCTTTTTTCCTTTCCACTTTCTCCTAAACTGTCTTTACGTAAATAGAATACAACATAAATTTGTTTTTATTTCCTGATTTAAGAATGTAATACAATCTCGGTGATTATAAACCGTGGTTTGCATTTTTGTTTTGAATACAGTGATCGTTTCAAATTGTTGAAACATTAAATTAGACGTCTACAGGATGTCTCGCATGCCGTTAACAATTAGTTTATCCGCTTCCAATACTTCTAATTACGACAGTTTAATTTCCTACTGTGATTCTTAATTTATGTAATCCTTAATTACACTTGTTTTTTATATCATATTGAGCTCTCCTTTTTTGCAAATTAAGGAAAAAAGTATTAGCTAGGAACTTGTTACAAACATGCTGGAAACATGTTGGGATCACGCATATCAAACATAAGATAGCATACGCAATAATACAAAAACATATTTTAAAATAATACCTAGTTTTAACTCAACAATATATTACAGGGACACTCCTCGAAACATGTTTCATTATTTAATTTGCATTACATTTCATGAAACAAAATAAGGAGTATTACGTAAGATACATACGTACCTACTAATTTGTGAATTACAAAACATAGTTAAAGAGGTGTCCATTAGTTTTAAAAACTGACCTGAAACATGTCACTATGGTCAACCTTGAAGCTCGACCCAAATATGCAAAACACATAGGCAACACATTATCTTACTAATTACAGAACGCTACAACTGTGGACCTGGACAAATTTTGTATTTAGACACATTTAGACATTTATTATATTCCTTTAGTTAAAACTTGATGACCCGCGCAATTTCGTTTGCGTATATTTTAATATTTTTTCCCGTTTTTGCAACATTTTCATTTGTGCTCTGCTCCTTATGGTCGTAAAGTGATGTTACATAGCCTATTACCTACCTTGTTAAATGGACTATCTAACACATTTTTTCAATTGAAAAATCAGATTTATTATATTAGTTCACTTCAAAACGGTTTTTTTTTTCATATGATCCTAGTTACTGTTAATCTGTATTTTTTCATGCCAAGCTTGCGCCTTTGGTCATTGACATAGAATAGATTTTTTATTTGTTTCCTCATAGACGAGAGAGATTATATTTTATAATTGGGTTTATCAATCATTTCAATCATTTTACGTACACTATGACATAATTACAAAATAAACTATTCATCTGTTGAAGAAATATTTTGTAGTCGATAGACGTTCAAAGTTTAAGCAGTCACAACTTTTGTGAAATAAAATGAGTAAGAGGAAAGTTGTGGTTGCGTGAGTCAGGTCCGATGCCAGTCAGTCAGCCAGGCCTTTATGTCAGTCAGTTGTCTAGTTTGGATCCGTCCCTTAGCGCTAACTTGAGTGAGAAATTTTATTTGCTAATTATATTCGCAGAAAGGCGAACAATATTATTCCTAGTGTTGCCCTCGGTCGTGAGCACAATTACATTAATTAAAGTAATTAAAAATTGTTGATTCAAAATGAGTTTAGGCGCGGAGGTTAATTTATAAAAAACCTACTTATATTAAATAGTGCTTGTTTCAAAGTGTTCGTCGTATAATAGAATATACAGGGATATAATTGTGTGAGTAATTAAAGTGATTTGTTTTCAATGGATCTTGAAGAAAGTTTAATATCATACTCGTAAACTCTCATTCGAAAAATCATCTTTTTATTTAAAATAAAGGATTAAATTATACGTTTCTATGGTAATATGATGTTTTTTGCTTTACTACAAAAGCTTTACTTACCTATACTTTTTGAGAGACATTAACTTGTTATGTATCAGATGGGGCATATTAATATTACATAATACTATCACAACTTCCTAAAAGGTTTTGTGGTTACAAACGCAACTGCTGAGCGCGAGATCCTGCGTTCTATTCTCAGGTTGAGGCAGCCTTATTACATTTTGCTTAAAATTCTCGCCCCCTATATTGCATACGATCTGCCCACCCCACTTTCAGCAGTTTTTTATGAACATTAGACCAATTCGACTGTTGTACAAGCGTGATAGTTTGATCCTTATGTGACGCATTCATTTCATCCTGTGTCCAACTCCAGTAGTAGGTCACGCCTGTTGTCCCCGAAGGGTTAGGCAGAGGTGTAAAATAGTTCACCCACTTTTCGCTGGTATGTTATAGGTCCCATATAATAGGGAGCCAATTGCCATCAATCGGACACGAATCCAAACTCCGAACTACTGAGAATTTAATAGCAAAACCCAATAACGCTCGTCACATCCAAGATCTCTTCCTCAGCAGTTGCTCTTACGACTTCCAAATCAATGAGGTACTCAGTGATGAAGTTTACATCTTCATCATCAACCCATTAATGTCCCACGGCTAGGCTCGGGTCTACTCTCATTTGAGAGGGATTACGCTATAGTGCACCACGCTAGCCTACTGCGGGTTACCTCACGATGTTTTCCTTGACCGTTTGAGCATGTGATAATACGCACATAACTTCCGAAAAGTGAGTGGTTTGAACTCGAAACCTTTGACATTTAATTGCTGGGAAGTTTGTTGCGCCGCTTCTTCTTCCCAGCAAAAACACTAGGAAGCGGTGAAGGGCGGGGGTTTTTGGGGGCTGTCTTTGTTGTCGACGTTCAAAAAGAGCCAATTAAATTTGGCCTACTCAGAATAAATTATGTTTTGATTTGATTTTGATTTTAGTCCACTGGTCACACCACTAGGCTACTTTAAATGAACAAAGTTAACATAAACATTTATAAAATGTTTGTTTCAATCTTTCCAGCGGCGGTTTACATAGCGGGTGTTGTTGCCTCCGTTGGCGTGGCGGTGCTCGGCGTGTTCTGTGTGCTGTCAGTGCTGCAGCTCGCGATGATCTCCTCCAAGGAACGCGTCGCCGTCAAGTATACCCACCTCGTCATGATGAAGTTAGCGCTGGCGCTATTAGCCAGTAAGTACACTTTTTTTCATATTGAAATAAAACTTTTTACGAAATTTATCGCGGTATATTGATATTATTTATGACTAGCTGCCTCCCGCGGCTTTGCCTATGTGTGAATCCAAGTAATAAACTGCAAACATGCAAATCCCTGAAGGCGTTTTTGCGTGAAGGAGTAACAAACGACGAGATGTATGAATGTGGACAAGGCAAAAGTGGTATGCAGGGACCGTAGCGCGTGGCATTCTGTAGTTTCTGCCTACCCCCACGGGAAAAAGGCGTGAGTGTATGTATGTATGATTAACAAACATCCATCCAAAATTTCGCGTTTGCGGCGAGCCTATTGCCATTAACCGGACACGAATCAAAACTCCGAGCCGCTATTGAGAATTTCACTGAAAAACCCAATATCACTTTGCTCGACCTGGGAATCGTAACTGTACGACCACTAGACCAACGAGGCAGCTACTATTTACTCCATAAATAATATTAGGATCTGAGATCTACCAACCTCAATTTCAATTCAATCCACCGTATCAGAATTTCTAATCGGTAGCCCAACATCCTGGGATGGGCATTGGATCATTCTGGGGTGGGCACGGCCCACCCAGCTCTCCTCCTAGGTACGCCCATGGTTAGGGCCAGGTCTACAAACCCATTGTAGCTCTGTCTCATGCTTCCACTCCATTAGTCATTAGATTGCGACTCGGTGGCGCATTGGCTGAGCGATCGGTTTGTGCGTCACGGGTTGCGGGTTTGATCCCCGCATGGAGCAAATATTTGTACGTTCTACAGGTGGTTGTTCCGGGTCTGAGCGTTTGTGTATGTGTACATTTGTGTTTGTAAACGCACCCACGACACAGGAGAAAATCCTAGTGTGGGGCAACGTTATATAAAAATAAAATAAAATATATTTATATTTATAGTTTTCGTTATGAGATTTATATACTTTATAATTGTTATTTCAGCGTTGCTGTCGATAGTAGCAGCAAGTTTGTTCGCCGTACAAGGCGATGACAGAGGTTTTTACGTGACGAGGGGAGAAGCTTTCTATGTTCAGGTAAGAGAAAATTGAAAAGCAAGGATTTCAACAAATTATGTAAAGAGTACTCTTTTGATCCATTCAATACCAAGAGCGCAGTGGCTTGTAGGCAGCTAAACCTTAATTTTTCAAAATTTAACCAGATAATTTTTATAGTAATTTGTTTTTTTTTCCTTTTCTTCTAGAAATTTTGTTTGTATGAGATCGCCTGTTGCTTTGTTAATACATAGCTATGTGTGCTTCTATCACTATCAGTGAGAACCTATAATTGGCTTAATGTTGTCAATCCTATAAATTAGACTTTTTTTTGTATAGCTGTTGGTTCTCCTTATAATAATAAATAAAAATAAATAAATAAAATGTATTATACACTCTCGCTTAGTGAACATATTTTAAATATTAATTATATATATAGTTAATAGTATATATAGTTATGTCTGTTAGAATGTTATGTACGCGAAGTATCTTAAAAACAAATAAAATTAATAACACATGCAATTAAATTAAATGGATAATTTACCAGTCTGAAATTTTGTATAAATAAAGTTATGTATTCTTTTTATATTATACATTTGTAATTTGGTTGTGAAGAACTGATGTCAACACACTTGAAATATTTATTTATTTCTTTTTATTTGACGACCTGATTAGCCCAGGGGTAGTTAATGCTGCCTTCTGTGCTATGGGTCCCAGGTTCGAATCCCGGTAGGGACAAATGCTTGTCTATGAGCATCAACATTTGATTCCGAGTCATGGATGTATCTATGTATAATAGGTATATATTTACAAAAAAGTATATATGTAGTATATCAACTATCTAGTATCCGTAACACAAGCCTCGTTGCTAACCACGGAACTAGATGGCGCTGTGTAATAATGTCCGGACATATTTATTTATTTATTTAAATTTATTATTTACAGATCGTGAGCATAGTAATAAACTCGATCTTGTTTATAATGTCGCTGTACGACGCGCTGTTCTCGCGGCGGGCGGGCGGCGACCCCACCAACCCTCTGGGGGAGCCGGAGGGGACCACCATCAACAATCCCGGCTTCAAAGAAGGAAGAGGTTCGTACCCCAATGTGTTAAAATAACTACTGGGCTGGTGCACGCCCTAATTAGTCCAGCGGTAGTTAACTCTGCCTTCTGCGCTATGGTTCCCGGGTTCAAATCCCGGTAGCGGTAGGGTTTGTGTGATGAGCATTAACATTTGTATCCGAGACATGGATGTATCTATGGAAATAAAGTATATAATTATGTAGTATATCAACCAACTGGTATCCGTAACGCAAGCCTCGTTGCTGAGCTCGGAACTAGATGGCGCTGTGTCATAATTTCCAGACGTATTATTATGTATTTGTTGACTAGTAATTACTAATTATGTACTTTACTAATAAGACCCATGCCCAGGACTGCCCAGCAGTGAGACAATAATTGGGTTGATGTAGAATTAATACTACTATGTGTTATAGAACCTAAGTGTTTGTAGACTTGTTTGACGATTCCATTAGTGCGCTGGCTGAGCGATCGGCTTGTGCGTCACGGGTTGCGGGTACGATACCCGCACGGAACTAATATCTCTGGACATTATGACACAGCGCCCTCTAGTTCCGTGGTAAGCAACGAGGCTTGTGTTACGGATATTAGAAGGTTGATATACTATATATATACTTTTTTTATTGTAATTTATACATACATATTATACATAGATACATCCATGACTCGGATACAAATGTTGATGCTCATCACACAAACATTTGTCCCTACCAGGATTCGAACCCGGCAACCGTAGCACAGAAGGCAGCGTTAACTACCGCTGGGCTAATCGGGTCGTCAGTATGGATATAGATAATAAATTACACGAGATACTAATGGCTACATTATTACTGATTACATTACTCTGTATAATCATAACATTTTTAATTTCAGGGATATCCATGACGGACGCGTCAGGGAAGCCATACAGCACCAACGGCCATGGGAGCGTCGCCTCAATGAACACGACGGCTACCACACTCACTGGCATGTCCGACGCCAGCACCATCACCCGCTCGCCGCTGCGGTCTTCGCTCAAGAAGCCCCGGCCCCGGGAGGGCGAGCCTGGCGGCCTGGGTATACAGAACCCAGGGTACTCGGGCCACTCGCCACCCCTAAACAGGAACGGGAGCCAAAAGAAAGTGCGCATACAAACGCACAGTACTGAGGTGTGAATCAGTGTTCCCTCACGATAGGTTATAGTGACTAAGGAAAGCAAGATCTATAGACGTATTAAACCATGTTACCACTGTGCAAGTATATTGAAAACAGCATAACGATCGCCCCATCCATCTTGAGCAGTTAATGTTGCTAGACTTCCTAATAAGGTAAAGATTTTTTGGATATTAATCATGAATCTAGAGCCCATAGCAATAATATCGAAGGAGCGTTCAAAAGTTACTTACTTAAGGTAGAAGCTCCACGCTAGCCCGCGAAATTCAAATTTTCGTACGTTTTTTGCAATTTGCCAGTCTATAATTAATATCATCAATACAACCCTCACAGTGCATACAATTGGATTGAATGACTTTTTCAGTTATATGCACTTTGAGGGCTGTTTTATTGATTTAAATGATTATAATTCTGTAACTAAATACCTATTACAAGCGCGAATCATATTTTGTACAGCCTGACAATGACCGGCAAATTGCAAAAAAACGTACGAAAATTTTAATTTCGCGGGCTAGTGTGAAGCTTCCACCTTAATGTAAACTTTTATTCAAGTCAATGGATTTTATGATCAGATGACCTCATAACCAAGATGCTTGCATAAAAGAAACACGGTTTTATAATAATTGTTATCTTGCGGTGTAAAAGTATGCTTCATCACTGTCAAAATTGTAATTAAGAACCGATAAATTGAATATAGAGCTGTGGTAGCCTAGCGGTGTGACCAGTGGACTGAGATGTCAGAGGTCTCGAGTTCGAACCCAAGGCACGCACCACTGACTTTTTCGGAAGTTATGTGCGTATTTATCACAAGCTCAAACGGTGAAGGAAAACATCGTGAGGAAACCTGCATGCTTGAGAGAATTTCTCGATGGCATGTGAAGACCGCCAACCCGCAGTAGGCTAGCGTGGTGGACTATAGCCTAATCCCTCTCAATTGAGAGGAGACCCGTGCCCAGCAGTGGGACAATAATGGGTTGATGATGAAATTGAATATACGTAATAAATGGGCAATGAAGGTTTACTGAAGTAATCTCTGGCTAGGTAAACCATTATTAGTCTCGAATTAATTACTTAATAACTGCTATGAAAGTAGAGACAGCGGAGATGCAGGTTGAATCCCATTAAATTGAGAGTTTTAAATTATTATGTAATGCGTCATTACTATTTCAATCAGAATTTCCAATTTATTCTATGATTTATTTAAATATGTGGTACTTTTATTCTATTATAGGGTCCAAAACATTTAGAAAATACGATTGTGCCTGTATTTTGTAGCTTTACCGAGATAGAAAAATGTATACATGTACAATTTTGACTGATGATGGCGCAAGTAAGTGGATTTAATTTATTACAAAATTAGGAAATATTTGTGTGGATGTAAATTGCTATTTACAATGAGGGAACACTAATCGATTTTAACACTAGTGTAAAATTAAGACTTTTATATGTGTTTGTGAAATCAAACTATAGGTACCTTTTACTGTTTTTAAATAGCCTGTACATTTTCACTAAATATATTTTTACAAAGTAAGTTAGAGAATAAAGGTCGATGCACTATCACACATTGAATCCACATATCACAAGCTGATATACTTATGTATTTTATTTTACTTTCGTTTAGGGTATATTTTTTTATTTACAATTTGTAAGACAATATCATCTGTATATTTCGTTTGAACAAAGTTCTTGATTGAATATTTTATCGTGTATAAAGTAAATATATGTACATAATTCAGCACAAAGTGTTGTAAACGATAAGTTTTTTTTTAATTTGTTACATTTATACAGCTTTGTTGTATAATTATTAACTTGCAATTTTTATGTTAACATTAATGTTTTAGAATGTAATTAATTAATTCCAATGTTAGTGTAAGATTAATGATATTTATCTAAGTGTAAATACACATGAATACCCACCAGGCTTTTCACGGATCATCACATTTTGGAAACGTCTTTATTTCTTATTAGAGAAATCGTCTTTATATTTAATTATTGTCAAAATCGTGCCTTACCTTTTAAATCCAAAATTGTGCCTTATGCCCTACAAATATGCGTAAATATATCGTGAACCTAAATTTGGTCATGGGACTAGTCGCTACTGAATATGTCGCCCTGAATTCCACTAGATACGAACAACCCCGTCCCGTACTAGCACCGGTGTTAATCCACATTTAGAGAATATTAGCATGATTGTCATATTCAGTTGATGCTAATAGATATCGCCCGTCGAATGAAAATCTGAGTTGGAATACCTTATTAAAATAATTGGGATTTCTAGCTCTGTGGTATAGGACTTTTCACTACTATATCATAAACCATAAGTCCAAATCTACCTACTGCTATGTTAGTTGATTAAAATGAAATCATATCCTACCTACCTGTAACTCATGGATTGTATTTATTTAATTTTAGTAAAGACATTTCTGAGTTTAATAATAATTTTAATGTAGTGAGAGTATTATCATTTACTCTGTCCGTCCAAATTCTGGTCTTAACTTTAGTTTTGACTTACTACTTAATAATAAGTAGGTAAATTTCGAATAGACACAAAACAAATTACTATTGTTACTTTTGTATTGTTGAGGTAAATGTAATATTTTATCTGTATTCTGCATGTGTAGGGGACAGTCGTTATATCTCTTTATGTATAGATAATAAAATTATCTTTGTGACTTTTTAAAATAATTTAATTTCAAACTATATTTTATATTAGATATTGTTTGTTTCGAAATTCCTTACCTTTTTAGCTTCATTTAATCAAATATATACGATATTATACAATTCCGTCCAAAATATCCCATTATGTTTATGATCTGATATTAAGTTATACATAATTATTCTTTATTAATATTATACTGAATTAAAGAGCAAACATTTTACAATCAATTGCATTTGATTATTTTATTTCACGTTTACCCCTTACACAAACTTCCTCCCCTATCCAGATGGACAATATCATATTTATTGTCCTATGGCGGGGCAGGGGCAAGAAGCGGGGCACGCCACGATAGTGGCGGTAAGACCCATCATGGAGGATTGGCTTGAGAGGCGCCACGGCGCGGCGGCGCCCTCAGCTTCCGGCTGACGCAGGTCTTGTCTGAGCATGGGTGCTTCGGCAAGTACCTGTGTCATATAGGCCGGGAACCGTCGCCCGGATGTCACCAATGCGTGGGTTGCCCCGACGACACGGCGCAGCAATTACAGCTGCGTCGTCAGTCATTTAGCATTACTTTATTAAATTAATTTAATTATTAAGAGACAGATTTGAAGTTTCAATATAAAATATTTAATACCTAGTTTGCGAATAAAGTAACACATGTAATTTACGGTGTAAATCTATTTTTTATTGGGGGTGGACACAGTTCATAGTAACATGTAATGTTGAACTTCCGGCCTATCACCTATTTGGCTTGGGAACCGGCAATAAAACGCTTGTTTATCAACAAGGGAAAGTTATTATTTTTTATCTTTATTTAAGTGAACTTCCAAAGTTCATATTCTAGGCAAATAAAAGTAAGAATTCTTGTAATAATTGGGGTAAGTAAATTAAATAGGTAACACCATCGTGGTAACGAGGAGACTGGTGAGAAAGTGAAGCGTCATGTTTAGCAGTTTTATTTTATTTTCTAAAATGTGTGTGTCGATGAATGTAAAATAATGGTGGAATATTAACCGCTAAGTGTTCGTAAACGTGCATGTGTAGAAACAATAGGTACTGAGTAACGTGACTTTTAAATTCTCTCTAGAAGCCCGCTATAGATTTCAGTAAAATCTTTACTGAAACTAAGAAAATATCATCAAATAACCTTTTTATACCATTACTTCACCAAATCATCAACCATATTAATTGTCATCTCATAAATCGCCCATCATAAATAAATTATATAATGTTGTGTTTACGGACTAGATCCCATGGTCATGAATACGGAACAGAAAAAAAGAGGTCAAGAATATTATTTTTAAAAGGAGACTTTTTGACGGGAAAGTGAAGCGTCATGTCAGTTTTGTTTTATTTTCTAAAATATGTGTTTTGATGAATTTTAATGTATAATAATGATGGATTATTAACCGTTAAGTATAGGTGAAAGTGCATGAGTGTTGGCAAATGAAACAAAACAGTGTAACGTGACTCAAATTCTCCCAAGAAGTCCACGTTAGGTTTCAGTAAAGTACCACATCTTTTCTGAAACTAGGAAAAAATATCATTTATCATCCTTCATAACCCATTAATTCACCAAATCATCAACCATTATCATGTATCATCGTGTCATCCATCATATATAAAATGAAAAAATACTTAAAACTAGGCTGTATGGACTAGATTACTTTGCCTTATCCCGAAAGGAAAGAAAAGAAAAAAAAGTAAGACATAGACAATAGAGTTCAATATTGGCGGAAAATTATAGTGTATGTTCAGCGATTTTGTTTATTTTATAATAATTATATTATTAGTTTCGATAAATTTTGTAAACAAATGTTGGATTACTAACCCTCAAGTCTTCATGGATATGGACTAGGACAAGTGTTGGCATACGAAACAAAATAGTGTAAAGTGACTTTCGAATTCTCAAGATGTCCGCATGAGGTTTCATTATGGCACCACATCTTTTTATGTTAATTGAAATTAAAAAAATAAAGCATTATCATCCTTCATAAATTCCGCCCAGACGACACTCTGACCCTTGATTCATAGGTCTAGGTTATGGATTTCTGGAATATATTGGTAGGTTTCATATGAAGATTTGTTGTTGTTTAGCGACCCATGGGGCACCTAAATTCAAGACTAAGTGTCTTCATATAGAATTTGTAGGAATTGTGAATTTTGAAATGGCTTTATACTCTTTCTTCATGTAGCCTGTTTTGATGAGGTATAGAAGTCCAGCTCCACTAAAAACTATCACTGGGGCCTGGTCAGTATCTTTTCAAGTAAATATTAAAAGGTGAAGCAACAATAGTACCTAATTATAAATGTTATACAAATAATAATATACTTGTTACTTTTCCAAATTGGTAATTTTATTATATTTCTGGGAGCTAGTTTTAGTAAATTGCATAGTACAAAAAATATCAAACTTGACTAGTGCATTAATGAGGAGTTGGTTGCTGAGTTTCCTCACAATACAGCCCAGACCCTCAATTTCAATTCTATCACCCTTTCCGGTATATATCTTCAAATTGGTATAAGTATCCACTTTTGACATCGCATCTGGTCCATGTTTTGAATTCCCCCTCTTAATTAATAGGTTTTTTGAGCATGTATTGTTTCAATGAACACCTCCCTTTAAAGTTAACCATACATTCATCAATTGACTGTACACTTGAATTCTGTCTCATTCTGATATAGGTACTTCATTAAATGTTGTAATTAAAGGTCTTAATTTGTCGTAATTAGGTTCTTTCTCTCAGTGGCTTGATCTTATTATCATTAAGATTTTCAGTTATTTTCCTAAATTATTAATATTGTAAATACACAGGAAACTTTAGGATTATTATAGAAGGAATCACTTAACCTATAAAGCTCCATGTTTTCTAATGAAGTTAAGCTCATAAAGGTAAGAATACCTAAATATGCTTTGATGTCATCTTCATTGACTTGAATATTGTTTTTACTTTTGGAGCGGGCATATTTGAATCTACTAAAAGCAAAGGCAGCTATATCCACTGTTGATTTTTTATGAATAATCGAAAATAACTTGTTAAGACCTCGTACAACATTGTTTTTAAATATAAGCCTACTGTGATATAGTGTAATTATATTATTACACACATTTTACGTAATACAAGAACAGATAATTAGAGTTAAAAGAAGTAAAATGGAAATAAAGATTGGATATTGCTGTTTTTGTTACAAACTTATGGATAATGCTGTGTTTGAATCTCCCGTAACAGGATATTGCTGTGTTTGTTGGGACAATTCTATAGGGATAGTACAACTATACACAATTGCTACTTGAAATTGTTTTATTATCAATTTAAATAATTAAATCTATTATTGGTTCTTGTGACTCGCACATTTGCTCCTCAGTACCATTTTCTTGAGAATCTCGGTGTGAATATCATGTTGACCGGACACTAATGGCACAAAAAAGTTTAAACATTCAATTGTTTCCCAGTTATTACCATAGTGGTTTGTTAGTAGCTTTTTACATCTGTTGCTTTTGCTGAATTGACTCTGTTTATTGGGGGTATTTCAATTGGATTTATGTTTGATGATAGCATGATTGGGTGGTTCACATTTTTAAAAACACCATCATGTTTGTAATGGATATTACCTTTAATGAGAATATTACCTGCCTTACTCCGTTTTTGTATAAATCTTTTCGAATTTTTAAATTGGAAATGCCATCTGCCAACAGGCTTGAAAACTTCTGCAGAAGCAGTTTTCCAGTCAAATACCTTACAGTCATTCCCTACAGTTATTACTGTCGCATGTTCCTTTATTATATCATAATACTCATCTGGATTTGCTATTATTTCCCTTTTGCGGATGACCTTTTCAATTTGTGCAAAAACTCGGTCTGGTGGAATAAATGAATGGCCTACTATTGGAAAGATAATCTCCACACTTTTTACATGCTGAGGCGCTTCAGTAAGCCACTTTGAACACATTCCTAATACTGTGGTGTTCTTGTTTTGCCCTGCGCATCCATCGGCAATTAAACGTAGAGTCTTGATTCCAGTGAAGTCCGTATTTTTTAGTCGATGGTAAATAGCCGACGCGATTTCATTTGAGGCCTTGGAAAACTTGTTTTCTGTCCAACAATACGCGAATACATTAAACGGCTACAGTATGCTTTTTGATGACCCTTGCATAATTGTAAAATTGAAAAAAAATATTTGTCGTGAATAATACGCTGACTGGTCTGGAGTTTTAGGCAAACGTAGGTTTTTTTGGCAGTGAAATGAAAGCGTTAATAAATCTGAAGAGTTTTCTTTTATTATCAGGTCATTTCGAATACCAGTATCCTTCTCAGTTTTCAGTTTCACGTCAAATTGCAAACATCCGAGCAGACATCCGTTCGAGGCGTCCCAAAGCCTAAATTGAAGTTTCTTGTGAACACGCTGCGGAAATATAAATTCTTGACTTTTAAGTCTGGTTCAGTCTGTGCGTTATACATTCGCCATAGTCTATTTATACTTAATTCCGCGGCTAAGTAAAATCTCTTAGTGTTACCGCGGCAGTAATGCGGTTCTTCGCAGTTTATTTTTTGGATGAAATTCATTACTGCAAGTTTTTTATTAATATTTTTGTGCGAAACGTGATCGCCTCCTCTGTTCTCTTCAAGAAGAGTGCCCGTGTTATAATAGGTTTTCATAACGGTTTGCACCCTGTACTTCTTTATTTGTAGCACTTAAAAAAAAACGCTTGACACAGGCATTCGTTTTTTTAATGAAAGACTACGAACATAGAACGACACTTGCATAGATTTTGGTTTGTGTTTGTTAGTGGTTGGACGACGTCGTTTTACTGGTTTGACCGTGCAATGTTTCAGTATGTAAGCGTCTTGTTTGCTTTTTTCTTTGAATTTGTAAAATCCGTCATGAAATGCTTTTATGTCTTGCAATGTAAGTGATCTGCACTTAAATTTTTTTATGTGATTACATAAAGGTCTCACGAGAGCACTCTTTGATGAATATCTGAAACAATCGACAATAAAAGATTTGATAATAACGTGACTGTATAATCTAATGTAGGTATCTCTGTATCAAATTTCATCATAATAGGTTCATCCATTTAGGCGTGAAGAGGACAGACAGACAATTCGCATTTATAATACTAGCTTTCCACCCGCGCACGCGACACGCGGCTTCGTCCGCGTGGGATTCGTTATATCGCATCCACCAGAGTTGAAAAGTAGCCTATGTCTTTCCCTAGTCTAGGTATTCTAGGTATTTTATTGCATGGCTCAACCTTTAATTAATGTATTACAACAAAATTTACCTATACATATAACAATACGTACATAAAAAAGTGTCAAAAATATTATAATCGAAAATTACTATAAGTTGAGTAAAAGTATCAACACTGTAAAATCAACGCATACGTTCCTCTCCACTTTGGCCACATTTCTCTGCCATTTTTCCGGTTGGGCGACTCGTTTTCGGGCCATCTTGTTATCCACCGGTCTAGGAAAACAATCCATAGTTCTAACTTTTCACTTTTATGACCTACACATATTGAAAATCACCATAAAAATAATTAAAAACGGAGACGTGCTCAACGGTCTACAACAAATTCCGCCATATTAAATGTAGGAGAAATGGTGTGCTGTGATTGGCTGATTGGATATTGCTTCTTATGCACTTGACGTTAGCGGATATTGCTGTTTTTGCTGCCACAGTCGATTTTGGTACCAGTTTTTCTAACTATTTTGCACAAAAATTATTTTATTATGTTGTAACCAATTTGACGAAAACGACGATGGCGGCATCAAAATGACAATTAAAAAAAAAAGGATTTTGCTGCTTTTGCTTTTAGTAGACTCATTTATTTATTTATTATTGCACAATACAGACTTAAACGTTACATAATTTCCTACAAAACCGGTTTAGCAGTTTGACTGTGGGTTTCGAGTCGTTTATATCTATTTGTTTGTTCAACAATTACTTGTTTTAAATAATAATCTGGAAACAAATTTCAAAAATGGTTATTGAATGACTTTTATGGTTAAATTCAGATTTTGGTTGAAATTTTTTGTTGAACGGGATCATCGGTGTAGACATATTCTTGAATGTTATCTAGCCCTATTTCATGCTCAATTGATACTGGTAATAACACTCAGAAATTAGTTTTCCTGCCCTTACTTTTATTTCAAAATTAGCACTATCACTACTTGGTATCATATTACAATCAGGATGTTCCGGGTTATGTATTTCTAATAAGTTCTCGCATGGTTGTTGTCAGATTAAAGCACTAATTATAAAATCATCATCAGAATCATCAATCATCGTCCCAAACTTTTCTTTGGTCTTTTATTTGGCACTATTCTAAAACAAAATAAAAGTAAAAAATATTTTTTATTTGAAAAATTTGTTGTACAATAATTTGATCATGAAATAACGAATTATTATATAATATATTGTTTTAAAATAACTTTCCACGTTGGACGAAGTGGCCACGGTATTAGTGGAGTTATAAACCGTCATCATGACATTAGACCATAGTGGGAGTTGGCTAACTAAACGAGTTGATCTCTGTACCATTTGGGGACATTCGAAACTTCTATTAAAGGAAGCATATCTTCTGATGAACGACCTTTGCTTATATTAGTTTCATTAAAAATGGAATACGCATTTGCTTCAGTTTCTTCATTAGAAGTGCTTGTATCTGTTCCTTCTTTGTTCGTTATAATAATCTTTTTGAGTGTATTTATTGCAGTTATAAGAAAATATAAATATTTACAAAAACCAGCTAGGTGCGAGTCGGACTCGCGCACGAAGGGTTCCGTACAAAATTAGGCAAAACATTTTGTATGGGACTTAAACATTTATTTTATTTTGTTTTTAGTATTTGTTGTTATAGCGGCAACAGAAATTTCAACTGTCTAGCTATCGCGGTTCTTGAGATACAGCCTGGTGACAGACGGACGGACAACGAAGTCTTAGCTATAGGGTTCCGTTTTTACCCTTTGGGTACGGAACCCTAAAAACTACTATTTTTTACTTTCCTTATACTACTACTATTTTTTACCTCGTATGGGAATTGATTCCTTTCGACCCTTGTGTAACAATCTACTATTTTAACTTTTTGCAGCAACCTGACAGTATTTCGTTTATTAAATACATATTTCTGCAGGTACACAAGAGGTACCAAATCTACATACAGAGTGTACTTAGCTGCATAAATTAGTTAGCAGTACACCCGCGGTTCTGACATCAGGATGGCGGGTGTACCTAATTTTTAAAATATCATTGTACATGTGTGGGTACACAGATTTTCAAGAGAGGTACGTAAAGGTACACAGAAGGTACCAAATAATTGCAATAAATTTAGGCAGATCTAAAAATTACACCCGCGGTCCTGACGTACATATTAAATACTAGTGTTACAACAGTAAGAGATATGAGTTGCTCACAATATGACAGTGGATACTCTACTTTATACTACTTATATGGAAAATTTGCGTTGAGCGACGTAGTGTCGATACTCCTAAAAAACAATAGCCCGTCTCTCGAAGTACTGACATAATGTACTATTTTAAATTCCCGCCTAAGGACGTACTGTCAACGAAAGTGTTAATTGATTTTTTATACAAAAACTTACCTTTTAATAATAGAAAAAAAATAACCTGAAAACCGTAGCAAAGGCGACTGTATTTTACGATAAGTACACTTACTTACTTTGAGATGTCTAAACTGATTACTTTTTAGGCGTGTAATACGAGTATACCTACTCTCATTACAGCTTAGTATGAGGTCAGACCACGCCGACGGCGACGCGAAGCTTCGCGCACTTTTAAGACAGCGACACCGAACTTACTAAATTTACTGCAATAACTCCGTAAGTACTATAACTGTAATATTTTCAGAAGATTCCGACCTCTCTTTAATTTCCTCAAATCCGGTGGAAGGATTATCAGAAATAATGGAATCTACTCAATTGGATTTTTAACCCTTTATTTGCCACCCAGTCAAATTCAGAGTTACGATAATGAACCTTATGAGCTTCCTCCACCCATAGAATTCATATCAGTATCGGCAAACGAAGGAATGCTCGATAATTTATAGAGAAACAGCAGCATATTTGGAATACTTGTTTGTTTTTTAATGATACTTTTAAAGAGAAACGGGATGGCTCAATGAAAAAGACAATAAAATATTGAAAAATTATTAAACTTTAATAATAAAAACAATCAAACATTACTAACACCAGAAATCTTATCAAAATGCCTATCAAACTAAAAAACTCCAAAATAGAGATTTGACTTAGGGTGCAGGTAATTTGGAATATAGTATTCCAAATTATATTCACTTACATTTTTTTTGACATTTGTTAACACTTTTCCTTAGAAACTAATAGGTTTCTTATCTTTGTAACAGTTTTATAGTCTTTAGATCTTTAGGTAATCAGTATTTTTTAAACAAAATAAACTAAAATAACATCTAATTAAGTAATCAGTCACAATAATCACAGATCAGTCTTTAGTTTGATTTTACAGTTTACTATTCTTAATTACTATTTCTTGCAGTAATCACAAATATACACACCGGATTCATAACCACTACAAGCACCGTGAACCCACAATTCGCACATTAAGCACTGTACCCATTCTTCACCCCTTTTATCCTCGCTATATTTTCCGTTACAGAAAAAACATTCGGCGTCTTCGTTAGTAGGGACAGTAGTCTCATCTCTCGTTGCTACATCGTCGGAAGAGTCTGTGTTATTTCCAGATATAGCCCCAGAAATCGGATCTGATGAGTCACTATCTGTCACATTTCTTTTCTTTGTCTTCTTTGTAATTTTTTTCTTGCCTTTTCCTTTTTTCTGTGTTCTGTTTACTTTATCAGACTTTTTAAGTTGTGCATTCTCAAGGTCTTTTTTATAAGGAGAACTTGTGATTATAGCCGATCTTGCTGGCTTACGGCCCCTGTTGCTAGTCCTCTTTTTTATAGTGGGCACGGGAGAAATATGAGAGGGAGTAACAAGGGGGTGAATTTCTGTCCTAATACCTGACGGCCCTGGTTCTGTTTCATCAAAATTCCTCCATTGCAAAGAATCATCCATGGGTGAGGCGATCGTCGTTGAAATTGTTTCACGGTCTTGATCCTCTTCAAAATCTGTAGCAGCGGCCATGTAATCAGCTTGAGTAAATATATTTCGATTAAACGGATATATGCCACCAACTCTGAAACCATTAGCAGCAATTTCTCCAGTCTGGCACTTGATGTAGGCTTTTCCGAATAACTCAACAACGTCATATGGTGTTAAGGGCCTATTAGTTTCTCTGAGAAACACCCGAACTTCTTCACTATAATAGGATTTTAAGGGTCCCATGAAAGTGCGGTCCAGTGGTTGAACTTTATGCGTACAATGAGGTGGTAGTGACAATATCGTCACATAATGTTGTTTTGCTAGATCTATCAACTCTATATTCTTGGTGTGACTGTAATGGCCATCGAGAATCAAGAGCACTGGGGATGCTTCTGTTGGTTTTACGTATTCTACAAAGTGTTGAAACCATTCTGTAAATAAGTGAGTTTGGATCCAACCCGATGGATGTACTTTTCCTATAGACCCAACTGGAGCTCCTCTCATTAAAGCATTAGACATATTTTTACGCAGAAAAATGATCATGGGAGGGACAAATATTCCCGCAGGGCTCATACAAATTACAATAGTTATTAAGGACCCTCTTTCGGCTGACGTCATTGCTCCGATTTGTTTCTTCCCTTTTCGAGCTATAATTTTTGGTATTTTACTCTGGACTATGGAGAGACCACTCTCATCAACGTTAAATATGCGCGCAGCAGGAAAAGGCTTATCAGCCTGGATTCTTTCAAGATTGTCGTAAAATTCATCCATTCTTTCTTTGGTAAATCCATTAGCTCGGGCTTGAGAAGTTCCAGTTGGCTGTCTTATAGATAAAACTGCCTGATGTCGTTTTAAAAATCCTTTTAGCCAGTATCTGCCAGCAAACCCAGCCTTAAAAGGATTTTTTATATTATTTTTTATAGCTAGTTGATATGCCAAACGTCGCAAATCCATTCTGGTCAGGCCATAAAACTTATTCTCCATGGTTAATACATACTCCACCAGCAGGTTTTCAATATCTTGACTAAAAACTGGCCTTCGACCAATGACTTTATTTGTTATCGATCCAATAGGAGAGTCTTTATCATTTACAAATCGAAAAAGTGTTGACCTGGGTACGTTGAACTGTTTAGCAGCCTTTAAATATCCCATTCTCTTATCTCTAACAGCGGCAATGGCAGCGGCCATTTCCTCCTTTCCCCACTTCTTTCTCTTATTATATTTGTGAGATGTTTCCATTTCTAAAAAAAAAGAATAAATAATATTACTCCTAAAAATGTGCATGTAATTTGGAATATTCCAAATTATGCTCTCTTTCGGTATTCCAAATTAACAACATACTGCCCTAACCTAAAATTCCATAACACATTTTTATTTCTAGATATTTTCACAAAATCATAGTACCATCATAAACTAACAAGGTCACTTAACCGTTTAAATAATTACGATGAAGATTTAAAGTATTACAATAAATGATTATCACTGATTGCATTCTTACCGATTTTTTTTTCCAAGCAAGCGTCTCGTTCCCTTGTGTCTGTTAGCCGGAATGTCAAGATGGCGACCTGTTTTTAATACTCTATAACTTTGTGTGTCGTATGACTTTATGTTTACGTAAAAAAAATATAGATGGCGTTTATAACTATTTCCATATCGAAGTATTCCAAGTTACCTGCAGTATCTCAAATTAGCTGCAGTTCCTCTATTCAAATTTTAACAAAATATTTTTTGCACCGTTCTTATCCCTGTGGATACCTTTACGACATACACTGCAGTATACGTAACGGTGTTGAGATTTCGAAACGTGCAACTTTTGTTGTATTTTTTTCTCATAACATTTGCTACAATTTTTGGTTGTAAAAGCTTCATTTATTATATACAATAATACATTTTTCCGTTGTTTTATAATTTTCAAAATGTCATTATGTCTAAACTTTCTGTGCCCCTTGAAGGTTCCTTTATTCATGAAATCAAAACCGGCGCCGTAAACAACTAACGTATCTGGTTCTTTACCAAAATACTCGTCTACAATTTTATGCAACATCTTTTTATCGTTGATGTATTTGTCTAATTTTAAACGTTGAAACCTTCTTTGCTCATATAATTTTTGTTTTCCATCAAACCACTTTAATTGAAATCTGGTGTAGATTTCTACGTTTTTAGATTTTCTAGTTAATTCGATGCCCGTCTCTTTTTCGAAAGACTCTCTGTCCACTCGTATGCGCTTCTCTATGTCTTTGATGAAACGCAATCTTTTCCGAACTATATGACACTCTTTTGATTCGTATACTACACGTTCCTTTTTCAAGACTTTGTATGAGAATTCATCTCCATTACGAGTGCATGTAACTATAGGTGTTTTGGCTCCAGGATCAACTGCTATGACTTTTGAATAGTTTCGTTTGTTACCAACGGCAGTGTTCTCTATAGACTCTTCAGACCTTTTAACCTTCTTTGACTTAAATTTTTGACCCTTTTTTATAATGCGATTCATAGATAGACATACGCTCACTCCATCTGTGGCGAAGCTATACCCAAACTTACGGGGTAATGTGAAGTGTCGGTTCCAATAAATGGTAGTGTTCTCAGAAAACACAGACCAATTAGAAGGTGTGTTATTTGGATCAACTCTTTTTAGCAATTCATGAATACATCTTGAATCGTATGTTATAAATTTTAATCCATGTGAATATATTGGAAATACATTGAATGATGGTTTGTTATTTTCATACAACTCGTGCTGAATCCTCAAGAATAGTGGAATAAATTTCCAAAAGTCTTTCTTTAGTTCTTTAGAATTTATTTTATTCTCAGTAAACCACTCTCCGATTCTATTAGATTTACACATCCCATTATAATACGCTTCATAAGTTGAAGAGTGTACTTCAGATTTATCCATATCTGTACCAAATTTATGATACATGTATCTTTTAAGTCTTTTGAAAGCATGAGTTTGTATATTTGTCTCTAAAATTGTGCTGTATTGTTTTGCAATCTGCATAATTGTGAATGATTTCAATCGACCATCGTAAAATGTATTATTTCTTCGCAACGATGTATATGTAGAGATTACATTGTCTGGATCGGTTAATTTGTGCTTTGCTCCCTTCAATGCATATGTAAACTGTAATGCATCAAATTTAGGCAACAGAAGATGAAAATCATCACGAGTGCAGTAGTGTTTGTAGAAAAAGTTTACCAGATACGATAGCTCTATTGATAATCGAGACATTTCTCGTACATCATCACGTATAGCGCAAACAATTGCTTCTTTACAATCGTTCAATGGGCACAACACTGAGGTTAGACCCTTTTTAACATTGTAGACTGAAACTTCCTGATCGGAATCTAGATCAGTTTCTCGTATACGACGTTTTCTATTTAAACATTTGGAACTAGAAGATCTAGCATGATCATCTTTTCCGCAAGATGGACAAGGCATCTTCTTATTGACATCTTCTCATTGACCTATAAGAAATTTAACAAGTTGGAGCTTACTTATACTATTCATATTATTTAGGTTTATATAACGAATTAAAGGAAAAAAAAGGTTGAACCAACTTACATTTATTTTATTCAACAAGGTTTATTATCGTGTGGATAAATATGTATTATTATACTACACATTACCGATATAAGGGTTAAAAGTAGGTACCTAACTACCTATTTTTATGAAAAGACTAGATTACCTACTTGATGTAAAATGATCAGATTGATAGGTACTTATCATCGGAACGTGGCACAATAATAAATGAAACAGTTACAAAATACACAGTTATAGGCATGGAGTACTTTCAAGGATAGTATAAATTATTAGGCACTTACTTGTAAATGTGTCCTCAACCATTTGTAGTATTCGTGTCACACGTTCACTTTTTAACACTCAATTAAAAGTTCTTCTGGAACTCATTATTGCTTTGCATTCAATAAATTAACAAAATACTAAATAAACTCTCAGTTTGTCACTGAAACTTATAATACCGGGAAAAGTTTAAGTACTTGACATGACGTAACCTTCTAGCAGCGAATCCAGAGTGCAACTGTTTACGTAAAAAAACATTACGCAACTAGATTAGGGTTGCCATAAGTGTGGGGACTCAGACCGGGACATTTAAAGAAAAACTAGTAAAGGTAGAAAAAAGGATTTATTTATTAAGCTTTTAAGGTTAAGTCCTTGCCTAAACACAAAATAACTTGAATACAGCCAATCAATGGCATCGACCCGCCAGTCAGGTTTTCTGTTCGTTGGCACTTTTCGCTACAAAGTCGAAAATGCACGTTCTCGGCTACGAGATCAGCGTGTACCATCCGCTGCCGCTGAATGTGTTAATTCTGATAATGTTACAAAATATTGATAAAAAAATATAATTTGTACGAAATCAACATTAATTAAAGTATTAAGTATCCGTCAACATTTTTTTAATTAGCACACTATGTAATCAACAAACATAAAATTATCACAATGTAATTTTTTTGATAAACACAAAATATAATCAACAAAATAAATAAGTATAACTTTCTCATCTATGCGTGGCATTGTTATTTTTTAAATTAACACAAAATACAAGGTGTTGATTTGCATCCTCGTCAAATTCAAGGACGTAATTATGCTAATGATTCTCGACCCAAAGCAACAATAAAATGAGTAGGTATTTTTTATTTTTATTTTGCTTGTTTACGGAAATCCGTATGTGTGAACCAGCCGTATTGAAACGCGGCCCGTCTGTTACTAGCCCTATAACCGCGCTTTCACACACAAACAAACGCAAACAATACATACACAACGCATACGCAACGATCATTCTTCGATCGATTCGTAGGTACAAATCCCGAGCCACGCCGCCGCGACCCCGGAACTAACAGTCTGTTTGATGTCGCCGACGCGTGCGCGCGCTTTGCGAATTTCACTTCTCGGTACATCGTTGAGACGTAGGTACGAAGTGCAAGATGACGGACAACTATCCGAATGTCGAGTTGGTAGAGATGGTCCGCCTGTATGCCATCAGTGGAGATAGCCTACGTGGAGCCATCCGGATGTTCACCGAAATGTTTCCCGATCGGGAACCCCCATCACAGAGCTGGAATACTTCCAGCGAGACCCACGGGCAAGCACGCGGCAGGCTGGTCAACACTTTGGAGTGCACCACACTACAGTGTTTCGCCTACTGAAGCGTGAACTGCAACACCTAAAAACTGGAGCTGTTGCGTCACGTTGTCGAGGAGATGTTGGAGGATGTTCCCTGGCACTCCATCGCAACTTGTACTACCAGCAGGACGGTGCCCCCCCTCACTATGGTCAGCAAGTACGCGAGTACTTGACCGAAAGTTTTGGTGACCACTGGATCGGTCGCGGAGGACCTGTGGCCCGGCCTCCGCGTTCTCCGCACCTGACGCCTCTAGACTTTTATGTGCGGAGAGACGTTAAAAGGTTAGTTTACACGGAGGAAGTGACCAGTGTAACAGAATTACGTGCAAGGATCATTAGTGCTTTTGACACTGTAAAAACTAATGTGTTAGTGTTACGTAAGCTGAAGGAAAACCAGCTACGTCGTGCTCAATTGTGCGAAGAGTGTGATGGTGGCCACTTTGAACAATACCTCCGGGTAACTTAAGTAGGTAATTTATTTATTTGTACATTTTGTAAATACTTTGTTAGCTTAATCAATTTGATTAGTAAATAAGTTGATTTCAAATTTGTAACTACGCTAATAATACCTAAGAGTCGAAAGTATCACCACGTACTTACATTTAACTAGCACGTCTTTCCATTTCCATCATAAGTAGATCGGTACACCAACTAAGGTAGGTATTATTGCCGGTCCTAAGCCCGTTAAGTAGGAAGGAAAAAAAATCAATCAAATCAATCAATTTAATCCACAAATCAAAACAAAATCACTACGAAAACTTTAGGTGGAAGGATAAAGCAAAACTAACATTTTATTAATCATCTGATAACAGGTCAATGAACTTTTCTTTGGCGCACTAGTATTACTGCCATTAGTAAGATTTCCGCATTCCAATGATGCTCAACAATGAGTTCATTATCAAGCAAAATTTATGACAATGATGTAGGTGATTTTCGAAATAAAATTAGGTAAATTATTGCTACCGATTATTCGTTCGCCCGCGCTTGCATTTCGTAGGTAAGACGTCGACACTCACGCACACAGCTGCATTGTCGCTGTGTGCGTAGTCGGGTGATTCTGTTTTATTTGTATTGAATTAAGGGTTTAATTCTGAAACACTGTTAAAATTCAACAACAAATAAAAGCAGCACTTTTTAGTTATTGCCCACTACCGTACTTTCAATTGATTATTTATGTATTTTATAACAACCTCCTGAAATTTGACGAGGATGCAAAACAACACCTTGTATAATCAAATATAATATCCTCATTTTTGCTTAATTAGTACACAATATAAGAAATTAATCAACAAATATATAATCCAGGGTTTAGGAAGTTTCTTATTCTAATTGTTACCACTTTTCTGGGCCCATTCATACTTGTCAGATGTTCCCGCTTTACGGAGCAACTCTTTTTGGGACTTAACGTATTTGTAAAACTCAATGCATGTCATCTTGTAGTTGTATATGCACTGAATTATACTCTCAACTGTCCTCACAGCTAGCTGGTTCCTCTCTTTGGTCCACTGCGAGGTTATTAATGAAAATACCCGCTCTACAGGTGCATTATGGCCAGGGATTGCAAAGAGATATTGGCATACTTTGAGTAAATTCGTTTTTCTTTCTCGTTCCTCTGTCATTTGAAAAAAATAATTCCATTTATCTTGTACGTTTTTACATTTCCATTCATCAGACATTTCAGTTTGTAGGAACGATTGTAAGTACATAAATTCCTCATACATTGAATCACTCATTTGTATAGATTTCTCGTTTAAATAACTTGTAAGTTTTTCAATTTGTTGCCACTGTGGAATCTCGTTCAACAGCATCCAATCAAAAACCTCGAATTTTTTCATAGGCTCAGACCACTGCTCGAGATATTCAATAGCAGCGTGGAAATAATCACTTGTATCTTTGTCAAATGTCTCTGTTTGCTGTGCATCAAGAGTACCTTCATTTTTGAGTTTCGTATATAATTGTTTAGTTTGATTACCCAAGTAGCTATTTATTGACCGGTCGTTCAGTTGTTTCGTTGTATCATTTAAAACACTTTTCACTTCAATAACAGTAATCACTGATTTTTCTATGTTTTTAATTTGCTTCTCAATTAAAGATGATTGACTGTGTACAAAAAGAGTGTACAATTCAGATAAAGAGTTTTCAAAAAAGTCGGTTATTGCTTTCGGGGTTCTTGCTTCAACTGCGAAAAAATCTTTCAATGGCACCCAAAGCTTTAATATGCGTTCTATAGCTGGAAGAAGTGACAGCCATCGAGTTCTCGAGTGTGACAGTATATTATTGTATGTTACTTCTGCTAGCTCACAAAATTCCTTGAGGCGCTCAACTCTTACTGTAAATATTGAAAAATATTTGTAAATTTTTAGTACCATGGACTCCACATCGATTGACATTACATCAGCGGCAGTGGATGCTGTATTATGAAGAATGTGTGCAGGACAACCGATTCCTTCCAACTCTTTGTTCAAATGTCTTTTAATTTAAAGTACACATTATTTGTCCCGCGCCTTTCTCTTCCTCCAAAGTTGGTGTTTGTATTATCCGCGCTAAAAGCCACCATGTTTTCCGTCGGTATATTCAGATTTTGCAAAGTTTTTAGGCAAAAGGAGGTTATGGTATCGGATGTTTCATTAGGTAAAATGTCTAGTTTAAGAAGTTAAATTTATAATCCTTCTTTTTCACTGAAATACTGTATCAGCAGGGGAAACATCTTGTCAGCTTTATGGTTGCTGGAATCTGTGGACACGCCGTAGAAAGGCACATTTTCAATTTCTGCTTTGACTTGCTCAATGGAGTGTGGAGCTAAAACATTTTTTATAATAGCGGTGGCCTTTGTTCTCGCCGTGGATTGTTTTGACGCTATATTTGAGTCAGGATACATAACGGAATTCAGTTTTGTGGTGCAGTCTAAAGTTGAATGACTCGTGATGCTTCACAACTCGATACGTAGTGGTTAGCTCAGCAGCGCGTATCAGTATATCTTCGGGGGTTTCTTGTTTGATCATGAATGTTGAAATATCTTTTGATGTCGAAGCAACCGATCTAGTTACTAGATCGATGGTCAAGGACACGTGCGACGGGCGAGGTATTGTCTGTTACTGATTAGTAACTAATGAAAGAAAGAGACAAATGCGTATTGCAATATATCGCGCGGCTAGACAAAGGCAGTGATACCTGTAACAGAGATAAGTGTATTAAAATTTAGAAAAAATAACCGTATTGAAATGTTACGTACTTTCATGATTCAATGATAAACTTAAATAACATTGTTAGTCTACATTACGGAATATGTTTATATAAATTAGTTCAGCAAAAATTCAGTGCTGGCGTTTATCAAAAACTTCATGGAAATTATACAATGTGGAGATGACAATATGACTTTAAATGAAAACACTGGCAATACTGGTTTATAGAAACATTTGTAAACTATCAAATAAATCCGAACATGGAAATTAAAAAAAAAAAAAATTTCTTACAAACTAAATAGCTTAAAACTGCAAACAAAATAAAACACCATTTATAAAAATGGTACACTGACCTGCGATAAGAATGGCAACGCAGCTTGGTTTCATTCATGTTAAAGCTGTGGCCGACGCAGCGACGTAATGTTTGGCGCCATTATTCTTATTGTTATTAATGCTCAATTACACAAATCAAATCACAGAATATTAACCAAATAGTCGGGCATCATTCACCCGCGAGTTATTCACTGATCAATTTATTATTCACAATCACTTTTCGATCACATAATTATGTCGCCAGTCATTAAATTTTTTTATTTTCAATATGTCCGCCGTGTTCTTGAATACACAAACTACACCGACGTATAATGTTATTTCTCACTCTTGATAATAGGTCACCATTAGCAGCCATTTCTTTCAATTTATTAAAAGATATTATTATTCTATTTTTTAATTCCTCAACGGTAGTAACTTCTGTTGAGTATACCTCATTCTTTATGTGACCCCACAGAAAGAAATCCAGGGGCGTGAGATCTGGTGACCTCGCTGGCCACCGCACTGGTCCAAAACGGCCAATCCACTGCTGTCCGAACATTTGAGTCAAACGCTCTCTTGCAGACACCACTGAATGAGCTGGTGCTCCATCTAACTGGTACCACATCTGCCTGTACACGTCCAGCGAAAGTTCGTCCGTGTACTCGGAAACGGATCCGTCGAGGAGTTCAATGAACTTTACAGCATTTAAATTGCCATCAATAAATACCGGACCAATAATAGTATTTCTGTGTATGCCAGCCCACACATTGACCGCAAATCTGTACTGGTGTGAAGACTCCCGTACTAGATGCGGATTCACGCGGCTCCAGTACCGAAGGTTCTGTCGGTTCCATAAACCATTCCTTGTGAATGTACTCTCGTCAGTCCACAGCACATTGTACAGGAAGTCAGGATTCTCGAGATGTTTGGTTTCCAACCAGCGACAGAAAGTTTCTCTTATTGGCTTATCTCTCGGTAACAATGCTTGTACTTTCTTGTACTTATAAGGTCTGCGTTTGTCACGTTTCAAAACTTTTTGAATAGTTTTGTGATTTACACGAAAATGTCGACCTGCATTACGCAGACTGGACGTCGGATTACGATCATAATAATTAATAACTCTTTCGTCTGAAATCACATTTGCACGTGGAGGAGCACCATCTACGTGCGGGATCAAAGATTGATTTTCCCGTATCCTCTGGACAGCTTGTACAATAGTGCGCCCGTGGGTCGGACACATACGCGTGTTCCCATACCTCTCACGGTATGTCCGTACAGCTAAAGCGGCATTACCGTGACACTCCCCATAAATTAAAATCATATCAGTGTACTCCGAAGCGGTATAATTGTAACGAGGCATGATTATTTAATAATAAAACCTTGAAACACCAAGTATTAAGCGTCTAATTTCGCAAAGTTCACTTAGCTATTTAACTAAGTACCTATAATACGTTTATGTGTCCTGTCACTATTAAAACAAAGCGTCAAATTTCGCACAACACAACACAACACAACAACAAAGATACGATAACACTCGCGCGGCGACTTCAAACGGGCGCGGGCGCATCCGAAATTCCAGAGAAAATAAAATGCGTCACAGGCAGTAAGGACGTCCGGTGACACACTGACCGCGTAACCTAGACACGTCGACAAGTAAGCAAAGAGGAAACAAGCAAACTTACCTATCTCTTTCGCACATACATATTTTGCGATTGACATGAGTGCGTAACAGGAAAGTAATAACTTTCGTATGCATTTTTTCTTATCTAGCTGTGATGACACGCTTTATGACTCTTATGGCTCGGGCATAAAGTATAATTTGCATTGAGAAAATAAATTTGATAGAAAAGGCGTAGGTTTTTAAAGTGGCGAGCTGGCAACGTAAGTCGTTAACCTGTCGCGTGCTCTCCTGTTTACAAAACATCATGTCGAAAATACTTAAAATGAAAAATAATGTCCTGTGGCTAAACTACTGGATATATTCATTTGATTTTTTGTGTGACGGTTGGGAATATCATGACTTATACGAAGTTTCATTTATGATCATATTGTCCTCCCCACATTGTATACGGCAATAACCCGGTAAACGCAACTTACCAAAATTAAATTACATATTGTTTTGTTGTATACATCTAATACAAATTTTTTGCAGAAATATTTTTGTTTATAAATTCCCAGCAATAGCGGCGTGATATCTCTGTAAATATTATTAAGATATGTCTGGAAACAATTACATGGGTGTATTCCAGTCCATAGATTCCGAATTTGACATAACAGCATAAACCCCATAATAGCACATTACCGAGTTTTTGCTGGGGGGGGGGGGGTCGATATGTTTTGTTTCGACTATTTTTATAATTACGAGTTTTTATGATTTAATATAGTTTTATAAAAACATTGTGAGGAAACATGTTTGAGAGAATTCTCGATGGCATGTGAAGTCTGTCAACCCGCAGTAGGCTAGCGTGGTGGACTATAGCCTAATCCCTCTCAATTGAGAGGAGATCCGTACCCAGCAGTGGGACATTAATGGGTTGATGATGATGATGATCCCAACTTTATTTATTTATTTATTTATTTAACTATTTATGTACACACAATAATTACAATAATACATTAAAGGAATAGGAAAAACAAAGTACAAAGGTAATGCTTATTCCTACAGAAATCTCTTCCAGCATACCTGCGACAGGAGAATTGAACATATGGACATGCAGATAGTGTGCATAACAATAGAAAAAGAAATTTAAATACACAAAAGAAGTTAAAATATATCATATAAAATAAATATATATATGCAAATAAAATATACATACAACATTATTATTATTATTATTTAAATAACCCTTGACAATTATTCTTAAATCGTAGGTATCGAGTGGATACCCCCACTCGGAACATATATTTATATATTTTATTATATATTTTTCAACATAATCACTCAGTGCCTTTCGACCCCCTTGGCTCTTCATAGTCCTAATAATATGTCGGTGCAAAACCGGCTCGGGTATTTTAAATTTTTGAGCTACATCAAGTAATGACATATTACCTTTTTCATAGGTTTGTATTGCGGTTTTAATTATCGACGGATCATACCTTTATAAGGTTTTGTGCTTTTTGAAACATACACTCGAGGCATTGGTATCTGAAAAAAGAAATTGTACTAAACTGCATTACTTACTTACTTAATACTATAATAACACACAACACACAGTCAAATGCGCGTTTATTTATGAAATAAAAAACATTATGAAGTACCTAAATCAAAATATTGCCCAGAATGCATAATTAAAAATTATTTAATTGCTTAGTGAAAACCCTATAGAGCCGTTCCTAATCATACTTAAGTCGTTCCTATTCAACTCAGTATCATCCCGATTAACCCCGCATGCGTTGTCATTCATACCTAAGACGTCCCTATTCTCCCCAAAAACAACAATTTTTTCGCGTCTTTCTAATTTATCGAAATATATTAATATTCAATAATATTTATATAACGGCTGAAACACTAAATAACTAATTGAAACCAACACTCGTGTACTCTCACTAAAAACAAATCTTACAGAACAGTTTATAACACTGTATTTTAGGGTGTCTTGGTACCGTAAAACGGGGTGAAGAGGGACACTTTCTAACTTTTGAGAGTGATTTTCTTACAAATTGTCTATGGTGTGATGTACAAATAAGTATGAAGAAATTTGAGTCATGTGTCCCTCTTCACTTTTAATAATTTAGTTTGGGTTTGCAACAAGAAATCTATTCACAAACTCGAAAAAACATACCTGTCCCGCACTATACGCATTTTGGGGTGAAGAGAGACGCCTTAAGGGTAAAGCGGGACGATGAGGTGATTAGGGACAGAGTAGGGTAAGCAGTCCAATACCTGCCTAAACAAAGATTAAAAAAACAAATAACTTAGTAGGTATAGTAATTTATTTAAAAACTTTTTAAAGTAGGTAGGTACCTAAATACTAGAAGATAAAATCTTTTATACCTACTGCTAATAACAATGAACAAAGTAAGAAAATAGTCGTTTGTTAATACTTTTTAACAAGTGAAAAACGGAAATGCAACTGAAACTCAAAGAAAAGAAACAAAGCATTTTAACAAAATTGATGACACTTTCACTTAAACTACTAACATAAACATAGCTGTCTAACAAAAATCATAGCAACAAATATAACTACTTTTTGGACTAAAGCTTTATTTAGGCATCTAGAAAACAATATTTGCAAAAATATACTTAACAATACCTGAGTGAAAATAAACCTAGACTAAAAGAAATCAACAGTTGAACACAACACTTTATGCTTAGTGGTACATTACATTTAAATAAAATTTTAATAAACTCTTCTAGTAATAAATTAAAGAGATTAAATTTCCTTCATGCAATTAACACAAATGAAGAATTCGAATGACGACTTAACACAATCACCACAAAACCAATTATTACACATAATACATTTCTTGCTGTCTATGCCATTAAATTGCGTTGTATTGTATCGCAACCTTTACAGTGTTTGAAAGATTGGCTGAATTTACTTACATTGGATGTAGATGGAGCATCAAGCTTAAAATAAGGTTTGTTCAATTTTCCTACTTGAATTGGAATGTTTTCGACAGGGGTTAGACATCTTTTAATTATAGAACCAGCCCTACTAGTGCGAAAAGCCACGTTGAATAATCTTTCACTGAAGCATTTAAAAAATAGCAATCGTTCGAAATGGTTCCGCGCAAAGCTACAGTACCTGGTAAAGATGGTTTTATTTGTGTTTTTTATCTGTTTCTTCATTTTATTTTACCACAATCAATTTTTTCTTTGTCTGATTTTTTCTGTCTTTTCCCTTCTATTTTTTTACCATAATCAATTTATTTTTTGTCTGATTTTCTTTGTCTTTTCCTTCAAATTTTTTTACCATAATCATTTTATTATGTGTCTGATTTTCGTTGTCTGCCTAGTTATTTTTGTCATTATAATTTTCAGTCTTATCAAAACCCTTCATTTCAGACTCTACAGACAATTTAATTTTTGTATTTTGGATATTGGTGTTATAAATATCTATCATATCACCATTTAATAAATCTTCCGAACAATCGTTTATGAGTACCCCCTTGCTGTCATAAAGTCCCCGTAAAGCTATAGTGCCCGGTAAAGTAGATTTTGTTTTTTTTTTCCTGTACCTTTATTTTTTTCTCATTTAGAGAGTTTAGAGTTTCTCTTAGGGAACGTTTTAAAGAAATTGGAGTAATGACAGTTGCATCACAGTATATTTATGCCAACATAATATATATAAGGCAAAATATACATTCCTATTGTAAAAATTGTGACATTCATAATATTAACACGCGAAATAAACATAAATTATGCGCTCCTAGTCACCGTTTACATAAGGTGCATAATTCATTTGAGGGAGTCGGTATACGTATTTATAATAGAATATCTAGTGACATTTTGAATCTACCGACTGTCGCTTTTAAACGTAAAATAAAAGATTGTCTTATCAAGAAGGCATATTATAATTTGAATGACTATTTTAGTGACAGTACAAGATGGTCACCGGATTGACCCAAGACAACTCACTATTGTAACTTGTTAAAACGTGTTATTACATGTGAGCGGGCACATACAGACAAATCGACGGTCCCTACGTATACAGGAATAATTTTTAAGCAGTGCGCAAAAAAATTTTGGTGGTTCAGTATCAGTAATAGAACACATTTCCATTATCAGTTTTTTTTTTTTTTTTTAATTTTTATCCGCCTTATAATCAGCAATATATGGACACATCTTATTCGTAATAATAACAATAGGCACGCGCGCTAGCCTACTCACGCGCCGGCGTCAGCGGGGGTGAATACCGGGGGGGTGGCTGCGGGGTAGCGCCCGGGCACGGCCGCCACAGTGGGCTGAAACGGGCCGGTAAAGGACTTAGCATTTAAAAAAAAAAAGTTTCTTTTTCTGAAATTTTAAATATTGTGTTGGATTTTTCTATCGATTATAAGTAATTATTTCTATGAGGGTCGTTCAGATAACTTAGTATTTCCAGAGTTATAAATATCCAAAGTAATTTTTGTATGAAGCAAAAGAAAAAAATGTGAAAATCTCGTACGTATGCATAGTACGTATATTTGTCCTATTTTAGCGCCTATTCTCGGGTTGCGATTTTCTGCGATTTGGTCGCAATTTCAAATTTTGTTCTCTATTCCACACCACCATAGAGGTTAAGAACTAGGCGCGTTTTTTTTATGTAGTGGTCTCCCCTTTAGGCCTAATCCACTAAGGACTAATAAAATAAATAAATAAGTAAAAATCACAATCACTACTGGCCACTGCACTGTTTTAATCTAATCACTGTCAAGGGTATCCACATTAACGAATGCAAAATTTTCGTATTCGTCATCATCAAATGTTTCCGCTTGTTCAATTATTAATAAACTTTGTGCTTCTACTGACAAAGTTTTATGTTTTCTGCGAAGTTTGTGACGTTTCGCTGAGATGAGTGGATCAGAGCTGGTCAATAAATTATTTAAAATGTCTTCATTTGTAGTTTTTCTACTGCATTTCCTGGAATGGTGTTGGTGGTATCTACGAAAGTCTTTATTTCTAGCTTCAGCAGCTTCTTCAGATAGCTTTCCAATTGGTATTAGACCAAAACTTTCAATAATAGCTGCACCATGCATAAGAACTTTATGAACACTTGAAGGCATATAATACCAGCTATATAATTCCAAATACAGTTGCATGGTCACTTGAGCATATTCGTGAAATTTCGCTGTGTCAATGTGGTAACCTGATGAAATTGCCTCTAAAATGATTGCAAATCGCCTTATTAATTCTTCACTAACACCAGTTATCTCAGCAGTCATGTTTGGATATGCAAAAAATCTTCTAGCAGTATTTCCGTCATTCGTGGAGCCGTGCCCTTGTTTAACAACATCAATCAGAAGTCCCATTCTATTTTTAAAAGCGTCTTGTATGTCTTTCTTTCTTCTTTCCATGATGCACTTGTTGTCTCCCTTTACTGTCCATGTCTGTATCGTTAATCTGTAGGCTATATGCAGAATGCATTCCATCATTCGTATCCAGGTATGCAATGATGACAATCCGTATTTACAGAGATCTGGATCAGTCGGTTTTGATGCAATTAAGGGCAAATTATTCATCTCTGTTGGAGTGGCTTTACAAATGTCGCATCTCTGAGATGAAGTATCACATAAAATTGATGTTGCTTTTCCGTCTATCATAGTCATTAATAAAGAGTGTGAAATTTTTATTTCTCCAACTTCTGTTTTCACTAAATTTACAATCTCTTCCTCAATAGCACTTTTTTCCCGCAATATCGTTATTTTATTTTCTTTCACAAATTCGAAAAAGATTGGACGACACCAGTAAGATGAATTTGGTGAATCGTTTTGCCAGATAACTTGTTCGCCGCACACTAATTTTATTGGCACTAAACTACCCATAAATATGCTTGAATCGTCAAGTTGACTTTCTTGTTCATCGTCTGTTTGCATTTTTTGTTTGTAATTGGCTTGATTAGAAGCACCGTCAAATCCCCACTTACTGATTAGTGTAAATTCTTTACAACCACTATCTATGACGAGTGACGTCATTATTCTTGTTGTCGTTATATCCAATAGAGCTTGTAACTTTATTTTAGCTGAGGTTTCTGTCACTGTAATAGCATCTTTTGGTGGATAGCATTTCTGTTTCGCATGTTGCACTTGATAATAAGATGGAAATATATTACTGTCTTTTTCGTTAACACTTTTTCTTAAAGTATTGTATTGCCACTTGGTCAGCTTAAGTGATAAAAATAACCCTAAAGCCTCATCCGGAGAAAACACAGGTTTTGTTTCTTTAACAGATATGCACTTTTTAACTTTTTTTACATCTAGGGGATTCTTTAGTAAATGTTCTAGTATTTTAGCAACCTCCTCATTCCCATCCGCTTTCAACTGCTCAAAATATGCATATTTTATTTCGTCCGAAGATAAATGAAAGTTTTCTGCACGTCTTTTTTTCTGTTTAGGCGCTAATTCACAAAAAGGTTTTCTTGGGGTTTGTTCGGTGGAGACACCGACAGAAACTTTTGATGGTGATACATACTGAGTTGATGTACTCGGTACTGGTTGATCTTGATTACTGCCTATTAAACACTTAATAATGTCTGGCCATATTATGTTTTCTTGTAACCATTCACTATTTTTAGTTCTGAATATATTTTCTTTACGATAAGCGTTTTCCCATCTTCTATTTAAATTATAACAAAATTTTGCACAAAACAACTTTAAGGTCTTTTCGTGATCATCACTTAATTCGACTAAAAATTTAGATCTTATCTCACTACACAAACTGTCATTATTTTTAATACTGCCACTGTTTTTTAAAATAACGAAAAGATCAAGGTTTGTCACTAAATTTTCAAACATTTTCACAAATACAAAATAACAAATAAGTAAGTAATGAATGTGTGGGGGTAGTGCATCTATTATGGTGGGTAATAGAACACTGAAGTACTTTTGAATGCAACCGAACATTCCGTAGGTACCCTATCATTGTACCAATCACGTTACGACACGTCATAACTTGTTGTTGCGCTCGCGCACTCTTATCCCTTGATTCCCGGAAATAAGTCTCAAAACAAATTACGTCATACCTGCCTATGGTGGTGGAAAATGTCGAACATTGTTTTTTTTTTAAGAACTAAGTAGGTATTGAGGTTTTCAGGCCGTTTAGTATACATTATTTTAAATTTCAATTTAATTTGAATAAATTGCTTAACTAAAATAACATGACTCTTCATACAAATTTGATATGGCTATATCTCCGAAAGTACTCGTTAAATTAAAAAAAGTCAAAGAATAAAAACGTTTTAAATTTATGCCTAGATACCAAAAAAATACATCTGATCTCTTAAGACCCAACCTTGTAATCCCAGCCCACTGTGGCGGCCGGGCACCGGCGCGCGGCGCTCGCTAGTCGGCTCGTCGCACGCGCCCGTGACGTTGTCTTATCGCTTTCCCGCGCGAACCTGCCACGCGCCGCCCGCCGCACGAGTTTCGTACTGTGAGTTGTGACCGGTCACGCACGATGTCAGAGTTTAGTAACCGCGAGTTTTACGAGATGGTGCGAGTGTATTTATTAAGTGGCGAAAACTTACGTGCAGCTCGCAGAATGTATGCTGCAAAGAGTGTACCTCGAATGCGAGCCCATGGGATTCATAACCCCGCGGTCCCTAATGAAAGAACAATTTTAGCCGCTAATCAAAGATTGCTCGATCACGGTCAATTTAGGACACCCCATCATGCACAAGGTTCTGGCAGACCTCGACTATCTGTTGAACTCAAAGGAAACATTTTTGATTTCTTCGAGCGAGACCCAAGAGCGAGTACCAACGATGCGGCACGTCGCTTCGGTGTGAGCCAGTACGCGGTATGGAAACTGTTAAATACAGCCGGTCTCCATCCATACCATTTCCAACCTGTACAGAAACTCCATGACTCCGACCCCGCATCACGCCGAGTCCTCTGCGAGTGGCTTCTAAATCACCGCGAAGTCAATATCTTGTGGACTGATGAGGCGTTGTTCACACGTGTAGGACTCTACAATATCCACAATGAACACTGGTGGTCCTTTAATAATCCCCATTTGGTGCGGGAGACGCATCATCAAGTGCGTTTTAGCGCCAATGTATGGGCGGGGATTATTAAAAATAAAATAATAGGACCCGTTTTTATTTACGGCGCCTTGACCGGGCCACGTTACTCAGAAATGCTCGAAAACGTTATTGAAAATTTAATAGACGAAGTTCCGGTGGCTTATCATCGTAATCTGTACTACCAGCACGATGGCGCTCCGCCACATTACGCCATTCAAGTCCGAAATTACTTAAATGAGAAATACGGGCAAAATTGGATTGGTCGTGGCGGCCCCATACCGTGGCCGGCTAGGTCTGCGGATCTGACGCCCTGTGATTTTTTTCTTTGGGGAGAAATCAAGCGCCGGGTGTACGTAGAGGAGGCCCAAAATCTAGACGACCTTAAGTCAAAAATAATAAACGCTTTCGATATAGTGAAAAATTACATTAGTGTACTGAATAAACTGAATGACAATTTATTTAAACGTGCACGTTTATGTTTAGAAAGAGGAGGACTCAATTTTGAACAATTATTAAAATACAGTGATTAGTGAGTAGGAGTAAGCAATTATTTTTATTAAAAATTTTAGGTAAGTTATTTTTGATTAAACATTATTGTAAATACCAAGTTGATTCCAATTTTTTAAATTCGCCTTAATGCAGAATTACTAATGCATACATTAAGAGTAATGTCAATTTTAATTTATTTTGGTATTTTTAAATTGCCATAATGATCATGAATGATCATGAGTTATTTTAGTGAAGAAAAACATAAACCTCGGGCAGGATTTGAACCGGCATCTTACAGTGAGGTACGCCAAACGCTACGACCACTATGCCCCCGCGACTCCCACCCGCCAGGTCAAATGTTGCCTTCACATTCTGTATTACGTGATCATAATGATTCATTTTCTGTATTTTGATGGTCCTAAGCCCATGAAAGTATGAAGGAAAAATTAGAATTACTTAAAAATGTTTTCAATGTACTGGTCGTACAGACGCATGCATTTTTTTCTAATTAAACATGAACTTTATTACTTTGTATTCAAGTTGAAAATCTATCATAGAAATTAGACAGATTGAGGAAGCTTGTTATGCTTGCCAAGACCAATCGTACATTGTATCTAGCGCCGCGCTCCATACCTACCTACGCGGGCGCATCGAACTAGCGCACAGCTGATGTAGGTATACTTAGGCGCGCGCGCTTTGCCGTGCGCTAGCGAGTAACCATAAAATCTATTTCAAAGTAGACATCTTTCATTACCAATAACTTTGATAATTTGTACTAAGACATATCAAAATAAAAAAATGGTATTTAATAAAAGTCGTTTAAGTTTCAATTGTCAAAGTTTGCGCACTGAATAAAAAGTGATCCTGTATAAAGATATCTCAAAACTCGTGGTTTACAGGAGAGCGTTCTTAAGTTTCAAACTGACCTGGACTATATCGTAAGTAATAACTTCTATATTTTATTATTGATCTGTAATTCTCAATGTAGGCCGGTTGTAATAGTGTAACGATTATTTTGTATATTCTCCATTTTCCTGTAAAAATTGCAAGATGACCGTTTTTACGTCAACTGTGAAAAAGGTCCTAAACGTTTAAGTATTATATGTCCCTTTGTACGTGGGAAAAATTAAAAAATCAATTTATGAATTTAACAAAATATACGTTAAAGAAAACATCGAGTATTATTGCCATGAATAACTTAGTAATGTTCAAGTAGATGAGATTCATGTTCAAGTGTAAAAAATGACAATCAGACAGACATATCCTTTTATACGTGGCCATTGAAAAGAGGTGTATGATTGTTATTATTCAACGAAAAAACAGACATCTTCTTAATTCATAGGTATATAATGGGAAATAACGGTTAAAACGTTGCGTGTTTATTGTAAATTATTTTTATTAAAATTTATATTTGGCATGTTATAACTGCGTAATATAACTTAGTAATCACAGTGACTTTTTTATTCTAGTCAGACTTCGGTACTTAAGTAATTATACTTAATTCACTTAACACTAAAGGTTACAAACAATCATAAAATTAAAAAAAAAACAATAAAAACTAAAAAAAAATAGGGCCGTATCTATTTTTTAATTCTTAATTATTTTAATCAGTCTCTCAAATTGCTCACTTAAGTATTAAATCAGAGGTTTATTAGGATTAACTTGACTTTAAGTTATTGAAAAGTATGAAGTATAACAAATTTTTATAGTTAGACACATTACAAAAAAAAGCTTCTGACATAGCTATTAAAATAGTAGGTATACGTAGTTAAGCGTGATTTAGACGTGCAACAGAATCGAAGCAATACTAGGTAATAATTAAAATAAAGAAAAATGTAAAAAAAAAACAATCAGTCTTCTTCATCTTCAATTTGTGTATCGTTACTATGCTTTAGATTTTTGTAATAATTATGATATTTGTGCGGAATGATCTTGGTGTCACATAAGTTAATCAAATCTTTATATTTAGCTTCAGGTATAGCAATGGGCTCTGTGTACAACTTTTCTATAGTTAATATTTCCTGCTCTATTGTCTTACTTTTTCTAGTAACTTTTCTGTTTAAGGTACAATTAAGCTTTCGGTATTCTTCTTCAAATAAATCTTATTTAAACTCTACAAAGTCTGGTTGATTTGCATGAACTTTTATCTCTCTTATTCTATTCCAGCAAATTTTTTCTTCATTTGTGTCTTTAAGCCAATATGTAGTACTGAGCAAAGCTTTGAAGTTTAACACAAAATCATGATCAACTTCTATCACTTCATATGGAGGACCGTGTTGTTTTGCCCAACGAACCAAAGTGTACCATTCGTCAGGTACGTATTTATTCTTGGCTGTTCGTTCTATTAACGCGTGAACACTATCGGCTTCATTCTGCGTATGGCCTTTTTCAAGGAAACGATGGCGAATGTCTATCTTAAAGGTTTTGCTTGCATACAAGTCCATAAAAAAGACCATACGATTGCGATTTTGGCCCGCACAATTGTCGGACCAAAAACGAAAATCTTTGATACCAGCTTGAACCCTGTTTGTGATAAAAGAAAATTAACAACTTGCCACTTCGTTCGCACCCCGCTTTGCTTGTGATTCGTCCCACATATAACATACACCTTTTTTTGGTCCAGCATCAAATACAGTAAAATTGTAAACGGATAGTTTCCTTTTATAATATAGCACACTAATTTCACCGTGTGGAGTGTTATTTATCTTTTGGAAATCAAACATCGTTGTGCAGACATGGGCAGAATCAGACTGAGCTTCAATTTTATCGATGGTTTTTAATTTTCGAGCAACTTTCTTGTTGTTAATATGAACACTGTATTTAATTTTGTCAGCTTCAGATGGCGAAGTATTGTTCTTATTAGCATGGCATACATCACATTGATCCTTCTTTGGCAAATGGAAGGCAATATTCAGCTCATTGTTTATTATATCTTTATATTGCCGTACAGAAGAAGCAATATTTTCCGTCACATTAAGGTCCTTACACCACTGTAAATATAAATCGTACATTTTTTTGAAATTCAGCTCACTGTCTAAATATAGTTTATTGGAGTCTTTCCGTGTGTAATGACTTTCCACAGGTACAAAACTTTTAGCATGTTGGATCACGCTCTCTTTCATTGCAGAAGTTACAATTTTTGGATGGTTCTGGTGGTAACCTCTCATGTCTTTTGAACACATACCTACCTCATTATCATATTTATCTATGGCAGATTGGATAAAAGTGTTGCTTATAGCGAGTGTGTTCTTAAACATGGTCTTACATACCATAACCTTTTCTTTAGAATTACTAGACAAATGATATGGCAAGAAAAACTTAAATACATTTAACCTTTTCGAATTCTGAGTCCATTGCTTCTTCGTTATTTTTTTCATATTAGAAGCAATAAAAGTCCACTGACGAGAATGATCACCTAAGTCCCAAAATTTATGAAAGATTTTTTCTCGGCTCGACGTATCGAACTTTTCATAACATTTCAATCGGCAGTTAGTGTTACAAGTAGGTTTCATTTTTTTATCCATTTGCTCTTTACCCGATCGAGAAATGTGACTTTTACCTAAATTTACAAGCAATTTTCTTTTTACATCTAACCAATTAGATTTATTAGTAGTTCTGTTCTTGATTATTGCTTTTTTCACATACATGCGTTTTTTTTTCCTTGAATGTGGTGTTGAGGAGCCAGAGAATTCGCTAGATGCTAAGGCACTAGACCTGATTGAGTTATCCGATAAAATTGGAGTACTCTCACGATGTGAGTCACTCTCATCAACAATATCTCCAAATGAACTATATGGGCTCGGTACTGGTGTTTTAATTAAGGTATCAGGCGTGTTGTGGAAGAAATTGTCCAAACTAGAGTCTCCATCAACGTCTAAAGATGTAAAGTGGTTTTGCTGCGTATTTAAATTAGAGGAAACGTTTACATTGTCACCACCATCAAATGCATTGCTACAAATATCACCTACAGTGTCGGTTATATAATTCAAATCACTTTGAGATAGCAAATTAATTGTAGTTGATAGTTGTTCACTATAAAATGAAGCTTCAGCATCAGGCGCGACGAGTGCTTCCCCTTGCGGTTTGTTCCGTACATCCACAGGCTGAACTGAACTTTGAGGCAGGTGTTTCGCTAAAAAAAACATATAAAAATTATTGAAAACTTAACGTAAATGGGGACAACTATGTAAATTAATCGCAAAAATAAACGTATAAACATGACATGTAAGACTTGACTTCATTTAGTTTGTTAAGTTATGTATAAATGTAAAGAATTATTTAATGTAATTAAAATAATGTATACTAATATTATTTACAGACAGTTTATAAAAAACGTCGATAATTAAATCGTTATAAATATATCGAAGTATATGAAGTCATGTCTGACTTGTCCGTATTTATACTGATTTGAAGTATTATTAGGTTAAAATTAGTTCGTTCAGTAAAACAATGATTTATAGGTACATTAATATTACTAACACTACTACTACACACAAAAAAAACATTGTAAATATGTGTGACTTACCTTCAACAATTTCATCGAGATAGTTTATTAATTCTTGAGCTTCAGAAACATGTAATGCAGTATTCTTTGTATTAGCAACATAGCTTAATAACTTACATCTATTATTACTCATATTGCACAGTTATATAGGAACAGTTCCTACACAGTTTACGAAACACAGTGTCTATTAAAATATAAATAATCTTGCACGACAAAAGGAATAAACGCGCTCACGTCTAATACCCGCGCGCCGTGTAAATGACATTAAGTTTGACATGTCCGCGTTCGCGCGCCATGGCGCGCAATTTCAAATACGGTAAAAGACTTTACGTATAGATGTCCGCAAATACGGCAACAAAATCATTAGACCGTTGATGTTTGTCTTCATATACGTTTTCATTTCTTTTGAATAAAATGCTTAGTAAAAAAAAGAAAAATGTGGGAATATGCGTATCAATTAACCAAAGTAAATAATGGAATAAAAAAAATGCTATTTTAGACATGTCTTTATATACGTAGGGACCGTCGAAATGGAGGCCAAGTGTATATTAAAATATTCATAATTATATATTTTTATTGGTAAAATGGATTTGTGTATGCTAGCTCACATAATAATAATAATTTAGCTGATTCGATAAACTGTGTACCAATTGATTCATTGTAATATTGTATAGAATCGTTAAATTAATTAACAGACAGAACTGTGTTGTTGGGGAGTTTGTTGCGCCGCTTCTTCTTCCCAACAAAAACACTAGGAAGCGGTGAAGGGCGGGCGTTTTGGGGGCTGTCTTTATTGTCGACGTTCAAAAAGAGCCAATTAAATTTGGCCTACTTTGAATAAATGATATTTTGATTTGATTTTGATTTTTTACTATATCGGCAGTCTGATTCTTTTCTTCTTCTGCACTTTTGTCAGTACTATTTTCAGGCCCTTTAACATTTTCTGTGCTCTTTCCAGGCTTTACAGTCGTTTCTTTTTCTTTTTTGGAATATTAGTGGTATCGCCGAATCTCATATCATTTAATACCTCGAAGAAAGCATCTTCGACAAAGGAGTTTCCATATCATTATTACTACAGCCTATTAAGAACTTCTTGACGACTAAGTGGGACAATGCCTGCTTTTCTAAACCCTGAAATTATTATATTACCGGCGTTAACTGAAATTGCATGTGACATTTTCTTTAGTAATACGGGAAATATTGATTTAGGCAATGATGATTCACGACGGCCAGCATCAGTTTTTTTCCATTGCAACAGAACATCTCGCCACGCAATTTTCATTGGTCGGAAAAAGGCGATGTCAAGCGGTTGGGTTAAATGGGTAGAATTTGGAGGAAGAAGTATAAAATGGACGTTATGCTCTAGACCAGTGGTTCTTAACCTTTAAGTCATGAGGGACCATTTTACCAAATTTCTATCTCGCCAGGGACCACCAAGTTATGTATATGCATAGATTCTATATTTTTTTCTGTATCTATTCTATACTGGATAGTGTTAATCTATTATAAATAAAACGCGGATAATTTTGGGACTAACATACATTTCTTTATTATTTCGCAAAAATCTAAAAAGTAAGTAATAAAAATTTTAATTTAATGAGATTTTTTTTATTGCATTCTCTTTACTAACTCTTTGGTTCAGTGCCATTCAAAGCTAAATGCATGTCGGCAGTGGCATCCAACCGATTCCGATGCTTATTTTTAATAATCAAAAGCGCCGGAAACCCCTGCTCGCATAGACACGTTGTTACGTATAGCAATGTCTCGAAGTTTGGGCAAAGAAATTGCCTTTTGGCTCCAAAAATCTTCAAGATTAATTCCTGTTTCGGATGTATCTTTTCTTAAAACAATCGCGGATTAATATAATAAGAATTAAGTATTTTTTACATTGATGAACTTTCGTAACGTCTAAAGGAGTCTACACACCAAACCCGCCGACCCGCCGACATGTGTCATGGGGCTGTGTCGGTGAGTTAGTCGGCGGCAAGAAATCAGTACAACTTTTTTAGTTAGTGATTGCAGTGTGTACGAACGTGACGTGTTGTTTTTCTCGAATATTGCAGCCTACAATAAACATGGATACTGATGCTGATCTAATAATAGCAGCATGTGGAATAATTTTAGCTGGGTCCCTGAAGAGAAAACGACAGTGTTGGGTTAGACCAAGCTTAATGAGTCGCAGTCGTTACAGTAACAGTGATAGAATAAAAGATTTAAGAACAGACGATTTGATTGTAAAAAGACCCTTACATTTTAAGACATTTATGTAGTTAACGTTTACCGACTTTGAATATTTACTAAGCATTGTTGGACCCACAATAGTTAAAAAAAATACAAATTACAGAAGTGCAATTTCACCAACGGACAGATTATCATTAACATTAAAATACCTGACTACGGGAAATTCATTCAACAGTCTTTGTGACACCTTTAAAGTATCTCCTCAACTTATTTCCTACATTATTCCAGAAGTGTGCCAAGCTATCGTAGATGGACTTTCGGATTATGTGAAGGTATGTACATATATGGGCGTTTAACTTTCTTTAATCTTCCAGAAAAACTATGTTCCGAAAAATTACTATATAAGTAGGCAAATGGCTATCCTATCACCGAGCACATTTCCGATTTCAGATTCCACGAACATCAAACGAATGGACAAAGGTTGCAGATGGATATCTGAGTAGATGGAATGTACCTAATTGTGTTGGATCTATGGATGGAAAGCACATTAGAATTGAATGTCCAGCACGAAGTGGAAGCGATTATTTTAATTATAAAATGTATTTCAGTATTGTACTGTTTGCATTAGTGGATGCAGATTATAAGTTTTTATACGCTAATGTGTGACATGGTATAATACAACAAAATGAATATGATACTGAAAATAGTAGGGGAGAAATCAATCCAGGAGATTGGCGCAGGGAACCACGTGAAAATAATTTGTTTGCTGACTTGCCTAGACAAGACAATACACATTCCCTTGAGGTTACAAGGACACAATCTCCTGAGGTTATAAGGACAGAATTGGTTCAATATTTTCTTTCCGATGTCGGGAGATTACCATGGCAGAATGATCAATGACTAACTCGTAAGTTTTAATGAAACTCATACTTGTATTAGTACTTGTATTTTTATTATAATTTGTATTAAAAACTTCGTAAATCACTTGTTTTTTTTCATTTATAAGTGGTTTTATTTACCGATTTATTCTATAATAATGTTAATCCGATGCTTTATTATTGCCTTTGTTGTTTTATCAAATTTTCTAAGTTGTGTCGCAATATATTCGCCAAACAAATCGTCCTCATCTTTTATTTTTTGATTTGTCTGTTGACTGACTGTTCTCATTAAATTTAATGCTTCCGACACCATCTCATTACTTGGATTAGGTTTATAACGTTTATTCGCTTGGGGAATGATGTTTGACGTTTGAGGTGAATCGTTTTCCCCATGTTGAGCATCATTGTCCGCATGTTGGGCATTATTGTCAGTTGCTGTTATCTCCTGAAATAATATTTTATTTGAATCACCAACAGTTTACTTATGAAATGTATTATACACTAGCTTTTACCCGCGAGTAGGTACACCGCACGGAATATATGAAAAAAAAGACAATGGTCATAAATCATACCTAATACTAATTGTTTTAGAAATATTATTATTAATTATTATTTACATTGATAATAATTATCAATGTAAATAATAATTAATAATAATATTTCTAAAACAACCTAAAAAGAAAAAAAAAGAAAATGGTACGGAATCTCTCGGTTTATAATAGAAATTCGGCGAAATCAAAAGATTGTTGAGAAAAGAGTTGTTAGTTTTAAAAAAATACATTTGCAATGACTATTATATCTGTGCACATGCCATTCCAAGAAATAATTTGTTTAGAAATATTTCGGTGCAATAACAATAGCGGCAGCGCAACAACAAAGGCAGATAAAATAAGTACCTATGTCTTTATTTACCGCGCGCCTCTCTTCACTCGGGCCAAGCTTACATATTATTCTTGTGTGCTCTAATAATTAGGTTAGAAATAAAATAATACAACATCACTGAAATGTTACATACCGTATCGATTGTTCCAGTAGGTTTATTTTTGTTGAGCAAGATATTCAAAGATTTAAAGGCAAACCACTTGCTCTCATGAACAGAATCTGCGCTGGTTCCAGACTTTTTTGATTCAATCGTCTTTTTTCTTTCTCTATAATATTGGCTCGTCAAATTTTTTATCTTCCGTTCTATTTCTGTGACATTTGTATTTAATTCGTTTGCCATCTCATTTAGTGCATCAAAACGTTTAGGTCTACATTTGTGATCCAAGTGTTTTGGATTCCATAATAATTCCTTTATATGATACAAATTTATTAACTTTAGAGTGGTTTCTTCGTCCCATTCCATTATTGCAGAAAATCGCAAAAAAAACACAAGCACGTCACTATCGCTGGAGTGTCGCCGGGCAACTGAGCGTGCGCGTACGCAAGTCGCCGGCCATGCCGCCGACTTGCACGCGCGGGTACGAGTCGCCGACATGATTCTTGAAGCAAAGTCGCCGACACCAAGCGGCTGTGTCGGCGGGTCGGCGGGTTTGGTGTGTAGACTCCTTAACGCATCAAACAATTCGACAACGACAGGTTGATTCCTGTCGTGTATCATTCATTGGACAAATGACATACGCCCGCCCGCGCCCCCACCCTAACCGTGTTCCGCCGCGCACTCGTTAAATCGCGACCATTTCGCGCTGGCGCGCGACGCTAGCGCACGGCGTTTGGAGGCGAGCGGCGCTCGCGCGGTATTGCTATACGATTACATAAATAAAACTCCGTTACAACTACGCAAAAATTGTGCGGAGGCGAAGTTACGATTTCTTGCGGAACTTCCGCAGTAACGGAGGCGGAGGCGAAGTTCCATTACAAGCCTACTTAAAAAATTTTTATAATCATCATATCCGTTATTATTTTTCGCTTAGTCTTTCCCTAATTGAATCCACCATATTTTAGCACACACATTGAACCTCTAAATGATTCCCATATTTCAAGCACATGCCGTTGTATATTGACGCGGGTGCGGGGTGTATCCGAGTCCCACTGCTGAAAGGGAACAACTCTTATGACGTCACGATTATTTTGAAACCACACATTACAGATTCGTGCAGTGTGCACTGAGCTATTGCCATGAATAAATGAGAAAGGCATAAGATCTCGAATAATTTCCAAGTATTTTTGACTGTTTAAAACGCCCTGGGTGAATCTTAGTCCGGAATATATTTTCGACAATTTTATTGAAACAAATAAAAGCTTGTGGCATATCAATTATATTTTACCAGAATCATTTCAAGCATTAGCTACTGCCAAGTCCAGCATGTATGTAAACAGAACCCACCACCATTTTTTGCCTCGTATAGCTGTTCTGTATACTGCAATTGACTGGTCAGCTTGATCGACTCAGCCCATGCCTTTATTGTAGTTCTGGAAGACATGGAATATTCACGTCGACCTTACTTCCTTCTTCAGAGCTCCATCTTTTTACTTTACCAAGAGGGTAAACGAAGTCGTAGTTTGTACCCATGGTACAAACACTGTTGTCAAGCCACCGCACGAACAAAATTTGATTGGCTGTATCGAACCGGTAATCAAATTCTGCTCGGTTCTTCTTTTTTATGTCCTTGACAGATACTAGTGGGCATTTCTTCGTTCTATTTTCTCTCACAGTACCAGTTGCCCGATAACCAGCGTCACGCGGATCTCGTAGCAATGCATGACTGGTGAAAAAATTGTCAAAATACACGATATGCTCATGTGAAACGCAGTTTATTTTTTCCAACAGACCCTTCACCACCTTTGATCCCAAAAGCTCATTACTGGATCCCCCTGCTGATTTATCGCAGTATACATCGAAGGCATAACAATAACCATCAGCACTTGCAATCATCCAGTTTTTATAGCCAAATCGTACGGGCTTGCCCCTTATAAACTGCTTGGCTGGATGACGTCCAAAATATTTCACTATTGATTCATCAACCGATAGATGCTCGTGGAATACACCCCACTGAAGGAATTTCTTGATCAGCAAATCAGCAAGTGGTCGTACTTTGAACATCTTATCGGTGGACGTAGCAGCAGCTTCGTTGTCGCAGAAATGCAAGATTTTTTTTATTTCCATGAATCTGTTTTTTGACATTGCATTTGAAACAATGGTAACATTGCAGTCCTCATCTAAAGACCAGTACAACCGTTCTCGTGGAAGTGAGTGATATCTAGTCAAGAGAAGAATGCCAAGAAATAATTTGAGGTCATCAACAGTTATTTGGAAGTCATGTTTGTTATGTTGTGCGGCGGCATATAACTTCGTGTTTATAAGGATCATATCAAATAACTTGTCAAAAATGTTGACTGGCGCTTGGTCTTTGAGCTGGTTTACGAGGTCTTCCTATCGTTTCTGACAATAATGTATCGCTGAAGGCATGTCGACATAGGAACGTTAAATTTTATTACAACATTAACAACACCGCAATAACACGAAATAATGCACTTTTGCGTAAAGAATTCGCAGGTTGTTCAGGCGGCTGACAAGTTGCAACTGGAAATATGTAGATTCGTGTTCGCGGTATGACTCTAGCTAACTCTTGGAACAGTTACATCACATAGGACCATTATTCCGTATACTGGTCCTAGTCCACAATTATTATTATTCATTTTCTTCGTTTTCTTACATATTTGGAGGCAAGATTTTTTATATAATCATCACCAACTGCATCTTCCTTGCGTCCTTTTAAAACATTATTGATGTCCTCACACCAGTTGTAGATAAAAAATCGACACACCAAATCGAAAATAAATATTTTCTTTTTTAAGCACTGCAAGTTATAAAATTTGTGTTAATTTCAATAAAAAGTATCGTTTTGGCCTATAATTTAATATTTTCATTAATGCTATGGTTTAATTTTAAAATCCATATTATTACGTCTTCTATCCCTGAATACATTTTCATTAGATTATCGGAGGGGTATTCTAAATATTGCATTATCTTTTTTATAATTGTAAACAACAGGAAAAGGGTAAAATTTCAATTACTAGATTTGAACCAAATAAATAAATAAACAGGCCAAACTAAATAAAACCGTTTTAAAATATGTTTACATGTAATGCAGTTATTGAATAAATTTTTTTTGTTTGTCTTAATAAGTAACCATTTACATACTCCAATTGAGCTAATATTTTTGTTTTTTTTTCTTTGTTTCATAATCTACAATTATATCATGTTACTCATTTCTGTGGTTTGAAAAAGAACATATTTTTACATTAGTCTTGCTCACAGTTTGAGCCTGGAGATGGTGTGCCAGTCAAATTGCTTATTAAAAGTGAGGCAAATGCTATTTCGAAGCCTTCTGGGGATGGACTTACGTTTCTACACCCATGGCTACGAATATCGCCGAAAAAAAATTCTTATGGGTCAGGACCCATAAGATTTTTTTTTACAATGCCTCATCCAAACAGATACTCAACATTATTTAAAGTAGGTATGTAACCAGTGTTTAATAGTAGGTAACAATAATGTATTTACCATTTTTATAAACTTCATAGTGCTCAATACTTTTTTGGCATTTGCTATTATTATTATGGATTGATTTTGGTGTAAGGGCACACAATAATGGTTTCCCACTTCTTTTCTCGGGGTTTTCCTTGCTTCCGTTGAGCGAGTCAAATAACTCGTCAAAGAATAAGAGGACGTCAGCAGTCTGTTCACATTCTTGTGGCAATATACATATACCTATGCCTTTAGTTGAAAAAATATATGAATATTAGAATTATGTTTCCTCAATAACTGCAGTGGACACAACATTTGTCGAGAAAATAAAACTTAGCTGATTTATAAACCACCAGAGAATGAACCGAATAATGTGGGCATGATTTATTTCCATTGAAGTACGACTAGCAAATAAGAAACAATTCAATTAAAAATTCAATTAAAAATTCAAATACAATTCAAGTAAAACTTTTATGCTAAATATATTTGGCCCCATCTGAAAATCAGCGCTGCAGCACTTAGTGTAGCGGCACTATGCTGAGATGGGAGCCTTTTAGGCCTCGTGCGGGTTTTGCCCAGACATCTCATTTTATTTTGTTTTTTTTTTGTTTTTTGTTATTATTATTATTTATGTTAATTGCTTTTAAGCTGCTTTTCTTATTTGTTTTTTTTTATCTTAATTTTTTACTTTTTATTTTTCTATTTTTTATTATATATTTTGTATTGTGTGATGTTGGTAATGCCCTCATTGGGGTCTAAATAAATATTTTTCTTTCTTTCTTTCAAATACCCCATTGTACTTGCAACCTTTTCAACCTTTTGGCTAAAAACTTGGGTTGCATACTTTACTTTCATTTTACATTTTTGTGAATTAATATGGTCCTCTGTTAGGTATCTCACCAATTTTATACCCGAATATGATGGGTCTTCTTCATGCAGTTTGATTATGTGTTCCCATTTGGCAATTTTAGGTGAGCCGTTAATTACACATTTCAATTTTGTTTCCAATAAATTATTCTTTATTAAGGAATTTTCCTTCCTTCCTTTAATAAGGTGTGGTGGATCATATAGAGGAATAATTTCTGCATTTTCTGTTTAAAATATATTTCTTTTCAATTCTAAATTATTCATCAAATGTTTTACGGCATGACATTTTTATTTATTTTTGACGTAGGTACAAGATGGCAGATGACTCAAACGTTCCATTACTCACATTCCAGTAACTATATTTATATTGATTATTACGTTATATTTGAAAAGACTTAGAAAATTACGAACTATTTTATATTTCAGTACAAGTATGATTAACATAACTGCATTTGATTTAAAAATGTCTTTCCGTTAATTGCTAATTGTTAATTGTAAACAATTTAAAATTGACTGCGTGAAACAAAGCAGCTTTATACTGAGCAGTGTTCCTATAAATTAGTAACAGTATGTGTGAGACCAGTAAACAATGCCAGTGTAAGAAAATCTCCGTAATTAGATTTGGATGTTTTTTATGATTTAAATCAAATTCTTGCTTAATTATTTTTAAATACAAAATAATACTCACGATTTAAGTTTTGTTTTTGGAGAACTGTGGATAAAACTGTTTACAGCGCCATCTGTGACAAATGTACTCAACTACTACGGCCCGCTAGAATCGTTCAGAAAAATGAAATGTTCTGAGTGAAATGACCCTGTTTGATATTACAATGCGGTCTTTTCCTATTCGCCTATAATCTCAAAGACTGCACACATGTTTTACATACACATAAGGGCCCCAGTATTTGTCACGGGTGTCCAAAGGGAAACCAAAGTAATCAATACACACCTGTTTTATGAACTACGACACATTTAGTCTACAATTTTTTTATGCATTTTCACCACAAATGTAATAATAATAGTTGAGATCGTTTTTACAGACATTTCTCGAGTCTGATATTGTGTGACTAGTACAAAAATATTTCTGGTAGCTGTATCTCAAAAACTATTCCCCTATATCATTTAACTCGCGTGATGAATGTGCGATCACAATTGGATGCATCAGTTTCTGTTTCAATGTTAAGAGGTGCTTCAATCTGGCCATTCATGACATCCGATAATACGTTTAAAGGATTTTCAATAACTTGAGTGATTCATCAACTCGTCCTCCATGCCTACGGCCCATTTAGGACGACTTGCAGAAAATCAAAATAATTAATATTTTCATTCTGCATCCCGTCCCACGTATCTTTTTGTGTTGAATTTTGAACTTTATGAACGTTTGGTACAGTTAGTAAGACAAGTTATACAAATATTTTTATGGAGATACAATTAAAATCTTTTTCTAAAAGTTTTTACCAGTGATGTTTCTCCGGTTATATCAGTAAGTAAACAATGGTTATGGCGGTTACTTTTGAAGTTGGTAAATGATGACAGGACATACCTATGAATCTTTTGTTCAAATATTAATAAGCAATAAAATTACTTATATTAGCACACACACGGGACACGAAGAGGGAGTATTTAATAGATTTTTTTAATGTTAAATAGAGTTAGTATGATTTTTCCTTACCGACAGAAAAGGCTATTTAGCGGATGTGGAACCAAATTTTCAATTCTTTTTGGGTTTGATTTGGGACTCCGATGAACTTATGAAATTTGTGACTTTGGCTGTGCATACTGGACTTGAATTTAGACTCAATGTATTCTTCGAAAGCTTTTAATTAGTATCCTATCTGAATATGTAATATTTCTTTATTATATATATATATATTATATTAACGTTTACAAGGTGCTGTTATGGACACGCAAGAAACGTTTTTGAAACAATTACGTCTCAAAGAGGAAAATTTAGAGGTTATAGACATGAGATCAATTAAGAACCTCCTCTTTTTTTGAAGTCGGTTAAAAATAAAGACAAATCAAATGTTTGGCGTTGCATTTTCATGCAACGGTTGACACCTCTGTCAAACGATTTTAATAATTACTTGTACTAATAGGTCAAAAGAGAAGACAATCATGTTTGCCAGCCAGACAGAACCAAAAATTATATTTTATAGTTTTACGTTTGTTATTATAAAAACCTTGTTATTATTAAACCTATATTCATAAATATATAAGTTTAAATGTTCATGAATACCTCTTGTGTTAATTAATATAAATAATATAAATAAATATTTCCGGACATTTATTACACAGCGCCATCTAGCTCCGTGGTAAGCAACGAGGCTTGTGTTACGGATACTAGATGGTTGATATACTACATATATACTTCTTTTTTTTTGTAAATACATACATATTATACATAGATACATCCATGACTCGGAAACATGTTGATGCTCATCACACAAACATTTGTCCCTACCCGGATTCGAACCCGGGCCCATAGCACAGCAGGCAGCGTTAACTACCGCTGAGCTAAACGGGTCGTCTATTTAATTAGTGTCTAATTTGTCAATATTTAATATTTTCCGATTATATCGATACCGGAAATTTCAATTGTCGTAAAGGACAAAACACGAGTTTTCAGTAGAGCCAAAAAACGAAAAAAAATATTGTTTTTGTCTAATATCTTTTTCAAATAAAGTACTATATTCATGATGTAAAAAGAAACCCCAACTATTTTTTCGTGTTCTATCCATATAAATTAACAAAATACACCAAACTTTATTATTGACGAAAATAAGAGTCCTTTACAGCCCACAAAAAATGAACTGAAGTACTTTACACCCACGAAAAATTGGTTATGATAAAGTTAGATGTGTAGCAAAGGACTAATCTTGATCATCAATGGGTAGTACAAGTCAACTGAATTTAGAGACTAAGGGGGTAAAAGGAACAAAAAACTAAAGATCTAGTTATAGAATACCTACAATAGGTAGTCAAAGTAAGTGAAACAAAATGTTGTTTTTATGATTTTTTATTTATTTATCAAAATATTTAGTAAAAAAACTGACAAAAATGTTACTCTAATAGGAACTATTAAATTTAAACAAAATGTGATGCTATTTTTTTATTTAAACGGTAAGTAACCGTTGCGATGCTGATAAACAACGCAATTTTTAGAAAAATCAGATATTAAACTAATCTACTACCTAGTTTTTTTAAACATTATTAATTTAACTAAAACAATATTTAACAAAACAGTCTTAAACTTATTGGTAAAATTAAAATAATCACAATAATAACAAATTCTTCCCATCAGAACTCAAAACAATTGACCTTCTTATGTATTAATTAAATGGCAAGTAACATCAGTCTTTTAAAATTATTAGTAATGAAACTTAAACATTAAATATTTTTTTCAAAACATTATGGTCTTTTATAATAATGAAATTAAAATAACCAAATAATAAAAAATTAGGCCCACCAGAACTCAAAACTCAAACATTTGACATTCTAAAGTATTAATTAAATGTCAAGTAACTTAAGTCTTTTAAAATGATTAGTAATTACACATTAAATATTTTTTTTAAAACAACTTTTAAATAATAATAAAATTAAAGTAACCACTAAATATGCTGGGCGATTTTTTATCATGATCCAAATTTTCACAGGGTTTTCTACCCATGAGTTGATTAACTCTGAAAACACGAAAAAAAAACAGTTGTTTCATTCATTTTGTCGAGTAGTTTTTAAACTTTTGTATGAAACAGCAGATTTTTTTTCGTGATTTCAGAGTTGGACCCATAGTGAAAGTTGTTCATGTTCATGGGTAGAACACCCTGTAAAAATTTAGTACGTGATAAAAAAAAATCACCCAGTATTACTGAAAAAAATCCTTTTTGTTGCAATATTCAATGCTCCCAGCAGGATTACCGATTCGTGTCCCGCTGGGAACATTGGATAAACATTTTAAAAGTAAAATCTTAAAGATCGATCGTGTCGATATCGTCTTCCTCGTCAGTTTCAGGAAGAATGTCTTTAACAGTTCCTAAAGACGGTAGATCTAAATACTCCTTATGAAAACGCTTTGGTATAGTTCCGTTAGTACATAAACGCTTTAAATCGTTATACTTGGCGACTGGTATAGGGTTAGGTTTGTCATAAAGTGTTGGTAAACCAATACTAGAAGTATCTTCTACTTTGTCGGCACCTGTTAGATCTTGGTTTTGTCTTTTTGTTTTTTTTCCTTTGCCTTTTCCTTTTGATCCTCTTCCTTTATATTCATCATATAATGTTACTACTTGAGCGTCTTCGTTTTCTTTCATTGAATATTTTACTTCCATAGTTTTAGCTTTTTTTTTCTTGAACGTGACAATGCGCATTGCTTTTAGCTGTATTTGCCTTTGACAAGTATTGGTAAATTTTTCAGACACCAAGCTGTCCCAGTTGATAAAATCGGAGTACTCCAAAACATTAATTTTGTATGGTTCAGGACGTTTCCTTGCAGATTCTATGTACGTCGGCCATTGACTTGGACTCCAGACAATAATTCGTCTAATCTCGCGTTCAATGACCGCATGCATTGAATCGACGGGCATATAAGTATGCCCAGGTAGTAAGTAATTTATTTGTACCACTTCTATGTTTTTAGAATTCTGTAATAAGTAGTGTAGGGCTGTGAGAACTATCTTATTTTTGTTCTGCCCAGGGCAAGAGTCGCAATAAAGTAAAACATTTTTAATAGGACGTTTATCAATTTCAAGTAGAAATTTATAAATAAAAGTAGCAATTTCATTGCCACCCCTTTTTCCATCGCTTTCTCCCCATATATAACAATGCCCTATTTTGGTTTGGCTTTCATAGAATGTACAGTTGTATACGGCGTATTTCCTAGAGTAATATAATAACATACTCTCTCCGTGAGGAGTATTAAGCACTTTTTGCAGGTCGAAGCTGACGGTGAGCGTATCATTGTTCAAGTTAATTTCTGATGGATTTTAAATCTTTGGTAGCTAGCCTTTTTTTCCTCGAGATGAACAGCCATATCCTTGATTTCTTTTTCTGATAATAATTCTGTATTTTCAGCTTTTGTACAAATTACACATTTGTCTTTTTTGGGTGTATGGAATCGAATATTGTAATCATCATTAAATATTTTTTTAAAAACTTTTTCACTTAAGTGTAATTTAGAATTATTTTGGCAGTGTTTGAGATAAATTCTAAATAAATTTGTAGCATTTTTAAATTCTTGAGGTAAATATAGACATGAACTTTTTTTACGACAATAATGTGAAGGAACTGCTGGAAGGCTTTCGATAAAAGCTTTTGCATATGCTTTATCTTCATCACTGTATTTCTCTGTATGACATGTTCTCTTTTCTACGCTTGCCATACTTTCGTGTGCATTTTTTACTGTATATAAAATAAACTTTTGGGTGATATCTAAAGTGTTAATCAAAAACTTTTGACAAACTGGTCTAGATCCTTCACCTTCGTTTATAACCAAAGACTACAATATATATACGGGTATAGACAGGCAGCTCTGGCTTTTTTTTAATTGTCAGCACAAAGCGCCACCTAGTGTTCAGATAACTAAATCTTTTGCCTATAGCTACCTATTTATAGTTTTAGATATACATACTGTACGTATAGGTAGGTATATATACTATAGATTGATTAAATTATGAAATTGATTAGCGTTTATATTATTGCTTACCTTAATGCTTTACTAACAATTATGTAGATAGAATGTATTACATAACTATTAGAAAAGCACTAAGAGTAAACAATAATTTATACGCTATTGTAAAAAATCCCAGGTGCTTTGTTTTAGACTTGCAGATACAGAAGAAAAACTAAACAAAATGCAGTTTATTGTTTAAGAAATTTATTCGTGATATAATATATTCCGTATATTTAAATATTTAGACATTATTTTGCCTTTTCCTCCCTTTGTTTTTCGAGTAGTGCCTGTGAGCTTTTTCCTTCATAGGGTCATTCATATCCCAAGAGGTTACTTTGCCAGTGAGGATGCTGTTGATTTCTTTGCACCAGTTATGAATAAAAAATTTGGTAGATTTATTAATTAAAAAATTTGATAAATCATCTTTATGTATAACACAAGTTACAAAATTTAAATTTATATTAATTGTAACGATTAATTTAATATATTTCAATAAATTATTTTTGTTGCTGTATTCTTTTAATATTTCTATAGAAATGTGTTCCACTTGGGCAAAGAAATCAAACAGCGCCCTAGTAGGATAGCACAACCACTTTTTGTTTTCATATTCTTTAATTGTAATATAGTTATGAAAATCTAAGATATTTTCTGCCTCCAAATCATGCCTACAAGTGACACAGTTCTTGTACACATTTTTTTTGGCAATTTGTGCTATCCAGCCACTGCAATAACCAATTGCTGCGCATTTTTCAATATCCATTGGAGTTTTACTTCTTATTATTGTGTCTGTATTTAAAAGGTCGATACACATATGATCCCGTTCTATTTCATCTTCACATTCAGTTGCTGCGTTGTTATCTCCAGGACTCGCTAAAAAAGATTTTAGCGACTGGAGACAAACACTATCATCTTTTTCGCAGTTTGATCCAACTGAATATGAAGAAGTTATATTGTTTATCAAAAGAGTCTTAAAAGCACCTTCAAATGCAGACGACGAGGGCATTATGTTACTACAGCCATGGGCTCTAATTGCTCCAAAAAAGTTCTCCAATGGATCTTGGTTAAAATTTCGCAGCAATAAGAAATTGATCCCTTTCGAATTTAAAAACTTTACAATATTTCTAAAACTTTCTATTGTCTTAATCCAACTGGATAAAGAAGGCACTACTCCTTGCTTGTAACCATTCACAAATTTCATGGTTTTCAGTACTGGGAGACTATAATTCCACAAATTGAGATGCGGTGATGTTGGGGTAACTGCTGCACGATACTTTTTCCCCTGTTTGATATCGCTAAAGCTGCCATTCACGCTGTCGAAAAGGTCGTCGAAAAACATCAAAAGGTCTGCTGTCTCGTGACTGTCCTTATCAAGGACTCCCATATCTGCAACAATAAACAAATAGTTTTATGAACATATAACCTATTTAACAGTAAAACCACTGTTTAACTTAGAATATAATCACACCACAAAATTTATAAAATAGCTATTATTTTTGCTATTGCAGTCAGTCCTATAGTAATATGCTGTTTCTAATGGACAATAAGACGTTAAAATAGTATCTATTATAATGTATTAATTGAGAAGGCATACTACTGCCCACTGTGGGATTGTGGCCATGACAAGTCTTAAGCAATTAAAATATATAAAATATAGATAGCGAAATAGTTAATCAATAATAACAAAACATTACCTGCTAGACATGCAAGTCCTACCCCAACTGACTGACTAAACACTTGTGTACAGTGTTTCACCCTCATCTTGGGGATTAAATTTGGTAATACGTGCAGAGCTGTCAGCTTAGGCACAAGTTTGACGCCTCTGTATCCTGGGCACCTATTGTATAGATCTATTATGTGAGACCATTTAGCAGTGCATTCTTTTTCTTTCAAAATGTATTTTAAATTTTTTGTGAGTAGATTATTTCTAATCCCTTTCATGAGATGAGGTGGATCGTATAAGGGGAAAATCTTGTGTTCGCCCACCTTATAAAATCCGTCCCGATATTCTTCACCATTTCTTATGTACATTTCTCGTGTCTCTTTTAATAGCATGTTTATCGCTGCCACATTTGAGGCACCTTGATCACATATGGTTGCAGTGACGTTCAATCCAGTTTCTTGCAATTTTAAAATAATATTTTTAATTTGGGCTTTTAGCTCAATAGCCTTAGTGCTTCCGCTGCAATAATAGTAAGCTATAGGCTGCTTGTATTTTTTTACAATTCCCCTTACCATGAATACAAGGACATGGTCGCAATATTCCAATTCCGTTTTGTCTCCATTGTCGACAAATCCGAGTAATTTATCATTTTTTTTGTTGTGTGTAAGCCCTGGTCCAATTGCCATCTCGTCAAACAATAATGAGCAGTATCTATAATTAGCAGGCAACTTTGCAACTCTGTTTTTTAAGTTTTCAAATATTATGTTATTGACTCCAGCTTTTAAATCCAATTTGTGCAGTAAATTTTGTAAAGTTCTCCGACTCGGTAAAACGCACATTTGACTTAGCAAACGATAAGCCTTAGGCGAGGGCTTATACAAAGATAATGCTAAAATTTTTTGATCTAGTGTGAAACGTCTACCAGGTTTTTTCTTGCCACCCTGAGTAACTTGCATTTGGCAGAATATTTGGGCAGTAGTAGACATTTTTGATGTCATAATTTTGAATGCTGTCGTTTTTGTCATTTTCTTGGCAAGATAATATTTTTTCTTAAAAGCCACCTTGATACTTTCACTTTTCTTCATTTGCTTTAAAAGCGATTTATACTCTCTATGTTTTGTTAAGGGTACATAAAGACCTGAAAAAAAAAATAGCTTAAGTAAACAGATGTACATTGTTAAACTTTTATCATTACTATCAAACCCTATTCTTTTTATAAGGGAATGAAAGTTAATGTAAGTAAGACGAAAGTTAAGTTAATAAGATGAATTTTATGACTGTGCAATATTTAGATATTTTATTTTACTATTTTAACAAAAACAAAACACTTCAAAAAAATTTAAACGCACAAGAAAGGAGATTAATTTTTTAGTTAGTTACTTATTATTGTTACATACTCTGTAAAATATAGTAATTTATCCAACCAATGTCTACATTGGTCTATTTTGCTTAAATATAAATAAAGCAGCAAACTAAAATTATATCACAAAAGGGCTAATGTTAACTTTGATCGTTTTAGTTCTTACTCTATTACTAGGAAAGTGAAAAATAATAATTTATTATCGGCTTAAATTTTGCAGTCGGTTTTTTAAACACAAAAAAGTTAAAATTATACAAAACTATATAAATATACAAATAAGGTACAAACCTTTCATATGTCTTTGTAATTGAGTCTTTTGAACACCAGATGTTGAGGGCAAGGCAGGTGGCACAGTAACGGATTTAGTAACCAGTTGATCTGAAAGTTTAAACATTGATATTAAGTATATGAAAAAGGTACATAGTCTTTTGATATCCTGTTACTAAAATTATAGTAAAAGCTTTAATTCAGGATATGACTCTTGAAGAGCTCAATATTTTAGCTTTCCTGCTTTTTGCTCACTATGAATAAGGTACAAACCTCTCATTTGAACATTCGATTGAGTCCTTTGAACACCAGATGTTGAGGGTGACACAGGCGGCATAGTGACAGATTCAGTAACAAATTGATCTGAAAGTTAAAATGTTGATATTATGTATAAGGAAAAGATACCTAGTCTTTTGATATCCTGAACCTAAAATTATTATCTAAAAGCTTTTGTTCAATGTATGACTCTTGAAGAGCTCAATATTTTAGCTTTCCTGCTTTTAGCTCATTATGAATAAGATACAAACCTCTCATTTGAATATTCGATTGAGTCCTTTGAACACCAGATGTTGTAGGTAAGGCAGGCAGCATAGCAACAGATTCAGTAACTAATTGATCTGAAAGTTAAAACATTCATATTATGTATGAGAAAAATACACCAAAAATCGTTTCATGTTCTTTAAATTTAATTAATAAGACACATGTTTTAATAAATATTTAAGATATTACTAACCTGGTAAATATAATACGGGAATTGCTAACATGCTCAGTCTATTTTTTGAATTCATGTGTATTCTTTCAAAATGTTTATGACAGACACGTCTGTTTCTAAAAACATTTGAATTATCCATCACAGCTACTTCTCCGCCTATTTTTGAAATCCAAGTATTAAATTTCTCTGCATACACATCTGGATTCGGAAAGTGGTGCAATGGTATCCCTGGGAAATAAAATAGCTGATAAAATAATAATAATACAAACATATAATAGAAGCTTGCAGGCAAAATATAATTACTACCTTTGCAAAAATAATGTACTTGTTGCAAATTAACATTTGATCCGATTTGATTAAGGTGAATGAAAGAAAGCAGAATGAAACATTTATACAGGTAGTTAGTGGCCACATACAATCAAAATAAATTTATAGGAAATTTATAATAATGTGTGCCCACTACTGCGCTAGAAAGGTTCTGGTTCAGCATATGCCAGATTGCCTGGTGCTGGTTTTCAACCAGACCTGCAGACCTGTTTTAAGAATGTGCATTTGTGTACTTCATAATGTAGGTTGTAAAGTTAGCAGACTGTATACCAAAGCCATGAGATGCAACACATAGCCATATGCTCCGAGGCAGTAGTCACAGCGCTCATCGCATAATGTTTGCTAATAATAATGATAAGTTTTATATTCTAAATTGAGTTTACCAATAATAGTGTGTTTCTATTGTGTAAATACTTTAAAAGTATGATGTTGGTGATAGAAAATATACGTAAATATCTTAGTAAACTTCATACAAAGTTATAATCTGGCTATAAAGGTAATTATCTATTTTAAGGAGTGCATTGTGTATTTGTTATAGTTTATTGTTCCCCTTGATGGGAAAAGATTAGACTAATTTTTATATTTTTCGAAGTTGAGAAATGACAAGTTGTGCTTCGGATGGTAATAGTTAGTCAATACATGTTCTGCTCATGTCATGTTCATGAACATGAAGCACTAAGTATTATGAAGATGGAACAGGGTACGCAGCGTAAATAGACTTACTAAACAAGAAATACATACCATCTTTCTTAGTCACTAGACATCCAGGTACACAACAAGAGTTTTGTGACATGATGGAAGTTCACTCAGTGTTCAGTGCACTATTCGCAATTATGGGTCCAAACTCAAAAGAGTGCCTATGCACAGTAGTTCACAGAACAGAAACTTCACAAGTTTATTTCGAAACGGCGACACGGAGGAGGAGGACTCAACTCAACGTGTTCGTACGAAAAGAGGATGATTGTAACGCGGCACGGCGACACGGAGGAACAGAGGTTCAACTCGACGTGGCTAGATGCACTTGCGAAACAAACAGAATTTAATTGCAAATATTAAACCCGAGAAATGGAAATACTAACGTACTCCAGCGCAGGCAGACATTTGCAATTAAAGTGTTGCTATTGCACGTATAGTAAATTCCCATTATTTAAATGAAAAGTCAACTATGAAAAAATGCTTATTTCACTTAACAAAACGATCTAACGCATCCATTTACTTGGTTTATTACTCGATAAATTTATTGATTTATTTGTATTCAATGTTTGGAAATAATTCTTTAATTTTATGTTAGTGTTGAAAATCGTCACCCAGCGTTATCATCCTATGTTACGTTATGGCAACACAGTATTTTTATTTTGGGTAGTTAAACACTAGATGGCGCTGCACTCTAAGACAAAACTGAAATTTTCATAAGTTCCTAGTTTCCATAGCATGTTTATAACGTATTCAAATGATTGGCCTCTTCTGCTTTCTACACATTTAGTTTTCTTTCTTTTGATTGGAATCGGTTGTGTACATCTTACGATCCAGTCTTTTCGACGTTGAACATCTAGACTCCAGAAATATCTAAATAGGCTCATTCTTCTATGCTCTGATACTTCGTAACATTTCCTAGCACATACACCAGGTAAGCATGGGTTTATTTTCATTGACTTCTCTTCTATTATACTTCCTGATCTTGTTTCATATGACTTACCAGCATTTTTTTGTTGTTTCCTAAGCTTGCTTTTGTTTTCCTTTTTGGTTTTGTTTTTAATTAAATTTTCTATGGTATTGGTTCTTTTCTCGTTCTTATCTATTATTTTTTGTTTCTTTTTAGTACACTTTTTCTTTTTATTCTCACTATTAATTGAACTTTCGGACTCATTCATGCTCCAAAGATCAGAACTACCATCTGAAAAGTCTTCATTATCAGAAAGATAATCAACGTAGGATTTTAAAATCTTATTACGTTTCTTATTAGGTTTAGGATGTTCAGAATTCATATCATGATCACTGGTATCAGTTGTTGGATCAAAAATAGATGTATCAAAAGTATTGATAAGCGAAGGAGAACCCTTATTCTCTTCTGTATCCTTAGGTTCGTTCTCAAAAACCACTGTTTTCTAAGAAGTGTACACCTAAGGTGGTTGAAATAATGTAGATTGGTCAACGTTGTCTGTTACTATTTCAGTATAAGAAATGTTATCGGAATGATGCGGAACATCACCCCGAGGTATGTCCTGGATAACGTCAGCGGTAAATACCTCGTCAATAGGAGTAGTCTGAGTGATCTTCTTTATTTCAGGCTCAGACGCAAAGACAACATCATCCGGCGGCATGTCCTGGATACCGTCAGCGGTAAGTACCTTGTCAATAGGAGTAGCCTGAGTGATCTTCTTTATTTCAGGTTGAGGCGCAAAGGCAACATCACCCGGAGGTATGTCCTGGATAGCGTCAGCGGTAAGTACCTTGTCAATAGGAGTAGTCTGAGTGATCTTTATTTCAGGTTCAGGCGCAAAGGCAATATCACCCGAAGGCATGTCCTGGATAATGTCAGCGGTAAGTACCTGGTCAATAGAAGTAGTCTGAGTGAATTTCTTTATTTCAGGTTCACGCGCAAAGACAACATCACCCGGAGGCATGTCTTGGATAACGTCAGCAGTAAATACCTCGTCAATAGGAGTAGTCAGAGTGATCTTCTTTATTTCAGGCTCGGGCGCAAAGACAACATCACCCGGAGGCATATCCTGGATTACGTCAGCGGTAAGTATTTCGTCAATAGGAGTTATTTGAGTGATCTTCTTTATTTCAGGTTCGGTTGCAAAGACATCATCTGGAGACATGTCTTGAATAACGTCATTAGTAAGTATCTTGTCAGTAGTAGTAGCCTGCGTGATAAAGTGTAGTGATTTTCGGTTTTGACATATTGCAAGCGGTGGTGGTAATAATAATATACTATTATTAGTGGGAACTACAGAATTCTCACCAAACTTGGCGGATCGTAAATATCTTTTCAGCTCCCTTTTCGAAACTTTTTCATTTATTTTAATGTTTACTTTACTTTGTTGTCGAGAAAATGTGTTCGCATTTTCACAATAACTTTCTTCATCTGTATTATCTATTACTTCACTACTATTAGCAGAAGATTGAAGAGAGTTCCCACTAGAACGCTGCGTGTTCCTAAAAAAACATAAACTTAGTAAGTCTGCCACAATCAGTTCATTAGCAAAAATAACATTCACACACATACACACACCTTAGCTTTTATATTAGCGTGATTTGTATTAATTATGATTAATTTAACTTACGTGACATTAATATGATCGATTTCATAATATTTATCTTCAACCATTGTTTCTTCAAAAATTGTACGTTCATTTTCAATATTTGTACTGCTTTGGTCAGCCTCATAATAATGCTCAGCATCCACTCTAAAATAGTATCAAATCAATAGGTAGTAAATGTATAATAGGCCGAGCAAAGCGAAGGTCTATGAATCTATTGGGACAAATTTTGCTCGAACCAGTTGTAGTTTATAATGTGTACCAGACTTACGTCGTAAAGGACATCATCGCAAAGCAAATTTTGTTATAATGTCCTTTACGATCAATACTTTAACATCCTTACTTCTAAATGACTAGTAGCGCCCCGCGGGTTTACCCGCGTAGTTCCCATTCCCGAGAGAATATCGGGATTAAAAGTAACCTATAAGTTGTATGTACCAGTGGGCCAAATTTCATCCAAATCCGTTTTGCCGTTTTTGCGTCATTGACACACAAATATCTAAACATACAAACATCTAAACTTTCACATTTATAATAATACCTACTAGCGGCGTCCCGCGGTTTTAACCGCGTAGACAAAAAGTAAAAAGTAGCCTGTGTTAATTCCGGGCATACGCTCTACATTATCAAATTTTATCTAAATCGGTCCAGACGTTTGAGCATGGAAGAGTAACAAACATTACACTCACACCGATAAACTTTCGCATTAATTATAATATTAGTAAAATGAGTGTGATTAGTGGGCTGATTAACAGTTGAATAAACTTTGTATATTGTTTTTTACTGCGACATGAAATCACAAAGTTGATAGACAGAAACAAACGTTACTTAACTTAGTCATCTGTCAATCATCGTTTTTAAGGAAGGTGTAAGAAGTACAACTAACAAATATCTTAAGCTATGGCTTGAACAATAATTTATTAATAAATTAAAGGAACTAGGTATCCAATCGTGAAAAAATTCAGAGAATAAGATCATAATTCCAGGTTTAATCTTATTGTAGCCCACAGACATATTTTTCTATTAATTATAAATCAGTAGGTATCAAAATTCAGATCTCGTAAACATCCTAGGATTTTTAAATTATTCAATAACTTAATAAGAATAATAGATTACGGAAAAAAACATCTTAAATCATCGTATTTAGCATACATTTTCAAGTATTATAGGTACTTGAAAATGTAAGCAATGAAAAAAAATTGTTCGTAGATAGGTAGGTACATATTTACGAACATTCTTTTTTCATTGCTTCACTTTAGTTTAACTAACATTAAATTATGCTTAAATCACTTACCGTAACATCTTGCTTTGGTACCGTGATATTGAATCAACTTTTCTTTTTCTTAATTCTAAAGAATTCCAATGTTTCTGTGGATTTTTTTCCGCCATTGTTAATATTCATCACTTGCAGAAACAAACGTGTCCATTACCACTAACGATTTCGCACAAAATGGCGTTGCGAAGTGGATCGTATGAGTCCCGATCCTCCCGCACCCGTTACTTACACCCCGATTGCCCTAGGCATCGTGCCTTCGCGCAACTCGTCGTCACGGGTCGTACGTAACCTATCGCACATTCCTTTGCGCCATCGGTATTATGAACGAGACAAAACTATAAATTACTCTTTCTTTAAATTAGGGTCGTAAAGGACAATAAAAAACAAACGAACTTTACGCCCTAATGACGTAAGATAAAGCAAAGCATCGATTAGGTCGTAAGGGTTTTGTTTATCAAACAACATCTTTACGATCTTTTGATTTGTAATAATAATATTGTTTATAATGTCGTATAAAAAGTTCAATGCAAAAAAGAGATTACGACCTCATAAATAATAAAAAACAAGACTTTACGCTCCCTATTGAAAATTATTTTTACGTTACATCCCAAATAGTAAAAAAGAATCGAGTTAGAGCTGTTGAAAATCCAGGTCGTAAAGGGCTTTTTTTAAAAGATAGGATTATTTTAAATATACCAATCGATAGAGCTCGCGACGCTGATTCCAAATATATACATAACTCATTTTCGGCAAAATGTCCTTTACGACAATTGAAATTTCCGGTATCGATATGTTGTGAACTTTTGATTATTAAATATTATTTAATAATTTTTATAACATTTTTGCTGCTGATTGTACCTTTTAACTATATTTAGTAAAGTGGGAAAAGTTGTAGAATAGAAAAAAATATTATTTTGATTTTCTGCAAGTCGTCCCAAGTGGGCCATAGGCATGTAGGACGAGTTGATGAATTACTCAATAACTTGACTACATGGGTAATTATTACTGTTTACAATAGTACTCGTTAAACTTTCATTAGGCTTATTAAAAAAAGAATGTGAGCGAGACTAGGAAATAGTTGATGTGTTTAATGAATGTAAATTTCCATGTCATTTTCAACAGAATACACAATTTTTACGCTATTACAATAATGTTAGGTTTATTTGAACTGCTTGTTATTAACGGTGTTTCTGAGTCTACATCACTATTTCCTATAAAACTTTCTGTAGAATTTCTTTTGGTTTCAGTAGACCTAAAACGAAAACATGAATACGAGTAGGTACTAGATTCAAGGCATAAGGCAGAATTATTGTATGGGTCAACTTGAGTAGAAATCCGACAACACTATAACGTAAGAGACATAACTTTAGACTCGCATTGTTTATAAAGTAAAGATCAGTTATTATTATTTTAAATCTTCAAAAAAATATTTAATGATCACAAGAGTAGGTATTATATTAATAAAACGACTAAAATAAGCTAATTTTGATGAACACTTAATGTAAAGTCAAACAAAATAACGAATATAACGAAATGCAAAAAATATACATTAATTTGTTGACTTTAAATAATACTAAATGAATGGTGTAGGCAAAACCTGGGTAATGTTTAAAACATGCATATAATGCATAAATCACTATTGAATAGGAAGCATTACATGCAAATACGAAAGCACCCGCAATTCGAGCATACTTACTAGAATAAAACCCGGGATTTTTATTTATTACTAAGGTGCGAGACAAGCAAGACGTTCGCCTAATGATAAGCGCCACACCTGCCCATAACAAATGCTTATAACTTATTCCTTTTTACCCGGTTTCAAACTAGTGTGAACAGGACTACGCAAATAATTACCTAAAACTTCAACCAATTTACCTATTCTCTAAATAACAACAAATTCTTATATTAACATAAACATTTTTTTTTGTTAATATAAGAATTTGTATAAGCGTTTAAAATCCAATCGAAAAGATTTGGGCAATTGTAAAGAGGCGTATTGCCAAGAAAAATGTTGGTCAGCCACCTAACGAAATATCTATACCTAATCTATAATTAACTTAAATATGAGGCAAAGAATCGTAGAATGACTGACAATCCAGTGACAATACCGATTTCAATTCTTGAAGATGTTTATATTTAGAGTCGGGAATCGGTAACTGCGTAGTGTGCAATAATTCATATTGTTCTATGACAGAAAGTCTTTTTGGTCTCTGAGGAAGTTCTACCCATTCAGAGTTATAATCTAGTTTTACTCTTATCAAACCTACCAAGTGGTTTGATAAGAGTAAAACTAGATTATAGGTAAGCTATAGCTTTAATGTCGTTCACCTTAGGATCACCGGCTTTTCTGCCTGGTCTTATTGAAATGTATCGGTACTAAAGATGCCACGAATATTCGGCAACTATTAGGTATTCGGCCTATTCGGCCACTTTTTTGCTATTCGGTATTCGGCTAAATAGGGCGTACTAATCGGCCGAATACCGAATAGCAAATCATGTAAAAAAGACACGTTATTTTACTCAAAATTATGTGTTTATTTCCAAATTACAACATTTTAGTACCTACTTAAAATTAATCAGTGGTAAGTTGTGATGGATAAAAACGAGCTTTTCAGCATTTTTTGGTAGCAAACGATTCCGCTTTTCATCGTAAACGTTACCAGCCTCAGAAAATAACCTCTCACTATAAACGCTACTTCCAGGCGAAGAAAGATAAACTTTTGCAAATTTCGAAAGGTTCGGGTATTGTTTTTCGTTTGCTGACCACCACTTGTCGGATCGGCCTTCCGATCTAGGCGAACTGCTTTCAAATAAAAATCCAACTCGTTTGCCACAGCATTCTTCTCCACGTCCTCCTCATCATTAGCATTTCCCATATTATCCGTAGCTAATTCTTCAAAGCAGTTCCAGAAACTGTCGTGTATTTCAACAGTCCTATCATTTTCATTCAAGTTTCTTTTCTTACGCGCTGGAGAAGAATCGTCATCGGTACTACTTACACTTAGTTCATCACAGCTTTTTTTAGAGCTTCTAGAAGAATATTTTGTCTTGCTCTTTCTGCTTGAACCAATCCTAGAAAACTCGTTTTCCAGGATCCAGAAAAGTAGCAACCAGATATTTGTTTTTATCATCGAAGCTGTATCGCCTTTCTAGCTCGGCCTGCAGTGAAGATCTCATCGTGACTAAATTAGGTACTTTCTCAGCCGTCTCTGCTTTTCCCAGATATTTTAATAAAGTTACTGCATGTGGAATCACTTCAGAGATGCAAGAGATACCTGAGCTAGTTATTTTTGTTATTTCTTCGAATGGTTTGAGGAGTTTGATACACTGTTCCAATTGCTCCCACTGAGCATGTTACGGATTTATTAAAGTTTCATGATCTGTTATGTACAAGGAGACAGCTCGCTTTTGTTCTAATAATGCCCGTACGTAAAATATATAGCTATAGTACTGAGTAGAAGATGAAAGGCGGAAAATTCTGTTGTAGTGAAACTAAACCTAAAAATATTTCAAAATATATAGAAACTAGATTTGTTTTTAGGTTTAGTTTTCTACAACGGTATTTTCAACAAATATATATATATAAAACTTGTGTTTAAGAAAACAAACAAATACCAATTTTGTATTTTTATTAAGAAAGAAAAATTCAACCTCAGGCGGGATTAGAACCCGCGTCTTCTGGATATGTACATCGATTGGACAATTCTGTCCAACCCAGAATAGGGAGTATTCTGGTTTGGACAGAATTGTCCAATCGATGTACATATCCAGAAGACGCGAGTAGAATTCGGATGATATTGCATTACCTTTATACAATCTTTTTGTATTTTTTAGCATATTTCAAGCTAAGATTTTTAAATTTTTATTAAGAATCGATGTTGCTATGTCACCGTAAGACATAAACAACATAAAAAGAAAGCAAAATTCAACACATCAGGCGGATACCTCGGTGGCTCAGTTGGCAGAGCGTCTGGAGTACATATCCAGAAGACGCGGGTTCGAATCCCGCCTGAGGTTGAATTTTTCTTTCTTAATAAAAAATTTAAAATCTTAGCTTGAAATATGAAAAAATACAAAAAGACCAATTTTGTATGTTAATGTTTATAGTGTAAAACAAAGCGAAAAACTTATAAAAGCTAAACATTTACTTCTTTGCCAGTTTGCTGTAGTCTTTTCCGGCCTCTATTATTTTTGTCATGCTCATAGGCTTTTTTTTAATTGGTCATCCTTATCATAATCTTAAGCCTTGCCAATGAGGAAGTGGCTGGCTTCTTTGCACCATATATGTATGAAAAACTTTACGCTTTTATTGCATAAATAAAATTATGTGTCTCGCACGTTATAAAATTAACATCCATATTAATTGTCACCGCCAATTTTATATAATCGGATTTGTTTTTTTAAAGGTGATGATTTTAAAATGTAAAATGTTATATTTTCCACTTGAGCAAAGAAGTCAAACAAACACCTCGTTGGATAGGCCAGCCATCTTTTGCATTCACATTCCTTAATAAATGGAAATTTGGAATGGAAATTTTCTGCAAAATCAGTTTCCATGGATTTAAGGAATGTTTGACATTTTTTGTATATTTTGCTTTTATCTTGGCGTCCTAACCACCCACTGCAATATCCAATTGCTGCAGATTTTTCTATATTACCTTTATCTTTATTATTTATCATTGATGTCGTGTCTACGGGCTCTATATACATGTGCTCATTGTCCACGACATTAATGCCCTCGTTGCTAATTTGCTCATCCTCTTCATCTAAAAAATTATTTAATGAATCATTGTCAGCCTCACAATTCGCGCCTACAGAGTGTTTAGATGTGAAATTGTTCAATAGTAATGTTTTATATGAGGCTTCAAAGGACGAGCATATTTGCATACCCATGGGCTCTTATAGCTCCAAAGAAATTTTCGAGGGCATCTTGATTTAATCTGCGCAACAATATAGCTCTCATACCTTTTTCATGAAGGAATTTGACCAATTTTCTAATATTTTTAATGGTTTTTACCCAGCCTGGCAAATTTGATACTGCAAGAAATGTGCCATAATTGGCACAACTTCATAACTCCCACAATTCAAACTATCAAATAATTTGTCGAAGAATAGTAGGATGTCTGCTGTTTGAGTGCATTCTTCTGACATGGCCTTTATACTCATTGTCATTACTTATGGTGCGATAGTTACAGATTAGGGGCGTCCATTTTTATACTGGACTATCTCTAAAAACTAACTGGTCTAGTGATTGCAAGCACGACTGCTAAGCGTGGGGTTCTGGGTTGTCTATTGAAAATTGAAAAACCCGACTGGGGTCAGCTTAGTGTGTGTCATTGGGTTCCATTAGCAAATCCTTAGTAGCAGTCCGGAGTCCAAAATGTTTTTTTGTGGCAATGGGTCCCCTACGTATAAAATGGGAATGTGGTGGTGGTATAACATAAACGGCGGAATGGGGGTGTACTATGTATTGTACACCCCCATTCCGCCGTTTATGTGAGAGGTGTACCTCTTCAGGCAATACAGCCGTGATGTTATGTTAAAATTTGTTATAAAAATGATGGTAAGGATATTCGTACATACCTGCCATAAGTCCTAACGCTGACCCAACAGAATGGCTGAAAACCTGAGCAGTGAGCACAGTCATGCTTCACCCTCATTTTTTGGATGTGGTTGGGTATAACATGCTGAGATGAGATGTGTGTAATTTTGGCAAAATTTTAGAGCCTTTATAGTTAGGCGGCCTCGTGAATAAGTTTTGGATATGACTCCATTTTGCTGTTTGAGCTTTGCCATCGATAACATAATGTAAATTTTTGTACAGCAAATTATATTATTTCTAATGCACTTTAACAAATGTGGAGGATCATGCAAGAAATAAATTTTACTATCATTGACTTCAAAGAATCCTTCTCTATATTCAATATCTTTTCTTAGATATGTTGATTTGGTGTCTGTAACCCGACTGTTTATCGCAGCAACATTTGTTGTACCTTGGTCACAAATAGTGGCTACAACATTAAGACCAGCTTCTTGTAGTTTTGTGATGATGTGTATTATTTGCTTTTTTAAAGCCAATGGATTAGTTGCTGAAGATGAGTAGGTGTCATAAACAGGTTGCTTGTATACCTTGACAATAACCTCTGTTCATGAACACCATAACATGGTGACAAAATTTGTCATCTTTTTGGTCACCATCATCAACAAAGCCTTCAATAGAGTCTCTTGTTTTGTTGTAAGAACATGGTGGGGTAATAGCCATTTCATCAAACACTAATGAACAGTATCTTTCTACGTGTGGCATTCGAATCTATTTCAAATGATTAAAAATCCTTAGATTGTAACCTTGGGTCCAGGTTACAATCTAAGGATTTTTTTTCACTTTGTATAATATATTTGGGGGTAAAACGCAAATAAATACACTAACGTCCAAAATTTGCATTTGAATTGTCAGCGCTAAGACCAGATAATTGGCTGAACGAAAGTTGATAAAACTAAAGAGTTTTTAATGATTGAAAACATCCCATTGGCTGATTCATTAGAATCAGGATTCATAGAAATCAAATAACTGTTGGTAATCTTTGTATCTTTTTGGACACATATAAATAGTTTTCTAATCACTGAGAAAGACGCCCAGTATCTATTTAGATACATCAGTAATAAACTCGATTTATAGAGGTAAGACTGATGACCCAATTAGTCCAACGGTAGTTAACACTGCCTGCTGTGGGTGGGTCCCGGGTTCGAATCCCGGTAGGAACAAATGTTTGTAAATAATGCCCGAAAGCAAACTGTAGAAGGCGCGTGCCACGGGCGATCTAGTGCCAACACCGTGTGGCCCGAGAATTATGATCATCGGTGGGTAATCGTGTGTCTATTTTTGCGTTGAAATCACCCTAAGACCATTTCTTAGTACCTCTAACCATTGTCTTGGTACCTCTATGTTCATCACATCCGATGTTAAGGAGGTGGTAGAATTCTTCTACTTCCTCATCGGTGTGTGATGAGGTTGGTACATACTTTTGGACGATACGGACTTAGGACGGACTTGGAGGGTTTTTGTGCGGTCTATTTGAAATTTTAGGAACGCAATACGATCTGAATATAAAATAAATTCTACAACGTTATGTTTCCAAGTTTTATAGATTAAAAAGCCTACACCGTACCGACTGTTGCTCTCCCCTGTATGATAAAATAAAACTTAACTGTTTAAACAATTATTTATTCTTCAAGAATGTATTTAGCATTATTAAGCAAGTCAAATGTTTTACCAACCTGGTGTGCACCCCTGACACACTATGCTCCTTTATACCTTTAGATCAACTCATGCGATCCTTGTCTTTGAATATACTGGTATCATCCAGGTATGTGAGAAAAACTATTAGTGGTATGTTTGGAGTCCTCCGCGTACTTACGCGTGTACCCCTTTCCCTTGTGTAAGGCTTAATTATCTTTGGGCACCTTACCTGAGGGTTCCTTGTCAATAGCGTCCCTATATTTTGGATTTGACCTCGCCGAAACCATGGACTCTGCAGCGTCGGAGTTTGAAGATTCCGGCAGTCGCTTTTTATCCGATGGGACCACCTCATCGTTCCTCCTTCTTTTCTTCCCCATTTTGGATAGCCAATATAAACTATACACTACAATATAAACGATAAATACTTCGTATTTATCGGTATGATTCGGTGCTCCACTTGCGGCGGAGAACACAGAAACAAATTAGTTGCGCAACAGGTGCATGCGCGTGTGGATGCGTCTAATTATCTGTTTATAAACATGGCTGTGTGGGACGATGAAACTGTCTTTAAATTGATAGAACTGTTTGAGAAAACACGAATATTATAGGATTGCTCGACAAAAGACTACAAAAATAAAATATAAAGAATGACGCCAGTTAGGTAGTTGGATGTGTTCTGCTTGAAGAGCAATACAAGACTAACGTTTATTTTACATTTAAGATTATAAAAAGGCTTATCTCTACTTCTAATAACAAAGGGTTATAAACTTAATGATAATGTCTTCCTGTTATCGAGTACCAGGAAGATATGTGTAAAGTAATCGTATTACCTAATTATTCTAAGTAACAAAGGTGGTCCTTGTGTAAGGGCATAGTTACGAGGACATAACTCCTCCCCCCTTAATATGGAGGCGCAATGGCGGCTGCGACCGAAGCTGGATTTCTTCAGGTTCAGGTTGTTGTTGAGCTGTGATTTGCGCCGATCTAGGTTTCCACCAGAGTTTGTAGACTGCTACTCCGGCTCCAGTGAAGAGTACCAAGGTGTACATTGATATGGATGGCCAACTAGGTGTTGATGGTATAGTTATTGTGTCCTCTTCGGGGATATCAATATCTTCTGAGTGGTGTAGAGCGTCCTTTAGGTTGTTGCTAGTTTTAACTTGATTAATGCCACGTTCGGTGTTTGGTATGCACGTGGTGGAGGTATAGTTTCTCTAATGTTGATATATCTTCGGTGAGTTGATATGATTCTATCTTGTATTTGTATTTTGCAACTATTGTCTGTTGTTATAAGGAAAACGCCTTTATTGCGTTGGTATTGAACATCCTTGTTGCATATTGTTTTTATGACTTCTTCCTGTTTCATAACTACTATCCAGCTATTGTCCTTGATTTGTTGTATGATATTGTTCTCGTAGCTTGCTGTGGCGTACGTACCATTTAGTTGGTTCTTGATGTTGAATAAGTTGAGCTATGCAATCGTTGGAGTGCAGTAAGGTTTTCCATTCAAGGTGTGTGCAGATTACTTCATCTTCTGTTATGCTGTCACAGGGCTCGTGAGGATATGCGAACTCGTTATTTCCCAAGATAAGATAAGGATTTTCAGGTATTAGGATAGTATTGTAGTTGTTAGGGATAGAATATAGGTGTAGGAGATTGTATTGTTGTTCTGCAACTATAGGCAAGTCTAGTATGAAGTTCAGTGTTTCATTAGTGCTATATGCTTTTACTTTAATGGATTTTTCCCATAGGTGAAGTTTATTCATTTTTGGGGCAAATGCAAAATTACCGTTAATTTCGTTTTGTATTTGATTGAGTTATTCGATTAGATAAGCAACGTCGATTATGCTAGGGTGCATCTTTTCTAGGAGGTGTGCAAATGTTATTGCATTTTCAAGGATTTCTAAGTTGTCGTAAAGTTGGCTGAAGTGAATTTTCAATTTGGTTGAATATGGTTGTTAAAAAATTGGTTTCGAATTCAGATCTTTGTGCTGAGTATCTATCTATAAAAACTCAACAATCAACTTAACTTTAATCAATGTTGAACCTAAATGTCTTAAAGAGATTAATAGTGTGGGCGAGACATAGTATTTGGCGCCAATTTCCCTGTGTGATTGCAGCCGAAATGTTCGCTGCATTGTCACTGGCAATTGCCATAACCTTGTGTTCTATATTCCACTCTTTACACATTTCTTTTAAAAAATCACATAGATTGGCGCTTGTATGGCGTTCGGAATATTCTATGCAGCCCAAAATAGCACATTTTAATTTAAAATATTTATCAGAGCTTACTATAAAAAGAGCTACAACTGCTATATAACTTGTATTATTAATGGAAGTCCATCCGTCCGTGGACAAGCAAACAGCAGAAACGTTTTCTAGTTTGGTTTTTACGACTTCTAAAGTTTTAAGGCACAGTTTTGGTAATAAGAAACTCTCTGAGAGTGTTTTTCTCGTGAGTAAAGTATACCCAGGGTTCAGCATCGACACAAACTTACAAAACTCTGGATCCTCAACGATTCTTAGAGGATGGTATTCCTTCGCTATCATGCGTATTAATTGTTCATCAATTTTTTCAGCTAAACGTGGACTTTGTGCTCCTCGCAAAATCTTTCATTGAAGTTTGGTTGTATGTGCTAAGCGGAATAGCCGGCGGACGTAGACGGACGCCTATATTGCCATTATCTGGCTGTTGTAAATCAGCATTATTAGTAGTTGCACTTCGTGATTTTGTATTGCAACTATTGGATTTGGTTGCCTTTCGGTTATGAGTGAAATTGTAGGATGTTTAGTTTTCATGTGTCTGCCTAGATTACCGGTGTTTCCACTCGGCAAGCTTAACACTAGCGCACAATATGTGCACTTTGTTTTTTTTTAATCTACCTCTTCGAAATGGTTCCAAAGGGCGCTCCGTTTTCTATTTGGGGGAGGATATGATTTAAAAAATGGTTTTATTTACACTAGCCGGCTATTTACACTATAAACTACTAGCTGTTACCCGCGACTTCGTTCGCGTGAAATTTAACGAAAAATTTAATGTTCATATTCATGCATTGGTCAGCTCCCGCGTTTTTAAGTCATACGGAACTCTAATTCGTTTCTTGTTCTTAAATTAAAATAGCCTAAGTTACTCCTTATAACGATGGTGAAAGTTCCCACAAAATCGGTCCAGCTGTTGCAGCAATTAGAAGGAACGAAGAGAGAGACAGACAAACATTTTAGAAATTATTTTTTTGTGTAATTACCGTATACATACTTTTATATAATTATGAAATTACAAACAGAAATTCCAATTTTAAGGAGTATAAAATATTTGCATTGCATCAAGCTTTTGTGTGAGTTCAACCTCTTTTGAATAAAATCGGATTGAGTTTTCAAGCATGTGTCAAAATAAAAAGTAATTTAAATCAAAAGCACTAAGGAATATTGATATCACCTCCAACATAATTCTCTATCTCTTTTTAATTCCGTCAGGGATTGAATTTCGATAAAATACGAAATACGTCTTCCATCAATTCTGTTAAAAAATGTTTATGCAAAATTTGAAGTAGATTGGACCAAGGAATCACGTTGTCTCGTACAAACTTGGTCCCCCTATCCCCCTCCTTATGGGCAAAATTTCGGAAAATCCTTTCTTATTGGATGCCTACGTCATACAAAGAACTTCAAAAACAGAATAGTTACATACTAACCTTACACCCTCGTTTTACCCCCTTAGGGGGTGAATTTTCAAAATTCCTTGCTCAGTGCTCCCCTCCGTTATAAAAGGAATCCCTGTGCTAAATTTCAAGTTTCTAACCCTTATAGTTTAGGCCCTTGGACCAAGGAATCACGTTGTCTCGTACAAACTTGGTCCCCCTATCCCCCCCCCCCCTTTGGGCAAAATTTCGGAAAATCCTTTCTTATCGGATGCCTACGTCATACAAAGACTACACTCGCCAAGTTTCATTGAAAATCAAAGAAATTTCATATTAACTTTGCACCCCCATTTTACCCCTTTAAAGGATGATTTTTGAAAAAATATTTTACACGTGTTTCATAACTTTCAATGAAAAACCTCCAACCCGAATTTCAATTGAATAACTTCAAAAACAGCCAAGTTACATACTAACCTTACACCCCCGTTTTACCCACTTAAGGGGTGAATTTTCAAAATTCCTTTCTTAGTGCTCCCCTACGTTATAAAAGGAATCCCTGTGCAAATTTCAAGTTTCTAACCCTTATAGTTTAGGCCCTGCGTGGATATGTCAGTCAGTCAGTCAGTCATTCAGTCAGTCAGCTTCTCCTTTTATATATATAGATATAGATTAACACAATATTATAGACTGTAACGTTCAAGTCATTCAAACAAAAGAGTTCTTAATTTAAAATATTCACAGGACACTAACTTTATTATATTATATTTTATATATACTATTTTCAATACACAAAAACATATTACATACTATTACGATAATTATTTATATTAGAGAACGAACAACGGTCAAAGTGCACGACTGCACGAGTCAACAAATCACGCGTATTCAAAGTATTAATTTTTCAAATATAAACAAATACTTAAAATTACGTAGGTACATTATTTTGAAAACCTAAGTCCAACTAGAATTACGTAACGCAACCTATATTGTGCTTCTCGTGGATTAACGTACAACTTATTTTGTTACTCATTCGATTCTCGCTCGCTCTCGGCTCGGCACATTCGCGATCTATTCTCCTTATGCATCTAATCTGCAACGCATTCAAAATGATTCTTAATACAAGCATATAGAGATATATTTAAGAAATTAGTAAGCGAGAGATATACTAGCTCTTTCGGCAAGATATTATACATATATCATTTATATCATTCACTCGCGAGCGACACAACTCTATATTGTCATCAGAATATTTAATCTGTACATAGACATGAATTACAAGGTATATTTGCCATGGTCCCCACACTAGGCCAGGCCTGTATCGTGGGGGCCCTATGATGTCGTATTTTACAGCACAGTTTCGCCTAGAGCACTTTATGCGAAGAGATTGTTATAAAAGAAATAAAATAATCAAAAAAATAAAGTTACAACTAAATCATCACCTTTCTTCTGGTAAATAGCAAAATAACTAAATTAATATCAAAAGAGTTTTCTATAGATATATAATTATCAATAATAATATCATAGGTATAATGTTGGTTATTAACAATAAATGTTGTACCAAGATACATAATGTTTATAGATATTAAAATAAATATTTTTAACTATACTATACATACAATATGTTTCATTATTTATTATGAGACTGTAGTAATCAGCCTTTCTGTATCATCATAAGTTAAATCAATTATCCATTTAAGAATTTTTAGTTTTGCTTCTACAGCTGAGCAAAGCCTTATATTACATATTTTCACAACTCTATTATAAATAAAAGCAGATAAAAAAAGAGCAGAGCGTTGTATAAATTTAGTGTGGCTGTTGGGGACGGGAACTCTAAAGATACGTTTTTTAGTCATTTCGTCATAATTAGGGGATAATAGAACTTTTTTATGCATGTTTAGAGACGTTTGGATTATAAAAAGTTTACGGACACTATACATTTGACTTTCTTTATATAGGTCTAAAGTTGGGTATCGTCTCGGTTTTTTGAGCATAGTCTTCAACACTGCTCGTTGAGCTCGTTCTAGTTGCAGCATGTGTGACTTAGCAGCTCCACCCCAACATTGTATGCAGTACGTCAGCAAGGATTGACACAAGGCAAAGTATGTCATCTTTAAGGTTTCTATGGAAGCAGCATTTCTAAGTTGTCTTATTATGTTTATGGTTTTTCTTATTCTTTTGGAGAGGAGGTCAATGTGCTTCTGATAGCTAAGATTTTGGTCTACGATGATTCCGAGATATTTGATTTCTGTACAACTTTGAACATAGTCACAAGAACAGTCAGTCATTGTGTTGGTACAAACATGTAATCTTAGTTTTCTTGATGATAAAGGAGGAGCTGAAGCCGCAGTCTTATGGAAACAGACAAGTTTTGTTTTTTTAACATTTAGTGTGAGAAGGTTGCTGCGTAACCAGACACCTTGGCCATACCGTTTTCAGCGTTTAAGATGGCTTGATCCCAGTTTGAACCATCAAAAAGTATAACGGTGTCATCTGCATAGCATACTACTTCTGCATGGTCAATAGGTATCTTATGTATGTCATCCATGTATATATTAAATAGGGAAGGTCCCAGAATGCTGCCCTGGGGCACACCAAAACCAATATAGTTGGAGTCACTTAGCCGTCCAGAGACTCTTACACACTGTCTCCGTTCCATTAGGTAGCTTTTAAACCATTCTAGGGGAGTTCCTCTTATTCCCTTGGTTTCAAGTTTTTTTAGAAGTATCGGAACAGAGACAGTGTCAAAAGCCTTCGCTAGATCTAGAAAGACCCCAGTACAGCTTCTGGAATTATCGAGCTTTGATGCAATGAAAGATGTAATGTTAGTTATTGCATCGTTCGTGGATCTGCCTTGACGGAAGCCATACTGTTTTCCAGAGATCAGTCTATTTATTTCGAGGTATCTAACCAGCCTCTTGCTTATTATTTTCTCGAGTATTTTAGAAAATATCCCTAGGAGAGATATTGGTCGATAATTGTCCGGTAAGTCTTTGGCTCCATTTTTAAATATTGGACAAACTACAGCTGTTTTCCAGGTATCAGGGAAGGTTCCAGTGGTCATGCTTAGATTATAAATGTTAGTTAGGGGTTCAATTATTACATTTTTAATGGATTTAATAAGTCCGTTACTGATACCGTCGATACCAGGAGCTTTGTCATTTTGTAAATCAATGATCAGGGCTTCAACTTCTTTCGTGTCTGTTGGTTGTAGATATAATGAGTTCATGGGTGACGATGTTGTAGTTATGTTAGCTGCTAAGGAATTTTCATCAGTGTTTGTTAGCGCTAGTATCTTGTTTGCTAAACGTTGTCCAACCGTAGAAAAGTGATCACTGCATTTATCTAATGATTCTTTCCAATGGTTTGTTCCTGGGATCGAGAATAATTCAGTGGGTTCATTGTTCGTGTTGGAGATATGACAGATGTTCTTTATAGTTTTCCACAGCTTTTTGGGGTTACCTTTGCTCTCTAGTAATGTTTTATTGTCATAATCAGTCTTGATTTTTCTCATCAAATCAGTTAGGTAATTTCTATACCGAGTATAAATTAGTTGAGCAATAGGATCATTAGGGTTTTTTCTTATTTTCATGTGCAATCGATCTTTATGACGCATACATCGCATGAGGCCTTGGGTGACCCATGGTTTTAAATTGTATTTGGTCCGAGATATTTTTTCTGTATAAGTGTGTTTTCCTAAAGAAGTTAGGAGTGTTTGTATAAAGCTTGTCGTGGCTTTATTCACGTCAGTCTGATCAAGAATTTCGAACCAGTTTATCTCTGCAAGATCCTTTTCGATAGCTTCAACATTTCTTTTCTGTATAATTCGACTTGGTCTCTTGGTTACTTTTTTATTCGATTGATTGATTCCTAATATAATGATGTCATGATCTGTTAAGTCTATCTGACATATTATCCCCAGTGCCGGATTTCTGGTGCGAACAAAGAAGTGGTCTAGTGTTGATGAACCTCTAGTAGGTTGGTTGATTGCGGATAGTAAACCATATTCGGCCATGAGGCATAGGTACTCAGAACAGCTTGTATTACCTGCTACTTGAGAGATGTTTATATTTAGATCACCCGTTATGATAAGTTGTTGTTTGTCATTGTACAAATCGAGATTTGTTTCAAGGGATGTTAGAAAGGTGTCTACGTTTCTAAAAGATGGGGACCGGTATATCGCGTACACTGTAATAGTATTAGGTATATCAATTATTATACAGTCGGATTCTTCAAGCATTGGCTCTATACTTATCGCGTTCCAAGATTCCTTGACGTAAACCACTACACCACCATTCTGATTTATCAGTCTTTTAGTTTTATGTGATATGTAGCCCGGTAGCTGGGGGATCAAAGAATTTTCGTTAATTCTGCACTCTGTTAGGCATACTATGTCAAAAGAAATTCGTAGTCGCTTCATGGCAACTATTAGGTTATTAAAGTTCTTGTTGATACTTCGAATGTTAACTGTAAGTATCTTAAAGTTATATGTAGAACACAGTATTGTTTCACATTGCTCTGCTTCGGTAATCACGTGGCAGTCAATTTTATAAGAATCGAAATAATCACCTATATTATTTCTAGGTGCCATTTATACATCATTGAAAATTTATGATTATAATTTAGTGTAGGGATAAGTTGAGAGTTTATAATTGATTGCCACGAGGGTGAATTATCGTTATCATAATATAATGCGTACCTAGATTTAAGAATACAGTTTTTGAGTATAAGTTCGGGAAATGGTTTCCTTAATGAGATAAATAGATATATATATAACATACAATATTAATGTTTATGAATATTAAAAATAACAAAAAAATCCTAATAATTTTAAGTTCAGTGACACGATAACAATTTATACATATTTTGTTAGACACTGTTAAATATTTGAAGAAAACATTATATCTAAAACACCGTTTATTGAATCGAGCCCTGGGTATCAGTACCCATACGACCACACGGAGGCGGGGGAGTACTAATATGATCCAAGTCGGCAAAATTGCGTATACGTATTCCCGGTTTGCCATTCTGTTTTCTGATATATATGGCTCCGTTACTAATAAACGATTGATTGAATCCCAGCTCCTTGGCTCTGACGCGGGTGGCACGAAATAATATACGGTTCTCCTTAGTGAGTCGCTCGTTAAAAAATACCCTGATCGGTGGTCCGCTGAGTTCTAAGTCGTTGCTATATATTGTATTATAAAAAGGCATTTTTTTATGAGATCTAATTAGACAATTACAACAATCATACAAAATTGCTTATCTTATAAAGCAGTTTTAAGTTAAAAGTTATTGTATTATGAACACTTAAAATGAGATCAACTATTATTAGTCTTTTTCTCATTTTTTTTATGCAATAATCAAATTATTCTTAGTCTAAATCATAGACTAATATATACTATCGGAAATAAACTGGCAACTTGAACATTTTTGGCGACTGCAACGCTACCTGTGAACTATACGGGTACTGGCTCTATAATTATATTTCGTTTCACTGACGACAGATGGCGCTTATTGCAGTATTTCGCCGTGCCATTTAATGTATTTATTATTTATGTAATAATCAAGGTATATTTGGTAAAAACAAATAAAACCACAGAAAATAATATCATCACGTAAAATTTATTATTTACACAACAAAAGAAACATAGAACACAGTCGATTAAATTAAATAAAAATGAAATTTAGACCAGGATAACTTTTGAAACAAAAAAAACATTGTAGGATGAAACCCATTGAAAAAACAAGAGAATATAACAAAAAATATAAGAAAATCATAAGAAAACTAGACGTGTACACTGAAAACAACGCAAATTACACCGAAACACTAAAATAATTATACACGAGTATTTATTTATTTTACATTAAATAGAACGGCCGAAGCCAACTACACTATTTAATGAAACCTTACAAATACTTAATACTAATAAAACAAAAAAGGTGCAACACAAAAATATAATACAAAAATACGATACTTTTACCCATTCATCTCGCAGAACTTCAGACATTCAGACAATAACGACTGCCATCCATCCGCAAACAAATCAATATCTGACAAACCGGCAGCCATTAATTTTGTGAGTTGACATTACTGAAACGTATATTACTACTATACGGTTACAATAATTCGAATAAAACGCAAACAGAACATAGCTTTTTAGGGGAGAAATTAATAATTCTTATAACAAATGAAAATGCTTATATCAAAAATAAAAGTAATGTCCTCTTTGTCTCATAATATTTTTTTCCAGTGTCGGTTCGAATAATGTATGTCTCAAACAGATTCTACTAAAAGGTAGTATTTAAATTCTGTTGGTAAATTGATTGTGACGTCACGAAAATAGTTCGTGCCCGAGTAAAAGAGGGCGAAAGTGTTGCGGTTTTCCATGAACGTCGGGAAGATTCCGGCCCATGGTCTAAATAACGACAAAATACAATACAGGATTAAATTCAACGTAACAAACATAAAAATTTAGTATCAAGTTTGTTTGACACGTATGCAGATACCCGGTACACAAGTTATTATATAGTTATACAAATAATGGTTATTATAGCTATTGTTAAGAGATCAATTGACTAAATATTGCTTATATAATTATGTAGTTGCTTATAATTAAACAGTCTTTAGTTTTACAAACACAAAATAAATTCTTACTTATTTAAAAAATCGCAGTTTAATTAGGCACTACGAAGAACTTTGAATTGGTATATCCTCTTCAAAAGTATTTATGTCTGAGTTATCTATTGGTTTGGTCGTCCTGATCTAAATATCCGCAATAGTTATTCCAATCTAAATGCGAATCATCACTGAGTATTAAATTGTCATCATCACTGCTGTCTTCCCACGAATATATAATTTTCTTTGCTTTTGTACGTTTTCTTGCTTTAGAAGATAACTTGATATCTTTCGTGGTGGTATTTTTTTTCTGTTTCTTTTTTTTTCTTTTCGTCTTCTTCAATGCGTAATTTTTCCAAAAAAGTTTCGTGCGTTATTACATCACACCCTTTTGCTGCTTTTCGTTTTTTTGCTTTCATTACGTTTCTTGATTTTATTGTTGTATCAAGCAATACACTCTCAAACGAAACTTTGTTTTAATTTTTTTTGTTTTCTATCACTTGGATACCTGAAGTTCCGCCTCTGGTACCTGGTATAATGATTTCTGAAGGTTTCAAAAATAATAGTTTAAGTCTTCTGCGCCTCATCTTTCCATGCTTCATGTACAGGTGCCTTTGAATGAACATTGTTTAATGTCTCTTAGCATAAACTTGACAGTCGCAATGATTTTTGTATATCTTGACTTTTTGTTGCGAGAAATCGGTTGAGACTATCTGCGTCGAACTTTCCAACTGAAATTGCGTTTTTGTTTAATGAATATATATCCCCCTTCGGGAAACCGTTTCTAATAATTATTGGATCTAGTTCTTGCCAAACTTCTCCCAAGATTTGGCTGAACTAGTCGTTTTGTAGTTTTGTTCCTACGTTTAGACGCTGCTAAGATAAAATTTTGGCATCCAGTCTGATTTTCATTGACTTAAAAACAGCCAAATCCAAAGGCTGCAAAAGATAGCTAGCATGTGATGGAAGTTTTATGATGGTCACACCCAATTTCGCTGCATTTTCATCCATAGATCCCAGACGTCTTTGCCCCGAAATATAATTAGCGGAGGCAGTTTCTCGCAAGTGTTTCGTCTAGATTCCAGATTTTTTTTTGGGCTGTAACTTAAGTCCAATTCATTGATGCAGCTTTCGAGGGTATCGAAATATTTTTTAAGTATAAATGGATCAAAGCCGCCTTTCGTGATAACTAAACCGCTTGTGGCATTTTTTTAAGATAAATTGTGTCGTTTAAGGAAGCCAACAAACCAATCGTACCCTGGAGTATCATTTTTAAAACCAGTTTTAATTTTATTATTTTCAATAAATTTCGTTGCAACTGTCGTAATTTCTCTGGAGGACAGACCAAATCCATATTTTTCCATTGTGCGAAGACCAATGTTCAATCAGCCAGCTTTTTTTCGTTGATTGGATGAATCCTTGTTGGTCTGCCTTTTGTATCTTTAACAACGCCTCTTTGAAGCTTTACGCGGTCTACTATTGTCATTATTGTCATTCGTGGTATCGCTACTTTTATCGATGTAGAACTTTTGGATGTATCTCTTATAATAGGGTATTTGGTGCCTCTCCTCGTTAAAATCTTTATTTACCTATTGTCATCACACAAATTCATCTCGTCATAATTCCAAATGTTCTCAGGCGGAACGTCTTTTACCACCTTGCTAGTTTGGATATAATCTATGAGAGTTTTTCGATCAATGCTAGCTCTTCTGCGCTTTATATTAACAGCAAACCCCTGTGACAATTCGGCATTCCTTTTCAAAAACTACACCCATTCCGATCCTGGGAAATAGATTTTTAAAATTGGACACTGTCCTCTCGATTCTGTCCAGATAAGATTTTATGACTATGCTCAAATCGAAACTTGTAAGAGGAAAGCCACGTTCGCTTAATTTTTGTATGCATGATACGAATATTTTTTTTCTTCTTCAACTGTAAATGTAGCAGGTGCTCCTGGTGGCTTTAGTGTTTCGTTGCGTCCTTAAAGTTTCAGTTGATTTATTTTAGTCCTTTTTGGCAGCGATACATCTTGTTTAGTGTTGCCAGCGCGCACACTTGAAAAGGTACCAAAAATGTTAATGTCTCCCACATTCGGCCGTCCTGCAATTAGTCTGCCCCTAGACTAATAATTGTTTACAGTGAAATTATTTATGCTATAGACTATAGTATGTAATACAAACGTTATGATGCACAGTTCGTCGACTAACCATAATAACAAACCTTAAATGTTTAAGTGAAACAATTATAAACAATACGATGCCTTGCTTACATCTAAACACGCTCAACATTTTAATAAGACATCTTATATACCTAATACTAGTAATAATACACACATAATGCCAGGGAGTATACAACAGGTCTGTGAGGAGAACATAATATCAGTACAATCAGTAAAGCATACAAAATTAACAATAATGCAAATCAAAGTAAAGGGTAACATACCTACTACATAATCTGATTTTTAAGTATCATGGTGAGTTATATCATATGTTAGGCTAAGGTTTCATAGAATCAGCTGCGCTGGAGGTTTTGTTGGGTTCTTATGTTGAAGAGTCCACCTTTACCACGTCATATCGATCTGATTCTTTGACCTTGGTGACTCGGTAAGGTCCTAGATACTTTGGCCTTAATTTCAGGCCAACCCCAAATTGGGTCCGACGTACAGCTACTAAGTCTCCAACTTGATAAACTTGACTTTTCTTCCTACCTTTATTAAAATTACGCCTGTTCTCCTCTTGAACGTATATGTTGTTTGGCCTTAAGTCTTAACTCTTCTCTATTACTCGTAAAAATATCTCGCTCAAATTGAGCCTTGTACCTATGAGTAATTCATAGGGTGCAGCATTAATGCTTCTTTGGTAAGTACTGTTTAGTGCCTGTTGGAGTCGACTGACATGTTGGTACCAATAACTGGGTTTCTCTATACATAATTTAGTTAACACTGAAATAATCACTCTGTGGATCCTCTCCACTTGACCGTTTCCCCTGGGGATTCCTGTGGTAACATGCTCAATCTTTTCTTCTTTGCAATAAGTTGTAAAATCACCACTGGTAAAAGCAATGCCACGATCTGTAATTATTCGTCTAGGATTGCCAAACCCTTGCTGGTGAACCTGTAACTTGGCTAGTACCTCTCGACTTGTGGTACTTTTTGTAGGGAATAACCATGTGAACTTAGTGAAAGCGTCAATTACTTGTATTTTTTTTTTGTTTCCGTCATAGGCCCAATATCATCAATCTGTAACGTATCTAATGGTAAATTTGCCTTCTCAATTGGGGATAAGAATCCTTCCTGCTTTCCAGCCTTAGGCGATTATCACACGGCACCGCGCGCCGCCGCGGAGGGTGGTGGCGGTAAAGCGGATTTCGTAGCGGTACCCCGCGCGGTAAGGCGGTTTACGCGCCTGTCCGCGCGGTTGGATTTAACGCGGATTTGACCAGTTTGATCACAGACACTGGCAAGAATGGACGCTGAAATGGTGGCAATAATCTGGCTTTTATGGCGTAAAAAGAAATTAAAAAGAAGATATTGGGTTCATCAAATAGGACATTCATGTTATTCTATAAAAGTTTGAGAAAACACGAAGATACATTTTTCAATTATACGCGAATGTCTACTTCTTCATTTGATTATTTGCTAGCAAGAATAAGACAAGCAATTTCTGGAGTAAATACGAATATTATTATTCTTCATAATGTTGTTAGGGAAAGACATGGCGTTGATTTTAAAGATATTTAATATACGAACAATGAGACAGAGGGAATAGTTAATATACCTATAGACAATAATTGCAGAGGAAGTACAAGCGCTGCAGTGATCCGTAATAATTTAGCTGATTATTTTGTAAATGAGAACACACTACCATGGCAAAGTAAATATGCTTAAATTAAAAATAAATATATTTTTTAAACTTACCGAGTTCTTTTTTATCTTTATCAGAAGTTTCTCCTGGCTCCAAATACAAGGTAACAATTTCTTCCCATTGTTTCATTTTAAGGAGTCCATCACTATATTGTGTGCTTTTCATGGTCCATATAGCAGAGCGACTTTCAATCTCCGAAATAAACTTTTCAATATCAAAATCCATTTTTAAATTGCAACACATCCTGCACACACGATGATTCGCGCGGTTATGCGGCGCCCCGTGTGTGATGCACCGCCCCTCAGCGCGGCCGGCCGCGCGGAGGGGCGGTGGCGGTGAGAGCACCGCTCGAACGCGCGGTCAGGCGGTGTACGTGTGTTAGGCATCGACGGATTTAATAGAGATCAATGCGACATGAGATCCGCTTCACCGCCAACCGCGGCGGTACGCGGTGCCGTGTGTTAATTAATCGCCTAACGACTAGCTAACAAGCAAGGTATGCAGGCTTGTATGTACTCTTCAATTAGCTTAAACACAATGACCATCCATCTCTCTCACTCCCACATATATGTATATATGTGCCATCACAAATAACAATGACATTATTATTAGCACCAAATAGCCCATTTGGAATCGTGAGATTATGTCTCAATAGCTCGTCTCGAGATAAATTATTTATTCCAAGATATCTTGGCACAAAATCTTGACATAAAATCTCCCTAACCTTGTCCATTATACCCTCCAACATTCGACGTGGCACTTGAACTAAGGTAGAAATCCTTTCGTCGGAGTCACCTGTCCTCATTTTCAACAAAAGTGCTGCCAACCCTAACTGACCTCTACGTACTTCCGAAATGCGTGGTATTTCCTGAATTATAATACTGAATTTTTCTTTTGAAATGCCCATCCAGTATTCAAAAACTCTTTCGTCCATTTCCAATTTCGAAATCCAGAGTTGGGCTAAATGCATTCACAAAAGAGAATACATGCTGTATTTGTTCAATGGTAAATATTTCAATGCTATTTTCTGAATAAAATAATGTATCGCACATATTACTGGAGAGATGTTCATTTCACACACGAGCTAATTTGGGCAAATAATAATTATGGTTATGTTAAACCGTAGCACGTAGTTTATCCGATATGTTATGGAAACTGGTACTGCTACAATGTGGAAACACACAACTGTGTGTAGAATTGCTGCGCGTCTGTAGTTGGGCAAAACAATTGTTGCATTAAGCATCGGCTCAGGTTGTCTTACTGCTTCTGAGGACTGTATCACATTCGGGTCCTCTTGCACATCATCTGCTGCGTCTAACTGAGGTCTCCTTTCGTCTTGTTGATTCATACGAAGCACCTCTCTTTTTGTGCGTAGCCAGCAAGCATGGCATACATGATCTGATGTAGATATCTAAAATAAAAAGATACATTAAGAATCAAGACAAATGCTATCAATTAGGGCGCGTTTATATGACACGGAATGTTAGGCCTCTGCCTCGAATTTTGCGGGCAGCGGGGCGGCGGCGGCGGCGGCGCGGGAGCGGGGGATACCTGTTCTCCAAACCAGCGGGCAGATCGCGCGGCACTATAGCGGTGTAGTATTGTGTTCGTGGTTGTGTTGTCGTGAAAAAATCAAAGAATATTTTGTAAATAATCGCATTAGTTACTAATTAATTAGTAAAACATAATAAATTTGACATAATAAATCATTTTTATATTTACTTTGAATATTCAGGTCGTTTTTTATTTCTTCCCATAATTGGTTAATTATTCTTCTATTTTTATGGTTCACATCTTTGCTGTTCCATATGGGTGTCCTCTCAAAGATTGCCGAAATAATTTGCTCTTGCACGTCCGAAAACATTTTGATACGTCCCCCCAAAGAATATGTACAACACTGTACTACAATGTAGACGCGCAACGCGGGCGGTCACCGCTTGACTGGAGTGCACCGCTCGTTGCCCGCTCCCGCGCCGCTGCCACGCCGCTGTTTTCAAGAAACGTTCCATTTGATTTTACGCAAAAGATCCGCCGCTCCCGCGCCGCCACCGCCGCCGCCCCGCTGCCCGCAAAATTCGAGGCAGAGGCCTTAGCCTGCGTTCAGACATGCGGGAATCGTGCGTTTACGAATCGCGCGGTTTCAAACCGCAAAATTGTGAAGCTATTCAGACACGCGCGGTTAGTATGCGATTTCGTGCGGGTTAGCGTCAGTTTCAAAATGGAGGTCGACGAAGAAGTGTGTTTACTGTGGTTGCTCCTTAAAAAAAAGAAAAGAAAAAGGCGGTATTGGGTGCATCCAATATTACGTGACCGACTAGTACATGGTCAGTTCGTAACATTATATCCCAAATTAAGAATGTATGATAACAAATTTTTTGACTATTTGAGAATGTCAATAAAATCTTTTGATGAACTAATTGAACTGATCAGGCAAGATATTTCATGCTCTGAAACGCATTTGAGGCCAAGCGTGTCACCGGAAGAGAAACTCGTAATAACTTTAAGGTAAGATTTATTTATTGTTCTTCAAAATCAGCATAAATATTTTCTATAACTGTAGAGGACTGAGAGCCAGAACTAAATTGCGATGGTGACGGTGACGGTGCCGGAACAGGAGGAGATGATCCAGATGTAGTAAAATATCCTTGCGGGCTTGTATACTGTTGTCCTTGCCAATACGTAGGTGTGATCTGCTGAGTATTGTAGCGAACAGGGGGTGGTAAGCTTTGTCCTTTTTGTATCACTTGAAGTAATTCAATTTTGGTTGCTAAACGCCTATTTTCTGGTACTTTTCTGAGTTCTTTATATAACGACAAACAAAAGAGTTTGTCGTCATCTTGCTTGGTAATACTATTTTCTTGAAGTTCATTCTGAAAATGTTTTCGTGACTCGATACTTTTTTCTATTAAAACAGCTATTTTTTCTTCTGGCACTTGTGTTTTCTTACGTTTAGGGGGACGTATTTCAGTGGCTTCGGTTGCATTGGCGTTTAGTTCACTTGTCTCCTCACTTTGCCTTTCATTCTGTTCTTCAATATTAGTTGTAGTGTCTTTATTACTTACACTATTCTGCAGGAAAGATAATCTTGAAAAATACATATATCGGGCTCCTTTACGAGCACCTGAACCAGAAGGAGTTGTTTTTTCTTTTTTGCATTCTTTATTGTAGCAATCTCGTATGTTTTTCCATTTTTTTTGGAGTTGTGTACCTAAAAATAATAACATTATTAATAATATTCTTGTTTCAGATATCTTGGTACGGGTTGTTCATTTGGAGAACTAAGCTACAATTATCGCCTAGGAAAATCGACGATTACTGGAATTGTCCGCGAAGTATGTAAATCATTGTGGAATAAGTTGGTAAACATAGTCATGCCCGAAGCGACTGAAGATATCTGGAAGACAATAGCACGAGACTTTGAGAGATATGCAAATTTTCCAAATTGCATTGGTGCTATAGACGGCAAGCATATCCGAGTTATAAAGCCTGTTGATTCGGGTTCTTTGTATCATAACTATAAACATTACTTTTCCATAGTGCTCTTAGCACTTTGCGACGCCAACTATTGCTTTACTTATGTTGATATTGGGGCTTATGGCAAAAGCAGTGATTCTGCTATATTTAAAAATTCGGTTTTTTATAAACGCCTGACAGAAAATTTATGATTTTTCTGTACCAACACCTAAACCAATATCTAATGTAGACCTAACACCAATGCCTTATGTTATAGTTGGAGATGAAGCCTTCGGCTTAGCAGAAAATTTAATGCGCCCATATTCAGGCAAATGTTTACCATATGAAAAAAGGATTTTTAACTATAGGTTATCGAGAGCCCGACGTAATATTGAGTGCACTTTTGGTATTTTGGCGAACAAATGGCGCATCTTTCATAGGCCTATAAATGTAAACATAGATTTTGCCGAAGATATAATAAAAGCTTCTTGTGTTCTACATAACTATGTGCGGACTAGAGATGGTCTAAAATTTAAAGATACTTTATATAATGCACCCATGACTAATCTCAATACCTTGCATGCGGGAAGAGGGACACCGTCATCTTTGAATATCAGAGATAAATTCGCTCATTACTTTGTGAACGATGGGCGTGTTCCATGGCAAGACACAAAGATATAGCTGCAACTAACATACCGTACTTGTAATGTTTAGGTACATAACTAAATGTAAACAATCGAAATATGGTAATACCGTTGTGACCTTCATTTAAAAAATGCTCGAAATGTCTGCATAAAGCAGCCGAAGTTTGTTTATATTTATTTAAGTACCTAAAGTATACGGAGAGTATAATATACGCTTCATAACAATAATTATAACATAATTCTGTCAATTATTTTTTGGTGAATAAACCTACTTACTTAAAATATTCTTTTTTTCCACCGTGTCTTCGCAATTTCCAAATATCTCCACCAACTCTTGCCAAGCTCGGTTCTTGATAATTTTATTTGAGTAATCATCACACTGAATGTCCCATATTGCAGGTCTCATCTCCACCTCATCAATAAATAGTTCAGTGTCGAAACGATCCATGGCGAACTCACGAACAGTGACGTGCTCACCGCGCGGTATCCGCAACGCAATTGAACGCGAAGTAAAGACTCCATTGTAATAGAAACGCGCGGGAGCAGCGCGATTCTATTTTCTGGCGGTTGGGTTGCGGTAACCGCGCGGCTTGATTAACCGCGCGGTTATGTCTGAACGATTACTAACTAACTAACGCCGTGTCTGAACGAGCGCTTACAGCGTGTCGGCCGCGCGGCGAAAGTACGGTGACCGCGCGGCGGCCGCGCGATCAGGCCTGGTGGCCACGCCACTGCGATCCCGAACCATTTCCAGTTGATCTTGGTCGTGAATTTCATACGCTATACAACCAATTGCGAGAAGATGAAAAAGAATTCGCAGATTATTTCCGAATGGATGTTAAAACATTTGATAAACTACTCAACTTCATACATGATAAATTGAAGCACCAGAACACTAACATGCGGGACAGTATTACCCCCACAGAAAGATTAGCAGTGACATTGCGGTAAGTAAATAAATAATAACAATTACTTGGTCAAGTGGTATTTATTAATCATTATATATATATATATATATAAATTTGTAAGGCAGACTATATATTTGTAAAATCTAAATCGTCGATACTTGAATTGGATGGACTGGAAAAATTGTATTGCTCTCCACCTACGGTAGATTCGGACTCTTCAGAATAAGATGATTGTTGTGTTGTCAGACGTCCAGATCCAGCTGCAGTAGTGTAACCATACTGATAGGTGCTTTCGTATGATACATTTTCGCCTTCTCAACGATACATAGTCTCGGGTGGTGGAGTAAAGTAAGGCCTTTTCGAACCAGCATTCTGGAGCTGTTGGTTTTTAGCTTTTATATTTCTCACAATAGACATCACCTGGTACTGAAACTCAACAGTATCTTCGTCATTGAATCGTTCAACAGTTGGTAAAATTCCTTTAAAAAACGACATCATACGACTGTCTTCTTTTTTTCAACAGAGTCCATAAACTTCATGAATTTTTAAAATTTGAATTAGTTTCGCGGGGGTTGTATATTTTATTTAAAAACAACATATTATCATAGTATGGGTACTTATGAACTTTTTTTGTTGCAGATCCAGATTTGTTTTCCCCTCATCTTCTTTTCGCATTTCATCCATCCATCTCGCATATTTTTCCATTTCTGAATAACTTTTTTACCTGGAATTTAAAAATAATATTCACATTAAAAATATAGTTATTTTTAATTCGCCTGATTCCTCTTTATGTTTCATTATCAGGAAACATGTTAATTAATATTAATATAATTAATTGCTTGTAATAAGTTCCTTAATATCATTTTATATATTTACAGGTACTTGGCAACAGGTCACACGTTTGCCGATTTAAGATACGCATTTAGAATTGGAAAAACAACATTATCGTTTATCATTAAAGAAGTGTGTAACTGTATATGGTCAGAACTAGTAAACATATATATGAAAATACCATCAGAAAATGAATGCCTGAATATTGCTGAAGACTTTGCTGTTATTGCAAATTTTCCCCACTGCCTAGGTGCTGTGGATGGGAAGCATATCAGAATAATTAAACCTACAAAATCTGGATCATTGTTCTTAAATTACAAACACTTTTTTTTCTATTGTATTAATGGCACTCGTTGACACCAATTATAATTTTATATTTGTAGATATTGGTGCATATGGCAAGGACTGCGATTCAAATGTTTTTAAATAAACTGTCTTTTGGAAGAGACTGCTGAACAATACACTTAACTTACCACAGCCTGCTCTGATTCCAGAGACTAATTTTCAATTACCGTACGTATTTGTCGCGGATGAAGCATTCGCGTTGCACAAAAATGTACTGAGACCATTTAGTGGTCGAGAACTCAATGAAACAATGTCAATATTTAATTATCGTCTTACTAGAGCAAGACGTTATGTGGAATGCGCTTTCGATGGATTTTCAATGCGACTTAATAATGGCTCCTGAATGTACTTATCTAATTCAACGATACCGGCGGCAACAGGGTTACACGGGACAAGTGCGGAAACTTCTTCGTCAAATTTCTGCCATATTGATGCCGTCGAATTCGATGGCCCCGCAATCACATTTGGCCGAGGCTGAGCTGTTGATCGACTTTCGTTATTCTCTGTCCTGTTAGTCCAGCTACCGAGGCTGACCCTTTTCTTTAATCCTTTTACTGCCCTTTCGTATTTATTCACGTTTCGGAAACCTCTATTTTCGAATCGGGGATCCAATATTGTGGCTTCGGCATATAATACATTGGTTTCCACATCATCATGAACCCATTAACGTCCCACTGCTGGGCACGGGTCTCGTCTAATTTATTGAGAGGGATTAGGCTATAGTCCACCACGCTAGCCTACTGCGGGTTGGCAGACTTCACATGCCATAGAGAAATTCTCTCAAGCATGCAGGTTTCCTCACGATGTTCTCCTTCACCGTTTGAGCATGTGATAAATACGCACATAACTTCCGAAAAGTCAGTGGTGCGTGCCTTGGGTTCGAACTCGAGACCTCTGACATCTCAGTCCACTGGTCACACCGCTAGGCTACCACAGCTCGTTTCCACATCATTCTTATCATAAAATCTTCTGTGGATTTGAGCTTTCAAACTTGTTATCATTTTTTGTGTTTCGGGCGAGTATACTTGTAAATTACAGTTTGAAATATGTTGATGTAGAAGCCGACAATATACTATGACTTTTGAAAGACTGACTTGTTTCTCTGTCATTATTTCGGTCGTCATTTCATAGAATGTTTTTAAAATTGGTATGACTTCCTCTACTACTTGCCATTCTTCGGTATTTAGAGCTAGTTCGTGTCGGACTAGCGCCAATGTTGCAATAACTGCATCTTTACTGGCTACTACCCGATTTAGCATGTCATAAGTCGAATTCCATCTAGTTACCACGTCTTGTTTAAGTTTTAGTACTGGCAGGTTCATTTGCTTTTGCATCTCTTGTAATTTTAATTGGGCATGCGAGCTGCGCTTAACAAATTCCACTATCAGTTTCAATTTTGCACTACTAGGTTCAATGAATGCGCGAAACAACCAATATGTCGCCAACCACCACTGAACGGCTGCAACAATATTGTTAGCATTATCGCTGACGATAGCTGTTACTTTGTTTGAAATTTTCCATTTCTCCATCTGTAACTTCAAAAATTCGCACAAATTTTCGCTCGTATGTCGTTAGTCATATTGTATGCAACATAGTAAATTGGAACGCATATTAGCATTGGTATCTATATAATGAGCAATTATTGCAATAAAACTTTCGTTGTTTATTGATGTCCACGCGTCTGTAGTGAGACATACAGCTAATGTAATGTACTTTTGCGTAGAGTTGAGGCAAAAGTACATTAGCCAAAGTTTTTCGTGTCGGAGGGTGATATCTAGGATTTAACATGTAAATAAACTTTCTAAATCCAGGTCCTTCCACGATACTAAAAGGGTGATATTCTTTGGCAATCAGTCTTTTAACTGCTTATCCAATTCTTTTGCTTTTTGGGGCGGGAGTGGTTTAATGTTTTGAATATAATCAGTCATTAAATTTTGTCCACTCGAAGACGAAGGCAATGGCAACGATAATAAAATACCTTGATTGTCTTGTGATGATGGAACAGTTGGATTTGCAATAGTAGGTTGCAAAGTTTCACTCGTCGTCGCTACCGGCTCTCGTACTATTGGCGATACTGAAATGGTAGGATGCTTTCTTTTTAAATGCCGTGTCAAGTTTCCGGTATTACCACCCGATATAGCTATAATGGACGAGCAATAATTGCATTTCGCCTCCTTATTATAATTTTGAGAGAAATGATTCCAAATCAGACTTGTTTTTCTCCTCATCGCCATATTTGAACAATGAAGTCGCAACACCGCACTGTTACTCACTCACACACTTTAATGTTCAACAATTTAGTTATTATTTATTAGAAAGATTATTTAAAACTTTGATGCAGACAAACTAAATTATTCGCGTGCGATATTGTCATAAACTTGCTCGTTAAGTTCGTTTTTGTTTACATAGATTTACGCATGCGCGTCTCGTTTCAAGGCTTCAAGCGAAAACAATAAAAAAAGACGTCTAGTAATATATTTTTTATCAAGCGCTACTCTCGCTGCCTGCGTATAGAACAGACGACCGAACGATGAACAAACCTAATCGTCCTTTCTCTTTCGCTCACTAGCCGTTGCGTTGTATTACGCTCTCGCTCTCTTACTTCTCCGAACGAATGAACGACACTGATATAGAGGATATATTTATTTGTTAGAAAGGGAATGAACGATTCATATCCAAAGTGAGACACATATCCGAAGATATGACTGTGTCCGGAGTTACTCAAGCCTCAAGTCAGACTTTGCAAGAGAGTCTCTTGCAGAGTCTGACTCTAATAGACGTATGGTAGTTTCAGTTTCAAAAGAATCTCTATCATTAATTAAAGTACTATTAGAATGTTCATGTCCTTTTTTAGATTCATTTTCTAACTCACTGTTACAAAGCATGCGACGCTTTGCTTCCTTTGGAACTAAATTAAAATCGAATTCGCCATTTGATTGATATTTACTAGGTCCTGCTACAGGAGAATCTTCTTTGTTAACCGCATTCACGTTTTTAATAGGTTTTTTCTTCTTTAAGGTTGTTGTTTTCTTCAATAATTCTTTTTGTTCTCTTTTTTCCAAGATTTCTTGTTTTCTTTTTATTTTTTTATTTTCTTTTTCTTTTTCTTCTTTTTCTTTTATAATTCTTCTTTGATATTCTACTATTGTCGAAGTGAGTTTTTTATTTAATGTCTTCTTTTTATTGTAATCTATATTATGTAATCTATACTTCCACCCTTCCCACACCTTCCGCTGTGGTAGCCTAGCGGTGTGACCAGTGGACTGAGACGTCAAAGGTCTCGAGTTCGAACCCAAGGCACGCACCACTGACTTTTCGGAAGTTATGTGCGTATTTATCACAAGCTCAAACGGTGAAGGAAAACATCGTGAGGAAACCTGCATGCTTGAGAGATTTGTCTTGATGGCATGTGAAGTCTGCCAACCCGCAGTAGGCTAGCGTGGTGGACTATAGCCTAATCCCTCTCAAATGAGAGGAGACCCGTGCCCAGCAGTGGGACGTTAATGGGTTGATGATGATGATACTTCCACCCTCCTGATTTATGGCGTTTTCGGGGGTAATTTTCTTCCAATATTCGAATATCTTTTTATAAGTTGAATCTCCCATCCATTGGCCTCCCGAAACTTTGAAAGTTTGTAAGGTTTATAGACAATCTAGCCTCGAAATCATGTTTAATTTTTTCTGCATATTTAGATGTGGTTATATGATTGATGTCTTCAGTATGTTTTAAATTTGGCAACAGTTTACTGTAGTTTTTTTAGATGGATCAAATGAATATAATCCACAACATCGAACTCCACGCTGTATGGTTTCAGGCTTAATGCATTAATCAAAATATTTTTTTACTGCTGAAGCAAAATCAGTGCGTTTAAGCTTAGCATAGTTATTTTGAATTCTGAATTCATGCACAATAGTCCTCCATGTTCCTTTGACTGGTCTGAAAACAGCTACGTCAAGCGGCTGTAGTATATGTGTAGAGTTGGGAAGTAAAGCTACCAGGATGATTGCTTTTTCTAAACAGTATGTTGATAGTGGAAGTGATATATATGTATTTCATTTGTTACCCATCACAATCCTAAACGCATTATTGCATAGAACACGGAGGTCAATATAGCACTTCTTTGTTTGTCGAGGCCATAGGCTGCAGGTGTAAAGGGATGTACAATACGCTCTAAATAGTGTGACTTTTATCTTTTTTGAACACTTAGCAAACCTGCGGGCTATCATGTTGGCTCGTATTGAGAGAGACCTCCGCTCTCTATCAATATCCTCTATATCACTTAGGGCAGGCGTAAGAATATGTCCCAGGTATTTAAATTTATTTGTTCACTCTCTCCAGAGGGGTCCCACTGCACCATCTCCAAAAACCATTAACTGGCTTTTTGCGACATTATATCGCAAACCATGATCACGAGCATAATCTTCACATAAAGTTAATAACCTCCTTAAACCACATACCGACGCACTCAGCAACACCAAGTCGTCTGCATAACTAAGATTGTTCACAGACACTCCATCAATATGGCAGCCGACATGGTAATTGCTGAGCGCGATGCTCGGGACATTCATGTACAAGTTAAATAGCGTAGGGGACGTTAACCCACCCTACCTAACGCCACATTCAAGTTGATGTTGCTCTGACTTCACCCCCTCCCATCGCACACAATTCTTTTGATGCACATACTAGAACTGGAATAGGCTAGTAATTTCATTTGGTAAGTTAACCTGGTCCAGTTTACTACACAGGACATCGTATTGGACTAAATGGAAAGCCTTGGAGAGGTCCAAGAAACTAACAATCCAACAAAATTTAACATCTCAGACCCAGATGGTAAGAAAAATTTAAGAAACTTAAAAGTCTATTATAACTGGGCAGGGTTGGGAATGATACTACATTGCGTACATGATTTGAAAAATACCAGCGTAGTCACTGGTGACGTCGTAGACGGAAGTCGCGGAAGTGACCTCATCGCGAAGATGGTACATGCAGTACCGAAGATTCACCTAAGAGGTTGACTTGTTCTTCAATTCGCTCGGAAGGAGTCAATCGAGCTAAGGCAAAATAATTGCAGATATTGCCATCAGGGACACAGCGACGATAGTAGGCACCCAATTTCCCGATTTGGGACACGCAAATTCCCCATTCTATTGCTCACCAAAGTGAGGGTTTTCCAGTCGATTTAAAATCAACAGCCATTTTACCACCTACAATTTCTGGCACATACTATTGCAGGGAGGCCAGATATGACGCTATGAGTAGTGATTCTCTTCGGAAGTCATCAATTAAATCATATCCGTCTGGAATGTTTCATTGGGGTTCATTAACACCCCATTAAATGGCGATAGCGACTAATTTGTGCGAAGAATGGGAAAGATACATTTTTATCTTTCACTGTTGTAGTGTAATTTGTAAACACATGAAGGCATCTTGTTCTCAGGAAGTATAAACTATTAAGCACGAATTATTTTTACGGAACGTACCGTCGCAACGCTGGTTGGTGCGTCACTAAGCGCGATCCCGGCAATTGCCTTGATTTCTTGTGCCATTTTAGAGGGCGGGTAACGTATCTATAGTTTATATATCATTGTTGAGAACCCTTTAGTTCGCAGGTGAAAAAAAAAAATTGGGTTCTATTTGAGTCTGAATGGCTTTATAAAAATGTTTAAAAAAATCTAGCTTATATTTTTTTTTCAAGAAAACATGTTGCAAAACATTGTAATGATTAAATGGCAAAATATAATTATGTTGTATACTACCAAAATTGCGGCTTCAGTGGAAAGTTATATTTACAATTAAATTGGAAACAAAATGTGAGGCATAAAATTAACACAAAATTATTTTAATAATTTATTTAAAAAAAGAACACAAAATCAGCGAGTTGATGGATTTTTGTTATTTTTAACAATCGCTTCTATAAACCACCCATGCGTTATTGACGCAACTGTCAAGTGCTTGGCGAAATAAAGCCATATACCATCCTTTGGTTTTAAAGTTGGAGCGATACAATGAGACCAACATGTCGGCTAAATCGATACCCATGTGAGCATTATACTTCACTACATGCGGACAATACATCAACCCTAGTTTTGGTTCCCTTTGAGTATCGCTTGATTTTTTCGTCAAAAGAACTTGCTGAAGTGTCTACTTTATTATCATACCACTTGACCACAGCAAGCTTCTTCTCATTGCAGACAACTTGTTGACTGGCGCCCTTCCCTTCTTTGCAAGCGCTTTGTCAGAGAGTAACATTGCTTGACAGCCTCTTAGTCTGTTTCTTCTGACCGTTCCTAAGCTGAAAATGCCGTATTCGTTGCGTAAGTAATGGATAAGATCGAGCGATGAAAAAAAGTTGTCGAAGTAGACTGTTGCTGATTTTTCCTGTATAGTCTTGCAAAGAGCTATGACATCTTTAGCTCCAAGACCTAAGCTATTTTCGTAGTCCGTAAAGTGGCGGTTTCTGAATGTATCTTCACCAGCATATAGGATGAAGTCATATATTAATCCGGAGACTCCTGCTCGCACAAATATCTTAAATCCCCATTTCTTTTCGGGTAGATACTGCCGTCTACTTCCTGCTCGTGTTCTCTTGTAAGGGACCATCATTTTATCCACACTGTAGCGTCCTTCTTGCACGAGCAGCAAACCTGCTTGGGAGAATTCTTATGAATTATACGAATTATCTCAAGTACAGGTCGCACTTTGAAATAGCGGTCGTCATTTGTGTCAGTGTTATCAACAAAGTCAAGGAATCTTTCTTATTTTTTGTAATTCTTTAGTGTCATAAGCAATAAGCAATTGGGGGAATCTTAACGCTTTGCTCCAATAGTCACGGTAAGCTGTCATTTGGACCCATCAAAAGAGTTATATCATCTTTCTTCTTATCGTGTCAATGGCTAAACAATGATTGAGTAATGAGAGGCCACTTCAATGGCATTAGGCGTGGCCAGACAGAAATGTCATCTTTAGTAACGTTTATGCTTTTCAAAACTTCATGTTGAACTATTTTCGTATCTTGTTTCTTGCTATAAATTCAATTTTTCCGGACCATAGTCTTCTATTTTCATTGTCATTATAATATATTTCGACTTCTTTATTCAATAGTTCAGGTAAATTATTTAATTTGTGTTAGTGTTCCATTTGAGTTTTCCCTAGTGCGTTTTATTTTAGGGATTATTCTATGTTGATTTGGGCATGTCTAAAGCTGAGGGTGCATTATTTATTTTTGTCGATACCAATCTTTGTAGTTGTTTCTTATAACGTTCATTTTGTCGCTTCATGTTTAGTATTATTTGTTTAAGATTATGTATCTCTTTTTCTTTTTTGTAACGGATATATCTTACGGCAGAAGATACAGGTGAAGAACAGGGATATTTTTTATTAGGTGTATTTACTCCTAAATCAGTGGAGAATTCATAAAATGCTGCGTAAAATCATAGATGGTCCTGGTATTATAGGCGACTCCGGTCTTCTCTTTAGGAACTGTAATGTCTGGATGTCTACGTCTAAATCCACGAAGCCATTCAAGTCCAGCTTTTCCTTTTGCTTGAATAAATGGATGCGGTAAATTATTTCTTTCTGCCAGTTGAAAAGCTAAGGTTAAAACATCCTGTGTGGTCAGCCCGTACATTCTAGACTCTATGTCCTTAATGTAATCTACAAGTTACTGTTCTTGTTCTAGGTTAAACACTGTTTGTTTGCTACCTAACTTTTTAGCGGACCCTACAGCTATTTTATTTTTACCTTTGGCTCTTCTTTTTAATGCCATCACAGGGACCTTAAACTCTCTACTTGCTGTTTTGTAAGGAATACCATCTCTGATGGCATCCTAATGCCTTTTGCATTTGTTCTTCAGGCCAATTTTGGCGATTAGTTTTGCGTATATAAATTCTCGGCATGATCTGTAAAAACAACAAAAACTAAGGAAGCAAAAAGAAAGGGATCATTTCGCCCCAAACACCAAATTCCAATATATCGATCAAAACATAACCTTCAAATACCGCGTGCGGAGATCGAACATTGCTTAAATATTAGCCAACTGCTATTAATACCCGCAAATAAAACAAAATTTCAATAAACACGAACATGTATAAAGTAATGAAAGTTCAAAAACAGACTTACCTTAGATCAGAGCCACGCTTTTTGATTATTTTTTAATAAAATCACGCCAAGCGCTCGTACCGCCATGACACTTGGAGAGGCAACTGGCAGGGGTGCGGGAAGCATGTTGCATGCGCATTTGGATAGATGGCACTAGTTGTCTCTGATTTACGGCGGGGGATCATTTGACCTCCAGGGATCGTATTACCTCACCTTCCTCTACTAAATCTAAGTACGAAAGTTGTTTACTTGGAAAGATACATCGATTTTACTGTTCAGAAAAGTGATCATACATATAAGTTCAAGAACCTGTGAGCTTGAAGATGCTGATACTTTTGGCCCAATGGAAGAAACATATTATGTCATATTAAAAGACGACTATTCTAATTACAGAAATGTGTAATTTGTTAACACTAAAGATGAGATTAAATATTGCATTCAGAATTTCATTAATAATGCCGAAAACATTACTGGAAACAAAGTCAAGAGGTTTAGAACTGACAATGGACTAGAATTTGTAAACAGAAAAGTGAAAAAAATGTGTTCTAAATGGAGAATAATATATCAAACCACAGTAACATATATATAACTAAATAAAATAGAAAAGCCTAAAGGGAAAACAGAACGCTTGTAGAAGCTGCAAGAACTATGTATGCTTCATGCTGAAAACCTGCCTAAGAAACTGGGCAGAAGCAGTAAACACGGCTTTCCTATTCTGTTCACACACAGGAAAAGGCAAGAATGGGAAATCGCCACATGAAATATGAACAAATAAAAGCTTCGACGTTCAGCACTGAAGGCGTTTGATTCGCATACATATTCCAAAAGATAAAGAAAGAAATGGGATTTGAAAGGAAAAAAGGTTTGATAGTTGGATACGGTTAAAATATTAAGGGCTACAGAGTGTACTTTCCAGACAAGAATTGTGTAGATACGAAAAGGGATGTTGTTTTCTTGAACACAGATAAATGAAAATTGTTAATTTATTGATCCAGTCAAATTTTCTCAAATATAATGACGTGATAAACTTGTTTTTATTCTGACCGCAACAATTGTCAGAATAAAAAATGACATTTTTTCCTTCCGTCTCGTCTTCACCACCGATTTTCTTTAAATATTCCCACACACAAGTTCCAATTTCTATGGCTCCACGTTTTCCGTCCACCTCTGTTCAAAAATAGCAGTAAACGTTATCGTATGCAATTTTGCTGTCTTTATTATTAAGTTCTGTCAACGTCAGATTATAACTATTCAGTTTTGACTTATAATAAAATGCCGACGTTTCCCCTCTGGGACATTGCAAAACGGCTTCCAAATCGTAAATTACAACTTTATTATTTTTATCTGCCTGAATTCTATCTTTTAACTTTTCTTCCCTACTTAACTCTTTTTCTTTTAAATGTATTCGATATTTATCTTCGATGGCTAACTTTTGGTCACTGTTAGAATTTTCATAGCTGACACATAGATCACACTGATCCTTTTTGGGGCGAAAGAAACTTAAATTATATTCCGTGGTAAAGATCTTGTAGTAGGTTATGTAATTACCACTCTCTTTACCACTTTCTGTTTGTACGTCAACGAAATCTTTGTATAGGTCTTTAATAGTTTTACCACCATCAATATACTCTCTTGTAGTTTGAGCCCTAACATAGTGGGCTTCCATCCGAGGGATAGAGTCAATATGTTTTTTTATTTCGACCACCAATTCGGGATTTATTTTTTTATTGTGGCCGTGTTTTCCACGCCTCTCTTCCATCAAAAAACCATGTTCGTTTGTATTTGTTCTGATAGTATGTATCATGCGGTCTGTTATATCCAAAGTACTTTTGAAAAAAGTTTTACAAACTCTTACTCTCTCTGCGTTTACGATAAAGAAAAAAGCCTTATTAGGGCGACGTGGATTTTCTGCATTTGTATATTTGTATTTTGGCTGAATGTCAACCATACACGAACTGATGAATGATCTTTGCTGGCTAAGATTTCCTAATGTCTAAAAGCTATCAAAAATATCATACCTTGCTCCGTTGTCAACATTTTGCGTACATTTTAACTTACAATTCGTGCACGGAATTTTCAAGCAATGAGCTGCGACGACTTTCTGAGTCTTAGACATAGATTTGTAGGATTCACCTTCGTTTCGCAATCGCTTAACTCGGTTCTGTCTCCATTTCGAAGGATTTTTTACCCGCTTGCGACCTTTTTTGATGTTTCGATTATAAGAATCAGAATCAGAACTTGAATTATTCGAACTTGGAGGTAATAAAAAATTTATAATTTTAGGACCAGAAGCGTTAGCAAATTGTGTTTTCCAAGTTGTAAGTTGGATCATCTACGTCATCGTCTAACTCACTTTCATCGGTGTATTGAGGAGAAATCGTCATTGAACCATTCATAACACAGACTCTTTGCTCTCGTGTCTTACTCACACACAGTGTCTGAAAACAAAATAGTTTTAATAAAAGAAAATTCAGAAATTGTACAAAAAAAAGCAATGTAGTATTATTACATCAGATGTGCGATCATTTTGTACTATGCTCTCTGTAGTAACGTGCAATTCGGGCGTATGTGTAACTATAACGGCTAGGTCAGTTCGGGGTATGCCACTATTTAAATTTAAATTTAATTCATTTATTTCGGGTAACTAGGCCCATAAAAAAATACAATGACAGTTAAATAATTTAAAATACAATACAATAGAGTATATACACACGGAAAAAGGCGTGAGTGTATGTATGTATTAATATTAATAACGCCTGACAAACGGCTTCGGCTGAACATGCCTGCTGCAGCAATGCAGTATGTAGGGGCAGTCCAACCTGTTAGCAATCATCGCCAGGATTGCGTTGGAGCTGGCTCGCACTCTGCGCACCAGAGAGATGCTCCGCTTGCGCATAGTCGCGTGAAAACAAGCGGTGCGCTCCTCCGCGAACATGCCTGAGGCGCTACAGAAGCGAGGCAGCCCCATCACAATCCTAAACGCATTATTGTATAGAACACGGAGGTCATTATAGCACTTCTTTGTGTAATGAGCCCATAGGCTGCAGGTGTAAAGGGATGTACAATACGCTCTAAATAGTGTAACTTTTACCTTCTTTGAACACCTAGCAAACCTGCGGGCTATCATGTTAGCTCGTATTGAGAGCGACCTCCGTTCTCTACCAATAACCTCTATATCACTTAGGTCAGGCGTAAGAATATGTCCCAGGTATTTAAACTTGTTCACTCTCTTCAGAGGGATCCCATTTAATTTTATAGACGGAACACTTTATCGTCTGAAGAATCTTCTTCCAGCACGCGTTAAGGCAATGCTTGTTCAGGCTCTAATCTTTCCCATTATCGCCTATGGTGATTTATGCTACTACGACCTGAATGCAGAACATCTCAACAAATTTGACCGACTTCTTAATAACTGCATTCGATTCGTTTTCAATCTCCGTAAATATGATCATGTATCCGAGCATCGATCACTTTTAAAATGGCTGCCCATTCGACAGCGCAGAGCTTTAAGGGCTTTGACAACCCTGTTTTCTCTTCTAAATAATCCCACTTCTCCATCTTACCTGTCTTCTTATTTTCAATATTTATGCTCTGCCCACGAAAAAAATCTTCGCTCTACGAATAATCTTCTTCTACAATGTCCTTCTCACCGTTCTGGTTTTATTCACTCTTCCTTCTTTGTCCAGGTAGTTCTTCTTTGGAATGCATTGCCTGTAAATATCAGGTTGGCTAAAAGTCGGTTCAAATTTAAGGTAATGGCAAGAGATCACATTCGAAAAACATTGGCAGATTCATCATAATTGGTATATTATTAAATTAGATTTTCACCATCGCCTTTTATCTTTCCTGACTTCCTTTGTTTTTATTTATTATATTATGTATGTATCTATGTATTTATTTTTGTATTTTGGTTAAATTAATATTATTCTTTACTTTATTTTCCCTTTCTTGGTTGCACCTACCGTTTTGTCTCTGCACCACTCTAAGGTTGACTGGTAGAAAATGCCTAAGGCATTAAGTCCGCCTTTGTACGCTTTTTTGTGCATAAAGTTTTAATAAATAAATAAATAAACACTCTGGAGATCCAGAGCACCACCTCCAAAAACCATTAACTGGCTTTTTGCCACATTATATCGCAAACCATGATCACGAGCATAATCTTCACATAAATTTAACAACCTCCTCAAACCACATACCGACGCACTATCCTTAGCCTGTTTGTCAATTTGCCCCGAAGAGGATGAGCTTGAGGATAATCTTCGTGTGGAGTTTGTGCTAACTGGTACAAGTACTTTTGTGTTTTCCTCATCATCTACGTTGGAAGTACTTTCGCTATCGTAGTCTGGTACAAGATTTATTTTTGTTTCTGTAACCGATACTATTTTATTTTCTAATTCCAAGGGACTACCAGTTTGAGCAATAACTTGATCGTCCTGAAAATTTGAAGTTGAAGTAAGTACACAGTGACGAAGTGTAAATAACTTATAATATTAAGAAAATGAAATTTTAAACATCTTACGTCATCATTTAACTTTCCACAGTTTTGTTCAAGGCAGTCTTGAGTGAGGTTAGACAAAAGCAACTCAAAACTCTCTATATCAATGTGTTCCTGAAAGTTTTACACAAAATTAATAAGGCGGTAAAATTAATATTATAAAAAAACTAAATCGGTAAAAACTTACTTCTGTATCGCATGGGTTGATATTTTCTATATTATCGTGATGACTAAATTGCAGACGCATTGGCTATAATAAAATTAAATGAATTTAGGTAATAAGAATTTGACAAAAATAATACAATATTATCGTTTTATTTTACTAACAGTATCACCGGTATCCTGCTTTACGCATTTTGATACACTTGCGTTAGGTTGCTCATTTTCGGACGCTTCAGATTTTAAAATCAGGCCCAGAATTCGTTTTCTTCTCCACGACGAAGTCATAACTTTGAATACTGATATCTGGTTAATCCAAAACAGAAATAACTTTAAAATATGAAACTGAAATTTACCTATAAATAAACAACTGCAAAAAAAATACTGCAAAAACTCATAATTTGAACTTTGATTTGTCAAATATTTAATAAAAAACAGAACTATCATCTAGTATTTTACTAACCACCGTAAAACTTTAACAATAAAACGTAACAAATATAAACAGTGCTTGCAAGCCGTCGTAATGTTTAATAGTTAAACGAACTAAATCTAATTTGTGCAAATTAAATAGGCATATTTTAAAAACAAAACGAAATAACTCAAAAACATTCATTTTACATAAAAAATAATAGAAATACAAACAGTTACCTTTTTATAGCAAAACGAACTATTGAGTATAAGAACAGGCACATACACGTCTCACTTTTGCCACTGCTGGCGTAACACTAAATGGCGGCGTTTTGTGTATACTCATTGGCCCATTCCGTCAAACAAAAAGAGACGGCATGTCCTCCATTTCGCTTATGGTTGTCCGAATCAGGCATCCGTTAGAATGTACATACTCTTTACGCGGACTTAATTCGTTTTTTGATTAAATGTCAAAAAGTGATATTTTTTTATTATTTCGGTTTATTATTAAACGTGCGATATATCAAATGAAAGATTTTTTTTTGTGAAATGTAATTTTCATATCAACATGGAATTATGTAGGCGCTAAACCTAATAATCTAAGAAAATATATATTACAAGAAATGTGATAATTAAATTATTTTACTAATGGTACTTACGGGATTATTGCAGTAAATTTGTCAAAATTGTTAAAAAGTTATAATATATTACGGATTTCTCTAACGTTATTTTTTGTAGTAGAGATGATGCGTAACGTATTAATACGATGTTATTGTGGTAATTTTTAATAGATATACTAACAGTATTGCTATATAACATTGTTTTTCCAGGATAACTCATAATAAGATTTTTATGTAACCTTCTGACTAACCAAGGACTTCACTCGCGATGGGCTATCGGCGGAAGAGAGTGCTGAAATTATGTCAGACACTTTCACTTACTGTGCTGATATCGCCATTGGTCGCGGATCTATGACCAATATCCGTAGATGTGATTGGTGGAGTGCCTATTTAGTTGAACAACGTAAATGCTTTCGAAGAGCGCGCAGAAAGATAAATAAACTTAAAAAACATAAAGTTACGGGAAACACGTTCACGTTAAGATTATTAGATTGTTTAAACCCCAGGCCGACGTTTGGGAGGAACTCTTAGACGAATGGCAGATAAGGTGGGATTCTTCTACTAAGGGCCGCCATCTCCACCAATTCTTTCCATCCGTTCGTGAGCGGCTGGAGAGGACTTGGTTGGAGGTGGACCACGGTGTTGCCCAATTCCTTACAGGACACGGCAACTTTAAAAGTAAATTGTTTTCATTTAAGCTTGTCTCCTCACCATTGTGCCCTTGTTCAACGAACTGTGAATACGAGCAATCTGCACATCATATCCTGTGGGAGTGTAGTCTATGGCAAAGTGAACGCAATATTATGCTCGATAGTTTGCAAATTATATCTGGGGTGATTTATTACTCGGACCTTGTTGCGACTAGGATGAATTTCCGTGCGTTTAAGCGTTTTTGCCATACCTATTATTGGAATCAGATATAATAGCTCACATTATTAGGACCCATAACTTATTAATTTATCATCCGTGGTGCCTGGCAACTGGGCTTAACTCAGTTGTAAACATCTGTTCTCATATCAATGACATGTAAATTCTATTCTGTCTCTCGCTTGATAAGGAGGGAAGTGAAAAAAACTGATATTTTTCTTACTCCTCCTATATAACTTCATGATTAATTTCGCTGCGGGTTCCAAGACAGTTAAAATCATTCCCCTGGGACACGTCGGACTTCATTGTCTCGACGATTTTCTGGATAGTTACTATTGTTGATCCTGGTTTACAGGAGTTGCAGTAGTAGGGATTTGGGTGGTGGGCAAGTCCCATATAAAAAAGAAAAAAAAAAAAAACACGTTCACCGTTGCCCTAAATGCGTTTAGAGTTGCCAAGTCTCGATACAAAGCGTACGTTGAAAAATCTAAAAGCAATTTACTGCACAAAGTTGTCGAACGACTTGAAAGTGAGGGTCCGTGATCTCCTTTATACCACGAGTTCAAAGCTAACACGTCAGTCGACCTAGCTTACATTCAAAACATAAAAGTAAACGACATACATACCGCTGGTATTGAAGAGACAACGGAATGCCTGCTTAACAGTCTTATTCCGGACGACTCGGTTTCTAAAGACAACGACTACCACCAACAGATTAGAGCGTGGGCAGCTGAGCCACCTATGTCACCTATGTCAGACCTGCCATCTATTGACGAATTTTCCAACGTTGTTAAAAAACTACCAGTAAATAAATCATCAGGGGAAGACAAAATTTCAAATCGGATGATTAAAGAAGCATGTAAATCCGCTGGTGACATGATACTAACTGTTTACTGTCGTTGTATTGCAGAGGGCGTTTTCCCGCGTGTTTGGCGTCGTGGCTTTATACGAATAATACCGAAGAGTGGCGACAAGCCTCCAGATGACCCTAAGTCATATCGGCCTATAACATTACTACCTTCGTTAGGGAAACTCCTCGAACGCCTAATCGTCCCACGTTTGTTGCCGAACGGGCCGAAATTTCATAATAATCAATTCGGGTTTACTATAGGCAAATCTACAACTGACGCCGCGCTTTCTGTTAGGACAACTGTTAATAAATCGAAATGCAAATACGTCGTAGGCATCTTCCTCGATATTTCTGGTGCTTTCGACAATGCGTGGTGGCCAATGTTACTGCTTAAATTGAAAAGTCGAGGTTGCTTTAGAAATATTTACACTCTTATATACTCGTACTTCTTACACGGTACCGTTAAACTGACACTTGGGCACCATTCTATGTCGAAGGCACTGACTATGGGATGTCCTCAAGGATCTGTAATCGGGCCGTATCTTTGGAATCTGGGATTTGATGATTTTCTCGCGATACCGCTCCCGCACGGCTGTTCATTGACTGGTTACGCGGACGATGGCCTTCTGCTCATCCAGTCCAATACGCGGTCTGGTCTCGAAAACTTAGCCCACTCGTGTTTACGTTTAATATCCGCGTGGGGCAAACGGAACCGCTTAACCTTCGCGCCGCAAAAAACCTTTCAACTAATCTTGAAAGGTAATCTTAAATCCGCGCCCAGCATCAAATTCGATAACGTCACCGTTAAAAGAAAGGAGTCGGTATGTTACCTCGGTCTCGTACTAGAAAGAAATTTTTCATTTATTGAACACATTAAAATTGTGGGTGAAAAAGCTAAACGTAACTTTTATGCTTTGACTAGAATATCAACGGCTACATGGGGTTTATCTTTTCATACATAAAAAACCATCTATGGGGCTACTTACCTAGGTTGTATGTGCTACGGAGCACCTGTTTGGGCCGATAGAGCCACCATAGGCGCAGTACGACGTAAGTTACTTCAAAGTCAGCGTTTAGCATTGATATTTTTATGTAAAGCATACAGGACTGTTAGTACGGAAGCACTACCAGTACTCGCGGGAGTGCTGCCGGTCGATCTTGAAGCACAACGACGTGCAGCAATGTATTTTTCATCGAGAGTGCACTTGAAAAATGAATTTCTTGTAGAACGTGACCGCGCTAAAATTCTTAGACTATTTAAGCCACTGGCTGATGTATGGGAGGAACTTTTAGATGAATGGCAAGTAAGGTGGGATAATTCTTCTAAGGGCCGCCACCTTCACCAGTTCTTTCCATCCGTCCGTGAACGGTTGGAGAGGACTTGGCTGCAGGTGGATCACTGCGTTGCCCAATTTCTTACAGGACATGGCAACTTTAAATGCAAGTTATTTTCTTTTAAGCTTGTTTCCTCACCATTATGTCCATGTTCAACATCTAATTGTGAATACGAGCAATCTGCTCATCACATACTGTGGGAGTGTGGTTTATGGCAAAGTGAACGCAATATTATGTTTGACAGTTTGCAAATTAAATCTGGGGTGATTTACTACTCGGACCTTGTTGCGACTAGGATGAATTTCCGTGCGTTTAGGCGTTTTTTTTTGCCATACCTATTATTGGAATCAGATATAATAGCTCATATTTTAGGACCCATAACTTAATAATGTCATCCGTGGTGCCTGGCAACTGGGCTTAACCCAGTTGTAAACATCTACTCTTATGTCAATGACATGTAAACTCTATTCTGTCTCTCGCTTGGTAAGGAGGGAAGTGGAAAACTGTTATTTTCTTACTCCTCCGATTTAATTTCATGATTAATTTTGCTGCGGGTTCCAAGACAGTTAATATCATTCCCCTGGGACACGTCGAGCTTCATTGTCTCGACGATATTTTGGATGGTTACTATTGTTGATCCTGGCTTACAGGAGTTGCAGTAGTAGGGACTTAGGGTGGTGGGCACGTCCCATTAAAAAAAAAAAAAAAGAAAACCATCTGACACCATTAAAGTTTTCGGATTGTTTAAAATGCAATAGGTCAGGGTTTATTAGAATAAAATACAGATGATCAGTATATTAATAATGAAAAATTAAATTTTAAGGCTTCAAAAATATTTGAGTATCGATAATATTAATTATACCAAGATAACAATTGAAACAATTATAGGTAACTTGAATTAGGAAAAATATTATTTATTAGAAAACAAGTCAGCTTCATAAAATATTAACTATACGGCAATAATCATTGAACAGAATAATAAATGACATTACAAAATCATCTTAGGTTTTAGCAACATTTAGATAATAACAATCACAGTGAAACCCATTAATTGAACACCGAAGTCTCAGTCTTCATCCGTATCACTGATGTTTTCATTCGTGGCTTCAGTATACGCCAACGACTCAAAAAAGGGATGGTAAAATCTCGGAATTGCTCCACTTTTACACAAACTAAGTAGGTCTGTATGTAAAGCTTTACTAATCGGAAGGGGTTGGTGGTATGCATGTTTCAACTCTACATTATCTAGACCTCCACATACATCTAGAATACGTTTTCGTCTCCTTCTTGTACCACTCAAGGTATGTGGATTATTTATATCCAGCACCGAATATGTATCTTCAAAATTGTATTAAAAAAATAGTTTATTTTCTTCCAAATTTGATACATTAACCTCCATTACATTAGCCCAGTGGATTACATTTCCGTCTACATCACGCCGCCAACGATTGACGTCTACAAGTGGTTTTAAGTCGTAAATTTCGGACTGCTCTAATTCTTTTACTCGATATTTCTCGCCGGAAACTTTAGAATTCAAAATAATACTATATATTTGATCAGGAGTATATAAAACTTTATTTTTTAGATTTTTCTCTATACATGCATGCATGGAGTCTCCCTCATTTTGACTATGCCCAGTTTCAAAAAACCTGTGCGTGATGGAAATGCCGAGTAATTTGGCAGCATAAACGTAAAGGGCAAAAATGTATCTATTTTTATTTTGGCCATAACAGCCGTCTGAATATAATAAAAATTTGGTAATGCCTTTTTCATGTTCAGTTTTAAAAAAAAGTAACAAAGCGCTTCCTATTTCAGTGCTGCCTCTTTTAGCTATTTGGTAGTGCCATACATAACAGTACCCTATTTTGCGTAGAGCTTCAAAGACAGTGAAATTGTAGACAGGATATTTTCGTTTGTAATGAAACGTACCCACATCAGACTGAGGTATATTTAAAACTTTTTGTAGATCAAAAATGGCTATTGTTGTATTGTCTTTGTCAGCTGTATCTATTTCTTCTTTTTTTAATAATCTAATCATTTCTTTTTTCTGTAAATGGCATCTATGTTTTTCTTCTAGAGTAGCTTTTACTGGAGAATCAGCCTGCTCATAAACAGAGTATGAAGGACATAGGTCTTTTTTTGGTTTAAAAAATGAAATATTGTGAATTAAAAACTGTTTCATATTGGCGCTTTGTTGCCATCACAACATCGGTGTAATCTTGTTGTGCAAACCACATAGTATAAAAGCGATACATTTTTGATATATTCAAATATTCTGAGAGATATTCTCTTTTAGAACTCTTCCTCGTATAGTGGGATTCCACTTTAGGAAATAGTTCAATGTGTGCTTTAATAGTAGCCTCTGTGACAGTATTCATTTTATTTGGTCGGCTGTCATGCATCCCCTTTTATCTTTTAAGTCTTCATCTGATTTTGTATTTTTTTCAATTGCTGTGTATACCATTTGTTCACCGATTTGCAAAGTATTTAAAAAAAATGTCTTGCAAACACTAATTTTTTCATTATTTAAAGAAAAAAGTATTTTAGAGTTTGCGTGCGGTTATTTTTACGTTGTAACGTCATTCGTTTAATGGTTTCTGGTTGTACGTATCTACTGATATACAACCAGTGATGTTCGCGATCAGCAAGACTATAAAATCTGTCAAATATAATTTGTCTTTCCGATGAACTCAATATCTCGCCACACCTCTTTTTACATGCGCATATCGGACCAATCGATTTTTCAGGGTATTTTTTTTTTGAATTGCAACCTTCATAAGCTTTGCCAGAATTTTTGAGGATTTTATTTTTCTTACAACGCCACTCACTTCTATTCTGCTTACGTTTTCTTGCCAATTTTATTTCTTCTTCAGTTGTAGAAGGTTCTTGCTGATCTTCTATATTACATTCACTAGTGCAATTATCTATATATTCAATATCAATGGATAAATTACGAACCACTTCAATTCTGTCCTCATAATTACGTGCAACTTCCTCATCATGCACGCAATCCTTTAGGGTATCGCCGGTTAATGTTACATCATGATTTCCAAGCAGTAGTTTCTCATTTTGCATACTATTTTCTGGTGTCAATGTCTTATTGGGATCTGTTGTAGAGTCATCTGCTAAAGAGTAATTTAATATTGATTGAGTTATCATTCGTGAGTTGTGCTCTATATCTTTATCTTGTTGTCTAGTTATTTGCATTGTTGAATTCGATCTTGACAGATTTTCCGTTTCTTCATTTTGTTGAACTACTGAGAATAAGCATGAAGCTTTGTATATTACTGAGGGAGAAGCTACAAAGTCCGTATTGTTTAAATACAACGATAAATTTGAAATTGTCGATGGAGTACTGGTAATTTCTGGATTTGTTATCATTTTATTTATACATAGGGAATCTCCGCTAAGACTTGAAATACTACCGACTGGACTCTTATATTTATTTCTTTCGGGACTGGGAATATATTCTGAGGAATCTGGTGAAAAGTCTTCATCAAATGAATCTTTATCACCGTCAACGTATTTTTTCCCCGGTAGTTCTGTAATCAACAAGACAACCTTATTCTAATTAACATATGTACATTTTGTGTTATGGTAATTAATAATAGAAAGTGGCAATAGTTATTAATTAACTTTATAATGACAATTATATGTCCACGTACCTCGTAACTTATAATATTTTGTCAAAGCTTGGTTGGACGATAAATAAATATATATTCCTGGACATTATGACACAGCGCCATCTAGTTCCGTGGTAAGCAACGAGGCTTGTGTTACGGATACTAGTTGGTTGATATACTACATATATACTTTTTTTTTTGTTGTAAATACATACATATTATACATAAATACATCCATGACTCGGAAACAAATGTTTATGCTCATCACACAAACATTTGTCCCTACCGGGATTCGAACCCGGGACCCTTAGCACAGAAAGCAGTGTTAACTACCGCTGGACTAAATGGGTCGTCTACGATGTTTCTCTTGCACTAGATTCTTTATTAATATTACTATTGCAATGTGCATCTGATTCTAGAACTCCATCTGAAATAATAATAAAAAAAATACTTAATATTACGTTAGGCACCTATATTGAAGGTAAGTTTGTAATAATAATAAAACTTATTTGAAAAATAATTTTCACGTATCATAAGAAACCTACTAACCTTGTGGCACAGATTGGACGCAAGTACTTGTAGATGCGCTTGGACTTATTTCTGGACAATGTATCTCTAACTCTTCACCTGCATCTACTATAAATCAAACAAAAGTTAGAACATTTTTCGAAACATAATAATGGTCTGAATTGAATATTTACGATTCAGAATTATTATCATGCAACAAAATAAAAAAGACCTTGTAACTCATAGAAGGCAAAACAAATGTATATTTTGTCTTATTATTCTACTTTCAAACAATCAAGTCTGCACTACATACACAAAGAATCGAACACGCAATATTGGCATTGGGAGTGTATCTTAGTCACCAATAAAATCACTGAGCCTTTCAAAAACGACTTCCTCTGCTTTCTAATCCATTTTACATAAAGAAACTAATTTATTAATAACAAGAATGATCAAATTAGAGTACCTAGGTACTTACTTTCAACTGTTTTATCAACCATTAGAAGCATCCGTCTCACACGATCATTTTTTAATTGTCTTTGTGTTTTCGAATTCATAATTACTATCAACACAATAACTTCACAAATGAACCAATATAGCACTGACACGTAAATTATACTAGTAAAATCTTTAACTCGAAGTAGATAACAATATTATTTTAGAGTAACATGTCACATCAAATGAAACGAAAATTTGCAACTGTTTGTGTAAACAAACATTACTCACCGGCCGACGGACGGCGATCGCGTGTTGGGGGGGGTGGCATATGTCTATTACTGTCTAATTCCTATTTGGAGAAAGAGAGAAATGCGTCTTGCAAACTATCGGGCGGCAAAATAAAAACAGTAATGCCGATAACGGAACTAAATGCATTAAAATTTTGAATAAATTATACGTATTGAAATGTTACGCATAATTATTAGCCAATTATTTACTTTAAAAAGATTGTTAGTGTTTATTACGGAGTAAGAATATTTTAAATAATTCGACAAGAAATCTGTATAAGGGTTTACCAAAAACTCTATGAAGTTTATTTACGCCAATAATCCGGTAACCGCGACTTACCAAAATAAAATATGAAAGAAACTTTTGTATTGATGTGTAACAATACTTTTACCGTCATCATTTTGTTTGCATATTTCCCTACAATAAAAGTGTATGTCATTATAACTTCGTTAATATCACTTGGAAAAATCTGAAAAAAAATACTGAGATGTCTCCCAACCCATAGATGCCGAATTTGACATAACAGCATTAAGTCCATAATAGCACATTACCGACTTATTGCTTGGGGGCATCGATATGTAACATCTTTTAATGTCCAGCCATTATTTTCTGGTTTGAAAATATTTATCATCTTCATAGTTGCATTGTTCCAAAGACTAGCAATATAGTTAGTCCGTCGGAACTGTTGCCAAAGCTCACTTTTGCACGGTGGTAAGTTGCTAGCATCGATTTTTTTCTTATATTATTAACTACCTGCGAGTGAATGTCCCGTCAAAGTCCAACTGTTTTAGTGATTAGCTGAGATAAACAGATTAAAAAATAACTGATGTATACAACGTTCCTGGAATAATTGATGTGGAATTTCCAAAACTTCGATGCTTACAGAGTTGGGTGTAATCAACTACTTACGAATCGGATTACTAATCTGATTAAAAATAATCATGATTACTTTTAATCAGACTGAAATAATCATGGTTACTTAAAATCAAAATTACACATGTTGTAGGGATGTACTCGGGGAGACGAAATGAAAGATGTTACTCGTGCGATAGATTACTATAATGTGTGCTAAATACAATAATAATCATACTTAAATACTAGTTCGGTTACATGTACTTATATTATATAGTTATGTGGGTATCGATGAGGAGGTACTACACTACACCTCCCTTCCTTTACAAAAAAAAATAAAATCTAATATTTTTTTTTTTTTTTTTTTTAACATCATAATCCTAAACGTAACATAACAAATTATGAAACATAGATTTAACTTTTAAACAATTTGGTTCTATTTTTGTGGACAGTTTCAATTTTATTATCTTTTAACAACCGAACATTTGGTGTGATATCCTCAATAACTTTATATGGACCGTTGTAGACATTCTGCAACTTATTACAATTTTCGTTTTTTACCAATATCATGTCATTAGGTTTATAAACAATAGGATTAATATTTTTATCATACTTTGATTTTCGAATTTCTTTTGATAACAACAAATTTTTCCTAGCCTGTTCATGTGATTTTTGTAATCTATATTTTAGGGTCATAGGATAATTATCACAATTGTAAAGAGGTTCTACTTGTTGAGTTAAGTTATTGGGTAATTTGCAGGATTTACCGAAAACCAGTTCGTATGGAGTAAATTGTGTTGATGTATGCACAGTCGTATTGTAAGTAAAGCTCCAATATGGAACCCAGGTGCTCCACTCTCTTGCGTTGTTATTAGTTTGAATTCGAAGATAAGCATTTAAAATTTTATGCGTATTTTCGAGAGCACCTATAGATTCATGGTGATAAGCAGTCGAAAATAATTGCTTAATATGGAGTAATTTACAAACCTCACTCATTGTTGACGCTATGAACTCTGAGCCTTTATCCGTTGCAATGTCCCGTGGAACACCATATCTAAGAATGAAGTTTTCAACGAAAGATTTTGCTACGGAAACTGCATCCTTACGTTCTAAAGGATATGCTTCAACGAACTTTGTGAGCTCGCATTGAATAGTTAATATGTAAACCTTACCATAATAATCCTTATCTAGGGGCCCCACTATATCTAGAAATATCTTATCGAATGCGCCCAGAGCAGTCGTAGTGACTACCATAGGCTCCTTAATAGTCAATGAATGCTTTTGCATCTGACATTTCTTACACTTAGTTACGAATTCCCTGACGTCACGCTCCATACCAGGCCAGAAATACGTTTTTTTTATATTGTTTACCATTCTCCTTATACCTGCATGCCCACTTGTTGGTAAGATGTGGTAGTCATTAATAATTACTTTTTTGTCATCATTGGAAACTACTCTTTGAATCCCCTTTAAAATATTTAATCGAGGTCCGGACCACAATACTCAATACTGCCATTGTCACGTTTCTTTTTTTTTCCTTTAAGGGAATATAAATTAAACGATCGCATATAAGAAATCAAGGAGCTATATTATAATAAACAAAACCCGTTAGGAATTTGAGGTACCGCACTATTATATAGTGCGGTTTTATTTTATTAACGAGAGGGTAAGTAGGGCCGGTACAAAGGTCGGACCACGTAGGAGGCCGTCAATACCGCACTCTCCTGCTTGGCGGTGATCGGTGACGTCAGCGGTCGCTTCAGTGTCGGTGAACCAGCAGGGCCGTACAGTCAGCCAGTTGCGCAGGGCTTCAGCCGGGTAGAAACACCCAGTACGGGATAATCACTAGGCACACTTGATTAACCGAGTAGTAAACGTTTATACTTTAGGTATAAGATAAGGTTACCAGTTAGGAACAGTTATATATATAATATTAAATTCGAGGGTGAACGCTGCTGAGGCACGGTACAGAGTGTAAGATACGTGTAGTTCGTCGTTGGCCGGTCGCGCGTCACTCATTAGAAGATTTTTATGACTTTCTCCGAAAACGTTCCATTGTATTAGAAACTATGAATGTTAGTAAGAGGGATAAACGCTATAGTTTACCCAATACAAAAACATTCCTTAGTTCATCTATAGAATCACCTTCACCCTCCACTCAGTGTCTTGTCTGTAAACAAAATCATAAATTATACGAGTGTACCACATTTAAATCACTGCCTGTCACTGACAGAATTAATAAAATAAAATTACTAAACGTTTGCTCAAATTGTCTTCGTACAGGACATCAATCCTCCCGGTGTAGGATGGGTGGCTGCAGAATCTGTCATAAAAAACACAACACTTTAATACACAAACAAAGTTCATTGCAGCAGACATCTTCTAATCAAGAATCAAACAATAGCAATGATAAGGAAGACTTACCTTGTACCGAGTCCGCCGCTGTCACCGACTCCCAATCGCCCAGTGATTCTTCTTCAGTTTCCATGGCTGCAACTACCACTAACCAGTCACTGCTTTCTACAGCTTTAGTAAAGGTAACAAGTAATGGTCAAACTTACAGATTAAGAGCTTTATTAGATTGTGGTAGTCAGTCCTCTTTTATAACTGACCGTGCACTTAAAGAAATAGGTTCACAAATGTATAATACCGACTATCATTGCGTATCAGGTATAGGAAGTAGTGTGTTTAATGTCACAAAACATTGTTACTTGAAGCTAGATCCGCTGGATTTTTATCCCCCGGAACATGTCTCCAAATGCTTTTAGCTGTCAGGTCATGAATTTCACTGATTCGATTAGCGACAAAAGGTTTTAAATCACGGGGTTGATGAGATAGCCAACTCAAAACTATTGATGAGTCGGTCCAAAAATACGTTTTGTCAATCTTGCAACGGAGCGCTTTTAAGACCTTCGCACTTAGTCGAGCTGACAGTAGTGCTCCACAAAGCTCTAATCGAGGTATAGTCGTAGCCTTTACAGGAGCGACTTTAGTCTTGGCACACAAGAGCCTAATGGAGATTTCCCCTGCATCATTGACCGATCTGAGATAGACGGCAGACGCGTACGCTAGTTGTGAGGCATCGGAAAATGTATGAAGCTCAATCCTAACGGCTTGTGGTATAAGCGCGCACCTAGGTATTTGAAAATTGGATATAGAATTGAGAGTTGATGCAAAGTCTGTCCATTGTTTCAGGATAGATTTATCCACGGGATCATCCCAGTCCATTTTTGAAAGCCATAATTTCTGCAAAATCATTTTAGGGACAATTGTGCATGGACTAAGTAAGCCCAGTGGATCAAAGAGCTTTGCTGAGTTGGACAAAATAGTCCTTTTTGTAGCTGTTTGAAATAATTCTAAATTAGCTGAAAATTGTAATGTGTCCTTCGAAGGATCCCAATTTAGGCCTAAAATAGTCGAATGGGACACATGATCCAAAGTCTTAGGTCGAGAAGTGCTCGATTCATCTTTTAAAGGTGAAGGTAAGTTAGTACGCCACTTATGCAATGGGAGGCATGCGGCATTAAGGACGGAGGTGACGGAATCTACTAAACGTCGCAAGTCGTCGTCAGATTCCGCCCCTGAAAGAAAATCATCTACGTAATAATCTTCTAATGTTGGCGAGTCTTTACCGCTTCTATGTTCTTCCCACTTACGAGAAGTGACACTATCTAACTTCACAGAAGCTAAATAGATAATTAATGTATCCCATTTATCCGTGGGTTCACCTAAAATATGCAAAGCGTTTAGATTTTTTGATAATGTATCAATAAGGTTACGTATACAACTGTGGGACTCCCTAGTCAAAGGTTCGATTGTGAATAAGCACTTTATGTGTTCATTTATTAATAGGCGCTTGTTATCATATCTCTCACACAATGAATTCCACGCAATTGTATAGTTGTCTGAAGATACGGTGATTGAGCTAATAACAGCGCTAGCCGGCCCGTCCAAATACGTCTTGAGATAGTGAAATTTGTTTATATCGTCAATAGTATCATTGTCGTGTATTAACGACACATATGTATCTCTGAATGATAACCATTTATTCGCCTCACCATTGAAAGGAGTGATTTTAATTGGGGGTAGTTTTAAGTGACAGCTCCTACGACTTTTGTTAGATAAAGATTCCAACTTATTTTTATTTTCGAAAAACTCGACTAATGATTGTGCCTCAGCTGATAAATGAAAAAATATGTTTTCAGTAGATTCGCGTTCTTGCATTTGTTTAGTGGTATCTTCATCTAACATTTCAATCTGTGATTGAATATCATCGAAGTTGCATGATAAGTCACGTATCTTGCTTAAGCGCAAGCGCAACTCATTCACTTGTACCGCACTAATTTCCTTACACTCTAATAAAGGCTTTAAATATTTCTCAAATAATGTTAGCCGAGCCTTAATATGTCCCCTTTGTTTAATAAGTTCTTTAAGGTCACTCATTTTGTGGCGATGCAACAACGTTTTACCAATTCAATCTAATGTTGTAAATATTACTTAGCTAACGAGTAAAATCATAAACATAAAAAACAGTGAATACAATACTTGGTTGTCCGCGAGCGAAGAGATAACAAACTGGTTCTACGGGACTGCCACCCGACCGCGCTGCAGATTGTATAGACACAGGAGTGCACTGTGTCTAGTTGGAAAGCTTGTAGTCGACACACAATGAATTCAGGCGACACTTGCTTATGTACACCGTCCAAATACAGCTGGAATTGTATTAGAAGGAATGTTAGTTGATAATGTAATGTTTTAAGTATAGATTGAACAGGGAAATTAAAGATTTAATGTGAATATTTTGTCGTTAAGAAATACCATGTTCGGGGGTAGACCTTTATGTTAATTTTTGCTTAAATAATGATTTATTTGTTTAAAAATCACTCGTATTTAGTTAGTAAAGGGACTGCGGAACATCAAATAATGCGTAGTGAATGTACAAACCATCCAATATTTGGATTCAAATTACTGAAAATACGTACGTACGTTACTCGATGAACTTGACGGTACAAAATAAAATTAATTTATCAACTTTACTTACGCAAATTGAAGCAGAAAGGATAATTATTTAGAAAGGATGGATGCACTTCCCTCGGATATAGTGGCTGCAGCTGATGACTGGCGAATTCCTGAAGGATTGGTCCGTTCCTGATGATGATGTCGATGTAGATTTCGTGACAACAGTTCGGCGAGTTCGTTCCGAGTCGAAGTTGATCACGTCGGGGTCACCAAAATGAATGCGCAGGTTATAGATGAGGAAAACAACCGTTAACTTCTTAAAAAGATTTACTTCTTGGAGGTTTACAAAAATGATGTGCACCTTAGGCTATTTCGTTACGCACTGGTTTTTGACACTGACACTTCCTCTAATTATGTTCGCATGATTTTAGTTAAACGTATTATTGCTGATTGGTTTTAGTTAGGCGTTAATCACTGATTGGCTTGAACATCCTCCCCCCCTCGGAAATTTCGGATTTTCGAGTAATAGGTTTCGACTCCTCTAACGAACAGAGATTGTGGACAGCTCTACGGATGACGCCCTTGGAAGTGAAGACATCTGCAACTCTGGCAGTTCCGTCGGATCCTGGATAAAGTTTTTGGATTCGTGCCATTCGCCACTTGAGAGGTGGTAGGTTTGCTTCCTTAATGACGACCAGATCTCCTTCCTGGAAACCCCTTTGTTGGACTCTCCACTTAGACTTCTGCTGCAACTCGCTTAGATACTCATGTTGCCAACGGTCCCAAAAATGTTGGCGCATCTTCTCAAGTTGTTGGTATCGGTCAAGTCGATGTGAGTTTGCGTTTGTGAAGTCTTCTGTCGGCAGCGCTGTGAGGAGTTTGCCGATCAAGAAGTGCGCAGGAGTCAAGGGATCGAGGTCATTGGGATCTGAGGAAAGAGGAGTTAAAGGCCTGGAATTTAGAATTGCTTCAACTTGCGAGAATAAAGTTGATAATTCCTCGAAAGTGAAATGTTTATCGCCTAATATACGTATTATGTGGTGCTTCGCGGATTTGATGCCTGCTTCCCACAGGCCCCCAAAGTGAGGGGAAAAAGGGGGAGAAAAGTTAAATTTTATCCCTTCCGCAGCGGCAAAACCGGTAATGCCTTCACTGTTCTTTAAGAAATTAGTTAGTACGTTGTTGGCTCCGACAAAATTCGTACCATTATCGCAAAATAATTCTAAAGGTTTACCTCTGCGAGCTATAAAGCGCCGTAGACATAAAATAAAACAATCTGTTGTCAAATCGCTCGCTACCTCAAGATGCACGGCTTTCGTACTAAAGCAGATAAATAAACACATATAGCACTTCGTTATCCGACAACCGCGACCTTTGCGATCGGTAATGTAAAATGGGCCGCCAAAGTCGACACCACTAATATGAAATGGCTGATTTGGAGTGACTCTATGTGAAGGTAAGTTTGCCATTATGGGGTATTGACATTTAGCTTTCATAATTTTGCATATTTTGCAATTATTAACTGTAGATCTTGCCAATACTCTGCCTCCTAAAGGCCAAAATCCATTTCTTAAGTCATTCATTAAAAGTTGAGGACCGCAATGTATAAGTTTTAAATGGAAATAAGTGAAAAGTAATTTGGTAAAAATATGATTAGTGTCCAGCAAAGCTGGATGTTTCCTATCGTGAGGTTCTTTGGAATTTTGTATCCTGCCTCCAACACAGATAATGCCATCTTTGTCGATAAATGGACTTAGAGACAAAATACGAGAATTAGATGGCAAACTTTGACTTCGGGCCCCACGTTGGGCGCCATTGTCACGTTTCTTTTTTTTTCCTTTAAGGGAATATAAATTAAACGATCGCATATAAGAAATCAAGGAGCTATATTATAATAAACAAAACCCGTTAGGAATTTGAGGTACCGCACTATTATATAGTGCGGTTTTATTTTATTAACGAGAGGGTAAGTAGGGCCGGTACAAAGGTCGGACCACGTAGGAGGCCGTCAATACCGCACTCTCCTGCTTGGCGGTGATCGGTGACGTCAGCGGTCGCTTCAGTGTCGGTGAACCAGCAGGGCCGTACAGTCAGCCAGTTGCGCAGGGCTTCAGCCGGGTAGAAACACCTGGAACCGCCGTTCCAAAACATCGTTAGCATTTGCAACCACACAAAACCACAAGTGCTAGCCTTCACCTTACAGAAAGAGGTTGGCATTTACTAAAAGGCTAGTCTAGGTTTAGTAGGTAATAAGGCAGAAATACTATCCAAGCGTCTATCTACTAATAATAGTAGGCAATGATCAATGAAAGTAAAATGAGAGTAATGATTATTAATGTTTTAAATGAATGATTGGTGTTTGCGAAGGTTTACATCACCAGTTATTATTTTTACAGCGATAAGTGGGTATCATGGTGACACCATTTGAAACTGTAACCGTATATAAACGGTTTACAAAAAGCAAGCGTACAAGAGAGTGATAATAACAAATGGTCTCAACAAGTAATTCTTTCTAAGCTACCAAAAGCAGTGGCGGCTACGCATAATTATGTACATTAAAAAAATTATATCAGTTCAATTGCACAACTTACCCAGTACGGGATAATCACTAGGCACACTTGATTAACCGAGTAGTAAACGTTTATACTTTAGGTATAAGATAAGGTTACCAGTTAGGAACAGTTATATATATAATATTAAATTCGAGGGTGAACGCTGCTGAGGCACGGTACAGAGTGTAAGATACGTGTAGTTCGTCGTTGGCCGGTCGCGCGTCACTGAGGCTGGCCTGGCGGAATGAATCGCTCGCGCTCCAGCGATATGTAGGGAAGGGATTATGGAATGTATATAAAACAGCGCGCGGTGAGAAATTGTTGTCTGTTTGTTAGCTTATTTTAATTTAAATTTTAGTTTTATTTTTTATTGTATGTATTATTTTAAAGTTTTAACAATGAGTTTGGTATAATAGTAAATAAATCGTGACAGTACCCCCCTTCCGACATAAGGATTTTACATCAATAAAATCCTAAACTTAGTAAATAATTACGATTTCAAATCTTTGATATGCCATGCTCCTAAGTCGCGATTAGACATATCCTCTAATACATATACCAAAGGCGAGCGCTTATCCTTTATTCGGCATTTTTGGAATTTTGGAGCGAGCTTTTTACTGAAATGCGCGTCTTTGTCACTTTGAAAGTAGCATCTTTTCCAGACTATATCTCCTATTTGAAATTCAGCATCTTTACGTCGCAAATTATAACGCTGCGTATTTTTTAAATGACTTCGCCATAAAGCAGTTTGCACATCATCAAAGACTTTACGGAGGTGACCTAAGTTAGCAGCATACTTATCACGGGGAGAAAAAATTAAATCTTTAGGAGCAGTATTTTCCAAATAGTGTGACCCACAAGGTACGAGTTCCCTGCCATGAACTAAAAATGCGGGCGTAAAACCGGTAGTTTCGTTAACCGAGTTATTCATTGCGAATTGGATTTTTGACAAATTGAGGTCCCATGTTCTGTGATCTTCTTCAACAAAGGCAGAGATTGCCGTAACCACAGTCTTATTGTACCTCTCCACAGTGTTAATTTGTGGAGTGTACTTTGGTGTGAAATGTATACAAGGGACTTTATATTTTGTAAAAAGTCGATCCAATTCGCGACTTATGAACTGGCATCCATTGTCAAGTATGACCGTTTGTGGAATACCATGTACTAAGAAAACGTTGTCTTCTAAAGTTTTTGTTACCAAGTCCGCAGTAGCCCTGCGAAGAGGAAACAAAAGGCAATATTTGGAGAAGCAACATGTTACAACGAATATATAAGAGTGTTGTTTCCTACTGTTGGGCAAAGGACCCACTAAATCTATGGACAGCACTTGAAATGGTCTAGAACAGTCTTTGGGTCTGCCCATTTTTCCAAAGGTACCATGTGTAGGGTGTTTATATGCTAAACAGGTTTCGCAGTTGGCGATGAAGTTGATAACATCTTGACGCATACCTGGCCAGTAATATCGAAGTGCAAGTCTCTTATACGTCTTGAACACACCGAAATGACCACATATAGGCTCATTATGGTTATTAGATATTACTTCATTACGCGCCTCACATGGAACTACGGTTTTCCAATTGAATTCAGATGAAAGTGCGTTCCCTTTCATATATCTATATAATGCATTGTCTTCTACACGATAATTTGGAAAACTAATTGGGCTTTCAAGGCAACCCTTGTAAATTTTAAGATACCATTCATCTGTTGTATTAGACGCGAGAGTTGAGGCTGATGTAATTTGTGCCAATGGTATTGTTCTAGATAGCATATCAGGTATTATGTTATCTTTTCCACGTCTATGCTTAATAATAAAGTTGAATGAAGAGAGTCTTACGCCCCATCTAGCAAGCCGACCTGTTGGATTTGAAAGAGATAGGAACCATTTTAGTGCAGCATGGTCTGTGTAAACAGTAATAGTTTGACCATTCTCCACGTAGCAACGCCAGTGTTCAAGAGCCGAGAGTACTGCTAATGCCTCCCTTTCGGTAACACTATAATTTCTTTCAGGACCAGTGAGTGACCTGCTCATATATGCAACAGGGTGCTCTACATCATTTATCTGTTGAGCTAGCATAGCACCAATACCATAGTTACTAGCGTCAGTATGGACCTCAAAAGGCATACTGAAGTTAGGACAAGCCAAGACAGGTGGGTTAACAAGACAACTTTTCAATTGCTGGAAGGCTGCATCAGCTTCCGGAGACCAAAGAAAAGGTGGTGAGTTTCTTTTTGTAGATGTTAGTTTGTTTAGGGGTCCGGCTATAGTGCTAAAATTTTTAATAAATCTCCTATACCAAGAAGCTGTTCCAAGAAATCTTTTGACTTCTTTCCTAGTGGTAGGTGTAGGATAGTTTAATATTGACTCAGTCTTTGCTGGGTCTGTACGGAGGCCACACGCATCCACAACATAACCGAGATAACAAAGTTCATGTCTAAAAAATTTACTTTTTTCCAGGTTTATAGTTAGGTTGGCATGTTTTAATTTTTCTAGAACTCTAGTTAGAAGTGCAACGTGCTCCGAGAAGGAGTTGCTAATGATAATAATATCGTCAAGATACGCGAAGACCTTCAGTTCAAACTCTGGACCAAATAATGCATCAACTAGGCGCTGTTGGGTTGCAGGTGCATTAGTCAATCCAAATGCAGTGACCTTGAACCTGAATGTACCTCGACCAGAAACGTAAAAGGCAGTCTTATCCCTGTCCTGATTAATTATAGGTATCTGCCAAAATGCTTTAGAGAGGTCTATACTAGACAGAAACTTAGCATCTCTAAGGTTGTCTAAGATTTCTGAGACATATGGTAGACTGTAAGCATCCTTTCGCGTAACGGAGTTAAGCTTTCGGCTATCAAGACAAAACCGAGCTTTGCCGTCTTTTTTGCCCACCACTAGTACTGGCGAAGACCAAGGACTCTCGCAAGGTTCTACTACATCAAGCGATAACATTTCATCTAACTGCTCAGCGATGATGCTTTGCTTTTCTGGTGATAGTCGGTAACAACGCTGTTTAATAGGATCAGCAACACCAGTATCGATCCTGTGCTCAATAAGGGAAGTTCTGCCTAGTCCTTTATGTTCAAAGGAAATGCTTTTGAACTGATTGACTATATCATCAGCTATAATTCTCTGGTGTTCTGACAGTGAGTTGTATGAGTTTAGAAATTCATTAGTAAGTGATGAGGAACCTAATAATGATGAGCTATCGTTTGAAAACATTAACACGCTTGTCAAATGTTTTGCACAAATTTTAAACTGTCTCCAAAAATCTATTCCTAGTATTAAGGCAGTATCTATTTCTGGAATAACATGGACTGTAATTGAACCTTGCACATTTTCAAAAACGATAGGAAGCTGTATATTCCCAATAGAAGTAAACTTTTGGCCACCCGCAGCTGTAACAGTAATAAGATTATCGGTATTGAGAACAAATCCAGATTCCATTATAGTTAAATGAGAATTATTACCAAGGATACTTACAACTGAACCGGAATCTAGCAAACCATAAATATATTTATTATTTTTTGTATTTATATTAATTTTAACATAGGGACGTGGATCATTACTCGGTTTAGTATTAAAAATCGAAGCAACTTTGTAGGAGTTGAAAAAAATCTTTACTGTCAATAGCCACTCATTCCAATCCGAGTTATCGAAACGTTTGACTATTTGGTTACCGCGATTTTTATTATCTAGTTTTTTGCCTTTTCTGATTTTTTCGGATTACATTTCGGACACTCAGGTATACGGACGTCCTTCATACCGCACTTAAAACAAAATATAGTACGGTCCGCGGTACAGTCTTTCATGGAATGAGTATCTACACGACAGCGAAAGCAAAATTTTTTATTTTGAGGGCCTTTAGCATAAGTTTTGTTAGTGATTTCATCGGTTTTGGTACTACGGTAATAAGAATGTCTAGCGCTGCTCTTTACATCCTTAGAATTATGATAAGCAAATTCTGGGGCCAACGAACTATAATTAGCGTTTGGTGGCTCCTTAAAATTATCACATCGAACTTTAACGCGTTCAAAGTTTCGACAAAGTGTGCGTAATTTATTTACTGAAGCAATGTCAGGGCAAGTAGCTAATATGTTAGCGTAACACGGTCTTATGTTGTGCAAGATTATGTCAAGTTTGTCGACTTCACTCATAGGTGTGCTAAGACGCGAGAACATGCCCTCCATAATTGCTAAATATATAGTTATATTTTCAGAATTGCCTTGCGACCGATTCCGAATTTCCGACAGCATACGGTAATCGTAATCTACAACATCGAAATCATCCTTGAGTAAAACTAGTAATTCATCCCATGAGTTAACATGTGACCTGACACTACGAAACCAATGCAGCGCATCCCCAGTAAAAATATCTGTTGCCGCATTCATGATTTTTGTATCAGTGACATCCTTAGCAGTTCGGAATTCATTCAAACGCTGAATAAAGGCGCGTACGCACGTTTTACCGTCATATTTTAATTTAGAAATATCAGAGGATAGGCCACGGTCACAGGTGACGGAGATTCTTGTTAACCCTTCCGCCAAACTATCAACTTTAGCAGCAGCAGCGCTTTCGCAAGTAGTTGCTGTTGACAAATCAGAAAATTGAGATGATAAACCATTATACATAGTTTTCAAGTTATTTAATAGCTTGTTTTGATCAGGGGTTAAGGGAGGAACAATACGCTGTAATCTAAAATGTAAATGGTTTAATAAATTTTGTGTTCGATCTAACAATGATTTTTGTGGGTCTGACTTAAGTGACGTAATATTATTTTTAATTTTTTCTAAAGATTCGGAAAATCCATTGCAGTCTTCAACAAACTCTAAACAGGATTCATAAATATCTTCCGATGGGTATTTTTGTGTTAATCTAGTGATTTGACGTCGTAATTCAGTAACATTATCCAACGGTACCTCACCTCGAATCGTAACCTCATACAGGAGTTCAGATTTTTGTAATAATAAAAATTTTATCGGAAAAGCCATTATTTTCTAAATAGCAAAAAAAAATGCTGGGTATGTTGTACAACACAATATTAACAATCACAACCTTTGTCTACCAGGGGTAGCAACAATACAAACAAAATCAGCTTAATTATAGATAGGTAACCTTTTACTTGAATACAATTATAATGATATGTAGGTAGGTAGGTACTAAACAAGGTATAAAAGCGCAGGAATATTGCAATAATATTAGCATAAATAACACAATTGTATATACATATAACTAGGACAATCACGAACACCAACAACCACCACACCAAAGAATGCCTAATAGCTACAACCAAATACGTTAGACCGACCTTTGACCTTCTATAAAAACCACGTCTTGGGCGCCATTGTCACGATCAGAGGAGAGATCTATTCTCCTCTCATGAATCCACGCGTCGTAGATGTCTGATTCGCATTCCCAAGAATACCCTTTGAGGACCCGAGCATGCAGCTCGAGTACGCTCAGGAGACTATGGGCTTGGCGTTCCGTCATTTTGTAAGATATAAAACGAGCTCTCTCGTTCACGCGCACTTCCACGCATATCGTCTTCCCTGCGAGCGTCGATGTTAGGAAAGAATGTCTTCCTATAGTTCGGAGGGCATCAGGCTGCAGGTATCTAGAAGTAGAAGAAATACCCCCTCTCACCCCACAAGATCCGAAATGCAACCTTACGAGTCCGGCATTAAAACGCAAGTAATCACTGAAGCTATCGCCTCGATGGAAACGGTACTCAAACGCGATTTCATCTCTGGTATGCATAAGAGTCTTTATCATGCAATCGTCACATGTAGAAGAGGCTATCCAAGCATAGACTGTTACGGCACTGGAATTAATGCACAAAGCGTCATCATCCTGTAAAGCACGTGCAAGCCAACAAGTGGCGAAAAGAAGCGTCTTTAGCGAGAGTCCTCTTGCCTCTCTTGATCGAATTCGTGCTGTCACTGCTCCAATCAGCCACTGACCCAAGGTCATGGGAGTGAGTTGAGTGCCTCTCAATAAAGGAAACACATGGGCATACTTAGCGAAGTGAGGGCCGGAATTTATCAATTCTTCGACTCTTCCGAGAGTAGGGGAGAAACGTGGTAGCCACCGCTCACGCACCGGAGTTAAATTGGCCACTTTCTGAAGCAGCTTCCCAACCAGTAAACTTTCGTTATAATAGCGATCAACTTCCTCGTCCGTAAAGCACTGTAATACGGCGTCAAGTATACTGGGTGTATCCAGACGACGATTGAGGGCAACGTATAACCTGGCGAAGTCAGAACAAGCCATGACGCTCATCTTCCTTTCTCTTGTTTGTTTATGGAATTTGCCTTCAAAACTAATTTCCGTAGGTGCACCATTCAACTCGAAAAGGACATGTCCTATCGAAGCTTCATCAGTCAGTTCATAGAATCCATTCCAGGAGCCAGATCTCAAGGGGCGTAGAAGCCTTCTCGCTTTTTCAATGCGCTTCTCCGTCATCGATGTTTGAGAGGGTGGATCCATGTACGTCGTCTTTTCCGGGATGGTCCTAGCTTCACGCGCGCGAGTCTTTAGTGATTTCGACATTCCAGATATCGTCCCTGATAGGCGATAGAAGGTAGTAATAGAACTGGCACCGCTCTATCACAGCAAGTCGTGTAAAAAAAATTTTACTATTGAAATATTGATCTATTGTAAAAATGAATGCGCAGGTTATAGATGAGGAAAACAACCGTTAACTTCTTAAAAAGATTTACTTCTTGGAGGTTTACAAAAATGATGTGCACCTTAGGCTATTTCGTTACGCACTGGTTTTTGACACTGACACTTCCTCTAATTATGTTCGCATGATTTTAGTTAAACGTATTATTGCTGATTGGTTTTAGTTAGGCGTTAATCACTGATTGGCTTGAACATCCTCCCCCCCTCGGAAATTTCGGATTTTCGAGTAATAGGTTTCGACTCCTCTAACGAACAGAGATTGTGGACAGCTCTACGGATGACGCCCTTGGAAGTGAAGACATCTGCAACTCTGGCAGTTCCGTCGGATCCTGGATAAAGTTTTTGGATTCGTGCCATTCGCCACTTGAGAGGTGGTAGGTTTGCTTCCTTAATGACGACCAGATCTCCTTCCTGGAAACCCCTTTGTTGGACTCTCCACTTAGACTTCTGCTGCAACTCGCTTAGATACTCATGTTGCCAACGGTCCCAAAAATGTTGGCGCATCTTCTCAAGTTGTTGGTATCGGTCAAGTCGATGTGAGTTTGCGTTTGTGAAGTCTTCTGTCGGCAGCGCTGTGAGGAGTTTGCCGATCAAGAAGTGCGCAGGAGTCAAGGGATCGAGGTCATTGGGATCTGAGGAAAGAGGAGTTAAAGGCCTGGAATTTAGAATTGCTTCAACTTGCGAGAATAAAGTTGATAATTCCTCGAAAGTGAAATGTTTATCGCCTAATATACGTATTATGTGGTGCTTCGCGGATTTGATGCCTGCTTCCCACAGGCCCCCAAAGTGAGGGGAAAAAGGGGGAGAAAAGTTAAATTTTATCCCTTCCGCAGCGGCAAAACCGGTAATGCCTTCACTGTTCTTTAAGAAATTAGTTAGTACGTTGTTGGCTCCGACAAAATTCGTACCATTATCGCAAAATAATTCTAAAGGTTTACCTCTGCGAGCTATAAAGCGCCGTAGACATAAAATAAAACAATCTGTTGTCAAATCGCTCGCTACCTCAAGATGCACGGCTTTCGTACTAAAGCAGATAAATAAACACATATAGCACTTCGTTATCCGACAACCGCGACCTTTGCGATCGGTAATGTAAAATGGGCCGCCAAAGTCGACACCACTAATATGAAATGGCTGATTTGGAGTGACTCTATGTGAAGGTAAGTTTGCCATTATGGGGTATTGACATTTAGCTTTCATAATTTTGCATATTTTGCAATTATTAACTGTAGATCTTGCCAATACTCTGCCTCCTAAAGGCCAAAATCCATTTCTTAAGTCATTCATTAAAAGTTGAGGACCGCAATGTATAAGTTTTAAATGGAAATAAGTGAAAAGTAATTTGGTAAAAATATGATTAGTGTCCAGCAAAGCTGGATGTTTCCTATCGTGAGGTTCTTTGGAATTTTGTATCCTGCCTCCAACACAGATAATGCCATCTTTGTCGATAAATGGACTTAGAGACAAAATACGAGAATTAGATGGCAAACTTTGATTATTTGTTAGAAATTTAATTTCCTTAGCAAAGCATTCACTTTGATGTTGTTTCGTTAAAATTTTTAAAGACTTGTCTAACTCATCAACACCCAATGAACCTGACCTTTTAGAATCTTTATTCCGTGCATTATGGATAAATCGTAGAGCGTAAGCAACAGCTCGCTGCAAGCGCATGAATCGTGAAAATCTGTCAAATTTAACAATATTTATTGAATTAAAATTAGTAGTATGCAACGTAATAGAAGTTTGGTTATTTTTAGAGCATTTTATTTCAGGTAATTGTTCGACATTATTTTCAGATACATTCTGGGGCCATGAACTAGAATCCTCAATTAGAAAAGAAGGACCATTCCACCATATTGCTGCCGCCTGAATGGATTTAGGAGAGATACCTCTTGAAGCTAGATCCGCTGGATTTTTATCCCCCGGAACATGTCTCCAAATGCTTTTAGCTGTCAGGTCATGAATTTCACTGATTCGATTAGCGACAAAAGGTTTTAAATCACGGGGTTGATGAGATAGCCAACTCAAAACTATTGATGAGTCGGTCCAAAAATACGTTTTGTCAATCTTGCAACGGAGCGCTTTTAAGACCTTCGCACTTAGTCGAGCTGACAGTAGTGCTCCACAAAGCTCTAATCGAGGTATAGTCGTAGCCTTTACAGGAGCGACTTTAGTCTTGGCACACAAGAGCCTAATGGAGATTTCCCCTGCATCATTGACCGATCTGAGATAGACGGCAGACGCGTACGCTAGTTGTGAGGCATCGGAAAATGTATGAAGCTCAATCCTAACGGCTTGTGGTATAAGCGCGCACCTAGGTATTTGAAAATTGGATATAGAATTGAGAGTTGATGCAAAGTCTGTCCATTGTTTCAGGATAGATTTATCCACGGGATCATCCCAGTCCATTTTTGAAAGCCATAATTTCTGCAAAATCATTTTAGGGACAATTGTGCATGGACTAAGTAAGCCCAGTGGATCAAAGAGCTTTGCTGAGTTGGACAAAATAGTCCTTTTTGTAGCTGTTTGAAATAATTCTAAATTAGCTGAAAATTGTAATGTGTCCTTCGAAGGATCCCAATTTAGGCCTAAAATAGTCGAATGGGACACATGATCCAAAGTCTTAGGTCGAGAAGTGCTCGATTCATCTTTTAAAGGTGAAGGTAAGTTAGTACGCCACTTATGCAATGGGAGGCATGCGGCATTAAGGACGGAGGTGACGGAATCTACTAAACGTCGCAAGTCGTCGTCAGATTCCGCCCCTGAAAGAAAATCATCTACGTAATAATCTTCTTTGATGATCTGAGCTATGTTACTATCATGACATTCATTTGACAATTGTAAAAGGCATCTAGTGCTAAGGTAAGGAGCCGAGGCCGTACCGTAAGTAATCGTGTTCAATTGAAATACCTTAATTGGATGAGTAGGTTCATCGCGCCATAAAATTAATTGTAAATGTCGTTGCTTTGGATCAACCAGTATTTGACGGTACATTTTTTCAACGTCCGCTGATACGACATATCTATGCTGCCTATACCGTAGAAGAATTGAAAACAAATCGTCCTGTACTACAGGTCCGATATATTGTATGTCATTAAATGAAACACCAGTAGAAGTCTTTGAAGACGCGTCGAAGACGACACGAAGCTTAGTAGTCTCACTAGACTCTCGTATGACGGCGTGATGAGGCAAGTAAAATCCAAACTCTGGTTGCGGAATTTCTGTCATATGGCCTAAGCGTTCATATTCATGGATAAATTCGTGATATTTATGCTTCAGATCAGGTTTGTTTTTAAGCTTTCGTTCCAATTGAATTAATCGTTTTTCAGCTACGCTATAAGAATCACCCAAGCACTGAGTAGATTCTTTAAGGGGAATTTGAACACAAAATCTACCGTTTCGGTCTCGGTAAGTGGTATTAATAAATAAGTTTTCGCAATAATCATCAGTACTAAGCACGGCATTAGAAGGAACTTCTTCGAGTTCCCAAAACTTACGAAGTTGTTGATTTATGTCTAATGAAAAATGGCAAAGTATTTTTGAATTTTTATTGTTGTAATGAAAAGCAGCTGGTCCGGCTACAATCCAGCCTAACTTAGTTTCCTGCAAGATCGGCTTTTGAGGCCCTAAATTAATTCTATTCGATTCTAAGAGCTCCCAAAATACATCAGCACCCAATAAAAGATCAATGTCAGAAGGTTCAAAGAACTTTGGATCGGCAAGTTGGACATGGCACGGAATATCTAAATCTTGTATATGCACTGAGGCATGAGGTAGCTTATCGGTTATATTAGGGAGAACAAAACACTTTACGCGCGTGACCGAGGACTTGGTTAGCGGACCGAGATCCAAATAACAATGTTTTGTGACATTAAACACACTACTTCCTATACCTGATACGCAATGATAGTCGGTATTATACATTTGTGAACCTATTTCTTTAAGTGCACGGTCAGTTATAAAAGAGGACTGACTACCACAATCTAATAAAGCTCTTAATCTGTAAGTTTGACCATTACTTGTTACCTTTACTAAAGCTGTAGAAAGCAGTGACTGGTTAGTGGTAGTTGCAGCCATGGAAACTGAAGAAGAATCACTGGGCGATTGGGAGTCGGTGACAGCGGCGGACTCGGTACAAGGTAAGTCTTCCTTATCATTGCTATTGTTTGATTCTTGATTAGAAGATGTCTGCTGCAATGAACTTTGTTTGTGTATTAAAGTGTTGTGTTTTTTATGACAGATTCTGCAGCCACCCATCCTACACCGGGAGGATTGATGTCCTGTACGAAGACAATTTGAGCAAACGTTTAGTAATTTTATTTTATTAATTCTGTCAGTGACAGGCAGTGATTTAAATGTGGTACACTCGTATAATTTATGATTTTGTTTACAGACAAGACACTGAGTGGAGGGTGAAGGTGATTCTATAGATGAACTAAGGAATGTTTTTGTATTGGGTAAACTATAGCGTTTATCCCTCTTACTAACATTCATAGTTTCTAATACAATGGAACGTTTTCGGAGAAAGTCATAAAAATCTTCTAATGTTGGCGAGTCTTTACCGCTTCTATGTTCTTCCCACTTACGAGAAGTGACACTATCTAACTTCACAGAAGCTAAATAGATAATTAATGTATCCCATTTATCCGTGGGTTCACCTAAAATATGCAAAGCGTTTAGATTTTTTGATAATGTATCAATAAGGTTACGTATACAACTGTGGGACTCCCTAGTCAAAGGTTCGATTGTGAATAAGCACTTTATGTGTTCATTTATTAATAGGCGCTTGTTATCATATCTCTCACACAATGAATTCCACGCAATTGTATAGTTGTCTGAAGATACGGTGATTGAGCTAATAACAGCGCTAGCCGGCCCGTCCAAATACGTCTTGAGATAGTGAAATTTGTTTATATCGTCAATAGTATCATTGTCGTGTATTAACGACACATATGTATCTCTGAATGATAACCATTTATTCGCCTCACCATTGAAAGGAGTGATTTTAATTGGGGGTAGTTTTAAGTGACAGCTCCTACGACTTTTGTTAGATAAAGATTCCAACTTATTTTTATTTTCGAAAAACTCGACTAATGATTGTGCCTCAGCTGATAAATGAAAAAATATGTTTTCAGTAGATTCGCGTTCTTGCATTTGTTTAGTGGTATCTTCATCTAACATTTCAATCTGTGATTGAATATCATCGAAGTTGCATGATAAGTCACGTATCTTGCTTAAGCGCAAGCGCAACTCATTCACTTGTACCGCACTAATTTCCTTACACTCTAATAAAGGCTTTAAATATTTCTCAAATAATGTTAGCCGAGCCTTAATATGTCCCCTTTGTTTAATAAGTTCTTTAAGGTCACTCATTTTGTGGCGATGCAACAACGTTTTACCAATTCAATCTAATGTTGTAAATATTACTTAGCTAACGAGTAAAATCATAAACATAAAAAACAGTGAATACAATACTTGGTTGTCCGCGAGCGAAGAGATAACAAACTGGTTCTACGGGACTGCCACCCGACCGCGCTGCAGATTGTATAGACACAGGAGTGCACTGTGTCTAGTTGGAAAGCTTGTAGTCGACACACAATGAATTCAGGCGACACTTGCTTATGTACACCGTCCAAATACAGCTGGAATTGTATTAGAAGGAATGTTAGTTGATAATGTAATGTTTTAAGTATAGATTGAACAGGGAAATAGCCATTGTCACGTTTCTTTTTTTTTCCTTTAAGGGAATATAAATTAAACGATCGCATATAAGAAATCAAGGAGCTATATTATAATAAACAAAACCCGTTAGGAATTTGAGGTACCGCACTATTATATAGTGCGGTTTTATTTTATTAACGAGAGGGTAAGTAGGGCCGGTACAAAGGTCGGACCACGTAGGAGGCCGTCAATACCGCACTCTCCTGCTTGGCGGTGATCGGTGACGTCACCGGTCGCTTCAGTGTCGGTGAACCAGCAGGGCCGTACAGTCAGCCAGTTGCGCAGGGCTTCAGCCGGGTAGAAACACCCAGTACGGGATAATCACTAGGCACACTTGATTAACCGAGTAGTAAACGTTTATACTTTAGGTATAAGATAAGGTTACCAGTTAGGAACAGTTATATATATAATATTAAATTCGAGGGTGAACGCTGCTGAGGCACGGTACAGAGTGTAAGATACGTGTAGTTCGTCGTTGGCCGGTCGCGCGTCACTGAGGCTGGCCTGGCGGAATGAATCGCTCGCGCTCCAGCGATATGTAGGGAAGGGATTATGGAATGTATATAAAACAGCGCGCGGTGAGAAATTGTTGTCTGTTTGTTAGCTTATTTTAATTTAAATTTTAGTTTTATTTTTTATTGTATGTATTATTTTAAAGTTTTAACAATGAGTTTGGTATAATAGTAAATAAATCGTGACAGTACCCCCCTTCCGACATAAGGATTTTACATCAATAAAATCCTAAACTTAGTAAATAATTACGATTTCAAATCTTTGATATGCCATGCTCCTAAGTCGCGATTAGACATATCCTCTAATACATATACCAAAGGCGAGCGCTTATCCTTTATTCGGCATTTTTGGAATTTTGGAGCGAGCTTTTTACTGAAATGCGCGTCTTTGTCACTTTGAAAGTAGCATCTTTTCCAGACTATATCTCCTATTTGAAATTCAGCATCTTTACGTCGCAAATTATAACGCTGCGTATTTTTTAAATGACTTCGCCATAAAGCAGTTTGCACATCATCAAAGACTTTACGGAGGTGACCTAAGTTAGCAGCATACTTATCACGGGGAGAAAAAATTAAATCTTTAGGAGCAGTATTTTCCAAATAGTGTGACCCACAAGGTACGAGTTATTGTCACGTTTCTTTTTTTTTCCTTTAAGGGAATATAAATTAAACGATCGCATATAAGAAATCAAGGAGCTATATTATAATAAACAAAACCCGTTAGGAATTTGAGGTACCGCACTATTATATAGTGCGGTTTTATTTTATTAACGAGAGGGTAAGTAGGGCCGGTACAAAGGTCGGACCACGTAGGAGGCCGTCAATACCGCACTCTCCTGCTTGGCGGTGATCGGTGACGTCAGCGGTCGCTTCAGTGTCGGTGAACCAGCAGGGCCGTACAGTCAGCCAGTTGCGCAGGGCTTCAGCCGGGTAGAAACACCCAGTACGGGATAATCACTAGGCACACTTGATTAACCGAGTAGTAAACGTTTATACTTTAGGTATAAGATAAGGTTACCAGTTAGGAACAGTTATATATATAATATTAAATTCGAGGGTGAACGCTGCTGAGGCACGGTACAGAGTGTAAGATACGTGTAGTTCGTCGTTGGCCGGTCGCGCGTCACTCATTAGAAGATTTTTATGACTTTCTCCGAAAACGTTCCATTGTATTAGAAACTATGAATGTTAGTAAGAGGGATAAACGCTATAGTTTACCCAATACAAAAACATTCCTTAGTTCATCTATAGAATCACCTTCACCCTCCACTCAGTGTCTTGTCTGTAAACAAAATCATAAATTATACGAGTGTACCACATTTAAATCACTGCCTGTCACTGACAGAATTAATAAAATAAAATTACTAAACGTTTGCTCAAATTGTCTTCGTACAGGACATCAATCCTCCCGGTGTAGGATGGGTGGCTGCAGAATCTGTCATAAAAAACACAACACTTTAATACACAAACAAAGTTCATTGCAGCAGACATCTTCTAATCAAGAATCAAACAATAGCAATGATAAGGAAGACTTACCTTGTACCGAGTCCGCCGCTGTCACCGACTCCCAATCGCCCAGTGATTCTTCTTCAGTTTCCATGGCTGCAACTACCACTAACCAGTCACTGCTTTCTACAGCTTTAGTAAAGGTAACAAGTAATGGTCAAACTTACAGATTAAGAGCTTTATTAGATTGTGGTAGTCAGTCCTCTTTTATAACTGACCGTGCACTTAAAGAAATAGGTTCACAAATGTATAATACCGACTATCATTGCGTATCAGGTATAGGAAGTAGTGTGTTTAATGTCACAAAACATTGTTACTTGAAGCTAGATCCGCTGGATTTTTATCCCCCGGAACATGTCTCCAAATGCTTTTAGCTGTCAGGTCATGAATTTCACTGATTCGATTAGCGACAAAAGGTTTTAAATCACGGGGTTGATGAGATAGCCAACTCAAAACTATTGATGAGTCGGTCCAAAAATACGTTTTGTCAATCTTGCAACGGAGCGCTTTTAAGACCATCGCACTTAGTCGAGCTGACAGTAGTGCTCCACAAAGCTCTAATCGAGGTATAGTCGTAGCCTTTACAGGAGCGACTTTAGTCTTGGCACACAAGAGCCTAATGGAGATTTCCCCTGCATCATTGACCGATCTGAGATAGACGGCAGACGCGTACGCTAGTTGTGAGGCATCGGAAAATGTATGAAGCTCAATCCTAACGGCTTGTGGTATAAGCGCGCACCTAGGTATTTGAAAATTGGATATAGAATTGAGAGTTGATGCAAAGTCTGTCCATTGTTTCAGGATAGATTTATCCACGGGATCATCCCAGTCCATTTTTGAAAGCCATAATTTCTGCAAAATCATTTTAGGGACAATTGTGCATGGACTAAGTAAGCCCAGTGGATCAAAGAGCTTTGCTGAGTTGGACAAAATAGTCCTTTTTGTAGCTGTTTGAAATAATTCTAAATTAGCTGAAAATTGTAATGTGTCCTTCGAAGGATCCCAATTTAGGCCTAAAATAGTCGAATGGGACACATGATCCAAAGTCTTAGGTCGAGAAGTGCTCGATTCATCTTTTAAAGGTGAAGGTAAGTTAGTACGCCACTTATGCAATGGGAGGCATGCGGCATTAAGGACGGAGGTGACGGAATCTACTAAACGTCGCAAGTCGTCGTCAGATTCCGCCCCTGAAAGAAAATCATCTACGTAATAATCTTCTAATGTTGGCGAGTCTTTACCGCTTCTATGTTCTTCCCACTTACGAGAAGTGACACTATCTAACTTCACAGAAGCTAAATAGATAATTAATGTATCCCATTTATCCGTGGGTTCACCTAAAATATGCAAAGCGTTTAGATTTTTTGATAATGTATCAATAAGGTTACGTATACAACTGTGGGACTCCCTAGTCAAAGGTTCGATTGTGAATAAGCACTTTATGTGTTCATTTATTAATAGGCGCTTGTTATCATATCTCTCACACAATGAATTCCACGCAATTGTATAGTTGTCTGAAGATACGGTGATTGAGCTAATAACAGCGCTAGCCGGCCCGTCCAAATACGTCTTGAGATAGTGAAATTTGTTTATATCGTCAATAGTATCATTGTCGTGTATTAACGACACATATGTATCTCTGAATGATAACCATTTATTCGCCTCACCATTGAAAGGAGTGATTTTAATTGGGGGTAGTTTTAAGTGACAGCTCCTACGACTTTTGTTAGATAAAGATTCCAACTTATTTTTATTTTCGAAAAACTCGACTAATGATTGTGCCTCAGCTGATAAATGAAAAAATATGTTTTCAGTAGATTCGCGTTCTTGCATTTGTTTAGTGGTATCTTCATCTAACATTTCAATCTGTGATTGAATATCATCGAAGTTGCATGATAAGTCACGTATCTTGCTTAAGCGCAAGCGCAACTCATTCACTTGTACCGCACTAATTTCCTTACACTCTAATAAAGGCTTTAAATATTTCTCAAATAATGTTAGCCGAGCCTTAATATGTCCCCTTTGTTTAATAAGTTCTTTAAGGTCACTCATTTTGTGGCGATGCAACAACGTTTTACCAATTCAATCTAATGTTGTAAATATTACTTAGCTAACGAGTAAAATCATAAACATAAAAAACAGTGAATACAATACTTGGTTGTCCGCGAGCGAAGAGATAACAAACTGGTTCTACGGGACTGCCACCCGACCGCGCTGCAGATTGTATAGACACAGGAGTGCACTGTGTCTAGTTGGAAAGCTTGTAGTCGACACACAATGAATTCAGGCGACACTTGCTTATGTACACCGTCCAAATACAGCTGGAATTGTATTAGAAGGAATGTTAGTTGATAATGTAATGTTTTAAGTATAGATTGAACAGGGAAATTAAAGATTTAATGTGAATATTTTGTCGTTAAGAAATACCATGTTCGGGGGTAGACCTTTATGTTAATTTTTGCTTAAATAATGATTTATTTGTTTAAAAATCACTCGTATTTAGTTAGTAAAGGGACTGCGGAACATCAAATAATGCGTAGTGAATGTACAAACCATCCAATATTTGGATTCAAATTACTGAAAATACGTACGTACGTTACTCGATGAACTTGACGGTACAAAATAAAATTAATTTATCAACTTTACTTACGCAAATTGAAGCAGAAAGGATAATTATTTAGAAAGGATGGATGCACTTCCCTCGGATATAGTGGCTGCAGCTGATGACTGGCGAATTCCTGAAGGATTGGTCCGTTCCTGATGATGATGTCGATGTAGATTTCGTGACAACAGTTCGGCGAGTTCGTTCCGAGTCGAAGTTGATCACGTCGGGGTCACCAAAATGAATGCGCAGGTTATAGATGAGGAAAACAACCGTTAACTTCTTAAAAAGATTTACTTCTTGGAGGTTTACAAAAATGATGTGCACCTTAGGCTATTTCGTTACGCACTGGTTTTTGACACTGACACTTCCTCTAATTATGTTCGCATGATTTTAGTTAAACGTATTATTGCTGATTGGTTTTAGTTAGGCGTTAATCACTGATTGGCTTGAACATCCTCCCCCCCTCGGAAATTTCGGATTTTCGAGTAATAGGTTTCGACTCCTCTAACGAACAGAGATTGTGGACAGCTCTACGGATGACGCCCTTGGAAGTGAAGACATCTGCAACTCTGGCAGTTCCGTCGGATCCTGGATAAAGTTTTTGGATTCGTGCCATTCGCCACTTGAGAGGTGGTAGGTTTGCTTCCTTAATGACGACCAGATCTCCTTCCTGGAAACCCCTTTGTTGGACTCTCCACTTAGACTTCTGCTGCAACTCGCTTAGATACTCATGTTGCCAACGGTCCCAAAAATGTTGGCGCATCTTCTCAAGTTGTTGGTATCGGTCAAGTCGATGTGAGTTTGCGTTTGTGAAGTCTTCTGTCGGCAGCGCTGTGAGGAGTTTGCCGATCAAGAAGTGCGCAGGAGTCAAGGGATCGAGGTCATTGGGATCTGAGGAAAGAGGAGTTAAAGGCCTGGAATTTAGAATTGCTTCAACTTGCGAGAATAAAGTTGATAATTCCTCGAAAGTGAAATGTTTATCGCCTAATATACGTATTATGTGGTGCTTCGCGGATTTGATGCCTGCTTCCCACAGGCCCCCAAAGTGAGGGGAAAAAGGGGGAGAAAAGTTAAATTTTATCCCTTCCGCAGCGGCAAAACCGGTAATGCCTTCACTGTTCTTTAAGAAATTAGTTAGTACGTTGTTGGCTCCGACAAAATTCGTACCATTATCGCAAAATAATTCTAAAGGTTTACCTCTGCGAGCTATAAAGCGCCGTAGACATAAAATAAAACAATCTGTTGTCAAATCGCTCGCTACCTCAAGATGCACGGCTTTCGTACTAAAGCAGATAAATAAACACATATAGCACTTCGTTATCCGACAACCGCGACCTTTGCGATCGGTAATGTAAAATGGGCCGCCAAAGTCGACACCACTAATATGAAATGGCTGATTTGGAGTGACTCTATGTGAAGGTAAGTTTGCCATTATGGGGTATTGACATTTAGCTTTCATAATTTTGCATATTTTGCAATTATTAACTGTAGATCTTGCCAATACTCTGCCTCCTAAAGGCCAAAATCCATTTCTTAAGTCATTCATTAAAAGTTGAGGACCGCAATGTATAAGTTTTAAATGGAAATAAGTGAAAAGTAATTTGGTAAAAATATGATTAGTGTCCAGCAAAGCTGGATGTTTCCTATCGTGAGGTTCTTTGGAATTTTGTATCCTGCCTCCAACACAGATAATGCCATCTTTGTCGATAAATGGACTTAGAGACAAAATACGAGAATTAGATGGCAAACTTTGACTTCGGGCCCCACGTTGGGCGCCATTGTCACGTTTCTTTTTTTTTCCTTTAAGGGAATATAAATTAAACGATCGCATATAAGAAATCAAGGAGCTATATTATAATAAACAAAACCCGTTAGGAATTTGAGGTACCGCACTATTATATAGTGCGGTTTTATTTTATTAACGAGAGGGTAAGTAGGGCCGGTACAAAGGTCGGACCACGTAGGAGGCCGTCAATACCGCACTCTCCTGCTTGGCGGTGATCGGTGACGTCAGCGGTCGCTTCAGTGTCGGTGAACCAGCAGGGCCGTACAGTCAGCCAGTTGCGCAGGGCTTCAGCCGGGTAGAAACACCTGGAACCGCCGTTCCAAAACATCGTTAGCATTTGCAACCACACAAAACCACAAGTGCTAGCCTTCACCTTACAGAAAGAGGTTGGCATTTACTAAAAGGCTAGTCTAGGTTTAGTAGGTAATAAGGCAGAAATACTATCCAAGCGTCTATCTACTAATAATAGTAGGCAATGATCAATGAAAGTAAAATGAGAGTAATGATTATTAATGTTTTAAATGAATGATTGGTGTTTGCGAAGGTTTACATCACCAGTTATTATTTTTACAGCGATAAGTGGGTATCATGGTGACACCATTTGAAACTGTAACCGTATATAAACGGTTTACAAAAAGCAAGCGTACAAGAGAGTGATAATAACAAATGGTCTCAACAAGTAATTCTTTCTAAGCTACCAAAAGCAGTGGCGGCTACGCATAATTATGTACATTAAAAAAATTATATCAGTTCAATTGCACAACTTACCCAGTACGGGATAATCACTAGGCACACTTGATTAACCGAGTAGTAAACGTTTATACTTTAGGTATAAGATAAGGTTACCAGTTAGGAACAGTTATATATATAATATTAAATTCGAGGGTGAACGCTGCTGAGGCACGGTACAGAGTGTAAGATACGTGTAGTTCGTCGTTGGCCGGTCGCGCGTCACTGAGGCTGGCCTGGCGGAATGAATCGCTCGCGCTCCAGCGATATGTAGGGAAGGGATTATGGAATGTATATAAAACAGCGCGCGGTGAGAAATTGTTGTCTGTTTGTTAGCTTATTTTAATTTAAATTTTAGTTTTATTTTTTATTGTATGTATTATTTTAAAGTTTTAACAATGAGTTTGGTATAATAGTAAATAAATCGTGACAGTACCCCCCTTCCGACATAAGGATTTTACATCAATAAAATCCTAAACTTAGTAAATAATTACGATTTCAAATCTTTGATATGCCATGCTCCTAAGTCGCGATTAGACATATCCTCTAATACATATACCAAAGGCGAGCGCTTATCCTTTATTCGGCATTTTTGGAATTTTGGAGCGAGCTTTTTACTGAAATGCGCGTCTTTGTCACTTTGAAAGTAGCATCTTTTCCAGACTATATCTCCTATTTGAAATTCAGCATCTTTACGTCGCAAATTATAACGCTGCGTATTTTTTAAATGACTTCGCCATAAAGCAGTTTGCACATCATCAAAGACTTTACGGAGGTGACCTAAGTTAGCAGCATACTTATCACGGGGAGAAAAAATTAAATCTTTAGGAGCAGTATTTTCCAAATAGTGTGACCCACAAGGTACGAGTTCCCTGCCATGAACTAAAAATGCGGGCGTAAAACCGGTAGTTTCGTTAACCGAGTTATTCATTGCGAATTGGATTTTTGACAAATTGAGGTCCCATGTTCTGTGATCTTCTTCAACAAAGGCAGAGATTGCCGTAACCACAGTCTTATTGTACCTCTCCACAGTGTTAATTTGTGGAGTGTACTTTGGTGTGAAATGTATACAAGGGACTTTATATTTTGTAAAAAGTCGATCCAATTCGCGACTTATGAACTGGCATCCATTGTCAAGTATGACCGTTTGTGGAATACCATGTACTAAGAAAACGTTGTCTTCTAAAGTTTTTGTTACCAAGTCCGCAGTAGCCCTGCGAAGAGGAAACAAAAGGCAATATTTGGAGAAGCAACATGTTACAACGAATATATAAGAGTGTTGTTTCCTACTGTTGGGCAAAGGACCCACTAAATCTATGGACAGCACTTGAAATGGTCTAGAACAGTCTTTGGGTCTGCCCATTTTTCCAAAGGTACCATGTGTAGGGTGTTTATATGCTAAACAGGTTTCGCAGTTGGCGATGAAGTTGATAACATCTTGACGCATACCTGGCCAGTAATATCGAAGTGCAAGTCTCTTATACGTCTTGAACACACCGAAATGACCACATATAGGCTCATTATGGTTATTAGATATTACTTCATTACGCGCCTCACATGGAACTACGGTTTTCCAATTGAATTCAGATGAAAGTGCGTTCCCTTTCATATATCTATATAATGCATTGTCTTCTACACGATAATTTGGAAAACTAATTGGGCTTTCAAGGCAACCCTTGTAAATTTTAAGATACCATTCATCTGTTGTATTAGACGCGAGAGTTGAGGCTGATGTAATTTGTGCCAATGGTATTGTTCTAGATAGCATATCAGGTATTATGTTATCTTTTCCACGTCTATGCTTAATAATAAAGTTGAATGAAGAGAGTCTTACGCCCCATCTAGCAAGCCGACCTGTTGGATTTGAAAGAGATAGGAACCATTTTAGTGCAGCATGGTCTGTGTAAACAGTAATAGTTTGACCATTCTCCACGTAGCAACGCCAGTGTTCAAGAGCCGAGAGTACTGCTAATGCCTCCCTTTCGGTAACACTATAATTTCTTTCAGGACCAGTGAGTGACCTGCTCATATATGCAACAGGGTGCTCTACATCATTTATCTGTTGAGCTAGCATAGCACCAATACCATAGTTACTAGCGTCAGTATGGACCTCAAAAGGCATACTGAAGTTAGGACAAGCCAAGACAGGTGGGTTAACAAGACAACTTTTCAATTGCTGGAAGGCTGCATCAGCTTCCGGAGACCAAAGAAAAGGTGGTGAGTTTCTTTTTGTAGATGTTAGTTTGTTTAGGGGTCCGGCTATAGTGCTAAAATTTTTAATAAATCTCCTATACCAAGAAGCTGTTCCAAGAAATCTTTTGACTTCTTTCCTAGTGGTAGGTGTAGGATAGTTTAATATTGACTCAGTCTTTGCTGGGTCTGTACGGAGGCCACACGCATCCACAACATAACCGAGATAACAAAGTTCATGTCTAAAAAATTTACTTTTTTCCAGGTTTATAGTTAGGTTGGCATGTTTTAATTTTTCTAGAACTCTAGTTAGAAGTGCAACGTGCTCCGAGAAGGAGTTGCTAATGATAATAATATCGTCAAGATACGCGAAGACCTTCAGTTCAAACTCTGGACCAAATAATGCATCAACTAGGCGCTGTTGGGTTGCAGGTGCATTAGTCAATCCAAATGCAGTGACCTTGAACCTGAATGTACCTCGACCAGAAACGTAAAAGGCAGTCTTATCCCTGTCCTGATTAATTATAGGTATCTGCCAAAATGCTTTAGAGAGGTCTATACTAGACAGAAACTTAGCATCTCTAAGGTTGTCTAAGATTTCTGAGACATATGGTAGACTGTAAGCATCCTTTCGCGTAACGGAGTTAAGCTTTCGGCTATCAAGACAAAACCGAGCTTTGCCGTCTTTTTTGCCCACCACTAGTACTGGCGAAGACCAAGGACTCTCGCAAGGTTCTACTACATCAAGCGATAACATTTCATCTAACTGCTCAGCGATGATGCTTTGCTTTTCTGGTGATAGTCGGTAACAACGCTGTTTAATAGGATCAGCAACACCAGTATCGATCCTGTGCTCAATAAGGGAAGTTCTGCCTAGTCCTTTATGTTCAAAGGAAATGCTTTTGAACTGATTGACTATATCATCAGCTATAATTCTCTGGTGTTCTGACAGTGAGTTGTATGAGTTTAGAAATTCATTAGTAAGTGATGAGGAACCTAATAATGATGAGCTATCGTTTGAAAACATTAACACGCTTGTCAAATGTTTTGCACAAATTTTAAACTGTCTCCAAAAATCTATTCCTAGTATTAAGGCAGTATCTATTTCTGGAATAACATGGACTGTAATTGAACCTTGCACATTTTCAAAAACGATAGGAAGCTGTATATTCCCAATAGAAGTAAACTTTTGGCCACCCGCAGCTGTAACAGTAATAAGATTATCGGTATTGAGAACAAATCCAGATTCCATTATAGTTAAATGAGAATTATTACCAAGGATACTTACAACTGAACCGGAATCTAGCAAACCATAAATATATTTATTATTTTTTGTATTTATATTAATTTTAACATAGGGACGTGGATCATTACTCGGTTTAGTATTAAAAATCGAAGCAACTTTGTAGGAGTTGAAAAAAATCTTTACTGTCAATAGCCACTCATTCCAATCCGAGTTATCGAAACGTTTGACTATTTGGTTACCGCGATTTTTATTATCTAGTTTTTTGCCTTTTCTGATTTTTTCGGATTACATTTCGGACACTCAGGTATACGGACGTCCTTCATACCGCACTTAAAACAAAATATAGTACGGTCCGCGGTACAGTCTTTCATGGAATGAGTATCTACACGACAGCGAAAGCAAAATTTTTTATTTTGAGGGCCTTTAGCATAAGTTTTGTTAGTGATTTCATCGGTTTTGGTACTACGGTAATAAGAATGTCTAGCGCTGCTCTTTACATCCTTAGAATTATGATAAGCAAATTCTGGGGCCAACGAACTATAATTAGCGTTTGGTGGCTCCTTAAAATTATCACATCGAACTTTAACGCGTTCAAAGTTTCGACAAAGTGTGCGTAATTTATTTACTGAAGCAATGTCAGGGCAAGTAGCTAATATGTTAGCGTAACACGGTCTTATGTTGTGCAAGATTATGTCAAGTTTGTCGACTTCACTCATAGGTGTGCTAAGACGCGAGAACATGCCCTCCATAATTGCTAAATATATAGTTATATTTTCAGAATTGCCTTGCGACCGATTCCGAATTTCCGACAGCATACGGTAATCGTAATCTACAACATCGAAATCATCCTTGAGTAAAACTAGTAATTCATCCCATGAGTTAACATGTGACCTGACACTACGAAACCAATGCAGCGCATCCCCAGTAAAAATATCTGTTGCCGCATTCATGATTTTTGTATCAGTGACATCCTTAGCAGTTCGGAATTCATTCAAACGCTGAATAAAGGCGCGTACGCACGTTTTACCGTCATATTTTAATTTAGAAATATCAGAGGATAGGCCACGGTCACAGGTGACGGAGATTCTTGTTAACCCTTCCGCCAAACTATCAACTTTAGCAGCAGCAGCGCTTTCGCAAGTAGTTGCTGTTGACAAATCAGAAAATTGAGATGATAAACCATTATACATAGTTTTCAAGTTATTTAATAGCTTGTTTTGATCAGGGGTTAAGGGAGGAACAATACGCTGTAATCTAAAATGTAAATGGTTTAATAAATTTTGTGTTCGATCTAACAATGATTTTTGTGGGTCTGACTTAAGTGACGTAATATTATTTTTAATTTTTTCTAAAGATTCGGAAAATCCATTGCAGTCTTCAACAAACTCTAAACAGGATTCATAAATATCTTCCGATGGGTATTTTTGTGTTAATCTAGTGATTTGACGTCGTAATTCAGTAACATTATCCAACGGTACCTCACCTCGAATCGTAACCTCATACAGGAGTTCAGATTTTTGTAATAATAAAAATTTTATCGGAAAAGCCATTATTTTCTAAATAGCAAAAAAAAATGCTGGGTATGTTGTACAACACAATATTAACAATCACAACCTTTGTCTACCAGGGGTAGCAACAATACAAACAAAATCAGCTTAATTATAGATAGGTAACCTTTTACTTGAATACAATTATAATGATATGTAGGTAGGTAGGTACTAAACAAGGTATAAAAGCGCAGGAATATTGCAATAATATTAGCATAAATAACACAATTGTATATACATATAACTAGGACAATCACGAACACCAACAACCACCACACCAAAGAATGCCTAATAGCTACAACCAAATACGTTAGACCGACCTTTGACCTTCTATAAAAACCACGTCTTGGGCGCCATTGTCACGATCAGAGGAGAGATCTATTCTCCTCTCATGAATCCACGCGTCGTAGATGTCTGATTCGCATTCCCAAGAATACCCTTTGAGGACCCGAGCATGCAGCTCGAGTACGCTCAGGAGACTATGGGCTTGGCGTTCCGTCATTTTGTAAGATATAAAACGAGCTCTCTCGTTCACGCGCACTTCCACGCATATCGTCTTCCCTGCGAGCGTCGATGTTAGGAAAGAATGTCTTCCTATAGTTCGGAGGGCATCAGGCTGCAGGTATCTAGAAGTAGAAGAAATACCCCCTCTCACCCCACAAGATCCGAAATGCAACCTTACGAGTCCGGCATTAAAACGCAAGTAATCACTGAAGCTATCGCCTCGATGGAAACGGTACTCAAACGCGATTTCATCTCTGGTATGCATAAGAGTCTTTATCATGCAATCGTCACATGTAGAAGAGGCTATCCAAGCATAGACTGTTACGGCACTGGAATTAATGCACAAAGCGTCATCATCCTGTAAAGCACGTGCAAGCCAACAAGTGGCGAAAAGAAGCGTCTTTAGCGAGAGTCCTCTTGCCTCTCTTGATCGAATTCGTGCTGTCACTGCTCCAATCAGCCACTGACCCAAGGTCATGGGAGTGAGTTGAGTGCCTCTCAATAAAGGAAACACATGGGCATACTTAGCGAAGTGAGGGCCGGAATTTATCAATTCTTCGACTCTTCCGAGAGTAGGGGAGAAACGTGGTAGCCACCGCTCACGCACCGGAGTTAAATTGGCCACTTTCTGAAGCAGCTTCCCAACCAGTAAACTTTCGTTATAATAGCGATCAACTTCCTCGTCCGTAAAGCACTGTAATACGGCGTCAAGTATACTGGGTGTATCCAGACGACGATTGAGGGCAACGTATAACCTGGCGAAGTCAGAACAAGCCATGACGCTCATCTTCCTTTCTCTTGTTTGTTTATGGAATTTGCCTTCAAAACTAATTTCCGTAGGTGCACCATTCAACTCGAAAAGGACATGTCCTATCGAAGCTTCATCAGTCAGTTCATAGAATCCATTCCAGGAGCCAGATCTCAAGGGGCGTAGAAGCCTTCTCGCTTTTTCAATGCGCTTCTCCGTCATCGATGTTTGAGAGGGTGGATCCATGTACGTCGTCTTTTCCGGGATGGTCCTAGCTTCACGCGCGCGAGTCTTTAGTGATTTCGACATTCCAGATATCGTCCCTGATAGGCGATAGAAGGTAGTAATAGAACTGGCACCGCTCTATCACAGCAAGTCGTGTAAAAAAAATTTTACTATTGAAATATTGATCTATTGTAAAAATGAATGCGCAGGTTATAGATGAGGAAAACAACCGTTAACTTCTTAAAAAGATTTACTTCTTGGAGGTTTACAAAAATGATGTGCACCTTAGGCTATTTCGTTACGCACTGGTTTTTGACACTGACACTTCCTCTAATTATGTTCGCATGATTTTAGTTAAACGTATTATTGCTGATTGGTTTTAGTTAGGCGTTAATCACTGATTGGCTTGAACATCCTCCCCCCCTCGGAAATTTCGGATTTTCGAGTAATAGGTTTCGACTCCTCTAACGAACAGAGATTGTGGACAGCTCTACGGATGACGCCCTTGGAAGTGAAGACATCTGCAACTCTGGCAGTTCCGTCGGATCCTGGATAAAGTTTTTGGATTCGTGCCATTCGCCACTTGAGAGGTGGTAGGTTTGCTTCCTTAATGACGACCAGATCTCCTTCCTGGAAACCCCTTTGTTGGACTCTCCACTTAGACTTCTGCTGCAACTCGCTTAGATACTCATGTTGCCAACGGTCCCAAAAATGTTGGCGCATCTTCTCAAGTTGTTGGTATCGGTCAAGTCGATGTGAGTTTGCGTTTGTGAAGTCTTCTGTCGGCAGCGCTGTGAGGAGTTTGCCGATCAAGAAGTGCGCAGGAGTCAAGGGATCGAGGTCATTGGGATCTGAGGAAAGAGGAGTTAAAGGCCTGGAATTTAGAATTGCTTCAACTTGCGAGAATAAAGTTGATAATTCCTCGAAAGTGAAATGTTTATCGCCTAATATACGTATTATGTGGTGCTTCGCGGATTTGATGCCTGCTTCCCACAGGCCCCCAAAGTGAGGGGAAAAAGGGGGAGAAAAGTTAAATTTTATCCCTTCCGCAGCGGCAAAACCGGTAATGCCTTCACTGTTCTTTAAGAAATTAGTTAGTACGTTGTTGGCTCCGACAAAATTCGTACCATTATCGCAAAATAATTCTAAAGGTTTACCTCTGCGAGCTATAAAGCGCCGTAGACATAAAATAAAACAATCTGTTGTCAAATCGCTCGCTACCTCAAGATGCACGGCTTTCGTACTAAAGCAGATAAATAAACACATATAGCACTTCGTTATCCGACAACCGCGACCTTTGCGATCGGTAATGTAAAATGGGCCGCCAAAGTCGACACCACTAATATGAAATGGCTGATTTGGAGTGACTCTATGTGAAGGTAAGTTTGCCATTATGGGGTATTGACATTTAGCTTTCATAATTTTGCATATTTTGCAATTATTAACTGTAGATCTTGCCAATACTCTGCCTCCTAAAGGCCAAAATCCATTTCTTAAGTCATTCATTAAAAGTTGAGGACCGCAATGTATAAGTTTTAAATGGAAATAAGTGAAAAGTAATTTGGTAAAAATATGATTAGTGTCCAGCAAAGCTGGATGTTTCCTATCGTGAGGTTCTTTGGAATTTTGTATCCTGCCTCCAACACAGATAATGCCATCTTTGTCGATAAATGGACTTAGAGACAAAATACGAGAATTAGATGGCAAACTTTGATTATTTGTTAGAAATTTAATTTCCTTAGCAAAGCATTCACTTTGATGTTGTTTCGTTAAAATTTTTAAAGACTTGTCTAACTCATCAACACCCAATGAACCTGACCTTTTAGAATCTTTATTCCGTGCATTATGGATAAATCGTAGAGCGTAAGCAACAGCTCGCTGCAAGCGCATGAATCGTGAAAATCTGTCAAATTTAACAATATTTATTGAATTAAAATTAGTAGTATGCAACGTAATAGAAGTTTGGTTATTTTTAGAGCATTTTATTTCAGGTAATTGTTCGACATTATTTTCAGATACATTCTGGGGCCATGAACTAGAATCCTCAATTAGAAAAGAAGGACCATTCCACCATATTGCTGCCGCCTGAATGGATTTAGGAGAGATACCTCTTGAAGCTAGATCCGCTGGATTTTTATCCCCCGGAACATGTCTCCAAATGCTTTTAGCTGTCAGGTCATGAATTTCACTGATTCGATTAGCGACAAAAGGTTTTAAATCACGGGGTTGATGAGATAGCCAACTCAAAACTATTGATGAGTCGGTCCAAAAATACGTTTTGTCAATCTTGCAACGGAGCGCTTTTAAGACCTTCGCACTTAGTCGAGCTGACAGTAGTGCTCCACAAAGCTCTAATCGAGGTATAGTCGTAGCCTTTACAGGAGCGACTTTAGTCTTGGCACACAAGAGCCTAATGGAGATTTCCCCTGCATCATTGACCGATCTGAGATAGACGGCAGACGCGTACGCTAGTTGTGAGGCATCGGAAAATGTATGAAGCTCAATCCTAACGGCTTGTGGTATAAGCGCGCACCTAGGTATTTGAAAATTGGATATAGAATTGAGAGTTGATGCAAAGTCTGTCCATTGTTTCAGGATAGATTTATCCACGGGATCATCCCAGTCCATTTTTGAAAGCCATAATTTCTGCAAAATCATTTTAGGGACAATTGTGCATGGACTAAGTAAGCCCAGTGGATCAAAGAGCTTTGCTGAGTTGGACAAAATAGTCCTTTTTGTAGCTGTTTGAAATAATTCTAAATTAGCTGAAAATTGTAATGTGTCCTTCGAAGGATCCCAATTTAGGCCTAAAATAGTCGAATGGGACACATGATCCAAAGTCTTAGGTCGAGAAGTGCTCGATTCATCTTTTAAAGGTGAAGGTAAGTTAGTACGCCACTTATGCAATGGGAGGCATGCGGCATTAAGGACGGAGGTGACGGAATCTACTAAACGTCGCAAGTCGTCGTCAGATTCCGCCCCTGAAAGAAAATCATCTACGTAATAATCTTCTTTGATGATCTGAGCTATGTTACTATCATGACATTCATTTGACAATTGTAAAAGGCATCTAGTGCTAAGGTAAGGAGCCGAGGCCGTACCGTAAGTAATCGTGTTCAATTGAAATACCTTAATTGGATGAGTAGGTTCATCGCGCCATAAAATTAATTGTAAATGTCGTTGCTTTGGATCAACCAGTATTTGACGGTACATTTTTTCAACGTCCGCTGATACGACATATCTATGCTGCCTATACCGTAGAAGAATTGAAAACAAATCGTCCTGTACTACAGGTCCGATATATTGTATGTCATTAAATGAAACACCAGTAGAAGTCTTTGAAGACGCGTCGAAGACGACACGAAGCTTAGTAGTCTCACTAGACTCTCGTATGACGGCGTGATGAGGCAAGTAAAATCCAAACTCTGGTTGCGGAATTTCTGTCATATGGCCTAAGCGTTCATATTCATGGATAAATTCGTGATATTTATGCTTCAGATCAGGTTTGTTTTTAAGCTTTCGTTCCAATTGAATTAATCGTTTTTCAGCTACGCTATAAGAATCACCCAAGCACTGAGTAGATTCTTTAAGGGGAATTTGAACACAAAATCTACCGTTTCGGTCTCGGTAAGTGGTATTAATAAATAAGTTTTCGCAATAATCATCAGTACTAAGCACGGCATTAGAAGGAACTTCTTCGAGTTCCCAAAACTTACGAAGTTGTTGATTTATGTCTAATGAAAAATGGCAAAGTATTTTTGAATTTTTATTGTTGTAATGAAAAGCAGCTGGTCCGGCTACAATCCAGCCTAACTTAGTTTCCTGCAAGATCGGCTTTTGAGGCCCTAAATTAATTCTATTCGATTCTAAGAGCTCCCAAAATACATCAGCACCCAATAAAAGATCAATGTCAGAAGGTTCAAAGAACTTTGGATCGGCAAGTTGGACATGGCACGGAATATCTAAATCTTGTATATGCACTGAGGCATGAGGTAGCTTATCGGTTATATTAGGGAGAACAAAACACTTTACGCGCGTGACCGAGGACTTGGTTAGCGGACCGAGATCCAAATAACAATGTTTTGTGACATTAAACACACTACTTCCTATACCTGATACGCAATGATAGTCGGTATTATACATTTGTGAACCTATTTCTTTAAGTGCACGGTCAGTTATAAAAGAGGACTGACTACCACAATCTAATAAAGCTCTTAATCTGTAAGTTTGACCATTACTTGTTACCTTTACTAAAGCTGTAGAAAGCAATGACTGGTTAGTGGTAGTTGCAGCCATGGAAACTGAAGAAGAATCACTGGGCGATTGGGAGTCGGTGACAGCGGCGGACTCGGTACAAGGTAAGTCTTCCTTATCATTGCTATTGTTTGATTCTTGATTAGAAGATGTCTGCTGCAATGAACTTTGTTTGTGTATTAAAGTGTTGTGTTTTTTATGACAGATTCTGCAGCCACCCATCCTACACCGGGAGGATTGATGTCCTGTACGAAGACAATTTGAGCAAACGTTTAGTAATTTTATTTTATTAATTCTGTCAGTGACAGGCAGTGATTTAAATGTGGTACACTCGTATAATTTATGATTTTGTTTACAGACAAGACACTGAGTGGAGGGTGAAGGTGATTCTATAGATGAACTAAGGAATGTTTTTGTATTGGGTAAACTATAGCGTTTATCCCTCTTACTAACATTCATAGTTTCTAATACAATGGAACGTTTTCGGAGAAAGTCATAAAAATCTTCTAATGTTGGCGAGTCTTTACCGCTTCTATGTTCTTCCCACTTACGAGAAGTGACACTATCTAACTTCACAGAAGCTAAATAGATAATTAATGTATCCCATTTATCCGTGGGTTCACCTAAAATATGCAAAGCGTTTAGATTTTTTGATAATGTATCAATAAGGTTACGTATACAACTGTGGGACTCCCTAGTCAAAGGTTCGATTGTGAATAAGCACTTTATGTGTTCATTTATTAATAGGCGCTTGTTATCATATCTCTCACACAATGAATTCCACGCAATTGTATAGTTGTCTGAAGATACGGTGATTGAGCTAATAACAGCGCTAGCCGGCCCGTCCAAATACGTCTTGAGATAGTGAAATTTGTTTATATCGTCAATAGTATCATTGTCGTGTATTAACGACACATATGTATCTCTGAATGATAACCATTTATTCGCCTCACCATTGAAAGGAGTGATTTTAATTGGGGGTAGTTTTAAGTGACAGCTCCTACGACTTTTGTTAGATAAAGATTCCAACTTATTTTTATTTTCGAAAAACTCGACTAATGATTGTGCCTCAGCTGATAAATGAAAAAATATGTTTTCAGTAGATTCGCGTTCTTGCATTTGTTTAGTGGTATCTTCATCTAACATTTCAATCTGTGATTGAATATCATCGAAGTTGCATGATAAGTCACGTATCTTGCTTAAGCGCAAGCGCAACTCATTCACTTGTACCGCACTAATTTCCTTACACTCTAATAAAGGCTTTAAATATTTCTCAAATAATGTTAGCCGAGCCTTAATATGTCCCCTTTGTTTAATAAGTTCTTTAAGGTCACTCATTTTGTGGCGATGCAACAACGTTTTACCAATTCAATCTAATGTTGTAAATATTACTTAGCTAACGAGTAAAATCATAAACATAAAAAACAGTGAATACAATACTTGGTTGTCCGCGAGCGAAGAGATAACAAACTGGTTCTACGGGACTGCCACCCGACCGCGCTGCAGATTGTATAGACACAGGAGTGCACTGTGTCTAGTTGGAAAGCTTGTAGTCGACACACAATGAATTCAGGCGACACTTGCTTATGTACACCGTCCAAATACAGCTGGAATTGTATTAGAAGGAATGTTAGTTGATAATGTAATGTTTTAAGTATAGATTGAACAGGGAAATTAAAGATTTAATGTGAATATTTTGTCGTTAAGAAATACCATGTTCGGGGGTAGACCTTTATGTTAATTTTTGCTTAAATAATGATTTATTTGTTTAAAAATCACTCGTATTTAGTTAGTAAAGGGACTGCGGAACATCAAATAATGCGTAGTGAATGTACAAACCATCCAATATTTGGATTCAAATTACTGAAAATACGTACGTACGTTACTCGATGAACTTGACGGTACAAAATAAAATTAATTTATCAACTTTACTTACGCAAATTGAAGCAGAAAGGATAATTATTTAGAAAGGATGGATGCACTTCCCTCGGATATAGTGGCTGCAGCTGATGACTGGCGAATTCCTGAAGGATTGGTCCGTTCCTGATGATGATGTCGATGTAGATTTCGTGACAACAGTTCGGCGAGTTCGTTCCGAGTCGAAGTTGATCACGTCGGGGTCACCAAAATGAATGCGCAGGTTATAGATGAGGAAAACAACCGTTAACTTCTTAAAAAGATTTACTTCTTGGAGGTTTACAAAAATGATGTGCACCTTAGGCTATTTCGTTACGCACTGGTTTTTGACACTGACACTTCCTCTAATTATGTTCGCATGATTTTAGTTAAACGTATTATTGCTGATTGGTTTTAGTTAGGCGTTAATCACTGATTGGCTTGAACATCTGGCGACCGTGACAGGACTAAACTAAACCATTTTTTAAAAGTTGAAACGCTTTTTCACATTCCTCTGTCCAAAGAAAGTCGGTATTTTTCCTTAATAATTTATTTAACGGTATTACAATTTCTGCAAAATTGGGAATAAAACGCCGATAGTAGTTAGAAAAAGCAACGAATCTTTTTACGTCATCACTCGATTTTGGTGTTGGATAGTCTTTTACCACTCGTGTTTTTTCAGGGTCGGGTTTAATCCCGCCCGCACTGACAATATGACCTAGGTATAATAACTCTTTTTTCAAAAAAATACACTTATTTGGGTTTAATTTCAGATTAACTTTACGTAACCTTGAAAAAATATCTATTAAGTTTTTGTTATGCGCATCTAAATTTCGCCCGAAGCATACTAAATCATCCATGTAGACTAAGCACTTTTCATAATTTAATCCTGATAATGCTACCGTCATCGCCCTAGAAAATGCACTGGGACTGGTCTTAAGTCCCATTGGCATGCGTTTCATTTGGTATTGTTTGTCAAAAGTGAATGCGGTGCATTTTCTACTGTTCGGCTGTAATTTAATTTGAAAATAACCACTTTGAAGGTCAAGATGACTGAAATACATAGCGCCTGAAAGTGAGTCCAGAATATCGGTTATATTTGGAAGTGGAAACCTATCATCAGCAATACTTTCGTTCAACTTTCTGTAGTCAACGACTAATCTATATTTCTTTTCACCTGCGTCAGACTTTTTTGGCACTAATAGTATTGGGCTAGACCACTCACTCATGGTTTCCTCTATAATGTCATCTTTTATCATAGTTTCAATTTGTTTTAAAATTTCTCCTTTTTGTGATTTTGGTAAACGATACTGTTTTGTATAAACAGGAACCGCATTGGGTTTCAAGGTAATTGATTGATCGTAAATATTACATTTCGTTAATTTGTCTCCTTCCAAATGAAAAATATCAGAGAATTTGGCGCAAATTTTCTCAATTTCTAATTGTTCCTCGTGATTTAAATAGTTCAGTTTTAATTGTTTTAATAATTGTTTTACTCTATCTGCATTAATGATAGGTTTATTGAAACAAAGTATACTATAATCCGTAAATTTTTCTATTTCCTGACTAAAAAAACTCAAATTTATTTCTTCATCACGAGTGTTTAATATCTGAATAGGTATTTTACCATTGACAGGTCTCGCAATACATCCAGCCATAAAAACACCCTCGCATAACTCGGTTGGTAGAATCACACAATCCTCTTTCAAATGTGTTGGTACAAAATGAAATGTTTCACATCTTGGTGCTAATTTAATGTACTTATTACAAGTTGTATTCGGTTGTAATGATAGACTCGTTTCAATATCATTATTATAAAACTTTATAGTGTTCAACTCTAAATTTAATTGGCATCTATACTTTCTTAAAAAGTCTATCCCTAAAATTCCATCGCTAGAACAACATAAATTTTTAAACACATGAAACCTGTGTACAAATTCTTGATTCATAAAAGTTAACGCCAAGTCCACATAACCCACCGAGCAAAGTTCACCACATACTCCGCTTACTTTTACTTGCCCTATTTGGAATGGAATGTTTTGTTGTTGTAACTTCTCATACTTCACCGCGCTAAGTGATGCTCCTGTATCTACTAACCAATTATATAAGCTGTTGTTAAACGATAGTTGAATTGAATTATAAAATTTGTAATGACATATTTCGGAATGATTATTGCTGTTATTCACGAAAAAACTGGTTGGATTCAGTTTCCCTAGTTTCCCCTTCATTCTCAGTATGGTGCTCAAAAACGGAATTAATGTGGTTCATTTGGGAATTATTTTGGTAATGGTTTCGCCCGCGGTTAAAATAAGTCTTAGTATACTGACCTTTATCGCCTCTGTTACCTCGTTCCGCTGAGATCTGGGCGCTCCGAGTGTTTCCCCGGTTATAGTAGCCCCGGCCCCGCTGATTGCCGAAACGGCCACGCTGAGTGTTGTAGTTATTAAAGCCAGGCTGGTCCTGGAACCATCGTCCTTTAGTTGAATGGGCGGTATTGTTATTTGGAAAACGTCTACTATTCATATTCATAATACTATCATTCGTAGTCATTGAGGTCGCCTCGTCTTTAGCGCCGCGGATAGCATCTTTTAATTGATCGTAATCACGAGCCGAAATAATAGTACTAAGATTACTATTTCGCAACCCCGTGGCAAATTGTTTGATAGCCATCTTTTCATTTAATGGTTTTAATATTTCATACTTATGCGAATCCCCGTCGGCTTGCGAAATAGTTAATTCTACAAATAGATTTTCAATTTCCTTACCATAGTCATCAATGTCTCTCTGGTTTTGCGCACAGCTTAATAATTGTTGCTGTAAGGCTGTAAAAGACTTTTTAGTTAGCAGATATTTTTTCATATCATCAACAAGGAGTTCCGTTGAATCGTACTTTTGCCCTAATCGAAGTTTTGCACCTTCCGACAACCTGGTTTTCAGTATGAAATTAACAAGTATTGGCTTTGATTTTTCGTCTAATAAATCACTATACATTTCTATAGAAGAAATTAGCTGCTTGGTAACCTTTTCCTCATCGTTCATGACGGGTAACAAAGAAACTGCCGTTTTTAAATTAAAACTCTCCATTTTATCGATGACTACAGGCAAACTACACAGATTTTTTATTACTTCGAACAAATTTCTTATTTGGTCACTATACTTATTTATCAAAATTAACTCGTTCTGACTAACCTTCTTTATCTGGCTACGTATATTTAACAAATCCTTTTCAAAATTATGAAAGATAAAGTTAGCTTCTTCTAATTTTTTGGGCCCAGCAGTACCTAAATGGCGTCGCTGTGGTCCTATTTTAATTAAGTATTTCTTTATTTCTAATAATCCATCATAATATTTTTCAAAACTTTCTGCCATTTATTTATTATAATTTATCATTAACTGCAGATTACATTTATTTAGTTATTTATACGTATCTTATTACATAATTTTAGTAAATAAGTCCTCTAGATAAGTCCTCTAAATAACTCCACTGACCCGATTTTTACGTACCGCTCATGTTGCGTATCACTCCTTCACGTACACTCACTTAATCACACAATATTTTCTTTTCCTTGGCTCTCCTGGCCGCTTCGTACCTCCCGGCGCCGAAACCAACTGCTCGACCTTCGCAAATTATCCTCGTGTATTTCCCTTCGTATCCACTGCCGGTGACATTTGCCGTACACACGATAGCCAAAATAGAAGAGAAACAGCGCTAAGATTATGCACATAACGGTCAGGATCCAGGCTGTGTAACTGGCATGATCTTTTAGTTGCTCCAACGAAGATGCGTTATCTCCTCCGGCAGCATTCTGAGCTATTATCACAGGCTCCTTGGATTGCGGCTTTCCCATTTTGTAAATTTATTGTTGTTAGATGAACTGAAACTTTTTCCCGTGCGGTTAACACCGAGCAATAAAATTATTGAACACATAATAATTATTTTAGCGATACCAGTCCGCACTGTTTATAATATGGTTGCCTTATTTGGCGATCGGAATGTAGCGCGAACCCGATCCCATCCTGGCAGGGTCGCCATGTAGGGATGTACTCGGGGAGACGAAATGAAAGATGTTACTCGTGCGATAGATTACTATAATGTGTGCTAAATACAATAATAATCATACTTAAATACTAGTTCGGTTACATGTACTTATATTATATAGTTATGTGGGTATCGATGAGGAGGTACTACACTACAATGTAATCTTTAATCTTGATTACAGTAGTTAGTAATCAAAATTACTCTTCATGTCCTAGTTCTGTAAAACATATGTTTAGCTTCTTCACAAATTTCCGGTAGTGGTCATACGAAATTTGTTCGTTAACAGGAAGGTCCTTCATATTTTGCTGTTCGTAAAAATCTTGATACATTTTGGTAACTGTTAGGTCAGAGGGAAGATATTTACTATTTGGAGCGTGCTCACGTCTGTAGTGGGATATTGAAGGATTAAATGAATTTATATGTTCTATAATATTTGTGTCATCAAACTTATTTGGATTAGGATTAGTTCCTCTTCTATCCACCGGGTGTCAATTGTCATTGTGTTTAAGGCGTTCCTCACAGATTTATCATTTTTTCTATTGTAACCCAGTGTTTCTAGAAAAAATACTTTGCAAACATTGATTTTTGTTCCTATTTCATTTGACGGAAAATATGATACGCTTATGTTTCTTGCCAGTTTTCGAGTATCCTTAACGGTATTTCTTCTAGGCCCTTCTTTTTACATTTCATAATAAATAACACCTCTATGTTATTTATTATGAAATGTTGTTGTTCTTGCCAAGACATGTTTCTAAAGTAATGGTTAAGATTTTTTCGTGCTTCTTCTCTAAAATGAATATGTAATTTTTTTACACACATCAGTATTACACCCTGGCTTTAGTTTATATTTCGATTCAGCATCTTTCAATTTCTTCAATTCTTTTCTCTGTGCCAATGATTCGATATACTTCTTTCGTTTTCTGATTTATCTTTTTTTGTAAGATTTTGCGACTGCTCTTCGTCGTTTGAGACATCAAGTGACTCAGGGATTGTAACGTTAATCGATTGTGAATTGGGAATAGTATTAGAAGAAGAATCAAAACTTGAAGGTACATAATCCTTATCAAAAATCGAATCATCAGAATCGAAATCAAATTCGCTGACTGTGTGAAGATCCGTATTATTTAAATCATTATTGTCGTTTGTCGGAGGCAGCTCATAATTATTTGTATCCACCTGTGCCTCTTGAGAGGAACTGGTTGATGGAACCAACGAAATTATAATTGAACATCGATTACGGCTCATTATGTCACACTGAAACAAAATAATAATAAATCGTTTGAGAAGACGTCAAGCAACAATGGTAATTAATAATAATATACAAATAACGATATATACCTACGCTCGACAGCACAAACTTCAACTAAGTACCTACCTGTGTAGAAAACACCCCAAAAAAGCAAAACCCTTAGCAAAACTTAAAGAAAGAAAGAAAGATTTACGGATCACAATTTTACTGTGACGTCTAGAATACCTACATCAATAGATCTTGCTGATGTCACCTTTAAAGACGTAAGAATATGAAAGCAAAATTCGACAGCATTCAACACAGCAAGTAGTCTCAGTAGCGAAATTCTGACAATGTTCGCCTATGCTTAAGTCCTTGGTCGTTTTTGAAGTAACATGAAAATTGAAAGTCCATTTGCGCAAAGGAAAGCAACCCTTTTGTAGGACAGCGGACGTTTTATTACAAATATCTAACAAATTACTACGTTAATCATCCCCTAACAGAAGGTCATCACCATAGAAATCGTCATTGATGACACGAGCGATGACGTCATCTTTACATTCCCGAGCCAACTGTTTTAAGCAACGCATACTTAAGTATGGGGCAGAGGCAGTGCCATACGTCACGGTATTTAGACGATAAGTTTGAAGCGGCATACCGCTATCCGTCCTCCATAATATAAGTTGAAGGTTACGCTCTGCTCAGGATGAATTAAACATTGCCTATAAAACTTCTCAATATCAGCGCAAGCGAGCCTGTGTTGTGTGGCTGGTATTCTATGAAATGATACGACTGGACTTGTACTAAACTTGTATTCAAACTATATTATTTAAACTAAGATTTACATGAATTACATGAGAGACCGTACATAGTTAGTAGGACGCCATCTTGTGAGGACGCCTTCTAGAACTAGTGAGGTGACATTACAATAGTGATGTCACCTACTCATAACATCCTCCTCATTAGAAAAAGATAAACTTATAATAATTTTACAGCTACTGCCTGTTTACAAAAAACTGACTGAACTCTTAGCAATAATGTTTGACAACAAAAACTATTTAATCTCTATATATTCTAAACGTAACCAAATCAATTATTCCTTCACAATCATTATAAAAATGTTTTCCTTAGGTAACAAAATATTAGTTCTTCTAAAATATTAATTCTAATATTCTAACCGTCTTGGTGGTCTTACAACTCTCCCGCACCTAGTGCGCATTTCAAGTGGAGATGTATGCTCATCATTAGATGGTGCTACTGTATGAGAATTAGGGGATGTCTTGATATTTGGACTATCTTGAGATACCATTTGAGGGGACTGTGGAGACTTCATAATATGCTGTCTATTTCTCCTTCCTATAAATCCATCTGACCCTTCAACGGTATAAGACCTAGGCTGATCACATTTTGACCTTACTGTGCCTGTAATCCATGGAGTATCTGACATTTTCTTAAAATATACTTCATCTCCTTCATTTAGTTCTGGTAATGATTTAGTATTTCTGTCATAGTAATGCTTCATTTTGTTTTTGTTCGATTTCTTAAATTTGACATATTCTTGAAATTTTACTGTTCTTGGTATTAAGTTGTTTGTTACTGTTGGCAATTGTGTTCTTAGTGAACGTGACATTAATAGCTGTGCTGGAGATGGTAGATTTCCTCTAGGTGTATTCCGGAATTGAAGCAAAGCCAGATATGGATCTGTTCCTGACTCCTCAGACTTGGTAAGAGAACGTTTACATATCTTTTTCCATTCATCCGCAAACACATCACAGTTTGGCTTAATCGAAAAGTTCGACTCAATCAAAAAGTTTTACATGTTTTGCAATACTCACCAACACGTTGGAATTCCAGCTATTATATGTTGGAAAAACTTGCATTGCATCAAGGATTCGCTGTCGCTTTACGCTTCTAATAATAAGATTGAACAATTTAATGCTGATGACTGGACTTTCATTCAAGAATTAGTAAAAGCGCTGAAGCCTCTGGAAGATACTACAAATAAATTGAGCTCACAGAACACATGTATATCTGACGTAATTCCACTGATACGTGCATTTAAAAAAAACCTATGATGAGATCCAGGAAAGTCTGAATATCAGTGTATCTGCTCGGCTGTCCCATTTCAAAACCTAGTAAGGGACACTTTTTACAAAAATCGTTTTATTGCGTAATCTAGCTAACCTAGTAAGTCCCTACCAAATACAAAAACACCAGCTGTTTAAAATCACACAAAAACAGAAATATTTAAACATCGAAACCTAGTAAGTGTACCATTCACTCCCTCGTGACCACTTTAAAACCTAGTAAGTCATTTTAACCAATTCAAAACCTAGTAACTCTCTGGACTTGCTAGGTTTTAAAATGGGCGATACACCTTACTAGGTTTTGGAAATCAAGACCGAATATACGAACGCAGAGTGGGGATGGGCGTGGGTTTGCAGCAAGTCACAACTCGCCGGCACCTTGCGGTCTCGCTTCAATCGTCGTCGACGCGCGAACGAAGTAACTGTGTTTCAGTAATTTGTTTGTATCTACTTCATAAAATGAACCGCCAAATGCAATTTTACCGTTCGAAAAAGATTGTGGCTGCTGCCAATAACAGAACTAACGATTTAGATTGTGATTTAGAGACAGAGAAGTGGTAAGTTTATTATACCTATTATTAGTATATTATTTCTTTTGGCTTTAAAACATTCATATAATGTTATGATGCTAACATTCATATTTTAATCTCTGTGCGTGGTTATTGTTTTGTTTGGGTTTGATATGTGTGGCTGGTTTTGTAGTTTGTTGGTTTTGGCGCCAAAAGCACGGTAATAATATCTAACAGTATTCTACAGTATCAGTATTTTTATTGAATACCTACTTCCTATTTCATTCACAACGAGTTTCATATTTTTTTATTAAAAATATAATATTTACAATCAAAGAAACTCAAGTAGGTAGATGAAGTTAAAATACTTTATGCGGGCGTATATTTTACGTACCGCGCGTGCAGGCTGTAGGTAGTTATTTCAAGGATCGGCCCGAGTCACAATTAAATACTGTTATATATTATTACCGTGGTAAAAGGGAATTATTTATATTTATATTATTTATATATTTACTTCAAAATAATACTATAACTTGACAAGCTTGCGGTTTGTTTTTGTTGCATTTTTTTCTTTTCTTTGCTTCAGTTTGCCTGCTAATAACTACTCAATTGAACTTAATGAACCATCTACTTCCTCATCGCACAATAATACTGCTTTAACAACTAACACGTCCTTAGGCGTCATTAGTCTTGAAGAATTAATTACAGCCAGCGATTTGGACGACTCAGTTGAAGATCCTAACTTTGAGTTGCCTGAATATGTCAAAGATACTTCGTCTGAATTAGATACTGATTTTACATTTCGGGACTATGTATTGGGTATTGAACAGCAAAATACACAACCTGAAATACATTTTGTAGCTGCATATCCCGGTCCAGTATTTACTTATAATGAATATAATAATATATCGAACACCACTGCACCACAAAATGCCGCCCCGCAATCTATAGATGCCTCTATACCAAATGTTTTAAAACAAAATAAAAATAAAATTAAGTATCCGATGATAGTAAACAGTTGTGATGGCAAATGCAAGAGGCAATGTGCCACGTTTTCACTTGAATGGCGAAAAGAGATTTGGGATAAATATTGGGATCAAAATTATGTATCAAGGCGTAGTTTTCTAAATAAATGTATAAATATTTGTTCAATAAAGCGACGTAAAATTCAAATCTCACATTCTAATGAAACTTTTTTTAAAAACGAAAGTCGTTATTTTTACTTGCCAAATAAAGACAACGAGTTGATTTCAGTTTGTCGCAACTTTTTTTTGGCAACTCTTGGATATAAAACTGATGCCGTGGTAACAGAGCTAAGTAGAGCTATAAAAAAAGGACTATTGAATGCATCTGTTTTCAAAGAAAATAGGGGTGGCAATCGGTGAAAAATTAATGCAAGTTTAATAACCGAACATATCATGACTTTTCAGCCTACTATCAGTCACTATCGCCGTCACAATGCGCCATTTACTAAATATCTGCCTAGACATTTAACATTACAGCAAATATATAAAGATTTTAAACAAAAAAATCCAAATTTTAAATGTGGGATTGAATTATACAGGCAAAAAATAAAAGAAATGAAAATATCATTTCACATGCCTAAAGGCGATAAATGTGTAGATTGCTCGATTCATGAAGAAGAACTGAAGAAGTACAGTGATGTTAACTTGATGCCTGAAGAAATTAGAACGAAATATGAAAATCATAAGTCTAAAGTTGACTCTGCTTTAAAAAGTTACAGATTAGATGGAACAAATAAAAATTCAAACAAAGTTAAATATATATCAATGGATTTGCAGAAAGTGATTATTTTACCAGAAATGCCTGACATTAAAGATGCGTTTTTCATGAGTCGTTTGGTCACTTTTAATTTAACATTTGCTCCAATTGAAAAGAAGTCAAGCGATTTTGCCACATGTGTCCTTTGGCATGAAGCTCAAGCTGGACGAGAGGCGAGTGATATTGTGAATGCCATATATGCTTTCTTACAGGCTAATAGGGATTTGGAGCACTTGTATATATGGGCTGATAATTGTACAGCCCAAAATAAAAATTGGACCCTTTACACAGCAATGATTATAATAGTTAACAACTCCTCGAATGATCTTAAATCGGTAACGATTAGCTACCTGACAAAAGGACATACTCACATGTCCGCGGATGCCGTTCACGGCAATATAGAATTGAAAATGAAGAGACAAAAAAATGTTTACGATTATCAAGATTTTAAAGATATTGTGATGCAGTCAAGGAAAAACATAAAAGTTGTAGAAGTTACTTCTAGATATGAATGGCCAAAAAAAAAGAGAGCGGCACGTCATAATGACCCGCTTAAAGATTTTAATATAAACTCTCTTGTACAACTGCAATTTAATGCTGGTTCAAGAAATCTTTTTTATAAAACAAAGTACATTTAACTTATTTATTTGAACTTAATTTTTGAAATTACGTTTGTTTTTTATTTTGACTTGAATTTAAATTTTGTTTTTTTTTTTAGATTTGATGAACCTCTCCAGGAATTAGACTTTTTAATTAAAAAATTTGATTGTCATACTCTCCCTAAGACAATTACCAATCCAAGGGGCGTTAAACAGAATAAAAAAGAAGAAATTATTAATAAATTAGTACCCCTGATGCCAGAATCTGTGATGTATTAGTATTAAGGTAGATGTAAGTGCAAAAGTATATATTAAGAATATGTGGGTAGGGGCTAAAATGTACGGGAGCGCTTGTGTAATTAGTGCTTATGTCAGTCGGAATATACTCGTGTAACTGTAATCAGCTGTTTCATTTCTGGACTCTGTATCCCGACATCCTGGTGTATTACTTACCAAATACTTCAGTGGCGACGAGGACTAAAAAAAAAAAAAAAAACCTTCGCGTGTGTTGTTATTGTGAGCGTGTTAAAACAAACTATTAGAATGACTATCGGAAAAATTGAAGCGTTCAAAGTACAAGCAGATGACTGGAAATTGTACGTGGAGCGTCTTGAAAATTATTTTATGGTCAACAATATTAAGGAAGATTTGCGGGTGGCAACGTTGATAACGGTAATGGGAGCGGAAAGCTACGAATTGTTAGTAAATTTGTGCACGCCGCATAAACCCAGCACAAAGACATTTGAATATGTAACGGCCATCATGGAAAAACACCTGCAGCCAAAACCGAGTGTGTTAGCCGAGCGATTCAAATTTCGCCAACGAAAACAAATCGGTAACGAAAGTATAGCAGAATATATGGCGGTTCTAAAAAAAAAGTCGAAGTCTTGTGAGTTTGGAACATGGCTGGAAGAAAGTATTCGGGATCAGTTCGTGTGCGGGATAAGTAGTGAGATAATAAGACAGCGTTTATTCGCCGAGGATAAATTAGACTATACCAAAGCGTATAGTATGGCCATGAGTATGGAGGCAGCCGAAAAAAACGCAGCAGTGGTCGACTGCGGTACTAAGTACTCGGAAAAGACGAACACAGCGAGTGATTGTCTAGCGATGGCGACAACAAGTCAAGGTCGAGTTCAAAGGGCGGCACAGTATAGACCAGCGGCGGCGGGAGCGGGCGGTGACAGGCGTCATGCCGCGTGGAACGAGCAGCGGCGCGGCGGCGGCCGCGGCGGGGCGCGCAGGCCGACTCACGGGGCGTGGTCACCGGCAGCGCCCGCACCGGTGGAGCGAGCTCGGCGAGACCAACAATGCACTGCATGTGGAGGCCTGCATGATTCTACATGGTGTAAATTTACACGATACGTTTGTCGAGTATGCAACAAACAAGGACATCTTCGACGTGTATGTCCATTAGAAGTGGGACATCATCATCTGTATGAAGTTAAAGAGGCAAATAGCTTGTCGGAAGACGAGCGAAGCGACGAGGTAAGGACTGTCGACATAAATAATTTATCCATAGCGCAGTGTCCGCCGATATATATATTGTTGAAGGTGCACGGTATGGAGTTAAAGATGGAGTGTGACACGGGTAGTGCTATATCATGTATAAATTATGAAACATACAAAAAGTTGTTTAGCGATTTACGGATCGATTCCTGTAACTTGAGGCTAAGATACTACACAGGGGAAATAGTAAATCCTTTGGGGGTCATTAAGCCAGAAGTAAGGTATAAAAACAAGTGTAAAAATTTGGATTTGTATGTAATTAAAGGTGGAAATACTATATTAATCGGCCGACAGTGGATGGCCGAATTGAAAGTACAATTATTTACTAACCTCACTAACGGGGTAGTATCTGTTAATAGTTTACAGAACAATAAGTTTGATATGTCCGAATTTAGTTCCAGATATTGTGAGGTGTTTGAGGACGGTTTGGGTCGATTCACCGGAGGCGCGGTAAGCATCCACGTGCGCCCGGGTGCGCGGCCGGTGTTCATGCGCGCGCGCCCGCTGGCGTATGCGCTGCGCGAACCGGTGGAGCGTGCTCTGGACCAGCTCGTGCGGGACGGCATCCTCACGCCTGTGGACCGATCAGATTGGGCTACGCCGATCGTACCAGTGGTAAAAAAGGACGGTACTATCAGAATTTGTGCTGATTATAAAATTACTTTAAATAAAGTTTTGGAAGTGGATCGTTATCCCTTACCGCGAGTAGAGGATTTGTTATCTCGTTTACATGGAGGGGAATATTTCAGTAAAATTGATTTATCGCAAGCTTATGCGCAATTAGAACTAGATGAGTCTAAAAAATACACGGTTATAAATACGCATAAAGGTATGTTTATGTTCAATCGCTTAGTGTACGGGTTGTCTTCGAGTCCCGGAATATTTCAAAGGCGTTTAGAACAATTATTTGCCGATTTGCCCAGTGTGGGCGTATTTTTAGATGATATTATTATCACGGGGGCTTCAACTCAAGACCACATCAGTAATTTGTACAAAGTCTTTGACCGATTACAATCGAGTGGTCTCAAGGTAAAAAAAGAAAAATGCAGTTTCTTTTCTAAAAAAATAAGTTATTTAGGGCACATAATTAGCAAAGATGGGGTGCAAACGTGTGCCGAAAAAGTCAAAGCTATAACTGATACACCCGCCCCCTCAAATGTATCGGAGCTGCGATCATTTATCGGTATGACAATGTACTATGCCAAATTCGTTAAGAACGTCAGTACAATTCTTTCGCCTTTGTATCGACTGCTCCGGATTGATGTACCTTTCAACTGGTGTGACAAGTGTGAAGATGCATTCAGAAAGGTTAAGCAGCAACTAGCTTCAAGTGAGGTACTGATGCATTATTCGCCAGACCTACCGCTCGTGCTGACGGCCGACGCCAGCAGTGTTGGGGTCGGCGCTGTACTGTCACACATAACAGCTGCCGGGGAGCGGCCGATTGCGTATGCGTCGCGTTCATTAGGCACCGCCGAGCGGGCTTATTCGCAAATAGATAGAGAAGCGCTCGCCATTGTTTTTGGCATCAGAAAATATCATCAGTATTTATACGGGCGTAAGTTTGTGTTAAGGACAGATCATAAACCATTAACATACATTTTCGGTGATAAGGTAGGCATTCCCGTAATGGCAGCATCGAGGTTGCAGCGGTGGGCAATACTATTGGCAGGTTATAATTACGAAATAGAATATGTGTCATCAAAGAAAAATTGCGCCGATGCCTTATCAAGACTACCTCAAAGTAAACAGCCGAGTGAGAGTACGGAGATCACTTATGTTAACTTTGTGGAGGATTTTCTTCCCGTGAAACACGACGAAGTTAGGAAACAGACGATTAAAGATGTATTGTTAGGTAGGATACTTCTATACGTGCAATCTGGTTGGCCGTCATCGTGTGCAGAGGAGTCGATAAAACCATATTTTTCTCGACGTCATGAATTATATGTTGAACGCGGCTGTTTAATGTGGGGATACCGGATGGTAATACCGCAAATCTTACGGAAGGATGTACTAAAGCAATTACATATTAGTCACATGGGTATCGTCAAAACAAAGTCATTAGCGCGCAGTTACGTATGGTGGCCGAACGTTGATAGTGACGTAGAATCGTTGTGCCACAGTTGTGAGACTTGTGCGATAGAGGGCGCTGCACCACCGCGAGCGCCGCCGCAGCCTTGGCCTTATATCACACAGCCGTGGAGCAGGGTACATATCGATTTCTTAGGGCCTTACCATGGTAGCACATACTTGATTTTAATTGATGCAAGTTCCAAATGGTTGGAAGTGTTCGAAATGTCGCGTACAAATGCAAATCAGGTAATTCGAGTTTTACGTAGCACTTTTGCGCGATTTGGTCTTCCGGTGGAATTAGTGTCAGATCAGGGCCCCCCTTTCACTAGTGTAGAATTTTGTTCTTTCTTAAAAAAAAATGGCATACGACAATGCTTTTCACCAGCATACCATCCTTCTTCAAACGGTGCCGCGGAAAACGCAGTAAAATTATGCAAATCTGCTATTAAAAAAGCCTATAGAGATAACAAAGAAATAGATGCCGCATTACAAACGTTTCTTATAAATTATAGGAACACAGTCCAATGTACGACCGGGGAGACACCAGCGATGTTGTTACAACGACGGCCATTACGTACTCGCTTAGATTTGTTGCGCGCAGACCGCGCACTTGACGATCGGGTGCGAGCAGCACAACAACGACAGGTACACAATTCAGGAGGCGTTTTACGAGATTTAGCCCCACAAGACGAGGTGTGGACAAGAAACGGTACTTCAGGGGATAAATGGTCGAAAGGTACAATCCAAGCTAGAGCAGGGTCGTGCGAATATATTGTAAATAACGGTGAGGGACGGCTCATTAGAAAACATATAGATCAGGTAAAACGTAGGTCTCGTTTATCCGACTTCATGGGTTCTGATAGTACAGTCACAGAAAGTTTGCCACTGTCACCAACTCAAAAGTCACAGGCGGAAGATGTGGTTCCGATACCTGATGGTCAGAGGAAGGTAAATAAGACAAACCTAGGGAGTGAAAGCGAAAAAGAAAGGCTAGATACTGAATGTGATTCGGAGGTGGTATTGAGCCCCGAACTTCCACCACCATCATCACAGCCGGAGGATCGACCCAAACGTACTCGTAAGCCCGTAACAAGATTTAGAGTAACATAAACATAACATAAATACAGACTGGTTAGTTATGTAATGTAAATTGTACCTAATTGCAGATGTATTAATAAAATAAAATAATAAATGTTATATTAAATAATTCCGAGACTAAGTGGTGAGGTGTGATGTATTAGTATTAAGGTAGATGTAAGTGCAAAAGTATATATTAAGAATATGTGGGTAGGGGCTAAAATGTACGGGAGCGCTTGTGTAATTAGTGCTTATGTCAGTCGGAATATACTCGTGTAACTGTAATCAGCTGTTTCATTTCTGGACTCTGTATCCCGACATCCTGGTGTATTACTTACCAAATACTTACAAAGAAAGGCATTTTGGCACAATTTACCTATTAATGACTCGTCAGTCGATTTGACCAATGATGGGCAAATATCTCCAGCTGACTAGAGCTATTCAGCTGATACAGACATTACCGTAACATTTATTTTGTTTCTTTTTTTTAATTAATAAACGAATTCATTCAATAACTCATTATTTTATTTATATACCCTACAGTTACTAGAATTAAGTCAATGAAATATGCTAAGTTCCATGTCCCATAAACCATTACAAAACCTAAGCAAGTGCTCTTACTATGTTATGAAACTAATTGCTACATGAACATTTACTATGTCGTGTCAATTATCAAAGTTAGTAAGGGTTTTAAAATATGTAATATACACATGTATATTTTATTTTGTAGTACTATGTGTTCATCATTTATCATTTTTTACAACCAATATCATGTTTTTTACCTATCATAAATACTTTTCATAGGCTGACCTATTTTACGTTTATGCGCTCTCCTGTAAAATTTAGTTTCAAGTCCTTACTAGGTTTTGAAATGGGGCAGCCGTGCTGTTCTGGATTTTATGTCTGCTTTGAAGAATTGTTGAATATAAATAATATCTATGACTTCTGCGCCTTGCAACACTAGCACATCTTAAAAATTTTCTCTCTACTGTGTGACATTGTAGTGACCGGCTGCATACTTTTATGTTTTACACAATAAAATTAATCCTGCTAATTAGTGATTATAATTTACCCAAACCCATCAGGTTATGGACCCAGAAAGTTCAGAAAATTGAACAGTGCAAAAATTCGTAACAAAAACAGTGATAAAAGACATAACGTGCTTACTAACCTCAAATCAACAACGTGCTATTTTTTCTTTGGAACTTTTGCAACATATTTCTATCTATACTGAGTGAATTCATTAAAAATGGCAACAAACAACCAATTGACGTTAATTGAATAACTGTCTGGTCGTGAAAATTACGCAACTTGGCGGTTTGCAATGCAAACATACCTACAGCATGAAGAGTTGTGGGACTGCATAGAATTAGACTCGGCTACAGATCCGAAACGAGATACTAAGGCAAAAACAAAAATCATACTCTCAGTTGATCCCACTAATTATGTGCAACATACAAGAGGTACGCACCGCCACAGATGTATGGAATAATTTGTCAGCAACTTTCGACGACTCTGGGCTAACACGCCGCGTTGGTCTGCTGCGTGATCTGTGTAATACTTCACTAACGGGATGTCAAAACGTATAATATGTAAGCAAAATAATAAGCACCGCTCATAAGCTCAGGAACTAGGCGTGTGCCTAGCCACTCAGACCTGAGAGTAGTGTTACTACTCTCAGGTCTACCAGAATCATATCAACCAATGATTATTGCTATTAAAAGCTCAGGCAGGAGAATTACTTCAGATTCTGTGAAAGCAAAACTATTACAAGATGTCAGACAGTGGAAAATGATACAAAAGCATTTGCTGTCAACAAAAAGTTTCAGAAATATGGTAAAAAGCAGTCTCCTTTAGACTGCTTTTTACCTAACTGCTTTGTTTTTTTTTTATATTTCTGAAACTTTCAACCACGGTGCTACACTTGTAACAAATATGGACACAAAAGCCCAGAATGCAAGTAAAAAAACATACAACAAAAATCAAACAGTTCTTCATATGCTGCTGTGTTCATAGCTACATCTACACAGTGTGAAGCATGGTATGTGGATTAAGGGGCATCATCACACATGGTTAAAGACAAAAGTTTGCTTCAGAATGAGACTACCTCTGCTATCAGGAATATAAGAGTAGCAGACAATAAAGTATTATCAGTGCAAGGCTCAGGGCAAGTGAGCTTAACACGTCAAACGCCATGGGGGTCACCGGTGACCTCACCCTTCCTCTATCATAGCGCCATGGGGGTCACCGGTGACCTCAACGTATAGTCATATTCAAACTACTTTTTCTCGCCGCCGGCCATACTGACTGTTACTTTATTCGTACTCCGTGACCGGCACGGCGCTGTAGAACTGTACTGCGCAGTGGGACAAACATAATTGAACAGGAATTGAAAAAATTGAAAGATAGCGAAAAAAGTAATCAAAATAAAAATTCAGGATATATAATTCAAATCAGTCTTTATTATTTAAACGAAAATTAGCAGTCTTTATTTTTTAACGAAACACAAACTATACAATCAGTTTTACTGAAAAATAAAATAAAGTTCTCATTAGTGACCATAATGACAAATTAGTGACAAACAACCATTAGAAATATAAATAATTAGCCATAATATTTGACAAAACATGCTGTAAAAGATGAGATAAGAAACCTTTTAGAGCATCAACATATTAGCGATGGACATAATTGAAACATTTTAGACAAAAGTGAGGCTCCCCCTCACATTGCACACAGTACGTACTCACTTTCTTAGCTTTATTCTTAGCTACTTTACGACCAAATTCCTGTACTGAATCTTTATAACATTGCAGGCAAAAACGACGCGTGTCTCTTACTTTTCCTTCCTTTAATTTTAGAACATGCTTGAGTCTTTTAGGTCTTTCATTGATAATTATTTCTTGGGAATCTACTGGCCGAGTCAAATAATCTATGAGAGCCCTCCTAAAGTCAACAATTGAAGATTTGCTCTGCTTATTTTCATTGTACATGACCCAAGCATTTACAACTGCCGTATTTAGAAGTAGTTCTATTGCCAATTTTCTATACCATTTTACGGTTTTCCGCAATGGCGAAGAATAGGCACCCATCTGGTCACTCATGTCTACAGACCCTTTCGATTTATTATAATCCAAAATAACTTTTGGTTTACGAATCTGTTTGCCTTTTTTCACCACCACAGCAATTTTGTCGGAATGCTTTGTCGAGAGCATAAGCACGTCCCTCTTATCTTTCCATTTAAGCACTGTTACTCCATCTTCATTCTCCATAGCCATTGTTTCACCTTTTTGCAGTTTCGAATCAACAACAGCCTTAGGCAATCCTCTTCTGTTTTTTCGTAATGTACCAATTAAATGGGTTTGCTTCTCCAATAACCGATAAGCCAGTTCCAAGCTAGTGTACCAATTATCAGTTGCTAATGTGTGACCTTTGTCAAATATATTTTCACATAGCGCCATCACCACATTGGTTGGCGTAGTATTTATTGCGTCAATGTTTTTCCCACTATACAAATTAAGTTTGCAAGTATATCCGGGAACAGTACATAACTTAAATAGCTTCATGCCATACTTGTGTCGCTTACTTTTATTGTATTGCCTGAATATTATTCGACCTCTGAAAGGTACTTGGCTTTCGTCCACACAAACATCTTCTTTAGGCGAATAATATTTCTGGAAAGTAGCATTGAGAGCATCGATTAAAGGTCTTATTTTGGCAATACGATCGTTTCTGTCGGCAGATAAATTGTCGCTAAAGTGTAGGTATTGCAGTAGTAACTCGAAGCGGTTCCTACTCATAACGGTGGCTGGAAAAGTTTGTCCAAGTATCTTGTCTTTGCTCCAATAATAAGCTAATTTCGGCAGCTTTACTACGCCCATAAACAAGACCAGCCCAAGAAACTGTTTTATTTCTGTCTTGTTTGTTGGCTTCCATGAATGAGACCTTGATCCAGGCTTTGTTTGCCTGGCTGTGATGTTTTGACTTGCGAACAAATTTGTCTGCTCAGCAATCATTTCAAAAATTTCTTCAGGCAACAATAGATCATAATACTTGTCAGGGCCAGCTTCTTTCAGCAAATTAGAATATGGGGGTTTCATACCCTCAAACTCGGTGAAAGGAATCACTGATGGCTGTCGTCTTTTTGGCCTCGACCATTTTGAGGAAATACGGTCATTTTGTGATATATTGGCGGCAACAAAATTTTCAGCCGATTCACTGTCACTATCACTATCACTCGCGATAACCAAACGTCTTTTCTTTTTCGGTAATTGCATGGGTTCACTATCCGATTCTAGGAGAGAGTCATTGTTTATAGAAGCGTTCGAAAAAGAAATTTCTAACGCGTTGATTTGCTTCCATTCATCCTGCGTAAATTCGAAGTCCTCCATAGCTAAATCCATATCTAAAGGTTCGCACATTAACTATTAATACTCGCAATAAGAAAATGATGACAGCTAAGATAGTAGGAACGTAATTTAACTAGTAACACACGTTCTATCACCGTAAGCGCGAGCGCACTACTGGTGTAGCGGGTGGCCGGGCGGCGGGGTGGGCGGCGCGGCTCCTGGTACTGGAAAATATATTTTCTGTATTTGTGCGCCATGGGGTGCACCGGTGACCTCAGCTATGTATTTGACTGTAACTATCTAACCCATATACAGAATTGAATAAAACTTATTTTCTATACGTATCGTAACATAATAAACAAATTACGACCAAAAGTATTTTTACGATTTTTAATTTTTTCTATCGGCGTTTAACGTGTTAAATACTTACAATGATAAAGGGCAAGAAAATAAGGTACTGTTTACAAATGTGTTATATGTCACGAGAGTTAGCAACTAACTTGCTCCCAGTTAGTCAAATTATTCACAGTGGGGGCCAAGTAAGATTCAACAAGACTGGCTGTACTATTCTGAACCACAAAAATCAGATAGTAGCAACAGCTAGTATTATTAACAACATGTACCGGCTAAATATGCCTGGTGGAGGCTATGCATGCATGTCTGATGTTGAAAATCAAGATATCTTCCTGTGGCACCAACGAATGGGACATCTCAATTTCAACAGTTTAAAGAAAATGTCTGAAACCACTGACCATGTAATTTTCTCAGCAAAATCAGAAAACATGACATGTGTCACCTGTAAGGAAGTTAAGCAGACACGATTATCTTTTAGAAGTGAAGGGATCAAAGCTAAGCGTCCGCTTCAATTGATCAGATATTTGTGGCCCTATGGAAACACAAACACTAGGAGGTGCCAAATACTTCATCACTTTTCTTGATGACTTTTCAAAGAAAATGTATATGTATTTTCTCCGGAATAAGTCAGATGTATTGGAAAAATTCGAAGAATTTAAACATGAAGTAGAAAATCAACTCGATGCTTGTATAAAAATGCTCCGAACTGACAATGGCCTGGAGTATGTCAACAAGAATTTATCTGATTATTTGAAAGCTGCGGGTATCATACACCAAACGAGCACACTATACACCCCTGAACAGAATGGCACTGCAGAACGTATGAATCGATAATTGAAAGAGCAAAATGTATGCTACTTACAAAAAAAAATTCAACTACGCGCTTCAACCAATTTCAGTTTCATTACATTCAGCGAATTTTTGACGTAAGTAGTTGTGGTTTTTTCTTACTTTTAGTCTTAAGGCATTTGTTATAAAGTATGTATCTGGCCTTGTCATACATCAAGCACCCAACTAACTTTCTACATTTATTTTCTATTGATGTTCTCTCTGACATTTCTCTCTTGAGAATGTGAAAGTTAAAGTTCTTATCAATTGGTAATGATAAAAGTTTTACAATTAGACATATTATACTGTAATAACACATTTTCTAAATAACCCCTTATCTATGTTTTGATTAATCTCTATTCCCAGATATTTACTTATTACTCCCATTTTTTGTCATTTTTAATGTTTTACATAATATATCCTTCAATTTATACAATTCTTCTTTATCATTTCCAAAATACAAAATGTCATCGACATACAATAGTAAATATGTATTTTTATTTTTGAAATATAAACAGCTGTTGGAGTTCCCCTATTCGTGTAAAGAGGCAGCCAGGAACGTCTTCAATTAATTATTTATTTGAACTTATGAAGAAAACGTATATTTAAATAAAACAATTGTGAACGAATATACAACCGACATTGTCAAACGAGTTCAGTCGACATTAACGAATTGAAGTTCGGCTATAGTGCTGCCACCGTATGTAGAAACGTATTGAACGCGCGTTGTTCACACCGGTTAGTAGACGGCGACTCTTGTCGCTAGATGGCGATAGTTGTAACGTCTTGAACAACAGAAATTCTTATCTGAATTTTTTTTAACCCATTGATAGCATAACAGATTTGAAATGATCATTCCAGTATTTTGGAGACCTTTTTAAACCATAAATGGCTTTATTAAGTTTAACATACTTATAATCAATAGACTCAGTTCCTTCAGGTAACCTTAAGTACAACTCTTCATCAAGTTTTGCATTTAAAAAAGCTCTACATACATCCATTTGTTTAATCTCTAATCCAAGTTTAGTAGCGCCTGACACAAAAATACGAAATGTATTAAGTTTTGCTACTGGTGCATACACATTATCAACATAACCTTGTTCAAAGCCCCTTGCCACTAACCTAGCTTTGTAACTATCCTCTTTTCTCTTCAAGACCCATTTTGAGCTTATTACTTCTTTGCCTTCTGGTATTTTATCTATTTTTTGTAGTTTTGATAAGTACGTTGACAAGTCCCCGTCTTCATATTTGTATTGAATAAACCGCTGTTGTAGCATCAAGGTGCTCGTTGCAGAACTTGCTTCATAAACGTTATTGAGCTTTTTCCACATAGCCTCCGCCGTCTCGCATGTCAGCACATAGACTATGGCTGCCTCACTTAGCCTGGACACAATAATAGTTTGTGCCTTCGCATCACTTGACGCCCAAGTCTTGACATTGTCGGCTTGCTTTTCCATGCCATTCACTACTGAGAACAGTTCAGCCCCTCTCAGTATGACTGTAACCTGGAATTTCCAGACGCTCCAATTTTTCTGCCCTTCCAGCTTGATAACTGGTGATGCTGTGGAATCCATCTTTAACGCGTGCCAATTTTTTGACACCGCTTGCAACAAATCGCACAACTCCCGTGCGTAGTGATCACGACGCCGATCTGCCGTTTTTATACAGTTTCCACAGGAAAAATTAATCCTTCCCAATCTGCAGTTTTTCCCCTCTATTTCTATGTCTCAAGCACTGGGCCCATAACCTGTTAAAAGGTCTTGGAAGGAGAACACAGCAACACTTAACTTTATTTGTGAATAACTTGCAAATTACAAAAAGAGCGGCCACCATTAAACAACTATAAACTGAAACAGGAAAAGGAAAAAGTTATTAAAGAAAAGGATGCAATGAGAAAAATGTTCATAAGGCAAATAAATAAACAACGAAGAATACAAGCAAAACCATCAACAGGCGAGAAAATGGATAATTTGATAAAATCAATCGACGAAGACAAACGAGAAGAAGTAAAGAAAAAATATTATTTGGAGAAATCATATCGGACAATTTAAGAAGATAGATTTAAAGTTTTAAGAAAGAAATAAAAACAAGTTTTTAGCGATATAGTCATGAGGGACACAGACCGATTCAAGAAGCACAAGGTTTTAGGTAAAGCGTCAAAATTTACAGTGCGAGATCAAAATAAAATATGTCACAGCAATGAATCAAACATGGATACAGAGAGTAAAACAAACAAGACGTAGAAGAGTTTTTCGAAGATGACTGCAATACTAAGATTTCTCCTGATAAAAAAGAATTTATCACACGTAATTCAAGCTTCACAAGCTTCACAAAAAGTCCCGAGGAGTCGTCTAGGTATTTATGGCTTAGCCAAAGAAAACACCAAGCTCAGGACGAGAAGTATTTATTTGATATTTACATGTGGAAGATCGTGTAGTGGTGGAAAATCTTAACATCGTGATTCATAAATATGACGTCACGGCATAGTGGCATCTGTTATCAAAATGCGGTATTAAAACTAATCTAAATGACAAATGGTGACTGACGTATCACAGACTTAACATACCGCCCACCATGGACAGAATGTTCATAACTAACAGGCTACTCAAAATAAAACAAATTGTTACAAAATACAAATGAACTAAAGTTATCTTAATCTAATATTTGAGTATGTATAACATCAATAAACATGTATCTCCAAAAAAATTAGTTGTAACTGGTAAAATAATAAGTCTAGATACAGGTCTCTTTATTACAGAACCCGTTCATTTTAATGTGACAACACGCGTAAGATTGTCTGTACCAATATGCTTGTCAATTATTATGCCGTACAACCATCTTGCCGGTGGAAGATCATTCTCCTCCACTAATACTACATCTCCTAGGTTCAGGAATTGTATGTGCCTAAAAAAAATTGTCTTCACTTTGCTACTATTAGCAGTGGAGGAAAAATAAGTGAAGAAGTCAGAATTGTAAAGAAAAAAATCACGCATTACCTCATTTTTTGATGATTCTGATGATGAAAATATTTTTTAATTTACCAATCCCAAAGAATTGACATATAGAACTAAGAAGTTGAGTTTTTTTTTGAACATGCTTGAGGTTGTTTTTCGTTAAATATTTATTTTGTATTCATAAGAGAGATTATTTATCTGCCCTGTATTAAAACGCAGTAATATTTTTGGTGGTATGACATAACTGCAATTAAAAAAAATTATAACTATGGTTTCGACAAGAAACAAGAGCTTGCTATAACTCTAGTGATTTTGAATAAGTACATATGTTATCAAGCAGATATTATTAAGCAGGGCAGTTATGTTTCATAATTTATATAATTACGTTACATTAAGTAATTATAATTTTATTATTTAATTCACCTCGTAGAGTCTTAAGTAAGACATGACTGATTACTATAATTTGCAAGAGTTTTTCGATGATAATTTAAAATAATATTATTATTCTATTTTAGCTATGTTTAATTTCTAATTATTTATATTTTCTTATTTTTTTTTTTACCTGCCTAACCTAATTTGCTGCGCCCTTACAGGGTCATGTTGATACTTTAACATATGTAACACCTTGTACCTACACATGAAGCAATAAACGAATTTGAATTTGATAACTAAACTTATTTGATTTGCGATAGGAGATTGAATATTTTTTTTGTTATGTTTTAAAGAATAAACTCTGATTGTGTTAAACATTTAGGAGTTTCACTACGTGATCGAATCAGAAACGAGGAGAGCCGTAGAAGAACCCGGGTCACTGACATAGCCCGAAGAATCGCCAAACTCAAGTGGCAGTGGGCATTGCTCGAAGAACGGATGGCCGTTAGGGCTTGAAGGTTCTCGAGTGGCGACCGCGAACTGGAAGACGCAGCGTGGTGGCCCAAGACCGGTCGTTGTGGAAATCTTTGGGGAAGACTCCCCCAAAGATTTCATTGTCCAGCAGTGGACGTCCTCTAGCTAATATGATGATGATGATAATGATGTGTAAAACTTACGAGATTTTATTTACTTCATCTAATGATATAATCCAGCATTTTTTATGTATTTATCTTAGACTAATTTCGTTACCAGCAATTTTTTTTCATTACCTTAGTCCCTAATTTCATTAACTGTTGGGAATCCAACATTAATACTGCCCTGCAGACACTAAAACGCAGTAAGACGTATTTTAACGTTTTTTACTTTATAAGTGTTCTGAAAAGGCGTGTTTGTCATCTTTAAAATGGTTCTTTTGAAATTTTTGTAAGTTCACTGGAAGTATTTTAAATTTTCACATTACCTTTTTGCATTTTGTAGTAAATGTACAGAATTTTACGAAAACACGCGGTTTTACTATATAAAACGCAGTAAAGTCACTTACTGTGTATTTTTTACACGATTTTCAAACTAAAATGCAGTATGATTCAATTACTATCGTGGTTTATTTGGTACATGTCCTTTGCTTTGTTCTTTTACGTCACCAAATAAAACTCAGTAAATTTCCCCTCTATACAATGACTTTTTACTGCATTTGGAAACATGACAATATTTGAAAACATTTACCAGTTAAAGTGCAGTAAATCCTGAACCAACTTAATTTTATTCTGTATGAACAATTACATAATATGTTATAAAACTACCTAAAATGCAGTATCAATATACTATACTGCGATTTATATGGTACTTTAATTTGTACCCTTTAGATAAATACTACTAATTAAATAGCATTAACTGTATATTTACTGCATTTTAATTAGTAGTATGATTGAAAACTTTTGAATTATAAACAAACTAAGATGCAGTATTAATGAACTTACTGCGATTTACCTAGTGCTCATTTTGTGATCGTTTTCTAAATTACTAGGTAATTTGCAATATTTGAATACTCATACTGCGTTTAAGTTGGTAATCCGCTACATTATAAAGTGAGAGTGAACTGAAACTATGACACTTACTGCGGTCGGTGCTGTCGGTTCATCGATCGTACGACGATCGATCGTACGACCGTCGATCGTCTGTTCAGTCGCTTCCGAAAAGTAGTCGGGTGAGGACGTGTCGTCGCGTCGGCGCGGTATTATTATTTCTTGCGACCGACTTGGTAAGCATTTTTTAACTATGTATTATGATTTATGTGTGAATAATCAAGCTCTGCTTAGTTTGGGATTAGATGTGTAATGAAATGTGAAATAGATGTGAATGTGTGACAATATTATTATTATTATAATCCTGTTAAAATGCAGTCGCGGACCTTTTTTGCGCAACAGAAAACAAGGGTTTAATCGCGTCTGCGCTATAGGTAACCAAGGTCATTGTGCGAAATTCGCGACCGAACTTTACAATAATAATAATAATATTGGATGTTTTAAAATATAATAAGAGGAATATAATATTCAGTATTATTATTATTGAGTGAATAAAAGCTTGTACTATGGGTATTAGACAACTAATAAACATACTTATATACTTTTTTTTTAAATATATACATAATTATTATATATAGAAACACCCAAACTTTCGAAACAAATATTAATTAATCACACAAATATTTGTCCCCGGTGGGAATCGAACCCACAACCTCTTGATTAGCAGTCGCACTATACGACCCCTAGACCAACAAGGCAGTCAGTTATTATTCACACTTCTTTAATGACAGAGAGCGGTGGAGGGAGGGTAGGGACGCCTTTGTCCTGCAGTAGGAAAATATAGGCTAATAATAATAATATCATTAATGCGAAAGATTTTGTGTGTATTTGGTGTGCGTGTTTGTGTGTGTGTATGTGTGCGTATTTGTTTCTTACTCTTTCACGCTTTGACGGCTGAACTGTTTTTGATAGAATTTAATAGGTATATGGATAGTTAGTGCATCTGTAGCGCTGTTAAAATGAAGGCGCCCGAAGCTAAGCCAAAAGTAAATAATTTTGCTTTTTTTTATACTTAAGTGTTTAGTTAAGTTCAATTATAATAATATAATTGCAGACAGACAGAGATATATTCAAGAATGAGTCGCAGAGAAAAAATTATGTTGCTGTTGCCGACTTCATCAAAACAGTGCTTGGCCTCTTCATCCAAGTCCACACCTGAAAGTGAGCTACCACAAACAACCACGAAGCTAGACTATGAAAATTCTTGGAACCATCATTACGTATCTCTAGAAGACATGGATGCTGTTAGGCCATTCGAATTTGATACCTCCTTTCGATATCACCTTAGTCAATACGACTTATCAAAATTTAAAACATCCGCATCCTCCGCCTCTGTCCCTCAACCTATGCAAATTGAACAAAAAAATGGGTTTTCTACAGATTTACAATGTCATGAATCTTTTATAGAAGACTCTGATGATTCGGTCAGAGATAAAGATTATATTCCTGACCAAACTGAATCTTCTCTTTCAGATGTTTCACAAAATGAGTCTGTAAATATAAATCGGAATATAAGCGAGCCAAAAAAGAAAAAGAGAAAAACTTTGTCACCAAAGATTAATGAACAGAGAATGAAACAAGTGCAAAAACATGCTATCAAAGAACCTTGTCCGAATTTATGTAAAAAACTATGTAGTTTAAAAATTTTACAGCACGAAAGAGAAAATATTCATAAACATTATTGGTCTCTCGATTGGGAACACCAAGGTATTTACATTAAGTCTTTAGTTGAAACTGTTGAATGTCAAAGAAAAAATAACCAAAGAGAAGCAAAAAAGAAGCGCCATGTAACATATAAATATTTTTTTGAGACTGATACCAAAATTGAAGTTTGTAAGACATTTTTTTTAACAACATTGGGTTTTGACAAGAAAAATGACCGGCGTATACATAATATCATGGCAAAAGATGTGACAAACCAGAAAGATAATAGTGATGGCAGAAATTTGAAGGTACGATTGATTGATAAAGAACTGTTAACAACCCATGTTAATTCTTTCAATCCATGTGTTCATCACTATCGTAGAGTACATGCTCCTAATAGAAAATACTTGCCTAGTGATATCACAATTACTGATATGTACAAACATTTTCAAGAAACTCATCCACATGTCAAAATTTGTTTTGAAACATACAGAAACCACATTACCAATGTCATGAACATTTCTTTTGCACGGCTTGGACACGAACAGTGTGAAATATGTGAAGAATACGGCCTCCATAACCCCATTCATGTAAAAAATGAACGTGACCCAACATGTGCAGTATGTAAAAATTACTCGGTACATAAGATAAAATATACTAATGCCCGTAAGATGTACGATCAAGACGCTAAGACCAAATGGGATCCGTCAAACATTTGCGTATCAGTGGACCTGCAAAAAGTAATTATGCTGCCGAGAATGGATACGTTCAAATCTTCCATATTTTGCCCAAGATTGGTGGCATATAATGAGACTTTTGTGCCCCTCGGAAAATTTACACCAACCAATCCCGTTTTCGCTGTTGTTTGGCATGAAGGAATCATGGGTCGACATCAAGAAGATATCGTAAGCGCGTTCAGAGCGTTTTTATTGAACAAGCGTGATGCGAAACGGGTTGTCATATGGCTCGATAATTGCTCCGCCCAAAATAAAAACTGGTGCCTCATAACGTTCCTCATTAGTTTCATCAATAGTTCAGAAAGTGGTGCAACTCAGATAGTACTAAAATATTTTGAACCCGGTCACACATTTATGTCAGCTGATTCATTCCATCACTTAGTAGAAAAGTCTATGAACAAAAAAGGCAAATTGTACGATTTCCAAGACTTTGTTGATGCAGTTACGAATGCAAACTCTGGGAAAGTGCAAGTAAAAATAATGGAGTCAACAGATTTTTTAAATTTTAAAGCGTTTATTAACCAAAAGAAATTAAATGATCTGTGTTGTAATATTTGGAGTTGGGAGAGTAGTAAATAAATTATTTGTAAAATATGAATTAGAAAAAGATGTTCACATGACAAGAGTGTTTATTCAAGTAACTAAGAATTTTTAAATTAAGAAGAAAAACATAACTAGGTACACAAATAAGTTTACACAACTGAGGTTACTTATACTATTACTACAACAGCTGCCCTTAATTGAAGTTGTGCAAGACAAAAAACAACACACAAACAGAAAACAAAATAATAATATTAAGTTTCTAGACCTAAGCTAATTGTACATCGTTTATGTACTATAGGCCCTAGTGGCTTTGTTAGGACATCAGCAGGCATATCACTAGTTTTCATATATTCTAACATTATAACGTTATCTGATACTTTTTCCCTAATAAAGTGAAAACGGGTATCAATGTGCTTCGTCCTGCTGTGGTGTACGGGATTTCGAACGAGATCAATGGCACTCTGACTGTCAGAAGCTAAATTAACTGACGAAAGTTTACCTGTTATCTCATAGATAAATCGACGCAAGTAACACACTTCCTTCGTGGCAGACGCTAGTGCCATATACTCTGCTTCCGCCGAGGATAAAGCAACAGTAGGTTGCTTTTTGGAGTCCCAAGATACAAGACCTCCACTCAACTTGAAGGCGTATCCAGTATATGACCTTCTATCTATCGTACAGTTGGCCCAGTCAGCGTCACAATAGCCCTTTAAGGGTTTTCCGCTGCTCCTATAAACCAACGAATAGTTTAGAGTACCCTTTAGGTACTGCAGAACTCTTTTAGCAGCATTCCAGTGTTCTTTCGTATAACACGTATTATACTGACTTAAGTAGCTCGTAGCGTAGGCAATATCGGGCCTAGAGTTTACCGAAAGGTACATTAGTCCTCCTATTAAATTCTGATAAGGATAAGACTCTCCATCTTGTCCATCAGTTCTCCTTACCATATCCTTTTTAACTAAAGGAGTATCCACTGTCTTGCAGTCTTTCATATTAAACTTATCTAGTAACGATAAAATATAATTTCTCTGATTTACTTTTATAGTATCGGAATCGTATTCAATTTGTAAACCTAAATAACATTTTAATAATCCAAGATCTTTCAGAGAAAAATATTTCGACAAATCTTTTTTGACAATGTCAAATGTCAATTCAGATTTAAAGAAGTTTTTTTTTTTTTTTTTTATGGAAATAAGGGGGCAAACGGGCAGGAGGCTCACCTGATGGTAAGTGATTACCGCCGCCCATGGACATCTGCAACACCAGGGGACGTGCAAATGCGTTGCCGGCCTAAAGATAATTATATCATCGACAAAAATACCTAATATAACAAGTTCTTCGCCAAAAAGTTTCGTATATACGCAAGGCTCAGAAGGAGTTCCTGTAAAACCTTTTATTAGCGTTTCGTTCAACTTTTTGTTCCAAGCTCTTGGCGCTTGTTTAAGGCCGTAAAAAGATTTACGCAACAAACAAACCATGTTATCCTGGCCTTTTGCTTTGAAACCAAGGGGTTGCTCCATAAAAACTTCTTCTTCTAAGTTTCCATTAAGGAACGCGGTATCAACGTCTAAGTGTTTCATTCTTAAGCCCATCTCTGCAGCTGATGCAAACAAGGTGCGGAGAGAAGAATGACGAATCACTGGCGCAAAAGTCTCGTCGTAGTCTACGCCTTTAACTTGATTAAAACCTTTGACTACAAGTCTGGCTTTATATTTAGTGACATTACCATAAGAGTCCTTTTTAAGTTTATAAACCCATTTACATGGTATGACCTTTTTGTTTGGTCTATCTACTAGTTCCCATGTGTGGAGTTTTATCAGAGAGTTGTACTCATCAGCCATTGCTTGGTGCCACTTATCAGCATCATCAGCATGAGTAGCTTCATAATATGTCGTAGGTTCATTTGCATCATCCCACAGAGAGGTATTTGGCCCTAAAAGTCGGACAAAAATATTTTTTGCGTTTTATAGTATTATTAAAGTATTTCGTTCTATTTTGAGGCATAATAGAGTAAAAAAAAAGCCATACATTATTCTTAACAAATTTTATTTTTAATTTTCATCATCTTCAGAGTCATTTTCAATACTAATATTGCAAATATCATTTTCCTCCAAAAGATTCATGGTATCCGCTGAAAGAGGACTCTTTCTTTTATGTTTAGTGTTCCTCATTCCCGTCAGCAAGGAATCTGATGTCAAGAGCAACCTATTTAAAACGTCTGTGTTGCAGGCTACTCTCGAAAATGTTCGGGCGTATTTTAGCCGAAACGCTCGGATGTGCTTATTGCGGGCTTCTGCAGCTTCTTCAGACAGTTGCCCGATTGGCAGAATCGCCTCCTTTATCACGGCTGCCCCATGACTCAACACCTTATGTAATGTCGGCGACATTGGATGAAACTTGTACAAAGAACCGTACAATTCAGCAGTTTCTTTGCAGTAAATTTCGAATTTTTGGATGTTAATTTTTATCCCGCAGCACATGGTGTCTAGGATGACTTTTAATCGGTAGATTAAATTCTGGTCAATCCCAGTTATTTCTGCAGCTTTCTCGTATTCATCGAAAAATCGCCTGCTGGTATTCCCATCATTTGTGTTTCCAAAGTTAGCCTTTGGAATATCTACTAGTAATCCTAGTTGTTCACGAAACTTAGTTTGGATTTCTTTTTTTCGTGTCTCCACTAGTTTCTTCTCTTCGGCAGTCAGGCGAGCCCTCCACTTCATGACTGGTAATTTATAAGCTACATGCAGTATGCTCTCGAAAAATCTTATTCGAGCGTGCAGCAAAGATAGACCAAATCGCATGTTTTCCGTATTGCAGGGCCTTTCTTTTGTGAGGTCGTTGAAATCGGAGGATGTGGCGCCACATATATAACATCTCATGGTTGACTTGGTATGGGTTGCTGCGTTACATACCTTGCCGTCCACCATGGTAAAAACTATTTTATGTTTGACGGATATGTCGTCGATCTTGGTCTTGCTCAGTTCTTTCATTTGATTTTCTACGTACTCGATTTCCTCATTAGTCACGTCAGTGTTTTCTTTCACAAATCGTAAGCGTATTGGTTTGCAATATCGTGGTGATGACGGAGTTGGGTTTTGCCATATATTTTTTTTTTCCGTTCCATAGACTAGTTGGAGTGGAACGACAGAACTTTGAAAAATGTTGGCGTCGGAATCAGTCTCATTTGCAAATTTCATTTTATATTGAATCTGCTGAGATCCGTCACAGCCCCATTTGCTGATAAGTTGCTCCAAGACCTCCTCACCAAGATGCAATAATAATCGCTTGATCGTGTGATCCATTAAGCTTTGTACCCTTACTTCGGCACAGGTCTCAGTTATGCTGTGGATTTCGGGGTAACATTCTTTCTTCAACTTCTTTAGAATCGAATAGCATGGGTAAAAGCCTGGATTCGTGTCTCGAACCACTTCGTATTGGGCCTGGGTAAGCCCAGCTTCAACAAACATAAACAGGGAACGAAGGTGTGCCAATTTCGTTGAAACTTCTTTTTCTTGTTCAGCTGCTTGTTCTTTTATCGCTGCTGCATATTTTTTTGCTTTCCGGGGGCTTCTGGTAAGGACCTTTACGATTTTTGATGCTTCGACTTCGCCAGTTTCTCGCAATTTCATTTGTGTTGCGTATGCCAGCACATCTAAGTCAGATGTTCGAAGATTTTCAGTTTTTCGCCTTTTATTCCTTTCACATAAGTCTGAAAACGACTTTTGAGGTCTACCTGGACTTAATCCTATAACAAAATATAAACCTTTAGTCACTGATAAAATTCCATGAAATATAATAATGTTCGAAACAAAAGAATTGTTAACGTAAATAGGTACCTGCTTTTGGTAGCGATATGGTGCCCTTGAGCCATTCTTTGTTCGCTTCTAGGAATCTGGCTTTGGTATTGCGGGCAGCTGACCATTTCTGCTTGAATTGGTGACGTATAATTGACAACTTGTGCTTTGCATCGGCAATGTTTGGGTCATCTTCAGAGTATTGACGGAGAAGTTCCAACTCCATAAATTCCAACTTTTCATTGAAATTTGAAGCATTGGAGCGTTCCATGATAGTTAGTAAATCGTTTCTAGTTAATACCCGCATCCCAGAAGAGCCTGGAAACAAAATAAACTAATTTTCATAAAAAAAAAACAACACGTGGTTTTTTGAGTCTATGCAAAAAAAATTGCCAAAAATGGAGGGGTGCGTTAGGGTGGCTGTTTTACGTATTTAAGAATACTATAGAGTCTATTCTAAAACAAACCATATAAATTTTTACTTAGAAATGTTCAGAAATACTTTAAAACGCTTAAAGATTTTTTTAAATGCGTATTTTATAGGACTTTTTAAGAATTAGTTACTAATGGACCTAAAGGTACGAAAACTCCCTCTTTTCATAAGAAAACTAAATAAAATAATAAGTACATACCTGGTTGTGTAAGATCCATAGTAGAAATTCAAAAGAAATTGACTTTTTCACCATAAATTTTATATTTGAAAACAATGAAATTTGAGCGTATCGAATAATTACACGACCACGGCAAGCGAACGGTAATTTCCGACTGAGCGCATGGAGCGGGGGAAAGGCTCTAGCGCGTCGGGTTCACGCTATTGGTAAGAGGAGATACCATTGTATTTCGAGGAATAATAAAAAATGGCGTCTAACTAAAACAAAAAAAATGGATTTCGCCCGACTTTTAGGGCCAAATACCTGTCTGCATCCGTCGACACATTATAAGAAAGAAAATCTGGTGGTTTTCTGTTTCTTGTAGGGTACCTCCTCTCCTCTACTAAACTAGGTGGCTCTTCATCTCCACTAGGAAGTCTCAGCTCAAATGATGGTTCTGGTTCCCTCATATTTGCTGATTCTTCTGTACTTTCTACATTTACGTGTAAAGTTGGCTCATCTATGCGATCGGTACTTTCTACACAATCGAAAAATTGACAATCGTCATGTTCAGGTTCCTTATCTTGATATAACAATATGGAATCTGACTGTACCACAGGCTCAGACTGCCTCTGCTCTTTCAACCCTGTAAAACAATTTTCAAAAAAGGTTGCATCTCTGCACGTAATAACTTTTCGTAGGTTAGCAGGATCCCTAAATATATAAGTATTTGGATTTTCTGAATCATCATCATCATCATCATTTCAACCGTTAGTCCACTGCTGATCTGATGCTGATTTTCTGAATAACCGATAAAAATTGCTTCCCTTGCCTTTACGTCTAATTTCTTCCTGTGACATGAAGGTATATGTAGAAGTGCTCTGCAGCCAAACACTTTCAAATGACTGAGGTCATTTCTACAACCACACCACCTGTATAGTTAAAGGTGGTTTTCTCGGGTTTATAATTATATTTATGCCTTTTAATAATGTTACAATAATTGTACTTCGTGAATCGTGATTTCGTTGTTCGATCGTTCTATTCTCGCGTGTTCGATTGTAATGGGGGTGGCGTCAGTATGACACAGCAGTTAAAGCGCCATCTGCCGGTGCAGAGCGAAACAAAGAGCAAAGCGTTATAGACTCTGCTCAGTGCCACGCGCCACACCGACAGATGGCGTTGAACACCACCTGTCCTCGGGAATTTGACCACCTAAGGCTCTGTGAGGAGACCAATTTTTTAGGTATACGGCAACTTGGAAAGCATCTTCCCAGAATGCTTTAGGCAGTGAGCTTTCTGCTAACATCGTCCTGGCCTTCTCTGTAATTGAGCGATGGGTACGTTCAGCTATTCCCACTTGTTGAGAGCTGTACGGCGCCGTCGTTTGATGTTGGATACCTTTAGAGGCAAGATAATCATCGAATTCCTTATTAACGAATTCCTTACCGCCGTCAGTCCTAACTGCTTTAATTTTCTTATCTAATTGATTTTCAACAAAGGTTTGGAAAATATTAAATTTATCTTTAACCTCTGTCTTGGAAGAAATAAAGTAAGCAAATATCTTCCTTGTATAATCATCAACAATGGTTAACATAAACCTATTCCCCTGAAAAGAGGTTTTAGACACAGGTCACAATAAATCCATATGGATCAGTTCTAAAGGAGAAGTAGCTCTATTATATGCTACCTTCTTAAAAGGTTTCCTTGCCTGTTTTCCTTCCACACAAGCGATGCAACTGTTTTTATCTACTACACTAAACTTTACACCTACCTCGTGATTCTTCAGTTGCGTCATGCCTATACGACACAAATGTCCTAACCTCTTGTGCCAGAGTTTGTAACTAACATTCTGACAGTCAGAGTGCACATCCTGTGTCAAATGATTACTTGCCACATTCTCGGGAACATTAGCAGTACCATCTACAACGTATAACCCACCACAGGGCGAGGCATGAAGTACCGAATGACCTGTAAAATTAAAATTATTAGATTTATAAAAGTTACATCCACTTTTATCAAAAATACAAACAAAACCTTTATCAACAGCTTTCTGCACAGACAATAAGTTAGCTTTTAAGTCGGGGACAAAAGCAACATCACTAATCTTGTTGATTACGTTTTCGGGTGTATTTATTGAAATGTCTCCTATGCCGCAGCATTTAATCTGCTCTCCATTTGCGACAGTAACACTACCTTTGTTTTGTATCGCAATGTTCTGAAACCAATCTTGTCTGAAACTCATGTGTTTAGTACAACCAGAATCTACATAAAATACCTCCTTGCTTGAGGGGCCAAAAGTTTTGAGAGCTGTAAACGTGGTGTTTTTAGCTTTCTCTGTATTGCCCTTCTCTTTGTTTCTCAGCGGACAGTCAGGTCTCTTATGACTCAGGTACTTTACACTCGTAGCAGACTATTTCCTTCTTCTTGAACTTAGGTTTCTTCTTCGCATGAAAGGCGGAATCTATAGATATAGCTGCATTTTTAGACATCTCATTTAGCAGTTTTGTCTTTACTAAGTCACTAGTCACGTCTACATTACAGTTTTCTAAAGCCATAATGAGAGGTTCATATTTTGGAGTGAGACCTCCCAAAAGTATAGCAGCAATAGACCCTACCTCTATGACTACTTCAATATCCGCAAGATCCTGTGCGGTTGATAAAACTGCATTAATATAGAGTTCAATATTTCCGAAATCTGACAGACTCAACCTGTACAGTTTTCGCTCTAAAGCAAGTCTTCTTCCCATTCCCTTATCTTCATACGCTTTTTGCAAATATTTCCATGCTTCGGCTGCAGTTTTTGCACATCTAACGTGAGTAATAGCTGCACCGTCAACTGTTAAGCATATTTTTGCAAGAGCTTTCTCGTCGTTGCGTACCTTGATCGAAGCAGGGGCCGTGTCACCATCCGGATAGCCACTAATTGTTACCCACAAGTCCTCGTGTAAAAGGTAATTTCTCATCTTAAACTTCCAAGAAGGATATCCATCTTTGTTCCGAAGACAAAATGATGGAATCGAAGATGAATTCGACGTAGAGGGATTCGACTTATTAACACTCGAAGCATCTCCAGTTTCAGGTGACATTTTGACTTATAATTTTTTTCAGTCACACAAGAAACTCAACTAATTACATTACTAATTCTATTTTAAAACTCTTCCAGAACTTCGTGCTGATAACGTGTTGTAATATTTGGAGTTGGGAGAGTAGTAAATAAATTATTTGTAAAATATGAATTAGAAAAAGATGTTCACATGACAAGAGTGTTTATTCAAGTAACTAAGCATTTTTAAATTAAGAAGAAAAACATAACTAGGTACACAAATAAGTTTACACAACTGAGGTTACTTATACTATTACTACAACAATCTGGAAGGAAATAGAGTCTATTTGAAAGATATAGTGGAGATTATGACAATGAAAGGGGAATTTTGCATGTTTTATAAAACTGATTATGAGGCTTCCGAATACAAAAGACTTAACTGCTTAAAATCAAAGAATATACCAAAAGCATCAGCTTATTCTACCCCACGAGGTGTACTTTTAAAACGGAAACAAAATATAATAAAAGTTTTGGGTCCATTGATGCCAGTAAATAGGTTAAAATTTTGGCAAGAACTGGCTGTATCTGATGAACAAGCTGGGGTTGCTGACCAAGACTTTTTTGACACTGACCAATGAATATTATCGCAATAAGTGCATTCCAAGAAGACTGAAATGATGACTCAAATGATGATGATTCATTATTCTTACTTATAAAACTATTATATGTTAATTTTTTAATATTTTTGTTCCTACTAGTTTTGTTGTTAATGTTCTTTTGTTCCTACTAGTTTTATTTTTATGTTCTTTTGTTCTTACTTATTTTATTTCTTATCGTTTTACATTCAAAAATGTGCCATAATATAATGTAGACTGAATAGTATTTAATCTGGTCGAAAACGACTAGCATTAAAGTCATTCCGCAAATCATTAAATGATAGGGCGTGAGCTTTTTAGTAAATAGGTATAAGATGGAGACGATTAGGGAGTTTAAATATGAATAAATACTCGTAATTTTATAACACACAGTTGTTTTATTTTACCAGTTTTTGATCAGATAACTGACTAAAATGCAGTAATATCAACACATTGCTGCATTTTAGTCAGTTTTTTATACTGAAAAAAAAAGATTGTACTTTCTATATTGTAGTAATGTCATTTTTTACTGCAATTTAGTTAGGAAAATAATCAATTTGGCTTGCAGTAAAAGTGACTTAAAAATATAATTGTCAATATTTTAATTGTTTTCTTTCGAAAACTCTATGTAATTGGTAATGTAAATAAGCTTATGTTGTCTTATAAAAACTCCAGTTAAAATAATGAACTTATCTCAAATATTACTATATAAATTCATACATTTAACCTTTCGGCGCGTTTTTCTCGAAAACGTGATTTTGCGCTTACTGCGTTTTAGTGTCTGTTGGGCAGAATATTAACCAGAATAAGTATTTTTTATTTACTTTGTGTTGGTAACACTGACTTCTTTTTCCTCTTTTTTTATGTCCGTGATATACATTAAACGGGTGTGTTCGTACGCGTTGCAATCTGTTTTATTTATTAATCTACACCAAATAAGCAGCCAACCCAACACGACACCGATCCCTGTACATGGTCCTTCGAAAAATCTATTGATCCAGCCACAAATTAACTCCAAGAAATTGCCGATCATCGAAGATATAAGGCGAGTCCGTTTCTCTGTGCGTGGGCAAGTGCGAGTACATTAATAAATCGCAAGTGTGGTTCGAGTTCGCTTCTTGTCTGTCTCCAGGAATCGTCGTCGCATCACGCGGCAAACACTTCGTGCAATTCAGCGACGAGCGAATTCAAAGCGGCGACCGCGCACCCACGCGGTCGAAAATTCGAGAAGCTTGCGGCCGGCCAACCGCCATCTTGTTGCACGAGTTTCTCTCCCGCAGTATTCATTTCTGTGCGTGTTACGACGTGTTGTGTGTTCTAAGTAGTGCCAATAGTGTTCTTTGCCATGGAAGATAAATTAAATGCGTTATTCCGAAAAAGGGCAGCGATGAAAGGCTCCATTACAAAAATCGCTAATGCTTTAAAAGAAGAAGGTAAAACGTTCTCGGTTCAAGAACTAAAGCTAAGGGAAGAGCGTCTTCGTAAAGCATTCCAAACATACGAGGAATTCACTCTGGAAATTTGCGCCATGAAACCCGACTTCGAAAGCGACGATGGCGAAGAAGAAAAATACATCAGCACGCTCACCAACATAAGAGAAATATTGTCAAAACTAGAGTGTGATAAAAGCAGTGACAAAAAATCTTATAATATAAAACTCCCTACTATAAATGTACCGATGTACTCTGGTAAGTACTCAGAGTTCAAAGCTTTCATAGGGCTCTTCGAGTCACTTATACACAATAGCGAGAAGCTCGACGACGTGCAGAAATTCTTTTATCTTCGTAGCTTTCTTCAGGGAGAGCCTCACGATCTAGTAAAAAATCTCACCCTATGCAGCGAGAATTATCATGAGGCTAGAAACATTTTAACTGATAGATATGATAATAAATACAAAATCACTAATGAGCATATACAAACATTGTTAGACATTATTCCTATAAGTAGGTCAACTTCAATTAATATTAGAAGCTTTGTATCTATTGTGAAACAGCAACTAGCTGCACTCAAAAATCTAGGTTATGCAGTGGGTGAATGGGACCCCATTGTACTATGCATTCTGACCAGAAAGTTAGACACATTATGCAGTAGGGAATTTCAGTTAGCCCGGATCAAAGAACCCACTGTAGAACAATTAATTGATTTTCTAGAGAAGCGTGCCCTTGCGCTTGAGAATGCAGAGAGGAGCCCAGATGGATCCCAGACTTCGTCTAAGATGGCTCACGTTGCAACTGTCAAACAAGGTCAGTTGTCCAACCCAGGTGCTGATACAAAAATGGCTGCAAGAATGAAGAGCTGCTTACTATGTAAGTGTGAACACGAACTTTTTACTTGCCCTAAATTTAAACTAATGTCAATTAGTGATAGAATTAAGTTCACCACAAACAACAATATATGTGAGATTTGCTTAAATAATCACTTAAACAAATGCAGATACCACTTCAAGTGTTCTGTTTGTAAACAGAAGCACAACACCTTACTTCACGATGATAAAATACCCTCGCCAGTGACTCTAATGTCTGAAGCTGCATCCGAACAAGTACTGCTACCTACAGCACAGGTAAAACTGATAGTAATATCAATACTCCACTGTTTTCATTACCATCAGCAGTACAGAATTTCATCGGTCAATATCTATATACGGTGCGTATAATGTTGTATAAATTACATAAATAGTTTATGTTCTTGATACTAAGTCTCGCGAAAGTTGAAAACAAGGAATTGAAAAGTTTCTCACATTGCTGTCAGAATCGCACTAAATCATAGAAATACCCTTCTGTAGTAAGCAGCGAGGCTTGTGTTACAGATACTAGAAGGTTGATATACTACATAATTATATTTTTTTTTGTAAATACCTACTTATTATACATAGATACATCCATGACTCGGATACGAAATACTCATGCTCATCACACAAACATTTGACCCTTCCGGGATTCGAACCCGGGACCCGTAGCACAGAAGGCAGCGTTAACTACCGCTGGACTAATCAGGTCGTCAAAGTAGTAGGAAATTATTTATAAAATAATTTTTATTTACTGATTAATACGTTTTATAAACTCCACTAGGTACACCTTATTTCATTAGTAACCTGCAAGGGTTCTGACAAAATCTAGCTAAGATTTCGTTTTCAAACTTATTTTGTGCTTCCGAAACCCTCTTTCTATTCACACTCATCATACAGAGGCCGATAAGACGGTTTTCTGTCAATGTCGACCTTAACCAAGTTTTTATTCTTCGTAAAGTGCTGCATGTTGTGCAGGGCTGTGCTAGTGATATAGTTGGTTAAGGTCGACACTGTAACACACGCTTGTCTTATAGCGGGAAAGAACGGCTCTGTCTCTTCGACCAGTGCAACTAAATCAATTTCCTTCAGGTTACTCTCTGCTTGGTTGAGCTTCACCATGCAAATCACTTAAGTAATAGTAATCACAAGCACCTTCAGTATTTTTCAAAAAGTCTTCATAAGGCTTCTGAAGCATTAGGTACGTGTGTAATGTAAGTAATTGGTATGCTGGTAAATTGCTGGTACTTATTCTTAAGGCTCTATTGAACTCACTATCTTTGGAAGAAACAAGTTTCCGATTTTTGAAGTCAGGACATAGTTTCCTTCCAAATGACAACGATTTTGCGAAAATAGAATGCGCTTTAAAGCTGCACCAAAGAATCAACTTACCTGAAGATTACATACATATTATACAGGTTGACTTTGAAAGAATGCGACAAAATTAAATATATAATTCTACGTGGAACCAAGAAAATTTTGAGCGTGATAATGTGAGAAATTAATAAGTACTTTTTGACCCTGCAAAAAACGTTAAAGTGGCGAAAGTATCAAGATTATAATTCCGCGTATAGCCGTTATCTTTAATGCGTGTGCGATAACCTATGAATGAATCGTGACCTCTCCAGCGACTGTCAAATCAAAACAAATCAAATTTCGTTTGTTTACATTATGCGCGGATAGGCCGGCAAGGACAAAGCGGTGCGTAAGATGAGCCGAACGGTTTGGCAACATCGCGCGTCATTACCTACTTTCTCAATGAAATAGTTAAAAATATTAAATACAATGCGTTGCCATACTTCACGTAGTAAACTGCTATGGAATAGGTTAATGATAGTCTAGTCGGTGCGGTTGAATTGATACTTGAAAATTATAATTATTTTATTTAGGTTTATAATTACTTTTATTTAATTTTTAAAATCTGATAATTCATGTTTTTCTTATAAGATAACTTAGTCTACACCATTTAAAACCAAAAACAAATTTATGTCCTTGACAATTTAGATTCGTAAAATTACATTTTAAAATGAATGGGTAATCGTTCCTGAACCTCCCATTTTCATTTGTCGCATTCTTTCAAAGTCAGCCTGTATATAATGAAACACTGCAAAAAGAATAAGCTATTGCAAGTCCGAGAAAATATGAAGCACAGGCAAATGATTTTGTCCAAAATATTCCATTCGGTTTCCAATATATCTTTCATTTCTCGAGCTAAGTTTTCTGATGTATTCTTAACTTAACTTCCCTGGTCGATAACGTTAAAGTTTTAAATTTGCTATCATAAATGAAATGAATGCAAGTCCGAGAAAATATGAAGCACAGGCAAATGATTTTGTCCAAAATATTCCATTCGATTTCCAATATATCTTTCATTTCTCGAGCTAAGTTTTCTGATGTATTCTTAACTTAACTTCCCTGGTCGATAACGTTAAAGTTTTAAATTTGCTATCATAAATGAAATGAATCGTCAGGGTCATGTAACTTTTGCTGCTATCGGAAGTCCACAAGTCTGTTGTCAAAGCAATGTAATCTGTTACTTGAAGCTCTTGCGTAGCCTCCGTTATATTTTTTTCCGAAAGAATCTTTCGCGAAGGTAGGTCATAATTAGGGTTAAGCGCAAGCTCTTGAAAACCTCAAGTTAAGCTCTTGAAAACCTGTATTTTCAACAATTTGAAAGGGTTGAAAATCAACAAGGTATGGTGCCGTTGTGACAGTAATACCGGATACCTGTATGAGTTCCAAATCTACACTAGAAAATCAGAGACCGGATCAGAGGAAGGCCTGGGATATAACGTTGTGAAAATGCTGACGGAAAAACTAATAGATAAAGCACTTGAAGAATGTCAAATTATTGTTACATTTGACAATTTCTTCTGTAACTACAATTTGGTGCAACATCTATACGAAAATGGTATCTACGCAACTGGAACTGTGCGAAGACATAGGAAAGATCTGCCCACACTTATAAAGGGTAAACGTAAACTGAGACTGGAAAAAGGAGAATTTAAATGGAGAGTTAAGGGCAACGTAGCTTTCCTGGTCTGGCAAGATACCAAAGAGGTCCTTCTTTTGACTAATGCATTTCATCCAAAAATAGGGAAAACTAGTGTCATGCTGACTCAGAAAGACGGCGCCAAAAAGGTCATTGAGTGTCCTGCAGCTGTGAAAGAATATACTAAAAGGATGGGGGCGTGGATCGTTTTGATCAAGTAAAAAGCACATATTCAGTTGGCAGAAGAAGTAAAAAATGGTGGCTCCGCATATACTACTTTCTGCTTGATGCAAGCATTACGAATTCCTATTTGTTGTATTGCCAGAATCCAAACATAACAAAACTGTCGCATCTTGAGTTCCGCATATCAGTGGCAAGGGGACTGATTAGTGGGTTCACGAGCAGAAAGAGGCAATCAGTTGGGCAGAATTATGTTTGTAGAAATAAAGCCGTTATGTCGGAAAATCGTCAAAAATCTTTGCACGTTGTCGCTCAGTAACTCCGATTTAGTAATGTTGGAATCCACATATAAACGCTGCAGGATTTGTAGCACCAAGGACAAAGGCAAAAAGTCTAAAATAATTTTTGAGAAATGTGGAGTTGCCCTGTGTATAACACCATGCTTCGCTTCATTTCACAGGGAATAAAAATATGTAGAGGTAGAGGCAGACGGGTAGAGGGAATATTCTTCCCACCGTGTTTTTTTTTATTTTTGAATATTTTTTTTCATTATCTAAAATAAAATAAAAAAGTAATCTAGAAATATAAATAGTTTTATTGTATCGCCTCTAGATGCTTATGCCTTATAAAGAGATAACTAACATTTTGGCCATTTTTGTTTTATTGCATTATTCATCGTAAAATCGGGTAATACACAGTGCTGTAAACATCTTGGGTACGATTTTATCAATTTTGCGAGACAAACAGTTGTTGCAATATATATTAAGTGCTGTTACGTCATTTATGATGGCAATAGCTACTATCTACGCTCAAACACGTCCTCCCGTGGTCGGTGTACCTAGCGTACTAACAGGTTGCGACCTGTCGATGCGGCGGTGGACCGTCACCAACGAGATAGAACGAGAAGAGTATACAAAAGAAAGAAAGGAGTATAAAACACGACACGACATGACAGCGATGACACCCGCACCAATCTTCCATTTCGATTGTTTTTGTGCGTAACGGAAGACGTGAAGTTGCTAAAAAGTTTGTGTTATTGTGATTTTTGGCAAATAATGAGAATAGTTTAGTGTAAAATTGTAACATGGGTTTTACGGACTTTAAAAGGTAAGTAAAGTAAAATAATTAACTATTAAAATGGTTGTTTGTTGCAGATAGTTCTTATTATTTCAAAATGTGTAGCAAGTACGTTAAAAATTTTGAAGTTACCACTTCCAAATATTAATAATTATGATTTAACATTTTTTCAGGACAATGTCACGAAATAACTGTATGTACCAAGGCTTGCGGAGTAGAAAGATTTTGGAAAATCTCGATATTAATAATGTGACGAAATTGAGACATCCTACAGAAAATGAAAACAAAGAAATTTTTGGAGACAGTCATCAGGTTGTAAGCTATCCTTTTATTTACCTACTTAAATACTGGTCAAACAGTGATAGTTTATTATTAGTATTGCTTCGAAATTTTGTTCGTTATTTTATCTGCTTGTCTTAACTCTAAAAAAATCGCCCTTAGAGTCAAACAGGGGTACTCACACAATGTCTCCTTATTTCGTTACTACATTTTAGAAATGGAAAGGGGTGATGTTATTTTCTATTTATTGTTTTAGCTCCCAGCCGAGCATGTTAATTCTGGTCAGACTGCCGCTCGATGCGTTTCGATAATCAGATGCACAATAAAACTACCTCTAATGAGCCTGACCCCAGTTACTTTGACCCCGAAAATGACCTAACAAGTCTAATACAGCTAAGTGATTTAGAGCCTACAGCTTCTACATCTAATACTCTAAAAATTTTGCAACGATGACTTCGATGACGAAATGTCGTATATGCTCAATGTCAAATCCTCTTCAGGCTACTGATGCTGTATCTTCTGTAATTCCTTCAGATTATGACAAAAACTTGATGAATAATATTTCAAATTTGCCACGTATTTGCCAATTCAGCCTCGTCAGATCCTGGTCGCTTTCGAATCTCACAGATGATAGTAATTTCATCAAAAGCCTGAGAAAGGTTCAGTCTGCGCCTATGTTGACCGATAAGAATTATGTTGGCATGAGCAATCGTGATAGCCCTTCTTTTGTTAAATTTTACAGCTGATGATACAGATGCGAGTAGTGGGAACGATTATCACCCTTCAAACAATGCCCATGATAATTCCTCAGAATCTGAAATAGAATTTGGTGATATGAACCCAAGCCGAAAGCGGCGGCACATAGCTGAACCTACTCTTTGGAAAAGAAATCTGGCAAAAATACGTAGAATGAAAGGTAAAGATTTTTTGGGGATACTTTAGACCCACAAACAGAAAGTTTAAACAGGAAACGATAAAGAATGCTAGGCAGTTGGGAGAGCGATGTAAATCTCAATATTGTAAAAAAGTTAAATTACGAGGATGTAGTACTATCACTGAAGAATGTAGACAAGAAATTCATACATATTTTTGGAAACACTTAAATTGGGATCAGCGCAAAAATTACGTAAAGTCTTTGGTACAACGAACTGATACGGCAAGAAAAACGAAAAAGAATGATACATCTAGGCGCACAGAGTCTGCTATTTATTATCTGCCCATAAAATGTGACGGATCTGAAAAAGTGCAAGTATGAAGTAGTATGAATATAACTATCAATGTTTTTAAACTCGCTTTCCTTGGGATCGGTTACGGTGTACCTACTCGTGGACCAAAGCTGGTGAGTTTGGAACGACTTCAAATCAAGACATTAAAAAATCATTGCGTCGTCGATCATTACCGAATCCAGAAAATGATAAAACGAAGGCATTGGTGTCATTTTTTGATAACATACCAAAGCTACCTCTAGCTAGACGACCACTGTGGTCTAGTGGTTCGAGTTCGAGTTCGACTGCTGATCACGAGGTCGTGGGTTCGATTCCCACGGGACACAAATATTTATGTGATGAATATAAGTTTTTGTGTTCGTCTGGGTGTTTCCTATGTATTATAAGTATGTATTTACAAAAAAAAGTATATAAGTATTTATATCCATTGTCTAGTACCCATAGTACAAGCTCTGCTTAGTTTGGGACTAGATGGTGATGTAATCTCATTATGTACGAAAGGATACTACATAATTATTTTTGGAACCGATTTACCATTCTCTTGCTGATTTATTTAAAACATTCAAAAATTACTGTAACGAAAATCAATTGGCACAAGTCTCAATAGTTTTGAAAAATATTTTCAAAACAATAATTTTTCACTTTATACTCTTAAAAAAGACATGTGCGACGTTTGTTCTAGCTATAAAGTAGGTAACTTGAATGAAGCTGATTTTCAAATACATCGGATTAAAAAGGACAGAGCACGAAAAGAAAAAGAAGATGATAAAAATAAAGCTGCTGCAGGTCAATTAATATTATTGACTATGGACCTTGAAGCTGTCAAGGTTTGCCCATGGCTAACTGCTAGCTCGTTATATTTTAAAACAAAGCCGACTGTACACAATTTTACTATGTATAATGTGAAAAATAAACACTGTACATGTTATTGGTTTGATGAGACTGTTGCTGATCTGACCTCTAATACTTTTATATCTTTCATAATTAATTATTTGGAAAAACATTGTGTAAACCAAAAATTGGCTATTATATTTTTTTCAGATGGTTGTACTTACCAAAACCGCAATGCTATACTATCAAACGCTCTGCTATACTTGAGCAATAAACATAATATAACTATAATACAAAAAAATTTTGAACCGAGTCACACTCAAATGGAGTGTGATTCGGTTCACAGTGCAATTGAGCGCCAAATTAAGAACAAAGAAATTCATTTACCTAGTATTAAAGCCTCCTTGGACTCTTCTTCAGCTGAAGTGACATACTTGTTAAATGTATTCTTTTTCGGTATGACGTATTGTCACTGTTCACTTGTTAGTAATATACATTCTTCAGATACCTATTATATTTTCTATTATTCTTATTAAAAGCCTCTCGTCGTTTCCCTTGACGCTTCACCGCATAGTAAGCACTCTGCTACACTTAGTGACTATGTCACTTTGTCAAAAAATGCACGGGCGTCAAATCCTTATGATGGTTTAAAAATTGATCACGTTTTTGTAAAAAATTACGCTGCCGCAGAATATTTGGTATACCAGGTCGTAAAGTTGGAGATCCAAACGTGAGTAAACAAGGCCAAGACAAAGCAACATTAAAAACATAGTAACTTTTCTCCAAGAAGACATCGGGGATGTTATGGAAACTAGTACAAAGGGTCATTACCAAATAAAGGAACATATGCCATCGACACTGATTAATCCTTGGACCACCAAGACGGAGAGAATGATCTGGAACAAAGAACCGTTAGCAATCGAGGCAGTATAAAAGGCCCGTCTATCTACAACAAAGGGCAGATCTACTAGTAGCTTAGTCGCGTGAACACGCTTAAGTTAGTTTTATAATAAGAACATATATTGTAACTTTTAAATAAATTAAAATTATTTTTTTAAAGTACTTGAAGTTGGATAATTTTGACTGGCGCCCAACGTGGGGCCCAGCTAATAAAAAGTGAAGTTAAATTAGTACCAAAAACCTCCGAGAGACCTCCGAGTTTACTAAAAAAACTTCGCGTGACTTTTAAGTCTTAAATACTGGGCAACCTGCTAAAATAAATAAGTCGATTCAAGAAGGAAATGCTTATTCTCCGAGCAGCTATTAGCCTTGCTTTGTAATTACTGAGTAGCATTATCCCATCCAAAATTTAACTCCTTAAACCCGCAAGATTTGTTTTTAGACCTAAGTCGAGTATTAGTAGATCTGACCCATCTTCCGATAATAATATGGAGGGTAATCAGGGCTACGTACCATTAAGTGTACCTAGTATATCACAGTTTCCATTGACAACGTCACAGATACAGCCTGTACAGTTCACAATCGACCCAAAAAAATTAATAGGTTTCGTACCGACATATAATGGTGATCCATTCACTATACCTATATAATTACTTAAATAATACTAGGCAATGGCTCCAAGCAGTAGGTGGCAATACACCTCAGAACGTTATGTTATTATTAACCAAACTAGAAGGTAGAGCTGCGGTCATTATCTCTATGATAAACCATGCATTCAATTGGGATTATATTGAGGTTACTCTAAAATCGGAATGCGCCGATAATAGAGAGCTAAATACGTTATTAGTAGAATTACCTAATGTTAAAAAAAAGGGTTCATATAAAGACCTAATATTTGAGTTAAAACAAAAGTTATTTTTTATTAAAAGTAAGTTAACCGATAAACATGGCGTCGCTAAGCAGGACCTTATTGATGAAATAATGGATCCTTATATAAATACGGCTCAAAATACTTTAAGGAATAGTTTACCATACCACGACCAAATATATGTTAGTAATTGTAATTTCAACGAAACAGTTACAGGAGTATTACAATTAGAAGCAGAGGGGAGATTTGATAATATAAAACAAAAAATTTCTTACTATTTACCTGCTCCTCGCGTAATTAATCAGCCTCAAAATACCCCACAATTCCTACCAATACAAAATACGTATTTTAATCAACATCAACCAAAACCCAATAACGCGCAGTTTGTAAATAAACCATTTAATAATAATCACTACCACCATAGATACCCGTGGACACCAAATACAAATAATGTATTCCAAAGACATCCGCAATTCCAAAATCAACAACCAGAAGATGTAACGATGAGAACAGCTTCTAAATTAAAACCAAATCAAATAAATTTAGGTAAGGGTTTTTATGCAGAAGAGGTATTCCACCATCTCCCTTTTTTAACACATCATTCACTTCATATCCTGCTTTCACTCTCATTTCAACATCTTCATATTTACCATCATTCGTCAACAAGGATCCTAAATAATTACATATTCAAACTCATTCACTTCTTCCACCTTCCTCATTCACCTTTTGTTAGGGACGATTTAGTAAAAGACGCTTTTCTTCGTTCGCCATGTTCTTCTTTTTCCCTTATGTCTACAATATTTCTTAAGGTTTTCATTTTTAAATTCTCCTCCATTATCGCTTCTTATTTTCTTTACTTTATTTCCTGTCTGTCTTTTTCTTTATGTATTTTCTTCATGTGCTCTATTAACAAATCAGCTGCTTCGCTTTTTTTTTTTTAGTAAATGTACTACTGTAAAATGTGAAAAGTCATCTATTATTGAGAGCAGAGCTAGGTAAGTTCAATATTTTTAAATGTTTTCTATTAGCATGCCCTAATCTTTTGTGCCATAGATCTTTATCATTAATAACTGTACAACATTTTTCTAAATTTAGTTTCAGATTTATTGCATACAGGCTTCCATACATTTTACCATTTATTATTTTATTCCCTGTGCCAATAGATACATATTCTTTATGAAATCTAACAGTATTCCCTTTTTCTAATAATTTTTTGACAGGCAATAAATTGTGTGATAATCCTTTAACAATTAATGCTTTTATTGTAATTGGTACATTACTAAACTTAACATTTAAGATTCCCTTCTTATCAGAAATCCAGTATTGGCCATTGGCTACATACATTTTAATTTCCATATCAAGATATTGGATATTTGTCATGAACTTTTCATAACTATCCATTATTAAATTTTGAGAAGCCCCTGAGTCAATTATAAACTTAATATCCTCATTATAAATGTCCAAAGACAAGACATTTTCATTAGCTACAAAAGATATGTGATTTACCTCTAGTACTCTAGTTCCTTGTTTTCGGTTTAGTCCGGTGTCTCTTGATGTGCCTCTTGATTGTCCTCTTGAGTAGCCTCTGAAGCTTCCTCGTCTTTTGTTCTGATTGTGCCCTCTCCATTGTCCACTTTTGCACTGGTTGGCTTTGTGTCCCGATTTTCCACAATTGTAACATGTCAGGAACACTGTTTGTGGTTGTTGTTTTTTTTTCACAATACTGTTCTTTCACCTCCGCATCCAATAACCTTGATTTTACAAATTCTATGTCAATTGTTTTCTCCGTAGTCATTGTTTCGATACTTGTTATGACATTATCATATTGTGTGGGCATTAGGGTTGCCAACTTTTTTTTTCCGCCTTAAGGGACAAATGGTCATAAATCCTAAAAAATACGGGATTTCTCTTTTTCACGCGGGACAAATAAAAATCATTCAATTTTAATGCAACGCAAGAAACTTCAGGCAGAAATGAGAGAGTAGTTACCTACGCTGCAGGGGAAGAGAAAAGGAGAACTAGCGTGAAGGCCCTCCGCAAGCGAATTATTCACTCATTCTATGACTCACTCACGCGCTTCGTTTGTTCGTCACGTCTCTCAGTCGCAGAGCGTGCGCATAGATTAGAATACCTTTAGCGTGCGTGGTGTGCGCGTGGCTGTCCGTGGTCTGCAAATTTTGGTAAAATACGGGACATTGGTTGTCCCGGCGGGACATAGAAATTTATGCATTAAATACGGGACGTCCCGTGAAATACGGGACGGTTGGCAACCCTAGTGGGTAACCATAGAAGATAGCAGGTAGCATACTTTGTCCATTTCATCAACAGTACATCCAGCGGCTGTTAGCTCACATATTATGCTGTCAAATTTGAGGAAATAATCTTGTAATTTCTTACCTTTTCCGTATTTCAAGGTTATAAGTTTTCTCTTAAGATATAGTTTATTGAAAATACTTTTCCTCTCGTAGGTGTACTCTAATTTGTGCATCATTTCTTTGGCTGTTTTACATTTCTTCACTATTTCTAAATATTTATCTGACAGGCATTGAACTATTACATTTTTGGCTTTGGCATCTATTTTGAGAAATTCTTCCGTATCTGGTTTCACATCTCCGCCTTCAATTACACTCCATACTTGCTTTTCTTTTCATAATAGTTTGACCCTGAACTTCCAGTTACTGAAGTTATGTTCTTGACTGAGACGCGGTAATACTTCTCTTGTACTTGATTCCGTCATTTTCTCGTCTTAAGTTTTAATTCGAGATTTTTGGTCACTTCTTTTCTTCTGCGTATTAAATTATTTTATTAAACCACTCTTTCAACATTTTAAATGACTTTTGTCACTATTTCGCGACTATTGCGTAGCGGAAGCGTATGTTAGGGACGATTTAGTAAAAGACGCTTTTGTTCGTTCGCCATGTTCTTCTTTTTCTTTATTAACTTGCTATTACCATAAAGTTAGAGCATAGACAACAGATAATATAAAGTTAGTAAGTGCACACAATATTTTACACCTTTCATTCAGTAACAGTGACATTCTTTTGCATCATCATAACTTTAGTTAAGGTGTTTTGATAATTGATTTTTATTTGATATTTTTTTAGTTGTGGGTTTTTATTTGATTAATGTGCCATTTTTTATTTTAATTACGTATTATGTGAATGTCGATTGCAATTTATTTACTTATTTGATCTCCTTTACTTACCAAATACTAAAATGTAAGAAACATTAAAACATTTTGTTTTTATCTAAGCAATGATAGATGTTGTCTATAATAATTTTAAGTATGTTTAATTAAGTATAATAATTATTAAAAGTACCTTTAGTTATTATAGATTTATTATGATACTGTGATTTAGATAAGTTACTGTTACACACGAAAGTTACTGTTGATTAAAGTGATTTTATTAGTACTGATACGATATCTAAACGTGTTAGACCGCGCTGCGCTTTCTGTAAACGGTTTGGCCATTCAGTTGACAGTTGTAGGAACAAAACGAAGTCAACTAAGCAGGATGATGACAATGCGCCCTTGTCATGCTACGGCTGTGGTCGACAAGGCGTAATACGGTCTAGGTGTCCGGCGTGTAAACCTACTACTGACAATAGTTAAATAATAATACACACACTAATATTTAACTTCTTAATAATAATAGGAATAATTTATTCATGCTTATTATTTAAAAATTATATGAAACCTAACAAATTTTTGGCTAAAACGACTATTTTATGGTTTCAAAGAAACAAAAAACAACCACACGTTGTAAATGAGATTCGATCTCAGATCTGTTTGAAGATGAACCCATTGCCTAGCTCAAGCAGCTATGAGCACATGTTAAGATGTTGCGAATTAAACAATCCAATGGTTAGAACACTGTGACGTAGTTATTCTAAATGCAACAGAAATATAATGTTATTTCGCGTAGTGTAACGACAGTTCATTTGTGTTTGTTATTTATGTTGAGACATCACTCATACACGCTCACGCACACACACACACTGGTTTGCTAGTTCGTACAGTTCATAGCAATGTAAACCTAAGTGTGCTTATGGACTATTGAATTCGATTGTACATAAATACACTCACGCCTTTTTCCCATGGGGGTAGGCAGAAACTACAGAATGCCACGCGCTACGGTCCCTGCATACCACTTCTGCCTCGTCCACATTCATACATCTCGTAATGCACGCGCATGAATGTATTAATTAATGTAATATGAGTTTAATAGATTATTGATAGTAAGTATATATAATGCTATTGGTCAATAATTCAATTGGTTGGTCTCTCAACAAATAAAACCATGTGTTGCTCTGTTAAACAAAGATTTATTTTAGTGCATATTCCTAAAATAACACAAAGTAATAATACATAAAATTACAGGACTTACCTGTTAAACAAAGAAACGACATTTAAAGTTAATTTGTCGGTTTTATCTAAATCACAAATTAAAACATTTAATTTTTTCTTATTATAGTGACAATCACATCAAATGTCAACTCTCAGTTCTATCGAGTAAAACAAAATATGTGTAACTGGCACCTCCTATTAATATCCATAAACAAAATAAATAGTTTGTAATATAAAGGGATCCTAGGAACCTCTAGGTATTCCTTTACATATATACAAATATATATAACTCGATTAAACATTAATTTCATTTTAGAAATATAAGAAGTGGGTAATTTGATTATTGCAATTTCATGAAACTTTGTAAACTACCGTCTTGTGTCACGTGATTTGTTGTACGTCATCCTTTGTTTGTGAATCAGTATTTAAGAGACTGAGCACAGTGTAACCGTTCAGTTCTTTGTCGACTACAGCTAAGGTACGATATTATTCTGACTATTTTGCTAATGTATTTTTAATATTATTGCTCCATATTTTTGTGTGAATGTATTACGAACTATGAACTATGTACAGACGGCGGCACATCAACGTAAACCCTATACATATCTATAACTACGATACGCTATGGAGTGTTAGAAAGAAAGTATCTTTGTCAAGATTGGTGGAAATTTCAAAGTTTCTACAATTGTCCAATAGTTGCACATTCTAATAATTGGGAGCCAATTATCATATCTCACTAGGAATAAACCACACCCACTCGACCTTGCGCGTCCGCCATTGCTCCCGAGTTTTCCCGATCTTTCACGAAATTAAACGAAAGCTGTTACGTACGGCATTTGATGCCAGTGTTTCCACAATGAGGAGAATTTCCCCCTTTTAAGGGAAAATTACGGTCCAGAGGATAATAAAAAATGGAAGAAATCAAGGCTTATCTTGGATAAAGCGTAGCCTAAAACATGGCGGAACATTTCACAACCAATTTTTCGATACAGAATCACAGTGGCGACACCAGTGCATATTTTATATATTTGTGGCATAACCAGAAATATATAAAACATGCACTAGTGTCGCCAGTTCCTTTTATACGGTAACACTACGGTAATGGTATAGGTCTAAGGGCACACAAATTTATAAATATTAGTATTAAATAATATAAAATATATAAATAAATAAAAATATATATAATTATATATAAGAATATGAATAAATAAGAATACGAATGTCGAGCAGATTTTTACTACTAATGAAAAAACTACAGCAGCATAATTTTTGGGGAAAAAAAGTCCTGAGAAGGGGTAATCTCAAATGGAAAGTGGAAACACTGGTTGGAGTATTTGGATATTGGAATCTATACTAATATTATAAAAATGAAGAGTTTATTTGTATGTTTCTTTGAACGCGCTAATCTTAGGAACTACTGATTGGAATTGAATAATTCTTTTTGTGTTGGATAGTCTATTTATCGAGGAAGTCTGAGTCTCGAGGAAGGATTCTGGGTTGGGCAGAATTGTCCAATCGATGTTGCTATGTCGCCGTAAAGACATAAGTAACATAAAGAAAGAAAAATTCAACACATCAGGCGGATACCTCGGTGGCTCAGTTGGCAGAGCGTCTGGAGTACCGATCCAGAAGACGCGGGTTCGAGTCCCGCCTGAGGTTGAATTTTTCTTTCTTAATAAAAATTTAAAAAAAAATCTTAGCTTGAAATAAGCTAAAAAATACAAAAAGATTGTATCGAGGAAGGTTATCGGCTTTAGAACATCACGCTACGACCAAAAGGAGCGGAGCACAAATGACGTTTAAAAAATAAATGACCACCCGTGCGAAGCCGGGACGGTCCGCTAGTTATTGGCATAATTGGAATCGTACTCTGTCTGACGTGAGAATCAAAAACACGATATCTCAGAAATACCAATTTTGAGATCAGGGCTTTTAAAACTTTTTTGGTTTTTGATATGCCATAAATACCTTAAATATATCTAAATTATATCTCCGTCTACATACTATAAAAAAAAGAATATAGGGATAAATGTAACTGCCTCGAAATAATCAAATAAGGGCTTTTAAGGCAATTTACACGATTTACACGTCACCTGATACTTAATTATAAATATAATTATAAATATAAATAATATTACGCCATAATTAAACCAAATAAAAAGGGGAAGGAATCATAGCGCTTCGATTGAGTGGATGCCGGGTGAATGATATTTGTCGGCAGACGGATATAACGGTGAGTTATATTTTTTGTAATTATAATTTTTAAATTAAATTGAAAATATGTGTCAATAGTGTTTTTCTATAGAATTTTCGAAACTAATTTACGCTTTGTAATTGATTTATAACGGGCAAATAAACTATAGCTATAGTTTCGTTCCAGAAAACTGTTTACTTTTGGCTTCGGCGGTGGGAAGAAAGTGGAACCATGAAAGCCCACCGCCGCCAACTCTGCGCGAGAGCCACTACGGCGCGGCGACCGACGATGCGGCTATGATCGCTGCACACTCTGCCGATCCTTTTTTGAGCACACGAGTCACTTCAACTTACAGCGTGAGTCCGTGTGGCTTGTTATTACACACACCACATTTATAACCTAAACTTATACATAAAATATGGTTTTCTTAAAAAGTGAATAACAAAACTGATTAAATTTACTTAATAGACTTACGCGCGTAAAACCAGTTTACGTGAGCGCCGAGCGCCCTTTCAACTAGAGTAGGTAGTTATAAGGGCGCTCGGCGCTCACACTCAAACCGGTATTTCGCGCGCCGCGCGGCCAGCCTCGGTAGTTGTTATTATTGTTACCTTTGACGACCCGTTTAGCTCAGCGGTAGTTGACGCTGTCTGTTGTGATATGGGTTCCGGGTTCGAATCCCGGTAGGGATAAATGTTTGTGTACTGAGCATCAACATTTGTATCCGAGTCATGGTTGTATCTATGTTTAATATTAGGCAATTACAAAAAATATATATATAAGTATATGTAGTATATCAACCATCTAGTATCCGTAACACAAGCCTCGTTGCTTAGCACGGTACTAGATGGCGCTGTTTAATAATGTCCGGAACTATTTATTATTTATTAATTACTATCAGATAAATCGTCAGTTCTTTATTAAATAAATCGCGAATGTAGATTAGTTAAGTTAGCCCGTACCTACTAATTTCTTACACTTAGGCGAATATTTTTTATGGATTTTATCCCGGTATATTGATGCTACGGGTAGACTGCCCTTGACTATGGATGCTGATAAGGATCCGAAATGTCGCGTCGGGTTAATAGTAATAGGTAAATAGTATTTTCAATTTCAGTAGCGGGTTCGAGTCCCGCCTGAGGTTGAATTTTTCTTTCTTAATAAAAATTTAAAAATCTTAGCTTGAAATATGCTAAAAAATACAAAAAGATTGTATAAAGGTAATGCAATATTATCCGGAATCTACTCGCTGTAAAGGAAGTATTCTGGGTCGGACAGAATTGTCCAATAGATGTTGCTATGTCGCCGTAAGACATAAGTAACATAAAGAAGGCAAAATTCAACACATCAGGCGGATACCTCGGTGGCTCAGTTGGCAGAGCGTCTGGAATACTTATCTAGGAGACGAGGGTTCGAGTCCCGCCTCAGGTTGAATTTTTCTTTCTTAATAAAAATTTAAAAATCTTAGCTTGAAATATGCTAAAAAATACAAAAAGAAGGTAAATAGTAGTAGTTTTAGCCCCGTACTATTTTATCACAATAAAGAATCTTATGTAAATTTTCTTTGTTTTAGATTTCAATGGACTCATGGATATAGTCAGGAGGCGCCTGAAGGACGCCGGAAAAAAAATGCTTTCAACACCCAACCAAAAATATTTTAATGAGTTTTGTAGTTTTTTGTAGTTGTAGTAGTAGTACCACCTACCATCCTAAACAACAACTAATATAATTTATATTTATTATTCCGCATTGTATTTTGATATTTTAGCCGCGATTTCTCACGGATCCCATATCCTTTTCTGTCAGTACCCCTGACAACGTGTTACATGCAACATTTCATGATGATGCGTAACTAACAAAGAAAGTAAAAAACTCATATTTGGCGCGCATTTCACGAAAGCACTGCAGCACGAAACATTGCAAGCAAGAACTGACAAAACGCTATTTATCTCTTTCGCACGAATCGCGTTGTCGCTGCTCATAACGCGTTCAATGTCAATGTGGGGTAGCTTGACGTGCTGGCGACTGTACCATGTACCTACATTATATACATAATGAAATATGTTGTGGATTAAGTGTTATTTCCTTATTTACCTTATATACTAGATATATATGTATATAAATATATATAAATGATCTTGACAAAAATCTAACAAGTTCATACCGTATAGATGCTGAATATAAATATAAAATAATTCAGTTAAAGGATGATGGTCTATCCGTAACAGACATTGCCAATGAGCTTGGGATAGCCGTAAGTATTATAGCAATGAACGGTAAAAACATTTAACATTTAACACATTATGACTGATGTAAAACTATTTATTTCAGAGAAATACTGTATATTTATGGCTGGGAAGATGGCAGCAAGTGGATAGGTACTTTGAATAATCATGTATCATTTGGTCGTCCGCGTGCAACAACAAGAAATCAAGACATTGCTATTCTTGACAAGGCCCGAAATGAAAGATTTATTAATACTTCACAGTTTTCAAGTACATTTCAAGTGTCCTGTAGCACCGTAAGAAGACGATTAAAAGAAGGAGGTTTACAAAATAGAGTACCAGCAAGAAAGCCAACTCTCACACCAAGGCACAAAATGCAGCGGCTGCAATTTGCGGCCAATTATTTAAATCATAATTTTGATAAAATTATCTTTATGGACGAGAAAGTATTCTGTTCATCGGATAATGGCAGATTGAGTTTGTGGAGACCAGAAAATACACGGTACTTGGAGCACAATGATCAGGATAAAGAGAATATTTTAAATCTAAAAGACTTAACGCCGCACTCCAGAACGGAATCATTTGTTAGTTCTTTAAGTATTTCTCCTTCAGAAAAGGAAAGAGTAAAAAAGGAACTCTTTCATAAAAATATATTGTATGAATCGATTAAAAATCTGTGGCGTTCGCTGGGGGAGGCCTACGTCCAGCAGTGGACGAATATAGGCTGATGATGATGATGATGATGATGATGATGATGATGATTAAAAATCAGTATGAATTAGCGTCAAGTAATGAACAAAAAATTACAATAAAAAATATAGTTGATAATAGTTTGGTTATAAAGTATAGGACGGAAACTAAGTTGGAAGCCATTATTGGGTAAAGGGTAGAATTCGAGTCCCGGCGAAAAAAAAAATCAAGTAAAACATAAGGCTCTCGCACAAAAAAATCGTAACTTATTCTTACAAGATGACGTTAGCTGCGCTACAGCTGGCAAGAAGGAAACGAAGGCGGTGAAAAAAAATAAGATGCAAAAACGATACCTCCTGGAGTCGATAAAAAAAATTGTACAAGAAACAAAAATTCCCGTATCTTATACCACTTTTACTAGACGCAAGCCTTTTTTTCTATTAAGTCCCAATCTCTCAACCGTGAAACATGCGCCTGTAAAAAGCATGGTAATATAGAATTTAATTATGCAAACTTAAAAGTCTTTCGATAGTGAAGGCTATAAATTTAGACGAGTTCGTGAAAAGTGTTGTCTGTGACATTGAAAAGAAGGAATGCATGTACTCTGAATGTAAATTCTGTTTAAAGGACAATACAACTATTTAGAACTAGTAGGAACACAAAAAACACCCCAGCATAGACTCAACTGAAGAGGACTTTCTAGAAGATGCCATCCAAACGCTTCAGTCCAAGTCAAAAGGCGAAATCCTGCAACAAGGGGTCACCTCTGCCCGTCTATCAGCACCAGGCGTTACAACACGAGCTGGCCGCCGCAAGTCAGAGGATGGTCCCTCTTCCAAGGCGAAGAGAAAGTTTAAGCCCATAGAAGTGTCACCCGTGCGGGAACGGGGGGAAGACGAGGAAGAAGTCGGAGCAGGCAGACCACAAAGGGGCGGAGGAGGATGGGCCTCATCGGTGTCCGAGGATGGAGGTTGGCTACACACGATCCTCGTGGATATTCAGAAGACCCAACGCGAGATTCTGGCCAAGGTAACCACAATGCACGAGCAGGCACAGCTGGATCGGCAACGCTTGCACAACTTAGAGCTGCGTGTGGAGACCCTCCAAAAGGCAAGAATGCTGGGACTCTCAAGTCAGAACATACCCTCCGTCTCCAGCAAACCCTCAAGCGGAATGACCCCACACATTGGGAGCATCACTGATGGTCCTGTGATCCTATGAGGTGAATATGTCATCTTTAAGAAAAAAAAAATATATAATTTGTCGGAATGCAATTTAGATGATAGAGTATCGTGGCTTGAATAGACATTTCACACTTTAGAATATAAAAAGGAGGACAAAAACAAAACTGCAAAGGGTATGATAAAATAGCTCGACCTCAACTTAGTTTGGGAAAAAGGCTAGGCAGTTAATGAGTTAGATTATCAAAAAATATTGAACACGTATACGCTTTATCAAATAAATAAAAGTTGACGACGATATGACGCTTTCAGGTTTTGACGTCACTCTTCTGTTAAATGTATAGCGGAATGTGACGCCACGCGACATTTTAAAGCGCCATATCGTCGCTATACTTTGTTTGCCTTACAAAACAAAAAATACGTGTTTTATATTTTCTAGCAATCTAAATTACTGACTAAAAATATATTTTTTTGTTATCTAGCGGCTAGATTCTAGCCTATTATTCTTAGTATTTTTGTAGGCTAAGTCACCAAACTACACACCACGGATGATGCGAAAAAAGTTCAAGCGTACTCAACTACAATCTAATGAAAGATTTAAAAAATTGAGGGCTCTTCGCGAAAAAAGTCGGCGGCTAACTAAGAAAGTTGCAAATTTGGAAAACGTGATTGCGGAACTCAAAGAAAAATCCTTTGTAACAGAGGAGGATGGAGAGTTGTTGCAATCTATTGATCCTGTTAACAATGAATTTCTTAAACTTTTGAATCCTCCAGGAAGCGGGAGGAAGTTTTCACCAGCATTGCGTAAATTTGCTCTGTGTCTGAATTTTATAAGTCCACGAGCATATAAATATGTGAGGCAACAATTCAAAACTTGTTTACCTCATCCGTCCACTTTAACATCATGGTACAAAAGTGTTGATGCTAGTCCAGGATTCACTGCAGAGTCGTGCGATTGCATTAAATTACTAGCTAAACGAAAGGAAAAACAATTGTACTGTGCAGTTACTATGGACGAGATGGCAATCAGAATTGGGACGGGGTAAAATGCATTGGTTTGGTTGATTACGGAGAATCGTTAGATGGCCATAGCATTGCTGAAGCTAAAGAGGCGTTGGTCTTTATGGTAACGTCTATCAATGATGGGTGGAAAACTCCTGTAGGGTGTTTTTTAATTAACGGGTGTACCGGAGAACAAAAGGCAAATTTAGTGACACAATGCATAAATTTGTTATTGGACTGTGACATAATTGTATCATCTCTGACATTTGATGGGTGCCCTTCAAATTTTTAAAGGGCACCCACCTGCAAAAAGTTTAGGTTGCATTTTAAACTCATCTGAAAATATAAAACCATATTTTGTAATTAAAGGACATTATATTATCATTATACCAGACCCCGCTCATATGTTGAAATTGGTTAGAAATACTCTTGGTCAAAAAAAAGAATTTACCAATTCTCAGGGAGAAAAAAATTCATGGCAATATATCGAAAACTTAAATGAATTGCAAGAAAAAGAAGGCCTACACTTAGCAAACCGTCCCAGAACACAGCATATTAATTATACAAAACAGGTCCTGAAAGTAAAATTAGCAGCTCAGACTTTTAGTAATTTTGTAGCTATTGCGTTACAGTTTTGTGATCAAACTTTGAAATTGCCAGATTTTTTGGGATCGGCCGCCACTGTTGAGTTTATAACTACCGTTAATAATTTGTTTGATATTCTTAATAGTCGAACTCTTAATGCTTACGGTTTTAAAAAGCCAACTTGCCAACAAAATGGTATAGAGATATTTAAATATTTGAATCAAGTTGAAATATACCTCAAAGGATTAAAATTAATGGGCAAATCGATACTGGATACCAACAGAAGGGTTGGATTTTTCGGCCTAATAATTTGTATAAATAGTTTAAAAAAGATGTATTCTGATTACATAATAACAAAGAAATTAAAATTCCTACCATTTTACAAACTAAGTCAGGACCACTTAGAGTGTTTTTTTAGTTCAATCAGATCTAAGGGCGGCTTTAACAATAACCCAACTGCCTTCCAGTTCAAAAGCGCCTATAAAAGACTCGTAGTGCATGGCGAAATCAAAAGTATAGAATCAGGAAATTGTATTCCTCTGGAAGAAATATAAGATTTTAACTCATACAGAAGTAAGATATGAAACAAAAATTAATAAGTATGCGAGCCAGAATATTTTGGACGTACTCATAGATAGTCACGATAGGACGTAGATAAAAAATTATAAGCTTATAAATTTGTTAATTTTAATTTAAAGAAAATCTATTCTAAGCCTGAAACACAGGTTTAACTTAGTTCAGGCATATCATAAGTAATCTTGTATTTTTAATTGTAAGATACCTATTGTCAAATGTACAGCACTTTTTATTTAATAAACAAATTATTATTATTAAATTATTATTAATCCAGACCCGGAACGTTTTAGCTGTGATTTTAATGACGATCATGATTATATAGATGATCCAAGTAAATTTACCATGTTTGGAGAGGAAATTATTCCGTATACCAATTGGTGGCTTTGTAGTTAAAAAAATAAAAAGGACTTTAAAGTGCAAAGATTGCTTGCTGGCACTTGTTAGTATCAAATATGCAGGGCTTATATTTAATAAAGATATGGGGGGCCTTAATTATCCATCTCATGATGTCATTAAAATTTGTACGTTGGCTGAGAAAGTATTAAGGAAACATTTACACAAAGGTGATATATTTTTTAAGGAAAAAATATTATGCCACGTCTCATACTTACTACTCTAAAGGGGTGCCAAGGCGTATTCATGACTGATCTTTTAGATAGGCAGCCACTTATTGGTAATCACCGCATTCTACTTATTAAAGCAATAGCAGCCAGTTACTTAGAACTGAGAATACTACAAGAAAACTGTGGATTGAGGCAACTGGTAGAATTGAATGAACACCTACTAAATGTAGCACAATTTGTTCGCAACATTTTACAGAAAATGATTATGTAACAAAACATTCAGGGAAAAGATACTTAAAATCAGGAGTTTTCAGTAAGTATAATTTCTATTTTATAAAACTTTGTTGGTGTTTTTTGAGTAGCGTACCTAATTTTAAATTAAAATGGCGTCACCTAGATCATCTTTTGTAGTTTGGTTTTATTAGGTTTCTACAACCAAAAAGCTTTTCTAAATTATACGTTATATTTTTTTGTATCTGTACCCATCTTGCTCTGTGAAACATTAAAGATAGATTTTGCTCAGTTTGCGTATTTATTATTTATTTTAATAGTTCTGGAATTATAAGTCGAATACGGGTATTTCTCATTTTCCAAAAAAAATACTGTGATCCTAAATTATCTAACTGGTTGGAACTAAATGATAATGTTGTGCTTTGTGATATTAAAGTATATTTATGATACAATATTTTAGAGACAAAAAATGGTACATTTAATGCTATTTTTTTTTTTATATATTTTTTTAAACAAAATGTCCCTTCCGTGGATGTGATCATACAGGTTTTATGAAGAAAAAAAAATGCTGTGTTTTATCTGTTTCTGTGAATGTGAAAAAAGGTAAGCTAATAATATCTTAAATTTATTTACACGGTAAATGTAATAACATATTTTAAGAAGCTACTAGAAGATACATAAAATTTTCTCATAAATATTGTGATAATTTTTTTTGTCACTTCCATGGATCAATGTCACACCGGCCATGCCAGAAAAACAACTCGAGCGTTTCCGAACGCAACTGGCCATAAACAAGGCCTGAGACGCCATCTTTTTATTTCAGTTGTCAGTTTCTACCGGCGGCGTAACATCTGTGTGAAAATAAAAAATAAAAGTTCATTCTTAAAATTCGTCGAGCATAAAAAGTCACATCTGTGTAGGTCATCAAAGGTATGTACTTTACAACTATGTTATTAGGTTGTGTGATTTTAATGCGTTTTGGTGTAAAAAACACGTGGCTAAACATGCACGTTCATTCCCGATTTGGAGGTTATGTAATCAGAGATTGAACAGACAAAGTCACATCCGTGGAGGTCACATCCCTGGTTCCATGGATAAAAATTTGCCCATGGAAGTGACTGCTATCCACGGAAGTGACTTTGTATGGAGAGATCTTGTGCAGGTTTTACGGTGCGAACAGACTATGTAACATTGTTATATAACTTGTGTTTTATAACAATGTTACATGGTCTGTACGCACCGTTAGGGTGGTGGTTTTGACGTTATTATTTGGCTTCATGAAAAATATTGCTATTTTCCATTTTAGATGGGGAAACCTAAAACTAAAAATCGCCCAAAAACTAGGGAAGAGATACGTCAGCAAAAGCGAGAGTGTGAGCGAAGGCGAAGAGCTCGCATAAAAGAAAATGCTGCCTTATACGAAGCTTCTAAAGAAAAAGATAGAGAACGAAAGAAGAATAAAGTGAAGCTTGTAGTTGATATGACACCTAGAGAACATCGGATGCAGCAAAAACAGTGGAGAGAACGCAAATTAAGGAGTCGATTGAAACAAAAACGTGCTAAAATCTTATTAAATCATTTAAGAGAGAACACTCCAGAAACTACTGATGAAGAGGCAGTTTTACCCATCCGACCAGAATCAGCATCTATCTTAGAAAGCGTTCCTGAGATAGTGGCCCGTCGACCGTCTAATTGTGACAGTGATGTTACCACATGCTCGGAATTAATTAGATCGACACCGCCAATGCTGTCAGACCTTAGTCCAAGCTCTTCACAATGTGGGACAGTGAGCCGACAAAAGAAAAAAGGTGTACAAGCATCAAGAGTAAGACGTGAGTTATCAAATTTGATAATAAAAAAACAAAAAGAGACAATACAGGCTATGAAGAAAAAAGTACATACCTTACAAGTGAAGTTATTGAGAGCAACTGAGCGAAAGAAATACATGGTTAGTGTTACGAAGAAGAGAAGCCCTCTCAAGGTAAAAACAGAAGTATCAAAGCCAAAGAAACTTCGGACAGCCGTTACTAAATTCCTTCAAAGAGACGACAATAGCAAAATGTGCCCCGGAAAAAAAGATTGTGTCACCAAAAATAAAGTAAAAAAGCAAAAAAAGGTATCTTTTTTGATTTTTTACTTTATTTTTGTGTGACACTATGCTAAATCTACACAAGAAATTCCTGACAGAAAATACTCTTAAAATTAGCTTTGCTTCTTTTTGCCGACTAAGACCTTTTTGGATTACAGTACGAAAAATATCTGAAAGAGACACATGTCTTTGCGTGGTTCATGAAAACATCCAACTAATGTTTGACAAATTAAAGTACCTCAACATAATTTCTTATCTGAATTTAAGGGAGCTCTGTAAAAATATAGTATGTGACATCAATTCAGAGATATGCATATTACGCAAATGCACGACGTGTAAGAACAAAGTCCCAAATATTAATGTTTTTGATGACTCGACTGAAACTACTTACAAATCATGGACAGTGATTAAGGAAAACCGGATGATAAAAGGCAAGGAAAAAGAAATACGCAGAACAGTGAAGAAAGAAATAAAAATAACGAAAAAGACATTGCTGTTGAAGTTCATTGAAGCTTTGGACAAATTTTTGCAACACCAGTACACTATAACGCATCAGTACTTAGCTACAACTCAACTTAAGGCTAACCTTTCTGTGGGAGAGATTTTCATGCACGTCGACTTCGCAGAAAATTATTGTTGCAAGTATTCCGATGAAATTCAAGCAGTACACTTCGGTGCTTCAAGGCTGCAAATAAGTTTACATACCGGCGTGTATTATTACAGATGCCCTGACAGTAGTGAGGTGAAGAGTAAATCTTTTTGCACGCTTTCGGAATGCTTGCGGCATGACGCTGGTGCAGTTTTTGCTCACATGCAAAAAATTCTGGATATGATATGTTTGTCACATCCTATAAAAACTTTGCATGTGTTAAGCGATGGGCCTACAGCACAATATAGGAATAGGAAGGCATTTTTTCTGTTTTCTCAATATATGACGCAGCGCTACGGGATACAAATTGCTTCATGGAACTTTTGCGAAGCCGGTCATGGCAAGGGTCCGATGGACGGAGTTGGAGCCGTTATAAAAAGGACAGCAGATCGGTTAGTAGCTCAAGGCGAAGATATCCCTGATTTTACCGCTTTCATTAGAGCCGTAGAGTCAAACATAACTAACATTGCGATTTCTGTCGTGACTGAAGGGAACATGGAAGACATAGACAGAGTTTTGACCGACCAAGGAAAAAGCATAAGCGGAACCTTAAAAATTCACCAGGTCACTTGGGTTGTTACCAATCCTAAAAGGATTTATTTGAGAAAACTCACATGTATTTCTTGTGAACCTGGTAGCGTTTGCTCTCACTATTCACTGTCAAAAGGTTTTATTGATTTTGTCAGCAGCCTAACTGTAACCGATTTTATGCAATCGCCAGAGATATTGAGTTCCAATAATAAAAAAGTTGTTTCGCGGCCTGAAATAAATGAAGACGTTCATACAAGTCCAAAAACAGGTAAAGAAAACATGCCAGTGAAGGAAGTACACGAGAACATGCCACCTAATTCAAAGTTTATAGAACTAAAGGATGGGATGTGGGTTATTGCCAAGTTTTTGTTAAAAAAAACGGAAAAGCATTTCGTCGGTCAAGTAATTGGATTTGATGGCGATGAGCCCAGGATAAAATTCGCGAAAAAGAAACAAATTACAAAGGATCATGCTGTTTTCGTTTGGATAGACCCTGAGGACATATTTCCTGTTCCTCGCGATGATGTAATGTGTGTTTTGAAAGAGCCTACATCCGGTCGGCGGGGACGATTGTTGTTTAACAATACCGAACTTAAAAATTACAGAAATATTGAATAAATGGCCACAAACAGAATAAGTATTTAGATGGTCATTTATGCACAAATGATAAATATATTATTTAAAATATTTCCTAAATGTAAGAATTGATTAAAAATATGAGACTGATTACTGAGACTGCATAATAAATAATTGACATGAAAGGTTTGTTTTTAAGTTGAAGTTTATAAGAAAGACCCTGTGTTACATATTCATGAGATACCTAAATAAAAAATAAATAAATGATACAATATGTAGTAGAACCTTTTATTTTCAAAATATTATTTATTTGGTTTTTCCATGGACAATATTTATTTAGATATTGTCTCTTCCGTGGATCTGATGGGGTCAGTTCCATGCAGCGCGTTTCTTCAACCTTTTTTATATACTCATTAAGATAAATAATAGATTTTTAAATGATAAAATAGTAGAATGTTTTATTTTAAAAACATGACTTCATTGACCTTTCCATGGACAATATTTATGTACGGATTGTCACTTCCGTGGATCTGGGGTCACTTCCATGGAGGGCAATTTTATTTCAACCCTTTAATTGAATATATAAAAGACTGCGAGCTCGGAAAGTATTTTTTATATGACAACCAAGACCAAATCTGTTATAATGCATCATCAATTACATTTGAATGCCATTTTCAGTAGATTACATTTTATTCTATTAAAAAATGAGAAACACCCATACTACATTTAAACAATAGGTTATGGGCCTTTCTATGTCCGTTAGTGTTTAGAAAATTAATTCAACACTAAAGCGCTGTGATTTAATTAGATTAAAAAAACCGGTCATCCATTACCCACGTGAGTCGCGTGGTAGTTTTTTCTCTTTCAGCAGTTTTTACGAAAACACATTTAAAAATGGTAACTCAAATATCTATAGGGACAATCGAGAAGTTAATTGGAAAAAAAATTACCAAAGTTGGAAATTTGCCGTAAAAAACTACCTGGAACATGAAGAATTGTGGCAGGAGATTGAACCTGACTCAGGTTATACATCCGACAGCAAGAAAAATACGAAAGCAAAATCGATAATAATACTGTTGGTAGACCCAGTTAACTATGTCCATGTTCAGGAGGCTACAACAGCGAAACAGGTTTGGACAAAACTCGAAAAATTATTCGATGACTCAGGGCTCAGTAGAAAAGTAGGTTTATTAAGAGACCTGATCATCACCAATTTGGATGTCAACAGCTCATAAGTTACGAAATATCAATTTTATTGTTGGAGACGAGTGGCTAGGTACGTTGCTGCTCGCTGGCCTCCCTGATTACTATAAACCGATGATAATGGCTTTAGAGAGCTCTGGTGTGAATATTACTGCTGATTATGTAAAAACTAAGTTGTTACAAGAGGTCAAGGTATCAGATTCTGTTGCTTATTATGCCAAGTCATATAATAAACAAAATATGTCTAAGTCAACACCGAAAAATCCACAACAAAAAAAAACAACCTAAAGGCCCACGGTGCTTTGTATGTAATAAGTATGGACACATGAGTAGGGATTGTTATTGCAAAAATAAAAAGAAGGGTTCCTCAAACAATAACAATTTTGATAATTCAAAAAATAATGGTTATTATGCTGCTTTTCCAGCTGCTGCTGCCTTGGATGGAAACTGTTGGTATATTGATTCTAGAGCGTCATTACATATGTGCAACAATAGGAATTGGATGTATGATGTTTCTCCATCTACAATCAACAACATTAAAGTTGCAGACAATAAAACAGTAGCAGTAAAAGGCAGTGGTAAGGTGGATATTCAGATAAGAGCTTCAGATGGAATATTACGGACTATACAGGTCAGAGATGTTTTATTTGTACCCACACTAACAGTGAATTACTTTCTGTAAGTCAAATGGCTGTGAAGTGAAATTTGAGAAAGATGTTTGTCAGATATATCAAAATATTAAATTAATATTGACAGCTTTGCATCGCAATAACATGTATATAATAATGTAAATGTTTCTGAAGCACCGGCATTGTTATCAACAATAGATGAGCGAGATATAAATTTATGGCATCAAGGGATGGGCCATCTCAATTTCACAGACTTACAGAAAATAACCGAAAGTGCAGAAGAAGTTGAATTATTAAAAAAGGGTAATCAAGTTTGTACAATTTGCTTAGAAGGAAAAATTAGTAGACAACCATTCAAAAATACTGGTACTAGGGCTTCTGAATTGCTTCAACTAATTCACTCTGATTTATGTGATCCGATGGAGACAAGCTCTATTGGAGGTGCCTGATATTATGTTACTTTCATAGATGATTATAGTAGGAAGGTATCTGTCTATTTCATGAAAAACCAAAGTGAATCTGAGAGTGAAACAAAAATAACAGTGACTAAAAAGCCAAAGAAGACCAAATATTGGATATTTTTAAAACAATTTTCTAGTGAAGAAGATGCTTTAAACTTCGTAAATTCTGAATGTCGCGGTCGCGGAATTACACATGTGCCACTGAAGATGGTCAAGAAAGGTTCTATCGCAGCAATAAAGTCAAAAAGGGGAGGGCCGCAATGTGACGCGGAGCTTTATTTGTTAATGATGACGATAAGGTAAATGTGTATCAAACTAACTCAGAACATAACCATAGTGCTATTGGCACCCGAGATACTTACGGCATTCACGAGAATACAAAAAAGGAAATTAAGAAATTGTTTTATTTACGCTTGAAAGCAATTTAAAAAATATAAATTTACAGCTATAACTTATCTCTTGCACAATCAGTTTTCGTGTTTTGTGTGCCGTTGTCGATCGTTGTCTTGCTTTCTTTCAATATTAGAAAGTGTTACTACTGATTTTTTTCAATATTCACAGGCTTTAGAACTGACACAACGCATGGTAAAAGTCTGGAAGAAAATCGAAACAAAAATATAGCCTAGCGCTTCGAACCTTAGCAATGACGCTACATTATTATTCACCAAAGGCCTATGAATACGTACGTAAAACGTTCGATACTTGTCTGCCAGAAAAGCGGAATGAAATAATCGGAGGGGCTTTACTAAAGAATCCTTGGAAGCGTTGAAACAGAAAGCTAAAACTACAAATTATATCATCATTGCTGGGTTAACTATTGACCAAATGGCTATACGCCGACGTATAGAATATGACGGTGAAAAATTAGCTGGGCACGTTGACATCGGCACTGGCGTAGAGGGAGATCATGTAGAAGAAGCTAAAGAGGCTCTAGTTTATTTGATGACAAGCGTGAACTGTAATTATAAAGTCCCTGTTGGTTATTTCCTTGTGGATAGTATAACAGGACGACAGCGTGCTGACTAATATTACAATGTTTAAAACTAATTGAAGAAACTGGCCTAAGAATTATATCGTTGACTTTCGACGGATGCGTTGCAAATATAGCAATGGTGAAATGTTTGGGTTGTTCTATAGAAGATCGGAAAAACCATTTAACCATCCTATTACAAAAGATTCCATATCTGCTTATGTTAGATCCATCTCACATGATTAAATTACTGCAGAACGCTTTCCAATGCTATAGAACTTTCATAGATCCAGATGGAAATAAGATCCAAGGGATTTTTTGGAGGAACTGAATAAACTTCAAGAAAGAGAAAATTTTCATTTAGCAAACAAACTACGTTACCGGTCATTCATTTTCAAAACCAAAAGATGAAAAATAAAGCTTGCAACACAACTGTTCGGCCTTAGTATCGCGGATGCAATAGACTTTTGCTGCAATGAATTTAAATTACCTGCCTTTAAAAATATTGAAGCAACATCGAGATTTTTGAGGATAATGAATAATATGTTTGATATTGTTGAGGTAAGTACTGTAGGTTGTAGCAAGTAAAATAGCAGTCCTGGTATCAACATGTATTCCATTAAACTTAGCCTATTTATTTACAAAATTAGCACTGTACAAGTAGTGGATTCTCTTATCTACCAACAATAAGCAAGAGGGCGCGCGGTGCGCAAAGTATACAATTTGTCTGCAAAGTCGTCGTAGTGCATAAGGTGCGCGCGAGTATAAAAACGTCGGTACAGCGCGAGCGCTTCAGTGTCGAATGAATCGCCGTGGCGCGCGCATGTATGACTTGCAGCTACAGTACTCCCCCTCAAGCGAAGCGTACGGGTCTCTTGATAATTCTTCTAGATTTTGTTCTTAGCGTAAGTTCACTAGGTTTATCGGAGATGCTTACTGTGGAGTCACTCGCCGTCATAACCTTTTCGGGATCGTTCCATGTGTAGGCAGGTTTGAGGCGGTCAATTGATACGTTGACGTCACGCCCCGGTAGGCGTATCTTGAAATACTTGTCATTTCGTTGTAGGACAGGATATGGACCTTCATATGGCCGCTGAAAAGGTCTTCGGACGGCGTCAACCCGCAGAAATACTGAATCACATGTTGAAAGATCCTTGTGTATGAACATGGTATGTTTGTTGCTGTGCGGGCGGTAAACCGGTTTCAATGTAGTTATAACGCGATGCAGTTGGTCTACATAGCCTTGGTCCATCTCCGTATGTATGACTGCGTTTGGTGCGACAAAATCACCTGGTAATCTCAGAGCTTGGCCGTAGGTCAGCTGCGCGGGGCTTGTGTTGGTGTCAGTCCTTATAGCTGCAGGGAGTCCCAATAGCACAGTAGGCAATTCTGAGACCCACTTGGCACTGACTTGGAGTCGACTCATCAATGCAGTCTTTAGGGATCGGTGCCAACGTTCAACTATCCCATTGCTCTGGGGGTGGTATGCAGTTGTCCGTGTTCGTTCAGCGCCTAGCAGTTTGGTAAGCGAATTAAACAGTTTGCATTCGAACTGTCTGCCTTGATCCGTGGTTATGGTGATTGGGCAGCCAAATCGCGCTATCCAGGCTTCATAAAATGTTCTGGAGATAACTTCAGATGATATTTCATGGATCGGAACAGCCTCCGGCCACCTGGTCTTGCGGTCAATCATAGTCAGTAGATATCGATGTCCGCATGCGGTGCTCGGCAATGGTCCGACTATGTCTATGTGTACATGTTGAAATCTGTCGCATTCTGGAAATGTTGACAACTCGCTGCGAGTGTGGCGTTGTATCTTAGATCGCTGACACAGTACACATGACTTTGCCCAGTTACCAACGTCAATATTCATCGCAGGCCAAAAATATCTTCCTTGCATGAGTTTGCGAGTGGTTCTAACGCCGGGATGACTAAGATTGTGAACGATGTCAAAAGCTGTGCGTCGGAATTCTTTTGTTAAGAACGGCCTTGCATGTGTTGTTGATGTCTCGCAATAAATCTCGACGTTAGTTCCCGGAACATTAAATTTCTTGAGGTGAATGTTTGGTTGACGTAACAGGGCGTTCATATCGCTGTCCTTCTCTTGCGCCGCTGATAATTGCGCGTAGTCAATACATGTGGGTACATCGATAACTTCAACTCGCGATAATGCGTCCGCTACGACGTTGTCTGACCCGCTCACATGACGAATGTCTGTTGTGAACTCACTTATGAACAATAACTGCCGCGTTCGTCGGGGTGTTTCGCTGTCTGACGGCGGCTTATGAATTGCGTATGTGAGCGGCTTGTGATCGGTGTAGATGATTAATTCACGTCCTTCAAAGATCTTCCGGAAATGTTTTACAGCCATGTAGATTGCCAATAGTTCTCTGTCGAATGTACTGTATCGCTGTTGCGTTTCAGAAAACTTTTTTGAGAAGTAGCCGAGCGGAATCCATTTGTTGTTAATCCGTTGTTGTATTACCGCGCCCGCACAGGTGTTCGATGCGTCACACATTAATGATATTGCATTCTGCGTAGACGGAGAAGGATGAGCGAGTAAAGTGGCGTTTTGGATGCTAACTTTACATGCTTCGAATGCTTCTAATGCTTCTGTAGTCCAATCGATTTTTGTTTTATCCCGTTTTTTGGAGTTGTGTAGGAACGCGTTCAGCGGTGCTTGAATATGTGCAGCCGTGGGCAAACTGTCACGATAAAAATTCACCATACCCAGGAAACGTCGTAAGTCTTAAATATTCTCGGGCTTGGGGTACTCTGTGATGGCTTTGACTTTTTCGAGTGGGGGTTTGATTCCCTCTGCGGACACTTCGTAGCCGAGGAATTTAACAGCCTGCTTTCCAAAGACGCACTTCGACGGGTTTATAGTGATCCCGTATTCGTCTAGTCTTTGCAGTACGGTACGCAGATCCTCATAGTGTTTTGTTTCGTCTTCCGAGGCTACAATGACGTCATCAATGAATTGAAATGTGTGATCGCACCCGCTGAGCACTTGGTGTATAAACCGTTGAAATGTTTGCCCGGCGTTCTTCAGACCGGGGCACATGCGAGGGAATTCAAATAATCCAAATGGTGTGGTGATTGCTGTCTTCTCGATATCGGGACCATAAACAGGCAATTGTTGGTATGCACGGTTGAGGTCCAAAGTTGTGAAGATTTTCTTGCCGTACAGAACATATGTAAAATCCTTGAGGCGAGGAACTGGATAGCGGTCGGGCTTCGTAATAGCATTCAAACGCCTGTAATCACCACATACACGTATGTCGCCATTTTTCTTGGGCACAACATGAAGTGGGCTTGCCCACGGGCTCTTGCTTGGCCGGCAAAGACCCTGTTGCGTCATGATCCCGAATTCGTTCTTCACGGGCACGAAGAGATGTGGTGCTAACGGTCGTGTTTTGCTGTACAATGGCGGACCACTGGTTTCAATATAATGTTCGACACGATGCTTCGGGGTCTCCTTCATTGATGACGGTCGAGTAATATTGGGGAAATCGGCTAACTGATGGTAATCTTGTCCAATGTCAATACTACGTACAGTTGGCTCGCAGGAGTACGAGATTGGTGCCTTGACGGATAAGTTCGTGACTTGATCGATGAGCCGCTGGCCGGCTATGTCCACTAATAGCCGGTGATGCTTCAAAAAATCAGCGCCGATGATAGGCTTGCTGACTGCCGCAATCACAAACTTCCAGCGATATGGCCTTCGCAGTTTGAGATCCAACTCGAGCGTCTTCTCACCGTACGTAGGTATAGTTGTGTTGTTGGCGGCATACAGGCAAAAACTTGATGGTGAAGCTTTCATGCCTGCTCTCTTCGGTATGACGGAGATGTTTGCACCGGTGTCGATTAAAAATGACAAACGGGAGTTTCTATCGGTTATAAATAGACGGTGTGAAAAAGTTGTCGCGCCGGGTGCCGCCTCAGCCAACGCAGGTCTTAGTTTTCCGAATTCATATTCTTGTCTTCGTAACTGCAAGGTCGAGTACATCGCTGTGCTTGCTTCCCGAATCTTCGATGGTAGTAGCATACCCCTACTTGGTGTGGAGCTTCGTTTCGAGGGGAACGGGATCGCCCTGGCGTTCGTGACCTGGAGCGGTAGCGACGGAACGGACGCCTTCGTTGATATGACGACTGGGTGGCCTTCAATTCAGCTATCTCTTTTGTCAACATATCAAGCTTCTCCGCAATGGTCGTCTCATGCGTGGTGGCCTGGCTCGGGCTGGTGGACACTACTGCTACCGGTTGCGGCTGTGAATGTTCCAGGATCTTGTCAGCCATCTGTGCGAGGTCGTCAATGTCCGACTTCTTAGCGATGTTGTCACTCACGGCGAGTACCGCGCGAACAGACTGAGGCAGGTGATTAGTCCACATAATGCGAAGAGCTGACTCAGATATGTTGTCTCCAGCTAGGTTTTTCATCCGCCTTAGTAATTGCGATGGCTTCATATACCCGAGCTCCATTTCAGATAACAGCCGCTGCACTTGTCTTTGTTCAGATTCCTCGTAGACCTGCAGTAATCGGGTCTTTAGCGTCTCATACTTGTCGGTCTCAGGGGGACGCAGTATAATATCAGCTATTTCATCGATGTCTTGACGTTCTAATTGGCCGATGACAAGCTCGTACATCGCTTTGTCACCTTTTCTATGTGGAGATACGATAGCCTCAAACTGCGCGAACCATAGGCGTAGTCTATCTCGCCAAATCGGTGGAATCCGAAGTGCTGTCGATACTCCAGATACTTCTTGTTCATCTCTCTTCACCTCGGACGTAGACATATCGTCTGATTATTTTTGATCACGTCGGGGTCACCACTGTTGAGGTAAGTACTGTAGGTTGTAGGAAGTAAAATAGCAGTCCTGGTATCAACATGTATTCCATTAAACTTAGCCTATTTATTTACAAAAATAGCACTGTACAAGTAGTGGATTCTCTTATCTACCAACAATAAGCAAGAGGGCGCGCGGTGCGCAAAGTATACAATTTGTCTGCAAAGTCGTCGTGGTGCATAAGGTGCGCGCGAGTATAAAAACGTCGGTACAGCGCGAGCGCTTCAGTGTCGAATGAATCGCCGTGGCGCGCGCATGTATGACTTGCAGCTACAATATATTCAATTCCCGAAGCTCGTTTCAGTATAAATTTAAGAAGACAATTACTGAAACCAATTCAACGCAGCTTTTAGGATTCCTAGACGCAGCAGTTCATTACGGCATGCGGCAGGGGCGTATAACCTCTACTCTGTTGTTCAACCTTTACCTCAACGACCTCATCGATGAGCTCAGTAGTAGAGGAACTGCAGCTAATTTGAGATACTGCAGGTAACTTGGAATACTTCGATATGGAAATAGTTATAAACGCCATCTATATCGATACCGGAAATTTCAATTGTCGTAAAGGACATTTTGCCGAAAATGAGTTATGTATATATTTGGAATCAGCGTCGCGAGCTCTATCGATTGGTATATTTAAAATAATCCTATCTTTTAAAAAAAGCCCTTTACGACCTGGATTTTCAACAGCTCTAACTCGATTCTTTTTTACTATTTGGGATGTAACGTAAAAATAATTTTCAATAGGGAGCGTAAAGTCTTGTTTTTTATTATTTATGAGGTCGTAATCTCTTTTTTGCATTGAACTTTTTATACGACATTATAAACAATATTATTATTACAAATCAAAAGATCGTAAAGATGTTGTTTGATAAACAAAACCCTTACGACCTAATCGATGCTTTGCTTTATCTTACGTCATTAGGGCGTAAAGTTCTGTGGCGACTTCTATCTCGCCACATTAGAACTACGGACTCAGTGCGATGACGCAGTTAATCCTACATCGCGCAAGTGACATTTGCACGCGAGATTGCATATATACAACCACCCATCATCAACCGTTGGGCAGTAGCCCGCCAGGAACAAAACCACGCCTGGTCGGAGGATCCTCCTTTACCAGTGGAGGGATTACCACCTCCTTCCCTCCATACTGGTGACCCCGAGCTGAACATCAACGCAACCTTCGATGACCAGCAAGCTTCGCCTTCATCACTCCTCACAGCACTCTCCAGCGCATCATCCTGCCAGCCAGCACCCTTCCGGCTTCAGCCCTGACCACACGCCTGTAGCGGACGCACATGTCTGGTCAGGACCTTCAGCCAGCATCAGCAACTTGGCACAGCACACTGCACTTCGGCCGGTCTAGCAGAGCCACTCTCTCCTGGTCGACGCAGCAGCCAGCCACTACGCATCACTGCACCACCTCGACTCACTGATGCATTCGCAGCATCACAGTCCCGACCCACCGTGGACTCACCGCAACACAGTCCCGACCCACTGCGGACTACGCGGCAACCTGTTCCGACCCACTGGAACATCAAACCTGGCACTGGCAACACGCAACAACCGCTGACTCTTCATCAGAAGATCATCATATCGACCTTCGGTCTCGGAGGGGAGTGATGTGGCGACTTCTATCTCGCCACATTAGAACTACGGACTCAGTGCGATGACGCAGTTAATCCTACATCGCGCAAGTGACATTTGCACGCGAGATTGCATATATACAACCACCCATCATCAACCGTTGGGCAGTAGCCCGCCAGGAACAAAACCACGCCTGGTCGGAGGATCCTCCTTTACCAGTGGAGGGATTACCACCTCCTTCCCTCCATAGTTCGTTTGTTTTTTATTGTCCTTTACGACCCTAATTTAAAGAAAGAGTCATTTATAGTTTTGTCTCGTTCATAATACCGATGGCGCAAAGGAATGTGCGATAGGTTACGTACGACCCGTGACGACGAGTTGCGCGAAGGCACGATGCCTAGGGCAATCGGGGTGTAAGTAACGGGTGCGGGAGGATCGGGACTCATACGACCACTTCGCAACGCCATTTTGTGAGAAATCGTTAGTGGTAATGGACACGTTTGTTTCTGCAAGTGATGAATATTAACAATGGCGGAAAAAAATCCACAGAAACATTGGAATTCTTTAGAATTAAGAAAAAGAAAAGTTGATTCAATATCACGATACCAAAGCAAGATGTTACGGTAAGTGATTTAAGCATAATTTAATGTTAGTTAAACTAAAGTGAAGCAATGAAAAAAGAATGTTCGTAAATATGTACCTACCTATCTACGAACAATTTTTTTTCATTGCTTACATTTTCAAGTACCTATAATACTTGAAAATGTATGCTAAATACGATGATTTAAGATGTTTTTTTCCGTAATCTATTATTCTTATTAAGTTATTGAATAATTTAAAAATCCTAGGATGTTTACGAGATCTGAATTTTGATACCTACTGATTTATAATTAATAGAAAAACATGTCTGTGGGCTACAATAAGATTAAACCTGGAATTATGATCTTATTCTCTGAATTTTTTCACGATTGGATACCTAGTTCCTTTAATTTATTAATAAATTATTGTTCAAGCCATAGCTTAAGATATTTGTTAGTTGTACTTCTTACACCTTCCTTAAAAACGATGATTGACAGATGACTAAGTTAAGTAACGTTTGTTTCTGTCTATCAACTTTGTGATTTCATGTCGCAGTAAAAAACAATATACAAAGTTTATTCAACTGTTAATCAGCCTACTAATCACACTCATTTTACTAATATTATAATTAATGCGAAAGTTTACCGGTGTGAGTGTAATGTTTGTTACTCTTCCATGCTCAAACGTCTGGACCGATTTAGATAAAATTTGATAATGTAGAGCGTATGCCCGGAATTAACACAGGCTACTTTTTACTTTTTGTCTACGCGGTTAAAACCGCGGGACGCCGCTAGTAGGTATTATTATAAATGTGAAAGTTTAGATGTTTGTATGTTTAGATATTTGTGTGTCAATGACGCAAAAACGGCAAAACGGATTTGGATGAAATTTGGCCCACTGGTACATACAACTTATAGGTTACTTTTAATCCCGATATTCTCTCGGGAATGGGAACTACGCGGGTAAACCCGCGGGGCGCTACTAGTCATTTAGAAGTAAGGATGTTAAAGTATTGATCGTAAAGGACATTATAACAAAATTTGCTTTGCGATGATGTCCTTTACGACGTAAGTCTGGTACACATTATAAACTACAACTGGTTCGAGCAAAATTTGTCCCAATAGATTCATAGACCTTCGCTTTGCTCGGCCTATTATACATTTACTACCTATTGATTTGATACTATTTTAGAGTGGATGCTGAGCATTATTATGAGGCTGACCAAAGCAGTACAAATATTGAAAATGAACGTACAATTTTTGAAGAAACAATGGTTGAAGATAAATATTATGAAATCGATCATATTAATGTCACGTAAGTTAAATTAATCATAATTAATATCACGCTAATATAAAAGCTAAGGTGTGTGTATGTGTGTGAATGTTATTTTTGCTAATGAACTGATTGTGGCAGACTTACTAAGTTTATGTTTTTTTAGGAACACGCAGCGTTCTAGTGGGAACTCTCTTCAATCTTCTGCTAATAGTAGTGAAGTAATAGATAATACAGATGAAGAAAGTTATTGTGAAAATGCGAACACATTTTCTCGACAACAAAGTAAAGTAAACATTAAAATAAATGAAAAAGTTTCGAAAAGGGAGCTGAAAAGATATTTACGATCCGCCAAGTTTGGTGAGAATTCTGTAGTTCCCACTAATAATAGTATATTATTATTACCACCACCGCTTGCAATATGTCAAAACCGAAAATCACTACACTTTATCACGCAGGCTACTACTACTGACAAGATACTTACTAATGACGTTATTCAAGACATGTCTCCAGATGATGTCTTTGCAACCGAACCTGAAATAAAGAAGATCACTCAAATAACTCCTATTGACGAAATACTTACCGCTGACGTAATCCAGGATATGCCTCCGGGTGATGTTGTCTTTGCGCCCGAGCCTGAAATAAAGAAGATCACTCTGACTACTCCTATTGACGAGGTATTTACTGCTGACGTTATCCAAGACATGCCTCCGGGTGATGTTGTCTTTGCGCGTGAACCTGAAATAAAGAAATTCACTCAGACTACTTCTATTGACCAGGTACTTACCGCTGACATTATCCAGGACATGCCTTCGGGTGATATTGCCTTTGCGCCTGAACCTGAAATAAAGATCACTCAGACTACTCCTATTGACAAGGTACTTACCGCTGACGCTATCCAGGACATACCTCCGGGTGATGTTGCCTTTGCGCCTCAACCTGAAATAAAGAAGATCACTCAGGCTACTCCTATTGACAAGGTACTTACCGCTGACGGTATCCAGGACATGCCGCCGGATGATGTTGTCTTTGCGTCTGAGCCTGAAATAAAGAAGATCACTCAGACTACTCCTATTGACGAGGTATTTACCGCTGACGTTATCCAGGACATACCTCGGGGTGATGTTCCGCATCATTCCGATAACATTTCTTATACTGAAATAGTAACAGACAACGTTGACCAATCTACATTATTTCAACCACCTCAGGTGTACACTTCTTTGAAAACAGTGGTTTTTGAGAACGAACCTAAGGATACAGAAGAGAATAAGGGTTCTCCTTCGCTTATCAATACTTTTGATACATCTATTTTTGATCCAACAACTGATACCAGTGATCATGATATGAATTCTGAACATCCTAAACCTAATAAGAAACGTAATAAGATTTTAAAATCCTACGTTGATTATCTTTCTGATAATGAAGACTTTTCAGATGGTAGTTCTGATCTTTGGAGCATGAATGAGTCCGAAAGTTCAATTAATAGTGAGAATAAAAAGAAAAAGTGTACTAAAAAGAAACAAAAAATAATAGATAAGAACGAGAAAAGAACCAATACCATAGAAAACTTAATTAAAAACAAAACCAAAAAGGAAAACAAAAGCAAGCTTAGGAAACAACAAAAAAATGCTGGTAAGTCATATGAAACAAGATCAGGAAGTATAATAGAAGAGAAGTCAATGAAAATAAACCCATGCTTACCTGGTGTATGTGCTAGGAAATGTTACGAAGTATCAGAGCATAGAAGAATGAGCCTATTTAGATATTTCTGGAGTCTAGATGTTCAACGTCGAAAAGACTGGATCGTAAGATGTACACAACCGATTCCAATCAAAAGAAAGAAAACTAAATGTGTAGAAAGCAGAAGAGGCCAATCATTTGAATACGTTATAAACGAAGGTGAAGGATCTAGACCAGTTTGTCAAAAGTTTTTGATTAACACTTTAGATATCACCCAAAAGTTTATTTTATATACAGTAAAAAATGCACACGAAAGTATGGCAAGCGTAGAAAAGAGAACATGTCATACAGAGAAATACAGTGATGAAGATAAAGCATATGCAAAAGCTTTTATCGAAAGCCTTCCAGCAGTTCCTTCACATTATTGTCGTAAAAAAAGTTCATGTCTATATTTACCTCAAGAATTTAAAAATGCTACAAATTTATTTAGAATTTATCTCAAACACTGCCAAAATAATTCTAAATTACACTTAAGTGAAAAAGTTTTTAAAAAAATATTTAATGATGATTACAATATTCGATTCCATACACCCAAAAAAGACAAATGTGTAATTTGTACAAAAGCTGAAAATACAGAATTATTATCAGAAAAAGAAATCAAGGATATGGCTGTTCATCTCGAGGAAAAAAAGGCTAGCTACCAAAGATTAAAAATCCATCAGAAATTAACTTCCAATGATACGCTCACCGTCAGCTTCGACCTGCAAAAAGTGCTTAATACTCCTCACGGAGAGAGTATGTTATTGTATTACTCTAGGAAATACGCCGTATACAACTGTACATTCTATGAAAGCCAAACCAAAATAGGGCATTGTTATATATGGGGAGAAAGCGATGGAAAAAGGGGTGGCAATGAAATTGCTACTTGTATTTATAAATTTCTACTTGAAATTGATAAACGTCCTATTAAAAATGTTTTACTTTATTGCGACTCTTGCCCTGGGCAGAACAAAAATAAGATAGTTCTCACAGCCCTACACTACTTATTACAGAATTCTAAAAACATAGAAGTGGTACAAATAAATTACTTACTACCTGGGCATACTTATATGCCCGTCGATTCAATGCATGCGGTCATTGAACGCGAGATTAGACGAATTATTGTCTGGAGTCCAAGTCAATGGCCGACGTACATAGAATCTGCAAGGAAACGTCCTGAACCATACAAAATTAATGTTTTGGAGTACTCCGATTTTATCAACTGGGACAGCTTGGTGTCTGAAAAATTTACCAATACTTGTCAAAGGCAAATACAGCTAAAAGCAATGCGCATTGTCACGTTCAAGAAAAAAAAAGCTAAAACTATGGAAGTAAAATATTCAATGAAAGAAAACGAAGACGCTCAAGTAGTAACATTATATGATGAATATAAAGGAAGAGGATCAAAAGGAAAAGGCAAAGGAAAAAAAACAAAAAGACAAAACCAAGATCTAACAGGTGCCGACAAAGTAGAAGATACTTCTAGTATTGGTTTACCAACACTTTATGACAAACCTAACCCTATACCAGTCGCCAAGTATAACGATTTAAAGCGTTTATGTACTAACGGAACTATACCAAAGCGTTTTCATAAGGAGTATTTAGATCTACCGTCTTTAGGAACTGTTAAAGACATTCTTCCTGAAACTGACGAGGAAGACGATATCGACACGATCGATCTTTAAGATTTTACTTTTAAAATGTTTATCCAATGTTCCCAGCGGGACACGAATCGGTAATCCTGCTGGGAGCATTGAATATTGCAACAAAAAGGATTTTTTTCAGTAATACTGGGTGATTTTTTTTTATCACGTACTAAATTTTTACAGGGTGTTCTACCCATGAACATGAACAACTTTCACTATGGGTCCAACTCTGAAATCACGAAAAAAAATCTGCTGTTTCATACAAAAGTTTAAAAACTACTCGACAAAATGAATGAAACAACTGTTTTTTTTTCGTGTTTTCAGAGTTAATCAACTCATGGGTAGAAAACCCTGTGAAAATTTGGATCATGATAAAAAATCGCCCAGCATATTTAGTGGTTACTTTAATTTTATTATTATTTAAAAGTTGTTTTAAAAAAAATATTTAATGTGTAATTACTAATCATTTTAAAAGACTTAAGTTACTTGGCATTTAATTAATACTTTAGAATGTCAAATGTTTGAGTTTTGAGTTCTGGTGGGCCTAATTTTTTATTATTTGGTTATTTTAATTTCATTATTATAAAAGACCATAATGTTTTGAAAAAAATATTTAATGTTTAAGTTTCATTACTAATAATTTTAAAAGACTGATGTTACTTGCCATTTAATTAATACATAAGAAGGTCAATTGTTTTGAGTTCTGATGGGAAGAATTTGTTATTATTGTGATTATTTTAATTTTACCAATAAGTTTAAGACTGTTTTGTTAAATATTGTTTTAGTTAAATTAATAATGTTTAAAAAAACTAGGTAGTAGATTAGTTTAATATCTGATTTTTCTAAAAATTGCGTTGTTTATCAGCATCGCAACGGTTACTTACCGTTTAAATAAAAAAATAGCATCACATTTTGTTTAAATTTAATAGTTCCTATTAGAGTAACATTTTTGTCAGTTTTTTTACTAAATATTTTGATAAATAAATAAAAAATCATAAAAACAACATTTTGTTTCACTTACTTTGACTACCTATTGTAGGTATTCTATAACTAGATCTTTAGTTTTTTGTTCCTTTTACCCCCTTAGTCTCTAAATTCAGTTGACTTGTACTACCCATTGATGATCAAGATTAGTCCTTTGCTACACATCTAACTTTATCATAACCAATTTTTCGTGGGTGTAAAGTACTTCAGTTCATTTTTTGTGGGCTGTAAAGGACTCTTATTTTCGTCAATAATAAAGTTTGGTGTATTTTGTTAATTTATATGGATAGAACACGAAAAAATAGTTGGGGTTTCTTTTTACATCATGAATATAGTACTTTATTTGAAAAAGATATTAGACAAAAACAATTTTTTTTTTCGTTTTTTGGCTCTACTGAAAACTCGTGTTTTGTCCTTTACGACAATTGAAATTTCCGGTATCGATATTTTTTTTTACGTAAACATAAAGTCATACGACACACAAAGTTATAGAGTATTAAAAACAGGTCGCCATCTTGACATTCCGGCTAACAGACACAAGGGAACGAGACGCTTGCTTGGAAAAAAAAATCGGTAAGAATGCAATCAGTGATAATCATTTATTGCAATACTTTAAATCTTCATCGTAATTATTTAAACGGTTAAGTGACCTTGTTAGTTTATGATGGTACTATGATTTTGTGAAAATATCTAGAAATAAAAATGTGTTATGGAATTTTAGGTTAGGGCAGTATGTTGTTAATTTGGAATACCGAAAGAGAGCATAATTTGGAATATTCCAAATTACATGCACATTTTTAGGAGTAATATTATTTATTCTTTTTTTTTAGAAATGGAAACATCTCACAAATATAATAAGAGAGAAGTGGGGAAAGGAGGAAATGGCCGCTGCCATTGCCGCTGTTAGAGATAAGAGAATGGGATATTTAAAGGCTGCTAAACAGTTCAACGTACCCAGGTCAACACTTTTTCGATTTGTAAATGATAAAGACTCCTATTGGATCGATAACAAATAAAGTCATTGGTCGAAGGCCAGTTTTTAGTCAAGATATTGAAAACCTGCTGGTGGAGTATGTATTAACCATGGAGAATAAGTATTATGGCCTGACCAGAATGGATTTGCGACGTTTGGCATATCAACTAGCTATAAAAAATAATATAAAAAATCCTTTTAAGGCTGGGTTTGCTGGCAGATACTGGCTAAAAGGATTTTTAAAACGACATCAGGCAGTTTTATCTATAAGACAGCCAACTGGAACTTCTCAAGCCCGAGCTAATGGATTTACCAAAGAAAGAATGGATGAATTTTACGACAATCTTAAAAGAATCCAGGCCGATAAGCCTTTTCCTGCTGCGCGCATATTTAACGTTGATGAGAGTGGTCTCTCCATAGTCCAGAGTAAAATACCAAAAATTATAGCTCGAAAAGGGAAGAAACAAATCGGAGCAATGACGTCAGCCGAAAGAGGGTCCTTAATAACTATTGTAATTTGTATGAGCCCTGCGGGAATATTTGTCCCTCCCATGATCATTTTTCCGCGTAAAAATATGTCTAATGCTTTAATGAGAGGAGCTCCAGTTGGGTCTATAGGAAAAGTACATCCATCGGGTTGGATCCAAACTCACTTATTTACAGAATGGTTTCAACACTTTGTAGAATACGTAAAACCAACAGAAGCATCCCCAGTGCTCTTGATTCTCGATGGCCATTACAGTCACACCAAGAATATAGAGTTGATAGATCTAGCAAAACAACATTATGTGACGATATTGTCACTACCACCTCATTGTACGCATAAAGTTCAACCACTGGACCGCACTTTCATGGGACCCTTAAAATCCTATTATAGTGAAGAAGTTCGGGTGTTTCTCAGAGAAACTAATAGGCCCTTAACACCATATGACGTTGTTGAGTTATTCGGAAAAGCCTACATCAAGTGCCAGACTGGAGAAATTGCTGCTAATGGTTTCAGAGTTGGTGGCATATATCCGTTTAATCGAAATATATTTACTCAAGCTGATTACATGGCCGCTGCTACAGATTTTGAAGAGGATCAAGACCGTGAAACAATTTCAACGACGATCGCCTCACCCATGGATGATTCTTTGCAATGGAGGAATTTTGATGAAACAGAACCAGGGCCGTCAGGTATTAGGACAGAAATTCACCCCCTTGTTACTCTCTCTCATATTTCTCCCGTGCCCACTATAAAAAAGAGGACTAGCAACAGGGGCCGTAAGCCAGCAAGATCGGCTATAATCACAAGTTCTCCTTATAAAAAAGACCTTGAGAATGCACAACTTAAAAAGTCTGATAAAGAAAACAGAACACAGAAAAAAGGAAAAGGCAAGAAAAAAATTACAAAGAAGACAAAGAAAAGAAATGTGACAGATAGTGACTCATCAGATCCGATTTCTGGGGCTATATCTGGAAATAACACAGACTCTTCCGACGATGTAGCAACGAGAGATGAGACTACTGTCCCTACTAACGAAGACGCCGAATGTTTTTTCTGTAACGGAAAATATAGCGAGGATAAAAGGGGTGAAGAATGGGTACAGTGCTTAATGTGCGAATTGTGGGTTCACGGTGCTTGTAGTGGTTATGAATCCGGTGTGTATATTTGTGATTACTGCAAGAAATAGTAATTAAGAATAGTAAACTGTAAAATCAAACTAAAGACTGATCTGTGATTATTGTGACTGATTACTTAATTAGATGTTATTTTAGTTTATTTTGTTTAAAAAATACTGATTACCTAAAGATCTAAAGACTATAAAACTGTTACAAAGATAAGAAATCTATTAGTTTTTAAGGAAAAGTGTTAACAAATGTCAAAAAAAATGTAAGTGAATATAATTTGGAATACTATATTCCAAATTACCTGCACCCTAAGTCAAATCTCTATTTTGGAGTTTTTTAGTTTGATAGGCATTTTGATAAGATTTCTGGTGTTAGTAATGTTTGATTGTTTTTATTATTAAAGTTTAATAATTTTTCAATATTTTATTGTCTTTTTCATTGAGCCATCCCGTTTCTGGGCATTTTTACTTTAAATGGCGCAGGCTGTTTTGGTGTTGTCCCATGAAAACAAATAATGATAGTTGAACATATTTTGAAAGCTATCAGAAAAGCTTAATTATAAACACAAGTAGAACTGTTATTCTATTCAATAAGATTTTTTTCTTATGAATAAATAAGGTTTTATACATTTTATATTAATTTGAAGTTAAACAAAACCTTGATTTGAAGCTGTCCCAAGATCAGTTTTCCCGCTTTGAATAGATATTTCAAAAGATTTTTATTCCACGATAAGTCTTGCGATGTTTTAATTCAATTGTGTCATAGTTATCCTTACATTTAAAATAAGTATTAACAATAGCTATCATAGTAAAATAGTTAAATAATGGCATAAAATCATTGTCCCATAGTATTAACATTACAGGACAAGTCTCCATAGTAACGTTCTTTTTGCTACTAATTTACCCATTTAGCATTTATTTTTTTATTTTAATGGCAACCCAAAGCACAAAATCTACGAAACAACGGCAGCCATATTGAATTTAGTCGCAACAAGGTGAATTGGTGGACGCACGTGTGTGCAATAAAAAAATTGTTCAAAGAATTTGTCTCGGTAAGTAACGTGTTTTTAAATGAAACTATTTATCTGGTTGTTAATTCTTTTGGAGCAGTAACACCTTAAAGTATATTGAGGTCTTTTATGTATGATTTAGAAGCTTTATAGTTATATTTTTTGAGTATTTCACATTTGTTTTGAAAGTGAACTACTTGCGTAACGTCCTTTTCGTAACCGTTACTATAGGGTGGACAAAAACGTTACGAAAAGGACAAGTAAAGCTTAGTGCACATTGTGAGTTGAGTACCTAGACGGTATTTAGAGTTTGCAGACCACGTGATTTTAAATGATAATGCTCCTATGAGGTTACACACACTTTAAATGTTCATGTAGGTTGTGAGCGGTTCTCATTATTTGTCTTAGTCCGCATGATTGTCGGTTATATTATAAATCAGTCAGATTCTATACAAAATAGTCTATCATAACGTCTTTCAGGTTTAAACTTATACATACTAAATGTCATCAAAAACGGTTCAGTGATTTAGCCATGAAATTTGACGGACAGAGAGACAATATTGTTACATTTTATTATTAGTATGGATTTGGTTTAGTTTCATAGTCTCTTCAACCACTATTTTTTATAACTTTACAGGTCGTGGCATAGTTTACTTCCCAAAATGGTTATATACTTTGACATAGATAAATTTTTGGAGAAGAAAGATTTACAGAGATGTATACGGAACAATTTTACCTGGCCCTGGACGGAGACTCATTTTAAACTATTAGAAACTTGTTATGGCTGTAAAAATAAAACTGAGGAGAATTTGCCACTACATTTTATATTGGCTATGACTAAAGAAGATGTTAGAATATTGTTAGCAGCTACTTTTTTCTGGTGTCAAACGTGCAATTTTTCTGTATATGATCACTTCCCGTCCGATGAATGTGATCATTGTAATGAATGATCGATCATATTAACTGTATATAGTCTACCCACTTACTAAACCTGGACCTAATCTAATTATTGTTAATTATATAACTTATCATGGATGTTCAAAGTTTGTGAACGATGTATATAAAAACGTAGAAAGTGTTTCACAAAGTTAACCCACGTTTGTCATGATTCTTTCTTCTTCTGGATATACTTGTTTAAAATTTTAAACAAGTTTTTACAACAAAAAGAGAGGATATATGCACCATTTTATTGAGAACCGCTCACGTGATGATGACAATACCTATCGCACTACGTGTTCAAATTAGTTATATATTATTTTTAGGTAGACATGGCATTAACACCTGCTGAAAGAGCTCAAAGATATCGAGATAAACTTAAAAATAACCCACAAAAGGCCGAAGAAGTAAGAAAGAAACAATTAGCTCGACTAAAAGCAAAAAGGATAAAGATATCTGAAATGACAGAGGAAGAAAAAATCAAATGTCGTAAACAGTGGAAAGAAAATAAAAGAAAACAAAGAGCAAGGTTATCTTCGTCTAAGATAATTGAAAGACAGAAAAAACTAATTGATAAATTTAAAGCCAGAGAAGAAATTCTCGAAGTCACACTGCGACGGACTTATAAAAGTTGTGAGAAAAGAATAGAAAAACAAGTATTGAAACGACTAATAAGAAACTCTAAATACGGAAATAAGACATATGTCGCCAAATTAATTGGCCTTCAGCGAACGACTCGAAATAAACAGAATAAAAATAGGGTAACGTGTTGCACAGAAATTGAAGAGTTTTGGTTAAGAGACGATGTCACTAGAACAACGGCAGGAAAAAAAGAATGCAGGTCTCGTGGAAATGAAAAACACCAAATAAGATACACAACCGATACATTACAGAATTTATTTAAAAAATATAAAGAACTGGGTGGTAAATACGGAATAACGTCGCTGTGGAAATACAAACCCTATTACGTCCTTTACCCGGGCTTGAAATCAAGAAACACTTGTTTGTGTATCAAGCATGCGAATATTGAATTAAAATTCAAAGCGTTACAGCTATACGGACCATTAAAACAAAAATCTTTGGAGGAAGTTTTGGATCAAGTTACTTGTAACCGTCAGTCATACTCTTGTGCGACAAATAGATGTAGTCAGTGCAAAAACTACAAAGTACAATATAATGACAGTGATAATGATGACCGTAAAAATGTCACCTGGTGGCAATGGGAACGTGTTGACCACGAATTTGTAAAGAGAGAAGGAAATGAATCCAAAATTATCAAGACATAAAAGACAGTAAAGTCGTTAAAAACAACCGCTGAACTAAAATGTGCATTTGATTCCGATATTATTAAATTCAAAAAGCATGTTTTTATTATGAAGCATCAATACAAACAATATCAAATGATTATTAATAATTTAAACTAGAAAGAAGCTGTGGTTATTTGTGACTTCAGTGAAAACTATGAATGCAAAATGAGAGAAGAAGTTCAAGCTCTTCACTTTGGATCATCCAAAAACCAAGTGTCTTTACATACCGGGGCAATTTTTTGGAAAAACAGTATGCAATCGTTTTGTACAATATCCGAAAATACAAGCCATAGACCAGAAAATATATGGACACATTTAAATCCCATCCTACACGAAATAAAAAGAATGAGTCCAAATGTCAAGATTTTACACTTTTTTTCCGATGGTCCCACCTCGCAGTACCGTCAAAAAGGAAATTTTCATTTATTGAATATTCTGCCAAAACAAATGGGGTTTGAATACTGCACCTGGTCGTTTTCAGAGAGTGGACATGGGAAAAGTATTGCGGACGGCATTGGTGGATCCGTAAAACGCACCTCAGATAGACACGTTTCTTATGGAGTTGATGCAAAAGATGCAACACAAATATATTACATTTTAACTGAACACTTTAAAACAACAAAAATTTATCTTGTAGATGACAGTGAAATTGAAAATTATTCTTCAAAAATTCAAAACTTAAAAACTTTGACTGGCACGTTAAACTTGCATCAAGTAATAACAGGTGAACAAAACGAGATAAAATATAGAGATCTGAGCTGCTTTTGTGGTGATGTTAAAGGAACGTGTTTGTGTCATTCCCCACAATCTCATCTACTGATAATGACTGATCAAGCCAGTAATCATCGTTCCATCCAGAGTAGAAACTTAAAATCAGAGCTGCAGTCCATCAGCCATTTACAACTTGATCAAAATTATAATCTTGACGAAATGAGTGTTGAGGAATCAAGTCATAACATTGATCTATCATCTGAAATATTACCTGACTGTTACGTAAATACCATGAAGTCTATTATGATACCCCTTGAAACGGTTAAATCCTGCAGTCCATCACCGCCTATTGAATCTATAGATTTGACAAGTATAGAAAATTCGTCATTAATATGTCTTGAGTCTCTCAAAAAGCCATTAAAAAGGAAATCAGCTGAAAATATATATAATGCTAAAAAAAAACGTCAATGAACGTGAAACGAGTTTTGACGTGTACTGCATGTAATACTACGGGACAATTAGCTAAGTGTATTATCTGCAAGTTATGGTATTGTTCCCCATGTGCTGGTGGTCAGCTCCAAATTGACTTTATTTGTGATCCATGTGTGTCAAACAATTTTTAGCTTTATACACAAACACAATTTTGTACTCATTTTTTTTATAAAACTTGTTGATTTGTGCAAAACAATATGTCGACGGTTCTTGGGCTGTTATACTGAGCCATATTTTTCAATATCGCAAATAAATAGTTTATATCAAGTAATCCGAAAACCGTCGGCATTAAAATTGATTTTTAAAACAGGCTGTAAGGGACGTTTCCGCAAACTTTAGGACTTGCTCAGTAGATGAAACTGAACAATCTTCCTCAAGGTGTTTATTTTAATTTCCTGAAAAAAAAAACTTATTTTCCGTTGGTCGGTTGTTCCGTTATTATAAATACTATACAGGATGTACCTAAGGGATGTTCAGGGGCAAAATGTCCAATACTCAAATGTCCAGCGGTGTCAAAATGTCCAAAACCCAAAATGTCCAATGGTCAAAACGTCCAATTCTCAAAATGTCCAATTCCCAAAATGTCCAAGTCCCAAAAAGTCCAACCTTTGAGGTTGTGGTAAATTTATTCAAAAGTGGGTTCAATAGATTTGTTCAATTGTTATGTATTTTTATATGTATTTATGTATGGCAAAAATAGTGATTTCGGGCATTTTGTGGTTAAATCTGGTCTTAATTCGATACTTATAAATAAAACATATTTTGATTCTTTCATTATTTTGTATTTATTGTTTAATTAAGTATTAAAAAGCACTTTGATCAGTTATAGAACAAATTTACCACAATCTCAAAGGTTGTACATTTTGGGACTTGGACATTTTGGGAATTGGACATTTTGAGAATTGGACGTTTTGACCATTGGACATTTTGGGTTTTGGACATTTTGACACCGCTGAACATTATGAGAATTGGACATTTTGCCCCTGAACGCCGATTACATCTTGTATATTATTTATGAATTTGAAGCTGGCACCAGCGTATGAGAATTGCTTTTCGTACATTGAAGTTCAGCTCCAAATTGATTTCTGTTATGGTTTTTTTTCTCGTTTCTACTTTTATGTTTTACATTAATTTTAATAAAGAGAATTGTTAATTTAATGTTAAGGTTAGACTGAATGAAGACTGATTAAACTAAGTAGGTTTTCAAAAACCAATTATAATGTGAGGCATTTTTATAGGTTTAATTTTGTTATAAACAGCTGAATTTGACTGACTAAAACTAAGTAGGTTCAAAAACAAATTATAACCCGAGGCATTGTTTGAACTTTTTTAATTTTTTTTAAACAGCTGATTTAATAAAGTTTTTATTAGTAAAATTGTTTTTTTTTCAGCTTATGGGCATAGTGAGGACTACTCTTAACAATTCCATATCGTAACACTTAATGTCTCTTTAGTAACGGTCCCAAATATTTTTTCTTGTTTTTCTTTACAGCAGCTGAATTATTATTCATTATTATGTACTTTATTAGGTTTTTAATAAATAAAAACTTATTGCAAATAATTTCTTGTTAAAATTTTATTATTAGCTCATCATTTAAATAGTTAAAACTTAAAATGAAATAAACGTTTGGTCACTTTTGTTACTAAAGGGATCAATTTTTTGAATTTTAACAAAATGTGGTTATTTAGTATGATCTTAAATATATTTATTTTAATCTATTGAACACGGGTAAAAATCACTAGTCAATTTTTCTCATTTCATCTTGTCAGTTAAATTTTTATCTAGTTTTGATTTTTGTGACTATCAGGACAAAAGTTTCCTTACTCTCTTTATAAAAAAACGATTAACGTAATAATTACGTATTTAAACAAGGTACTTTTAGCTAATTCATATAATTAATAACATTATCTTTAAAGACTCATCAATTTAAAACCCGAAAAGAAACCTAAATTTTTAAAAGTGGTTTTTAAAACCTGCGCCGTTTATAGTGAACTTGCAGTTCTCTTTAAAAGTATCATTAAAAAACAAACTAGTATTCCAAATATGCTGCAGTTCCTCTACTCATGTGGGTTGTTTTATAGACGGAGTTTCTGTAAATAATATTAGTTATGCAGACGACATGGTACAGTTGGGTCCATCGGTGGGTGCGGTACGTAAACTGGTCTCTATCTGTGAGGCGTACGTGGTGGAACATGGTTTGAGTTATAACTCAAAGAAAAGTGAAGTGCTCGTTTTTAAGAGTGATAAGCATGATTTAGTGCATGTTCCACCTATCATGCTTAATGGTACAGCTCTACGGATGGTGAGCAGCTTTAGATATCTGGGGCACATTGTGACAGAGCACTTGCAAGATGACGCAGACATAGAGAGGGAACGCAGAGCACTGGCAGTCAGGGGGAATATGCTCGCACGGAGGTTTGCTCGCTGCTCGTGTGAAGTTAAGATAAACCTTTTTAAGGCATACTGCCAATCTTTTTACGCGAGTAGCATGTGGGTGAACTACACTCGTCGGGCTGCCAATACTTTGCGTATCCTATACAACTAAATCTTCAGGATGCTGATGCGACTGCCTCGCTATTGTAGTGCGTCTGCGATGTTTATGGACGCCCGAACAGACGGCTTTCATGCGATTATTCGCAAGAAAGTAGCCTCCATACTACATCGTGTGAGAGGTAGTAGTAACAGTATCCTGCAGATGATTGTTACTGGTGCGGATTGCTCATTACAATACAAATGGATGCGTATTGGGATGGGTGTTCATTAGAATAATTTTTAGGTATATAATTAAAATTATTTCTTTTTTTTAATATATTACAATTATTTCTTTTTTTTTTAATATATTAAGTATGATTGTAATATGAATTTTAATATGTGTTAATATGAATTTAATAATTCGAAATAAATAAGTTATTATTATTATTATTATTACGTATCTCAATTAAAATGTCAGGATGATAGACTTTTAATTAAAAGCCCGCGAAAAACAGGCTTTATTGGCTTAATTGGTTGCGCTGAAGCAGTTAAACATTTGTATAACCATATAATACGTACTCAAGTACTTGTATATGTATAAAATTACCCAAGACCACCTCGAGATGCTCTTTGGAAATATACGATCACATGGCGGAGCCAACAACAACCCTACGGCACGCCAATTTAAGGCAGTTTATAAAAAACTACTTGTGCATATCGAATTAAAGGCTCTCGAAAGTGGGAATTGCATGGCCATCGAACATAGGTATCTCTATACTTAATTGCGCATCAACACCTATTGAACGCATAAACAGAACGACTAATAATGGTTTAGTTGAAGACAATGTTCGTAATAATGATGAAGACAAGCATGTTTTTTCAAAAAAAAAACCGATTTCAGTAAACAGATCACTAGCCACATAGTGGGCTACATAGCACACATTTTAATTAAGAAAATTGATTGTGAAAATTACTCCTTCAAAAAGGTCAGGTACGCAGTACTCGTAACCGGCGCGCGTGCATGACGAGATGTATGAATGTGGACGAGGCAAAAGTGGTATGCAGGGACCGTAGCGCGTGGCATTCTGTAGTTTCTGCCTGGGAAAAAGGCGTGAGTGTATGTATGTATGTATGTAAAATTGATTGTGACATTAGCGTTGGAGCACTGTTGTCAAGTGAAATAAATTCGGACCATACATTTATTGTAGCAAAAGACAAAGGGGGTCTCTTGTATCCTTCAAAAAATTGATACTGATCTGTACAAAGTCCGAAGCAGTTATTAAAATTTACACTGACAATCTACGGAGCATTAATAAACATAATTTGTTGATAACGAAAATTTTGCGCAGCTTCGTCGGGACCGAATTATTTAGCAACATTAGCAATCATCAGGTTGGATTATATCCTACTACGAGCCATTTTACAGACCTTACTAAAGCTTATAATCGGAAAATATATAAATGTAAGGTTGCATTTTATTTTAAAGAATTCGAATTTAAAAGAAAGCAAGCGCATGTTACTTAATAAAGTATTATTTCAGGGACAATAATAAAATTTGCGTCGAAATTGAGTCTTAATTATTTTTCAATATTAAAATATTATTTTATTTTTACGTGTCATTTATTTGCTTACTTAATAACTTTAGCCTATGTGTTTACGCTTAAATTACGTTAATCTCGGACACAGACAGTCCAGATGGCCAATTCTTGTAATTAAAAACGTTCAAAATCTAGTCGCAGTTTCATTTCAGCGACAAAAAATGTCAAAAACTAGTCAGAAATGTAGGGAAATTAAAGGTGTTTTTGACAGATTGAGACAGATCAGTCTATGAACGTTATTAAAATAAAGAGAATTGCTCCTCTTCACGGGCGAATTTTATTTCGTGCTATGGATTTTCAAGTATTGAGCCGAGCATTGAGAATCCAACAAAACATCTTAACAACAAAATGTTGGGCTAATCTATACTAATATTATGAAGCTGAAGAGTTTGTTTGTTTGGTTGAACGCGCTAATCTCAGGAACTACTGGTTCCGTGTGTGTTCTGTCACAAATACTGTGCTGTAATATTTGATGAAATGGCTATTGCCAGTCATTTGTCGAATGCCAAGCACAATGACATTATAAAAGGTTTTTGCAATGACGGGATTGAGACTACGAAAGAATTTGCTGACCATGTCCTTGTATTCATGGTCAGAGGCATATTTAAAAAATATAAACAACCAATTTCATTTACATTTTGTGCCGGGACAACAAAATCATTAAATTTAAAAAGACAAATAAAACATATGATTAAGAAACTATTAGACATTGGTCTTAAAGTAGTATGTACTACTTGTGATCAAGGTGCAATAAATTTGGCTGCAATTAACAGTTTGATTGATGCCACAAGAGCAGAGTACCTTAAAAAAGAAAAAGAATTTAAAGGAGGATTTTTTTAAATAGGCGATACCACAATTTACGCTATATTTGACCCACCTCATTTAATAAAGGGGATAAGAAATAATCTAATTACAAAAAATTTGGAATTCCAAATGAACGGTAGAAAAGGAACAGCAAAATGGGCTCATATAGAGGCCCTATATAACAAAGGACCAGGATATAGAGGAGTGCGTTTGGTCCCAAAATTGACTGCTCGCCATGCAATACCAAGCCTAATTCCAAAAATGAAGGTTAAATATTGTACACAAGTATTTAGCAAAACTGTCAGCGTTGCTATGGGATTCACAGCAGGTATGCATCAATGAAGCTGTTATTATAGTTGATTTTTCTGAAAATTACCTATGCAAGTACAATGTAGAGGTACAGAGTATGCATTTTTCATCTTTACGTGATCAAATAACTTTGCATACTGGTGTAGCATACCTTAAAAATGAAAATCCAGCAGGGTTTTGTTCAATATCTCCAAATTCCGAGCATAGCCCTCTAACCATTTGGGCTCATCTTTTGCCAGTTCTAAATTCTTCAAAAAATGAAAACAAAGGGGTCAGACGCATTATAGTATTACCCTGGTAGCCGTTACAGCCTTGGTGTCCACTTTTTGAATCTATGGTTACATTTGTGATAGTAGTCCTTGCACCTCATCACACTCTATTGCAATCTCCTTTCAGCCCACACACCCGTACACCCCCATCCTCTACACGAGACGCTTACTCTTATAGCAGCTGTATTATCAGGGAAGCCTTAATGAGGAGAGGAATCACATTGTCTTCAATGGAAGTTATCTCCTTATTGAATAATACGAGGAAGCAATATGATTCTGCACTCAAACTGGTGTGGCTTCTGTAAGGAGCATGAAATGGACCCACTATCAGCATTCGTACCAATCATCTCATATTTAACCACCAAATTTAAAGAAGGATTATCCTACAGTTCCCTCAATTCAATAAGATCAGCATTATCACTGATCTTAGGACCACGATAGAATGTATTTTTAAAGAGATTTTTTTTAGTTGATATTAAATTAAGGCCAAGAAAACCCAAAGAGGTCTGGGATCCCTGTATAATTTTAAATTATCTTTCTACCTTGTAACCAAAATTTGTATAAATAATGAAAATATTAATATTAAAATCCCAGACCCTGTTAAGACATCTGGACCACATAGCGCTGACCCCACATAAAGCGTGCGCGTTCCTCGGGCATGTGAATACTGCGTGAGCGTCGCGCTTCTAATTATTATGATGATAATGATATAGCGAATAAATGTGATAACTCTACAAAATCACAATAACTTTATCGAAAAGTGTTACATTGTGTTCCAAAGGCCCTAAGTGAAAATATTACTATTACTAGCCCCAGTTCTGAACTCACTTATCAAGAACTTACTAATGTAATACCACCTCCATGGAAATCATTTATCTAACTACCCTGACTTACCTACTACTAGCAGCAATATTTCCGATGATTTAGTAGAATTGCCAACACAAACAAGTATAAATCAAGAGTGTCTAGATTTACGGACTAACAAGATAAAAATTATAGAGCAAATTGTAATTCCAGCACCAAGTTGTTTTGTTTAAATTTATTAATTAATAAGTAGCCTGTAAAATATGAAACTGATGTCGACCTTGATGTTGCTTTTGTAAAATGTAAAAATGCCCACAGGTTGCCGAGCAGTTTGAGCTTGTCATGCTCACTAAGGGTAGGTTCAGATGACAAGCGCTCAACGCGCGTTTTGATAACGCGCGTTTACAACTATATATGGATAAACTACGATAAAATGGCGCGCCCCTCCAAATCACTGTTTCAATGTGTGTAGTGACATCCTTATGAAGGAGTCTGTATGTAGTTGTAAGTATTCTTCTTCAGTAGCAGGCCGGCAGCGGTCTGAGACAGTTAAGTTATTAATACTACGTCGCTCAGTAATACGAAAGTACTGATTGCAAAACAAGTTAGTCATGGAAAATTCAAGAAAAAAAATGATGCGGAGTCAGGTAATTTTGTTTGTTTGTGAAATAAGTTTATTTACCTAATGTTTTGATTGACTTTTATGTCTATTAATTAATTAATGTAAAATCTTTTCTATATATTTTAGGCACGAGAAGTGATAGCTACAGTATACCAACATATGAAGTACGAGGCTGAAAATGGAGTGGAGCGCTTGACAGACGCTAGATGGAGAACTTCAAGAGCTGTGGGGGTTAGTGAAAGGACTGTAACAAGAATTCTCAAAGAAAAAGCAAAATGTGAATCAACTGGCACACAAATGAGTTCACCGCATAAAAACAAAAATCCTCGCAAACGTTTAAAGCGTAACATTGATGAATTTGGCAAGGCGTACTGTCAGTAACTTTCATAGAGAGTATAAACAATATCCAACACTAAAAGCTCTGAAAAGGGTGCTTACTGAAAAGATAAATTTTGACGGATGTTTGGAGACATTACGGCGTATACTTCTTGATTTAGGTTATGAGTGGAAAACTACTGAAGACAATCGTCAAGCACTTGTTGAAAAACATGATGTGCAGTTCCTCCGCTATAAATATTTAAAACAATTGAAGAAATATAGAGAAGAAGGGAGGAATATTGTTTATACTGACGAAAGCTACATTCATACCACACATGTACAAAATAGGTCATGGGGTACTCAACAAGGAACTGTAACAAAGAAAAAAATTTCTAAAGGGTTACGCGTCATAATAGTCCACGCTGGTGGAAGAAATGGTTTTGTCCCCAATGCTTGTTTAATTTATAAGGCCAGTTCGAAGACAGGCGACTACCACGACAATATGAAATACAAGAAGTGGTTCATAACACAACTACTGCCTAACATACCAGAAAAGTCCGTAATTGTTATGGATAACGCCTCCTACCATAACACATTTACAGAAAAAGTTCCCACCTCCAACAGCAACAAAGCAGCCATGAAATATTGGCTGGTGAATAAACACATCCACTTCGAGGAAGACATGAAGAAAATCGAACTCTATGATCTCATTCTAAAGAATAAAGATAATTCAAGAAATTACGCCGTTGATGGCGAAGCAAAAAAATATAATTGCGATATTTTAAGACTTCCTCCATATCATCCCGACTTAAACCCGATTGAGAAAATTTGGGGAGTGTTAAAAAACTATGTCGCAAACAAAAATGTAGACCAAAACTACACACCCATCATGAAATTACTTCATGAACGTCTAGACATGATCGATTGCACGATGTGGACCAACACTTGCAGACATGTGGAGGAGACTGAATCCAAATACTGGAAAAACTACGACGACGAGCAAGAATTTATTATTCACGTAGGAGAATCTGATTCTGAAAATGACACATCAAGCTTCTCAAACAGCGATGAAGAAAATTTTAGTTCCAGTGCCAATAGAGATCATTAAGATTTAAGTTTGTTTGATTTATGTATTATTAATGTTGTGGGCCAAGTGATTAATGAGGGTATTATTATTAATGCCCGGGCAGTATGAATAATGCCTTTGTTATCACTTGGCTCGTAACATATTATAAACTTTCTTATAATAATTATGATTACGTATTTTTGTAAATGATTTTGATGTCTTAGTCACTAAAAATAAATGTGTTATAAATACATTATAAAGGTTTCATTTTATTGAAAACATTAAACATGCAAGATATAGAGTAAATTACATTTCAATATTTGAACACAATAAAATTAATTCATAGTTTTTTTGCAATCAGTACTCGTAATATCTCACTTATTACCAGATTTGTTGGTCAACTAATCATAAATTACCGAGCGCGCAAGACAACGCACGTGTCGTTTTCATAGAGTACGTCAGTGCAGCGCCATTACTAATAATAATGAGCGATTAATGACGTGACTAGTCGAGCAACAAATCCGTGGATTTGTTTTTGTTTGACGGCCGTCTCATTACGCACACATGCGTTGTGAATCTTGGTGGTGCATTGTAAATACTTTCAAACGTTTTGAATTTTGGAGGGGCGCGCCATGTTATCGTAGTTTATCTTTTTACATTTTATTCAGGCCGTACACATGCTAACGCGCGTTTTAGTAACGCGCGCGTTCAACGCTGCGCTAGCGCTCGACTGTTGTCAGCGCGCGTCAACGCCGCTTTGAGATCATTGGTTTTCTATGTTTCCGTTCAGTTGAGCGCGCGCTTTCGACGCGGATAGACGTATTTTAGGGTTCGTCAAGTTCGTCCGAAAATCGTCCGAAATGGAAACCGAAGCTTTTAATACGGAATTATTAATTGATGAAATAGAGAAACGTCCTGCGATATGGGACATGACAAGTAGCGATTATTCAGATAAGAATTTGAGAAGACGGGCTTGGGAAGAACTCGTCCTTATATTTTGTGAAGGACATGACAATGAAGAAAAGAAGAAAATATTATGTGATTATATATATTTATTTACATTTACAATCGGTTTGTGTTACAAGTTAAATATAACGATCCTGCCAATCTACTTTTCCTTCATTAATGAAATAGTTTGTTAAATGTACTCGAACATTATCCGCCTGTCGCACAGCACGTCCGGTATAATGTGAGGCTAGATTTTCCAGGGGTGGCGTATAAAGTGTGTCTTCAAAATTGTAGCCATCCCTGATTCTGACATAATTATTTAGTGTACATATCGCTTTTACGATCTTTTCTGCAAAACCGATGTTAACATCTAACGGCCTGTGTAAAATGCGCCATTTATTGCACATTATGCCAAAAGTACATTCAACATACCGGAGTGCTAATGTCAAACGGTAATTAAATATTTTTTTAAGTTAGTGACCTTCCCCCATATGGACGCATTAAATTCTCCATCATGCCAAAAGCTTCATCAGCCACTATCACATATGGCAACGTTGTCGGTCTATTTTGTATTAACAATGCCTTTGGCTCAGGTAGATCTAATGACCTTTCTGTCAGCTTTTTGTACAATGAAGAATTCTTGAATATACCTGAGTCACTGTTTTTACCGTAGGCACCTATGTCAACCCACACAAAACAATAGTTTGCATCCGCTAGCGCCAATAAAACTAGCGAAAAATATTTTTTATAGTTATAATACATAGAACCCGTGTGTTCAGGCTGGATTAACCGTATATGTTTCCCGTCCAAGGCTCCCAAACAATTGGGAAACTTTGAGTTCTTTTCAAATATCGTGGATATTTCACACCACTTTTCTTTCGTTGGTTCACTCATAACAACGGGCCTTAATTATTTCCAAATAGTTTCACATACATGTGGTATTATAGTAGCCACAGTAGATTTGCCAATTCTATAGTCGTAGCTTAATGTCCCAAATGAACATCCAATGGCCAAATATCTGGAAACAAACATAAACTATTACTAAATACTGTTTTTTTTTTCAGCGTGATCCCTGCAAAAAAAGTGGAAGAGTTTACGGGATAATTATATGAGAGAGGTGAAGAAAATAAAGACTGTCAAATCTGGATCAGGAGCTTCCAAAACTTCGACATATATTCATTATAATAGACTACGATTTCTACAGGCATCAATTGCCAACAAAGATACAGAAAGTAGTTTCGATGCAGATAATGCATCAACTTCGTCAGAGGTTGCTGAAGTAGAAATAAGTTCTGGCTTTAAGAGTCCTAAATCTACTTCAAGAAAAAAACAAAAATTAAATCCTGCTGATGAAAGATTTGCAAACATATTAGAGCAGAGTTTAGCACAGAAAAATGTGTCTCATCCAAAAGAAGATGACGATGAAGACAAGCTGTTTTGTTTGTCACTCGTTAAAGAGATTAAAAAAATTCCGGAATATAAGCGACTTCAAACTAAAATTGCCATTTATAATTTAATTTTGCAAAACCAAAATGAATTTCAAGGACCACAACAACAGACATATGAAAATCAAAATTACCCGGTATCACAACGAAGAAATTATTCATCACAAGAGCAGCGTCATCAGTCATCAGCTTCTGTTGAAGGCTTTCGTTATCATGATTATAGATCACAGCAGTCTAGTGTGTCAAATAATTTTGCACATTATGGTTATACTACAGCAATGGGGTCTCCATCGCCAGTAACACCTACTCCATCGCCAGCACCAACTAATGTCAGCAATGAATCAGAGTTAGAGTTATTCTGCGAGTAACAAAATGTTATTTTTTCTTTAAAAAAATTGTTCCTAAACAAGTTGATTTGATTTATTTGATTTATAGATTATGTTGATTATTAAAAAACTTACCTCAATGTAATTATGAGTTTTTCTTCCGGTGAAATGCTATATCGCACAGCGTTTTTATCTGCTACGAGTTCATCGTTTATGAGAGTCAGTAAGTCATCAAATGACTTGATGGACATTCTGAAGTAGTTAAAGAATTTGGGCTCAAATTGCCTTAACTTAGGATATAAAATAATGTACTGACTTTCAGTCAGCCTGGTTGACAAAATTGGGTGAACCCAATATCTCCGTCTTCTGTTGTGTCGTTTCTGCCGTCTGTATAAAATCACCGATAAAACTGTTTCTACGTCCATCTTCGACAAATGTAGAACTCAAACTGGCCGCAACAACGCGCGTTTAACGCCTGACAAGCGCGCACCATGTGAACACTATACAAAAATTCAACGCGCGTTCAACGCGCGCTGAGCGCTTGTCATCTGAACCTACCCTAAAATGTCCTGCCGATGGCGGCGTTGTGTGTCGGGTCGTTTTATTCCCTACAACATGGTTGAGTAGAGCGACGCTGATACACACGTCATACTCGTGAACGGGTGCTGTCGGTGGTGGCTGGTCGACTCATACATGCGGTGGCATTCTGATTGCGTTTTATTTTGTCTTGGGTGAATAGTTCATACATTTCACTTCAAACTGCATTAGTCTCATATTGATGTTGCAAATTAAAATTGTAAAGGAATTGACTTCCTATATTGTAATTTTTATTTATTTAAAAGAGTATCTATGGAGTTTCTTGCCGGTTCTTCTCCATAGACCTACTTTTTGGAACCGTGCAACTAGTTTGACAATTCAAAAGCACCTGTTATACTGGTCTACTTGAAATAAATTATTTTGAATTTGAATTTGAAACAACATTCAAAGAAATCACTTCTATCTAGCTAACGGGTTTTTTTTACAAAATCAGGACACAGCAACATGGAGGTGAACAGTATACATAGCAGTATTGAGTCAGCAAAGAAAAATTCTGAGGTTTATCGCATGCCTGATTAAGTATCTATTTTCAAACGAGCAAGATGAAATAAAAACAAATAACTGTTGAAGGTAATTCTTTCATGAAAGCGCCCTACAAAACTAAAGAATTTAAATACAACGAATTTTATGATTTAAAAAAATTTGCTAATGAAACTGTTTTCAATCGCTCAAAAGATTGTAATGGACATCAAGTGAAGTAGCTGATAAAGAGAATACAATATCTTAAGAAAGAAAGTTCTAAAATTTTTTTCAACTATGACATATCTGAAACGTTCTTATACATCGATGTCTCAAAAAATACGGAACCATCTCAACGTCTCAATACTAGATCTAAAAAACACATGGAAAGCGGCACGCCTCAGACTAATTCCATTTATTACCTTAAAACACCTTTACCTGAATCTTTTACTCATCAGTGAAGCTAAAAAGAAAGATCTTGTTAGTTTATGCACTAAAAACATAATTCCTGAGGTATATCATGGTTGGTACTCTTCTTTAGCAACTGAAACTAATGAAGCAGATCGTTTACCTGAACCTTCGGTTGACGAAGAGTCATCGCAAGATTAGGATACTTAACACGTTAAACGCCATCATAGAAAAAGTTTTTTGTAAAAAAAAATGTAATTTATGTATTTTATCAAGATATGTATATGTATGTACGTGGGATCTTCAGTTCTTATAGAAATACCAAAGATAGATCGTGGACCATTGGATCAAAAAAAAATATTAGGAAAAGTTTTAGAAAAGCGAAATGAAAGTCATAACATTGGAACTTCAGTTGGTATTTTGTCGCGCTTTGGTGGCCAAGGTTATTTAAAATGTTCCTGTAAAAAATCGAATATACAGTGTTCTAGCAAAAGATGTACCTGTAAGAAGAATTCAGTGCTATGTAATTCTAGATGTCATGATTCCTCTTCTTGTCTGAACAAAAATTAAAAAATACTTTTAAAGAAACCAAGATCTTAACTTGTTGATAAGAAATAAAGATATCTCAAAACTGTTTGACTTTAAAAGATTTTTAATGTTTATTCGTTTTAATTGTATTGTTAATGTTTAAATTCCAAAAAATATGATCGTTTTCATTATAATTACTTTAATACGTGTTAATGTCACAAAGTATTGTAACTAACTGCAGGATACATAAAGTTGATTTATTATTACAGAAAAAACCAATAAAATTTTGTTTTATATTAAATATATATGGTAGATTTCTATTTCACTAAGCTTAATCAAATAACGGATCTGTCTCAAAAAAGTGGCAAAATTTTGAAATTTTTTAAATTATTCATAAATGTTTGAGAATAAATAAGCTTTAATATACTACAATATGATGACAATATGATACAATATTACTTTTTTGAGACAAACCCTAATATATTTATAACACTGAACTTAATCTAGTAATGTAAGTATATCACTAAACTTCGACGGTTTTATAACTATATTATAATAATAATAATAATTTGTTTATTAAATAAAAGTGCTGTACATTTTAACAATAGGTATCTTACAATTAAATATAAAAGATTATGATATGCCTGAACTAGGTTAAACCTGTGTTTCAGGCTAAGAATAACACAAATATTTTATTTAAATTAAAATTAACAAATTTATAAGCTTATATTGTTTAGTACAAAGTAAAGAACTACATAATAATGAAACTTAGATTTAATGTTAAGGCATTTATTTACATACTACGAGTAGGTTTTCTGTTTGCTCGTATGTAATGTTTTTTAAATGTTGACTTAATAAGTTCATACATCTAGAATAATTTAATTTATAAATACTAAGTTCTCTATTTAATCTATTGTACATGAATGGGCCTAGAAACGTAAAAAATCGATTTACAAATAAATATTTTGAGGTTGTTTTTGTGGTACAGACTATATCGAACCGTCTCTTGTTAGTAATGTCAACATTGTAGGTAAGCATGGAGTGTTGTTTTAGTATTATGTGCAAAATAAAAAGTTTACGAACAGTCAACACGTTGCAGGATTTATATAAGAGTTCCGTGGGAAAGAAAAAGGGATGGAAATTGGCTACTTTCAAAATTGCTCTCTCAAGCTCTTTCAAGAGGAAGAATGTTTGTTTTTGGCGCTCCGCCCCACGAAGTGATGCAGTAACTAAGTATTGAGATATTGCTAGTGAGATAGTAAAGAATCGCTTTCGTATGACTATGTTACGGTACATAATAGCTTAATAGCTTTAACTATCTTACTGCGACATATGCATACTGTTTTTCATAAGATTCTGCCGTAGGGTTCCGTAAATATAACAAAAAAAAACCCTTGAGGTCACCGGTGCCCCCCATGGCGCTATAAAGTAATAAAAATAATTTCCGTTACGAAGGCCCCACGCCGGTCACCGCGTCGCCCAACCACCCGCTCAGTACTGCGCTAGCGCCCGTGAAGAGAAAACGTCCGTGTTCTATGTTGCTGTAATACTTTGCGTCAAGTACCTAATTAGTGTGATATTCTGTGCAGTGATCTTGAATATTATGAACATTGCAATAAATAATTAAAAATGGTAATATTTAGCAGTACAAATTTTGAAGAAATACAGGTGGACATGGAAGATTTTGATTTTACACAGAAGGATTTGCGGGCATTAACATTACTAGAGACTAGCATTACACGGCAGGATGAACAAGATAATCAATCAGATCTAGAGTCGTCGGATTCAAACGAAGAACAGTTGTATATTCCGAAAAAACGAAGACGTTTAATCATCCGAAGCGACAGTGAGTCTGATTCGATTCGACATTATGTGACAGCCAATATTACCGCCTCAGATCGTGTGTCTAAGAAATGGTCACGCCCTAGGCGTCAACAACCATCTATTATACCATTTATCGAAACTTCAGGTATGAACAAAGAATTTTCTGCTATATTAAAAGAAGCAGACCCGGGAGCTTTTTATAGTCTTTTAGTGTCTGATGAAATTTTCGATATGATTGTAGAGCAGACCAATTTATTCGCCTTACAGTCCTGCGAATCGAGAAATGTAACACCTTCATCAAGATCTCATGCTTGGAAGCCAACAGACAGACATGAAATTAAACTTTTCTTTGGACTTATCCTATACATGAGTCTTGTGAGACTCCCAAAGATAAGCTATTACTGGAGCAAAGATAAAATCTTAGGACAGACATTTCCACGTACCGTCATGATTGCTGCCGCAATAGATTCGAAATAATCCTACAGTACCTACATTTTAGTGATAATGAAACCGCAAATAAATTTGATCGAATCTCTAAGATAAGACCGATTATAGATATGGTCAATAATACGTTTCAAAAATATTATTCACCGAAAGAAGACATCTGTGTCGACGAAAGCCAGGTTCCATTCAGAGGGTGGATTGTATTTAGACAATACAATAAAAGTAAACGCCATAAATATGGTTTAAAGCTATTCAAACTATGTACTATTCCCGGGTACACCTGCAAATTTTCATTGTATGGCGGTAAAAATATTGATATCGTAAATACTACGCCTACTAGTGTTGGGTAGGACATACAAGAGGCAGTACATTTGTCCCGTACATGACGTCAAAATGTAAGAGCGGTTCGACATTCCAAATTGTACCACTTCATATTCTATGTCGCGGCAGTCGTGAAGTACTGTCGGTTTGCTCGTTACTCACTCTCCGTCTCCGTAAAAGTATAGGACAAGAACAGAGAGGGGGCGAGACGCATGCTGTTCAAATTACAATAGCTCGTCTTTTAACAAGGAACATTACGTATCCGCGTTTCGTGTCTGGAGCGAGAGGGAAATATATTGACATTAAAAAGTCAGACAGAGAGAATGCGAGGCCGCATTGAAGCGACGATTTTGATCATAGAATATATAAAAAACGTAGGTTCTGTGGTTTTAAAGTATTTGAAGATATAAATCATATAATTCTTTCTTGTCCTGAATATGACCCTAATGTACTACATGATAGTCTTATTTCTCTCAAATTTCCTCTTCCTATATCTGTTTATGTATTGCCAGTGAGTAATAATCCGTTTGTATATAAATATCTTTCACTGTTTATTATATCCAATAATATAAGAATATAAGTTATATATTAAATGTTGTACATATTTTGAGTTAAAATACTTTATTGTTTACGAAATTTCGATTTAGTCATTTTAAATTCTAAATATATTGTTTCCCTAACTTGTACATAAACTAAGCATGTTTCCCGGCAAAATGGCTAAGGCTTCAGTTGCCATTCAATACCACAAAAAAAAAGTATTTGAAATTTTGAATTTTGTATATCCTAGCGCACCTGCTTGAGTGCCTTGAGTTGAGTCAGTGACTATTGCAAAAGACTTATAATTAATTATTTACCTATTTATGCAATTAAAGTTATTATTATAATCGGTCAGTCTCCTTTCAGGTAAATCTTTGGTATAATGTTTTATGAATAACGTTTAGTAACTATTTATTTTGCTTCTTTGGCTATTTTGTGTGTGTTAATGGTTTGATTACTAATGATTTTATGTATGACGACATTTAAATAAAATATAGACTTTATAAAATTATGAATGTGGAAATAATTTGAAATAAGCGAATGTCGATTGTTCGTTGGCCGGTGCGCCAGAGGGGCAAGCGGCAGCGGGGTTTTTGGCGGGAGTGTGAACCGCGTTACCATGACTTGCACTGCTCGCGCCTAGTCCCCGCAAACTTAAGTTGGGTTAGATTCCTAACAATCAATATAAATATACTTTACATATTACATAAATACATCATGGTTTTGGGGTGTTTACTTAATTGCACATTTTTTCTGTTTGTTTTTGTATGCGTAGAATGTCTGGTGATGGTGAAAAAAAAACCTCAAAAGCGTGGCAGTTTTTTAAGGACTTCAAAAATGATAAAGCCAAATGCAATATTTGCCAAAAAGAATTTTCATACAAAGGCAGTGGTGCTTACAATCTTATCAGACATACAAAAAGCAAGCATCCACATGTATTTGTCGCTATACGTGAATGTCCGATTCAAAGTATAGCTTCTGCACCTTCCACTACAACTGAACTTGAGATACCTACAGCTTCCACTTCTTTTACAACTGATGTCATGCCTGAATCATCGGATTCCTTACCAGCCACAGCTAAAGCTACAGTCACTAATACCAAACTAACCCAATATTTCCATAAACCGCTTTCAGCTAAAAAAAACGAACAGATTAACCAAATGATAGTAAAAGTATTCACGAAAAATTACTTAGCCTTCTATCTAATTGAATCCACTGAGCTCAAAGAATTTATTAAGGAATTAAATCCAGCCTATCAGTTGCCTAGTCGTAAGACGTTATCCAATGCATTGATGACAAATGTCTATAATCAGACAAAGAAAAAGTAAGATCGGAACTCTATCAAGCAGAGTATGTGTGCATTACAACTGATGGGTGTACATCAGCCCCCAATGACAATTATTTAGCCGTTACAGTAATAAATAAATTATTAAGCCGTTTTTTCAACCAGCAGGCAGAATTGAAATCTTTTTTGCTGGAATGTATCCAGTTTCCAGATATAACACGTCAGACAACCTAGCACAAGAATTAAAAAAAATAACAGATAATTGGGAAAAAACAAGACGTTTCCACACGCTGGAACTCCACGTGTGACATGTTCGAGAGGGTATTAAAAGTTAAAAACAGCGTAATGTCCTGTATTGCCATAGATTATACAGACACTATAAATATGACATCGGAAGATATTGAAGTTTTGGACTCAGTAACTGAAATTCTTTCATTTTTCAAAGATGATATGATGATATGAAGATGTCATCATGAGACATTCTAGTCTCATGATGACATCTACTTTGGATTTGGATTTTTTCCTGTGTAAGATGACGTTTTTTTTAATTTGGAGTTTATATTGTTTGTTTTATATTTTTAATAACGTGCATTGTAAGTGTGTTCCTCTGTGGCCGGACCACAGTTTAGAACTCAGATGCTATAGTTCGAAATAATACCTACCTAAAGTCTACTTTCATCGTAATATACATATATTTTTAGTACGATCAAGAGATATCTTTTAAATTAACAATTTATGTGGTCCGGCCGCCAGGCAGTGCTCTCTGGCCGCGCCACCTCAAATTAAATAGAGTATAATGAACTATTAATAAATCAATATCCCGAAAAAAACTAGCTAAAGAGTACCTTGCATACGACAAATATGGTCCAATAAACCCCTTTAGTTAAGGAGTTATTGGTCGTAGGGTGTGGTCCGGCTGGAAGGTATACTCTCGGCAGCAAGTCAAGAGTGCAATATTCAATATTAACTATCCATAAATCAATTTATATAATAGTACCTTTTCTCTATTCTTTGTTGATACTTTTTCACTCAAGAAACTATTCATTTTAATTAATTAATCTTTAAAGTATGTGGCGCGGCTAGGGAGGATTACTTTCAGCAAATATAACGAAATATGCTTTATTTCTTTATGCCAACGAAAACTGCATAATAAGTACTTTATAAAAAGACCTGGACTTCATCTATAAACTTTTATTTTTAGTACCAACAATAATTTTGAAAAAGGTGCACTTTTTCGAAGGTTTTTGTTTACCTATCTACCTAAGAATAGGTAGTTAATTTGACGAAGTAAGTGAAAAGGAGACTTTTTGGGAGAATTAAAAGTCACGTTACATTGCGTGCCAGTTACATTCAAATTGTCAAAGTCAAAGCAATGACATGAGCGGTCCGTTCTACGGTGATTATAACATAACAAAAACACTTTGATAAATATTAATGTAGTTTCCAAAATATTTATAGATCCTATACATTTAAATATTAATAAACCTTAATAATATCATAAATAATAATAAACAATATTGTCACTTTATTTATTTACTGTATTCGTAGGTACTGTATTTGAATGATATTATGTTAATGTTATTTTTTTTTAAATTTAATAATTCCGGTTTTTATTTTTACTTCGCATTTCGTAATTTTCGTCTTGGAAAATAAGTTATTATTTAGGATATAATGTGATACCGTTCGTAGTGGGCCTCGAAAAAACTGTCTGCTTTTGGTTTAAAATAAAGTTTACGTACGGGTGTAGTTTTTTTCTTGAATATATTTTTACGGCAGTAGTTTGTTCCTACTACTTTGTATCGGCCATTATAACAGCGAAAATGAGTGAAAACAAGAAAAAACGCGGAAAAGTGCTATCAGTTTCCCTTGATGAACAAAAAACTGAGTTCGTGAAATATGCTACCACCATCAAGTAAGATTTTTCTTGATATTCGCAAAAACTTATCATGTCGAATGAACGTGAAAGGTTATTTATCTTTCTTTAAAAAAGAATTTTGATTATTTCTTCAATACAATGAAACAGAGTTATTCTCCAGAAGAATATGAGTATAATTTGACATTTGAAGACTTAGATTCACCAAAGTCTTCTGTACAAGATAACTATGCCGTTGAGAATTTTGAAATATCATTATCCGATTGGCAAAATATAAGACCAGTCACTAGCTATTGTTCGCGAACAGATAAAGATAGACCATCAGTAACACGGCACAAGAAGACAGTTTTACCTCAACATAAGTGGACAAACGTTATGAGTGAGATTTTATAGAAGGAAACAAGGCGACAATGTACATGTATATTTAAACGCAGTTCAGCTGTTGATTACAATATTCGATTCAGTGCATATTGTAAGCAATGTGGAGCTAAAATTAGAGCAGAGTCAACAGAAGTGTCAGAAATTCATGCTAAAATTAAATGTATTACTGAGGTAGGTGATTTAAACATTGTGCATGAACTAAAGATTAAAAATAAATTGACTAAAAAGAAAAAAGAAGAGCTGTCTGAAAAACTGATTAATGAACATGCGATCGTAATTCGGAACAAAATAGTAAACAAAATCATGAACGAAGATGACACCTGTTAAGTCTGTCACCATTTGTCATTTAGATTAGTTTTAATACCACATTTTGATAATAGATGCCACTAGGCCGTGACGTCATATTTGTGAATCACGGTGTTAAGATTTTCCGCCGTTACACGACCTTCCACATTGTATTTTCAAATAAACACTTCTCGTCCTGAGCTTGGTGTTTTCTTTGGCTAAGCCATAGATACTAAGACGACTCCTCGGGACTTTTTGTGAAGCTTGTACATGGTCCTTCGAGCCGGATGGACAAATTGGTTGAAGAACACGACACATTGAGTTTGTGAACGAGTTGCTGCTGTGAGTCTGTGAAAACAGTCAAACCTCTAACGGTGAATTTTAGAAGTGAAACTCATCGGTGGAACCTTACGACAACTAGTCAACGAGTGCAAGAAGGTATCGGATCAGCAGCGGACTCTATGGTGTTGTGTAATGTGCGTGAGTACTATATTATCTGTAATTGTAAACAAAATTCAAAATCAAGACTAAAATCAAGTGATAAAAGCAAACATAATAGATTTCTTAGACTTAGAAAAATTTATAAGTGTTAGCATGGACTTAGAATAGTTTAGCAAAAAGTGAACAGAAGGGGAATCCACGCCGGTTTTCAGTCAGATGTAAAGCACTATGGAGATTAAAACACTAATTATCCACACACTAGTTTATATTTGAGCAGAGTTACAGCTTAGTTCAAACACTCAGTTACAATACATTCAATAATGGTTGTCCTACCCTATTTATAATATTTCGTAGTTATCAAATCAAATGTAAAATATTTATTAAACACATTTAAATGTTCTAAATTAATACTAATAATTGATGTAATATAATATTGATTAATAATTATGGTTTATCTAAGCATGAACAACATCCGGAAACATAACAATTTAATAATCATGCCATTATACGTCACGCCCGCTGAATGTCTATCTGGTAGTTGTTAACACTCGGCCATCCTGTACTGGGAGTGTCCCACGACCACCGTTGTCTCCTCCCGTTGCGAACCCGAGGTTCTGAAACAGAAAAGGAAGCAGAGCAGTACTTTGTATACTATTATACCTACAAACATTTTATGGTTGTGTCATTGTTTATACTTTTCACACGGGGAGCGGCTACTTATTAATGACACACAGATTTATTTACAGATTAATAAGATACCGAAACATATAATGGACTTAATCACATAGCCGTCCTGTTTTTAAGACTTGTTCACGCAGCTACTTATACTTATATGGAGTTGATCACATAGTCATCCTACTTTTAGGTCTATCACACAGCGACCTGCAGTTGTATGGCCATGATCACATAGCCATCCTACTTTTAAGTCTATCACACAGCAACCTATAGTTATATGGACATGATCACATGGCCGTCCTACTTTTAAGTTTATCACACAGCAACCTGTAGTTATATGGACATGATCACATAGCCGTCCTATTTTTAAGTTTATCACACAGCAACCTGTAGTTATATGGACATGATCACATAGCCGTCCTATTTTTAAGTCTATCACACAGCAACCTGTAGTTATATGGACATGATCACATAGCCGTCCTATTTTTAAGTTTATCACACAGCAACCTGTAGTTATATGGACTTGATCACATAGCCGTCCTATTTTTAAGTTTACCACACAGCAACCTGTAGTTATATGGACTTAATCACATAGCCGTCCTATTTTTAAGTTTACCACACAGCAACCTGTAGTTATATGGACTTGATCACATAGCCGTCCTATTTTTAAGTTTATCACACAGCAACCTGTAGTTATATGGACTTGATCACATAGCCGTCCTTAAATGATTATTAAGAGTTTATCACAAAGTATTCAGTAGTCATATAATTAGTATTATTTTATACATGGTATGATCTAATACTGGTATTTAAAGATCTATTAGCTTTGAAGAAGATCAATCAAATCATCCCTATCTACTTCTCGATCACTGCCTGCGCTATCATCCTCAGATATCATTGTTTTGTACGGACGTAGAGTTTCACCCCGAACTACAGCACTGAACTTCCTATAGCCTTTCATACCCTTTATACTTGAAATAGTTTATCGATCTAACGAGTGTTCGGCCTTAGATATTTTGTATGGACCCTTGTATAATCCATTCATCTTCCTAGTAACGCCAGTACCAGAGTCTCTAGCTATACCCCCATTCCAAAGAACTAATTGGCCTATTTTATACTTAGTACATATCTTACGGTTCCTGGCAAATCGCGCTTTCATGGTAGTCATGTTTCTATCTATACGGAGCTTAGCAGTTTCCCTAGTTGCCTGGAGTTCATTTTGTTGAGTCTCAGACGTTGAGGGTGCATCAGAAGAGAAAGAGATATCTAGAGTTTTTGTGACCAAACATGAGGTTAACCGGCGAAAAACCGGTAGTTGCGTTTGGTGTATTATTGATACCCCAGACTATATCATCTAACTTATTGTCCCATGTGCATTCACTTTCCGACATAGTATTAAGACCATTTAATAAAGTACGGTTTATGCGTTCGACTTGGCCATTAGAACGAGGGCTGGCTATTGCGTTCAAAATATGTTTAAATTGGTTTTCTTGAGAAAACTGTTCGAAATATCTACTCGTAAATGCTTTGGCTCTGTCAGTTATGATTCTTACTGGATAACCAAACTGTATAATAATTTCTTTAAGTAACCTAATAGTTTCTACAGAACTACAGTTCTTAGCCGGTCGAGCAAATACAAACTTTGTGAAAACATCAATTACTACAAGAATGTATTTCCTTTACGTGTTTAGCAAAAGGACCAAGATGGTCGACGTATAAGGTATGCATAGGTATGGCTAGTTTGTTAATTGGATATAATTCACCTTCCAACCTACCATAATTGCCTTTGTTATACGCACATTGTAAACACGATTTTATATAAATTTCCTTATGAATCGTGTCATGTCTTCAAACCAAAACTGAGCTTTAATAGCACCTTCACATTTTTCGAAACCGGGGTGACCTATTTGATCGATTTTTGGAGTAAGCCGTATTTAGCTAATTTAGGGATGACAAAGCGCTCACCAGCAACAGTTTTTCGGAAGAGTATATTATCTTGTTCTATATCTATATACTATCAGCCAACAATGTAGTTGACTGGTAAATTTGAATCAGATTTATCATGAAGTCTAGAAATAATATTTTGTAAATTATCATCTTTTAATTGCAGAGTGATTAGCCAATTCGAATAATCACTTATGAGTATTGTATTTGTAGTAGGGTTTCTACTTAAAGCATCTACGTGTTTCATACGCTCGCCTGGCCTATATTCTATTTCCAAATCAAACTCTTGTATGGTTAGCCACCAACGAACGATTCGAGGAATTAAATCGAGTTTTACAAGAGTCGTCCTTATGGCGGCACAGTCTAACCTTAACTTTGATCCCTGTCAAATAAATTCTAAACTGTTTAAGGGATTCAACGATAGCGAGGGTCTCAAGCTCATAGCTATGATAATGTTTCTCTTCTTTGCTGGTTACCCTACTAAAATAAGCGATTGGTTTTAAAACTCCATCAGTTTGATATTGCATAAAAATTCCGCCTAAACCTAATTTGCTAGCGTCTGTGTGCAATTCAGTTTTAGCATCGCAGTTGTAAATGGCTAACAGGTTTTTCAATTAAACGTTGTTTAAGGGTATTAAACGCCTCTTTCTGCAAATCTTTTAACAAATTTCCTAAAATAAGACGTCAATCCAATAAATTGCCTAATTTCGTGTACCTACATTACGCGGCCTATTATATTTTGCAACGCAATTTATTTTAGCTTGGCCTGGTTGTATGGTGCCAGCTAAAATTTCATGGCCTAAGTATGTGGCACTATGCTTTAAGAAAAGAACATTTACTCAAATTTAATTTTAAATTTGCCCATGCTAGTAATTGTAAAACCTTTTCCAAGAGTAATAGGCCTTCCTGTACTGATATTGTAGGTAACATTACGTCATCAAGATATAGTGCAATATCTTGATCGATTTTCCCTGTCATTTGTATTAAGCGAGAAAATACAGCCGGTGCATTTGCCAAACCCTGATTGCGTAACGAATGCAGTCTTTGGTATAGACTCCTCATCTAGACTCACCTAATAATAACCTTGGGCGAGGTCAAGTGTAGTAAAGAAGAATTTGCCTGATAGCTTATTGACTTGGTCTTCAGTATGCGGTAATGGGTATCGATCTTTGATGGTATTAGCATTCAATGCCCTATAATCAACACATAGCCTATAGTCCCCACCCTTCTTCTTGACTAGTACTACAGGACTCGCGTAATCTGACATAGACTCCCTTATGATACCTGTCTCTAACAAGTCCTTGACTTTACCCTTCACGATCTCATTTTCCTTATGTGACAATCTGTAAGGCTTATAATGCACTGGCCGGTTATCTATAGTGCAAATGTGCATCTTTATGAGGTCAGTGCAACCTTCAGCAGTCCTTGGTACTTGTGGCAAACGAGTGAGCATACTTATTTAAGAGACATAGTACTTGTTCGTTCTCCGTACGACTAAGGAAACCTTTATCGATATTTAAAAAAATAATTCGCGAACAATTAGTATCTGAGCTATCTATAGCTAGTATTTTAGATTCATTCCCATCACTTATTGGTATTGACACTAATTCCGCCCTAGCTATTAGTCTATAGTCCTCCCACACTACATCAGTATAGCCTAAATTAATAACCTTCAAATAGGTACGACACGAATTAATAACAGCGGCAGGTATTAAATAAGTTAATTTTCCTAACTGCATCCATACTGTACGAGTTAAGAATGTACAGTCCCTATGACTTTCAAAACAGTCAATAAATACTTTAACATACAATTGAGTTTGCTTTGGTATTCTAACCTTATGCTTTAAGCGTACTGAAAATGTTTCAATAAAGTCTGATGCGTGTAAATCCATGTCCAAAAATAAATCCTGTACAACTTTACTTTTGACGAAACGTATAGAAGAAGCTGAAGTGACTAGACTAACGTCTTCACTATTAATCATACTTTGTCCACGTAATAAATCGACATCTGATGTAATGTAATTAGTCGATTCGAATATTCCATCCAATATCACACTATCTATTAAAATACGTAAGCAACATAAACCGAGTGAATTAACACATGCTCCGCCAAACCCTCTCATGACAGTAGTACTAGGCTCGATTTTAACCTCTAAGTTTATGGCTTGTGATTTACAAAGTAGATTTAATTGCTGCCAGTGTCTATGTAAGCTACGAGACGCTTTCCATTCACTATTACAGTTTTCTTATACATATCGGCATATACATCATAGGTTATATTATGCAGTACTTGACTAACCTTTTGTGGTTGCTGGCGGGATGTCCCAGCTGTGAACCAGCATGCCGCTGTGGTGTGCCCGCTGCGCTGACAGTTTTCGCAGCGCTGTTGTTGTCTGCAGTCACGCGCCTCGTGACCCGGCCGCCGACACACGTAGCATATCTTCAGCTGGAGCGGGTAGATCGGTGTAGAATCTTGCACATTGCTTGCAGCACCTCGTCTCCAAGTAGATTCACGCGTAGTATACGTCTCCACTCGTTGAAAATTTTCACTTTCTAGCAGAGTCTCGTAGACGCAATTGCATAACAAAGGTTCGATCAGTATCATGCCAGCCGTAGACATCGCCCAACTGATCTAATTTGTGGAGCCACCCGACAACGTTGTTATTATTATCGTCAGGTCGGAACTTTGGTATCACCTCGGCGTCACTGGGAGCAAAGTGCCTGTTTTTACTGTTTCTGCTCTTCCGAGGGTCGACATCGGTAACGGAATCGCTATTCTCGTGTTCAGAACTCGAAACACAAAATTTTCGTTTGCGTACACCCAATCCGTTCAGGTATGGTCCGGACATTATAGAAGAAGAAAAAAAAAAAGTATCCCACTTCTGAGATGTAAAGCACTATGGAGATTAAAACACTAATTATCCACACACTAGTTTATATTTGAGCAGAGTTACAGCTTAGTTCAAACACTCAGTTACAATACATTCAATAATGGTTGTCCTACCCTATTTATAATATTTCGTAGTTATCAAATCAAATGTAAAATATTTATTAAACACATTTAAATGTTCTAAATTAATACTAATAATTGATGTAATATAATATTGATTAATAATTATGGTTTATCTAAGCATGAACAACATCCGGAAACATAACAATTTAATAATCATGCCATTATACGTCACGCCCGCTGAATGTCTATCTGGTAGTTGTTAACACAGACATGCAAAACACTTAGAAAAATTTGACGAAAAAGTCTATCGACTTAGAATAATTTGCAAATAATTACACTCCCATTCTGACTTATAAATATCAGAAGCTAAGATGGAAATATATATTAGAGTTCAAGATGATACAAAATTAAAGATCCAAAAAGCCAGACTTAATTTCAAGAAGTCTCCCAAGGAACGAATAACGCTACCATACTTGGAGACACGGTTGGAAACTCTGGAAAACTATTGGACATCCTACCGTGATACGCATAAAATGATTGTTTCCGAATTTGATGGCAAGGAATTAATGAAGTCCAGTTATTACACGGCTGATGTATATGACAAGACTGAAGAACTATACACGGAATATAAGACAGAAATAAAAGGTTGTATGCTTAAATTTAAAACCGAATCTATTGTTTTGTCTGACGCAAAGGCTTCTGTATTAAACACAGGCCAATCCTTTTGCGTTAACTTGCCTAAAATTTCTATACCCAGTTTTAGCGGCAAATATACGGAATGGCAAATATCCATAACAACAAAGGATTGGACGACGTTCAACGGCTACACTATCTTAAAGGTTATTTGTCAGGTGAAGCCGAGCAACTTTTACGCCTTATTCCTATCACGGCCGCTAATTATAAGGTATGTTGGGAACAATTAGAACATCGTTATAATAACAAAAGACATTTAGCTTCTTCTATCTTAAAACGTTTCATGAGTCAAAGAAATGTACAGTCAGAATCTTCCAGTGGCATAAAAGAAATATTAGATACAAGCAACGAATGTTTAAACGCACTTAAGAATTTAAATATTGATATTTCTTTGTGGGATGTAATTATAATATATATTGTAAGCTTAAAGCTAGATACAGAGTCTAGGAAATTGTGGGAAATTCAAGTAAGTAAGGGTAATGATGAGTTACCTAAGTTGACTGAATTTACGGATTTCCTAAATCAACGCTTTAGATCGCTTGAATTTTTAGACGAAAAACAAACTAAATTCAATAATAGTGCTCGCATTTCAAAGGTTATGCACGTTACTTCAGTTGCCAGTTGCAATTTTTGTTCTGGTGATCATAAGTTAATTAACTGCAAGAATTTTTCTATGGAAAATGTCGATGCACGCCGTAGTTTTGTCCAAACCAATAAGTTATGCTTTAATTGTCTGGGGTCCAAACCACTCAGTATTTTCATGTCAAAAATAGTTCCGAAGTCTGAAAACACCTCGATTGATCAAAGAGATGGTACGGATTCTTCAACTCAACCATCATCTTCACAGGGCGAGGGGTCAAATATTGTTAAACTTGCTTTTTCCGATCTTACGTCGAGTCTTCTTAAAAACGCGTTTTCTTAAACTTTTTCCGTTGTTGAAATTTCTTTACAATAAATTACAATGGCTCAACGATCTTATTGTGTACCCGGCTGTTTGGTGAAGCTTGGAGACGGTAAATATGAGTTATTACTTACTTAGTTTAGCGAGTTTCTAATTACGTACCAGTTATTGTGTAATCTCTTTAAAATCCAGTTGCAATATCATGAGTAAACATTGTTCTGAAATACATTTCAGGTGTACTTTTGCACCGGCTTCCGAATCCCAGCAATTCGGCTCAAATAGAACGTTTCCGCACATGGGTTATGAAAATTGGTAGTGATATTATTGGAGAAGATAATACTTTCATTTATAGAAATAGAAAAGTATGTCATAGAAATTTTGAAGAAATTTTCATATTCCCAAATAAGAAACTGACTTCACTGGCAATTCCATCACTGCATATTCCTGGTAAGTACACTAATTACATATTCCTCATATTTTTTTTACTATCATGGATAAAAAAAATATTTGGAAATAACTGTTTAGCAGATATAATTTTTGTTGCTTTAAATGTTGGTGTGCCAAATGTTATCTAAGTTTATTAATAACATCAGTTTATTTAAACATAAATGATATGTGAAAATATTGTAACTATTATTTTAAAGTCTAGGTGTAATTTTAAAAATATTTACGAATATATTGAAGTGATTGTATTGATGCACATTAATTTTAATTTTTTAACATGTGCTTATCACAAAGACGCCATTATTAAGCTAATGCTTAAAAAATCAATTTTGTTTTTTATACATAATTGGTGTAAGGACATCAATCAGTTGCTTTCGGGAAAAATCACTTTTTGGGATGAAAATGATGAGATGAAAGTGGCAGCACGCAATTATTATACAAAACATTGTAAAAAACGCAAAGATTAATAAAAATATTCTTATTGAAATTGTTTTGTTTTAATTTACAGTTAAAAACAAATCAAGTATTTTATATTATGCATAAAAACCTACTACGTAGTAGTACGGTATAGCTATGGATAGCATGTATAGCCATAGCAAGTAGTATCTATACATATATCGTGTAGTAGCTTTAGTTCATGATCCGCCTACTACGTGGCAGCACTATGAGCGACCTCGAGCCAGGTCAGAGTTACCCATCTATCTATAAAGGTATTCTAATCTATGACTGTGACATTACAAGGAAAATTATTTACACTGTTGTCAGTGATTGAGTATTTACCAAATATTCGCCATTACGTCGCTCACTGAAAGCGTCTGGATGATACTTGGGAAACATATGATGATATAAGTACTAAAGTTACAAGGACTAAAAACCAGCAAATGTATGTTCATTGTATTTTATACGCAAAATTGTAAATTACAACTTATTTTTATCAAAATGTTTATTTTTAATTTAGGCCTTGCATTTTAAAGTTGGAAAATAACTTCAAAACTCCTTTATTTGTAATACTGATTGACTATATTTTTAATACGCGGTTTTGGTAGGTACACTCTTTCTTGTTTAAAGTGTTAGTTAAATGCTTAAATTCAATCTATTGACTTTAGTTTGTTATATAAAACACTTTTCCGTTATTTACAATACCTTGTATTAACAATTTTTAATATTTGATTATAAAAATATACAATTATTTGTTTTTCGTATACCTATATATATATATTATTGTTTATTTTAAAATTTTAACTTACTTCGTCAAATTAACTACCTATTCTTAGGTAGATAGGTAAACAAAAACCAAAAGTGCACCTTTTCAAAATTATTGTTGGTAATAAAAATAAAAGTTTATAGATGAAGTCCAGGTCAAGGGACAACCTTGACCTGGAACAACTATTTTGAAAAATGCAGATCCAAAAGGAAAGTCCTAATGGAGAGATACGATATTGTCGCCTGGCGTTATCGATACCTGGAAGAATTGCGAAATAATCGTCTCGGAAACCAGCGCCCAGTTGTATATTTGGACGAGACGTATATACACGCAACATATTGCGCCGGAAAATGTTGGCAAAGTGAACAAGAAGAAGGTATATTAACATCAGACTCCAAAGGTCCACGTTGGATTATCGTCCACGCGGGTGGTGCTATGGGTTTCATACCCAATGCTCAACTGATTTTCAGATCTCAGTCACAAGCGGCCGACTATCACAATGATATGAACAAAACGAATTTTAATAAATGGCTTAGTGAAAAACTTATACCAAATCTGCCTCCCCAATCAATTGTGGTGATGGATAACGCCTCCTACCACACAGTACAGCTTAACAAAGGACCAACAATGGCAAGCAGAAAGGCAGAAATGCAAAATTGGATCACAAGTCTTTCTTACTTGCCAAGTATGGTAAAAGCCCAGTTATTTCAAATAATAAATGAGCACAAACAGCCGCCCGTTTATGAAGCCGATGTAATGTTGGAAGCGCATGGGCATAAAGTGGTAAGGCTTCCACCTTACCACTGCGATCTAAATACCATAGAGCTCATATGGAGTGTCTTAAAAAGACGAATTGCTGAATAAAACGTGGGTCAAATAGCAAATAAAATCGTCCAAATCACAGAAGAAGCCTTTGCAACGATCACCGAAGAAGAATGGAGAAAAGAATGTGAGCACGTGAAAAAAGTGGAAGAAAAATATTACGCCGATGTTCCTGCTATTGATAGTGAGATGGACAGGTTTATAATTGAAGTGGGAGACGATAGCGACACTTCTGATGACGATGATGATATGGAAGATGACAATCTCTCGGGTATAAGTCCGTTGGATGAGCATAATTACTCCAAACATAATTAATTATGATCAGACAAAAAATGCACATTCAGTGCATTCATAATATAATATTATAATAAAAATTATTTAATTATTTATGCTTTTTACTACTGTCCTGATTTTTAAAATTATATCGAATCAATCGAATAATCTTAAATATGTATATGACGGCGCAAATTTCTAATGGCCACGTGCAACGAGCAACTGTCAACGGACACGTCACTCGCCCCTCCACTATTTGCTATAAAAGGCGATGCCAGACCGGAGGAGCGTTACCGGCGAGGCCCGTCGCGACGTCCAGTAAACGTTCCCTCCCGTCCCTTGCTCGAGCCGGCCCGCGCCGAGCCTGTAGCTTTAAATTCGCCCCTAAATAATCAAATCCATGATCCAGCCGTCCCTAGCTGTCCTCTCAGCAACGCCCTAAGCCGAGGTCCGAGCCCCATTCGGGGGCGCCCTTAGCTGCTGTTGCTTAAATTCTAAGTTAAGCCTTGGCTGGAGGCACTATCTGGTGCTTCGCCAAAAAAGTTACCCCTAGTTACCCCTAGTTAGCTCAGTCCCGGTTACATTGTAAAAGCGGGAGCTTTTACAATGTAACCGGGATCGAGCTAACAATGAATGCCATTCAAAAAAAAAAAAAAAAAAGGAGGAGCGTTATTCTCGGAGTGGCCGTTGCCCAGTGCACATGCTGTGTATTAATTATATTGCATTGTGATTATAAAATAACTAAATATAAATCTAGCTCAGTATTTAGTGTTTTATTATTATTATTATGGGTGATCCGGTTCCGACATATATAAGAATTTAACAAAAAACCATCCTTTAAATCACTCGTACTTTGCGGTAGGTTATTATAGGCAATATCGCAACACTAAAAATATTGCTGCCAACATAACGCCATAGGAACTATTCGGTGAAACGCACTCTACATATTACAATCAGTCTTCTGAATTGACTTAATTCAACTTAGTTTCAGTTTTTACTAAAAATATGACAACTTTTACATGAGAAAAACATTTCTAATAGGAAAATCGTGTTTAGATAAATATTGCAGCTTCTATTAAGTTAATTAATTGAATGAATGAAGTTTATAAATTCAAATGTTGGTATTTTATATCCGTAAGATATTACCGCATCTCAAGCATGTAAAAGTGTACCTAGAATTTAGAAAGAAGCCTTCTATGAAAAATGAAGGTCTAAATTAAATTTCAAGAATACCACCCTTTTAAAATATAAAAAATGCCTTATATAAAACCCGGAAAAAAAGTTTTTAATGATCTTGACAAAATAATTACCTCCCAAATATATATATATATGTATATATACTTTTGTATTGCTGACATGAAGGTTAAAGAATAATAATTTTTAGTGCCGTGGATAGGAGAAACCTTTTATGTATTTTAGAAGATTTTTTAAGTGACGCAACATTTAAAAGCTGCCCAAAACCAGTAATATGGCTACCGATATTGTACCAGTAGTTTACGCTTTAGTGAGCCACAAGGATCAGAAGAGCTATAAATGTTTTAAATGTTTTAAATTTTTAATAGAATTTTAATGATAAGGATAAAATATAAATTAAGATAGATGTATATGTAATGATAGATGTATATGTATGCTGTCTATATAATGTGTAATATTTGTTGTGCCCTACAGGGTCTATAATTGGGTCTAGCATAAGATTGTTTGTTACCATCCTTATTAACATTGTGGAATGCAAATAAACGATATGAATATGAATATGAAAAAGTTTTTGAGCTAACTAATTCAAAACTTTTGAAAAGACAAATGGCATAGAGTGCCGTCCTTCCACTGATACCTGATAATGAAATTTTAAATGGATGGTCATACATTACATCTGGAAGTCCAGATGATAATCAGAGCAAAATATTTCATTTGTGTATTATCAGACAATGGATTTCAACATGTTTTTAATGAACTTGAATTGATAATTAAATAATGAAATAATAATAATATTTTATTTTAAATCCATATTTTTTATATTTAGTATTGTGCCTATAACCTATATGTGTGGTGAGTAACTGTGAGTTTAAGTTAGCAAATAAATAAATAAATGCAATAAGAAAAAATAAGCCAAACTCAGCATATGTTTATAGAGTCGTATCACAACAAATCCAAAACTAATTACCTCCGACGTTAAATTCTCGCAATAAGAAAAATAATTTAAACAAAAATACATATAAATATAATTGTCAAATGCAGTTTTTGAAATCACTATTGCTCATATGTTGGAGATGTTGCGATAGATATTTTATTTATAAAGTGTTAAAACATTTAAACTATTGATTTTGTTAATTTATGTTTTGAGGTTTTTTTTTAATAAGTCAAATTAGAAGACTGATTGTAATATGTATTTTCTGTGATTTATCAGACGGCTGTATACTTATCAGATATAAACCCAAAACAACACTTTTTTATTTAATGTAATGTTTCGTATAATGTTTGGCTTTACATACATTTAAGAATTAATAAACAATATTTTAATGGGGGACAGATCGGAAAAAGCATTCTTTGCAAACACCTTGACCCATATGAGTATCTTGCGTACCTATATTATGCATATTATTTAAAGACTTTCTAATCTTACATAACTTTTTCAAATGACCTTTCTGCCCGCAAACCAGGCACTTGTAGTTCTTAAACCTACACTTATCCGCAGTGTGGTTTCTTATACCACATACCCCGCACCGTGAATGCTCTTCGCCACTACCACAATCGCCAGCCTTGCGGTGCGAAGCGACGCTCACAGATGCCCCGGTCTGATACCCGGTGGTGCCGCTGCGTCTTTTGCCCGCGCCCTCGCCTACGTAGAACACTGGAACTGAACCTTCAGTGCAACTGCACTTGCAACACCAGCACGCGCCTGTCGTGCACACGATGCCTTTTGAGCGACTTCCAATGCCTGCGCCAGTGACAGTGTCCTCGAATCGCACTCGAAAAGTTTGTCACGCTCATGTCCTGTTCTAAAGCCAAGCACGAAACGGTCTCGTAAAAGTGTATCCAGCTCCGTGCCAAATTCGCAATACACGGCTAAACCACGGAGACGAGCCACCCATTCCTCGATGCTTTCACCGTCAGCTCTGATTGCTTCGTCCTATCTTCGACCTATCAGCGAATGTTGACCTCTTTGGCGTGAAATGTTTATTGAGTATATTCACTAGCTCTATGTATTTAATTTCTTCCAATTTATTTGGATGCACCAGGTTCCTTAATAAACGGTAGCATTCGTCTGACAAATGCGTCAATAAGACGGCACTTTGATTAGTCTCAGATATTCCGTTTAATTTAATGAACTGGTTTAATTTTCCATAAAAGACATCCCATTCATGAATTTTATGGTCAAAAACATTCAAACTTCCAAGAAAATTCATTTTACCAAATAATGCGAAGGTTAATCGCAGCCTCGTCGCCAATTGTAGTATATTAATAAGTAAAACGACCATACATCTTATTGCTAGTTTATTACTTGATAATGTCATTGCAACAATCATCATAAACATTATACACATACTAAACTTATAGACAATTCGATGGCCAGTGATCATACACTGCAGGAAATTAAAGCTATCACTAATTTCACTGTATATTATAAAAAATAGCATAAGCTAGTAGTACCTCCACGCGGTGAAGGCGGTAACAGTTTAGGACTGATTTTTTATGACGATGGTATATCATTGAAAATTTGACTCTACTGGCAAAAACTGTCATTATTATTTTTTATTTTATTAAATAAATATGGTTTCGGGCTTATGTTATTTGAGTGTTTAATTTCCTTTTCCATTTATCTCCGTGACACGGTAGCCTACCCGGTAACGCAGGGGAGCAGTCACTAAGATTTTAATTGATCAGGTATCTTCAAAATTAAAATCATGACTAGAAAGAGGTCAAATCTTTCCCAATGTTCCAAAAAAGCTAAAAGATTGAGGATCATAAGATCCCAATAATCTACCGAAGAGCGTCAGGAGAGACTTGATGCTGTTCGAGAACATCAGTGGAAACCTCTTCAGATCGCGAATCACGCCTGCGTTTTCAGCATATATTCAGATCACCGATAATCGGCGATCATCCACAGTGAAAACATTTCTTGGACAACATCCGTTCATACAATAATGCCTTTCAAATGTCATCTTTTGGTGCGAAATAGATTTCAGAAGGCCCATTTATGCCAACATTCAAAGTGCAAGGCCAAGTTTACCACCTTATTGGTTCATTATTGCCTGAAAATGACCCCAAGTTTCTCCAACAGGACAATAGTAAAACTTTAGAAATTATCCGACTAAAAACGATTCTATCTTACAAAAGTATGTCCAAAATAAATTTGGGAAAGAACTTGTACTGTTGCTCGACTGCAAGATACGGTGGAGTAGTGTGGCCACGATGCTAGAAAGATTTATTAAATTAAAAACCTGTATTCAAAAGTCGTTACTGGATTTAAAAAGCGATATCAACTTCACTGATGAAGAGTTTAACTTAATCCAAGATCTGCAAATGTCTTTAGATATTGTTAAAGCGACAGTGGAAGCTTTGTGCAGAAGAGACGCAACTCTGATCACTACTGATGGGAACTTGTTGATCCACCAGCAGATCAAAAAGTGATCAAGTGTAAGTGGGTTTATAGTGTAAAATGTAATGAACATGGTGAAATAGTGAATCCCAAAGCTCGGTTAGCAGAGAATTTGGTGTGGATTACAATGAGACCTTTTCTCTAGTTGTTTGTAAAACTAGCTTATGAATATTGTTTGCTTTAGCAGCTCAATTAGATTTATCAATTGATCAGTTAAATGTTAATACTGCATTTTTAAATGGCAATTTAAATGAAACCATTTACATGCAGCAACCAGAAGGTTTTATATGTGAAGATAAATCTAAAGTTTGTCATTTAAAGAAAGCACTATACGGACTTAAGCAGTCATCTAGAGTATGGCATCAAAAGGTTGAAACTGAATAAAGTAAAAATAGGCTATTGTAAATCAAAGTATGATCCATGTGTATTTGTTAAAAATAACAAAGATATGTTTAATGTTTTAGCATTACATGTTGATGATTTTTTAATTTTCTCTAATTATAATCCCGCGCCTCTAGTCTAAGCCCGCGTCAGTGTGTGTAGGTAGGAACGAGAGCCCTTTGTTGTATACGTCACCAACTCAACTCACCACATGCACTTAGCAAGATCTGATTCGTTATCGTATTTACACACACTGACAATTATTGTTTAGCTTTCTTAGTATTCGATATTCTAGAGACGTTAACTATTTTGGTCTCTATTTCATAAAGCAATACGTTTATTTTAGATTGACCTTCTATTTTATGCAACTTTGGTTACGTTATGAGATCATATTTTTTAAATTGGTTAGAGTCGAATTGCGTTGAGTGAGTGACATCTTCCTATTGTGCCTACTTTTTGTTTTTTAAATGACTTCTAAACGTAAACGTAGTGATATTTGGGGACATTTTAAGGAAATAGAACCAAAAAAAGCAACATGTGATTATTGCAGTGCAAAATTAAGTATTACGTCTGGAAATACAAGTAATTTGTCGCGCCATATGACCAGGAAACATCCTACAATACCTATCGTTTTGAAATAAATACTTTAAGATCTAATACTGACCCATCAACTTCTGCTGACCAACAACAAACATCGCAACAACCATTTGCAATTGGTGAAGTGGATATCGAAAGGCCAACATTCTCTACGTGTCGTTGACGCACCAGAGTTTAAAATATTATTACAAATGGTGTCTCAAACTCCAGGCTACAGTTTACCTGCTAGGAAAACGCTCTCAAAAAGTTTGGTTCCAAAAATTTATAATGAGACCATAGAGTTGATGAAGAGCAAGCTTGCCTCTGCCAAAGCAGTTTCTGTAACAACTGATGGTTGGACATCAGACTACACAAAAGATAGTTATATTGCAGTGACAGCCCACTATTTAAATGAAGATATGGAGCTGTCTTCATATCTATTAGAGTGTGTACAATATGGAGACAGACACACTAGTGAAAACTTATCTGAATTTTTGAAAGATTGTTTTCGGCGCTGGGACATAGATTATAAAGTAAGTGCAGTGGTGTCGGATAATGCGGCAAACATAACTGCCGCAATACTTTTAGGTGGGTGGAGGCATGTTGGATGTTTCGCACACCAAATCAATCTAGTTGTTAGGAAAGGTTTAGGAGAGATGTTACCTATAATTGAAAAAGTTAAAAAAATGGTTGAATTTTACAAAAGGAGCACTGTAGCTAAATATAAATTTAGCTACAGTGATTGATTGAAGTCCAAAAACAGTTAAACATTCCAGAATTAATGTTAAAACAGGATGTTGAAACTCGCTCGTTCCAAATGTTGGACCGTTTAATAAAAATTAAGGAAGCCGTTGTCTCAGCGACATTTTCGCTAAGGAGTGACTTATTAATAAATTCTGAAGAATTCATAAGTATTGAACAAATACTGTCAATTTTAAAACCATTCAATGACATAACATAATGAGAAAGCAGTTACTTTATCTAAGGTAATTGTTTACTGCAAAATTATGATAAACCACATTACAAAACATCATGCACCTCCAGTAATTTTAACATATTTGGAACCAGTACAACCACTAATTAAAAAACTTCATCTTTTTGTATTTTTTTTAGCTTATTTCAAGCTAAGATTTTAAAATTTTTATTAAGAAAGAAAAATTCAACCTCAGGCGGGACTCGAACCCGCGTCTTCTGGATCGGTACTCCAGACGCTCTGCCGACTGAGCCACCGAGGTATCCGCCTGATGTGTTGAATTTTTCTTTCTTTATGTTACTTATGTCTTTACGGCGACATAGCAACATCGATTGGACAATTCTGCCCAACCCAGAATTCTCCCTTTACAGCGAGTAGATTCCGGATGATATTGCATTACCTTTATACAATCTTTTTGTATTTTTTTAGCTTATTTCAAGCTAAGATTTTTAAATTTTTATTAAGAAAGAAAAATTCAACCTCAGGCGGGACTCGAACCCGCGTCTTCTGGATCGGTACTCCAGACGCTCTGCCTACTGAGCCACCGAGGTATCCGCCTGATGTGTTGAATTTTTCTTTCTTTATGTTACTTATGTCTTTACGGCGACATAGCAACATCGATTGGACAATTCTGCCCAACCCAGAATTCTCCCTTTACAGCGAGTAGATTCCGGATGATATTGCATTACCTTTATACAATCTTTTTGTATTTTTTTAGCTTATTTCAAGCTAAGATTTTTAAATTTTTATTAAGAAAGAAAAATTCAACCTCAGGCGGGACTCGAACCCGCGTCTTCTGGATCGGTACTCCAGACGCTCTGCCGACTGAGCCACCGAGGTATCCGCCTGATGTGTTGAATTTTTCTTTCTTTATGTTACTTATGTCTTTACGGCGACATAGCAACATCGATTGGACAATTCTGCCCAAACCAGAATTCTCCCTTTACAGCGAGTAGATTCCGGATGATATTGCATTACCTTTATACAATCTTTTTGTATTTTTTTTAGCTTATTTCAAGCTAAGATTTTTAAATTTTTATTAAGAAAGAAAAATTCAACCTCAGGCGGGACTCGAACCCGCGTCTTCTGGATCGGTACTCCAGACGCTCTGCCGACTGAGCCACCGAGGTATCCGCCTGATGTAACATCGATTGGACAATTCTTGGGCAGAATTGTCCAATCGATGTTGCTATGTCGCCGTAAAGACATAAGTAACATAAAGAAAGAAAAATTCAACACATCAGGCGGATACCTCGGTGGCTCAGTCGGCAGAGCGTCTGGAGTACCGATCCAGAAGACGCGGGTTCGAGTCCCGCCTGAGGTTGAATTTTTCTTTCTTAATAAAAATTTAAAAAACTTCATGTTGAAATTATTTATAAGAGATTTGGTGACATCGAGTCTTCAGTTTTACACTCTGAAGCCACGGTTCTTAATCCCAGGTTCAAAAAGATCGGATTCAACTCTATTACTAAATATGAAAACGCGTTGAGTGAAATTAGAAGAAGAACGACTGCTATCGCCAGGGTCACTGTTGCTAGTGATGATAATGTTTCCCAATCCTGTGACCCCGTTAATATCACTGAAGTAAATGATGATCTTTGGTCCGAAATCGATAAAGAAATTAAGAAAACGGTACCACAAAATTCTACAGCTCAAGCAAGTATTGAAGTGGACCGATATTTGAAAGAAGATTTAATACCTCGGAGATCAGATCAGAGAAGAGAAAAAAGTAATTAGAGTTGATTTTTAAATACGCTTTTTAAAATTAAAAGTAGGTTTAATATTAATTCATATTAAACATGTGATTACAGAAGACAAAAAAAAACAAAACACGAAAAAAATATTGTAAATAGAGTCTATTTTTAAATACGCCTTTTAAAGTGAAAAGTAGGTTTACTATTAATTCATACTAGTCACTTTAAGTGTCAGTCCTAAGCCTGAAAAAAGTATGAAGGCTATGGATTGAGCATTTCCCACGTAGATTTTTTAATATTTTTTAACAGGTTTTGGTAAATAATCTACCCACAATCTGTCAAAAACGCCAACATAGAAATATTACCAATGATAACACAAAAAAAGTGGAACGAAACGCAAATGTCACTTTTGCAGTCATTTTATCTGAGGAGTGACTTTTCAAAACGGCTTATTTCGGGTTCCCAATTTTACTTTTTTTTTTAATGCCAATCGGGACTTTATGTACACTCACATTATATGACGTGAAGTGTCCGGTTCTAAAGTACTTTAATCTCGAAGAAAAATGGCCATAGAAAATGCTTTCCGCAACAAAATAGCTTAATTCACGTTAATTCTCGGCCCTACTAATTGTGATAGGAGTTTTTTCAAAATAGCTCATTTCTAGAACATTTTGTATGGAAATTTTGTTAATACGTATCAAAATGGCTTATTTCTAATCTGGTATCACAGGTTATTTTGGAGGGTTGAAAGATAGCTTTAATATCTGGAAGTGGATCCGCAAATATATTTTTATACATTGGCAACACTTTTTATTTGACTACGGCCAATTAAAAAAATATTAAACGTCATGTGTCACCTTGCTGTCAACTTCTCAATACTTTCATGTCAAGGCTGAGTGTCAAGGTGAAAAATATTTTCTTGTATCGTTGCTCGTTGGTGTTTTTGTTGCTAATCCGAATAATTTTGAGTAAATAACGGTGCATAATGGCAGATAAGACCGTGGAGGAGTTAAATTCAGGCACCAGAAAAAGGAAATCAGGACAAAACAGCCGAACAAGAAAATCGTAAGTAGTTTTCAGCAATGTATAAACGGCTCTCGTTTCAATTGTAATTTAATCCTACTAGATACCTATTTCTTAACAATTAAATTTATTATTGCTTCAGGTACATTGATAAGGATCCTTTGGGTTTAGAATTCAGGATTCCATGTCGGCACAAAGAGGGCAGTAAATATAAATGTAGTTCTTTCACTACGCGCCAAGTTCTAATAAACCGTAGTGCGTTTTATGCTAACACGTCCAAAATTGATCAGGATACCTATCTTTGTAGATTATTACATTCGTATGAACCACAGGATAAAACCAAACCATCAAAGAATATGAGAAAGAGAACTGTAAGCTGCAGTTACAACTTATTTTGTAAGAAAAATAAAATTAAACCTGTGTGTAAGAAAATGTTCATTGCAGTTTTTAGTGTCAATGAAAAAAGGCTTAATATAATCAATAGAACTACAGTCAGAGGAAACATTCCTAAAGAAAAGCGTGGTGGGGACCGTAAGTCATACAAATCTATTGATAAAAAGGAATCACTAAGGAATTTCATAAAATGTCTACCAGCAAGAGAAAGCCACCACAACAGACAAAAATCAAAAAGAATATATCTGTCTAGTGATTTAAACTGTAAGAAACTAATGGAGTTGTATAATTCTTCTGTTGCCTCAAACTTGCAAGTAAAAAAAACCATGTTTTATAAAATATTTTATGAAGAGTTTAATGTAGGATTTTCTGCGCCATCCTCTGATGCTTGCAATGTGTGTGTGCTGTGGGGAAATAGAATCAAAAATGAAAGAGACAGTGAAAAAAAGCAAAAATTAATGGTAGAACTTCGGGTACATAAGATAAGGGCCAAGGCATTTTATACCCACATGAAAGGTAATCCTCCAAACTCCATTTCACTTTGTTTTGATCTTCAACAAGTCCAAGCACTTCCAAAAACGCCTATTCAAGATGCCTTTTATTCTAGGCAAATAAGTCTTTATAATTTTTGTGTAGTACCTTTAAATTCAAAAGATCCTTGGTTTTATACTTGGGATGAAACCATTGCCAAGCGCGGGCCAACAGAAATAGGATCAGCTGTATATGATTATCTATCCTCCATGAACATTGACAATAATGTTGATACTATACGTTTATTTTGTGATGGCTGTGGAGGCCAAAATGAAAATAATCATATCATACATTCACTAATGCAATGGCTTTACTCCAAATCACCTGCTCAAGTGAAGGAAATACATATATTTTTTCCAGTGCGGGGTCACAGTTTTTTGCCCGCCGATCGCGTTTTTGGACGACTGGAAAAGGAATTAAGAAAAATACCAGTGATCACCACCAAAGATGGTTACCATGATATCTTCAAAAACCATGGCAATGTAAGGTTATTAGGAAATGATTGGCAACTGCTTGAAATAAAGGATTTAAAGGAAAATTTAAAAAATGTGGAGGGATTACAAAAAATAAAAAGAGTCTGGATAAAAAAAACTGTTAAAAGACAGATGACTATCGGTTGTGAAATAAAAGCTTCCCAATATTATAGATTTGATGGAAATGATCCTTGGCAGACATTATTGAAACGGGGTAAACGTATTCCACTAACTATTGATGTTGCAGAATCTATTCCGCAGCCAGTTTCAGAAAAAAAGAAAAAAGATGTAATAAATTTACTTGAAAAACAATTTGGGGAAGAATGGACTGCCTTGCCTGAACTTCAATGGTACAAAACTATTTTGTTACATGTGACGGAGGAACCAGCTGAGGAACATGAATATGATTGTGTCTGCAATGAAGAGGATGTAGGAGAAGTCCGTGTGTGATTTTCAGATTTTAAATAAAAGTTTTTAGAAAACAATTTTTTTTTGCTAGCCAAAACAAAATTGGCTTATTTCTTAGGAGTGCCAAAACAAAATGGCTTATTTCTTAGGAGTGCTGAAACAAAACATCTTATTTCTTGGAGTTTGCGACTAAATGGCTTATTTCCTTAAATCATATGATAATAACTCATAATTTAGAGTATTAAAAAAAATATATACACTGTGAAACGATCTATTAACGTACCTAGATTATGTACATAGAAGTTTGTTACTAAAAATATTCATATATGAAAAGTTTTCGTATTTTTCTTGGTCCTGAAAAAAATGACCATACAGAAATAAGCCATTTTGAAAAGTCACTCCTCATCTGTGGTCAGCCTCTGAACGAACATTTTTGTGACAAGTGCACCTTATTTTTAAACATTATGGCGAATCGGAGAAAGGTAAGTCGTACAATTTTTTGATATGTTGTAGAATTTGAGTTTTGCTAGTGATTTTTGCATAATTTGTAGGTAAAAACTTCTAAAATATCATAATATAACGAAATAAAAAATGTGGGGAACCATATGACCTAAGCCCAAGAATGCGTAATTTTTGTGGTAGTTATTATGCCTATTGCCCGGTGAATTGAAAACTTAGTATAAAGGTTTTTGCCGCGGGTTTTATTTAGGATTTACTGACGGTCATTTATCAAAATATAAAATGTCGGTAGTGGTAAACTTTGTTCGTCATTATTTGTCAGTCTATTTTAGTTATTCTTTGTTATTCAGATAATGAACCATCAACAGCTAGAAAGCATACTAAGCGAAATGTTTTCATCGGAGGAAGAAGAACATGAAGACCCATATTTAGATTATGTCCCAAAACCATTCAACGAAAGACTGGACGAAATTCAAGGTATGTCAAACCGACAGTTATTACAAATGTTAGACGATAATGCACATCAAAGCTGGTAAAGGGTTAATAACTGAATTTCATAGGTGACGTATCTTATTGTTATATGTAGTTCACAGTTTATGAACGAATAGCTAAACAAGTTCCTAATCCGGACTCTGTCGAAAACATGTCTATGCCACAGTTCATTTCGCTCTCTGAATCAGTAGTACTGTACTATATATACAACCTACCAAGTCAAGGAGCGAAATGAACTGTGGAACGGCTTAGCGGAACGAATTCACTTCACGGAACGAGATTTGATGAACTAGATCCATTAAGTGAACGTCAATGCCCAAGGCTACTTTCAACAGTTTCCAAAGAAAGAAATCAGGAATATGTTTAAACGACCGGCCGGATATGAATAGTAATATGGCGCATGAAATACTTGGACAAAATTAAAGCTTTTTGAGAAGAGAATAGACGGATTTTTTATACAGAAAAACATGGGTCTTTCTTCCTCTAATATCTTATCCAGTGGCGGATTTACAAAATTGCCGCTAGTAGGCTATTCATTTTTTGCTGCCCCTACTGACCTATGAAATCCAATATGCTTGTTTAGTTCACAATCATATTTATTCTGAAAATGCAACTTTATGATTTCTGTTCTATCGTCCTCATTACGTCGTTTTCCCGTTATTAGTATGATTGTGAACTAGGGGATAGTTGTATCATTTTCTAAATTATTTTAGCAACCCACGAATTAGTGAAGAGTTTACTGTTGACCTAAAAACAACAGCATGTACTTATAAGGTGGGGAAAGGTATGCCTTAAAAATACTTACACCATAAGCAGTGTTCATCACAGCTTATACAAAATAATGTGTAGTCGGCAAAAATTGCTTGTTATTTTTTTATTGTAAATTAACGAACAATTTGTATTAGATAATCTATTAATAATTCGGTTCCTAAAAATAATAAAATTAAAATAAAAAGCATTAGCCAAAAGCACCCATATAGCAACAAAAAATAAAAATAAAATATAACGTAATCTAAAATGAAAATAAATACAAACACATATTAAGACACATTTAATTATCGGACACAGTAAGCAACATGTCTACTACAGCAATGTCCGATATAAGGGCAGTCAATCTCCCGGCAATCATCGCCAGAACTGTATTGGAGCTATCCCGCACCCTGCGCACCAAGGGCGCGCACCGCTTGCGCATGGTGGTGTGAAAACAGTCAGTGCGCGCATCCGCAAACATGCCCGAGGCACTGCAGAAGCGGGGCAGCCCCAACACTGACCTGAACGCGTTGTTGTACTGGATACGGAGGGCACTGTAAACCGCTTGTGTGTAGGAAACCCATAGGCTGCATGTGTATAAAGAGGTGCAAAAGGCTTTAAAAAGCGTGATCTTAACTTGACTTGAACAACCTGCAAACCTACGGGCTATCATATTTGCTCTTTTAGACAGCGCCCTCCGCTCCCTTTCGATGTCGACATGGTCCTTCAAGTCGGCTGTCACCCAATGCCCCAAATATTTAAATTGGTACACGCGTTCTAAAGGTACATACATTATTTAAGCAAATGGGTGGTATATTTTGACAAAGGGGCAAGTTATACTCCTCGGTCTTCTGTATAACCTTGCGTTGCGTATATAATTATGTGGTCTATTGTACTAAAGCCTTTTCGGAAACGGCTTGTTCGGTGGGCTGGAAGTCGTCAAACCTGCGTACGACTCTGTTTGTGATGACTCTCGAAAACAACATACCTATAGACATGGCTCAGAAGCGATAAAGGACGATAGTTCTTCAAAAGAGTCTTAGCGCCTTTCTTGAAGAACAATACGACCACGTCTCTGCTCCATGCCCGCGGCGTTTTGCCATCGTGGTTGACTGATTAAAGAGCTTACTACCCGCCTTTAGCAGCTCTGCTGTAATTCCGGTATCACCCGGTGCCCTGTTGTTCTTAAATTGTTTGAGAGCCATATGAATCTCATACAGGCTGACGTCGAGGATATCTTCCGTAGGTATAGTGCCGGGTTAATCTAGCTCTTTGGTCGTTCGCTAGATTCACGACGGGTTCGTGTGTCGAGGTATATAGCTGCCCGTAGAACCACTCCATTTCTCTCAACAGCTCAAATTTGGATGATACGATTCTATCATCGTCTTCTGCTTCAACTGACTTTGGCATAGTCCGATCTCTGGTAAATAAAGGCATGTCTTGCCTCTGTTATAGCCTCTTTAATACGGTTTATATTAAATTGGCGAATATCCCGCTTCATGCAGACTTTGAGATCTGTCTGTTTACTCGCCGGTAATCAGTTATATCAGCTGAAGACTGCAGAATGATCCTGCATCTATCCTCCATGAGCTGCAGAGTTGTGTCGAAAATCTTTCTGACTCTACCAGTGCGTCGGTGTCTAAGGCGATTTGACTGCATGGATAGCTTCCACAAACCCGCCGGTGATATCGTCATCATCGCTCCCCAAGTAATCAAAACGGTTGTGTAGTTGGAGCCGAAAGTTTTCGGGGTTTTGTATTTCGGGCAGTGTCGTAGCGTGGGGGGGTCAGAGGGGGCGGCCATGGCCCCGGGCGGCATATGAAAGGGGGCGGCATCAAGTGTCACGTTTTTTTATAAGAATAGGGGGCAGCAAATTTCCAGACGGCCCCGGGCGGCGAAAACCTACGAATCGCCACTGATTTCGGTTGGTAATGAACGGAGCGTAGATTTCATCAGTCGACGTCCAGCTTTACATTCAGATTCAATGTGCCTGTGACCATTCGGTGATCGCTGCCTGTTTTCACAGAGTGATATGTCCTCATAAATAGTTTCAACCTTATCGTCAGAATGTGCCGAAGTTCGGTGATTCTGAGTACAAGGTACGCCACCCTGGTCAACACACTCTCGATCTAGAACGTTTAACATAGTGCCCATTTAAAAAAATGGGTAAAAGTTATTAATATTCGAATATTTTAAAAATTCATGATTGCATTAGTCCCTATATGTTACAGTGCGTTTAGTAATCTTTTATATGCGGATTACGGACGTAAGAGTGTTCAGTATACTGTGCATTACTAAAATATAAAAAAAAATTCACTCGTTTCTTTGTGTATATAATATAGATTTTTTTCTGGAATATAAAAAAAATTGGGCCAAATTTGCCGCCCCCTAAAATCTGCCGCCCTAGGCTCCAGCCTACTCAGCCTACTGGTAAATCCGCCACTGATCTTATCTTTATTATATCTTTTGAGGGTTCCGTACCCGAAGTGTTCTAACACCGCCAATGTGCCTTTCAAAGTCGAAATTGGTGTGATTATAGTGCATACTATATACAACAAATGCATATTGTGAATTGGTCAGTGAGTCAAAGTCAAAATTTAAATAATGCGTTATTATACCCGCGTCTTCTGGAGTACCGATCCAGAAGACGCGGGTTCGAGTCCCGCCTGAGGTTGAAATTTTTCTTTCTTAATAAAAATTAAAAAAAAAAAATAATGCGTTATATAAGGTCTCCAGTACGGAAACCTCGATGCGTGAGTCCGACTGACTCGCGCTTGCCTGGTTTTTTATTATCTTTTTTTTCTGGGCACACGATGGGGAAAGTTTGGGTTGACACTGAAATAAAAAGTGCGAGATCAGCGTTTATAGAAGGGTTGACAACTGGTGCAAAAGCACCCACTTCAAAAGGGAAACGGCTGATAGTAATACACGTAGCCAATTAAGAAGGATTTCTGGAAGACTGTGACTGGGTCTTTGAAGCGAAAATAACCGGTATCTCGAAAATATAGACGACCCACATTATGAGCAGTAGTTTGCCAAAGTGTTGGGCAAATTGCAGCCCAATGACGTGATCGACAATGCTAGTTATCATAATAATTGGATTATATAAAAAAAACGTATAATATACACTATGCTAAATATATTTCCCTCATAAAACATTTTGTGGAACTACATTAATATTAATATTATCATTTGAGACGTTTGGAAAAATCTTCTACATGTCATGGAGAAAAGTAGCAATGCAAAATTAGCTGCACACAAAAGAAAAAAAGAAAAATAAAAGGAAATTTTCAATCATACGTGATAGATAATATGGCTGCAGAAAAAAACGTCACAATGTTACGTCTCCCGCCCTACCACTGTGAGCTAAACCCAATCGAGCTGGTATAGGCACACATCAATGTTTATGTGGCCGGGAACAACACAACTTTAAAATTTAGTGACCTCAAAGGGTTGTTTGTCCCAAGGAATCGCACAAATAACACCCGAAAAATTTTAAAATTGTGTTGAACATGTCAAGAACGAAGTGTAAATGAGTGGCCTCGACCACAAAATTGACGAAACCGTAGATAAATTTATCATACATGTCACCGATAGTTCTGATTCCAGCTGTAGTACAACTGTTAGTATGCTCAGAAAATTATATCAAAATAAATAATATCCTGTGTTCTATACATATATGATTTACTACTAACGCCTTCTAGTGAGTAAAATTATTACTAAATGTAAATTATTATTATACTGTGAATAAAAGAAATTAATCTATTGCGAATCTTCAACAACGTGTTTTAATAGGTTATGGGCCTCTCCCGAATTTATCAGTTATTTTGCTAAAAATAGATAAATTGTGGTTGTGGATTCGCTGAAACATGAACTCGAACTAAACATATATCCAGTGTGCCGAAATTAAAAGGCAGGGAAAACTACGATGAGTGGTGTTTTGCAGCTGAAAACTTATTGGTCTTGGATGGGATGGACAAGTACAGACGGCCGCACGTCAACGTAAACCCTATACATATCTATAACTACGATGCTCTATGGAGCGTTAGAAAGAAAGTATCTTTGTCAAGATTGGTGGTTTTCAAAGTTTCTAAAATTGTCCAATAGTTGCATATACTAATAATTGGGAGCCAATTATTAGATCTCCCTAGGAATAAACCACACCCACTCGACCTTGCGCGTCCGCCATTGCTCCCGAGTTTTCCCGATCTTTCACGAAATTAAACGAAAGTTACGTACGGCATTTGATGCCAGTGTTTCAACAATGAGGAGAATTTCCCCCTTTCCAGGGAAAATTACGGTCCAGAGGAGAAGAAAAAATGGAAAGAGATAAAAAGAGAAATCGAGGCTTATCATGGATAAAGCTTAGCCTAAAACATGGCGGAACATTTTACAACCAATTTTTCGAAACAGAGTCACAGTGGCGACACCTGTGCATATTTTAAACCTCATTTTTGTGACCATGTGCAAGTTTTCATGATTAGAGGGGTTGGAAAAAAATATAAGCAACCAGTATGGTATACATATTCTGGCGGTACCACGAAGACAGATTCACTAAAAAAACAAATAAAAATGGTATTGAAAAAGCTTTTTGACGCTAATCTTAAAGTGATTGCAACAGTTTGCGATCAGGGCACTACGAACATAGCTGCAATCAATAGCTTAATCGAGGACACGAAAAGAGAAATGCTTAAAAACAATGAAGAATATACCGGTGGCTTTTTATGGCTGAGCAAAAAAATATATTTGTTCTTTACGATCCCCCACACCTCATGAAAGAAATACGAAATAACTTATTAAATAAAAATCTCATATACAGAATGTTTGGAAGATCGATGCAAAGCCGTGAAGCAGAGCTAGTATAGACCATTTAGAACCATTTAAACCCTACTTGTCTTTGGCGAAATGGAACTATTTTTTTTTATCAATTTTTAATGATTTTTAATGAAAAAACCTAAGATTTTGCAGTTATTTGCAAATAATGATCAGTTTGAATGATAAATCATTTATTTTTTATTTTATTTAATTAAGGTAATGTCTAAGCAATCAAAAACAAAACATGATTGAGGCATCTGTTTCATAAGATATTTTTTTACAGGTATTTGAAGTCAATACTTCTTTTGTGCTTTTTCTGTTCAAACATTTTTAAAAACATGCCTAGTACATAAACATACCTCAAAAGAAAGAGTAATACTCTTTCTTTTGAGGTATCAATTACGCAGATAGCTTACAAATTATTGAATTCATATATTGTTGGAAATAATAAGATAACTTTCATTTTGGAAATTCGAAATAAAATTTAGGGGAGTCTAACATGGCCGACGCGTGACGCGAGCGATAAGATGGCGATAACCTTGAAGATTTCAGGTAGCGCCCGCGCACCCCTAATTACGTGAACACATTTCATAGCAAAAACGACTTTATTGCTAAGACAATAGGGTCGTGGTTCTTTAGACAGAGTCAGTAATTACCTGTTTTCTTGAAGGGACGCCAGTTTCCTTAGTCGAGTAACAAATTTGCTTGTAACTAGACGTTATCTTCTTTTTCGGGACAATTCATCGTGTTCAGTTGTAGCCCTTTGCGCTCCTGCACGTATTGATTTAGTTACGATTGCTTCACCGTGTCTAGTTGTAGCCTTAGGTACCTAGCTTTGCGCTCCTGCACGTGACTCTGAAGTTTGGTTTTAAATTGAACTTTTAGTGAGTTACTACAACGTTTTTGTGAGAACTGACTATGGCTACTTTCTCGAACGAGGAATATGCTGACATCGTTTTTATGTATGGCAGAGCAGGCAATGGATCTTTAGCACGACGGATGTACCAAGAACGCTATCCTAATCGGAGAGTACCGAACGTAAGAGTGTTTTACAACACCTTTCGTCGGCTTACTGAAGTTGGAATACACCATGTGGAACCTGGAGTCAATCCAGGTAGACATGGTACTGACATGGAAGAAGGTATCTTAGCGGCATTTCAAGCTGATCCACATACCAGCACTAGAAAAGTAGCTCGCAATTTAAACATCTCTCATTGGAAAGTGTGGAATACAATGCACCAAAACAACAAATATGCGTATCATGGCACGGGTGTTCAAGGTCTTGAAGAGGGAGATCCTCAGAGAAGGATACAGTTTTGTCGTTTTCTTCTCAACTCGGACATTGAAGATGCATGGTTTCTGAAGACAATCTTGTGGACAGACGAAAGTAATATTTCTAGGGAAGGCATAACTATATTCCACAATCTTCATAAATGGGCTGAAAAACACGACAATCGACATTGGAAAAAGCAGAAGACATTTCAAAGGAAATTCTCGGTCAACGTGTGGGCCGAAGTGATGGGCAGAACATTGGTCCCCATTTCTTACCGGATAATTTGAATGGCAATAATTATTTGGAATTTCTAGAAAATGTTTTTCCAGAGCTTGTAGAAAAATCCGGGGCCCTAATGTTCACAGGAGACCGAGAAATTATTTTCCAACAAGATGGTTGTCCAGCGCATTGGACATTGAATGTACGGGAGCACTTAAATAATCGCTTCCCTGACAGCTGGATCGGCAGAGACGGACCAATCCCTTGGCCTTGACGTTTTTGTCTGGGGTCGGGCCAAGGAACTAGTTTATACAAACGTAGAGATAAACACGAAAGAAGAACTGATTGCAAAAATAAATACAGCATTTGAAACAATGAAACTAGAGATGAAGTTAAAAATTACAACAACGAACGTGAGAAAACGGAGAAACCCGTGCCTGTGTTAGGAACCGCGACGGACATTTCGAACATGATAAATAAATTATTTGTATTAATATATTGTTTTAATTATTTCACCGATACATTTTAATATTCTCTCTCAATTTAGTTTACCTTAATTAAATAAAATAAAAAATAAACGATTTATCTTTCAATCATCATTATTTGCAAATAACTGCATAGGTTTTCATCAAAAATCATTAAAAATTGATAAAAAAAAAAGTAACATTTCGCCGAAGACAAGTAGGGTTTAAATCGTTCTAAATTGTCTATACTAGGTCTGCTTCACGGCTTTGCATCGATATTCCAAACACCCTGTATAGGATGAATGGAAAGGAATGTCTCGCAAAATGGGAACATATCCGACTTCTATATGATCGGTCACCAGGTTACAAAGGTGTCAAACTTATGCAAAAATTAACTGCATTTCATGTTGTACCGGAGAACCGACAACCGTTGGAGCAAACGAGTTCTTGAGTGGAGACCGCCCCTCGGCAAACGTAGTGTAGGACGGCCGCTGGCCAAGTGGAGCGACGACTTGCGCAAGATAGCTGGCAGTGACTGGAGGAAAAGAGCCGAAGATCGAGCTTTGTGGCGTTCGCTAGGGGAGGCCTACGTCCAGCAGTGGACGAATATAGGCTGATGATGATGATGTTGTACCGCATTTAATTCCAAAAATGAAAGTAAAACACTGCACACAAGTGTTCAGCAAATCTGTTGGTGCCGCTTTAGGATATATGGCAGGTATTTGACATTATATTTTGCTTCAGATGTTGACTGCAATTTAATACTTTGATAGCTTAAAAATAGTCTTTGTTTTCGTGTTTGTCTTAACTATAGTAGGTATTTGGTAAAAAAAAAATGAAATTGTAATAATGATCCACCAATAATAATGATCTTTATATCAAATTCTCTCCTATTTGGTTCCAGAATCTGGATGTTTGCCTAAAGAATCAACGGACACTGCAGACTTGCTGATATTTTTCGACGAATTATTCGACAGTGTCAATGGGAGCTATCACCAAGCTACAGGAGGCAAAATCTACAGAACAGCGGTGTCACCAAAATCACCACATTTAAAACTATGGAACAAAAGTTTTCCTATACTAAAATCCATGAAATTCAATACTACGTTAAGAGGTGGAGTAGTACCTACGCTGAATAGCTGGGTCAAAACCATTGAATCTTTTAAAGATATTACCCTTTGCTTGCAGAAACAGGGTATTAATACGCTTTTGCTGCGTAACTTCAATCAAGACGCATTGGAGATTTTTTTTGGATCTATACGAGCACATGGTCATGCTAATACAATGCCAACTGCTTCCCATTTTGAAGCGGCATATAAGACATTGATTTTAAATAATTTAACTTCGCATCATGCGGTCGGCTCCCATTGCGAAGCAGACGGTAGCATTGGTTTGGAGTCATTTAAAGATTTTTTAAACGATGCTGAGGTACCAGTTGTACATAATAGTCTAAACAGTATAAATTTTGACCATGTGCTCGTAGAAGATTTAAATACCGATTTGTTATTAAATGATAAAACAAACAAAGTATTGAAAAATGTGCAGCAATTGGTTATTGCAGTGGGTGCATAGCAGTAAAAGCTAAAAGAGCAGTTTATAAAAACTGCTCCCAATGTAAAAATGAGATGGAAACAGAAGAGTTACTAAGTTTCCATAAATTTATAAAAATTAAAGAATTCGAAAATAAAAGATTGCTATGCTATCCAACAAGGTGTTTGTTCGACTTCTTCGCACAAGTCGAGAATATCGCTTATACAGGGTGTCTCAAAAGAAATTTTATATTTAGCTAGCTTACTGCGTGAACGCAACGTATCCGAGGGGCGCGGGGGTTATGTCAATCGGTAGCCTGGCTCTTGGGAATTCAGTCGCTATGGAGCGTTTCTCGGGAGCAGACCGTGCGTTGTGCGTGCGAGAGTTTTACAAAAACGGTGATTCGGCGACTGTAGCGCGTAGAAAATTCTGTAGTATTCGAGGTTTTCGTCACTTAAATGATGCGCCAAGCATTCCTCTTATTCGAACTTGGGTTAAGAAGTTTGAAGAGACTGGAACAACGCTGGATAAATCAAAATCCGGGCGACCTAGGTCATCAAGAACGGTAGAAAACGTGGAGAGTGTTAATCAGCCTGTTCGCGACGACCCGAACCTTTCAATTCGGAAGCGCGCAAGTGCTTTAAATGTGCATAGATCTTCACTACATCGCATTATGCACAAAGACCTGAATCTGCACCCCTACAATTTGAAAGAAAATATCCGTCATGAAATGGCAGCCATCCCTGAGTCCACCTGCCGTGCCGTCATAAGTAATTTTACTGTTCGATTAAATGAGTGCCGGGAACGCGAGGGTCTACATTTAGACGATGTTATTTTTAAGAAATAAATCCCCAAAAGGTGTATTTTAAAAATTAATAAACAGTTTTTCTATATACGGCTTACTTTTTTTTTAATCGATCCACTAAATATAAAATTTCTTTTGAGACACCCTGTATTACATTAAAAACTGAAGCCACTAAAATAAAAATAATAGAATATGTAAAATTAGCTGTGAAAAAATAATAATCAAAAAACATAATAATAATAAAGTATTATTTTTGAAAAAATGCTGCGTTTTGTTGGTTTTCGTATATGTTTTTTTTTTCATATGTGTGTCATTCAGAGCCGTAGTCATATAAACATCTCAACGGCCTTGATATTTTCTTTTCATCTCTTTTATATCCTTATGAAATCTATTCACCTAGATTTTTAGGGAAACAATCAATATGAGATTTCAAAAAATATTTTTTAGACTCATATTACTTGCAGCTTACAATTATCTAGTCGTTTCACATTTCCTGGATAGTATTTTTATACTCAGGATCTTTGTTGTCTAGAAACTAAGATACGACCTTTATAAAGCCATTTCATTTTGTTCCAAGCTTGTCATTACGTTTTCAAATTCTGTATCCATTTGTGTTCGGTGTACTTTACTTTCTCCAAAACATTTTCAAGTTTTAAACGAACGATATTTATCTATATGGAAAAATAATGTGACGTGACACGCTAAAACAAAGTATATATGTATTTGCTATATACAGACCAATGTCTACATATTTGTGATAAAATTGTAATTAGATCAGTGCTACAGCCTTTGTGGAAAATGTTGTGGGTTATACATTTATAATTCATTTATCTTAATTAGTGTATAATACTGAATGTGTAACTGTTTATTTTCCCAAATAAAATAAAATAAAATAAAGCCTTCGAAAATGGTAAAAAGAAAGAAAATGGAAAATAAATTATAGTAGTATGGAACCCATTGGAAAAGAAAGAGAATATAACAAAAATTTAATTAATATAATAAAAAATAATTATAGAAAAGGAAGTGGATATAATGGAAATAATTATAGAAATGGAAATGCACCCCATTTTGGTAAAATACGTTTATCTCGATTTTCAGCAAAACTACAAGGCCTATGGAAACAAATTAAATAGCCTCTAAAAGTCTACAACTTTTGTAGATAGTAAAAAGATTACTACTTTTGTAAATCTAATTTAAGAAAAAGTTAAGATAGTCTAAATATTTGAATAAACACCTATTTAAAACGGGCAAACCACATATTTTGACTAAGGTATAGAGTTTGTGAAGTTAGGTCTTGTAGAGTTAGGGCCTGTAGAGTAAGAGAGGGGGGGGGGGATATTCTGACAACATGTCGTGTGATGTTAGTTTAGTAACTCCTATTTTAAGAAATTTTCAACGCTTTCTACAGGGTTTGGCAACGTATTTGCAAGCCTCCTGATGTTGGAAATGTCCATGGGCGACGGTGATCACTTACCTACAGCTGAGCCTCTTGACCATAAAAAAATGTATGTAAAAAAGGTGTTGAACACATGTCTAATTATTACTTAAATTATCATTTCAAATAATAATTTGTGGATCATGACGTCGATAGTTTTACCTATAACATTTTGTGAGAACGAAATGACGGAATCAAGATGTCTTCAAGTTAAAGAGAGTACAATAGCTCAATCAAATTCTAATTTGTGGTATGAGTTGCGCTACGGACGTGTAACAGCTCCGAAAAATCCACGAAAATGCTTAGTGTTCAATAAAAGACGACTCCTTGGTTGAAGAAATAATTGTTCAGAGACAATTCATCAACAAAAAAATGCTTAACTGAATGGTAGCCAAAGACATGTTCAATGGGTAATGGAGCAAAGTGAAGTCGATGCAATTTTTTCGAAAAGTCATTTTCTCAGATGAAGCGCATTTCCATATGAATGGCTTCGTGAATACACAAAATTTTCGAATTTGGGACTCAGAAAATCCTCATGCAATCCATGAGAAACAAATGCACCCACAACGAGTAACTGTCTGGTGATGATTTTTGTCAGGCGGCGTGATTGGACCTTACTTTTTTGAAAATGAGGCCGAAATTGCAGTGACTGTGAACGGCATTCGTTACAGGAATATGATAACGGACTTGTTGTGGGCTCAACTGGATGGCATTAATCTGGACATCATGTGGTTTTAACAGAACGGCGCAACCTGCCACACCGCGCATGAAACAATCGACTAATTGCAGCAACGATTTCCACGTACTAATTATGACTCTAATGTTTTTAAGCCCTGTGTTTTATTGAGGGCAAACAAAGTATATTACCGTTTCCCAAGAAATCATATACAAGAGCTTCTGAAATATTAGGTTTGATACACACAGACTTGTGTGATCCTATACCTGTCACATTTTTTAGTGGTGCCTAGTATTTTCTTTATTTTATTGATGACTACACTAGAAAAACATTTGTGTATTTTCTTAAATCCAAAGATGAAGAGTTCGAGCATTTCAAAATGTTTAAGGCGATGGTTGAAAATGAAACCAACCATAAAATAAAGATTATCCGTAGTGACAATATGGTGAATTTGTTAATTTTAGGTAAAATCGAAAGATTTTTACAAAAAATATAAGATGAAGATTATAATAGTCGTCTGTTTAATAACAACTATAGCATGTGGTTATGTCAACATAACCCATGGAACCCTAACAATTGATGGGTATGATAAATGTTTCATATCTATTAATGGCAACAACTATAAGTTAGAACTTAACAAAACAAGGTATGTCCATGAGACATTAATTGTTGGCTTACTTAAATGGAAATGTGATAATGAGTATGGCAATGAGATAGCAAAAGTCATGTGTAAAGATTGGGGTTTTTGTTCTTTCTCTACTTTGGCGGGTAGATAAGTACTTAAAAATATAAAAATAAAAATGTTGTTCTTTATTCAAATCGTCTAAATCAAAAAGAATATTAGGAAGTATGTAAATTGTAATTATCCAATGAGAATTCTCACCCGAGAATTTGGCAAAGGTACTTATAAAGGAATATTCTCTATTATACATCACAGGTTGATTGAAGTGCACGATGATAGCTTGGTTCAAATGGAGTAGGGTGATTCATACCTATGTAAAATCAGGCCAAGAAATGACGACAAAAAATACTACTAAACAACAAATAAAAGGTACTGTAGGTCTTAGCACGGAATTTAAAAAAAAAATCTGCATTTAAAGCTCATTGCTTTAATTGGATAGAACAGCAACGTCAGCATCGAGCTTGTGTTACCAATATGAAAGAGGAAGAAATTGGTATTTTGTACAATTTCTCTGAAAATTACGAATGCAAATACAGCGAAGAAATTAAGTCGATGCATTTTGGTGCGTCGAAAAATGCAATTAGTCTGCATTGTGGTCTGATTTTTGGAAATGAGCCTTCGCAATCGTTTGTCACGGTGTCCGACGATAACTGTCACGAGCCGCATGCCATTTGGGCATATCTTATGCCTATTTTAAAACTGGCCAAAGAGGAGTTTCCAAACACAAATAATCATTTTTTTCCAATCCCAGCACGCAATATAGACAGAAAAAAAATATTCTATGACAGACATTGACAAAACAATATCGTATGGTCATGATATTACCAATGTGACTGAAGCGTGTCATATTTTGCAAAACATTATGAAGTCTGTAAAGTGTCTTTATATATCGGACAGTGACATACACAATTTAAAAAAACTAATCCCTGATGGTCAGCGCGCCGTACCTGCAACAATGCAATTGCATCAAATAATTTCTGTTCAACCCCATGAGATCCAATACCGTGAAGTGAGTTGTTTCTGTGGTGAAATGCGAGGTTTGTGCAGCTGTTATAATCCCAAAACACATTTATTGACAGATCAGATGAAATCAATTACAGTAGCACCTGTAAGTGATGATACGATTAATGAGCTATCTGATAACCTTTAGTTTCTTGATTGTGCAGATCAACAAAAAGGTTTATTTTGATTTTAATAAATAAAAAGGTATTAATACTTTAAAACGATTTTAACGTTGATTTGATGTTATTTTCACACTTAAATAGGTCAGCAATGATAGAAGAAATATTGCACCAAAAGAATTTAAGTAAAAACAATATCTAGTTCAACTATTATAACTACATATTTGGCTATTATACGAAATTGACAAGTCTGATTATGTTTCTATGACTGATTTTACCAAAAAATTATTGAAATATTTAAAGAAATAAAGCTTGTGTTGATTATAATGATATTTTATTCATAAATCCTGAGTTATTATCGATTATAACATTTGAATCAACTCGGATACTTGATGTATAGACATATTGTTTGTAACAACAAATCATTGCCAGTCATGTCATGCCATTTCCAGAAATGAGAATATCATTTCCTTCCTACTATCGTCATTTCAAGGGGTTGGGGAGAATACGGACACATGACTTATATATTATATCTGTATCATGTTTCAGATGCCTCGAGTATACAAACGGAAGACTGAAAAAAAGTACACACTCGAAACTTTAAAGATAGCTATAAGGGAGATTCAAGAAAAGAATTTAAGTTTTAGAAAAGCCGCGGAAAAGTATAACGTACCTCGAGCTACATTGTTAGATCAGGTCAGAAAGTGTGCTGAAGATGTCAAAGATCCCAAACGCTGTAAGAAACCAATATTTAATGAATCTCAAGAGCAAGAGCTCGTTCAGTTCATTCTGAAGTCGTGTAGAAATTATTTCGGAATAACTCCAATCACGCTTAGAAAAGTCGCATTCGATTTTGCAACAGCTAATGGCTTGGCACACAATTTTAACAAAGCAACGGGTATAGCTGGAATAGAGTGGTATTACTCGTTTATGTCAAGGCATCCTGAAATATCACTCCGTAAGCCGGAAGCGACATCTTTAAGTCGAATCACTGCGTTTAATGAAGAAGAAGTAGATATTTTTTTTACTAACCTGACACACTTGATGTCCAAACATAATTTCAGGCCAGATGCCATTTATAATGTTGATGAAACAGGCATAAGCACTGTCCAAAGAAACTCAAAAATTCTTGCGCCTAAAGGCTTAAAACAAGTTGGCAAGTGCACAAGTGCTGAAAGAGGATCCTTGACAACAGTCGTGAATGCATGTAGCGCAAGCGGCAATTATGTGCCACCATTTTTTATCTTTAAGAGGAAAAGAATGAACCCATTACTAATGAAACAAAGCAACTCCAATATGATAGCATCGATTTCTGACTCTGGGTGGATCAATGAAGAATTATTCGTTCAGTGGCTTCATCATTTTAAAAGCTTTACTCGGCCATCTGCTGACAATGTTATTTTGCTTGTCCTTGACAATCATGAAAGCCATATTAGCTTGGCCGCTTACAACTTTTGTAAGAAAAATTTCATTCATGTCATTACGCTACCACCGCATACTTTTCATAAGATGCAGCCACTGGACCTCACATTTCATGGTCCCTTAAAACAGCTTATAACCGTGAATGTGAAACGCATATGGTTAATAATCCTGGTGCCAAAATTACCAGTTATGATATTGTTGGACTGTACACAAAGGCTTTCAATCGCACAACAAATATTGAAAAAGCAATAAATGGCTTCAGAGCTGCGGGGATTTGCCCATTGGATAAGGAAATTTTTAGGACGACTTTTGCCAACTTGATGCACAGTGACATGGAACCACAATCGGGCTCCAACATCAAATCTAGTGCCTTAAATTTGAATGACTCTTGTACTCACAATGAACCAGAAGTCCCCAATTTAAATGAGCAGACAAATGCCAGTACAACCAAAGCACAAAGGCCAAATAATTCCGAAGCCCAACCCCGAATCACAAATCAAGTTGGAATTCAATCTGTGCTAATATTGATGATTCTATCAATGACACCAGTCATCCAGATGTTTCAACGGAGCAACATGGTAACCCACCACCTTCTGTACCATTACAGGACATAGTTAATATACCGACCATAAAGCATTTAAGCAAGAAAACAAATCGGAAAAAGAAACATTCCATAATTGTTACTGATACTGCAGAAAAAATTTAATTAGAGAAGAAAGAACTGAAGAAGGTAGAAAAAAGAATCAAACAAGAAGCAGGAGTAAGAAAAGGAAAGAAGACGATAACTAAACAGAAAAAAGCTACGAAACCAAAGAAAAAGTCGCAGAGGGGTGTGAGAAATCTTAGAAATATTGAAGATAATGCAGATGACACAGAATATTTCTGTATATTTTGTAATGAAAAATATTATTCGCCCACTGAAGATTGGGTAATGTGCATAGTGTGTCAGAATTGGGCACATGAAAATTGCACAAGCGGAAGCTCAAGCCGAGGCTATATTTGCGACTTTTTGACTTTGTAAGGAGAAATAGACTGACCGCATTTACCCCACCCGCTGTCCGTATCTACCTGGAAGGCGTCGGGTAAATGCGGACAGCAAGGGTTTTGTTTTTTTGAGAAAAAATATAAATGTTGATTTGATAGTAATCATTTTATATGTTAATTTTGTAAGGTAATAAGCAAAGTTTATTAATTAATAAAAACGAACTGATTAGCTTTAAAAGTTTATGTTTTATTAAAGTATTCCCTTAAGTGTCCGCAATATCCCCACTCTCCCCTACGTCAGCAGGAGTCACCAACGCAAGCGTTTGTGTTTCAGAACACGATATTAGGAAGTGGTTTCTGGAAATACAGCAGTACATAGGCGAGGAGGAATCATCTGACGTCGTTTAAGATCCCAAAAGAGTGTTCAATGCCGATGAAACTGGTTTCAATATTTCCCAAAAACAGGCTAAGTATTGGCTGAGAAAGGGTCTAAAAATGTGTACCAGATAGAAAAAGGATCCGCCAAAGAAAATATTACAGTTTTATTTACATTTTCTGCTGCTGGACACGTCTTTAAGCCCATGATTATCTATCCATATAAACGTATACCTGATCGAATATCATTAAGCGTGCCATCTGGTTGGTAAATGTCGAAGAGTGAAAATGGATGAGATTTCGGAGTCAGATGATAACTTTACTGCAATTTACAATTTATGGCAAAGATTAATGGTACCATCGGAAAACAATAACTATGTAAGTGACGTGGAACGTGAACCATATGACAGACCGACTTTACAAGATAATTTTGTCACTGATATTAAAGAAGAAACTGAAGAGCCAAATATTGTACTTGGCTCTTCAGTTTCTTCTTGATAAGTTTTCGGGTATGTTAATAGATAAAACTGGAAAAAGAGAAGATGAAAAGAAAGAAGAGCGCAATGAGCCGATTCTTGAGAATATTTTATAAAATGTAGTCTCACTCCGCCGCCAAGCACGTCGAAACAAATCACAAATGCGAAAGTTTCCATTATTTCAAATGTATGCCTAACTGAATATTTGAAACAGAATTTGCCAGTATCACCTAAACGCCAAGGAAAGCGCCAAATAGAAAGATTGCCGTTTGCTTTAACACGTACAACGCCATGTCGGACAATGCTGGGCGACACCTAACTATCCATATAAAACATACAAAACATTTTGAAATGTCCAAATTTTTTTTTTTTTTTTTTTATTGCTTGTATGATAAACTAAGGTATTTTGGATTACTAAAACAATAATTAAATCACAGAAATCACAGCATGTTGTTGTATAAACAGCGTCGCACAGCATTGTCCGACACGGCCCTGCGCGAACAATAAATCTTAATTCCTCCGTTCAAGCCACGCGGGTCTAGCTGCGGGTCGGTCGGTTGCTGCCGCGTTTGGGTCTATCCCGTATTTTGGCGCGCAAATCAACGGCTCACGCGCTCCCCACCCGAGCCCCTCGCTTGTCGAGGTCGTCGCGATAGTGCCAGTGTTTCTCAGAACCGCGTGAACGTAATACATTTTTATTCGCAAATAACGAAAACAGTGAAGTTATTTGAAGATGGATGATTTCGACGAATTTGAAATTACAGAAGAGAATTTGACACAGCTTGATAACATAGAGATATCGTTATTAAACAATAGTTTTCGCATTAGCTCTGACGAAGAATATGAGTACTCAGTAGTACCTAGTAAACGAAAGTTGCGTCGTGTAATTGTGTCCGATTCTGAGAATAGTGATTCAGAAACTTACCAGCTAAATGATACCTCGAGGGATATCTCCTCAACAAATACATGGACCCAACCTAAAGGTAACCAAAGAAAAATAATAGCTTTTACCGAACCTTCTGGCGTTCCGCTTCATGTCATATCTACAATGCTTGATAAATCACCCGCTGAATTTTATTCTCTTTTGGTGACGGATATGTTACTTGAAAAAATTGTGAATTCCACTAACCAATTTGCTATGGCTAAAATAACCTCCATGCATGAAGCTACGAGTGGTGCACGTATTAGACAATGGAGTCCTACAAATTTGGACGAAATTAAAAAGTTTTTTAGGCTGATATTATTCATGGGTTTGGTGAAACTTCCTAAACTTGCAGATTATTGGTCAAAAGATAATATTACTAGCCATTTATTTCCAAAAACGATCATGTCCCGAAATCGTTTTGAATTAATTTTGCAAATGCTTCATTTTTCTGTCAACGACGATCAAAACAAAGATGACCGTCTGCATCGAGTACGCGACTTGTTGGATACCCTAAACGAGTCTTTTAAGAATAATTACACTCCACCTGAAGATATTTGTATAGACGAGAGTATGGTTCCCTTCCGTGGCCGAATCATTTTCCGCCAATATAACAAACAGAAACGCCATAAATATGGCGTAAAAGAGTTTAAGTTGTGTACGATTCCGGGATACACATATAAAATAAGCATTTATGCAGGCAAAAACGATGAGCAGAATACATCACCTACGAATGTTGTTATGGCTTTATGTAGTGATTTATTAAACAAAGGACACACGCTATATACTGATAATTGGTACACTAATGTGGATTTAGCACGAAAACTAATGGAAAACGAGACACATCTAGTAGGCACGATTCGAAATATAGGAAACAGCTTCCGAAAGATGTAGTATCCGCCAAACTCAAGAGGGGACAATATTCTGCTGCGGAAAGCTCCGATGGCATTACTTTTATGAAATGGAAAGACAAACGCGATGTTTATGTGCTTTCAACGAAACACTCCGTACAGTTTCATAATATTACCAAACGCGGAAAAACTATATCAAAACCCAGGATTGTCGTGGATTATAATCAAGTTAAAGGTGCAGTCGATTTAGCAGATCAACTCGCTGCATATTCTTCACCTTTGAGAAAAAGTATAAAGTGGTATAAAAAACTAGCCATAAATCTACTGCTCAATACGTCTTTAGTAAATGCTTTGATTCTGTACCAAAAAGTGACAAATAATAAAGTTTCTATGGTAGATTTTAGAAAAGAAATTGTCAAACAATTTTGTTCAGAACCAAAAGCACTGGACACTGTCGAAACAAGATCGAAGAGGTTGAAGCATAAATTGTTACAGAAAGAAGGAAAGAGTAATGTAAGAAGGGCGTGTTCCAACTGCTACAAAGAAAAAGTAAAGGTCTTAGGAAGAATTGAAGCAAAAAATAAAGTGAAAAAAGTTAAAACATTCTGTGACGATTGCCCTAACAAACCATTTCTATGCTTAGAATGTTTTAATATTGCTCATAAAATTTAATATTCCTACTTAACATTAACTTTGTACTTTTTTAAATAAATAGATATGTAAAATAACTGTCTAATTCATTTAATAAACTTGCATATATCTCATTTTCTTTTCAAACTTCAATTTTTGAGTGCTGACGTGGTTACGTTAGACTAGGGGGCCATGCGGGTCTAATAGAAAGTAAAAACGCCTTGTTCGGTTGACCGACGCGGAGAACTAGACGTTCAAATATAAGTCCGAGTGTCGGACAGCATTGTCTGACATGGCCTAAATGGAACAAGTTAGTGTCGCCCATATTGTCCGACGTGGCCTGAACGAGAGCATATGACTTTTCACTCTGGCGTTTTACGTGTTAACTTCAGACCAATACGTGGAAAAAATAAAAGCAAAACAGTTAAAAAAGGAAGAAGAAGAAGCTGCAAAGGAGAACAGTGTACCTAAGAAGAAAACCAAGAACTAAAGTTATGGAAAAACTAAATCAATGATAACTCAAGAAGATAAAAGTAAAGAAAAGACTGAGAATACATTTATGGGTAATAAACAATCAGTTTGTTGTGATTTCTGCTTAAATATAATACACGGGGAGTTATTGAATGCAGCCAGTAAAAAACGATTTCATTTAAACTGTATTCCTTCATGTTTGTATAGAACGCTATTACCTGAAGAACTAATTACTTTAGGTACAATAACTACCTGCATTCGCTGTTGGAATAATATTAGAAAAGGGAAAATTCCAGCAACTGCATATTGGAATAAAATGATTCCTGCAGAAATACCGCCTGAATTGAAGAAAGAAAAGCCAATTTGACAAGCGTTGAAGAACGGTATTTAAGTCACATTACACCATTTTTAAAGATTATTAAACTTAATAACCGTTTTAGTCAAAATCGGTGTAAAAGGCAGGTTATTTTATTTGCAAAGGATGTTGTGGAAATAGCTGAACAGTTACCATTGACACCACATCAAGCTGGTTTAGTTTTGATAGTGGAAAATCTTGAGAACCTTTCATGTTCTAAAGACCTAAACATAATGTTTCGAGGATGATTCTGAAGTAACAGTAGCCTGCTCAGGAGTAGAATTTTCAGCTATTTGGACTAAATGAGGTATGTTTAAGGAAGTTTCAAAATGCACTTGAACATCTCTCTAAAGATGGTTATTGGAAATTAACCAAGTTAATGCTGGATTCAATCTGTGAATTACTCTAAATGACAACAAGGCGATATTACGCGGATCATTTAATCAAGGTGATTTGCGATTTAATTTATCTCGGGGTGAGCAATGCACTGGGATAGCAGCTGTTGCTTGTGCAGCATTCACTGTATTAGATCCGAATAAGTGGTCCAAAAGTGATATCGATTACATTGTAATCATTGGTGATAAATATTACAATGACTGCATTTCTACTAGAAACATGCATGTCGTTTTACGACGCAATTTATTTGTGTCGCCAAATAAAGTGCCTGAAGGAAACTTTCGGGATAATCTTAATGTATTTTCGTTAACATCATTAGTTATAGCTCGAGACATCCAAATACAATCATCTGCGCCCATATTGCAACAATCGACCATAGTAACGGCAGACAGTCCAACGTATACACCAATCGATTCTCTCCGACCTATAATACAAATTAATGATCCCCAACAAACAACAACACAAGCCATTCAGTCACTCCCAAGAACAATTCCAGTAACTTCAAACCATTTTCAGTTACCAGTCAATGATTTCTCGGGCACCATTTGTATCGAATCCACAAGTATGCTCCAAACATAGATGATAATGTACCTAATTTAGAAAGTGTTGTAAATATAAATAGCCCTCCAACAAATGATACAATGAGATTGGCTGCCATCAAAAGGAAAACTGCACCACCCTTGAATTTGGAGTGTGAACGCCGTATGGAGCAGGAAAGGACTGGTTCTATAGGTTTAAGAAAAGGCATCCTAATATTTCGCTTCCTAAACCTGAGTCTACTTCTATTAGTCGAATAGAATAGCCTTTAACGAAACGGAAGTTAAAATGTTTTTCGATAACTTGGAATCAATGCAATTAAAATACCAGTTTGATGCTACTCGCATATATAATGTTGATGAAACCGGCATTTCTAATGCGCAGAGAAATTCCAGGATACTAGCTCCAAAAGGCCAAAAGGAAGTTGGTATGATAACTAGTGGTGAAAGAGGAACTACAACCACAGTTGTTTGCGCATTCAGTGCCGCAGGAAATTATATTCCTCCGTTTTTTCATTTTTAAGAGGAAAAGAATGAATGCTCAATTAATGCGTGGAGGCAATTCTGATATGATAGCACCAGTTAGCGATTCGGGTTGGATAAATGAAAATCTATTTGTAGATTGGTTACATCATTTTATTTCTTATGCAAAGCCATCTGTAGAAAAACCAATTCTACTTGTTTTAGACAACCATGAAAGCCATGTTAGTCTTGCTTGCTATCTGTAGTATAATAATTATAGTTACTGTAAGTGAGGGTATATGATTTATTTTATTTATGTTGTATGTGAGGGTGCACGGAAATAAATCAGTGTTTAACCAACCTATGTGCGTTTCACTACATGGTGACAGCGGTGGGCCGTTTTAAACGTAATATTTCTAGTTAAAACGGGTTTGAATCTCGTGAAAATAAGTTTCGTGATACACTGTCTATGTTTATTTAGTGTTATCAATGGAACACGCACGTCCTCCAACGGAATTAACTCTCGATGGCGGTCCGGCAATGAGGTCCGACGCGTGGCGTCGATGGCGGAAGCAATTCGAAGTTTTTCTCAAAGCATCTGGAGTGAGCAAAGAGCCTAAGGAAGTTCAGGCTAGTTTGTTGGTTAACCTCATCGGATCAGCTGGCTACGAGGCTTACACAACTTTCACATTCGATGATGGTGAAAGCGAGGATGATATCAATTGTGTTTTGAAGAAGTTTGATAATTATTTCGGCACTAAACCAAATATCACAGTACGCCGATTTAAATTTTTTTCTCGTCATCAAGAAGACGGCGAAAATATCGATCAATATGTAACTGCATTGAGGGTATTGAGTCAACAGTGTGAATTCGGAGAATTGCAAGAGAGCTTGTTACGGGATAGGATCGTCTGTGGTATCGACAATAACAAGGTGAGAGATCGATTACTGCGCACAGATGAATTGTCGTTAACAAAGGCGATACAAATATGTCAAGCTGCCGAGATATCCAAAGAGGAAAGCAGGTGCATAGACGGTGCCTCGGAGAATGATGTGCAAGTGAATGCAGTACAACAAGAAAATAATGCACGAGGCGGTCGCCGCGCTAGAGGACGGCGTGTGGGCAGCGGCACAGCTCGACACCGCGGTGACGGCGCGGGCGCCGCTCCCGGCCCGCGGGCGGCGCGAGTTCAGCGGAGCGCCTGCCTGCACTGTGGCAGTGGACGGTGTTACGGCGGTGAACGCTGTCCGGCGCGTAACGCTTTGTGTTATGTCTGTGATAGGCAAGGTCATTTCTCGCGAGTGTGTGATAAAAAGAAAATGGTTCGCAAAGTGTTAAATCTCAATATAGATAGTGTAAGCAGTGATAGTGATGATAGCAATAAAGAAATGTTTTATGTCAATACGCTCGAAGAGGACAAAAAACCATGTAAGTCGATTATGGAATGGATAGTAACTGTTAACTGTAATGGTAAACTATTTTTGTTGAAAATAGATACTGGATCAATGATTAATGTTATGTCTAAAGCTAATTATTTGAACTTAGGCCTGTCGATTACAGATCTTAAGCCGTTCACGAAACGTGTGCATTCCTTTACGGGCAATCAATTACCTATTATAGGCTCTGGTAACGTTCCATTTCTATATAACAAAAAGCGTTATAAATTATCATTTGTTATTGCTGATTTAAACTGTCAAAATGTGCTGGGTTTGGAAGGTAGCATTGCGTTAGGATTAATAAATCAGGTCAATGCTATAAATATTGATCAGTACTCCGATTTGTTTCAAGGGTTGGGAAGATTACCCGGTAAATATAGTATCATTGTTGATAAAAATGTACAGCCAGTTGTATGTCCTTCTAGGAAAATCCCTTTAGGACTTAAAGATAAATTGAAGGAAGAGTTATGTAGAATGGAAGGGTTAGGCGTTGTTAGAAAAGTCACACATCCAACCTCTTGGGTAAATGCAATTGTTTTGGTCGCGAAAAAAGATCGCAACATACGTGTATGTTTAGACCCTAGACCTCTTAATCGCGCGGTGCGCCGTGCGCACTACTCCCTGCCGACAGTGCCTGAGTTGGCAGCACGCTTGCGCGGTGCTACGGTATATAGCGTGCTGGATGCACGCTGTGGCTTCTGGATGGTGCAGCTAGATGACGCTAGTGCTGATCTTTGTACATTCAGCACACCGTTCGGTCGGTATCAATTTTTACGTTTACCATATGGTATAAATTGCGCGCCAGAAGTATTTCATGCCAAACTTAGGCAGCATTTAGAAGATTTAGAGGGAGTAGAATCGTTCATTGATGATTTAATCGTGTGGGGATGTACTAGGGAGGAACATGATCGGAGATTAGAGTGTCTTTTACGACGTGCTAAGAATATTGGTATAAAATTTAATCGAGAAAAATGTAAATTTGGTGTATCGGAAATCACATATTTAGGGCACAAGTTTAATGCGGAAGGCATGCGGGCCGATGACTCAAAGGTTAGGGCTATAATGGAAATGCCTTATCCGAGTGATAGAAAGGCTTTAGAACGATTTTTGGGCATGGTCAATTACTTAGCGAAATTTATTCAAAACTACTCAGAGAGTGTTAATGTGTTAAGGTCATTGTTAAAAAAAGAATCTGACTGGTCCTGGGAACCTCATCACTCTGAGGCTGTAGATAGGCTAAAAGCAAAGCTTAGCAGCGCGCCAGTGCTCGCGCTTTACAGTGAGAGCACGCCTATAGTGCTGTCTGTGGATGCGTCTAGTGTTGCGCTTGGCGCGGTGTTGTTACAGAGTGGGCGCCCGGTGGAGTTTGCCTCATTAACGCTCACTGACACACAGACTAGGTATGCTCACATCGAGAAGGAGATGCTGGCTATTGTGTTTGGTGTGGAGCGATTCAGGCAGTACATATATGGTAGATCAGATGTTACTGTGCACACCGATCATAAGCCACTGGAAGCTTTATTTACCAAGCCTCTTGTGTCCGTACCCGCTCGCTTGCAGAGGATGATGATGAGAGTGCAAGGGTATGATTTTAGGGTGATTTATACTCCGGGAAAATATATGTATATAGCGGATGCATTGTCGCGGGCCCCTCTGAATGAAATTATGCATGACCGAGTGACTGATGAGGTTGAAGTACAAATGTGTTTAATGTTAGAGAATGTGCCATTTAGCCAACCTAAAATGGAAGCAATTAAAAAAGAAACGGGATTAGATAGTGACTGCAAATGGCTAATTAAATATTTTAAACATGGCTGGCCTGAGTATAGGTGTGACGTGAATGAGTGTGTAAATATTTTTTGGCCATATCGAGAACAATTACACTATGCAGATGGGATACTGTTCAAGGGGGAGTGTGTATTTATTCCGCGTGCTTTACGAGATGATATGTTAGCACGGGTCCACGAGGGACATTTAGGTATAGAAAGGTGTAAGCGCCGTGCGCGCGAAGTAATGTTTTGGCCAGGAATGAGCGATGAAGTTGAGCGAGTGGTGAGACACTGCGCGGCGTGTGCACAGCACGCACCTCGTCCGCGTCGGCAGCCGCTGCTGCAGCATAGCGTGCCGGCGTTGCCGTGGCACAAGCTAGGCTCGGACACGTTCGAATATAAAAGAAAAAGTTACATAGTCTTAGTTGATTATTTTTCAAACTATGTTGAAGTTGGGCAGTTGTCGAATGCCAACTCGCGACAAGTTATTCTTTTTATGAAAGAACAATTCGCTCGACACGGTATACCAGCAGAGTTAATTACTGATAATGGGCCGGCCTATAGTTCTCACGAGTTTAAAAAGTTTACTCGCGATTGGGAAATACGGCATGAAACGTCATCACCTCATTATCCGCAGTCAAATGGTAAAAGTGAAAGAACGGTTCAGACTGTTAAAAATTTGTTAAAAAAGTGTGTGGATTCAGGACAGGATTTTTATATTGCATTATTGAATTTTAGGGCTACTCCGCGACACGATTTAGACTCACCAGCACAAATGTTAATGGGTAGACGTTTAAAAACTAAATTACCAGTAACCGCTCAGCTGTTGACGGAAAAAGTAGATAACGAACGAAATTATAAAAAAATACTATTAAAGAGGGAGAATATTAAAATGAATTACGATAGAACAGCGAAGCCACTTAAACAATTAACTTTAGGTGACAAGGCGATAGTAATCGGTAACAACGATAGGAAACCGGTTTCTATAGTAGCACGTGCGCCGCAACCACGTTCGTATATTGTAGAAGATGGACATGGCTGTCGTTTTCGCCGGTCTCGAAGTCAGTTGATTGTGCGTACCACGGGATACACTGAGAGAATAGGGAGGTCTGTGAGGCAACCTACTGTCAGTACAGATAGTAGAAAGACATTAAGCGCAGTGACGACTGCATGTGTTCGCAGGCGTAGGCAGGCAGTAAGTAAGCAGCAGGAAACTGCAGGCAGTGGTATGTTGTTTTCGAAGGGTCCGCAGTCGCAGTCACAAACTGAGGCCATGACTCCGCAGACAAGCTCACCTAGCCGTAATCATTCGGCATTGCTTGATCTTAGCGGTAACACTGACCATTCGTCGACGCCGTCACCACCTGCTGTTCCTATTGAAAGGTCGAGGGAAAGAACTGCACGAATGTTAAGAGATTTGTTTTTTGGAGGAGAATAAGTAGGTACTGAATATTCGATTCTAACAATGTCCTACATCATAATAATATTTTAAAGAGAAAGGATAATTATATATTACTTAATGCTTATATGTAAGTACATAATTATAGTTGTTAAAACCAGTTGTAATAAACTTAAATCGTAGGTATAGTTATGTTGACTTATATATGCTTAACATTACATATAGTTGGCCCGCTCAATATTTTATATTTGTGTATTTTATAAGTTTATATTTGTAATAACAGTGTATTCATTCGTTGTTATGCTTAAAATTAGTTAAAGCTATATAAATGTCATCGTTTTCTTTAAGGAAAGACATGTAGTATAATAATTATAGTTACTGTAAGTGAGGGTATATGATTTATTTTATTTATGTTGTATGTGAGGGTGCACGGAAATAAATCAGTGTTTAACCAACCTATGTGCGTTTCACTACACTATCTGTTTTGTCGCCAGAATGGAATAGTACTGTTATCTCATCCACCGCATACATCACATCGAATGCAACCTCTGGACTTAACATATTTTACCACTCAAGACTGCATATAACCGTGAATGTGACTTATACATGGCTTCTAACCTACGCAAAAGAATTACTCAGTATGAAGTCGTCGAACTTTTTACTAAAGCTTTCAATCGAATCAGCAATATTGGGAAAGCAGCAAGTGGATTCCGGGCAGCTGGTATTTGGCCATTAGATACAACGAAATTTGATGAACAGTTCTTAGAAGCAACATTGCCTGATACTCAAACAATATTGTCTTTCAAGGTTCAAACACCAGAAGCTCAGGAAGCACAAGCATCAAATCAGAAAGAACACGAAACACCTGAGGCTGAGATGATAATGCCAATTAGCCAAATAGCTCAGCTGAACGAATCAATTCCACTTCAGGAAATTGTTACTGTTCCCCAAATATCACAACCCAAAACAAGACAAACTTCTAGAAAGAGGCATTCTATTATAATAACCAGCTCCCCCATGAAATATGCTTTAGAAGAAAAAGAAGAAAAAAGAGCAGATTAAAATTAATGAAAAGATTGACAGTAAAAAGAATCTGAAAGCATTTAAAAATAATGTATGCAATAAAAAAGAAATCAAAAAAGCTAAATCAAGAAGAGTATTTTTGTCTGATTTGTAATGAAAAATATGTAGAACCAATCACCGAAGATTGGATAATGTGTTACAAATGTAGATTATGGGCCCATGAGAAGTGCACAACTGAGGAAAGCAGTTCGAAGGGCTTTGTATGTGATTTTTGCGCTAATTAGAGTATGTCCGGGATTACCCCGCTCAGTATCCGCAATTACTCTACATGCTGTGGCGTAATTCCGGACACCAGATGTTTTGTTTTTTCATTATAATGTGATTATTATTAAAAAATATATCACTGTTGATTATAAAAACATAAGGTAGATTAGTTTAAAGTAAAGACTGATCAATAAATAGCTTTGATTACTTAATTTGTTTTCGTTTTATTTTAGTTTTCCCTTAGGTGTTCGCAATTACCCCACTCTCCCCATTTTAAAGTCTCCAACAAAAAAATGTAGGCACCTTACGTGACAAAGAATTTACAGTAGTAGTCTTATGATAAAATGCTTTCGACAGAGACATGGATTAAATCTAAAGAGGATGGCATCAATCTAGACATTCCTCTCTATTTTCACTACTATAATAAAGACTAAGACCAAACAGAATAGGTTGAGGAGTCAATCGTTTTATTAGAAAACCCTATAACAAACAACGGCGAGACCGGAGACGATACAAACAAAACTTTTTAGCAATTTAAACAACGACAACAATAAAAAATATACATAAAATATTATAAATAAGTCAAAAATAAGCGCACTTACGAAAAAGAGGATCCAGTCTAACAATTACGTGTATAATTTAAGTATTTTTAACTACATTTCAACATTTTTATTTTAACCGAACTATACCCAGGCTAATGTGTTGCAAAATCCAATATCTATCTCAACGAATTAGCGACTAAAAAAAAACGATTTTCAAAAACAAAGAGCATCTCAAAACAACTTAATCCGCTAATAACCGAATAATCGACGATAGACCCAACTTTTATTTTTAATTTCGATAAGGCGGCAAACGAGCAGGCGGCTCACCTGATGGTAAGTGATCACCGCCGCCCATGGCCATTTGCAACACCTGAAGGCTTGCAATGCATTGCACACCCCTGCAGAAACCCTTTTGGTTTCTAAAATGGAATGCCCATGCTGTCAGAATAGTCACTCCCCAACGAGCTCTGGTAACCTTACTCACTCGCAGAAAGACAACTATTGTTGATTCACTGCGGTAATCTGCAAGGTGGAGGTACTTCCCCAGTCGGGCAGCTCCATTTGAGCGAGGAATCTCGCTATGCCCTACCTCCAAAAAAAGTTTAAAGATATACAATATAACTGCCTCGTTGGTCTAGTGGTCGTACTAGGGTTCGATTGCCAGTTCCAGCAAATTGTTATTGGGAGTGCTCGGAGTTTGGATTTGTGCCCGGTCAATGGCAATAGGCTCGCCCCCTATTACATGGGATCTATAAAATACCGGCGAAACGTGGGTGTACATTAGTACACCTCTGCCTAACCCTTCGGGAACGACAGGCGAGATGGTATGTTGATACAATATGGATCTACTCGAATCTGGGGCATCACGTAGGTTTAGCCACGCAGCTAACTCACTTTGTCCATATTCTTTCATGCACCCTCTGGTGCATGAAAGAATATGGACAAAGTGAGTGTGCATGAGAACATTAGAAGGGGCCCATTTCAGGATTGTAGCAGGCGGTCCTTGCCTACTCCAATTAACACGAGTCACTTTAGTAACTGTTGCATCTTGATATGACTTATCTTGCCACAAATGTTCATTTTGCATAGTAAGTACCTATCGCATGTTATTGGAATACCTACCAGGTTTCTTCTCATCATATCCGATCCGTCTTCAATAACAAAAAAACTACAATAACTTAACATAAAGTAATGCGTTAAAGAAGTAACCACAACCAATATAACACAAATACATCCAAAATAAAATCAACTTATATATATCTGAAGGCATTCTTAAAATTCAAAGATTAATGACAAAATAAAAAAGAAAATATTTATTTACAAAATGAGATAATTTTACAAAATCTAGGCATATTGGCATAGCTATAACATCCATACATAATTACGGGTACCTTAGGTTATAATACAATTATTTTCCAATTATATCGACAAAATACTTATAAATGGCAGTGTTTTAACGTTAATAACTAAGTACAGCCAATTGTATTCATTATTCTTACACGTATTATAACTTAATTTTTATTGTGAGTGAAATTTATAAGAAGCAACAATTTACGAAAATTATTAGGTATACAATAGTTATAAATCCATTTTGTTCATGCGAAAAACGCTCAGAACTTCGCTATTTTGCCTCCAACGTTTGAAGTTTACAGCTTATTAAAATCTTTGATAAGTAAATCTATACTCACTTGAGCTCAGTGAAATACATGTATTATCGATTTTAGGATTATAAATCAATCCTGCCTCAAATGAGTCTGGGCACGGGGCTTCTATCCAATGAGAGGAGACCCGTGCCCAGCAGTGGGACAGTAAATGAATTGATGATGTTGATGATGACAGCTGGCATCTGTCAAACTGACAAATTTATTCGACAAATAAAAGTTATCCAAGTGTTTACAGTCGCCCATATTATTATTATTATTTATTTTTATATTTATTGCTATCGGACGCTGGGGTTGTCAAGGAAACCTACTTTAGCCTCGGGTCAAACGAGATGATTGCTTTCTATCAATTAGTTGCGTGCAGTTTACGTCAAAATTGACTGATGTTAATTGAAACACTTTTTCCACGATTATTTATACACATACAACATGATTTAAAAGGTACTGTTTATTATACATAGCACACAATAATAGCTATTGCATACGATTAACTTATAGAACACATATGGGGCACAAATAAGTTACAGATATTCCAATAAAATTTGAAGTGAAAGATTGAGATGAAAATAAAACGCAGTGATTAATAAAATATTATGTAATTAGCTCAAGCAGATATCAGCGCTTTTCCTCCGTGTAATATTTTCAACTCTGATCGAATTAAATAAAGTTCCTAGTAGGTATATTAGCTCTGTTCAATGACAAAATCTCTCAAGCATGCAGGTTTCCTTGCGATCTTTTCCTTCACCGTTTGAGCATGTAATATGTAATAAATACGCATATAACTTCCGAAAATTCAGGGGCGCGTGTCTTGGGTTTGAACTCGAGACCTTTGACATCTCAGTCCATTAGTTACACCACTAGGCTACTACAAAACTTTCGGTCATCGGGTCCATTCCGCCTAAGTCGCAAGATCGAAATTTATAGGCAGGTCTTCGATGAATAAATCTTTTTTATTTTTTAACGTTTTTTTTTTAGGTCAGCGTTTGACCACTATCTCACCTGATGGTAAGTGACGATGTGGTCTAAGATGAAGCACGCTTATCTAGAAGATACCTATTCACTCGTGACTTGAAGACCGCCTAATTGTACAATCATGGCAATCACTAGCGTTTATTATTGTCATGTTCATATATAATTAAACAAACTATGGTAGCCCAGTGGTCTAAATTCGACCATAATTAATTTAAATTATAAGTTTTATACATAATAAAAAAAAATAGCAATCTACACTCCTCTATATAAACAATTAGTCTGGGAAATTCTCTGTCCGCGCAATTTTCGTACAGGGTAAAAGTTTTTGCTTCACGTAGGTATTAATATATACAACCCTTCATGTGGTTATGTGATGAATAACTTAACTCAAGTAATATAAACAACTTACCTTTATATTTATCAAAATACCTATACTAGACCAAATACTAGAATGAGTATTGTTTAAAAATAAATTTAGTTATAAAATAAACAAAATTTAATGAAAACTATATATAATATTAAAAAACATATATATGCTTTTGGCAATGTTGTTACAATAGCCCATACTTTATGCTGATTCGGTTATATGCGGTTTATAGGTTCCATTTAAATTAGGTAAACTTAAAAACAAATAGAAACTGAATAAATTGCTGTCGAATGATTGGAATCCTGTCTTTTGATTTTCCCGGTTTGGGTGCCCCTTACATAGACACACAGTCAACCGCGAGGCATTATAATTGTCATTTGAATATATGTTATCTATATTAAAGGCGTTTATTTTTTTTTGTTATATGAATTTTAAAAACACCAATTGTAGGACTATTCTTATTAAAAACAGATTGCCATAAGAAATTACATTTTTGTTTTTAATAAAATTTAGAACTTTTCAAGTGAGTATGGCCGAATATATCCGATGGAACTATGCGGAATAACGAAATATGATATATACTGTCTTGGTACTGATCTGAATGAAAACTTAAACTGCTTAATAAGATTCGCTTTAAAATAAAACGCCATCGCATACCATCGCTAAAATCGAATGATCTGCCCGTGACCATGGATGCTGTTAAGGATCCGGAACGTCGAGTTAAAATAATATCAATATACCGCGATAAAATACTTAAATAAAACGTAGATAATGATGTAGCTTTAGTTTTCATCAAAACAGGGCCTGTAGACTATAGAGAAAAATCATAAAAGGATGAGTTTTCTCTATTTTTTCAGATTTATAAAATTCACACTTTATAATTAACTTAAAGCTTGTTGATTTTTTATATATAAATTGTACACTATCGTGCACAATTTTTTTAAAATTTACAAGTAATTGATTCGCGTTCCAATGCATCCATTACACGAAATATGCACATTTAATCAAACAGCATTTCTCAATTTAAAAACTAAGATTTTAATAAGCAAGTAACTAAAACAATGAGACTTACGACTGAATACTGAAATGGTAATTAATTCTTGAGGGCGCCATTATAATAGTATTTATAGTTGAGAAAACATCGTACAGTACTTACTACATACCCACTAGCATTTGTATTATTTCTTGACCAAAAAGTATATCTAATTAACTTTGATATTGACATTTACAAAACAAAAAATTCATATGTCAATAACGTCATCTGTCGTTTGACACATGAGTCTCAAGAAAATGCTAGATGTCATATTTTTACAAGAAGTGATAGCTTATACTGTATTGCCATTTAACTTTGATTTTGACTAACATGTTGACAGGTGTCAAATCATCATATCACATCTTTTGACAATTGCCTCTCTGTCTCACCTTGATATTTTCTCAACAGCTAATTTAAAGGGTAAAAAAACTCTGAAAGAGTGATCGCATGTCAGTATTCAGCCAAAACTAATGCTATTTGTGATTCTTCTTATTTTATTACCAACGAGACCATCATAATACGATCTTATTTCGTACATTTTATATAATAATAATTAACAGTATACCCAGCTACAAAGAATTTAATTCAGTCTATAACTGCCATGAATGGAATTATAAATGGTCTTAAATAGACCCGATATAACTACGGCATTTTTCTTAAACTACAGAATACGCTACATCAGTACGATTCAAAACATTGTAACTAGCACGCCTGGTATACTAATTCCGTATCACATCCGCCGATGAAACATGATTTCTTTAAATAAAATATAATTAACCTTTTGAACGCCAACGTCGGCTATACTCGACATCCACAAGAGTGCTCCGTTCGCCAACGTCGGCTATACTCGACATCCGCAAGAGTGCTCCGTTCGCCAACGTCGGCTATACTCGACATGAGCAAGAGCGCTCCGTGCGCCAATGTCGGCTATTCTCGACATGAGCAAGAGCGCTCCGTGCGCCAACGTCGGCTATACTCGACATGAGCAAGAGTTCTCCGTGCGCCAACGTCGGCTATACTCGACATGAGCAAGAGTTCTCCGTGCGCCAAGGTCGACTATACACGACATGCGCAAATGTAACTGGTGCGCCAACGTCAGCTATATTTGACAATAAACAGGTCGCAGTAAAATACAAAATATTAAACAACAACATATTCAATCTATGAATAAATATTAATACATCTTAAAAAATGAATCTCTAATTATAACTTGATTGTACGAAGCAAACAAAATTACTTAGTGATTTTAATATTTGATGATAAAAAACAGCATATGCATTTGTAAGATAAGAATACACGGATAAACCGTTATGGCGTTGCGTTCAAAAGGTTAAGTAAAACGTCTATCGGAATCAGTATTTTTATAAATCAATTCCAGTCCAATAAAATATACATTAAATAATTTAATTTTAAAGCTACGGTATGAATGTCAATATTTTGCTTGTTATACCACCACGGCACATGATTCATAATGTACCGTGTGCAAAATAAAATTATTATTACGTCCCAAATCTAAATCAGTAGCTACAATCAGCAAACTTAGCGGTAGTCCACTTTTGGACCTTATGCCAATAAAAATTAAGGTGACAGTTGGGCTATCGCCAAGTTTGTTGAACCATCTGGCAACATTAGCAGGGATACCATACAAAACTACATCAAAAAAGCGTATCGTCTACATAATCCTACGTATAACTACCGTCAGTCTTAGCTCAGTGATCGGCGATCTCATATGCGATCTCGATAAACGCCTCTTTTTGCTCACGAAAAAATTTTGACAGCCGTTGTTTTTGAATATCATTATAGCTTTTATTTGTTAACCTTACTTCATCTAGTAGTTTTAGGACAGCTTTATTGTTGGGCGACACTTTGTCCGCTTGCTTTAAGTCCATAAGAGCGTCGTCGTAGTTTTTGAGCGCGTAATTTGCTTGCCCACGCCTATATAGAGCTTTTTCATTTCTTTGGTCTATATCCAAAACCTGAAATGATGCAAACATCTGTATAAAAAATCTTAAGGACTACATGAAAACGCCAACATATACTGTAAAATATGGATCTGGTTTTCAGGTCCATATTTAGCAGTATATGTTACTACTATAGCTATAAGAACGGATCTTTCCATGTAAACCAAATTAACGCAATAGCAGCGAGACTACTTTCATTTCAAAACATGTGGATACAAGCGAAGTCAGAGGTAGCTCAAGTATATAAATTTTTCTATCTCTATTTGCATCGTGATGAAATATGCATGTACATAATAATACTTAATCTAATCATGACAAGGGCGTCGAACAGGAAGTCCATTTTTTTATGTGTTTCCAAAGAGATATTCATAATGCATAGTCACTCAGACCCGGAACAACCACTCCAGGGTTCCACACGGAACGAATATGGCCTATCCATCAATATATTCGTTCTGTGTGGAACAATCGACACACGGCACTGAAACCGATGGCTCGACCACTGCACCAACCGTGCTAATGAAAGTATACCTCTGTTAAAAGTCCGGTTTCCACCGGAGCGGAAAGGAGAGATGTGCAGAGATGTGTTTTGAATAACCAATCAGATTTCGTTATTTCTACGTCACCTCTCTGCAACGATATTTGATATGTGATTCAAAACACATTTCCGCACATCTCTCCGTTTTGGTGGAATACGGGCCTAACTCTCCCGGGAATGGAACCGTGTTACTTTCACACTCCTACCCAGTATTAGATACTTAGGTAGACAATCCCTCTTATTTAAGGAGTTCAGTGTTAATCTAGGGCTAGGTAATATGAACAAAATACTTACGGCTGTGCAGAACTGAACAGTTGACCTATAATCTTCTAGCTTCGAGTAACTTGCCGCCAAATTAAGATAGCACTGTGATACATAAGTCGTTTTGATTTCTTGTACTGTAGAAGAAACACACAATTTTATGTCTAAGGAACAACATTCTTAATTGCTGAATATTGATGAAAAAAAATGATATGAGTATTAAACATTGAATTAAAACTACTTTTTTTCCCGTAATCTTTGATGTTGAAAAATACGAAAATTCGGGATTATATAATATACGATATACCGTGAGTAATTCCGTGAAAAGTAGTTTTATTTCTATTTTCTTAATTACTTTAATATTGTTGTAAGAGAATTGCCTCGTTGGTCTAGTGGCCGTACAGAGCGACTGTCGAGCAAAGTGTTATTGGGTTTCAATTCGTGCCCGGTTAATGGCTATAGACTCGCCCACTATTACATGGAACCTAAAACATACCGGCGAAACGTTAGTGTACATTAGTACACCTCTGCCTAACCTTTCGTGGACGACAGGCGTGATGGTATGTATGTATGTATGTATATATGTAAGTATGTTATATGAGATGCGATGATCGCGTATAACATCTTTAATCTCAAAAAGCGCGCTTTGGCAAACCAATTCAGTTACCAGTCTATCGACCCCAAAAGTTTAGACAGGTGTACTAATGTACACCCATATTTCGCCGGTGTGTTTTATGTCCCACATAATAGGGGACAAGCCAAGTTTGTATTCGTCCCCGGTTGATGGTAATAATCAACCGGGGACGAATACAAACTTTCAGCTGCTACTGAGAATTTCATACTCTTTGTATGAAATTCCATCCCAGGGATGTTATGGAGCTCCATAACTGTAACCGTATCCGTTTCTCAAGTTTCGGATAGTTTTCGTATAAGGGCGGAGTCTAAATAAAACGACATATTTTTGACAGGTATAATTTGTGAATCTGCAAAATGTAAACATTGTGATAAAAACTTTTTCCGGAAACGAGGTTGTATTTAAATTCACTGAAACTTCATCTAATATCCGTAACCGAAACTAACGGATGATTCGAAATAATTACATATCCGTAACCGTATACGAAACCGATATAATTTTATTCCTATATCCATATCCGTATCCAGATCCGAAATATCCAGAGATATTTATTATTATTATCATTTATTATATTAAATATCATATCTATAACATCCCTACTAAAACCCAGTACTCAACACTTAGCTCGACAGTACTCGCACTTTACGACCGCTAAACCAACGAGGCAGTACTTTTAATTGCATAACATAGAAGCATTAATCTCTAAAACCGCGTTTTGAAAAATTCAGTCCTAATTTGCCTCACAGCAAATTATAGCCGTATATAACGTAAGATATTATCATGAATTGATAGCAATAGAAATCGTGATAATTCCTACACAATACTGGCATAGTTACTATCATTATCTATATTCAAAACTAATGATAATAATGACAGTGAGATGGAATTTGGAAAGCTTGAATGGGCATTGACTGCTTTTAAGCTGTTTCTATGGCCCTACATTAGATGTCTAGACGAAATAAAATAAGAATAATTCGATATTATTATAATATCCTTTTTATAAAGGACTATAGATCTAGGTCAAAAGAGGTCGCTGAAAATAGGTCGACGCTTCAGTCAATGCTTTTTGCCGTTGATATTTCGTTTATCAAGTATCTATTGGCCTATTTAATAACCTTACTATTTTCAATTAGTCTATACAGATATAAACGGTATTTTTTTGGAGAACAAGGCATTTAGGTGTGATTAATTCTTAGAACTACCCTCATTTTATCAAATCATCTAATGCTAATAAATTACCTCGTCTACTTTGTTAGATAAATAGTAAGTAAAATCAGTACATTCACACAGCGCCATCTAGTTCCGTTGTAAGCAACGAGGCTTGTGTTACGTACGGATATACTAAATATATACCTTTTTTTTAAATACTACTAAATACTTCCATAACTCAGATAAAAATGTTGATGCTCATCACCCAAACATTTGTCCCTATCAGGATTCAAACCCGGGACCCATAGCACAGAAAGCAGAGTTAACTACCGCTGGGCTAATTGGGTCGTCAAATCGCGAACTGTCATTAATATAAGGCTCAAAATTAAATAATTTGTTTCACACATAAAATATATACTCACTCTGTTCCTTCATATCGATATCCTTAATTTCTTCTATTCTAAAAAACGCATGGTCCAAATACCGGAGGCACTTGCGGTATTTCCTAACAGCAGCCTTGTAACGCCCCTCGCCGAAATAACAGTTGCCTGCATTCTTAACATCTCGTATCGACGACATTAACTGCTCTACCTGTAATTGGTACAGATTTAAAATAATAATAATAATAAAATAAGCTAATATCTCCATATTCTTTTTTTTTGAGTGCGCACAAATCTTTTACGCACAGTGTGTCGGACTCCGCCCAGTGTGACTAATAAGCCGCACTAGCCCTATTGCTGGAGCTTAGGGTACGCGTATTTGGGGTATATTGAGAGTTACTAGACGCGTACTTGGGGTATATTGAGAGTTACTAGACGCGTATTTGGGGTATATTGAGAATTACTAGACGCGTATTTGGAGTATATTGAGAGTTACTAGACGCGTATTTGGGGTATATTGAGAGTTACTAGACGCGTATTTGGTGTATATTGTGAGTTACTAGACGCGTATTTGGGGTATATTGAGAGTTACTAGACGCGTATTTGGGGTTTATTGAGAGTTACTAGACGCGTATTTGGGGTATATTGAAAGTTACTAGACGCGTATTTCATAATGGTATAAACAGAGGTATACCCGACCGTACCCACAGTTCGTTTATAGTTATCAGTGTGCAAACGCCAACAGTCTGAACAGCGATAAGACTACTTCGATGGGACTCTTTGCCGACAGGACACTTCGCCGACAGGGCATTAGATAATATACATACATAGGCAAAAATGTGAAGATGAGAAGAGCTAATGATCGAGCTCTGTGGCGTTCACTAGGGGAGGAGGCCTACGTCAAACAGTGGACGAATCTAGACTGATGATGAAGCAAAAATTATAGATACGACGACGAGCGAAGCAAGGAGGAGTGTTACGTTGTATTTTGACCCCAGTTCTAGACGCCAGTTCCGAATTTTTTGTGTGATAGGTATAAGTACACACTTACAGTAATATTGTCATCTTTGTAATCCTCAGGGTACTCCGGCAGTTTGTCAGCGGTGCCGTCCCGACAACACACATCCCAGTCACTGGTTATTATCTCACCACAGTCCTCGATCATACAATCCTGATAAAGGAAAGAGATTTTCATTACAGTTAAATACTCTGTAATGTGGTTTGGTGGTAACTTGATATAAAAATGGACGTTAATTAATATCTGATTAAAATAATCCACTTTAATCAGGAGAATCGAGGAAGTTTTATGCGACACGTGAAGGGGATACAGAATATAGGTGATTACTTCATCTGCAAAAGCTGTTTAAAATACAGTACTTCATATACATACATATATATGTTCTGATATTACTGAAATAAAGAAACCTCCTTTTTTTAAGTCGGTTAATAAATAGCAGACTTATAACAGCAGTCATTGCTCTAACGGCAATAAAAAAAAACAACTTATAACTTTTCTTTAAGGTTGCATACATTGGCCAGGCTCGTTCCAAAACTCTTTTAATTTTAAAATCAAAAAAGTTTTAAAGGAATTATCAAATAAATCGATTACCAACATACCACCGTTGGGCGGCACTGTTCTCCGTCGTCGTACCGCTGTATCTCCCTCACTATACCGATACCAGCTACCACTTCGCCGAACACGACATTGGTGCCGTCCAAATGAGTACACGGCACTGTGGTGATGCAAAACTGCGAGCCGTTCGTGTGAGGACGTCCGCTATTTGCCATGCTAAGAACCCCTGGATCGTGCTACAACAATAAATAAATATTCTGCGACATTTTACACAGCACCATCTAGTCCCAAACTAAGCAGAGCTTGTGCTATGGGTACTAGACAATGGATAAATATAAAAATTATATACTATTTTGTAAATACTTATTTATAATACAATAAGACACACCGAGAGGAACACAAACACTTATATTTATCACATAAATATTTATGGCCTCGAATCGGACCCACGACCTCGTGATCCGCAGTCCGGTACTCGAACCACTAGACCACAGAGATGTCAAAATAATAGTAAAAAATGTTTTAGGAGACAGAGGGATTGGACAGACCTCCGTACTTTATGAGGTAGGCCCACGCTTGAGCCGTCTAGGGCAGGCGGGCACTCGACCAGGACCTAAGTGATCAGTCAGTAGCCAGCGCGCTTGCGATGCGGGGCTAGACCTCGAATAGTCTTTAATGTTTTATTGTGCACACACATAAAACAGCACAGACAACAATACAATTAAAATGTTCTGCACAAAGGCGCGCTTAATTCTAGATTAAATTTTCTTCCAGCGAACCATAATATAGCCCCGAAAATAGAGCAAAAGATCAATAGAGCTGAAGTGCTATTTTTTGGTATAATTCCGACATACCCCGGACTCTCCCGACGGCAAATAATTCGTCAGTATAGTCCAGAAGAGATACCTACATATTATACAAATAGTACTATAGATAAGAGATCTCACGAAAAGGTGCAGAAGAACGCACAATCGAAATTAAGGTGTAACATTGAGGGCAATTTAAAGAGCATACTAGGTATAGGCGATTGCTCCACCGACAAGAGCTGAGCTCTTAAATTAATAATATAATAACGAGGTATAGTATATGATTTTCTTACATTTAACCTAAAATTTTCATCTTCAAATACAGGTCCGTAGATGCTTTCCCCGCCGCTACCATCACCGTTAATTATATCACCGCCTTGGATCATAAACTGTGTAACAACTGCAAAAAAAAACAAAATAGTTTTTAATATTTTTTTATTACTACAAAGCAGACAGCAAATGGGATGATGAACGAGTATAGCTAAAAAGCTGATCGTTCAACAGTTCATTTTTTTTTATTAAGGGTATGTATCCAGCTCCCTTGAAAGCGACGTGAATTGGTATGACACACTATAGTCGGAATTGATTACGTTGAGGGGAATAAATGTGATTAGATCTTGTGCATAGAAAATCTGTCAATCAGTTAAATTTATTTGGGCGTCATAAAATCGGCTATAAATTAACTTGTCTGCTGAAAACATGTATATCTAACCTTTGTGAAACTTGGTGCCTTTATAATGTAAGGGTTTGCCATTACTGCCAACCCCCTTCTCGCCCGTGCATAAGGCACGAAAGTTCTCCGCTGTTTTTGGCACCACATCGTTTCTTAACTTTATAACAATTCGCCCAGCTGGAACAAAACAATTATTTTAGTATAGAATACATTACATACTCATGGATTCTCAAATAAAATCAACTTATATTTTGAAGACCTCAAAATTCAAAATTCTAATAAGTACTGTATTTTTTTCAATAAAATAACCCAGATGTATTAGGAGATTTTTAGTTACTCGATCTTTTTGACAGATAGATGTAAAGATTAGCGATTTAGTATCTGCTACATTGAGACAATCATTATTACGTACTATTAATAGTCTTAGATCCGGCTGCAGAATCACTACGTTTATAGCGTAGGAAATCAAAAGCTATTTTTTAGGTATAATTAAGAATGGGGGAATCTATTTTTGCCAAGCAGCCAATCGAAATTTGCCCGCGAGTTGTTTTTTCTAATATTTATTAACTTTAACCAAAAAACAATCATCTGCTATGAAAATAAACTACACTCCATTCCATAGCAATATACATATGTAAATAACTTGAATAGGTATGGTTGGCGTTGCCCATTAAGCCGCAAACTATTCGCAGCCAGGTTCAAACAGTCAATAAGTACTTTGTAGCATTGTGCTTAATATTCATGATATTTTAAAAAAATACTGCTTGGCAAAAATAGATTCCCCCATTCTTTATTATACCTAAAAAATAGATTTTGACTTCATACGCTATGTAGCTATGAACGTAGTGATTCTCCAGCCGGATCTCGTACTATTAAGTAGTACATTTCTATATTGATACATAATATACAGTACAATTTCGATATAAAATCTAAAGGGCAATTACAATGAGGTTTAATAACCGTATCAAGCTCTTCTACGGGATTTGGAAAAAAATATAAATTGAGGAAATACCTACTGAGGTTGCGCGGTATGATTGACATAAAAACTGATTCTGAGATACCTTACTGAATAGCTATTAATATAATTTACTAGCTTCCGCCCGCTGCTCCGCCTACGTGGTAGGTTGATAAATAGTAGCGTGTACCCTTCTCCAAGGTTCCGTCTTTATTAATACAAAAATCTATCAAAATGGATTCAGTCGTTTACACGTGATGCCGTGACCAAGGGAATTAGGGATTCATTTTTATATATATAGATAAGTCTAACACTTTATAAATAATGTTACGGCAATCTGTATGTACAAATGGAATGGAGAGGTAATCATCTCAATATTATATGAATAATTTTAAAATGCAATTAAACAAATTAGTTTCACTACCATAACACAAAAAACAAGTTCATAGACCAGGGGTTCCCAAAATGTAAGCCGCGGCGCCTTGGTGCGCCGTAGAAAGTAAAGAGGTGCGCCGCCATGAGTCGATTATTTAATAAAGACATCTGTCATTATCCGAAACCACAAATATTCGCGGGTATCATTATATTCGCCTTATTTCAAATAGCTAACCAGAGTAGGGCGCCGTGGCAAAATTCTAAATTGGTGAATGCGCCGCGAGCTGAAAAAGATTGGGAACCCCTGTCATAGACGATTAACATAAAATTTATGAACGAAACTGCAATAACAAAGTGGACAGTTACAAATGAATGTTATGTTATTCAATGTATTCACGACTAGCGGTCCGACACGTCTTCGGACGGATAGATATTGTTTTTTTTTTTTTCAAGAGTGGTTCAAGAGTGGCAAACAAGCTTACTGACCACCAGATGGTAAGCGGTTACCATAGCCTATAGACGTTTGCAACACCAGAGGTATCGCTCGCGCGTTGCCGACCCTGTAGGAACTATCCTAGGTTTCTTAAAATATCTTTCCATTTAATAAATATATTAAAATATAAACTTCGAGATACACGGTAGAGGCATTTATCGGTAAATTATTTACAGCTTCTGTTACGTTATTGAAGTTTTCAAAATTCACGGATCCCTAATTATTTTTTTACATAAAATATCAATATAAATTTCCAATGGGGAAAGAATTATTCAATTCAGATCGGTACAGCAGTATCGGAGCCTATTTATATACAATTTAAAAATCATAATATTTCCTCAAATAGAAGAAGGTAATGTATAGATAGTATAGATTATCGTGTGACAATGGCAGTTTACTGCGTCAAGCCCGACCTTGTGTCACTCAGCTCAGTAGGTGAATAAATCATACAATATTCCTGCATTTACACCTGCACCACAGTATAAATACTGTGCCTGCACTGTTTAACCTTCATCTATTTTATTATCATTAAAAATGCATTAGCTTTTGAATGTATTTTTTAATACCTTGGCATTACAAAATGTTCTCAACTTTCATTTAACACTTAGTTTAGCTTAACACAACTTAGATAAGTTTAAGTTGTATGTATTAGTTGTATAATCACTTGCCTCACACTACGATTTCCTCCTGTGTCTGTGTGTATGGAAGCGTTTACAAAACAAACACCCAAGCTCAGAACAACTGTAGATAGTACAAATTAATATTTGTTTCGTGCAACGATCGAACCAGAAACCCGCGACATAGATGCCAGTGCACCAATCGAGTTGTGTAAAAAGAAGTTAATTATTTATTTATATTATTCATAGCTATATAGAGGAATATATGGATCCAAGTCTATGAGCAATACTAGTAAATAAAATATCAATTTTTATCAACAAGCTATCAAAGACTAGTATAATAGTAAATCAAACATTGTAAGTGCTCTTTTTATTTCAACACAAATCACATAAAACCTCTTCACACTGATTACACATTGTAAGTTTTCAATAGAGTACTTTACTCAGTATAGTGTGCAGGGTGCATGCACCAGTACTGGCTATTAAAATGAAATTTTTTATATGTATTTTATACAACTTATGATGGATATTATTGCACTATATTGATAAAACATTAATTAATTATGACATATCATCACATCTATCATACCCGAAGGGTTAGGCAGAGGTGTACTAATGCCCACCCATGTATGTTTTAGGCCCCATCTACCGGGCGCAAATCCAGAATACCCCTGCTAGAAAACCCCAAAGACATTGCTTGACCTGAAACCTAAGACCTCTTGTACAAAAATCACACTTACGAACAATGTATCAACAAGGCAGTCTTTCGGGAAAAAATGTTTAATTCATTATTTATTTTTGCTATATTGTAAATATTTATGATGCAAGATATGCTAATGCAAATAAACATATTGTATAAGTAATTGACCAGTATGTTTCAGAAAGAATAATTAATATTGTTACACAATGGTAGTGACTTAACCAAAACTAAATTTATAACAATGATTAATTCCCAAGATGAAATTAAAATATTAGGCAAAGGTCACCCAAACTACAGTGAACAAAGTTATGGTTTGAAATAAATAATTTCATTTGCTGATGAATTTGTGTCTGAGAAGAGTAAGTAAAATAGCCACATCTGTCGGTTAAAAAGTGAAAAAATTAAAACACTAAAACGAAAGTTTAATTTATCAATTAAACTCTAGTTTAATTTATCAATTAAAGTCTAGTTTAATTTATCAATTAAACTAGTTTAATTTGATTTATCAATAAAATTTATCAATTAAAAATTGCCTCTGGTATGGGACTGGTACACCCACCCTATGCTGCACTTGCAAAGGTCATATCTTTTATCTACATTATTATTTACATGCAGTTTATAGTCAGGTAAATACATCAGTATCTCTAATAGTTTTATTTTCTTGCAAGGAATTACAAAAAAGTTTGCTACTACAACCACAAATCAATAAAAACTAAAAACTTAAAAATAACTTAATACAGTTTTAACTTCTTTTTAGTTTTAAAGGTATGAAGTCGGTGCCAAGCCAAATGTAAAGGTATGTACACTCATCGCTCGTGATCTTGAGCGGGGTGGCTTCAAACCAGGCACTGTGCCAGTGCCTGGTTTGAATATCATCGGCATCATACTTTTAAAACTAAAAAGAAGATAAAACTGTATTAATTACTTTTTAGTGTCTGTAATTGGTTGGACAATTAATAAATGTCATCTACATAGAAAATTTGAGTGTTTCTCTCGATTTCCCAAGGATCCACTAATCTTTTTGGGACCACTTGGGAAGCACCAGATTTCAAATAAAAAAAGAATCATTAAAATCGTTTCATCAAGTTAAAAGTTATGAGGAAAAAAAATACAGTTGAATTCATAACCTCCTCCTTTTTGAAGTCGGTTAAAAATGCGGTGTATGCGTAGCAGTAGGGTGAGGGGAAGACGATTGAATACTTCCAAGGACAAGGTTAGCAACGTTAAGTTTACTTCAATATAAGGGACCATGGTGTCAGCAAGCTTGAGTAAATTTTTATACTTTAGTGACCTTGGCGCATATGTGACTCAGCAGCAGTGACCTTGAGGTCAGCAGTGGCCTTGTTCAATGCCAGGATAGTTGACCTTGACCTTCATTGCAAAATTATCTGATGGAGTTCTGCTTCCAGCTTAGCATTTTAACTATACTTATCTGAGTTGAACCGCTCTTAGTTAAGGTTACATAACTCTATTAAGTAAAAAGTACCAAGTAGTAAAGATACTCTTATAGTGACAGTTATTTAGAGTCATTGATCTAACAAAAAAAATGTACAGAAAAAGTTTTGCATCCCTAGATGCACCTCATAAGATTATGGAAGGTAGAAGGTGAGATGTAAAAACAAAATTTATGTCTGTTTAACACAGTACTCATTTTAATACTGAGAATGGAATTGTGTAAACAGAGGAATATATTTTTATGTTGTGTGAGGAGGAAGAAATGAGAAGATATTTTTACAATCTAATTAAATAAAAGAAAAAAGAAAGAAAGGTAGAACAACAATTGCCATATAAAAGGGGATTAGTTTTACTTGTATAATAATAAAAACAAATTATATTCCAATCAATAAGGCTTAATTGAGATACCTATAGAGATACACTGAATAAACTGTACATCTATATCAGTACATATCTTACAAGCTATTAAAAAATGCATTTTTATCTTTTCATGTAGGTGTATCATAGACATGCTTACATTACTATTACTTTAATAAAATCCCATAATACATCAGAGTAGTCCACCCCTAAGGCGACTCTCTGACCTAGTGCCCAGTTTATAACTAGCTTTGTAGGGCAGTAGACTCGTGCTAGCTGATATTGTTTTATGTTAAGTACCTATGGATGTTCATTATTCCCATCATTTTATAAACTACAAAAAGACAAACATACCTTGTACGCTATCAATCGAAATATCCAAATAAACTAGCGGATTTCTTTGTGTCAGAGAAACTGGATTCATATTATTGATCAACATTGAGCACGATTCTTCGACAACTTACTTGGCACAGATTCAAACAACACAAAATTAAAGTAAACAAACAATTATTATTATTTTGTCATAATGAGTGCACAGAAGTGCAGAATGCAATGATACCATGACAAACTGAATCAATTATCAAATAAAGTTAATAGACTAACAATAAACTGAGCCGTGGGTGCTTATTGCATTACATTCGCCCGATTCGCCGAAACCGAATGAAGATGAACTCGATGAACTGTCAAATGTCAATTATAATGAAGTAGAACACGAACGAAAATGAATGACACGAAGTTAACTCAATTCAATTTTTAAAATGGCATAGATATATTCATATCGTTTATTTGCATTCCACAATGTTAATAAAGATGGTAACAACAATCTTATGCTAGACCCTGTAGGGCACAACGAATTCATCGTCATCATCACCCAACAGAAAAAAAGAGATCATCATCATATCAACCTTTGGACGTTCATGGCTAGAAGACTTGTATCTCCCCCAAGAATCGCCACGACGACATGTGCCGAATGCCGATAAATAAAATAATAATTGGTAAGGCCAATACTTCTTTTAAAAACTTTGTTTTTTTTTAAATACCAGCAGGGCGCGAAGAGTGAAATCAATATTTTGTGCCAAATTGTATTGATTGTGGATCAGGGTCAGGGCCAAAAACGCAATTGAATATCTGTAATCCATTATTTTCCCCCGGGTGTACTATGAGATTTTTATCTGTGGTCATTCGACTTGATGCGTTCCGGTTCCATCAGTAATAAAGTTAAATTTATAACATCTTGTTCTTGTTTTATGTGTTGTTCTCTCGGTTATACATAGCACGCCATTCTGCTGTCAATCTGATGTTAACAATTACAAGAAATCTGAACTTGTATTGCAAAAGATAAATTCACACGTATGTTTGTGGGAGATAATGTAGATATTTTATTAGAAAGGTTGTAAAATACGCGTAAGTAATAGTTGCAATACTTAAATCTAACTCATTTAACAATTTTCCATATTGCAGACTATTTATTTTGTAAAAATACATGATACTTGAAACTAGTTCGTATCTCGTATTTGGCTATGAGTAACTTGATGTTTATTCTGTTTCAGCTTCAAAATGTCTTCATCTGCAATATACATTTTGGATGTGAAGGGTAAAGTCCTCATTTCGAGGAATTACCGTGGCGATGTGGACTTGGGAATTATAGACAAATTCATGCCATTGCTGATGGAAAAAGAAGAAGAGGGTATGCTTACTCCACTTTTGCAGACCAGTGAGTGCACCTTCGCTTACATTAAGACCAACAACCTGTACATAGTTTCCACTACCAAGAAAAATGCAAACATAGCCCTTGTATTTGTATTTTTGTACAAAATTGTTGAAGTCATGACTGAATACTTCAAAGAACTGGAGGAAGAGAGTATTCGGGACAATTTCGTGGTTATATACGAGTTGCTAGATGAACTGATTGACTTTGGCTATCCCCAGACAACTGATAGCAAAATACTTCAAGAATATATAACTCAAGAAGGCCATAAACTGGAAATGCAGCCACGTATACCAATGGCAGTAACAAATGCTGTGTCTTGGAGGTCTGAAGGGATAAAGTATCGGAAGAATGAAGTTTTCTTAGATGTCATTGAGTCTGTAAACCTCTTAGCTAACTGTAATGGCAATGTGTTGAGAAGTGAGATTGTAGGAGCAATCAAAATGAGAGTTTACTTATCTGGAATGCCAGAATTACGTCTTGGATTAAATGATAAGGTTCTGTTTGAGAGTACTGGAAGAGGAAAGTCCAAGTCTGTTGAACTTGAAGATGTGAAATTCCACCAATGTGTCAGGTTGTCCCGATTTGAAAATGATAGGACAATTTCTTTTATTCCACCTGATGGAGAATTTGAACTGATGTCATACAGATTGAATACTCATGTCAAGCCATTGATATGGATTGAGTCTGTCATAGAGCGCCATGCTCATTCTCGAGTTGAGTATATGATCAAAGCTAAGTCACAGTTCAAGAGGCGTTCTACCGCAAACAATGTTGAGATTATTATCCCCGTCCCAGCTGATGCTGACTCTCCAAAGTTCAAAACTACTATTGGCAGTGTAAAGTATACTCCCGAGCAGAATGCTATCACATGGTCCATTAAATCCTTCCCTGGAGGTAAAGAGTACTTAATGAGAGCTCATTTTGGCCTGCCATCTGTTGAATGTGAGGAGGTTGATGGAAAACCACCAATCCAAGTCAAATTTGAAATACCATACTTTACAACATCTGGTATTCAAGTGAGATACTTAAAGATTATTGAGAAGAGTGGCTATCAAGCCTTGCCTTGGGTGCGGTATATCACACAGAATGGAGACTACCAATTAAGAACTAACTAATCATTTATATTACATTCCATAGATTTAAGATGCACCATATTATTATTATGTTATTTACAAGTTGTCTATTTTGCATTATTAATTATTATAGGTATTAAAAAGTAATTATGTAGTATTATGTATTTGTTTTGACTACAATAAATAATCTTCAAAATTTTTTTTTGCATTACTGATTTATTCCCCTTATCTCTCCTTAAGTGAAATTTTTGGTTTGCACATTACATATTCTGTAAACCTTCTGCCCAGATTACGTCACAAGCTAATGAGCCATTAAAAACTAGAAGAACAACTATATTTGCTTAAAGTTTTTAGAAATAAACAATGTTTAAGTAGGTATTTTCTTTATTATGAGAAAACTGAAATGATTACTCTTGTAATCCAGCTCAAGGATTGTACCTGAGATCGCGTTGCTCTTTACTTTAGAGACATGAGACCAAATTACATAACATCTAATTAATTCCTGTACAAAATCTAATCAACATATTTTTCTCACTGCGTTTTTTATTTATAGTTGAATTTCTAAATTGCTAAGATTATTTTAAGTTTTTAACATCGCGGGTTGCGAGATTGCGACTTTTCCTATGTTTGTTTTTGAACGGATTTGTTAACGTCAAAAGAAATGCTAAAAAAATTAACAATATTAAGAAAGCCCGCGAATATTTGTGTTTTGTTTCGTAAATAAAAATATGAGAAGCTCAAAGCATTTATTACGCGAAAAGTATAAATTAAAAATTAATCATTTAAGATTTCATGGTGATATATGGCCTTCTAGTGAAAAAGTTGTTATCAAGAAGAAGAAAAATAAAGATGATAACCTCAAAACCGAAACAGTTTCTGATAAAAACTGTAATATTAGTGAAAAATCCAAAGAATTTAGAGTCAATGAGGTCAACATACAGATGATTTCTAAAAATATTTACGAACAGTTATTTAAAATGCCTAGTCAGGCAGTAGATCCCCAAGTTATAACAAGGTAAACAATATAAATATTTGTAATGATGTAGTATTTTTACAGGTCCCAGTAGAAACTGTTAGAGGAGACCTATTTCAAGAGGGAAAGTGAGCTTCGGGATATATTATAACCAACAAGAACATGTCAAATATTCATACTGTAGTTCAGAATAAAAAGGCTTATTATTATTATTATTTAGTATTTTTACCAACTATGTTATTTAGTAAACAATCATATAGAAATGTAATGTAATGGATTTTAATTTCAATTCTAGTATTATGAATTTGTATAAACCAAGAACATGTTCAATTATGTACTACTAAATAAGACAAGTAAGAATAAACAGAACTCCGCCCCTAACGCGACTCTCACCAGACTATTGTTTAATTGCTGAAAGACCATTCATGTCTTACATTACATGTATAGTCTTTAAAGTTTTTCAGATATACCCAAGCAAAGCTGCTGAGTGTGATGTTGTGGGTTTGATTCCATAAAAGAAAAATTTGGGTTTCCTATGTACTAGCAGTTCAGAGTTCTGATTTGTGCCTGGTTAGTAGCAATAGTTGTGAGAGTGTAGTGGTGTTACCAGAGGACTGTGAAGTCAAAGGTTGTAAGTTCAATCCTAAGGCACACACCACTGATTATTCAAAGGTACATGTGTATTACCAAATGGTAAAACATTGTGAGGAAACCTACCACCTCACATTAGAATAGAGTAGTGGCCCAATCTCACTCTAATGAGCAGAAACTTATGTACAGTATTGGGACATTAATTAAATTGATGATGATGAATGGCAATAGGCTCACCCCATGTAATAGACATGGGATCTAAAACATACCAGCTAACAAGAATTATTTCTACCCCTCCAAGGATGGGATATCATGATATAATATATTTTTATTATTATTTTTTGCGATTACATGTCAGTTAATATTTTGTAGGAGTTTTTAAATAAATGTTCCATAGCTCAAACCTCATCAACATTGTGCCTATTTCTATTTTTTTATTTTCAGTTGTCAAAACAATCTCCTCAAGCATGGTATAGACTACAAGAAGTGTAGCCACCTGCCAGATGTGGAGTTAAAACTGCCTAAACTCGAGGGTAATGATGTTGTGGAGCATTTTTATAATATTGGCGAGAAGCAATGTGCTCCATACAGAGACTTACTAAAGAGGCTAGCTAGCTGTAAGTTACCACCAATGCCAAAGGTATTATTAAATTGATAAGTATGATCATAGTTATTACAGCTCAATCTAAACTGACAGCAAACGGAATTTGCATGCTGTCAGAATAGTTGTCCCTTAAAAAGTTCTGGTAACATTACTCACAGAAACATTTAACTATTGCTGTTTCTCTGCGGTCTTCTGTAAGGTGGAGGTACTTCTTCAGTCAGGCAGCTAAGTTTGAGTGTGGAATCTCGCTATGCCCTACCTCTCTAAATCAGATATAGGTTAGCGTTAGACCACAATCTCGTTCCTCCACAATCACAAGTTTGACATGTAACTGTTTTTTGTCCCTAACAAATAAAATAAAATAAAATCTCACCTGAACATTTGTGACCATGTGGTCTAAGATGAAGCACACTTACCTAAAATATACCTACCTACTTTAACATTGAAGTTAATTGCTATATCCCTGATTATAGATGCGTAAATTGTATATGCAGTATTAAACCCATATAAGCAAATATTTATATTTGTAGAAATGGTCAAAAGCAGCTGGCTGGACAAAGTATTCAGGTAAAACTCAGGTGCAAGTGCCGTGTCCGCCGGATGATGCATTGATATTTGATGTGGAAGTGCTCATGTCTGCTGGCAAGAGGCCGACACTGGCTTGTGCTGTCTCTACCGACGCATGGTGAGTATATTACACACAGTATATAGCGTACTGTACGCGTAGCGAGGGGGGGGGGTCAAAGGGGGCCATGGCCCCGGGCCGTCATGAAAGGGGGCGGCATCAAGTGCCACGTCGTTTTTATACTGCTGGAAAAGGGGGCGGCAAGTTTCCAGACGGCCCCGGGCGGCAAATACCCACGCTACGCCACTGATTACACAGCTACATTATACAGGCTGACTATTATATACCCTGCATTATACATAATATTACATTATATATTGACTTACTACATACATACACTCACGCTTTTTCCCATAGCAGGCAAGACAGAAATACAATCCCTGCATAGCACTTTTGCTCCTCCCATATTCATACATTATGTAATGCATGCGCGCCGGTTGCGAACACTTACCTACTATACAAACTAAAAGTACCTACTGATGTACTGATCTTTTTAAAAATTCTGTTTGATTAAAAATCAAATGAGATTAACAATAATGTTAATCACATTCGGAAATTGTGGTATGGCTTGGTTTAATAGCTTCCTTCCTTTCCATTCCATTGGCGGGTATCTTGTTAAAATTTTTGTACCTATGTTAAAGATGATGGAGTAACATCATCTCATTATCATCTTCGTTAAAATAATATCATCTTTCTCAGAATATATTCATCCTTCTCCATTTTACAAACAAATCCTATATCTTCACACATTATTTGTTCACAGGTATGGCTGGATCAGTGAACCCCTAGCTAATGGAGATCCTCATAGAAAGTTCAGCAACATTAACTATGATGATCTGATACCATTGGAGACCGATGGCAGGGAACCATTTGGGGATCTCAGCAGACACAGGATTGTGGTCGGCCATAATGTGTCCTTTGATAGAGCCAAGATCAAGGAGCAGTACTGGTTGAATAGAACTGGTTTGTTATTTTATTGTTATTTGGGCAGTTTGTTACACCACTTCTTCACAGCAAAAACACTGGGAAGTGGTGAAGTGCGGGCGTTTTTGGGGTCTGTCTTTATTGTATTGTGGGCTGCGCCCCCCAGAATGATATTAGTGCCCACCCTAGAATGTTGGGGCACCGATTCGAAATTGTCATAGGTGAACCGTGCCCTCCTCAGGTGGTACCAGGGCTCCCCCTGCAAAAATAGTCTAGTTATGCCAATCATCATCATCATCATCATCACATCAGCCGTTAGGCGTCTACTGCTGGACATAGGTCTCCCCCAAGGAACACCACGACGACCGGTCATACGCCAATGCAGCTAGTAAAATATAAATATCAAAACGCTATTTTCAGGTGTACGTTTCATGGACACGATGTCGATGCACACGTGTGTGAGCGGCGTCACTAGCTACCAGCGCACTGTGCTCAAAGCGAAGAACAAGGAGCCACACCCTTCTGATGACGATTGGATTGAGATCAGTGCGCTCAATAACCTTAGTGAGGTAAGTTGATTTTAGTTTGACTGAGTCCCGAAAAACTAGTTATAATTTATTTTGCTATACAAAGTTATAGGCTCCTCTTTGTATGATTAGCATTGTGATTCTCGAATTTAATTTAATATTTTATGAAAGTACTAGCTGCCTCCCGCGGCTTTGCCCGCATAGTATATCCTACTTCCTACTAATATTATAAACGCGAAAGTTTGTAATTATGGATGTTTGTTACTCTTTCGTGCAAGAACCGCCTAACAGAATTGAAATAAATTTAGCATACATATAGTTTATTACCTGGATTAACATATAGGCTACTTTTTAATTATATACCATGCGGGCAATGCCGCAGGAGGCAGCTAGTACTTAAATAAATTGTAGCCTATGTGTTATTCTGATGTATAAGCTATATTATTGTAAAGTTATATTAAAATCCATTCAGTAGTTTTTACGTGAAAGAGAGAAAGATCCATCCATCCATACTTACAAACTTTCGCGTTTATAATATTACTTAGGATATAAAAATATCATTTTTTTTTCGTAATATAATCGACCTCGTTTTTATAGACTTTTATAACTAAAATGTTTTAGATTAGTAATAGGAGTAAATAGGCGATTTATAACTTAGCAAAGAGTCTAGCTCTTGATCTTTCTTCCAGACTTAATAATATCGAATATTCAGCTGTCATGATGTACATCAATATTATCTTCGTGTGTCTGTCTATCTCTTACATGTTCACTTAAGTTTGAATAAAATATATAATAAATAAATATTTCTGGACATTATAACACAGCGCCATCTAGTTCCGAGCTAAGCAACAAGGCTTGTGTTACGGATACTAGTTGGTTGATATACTACATATATACTTTTCTTTTTGTAAATACATACATATTATACATAGATACATCCATGACTCGGATACAAATGTTTATGCTCATCACACAAACATTTGTAACAAAGATTTTTTTTTGACGACCCGACTAGCCCAGCGGTAATTAACGCTGCCTGTTAATTACCGCTGGGCTAGTCGGGTCGTCAAAAAAAAATCTTTTCAATAGGTACACAAGTTATACTGCGGCACGGCTATAGACAAGCAAACCCGAGATATATTCGTAGAAGGAACTATGCAGGACGTGCATGATAACTTCCAAGTGCTGATGCAGTACTGTGCTAATGACGTCATCGCGACACACAACGTGCTCAGGGAGCTACTGCCGCTGTTCTTGGAGAGATTCCCGCATCCCGTCACTTTGGCTGGCATGCTGGAATTAGGTAAGATGAGACTTCCTAATATTAGGGGCTGTCCATTAATCACGTGATGCTTTTTTAACATTTTTTAACCCCTCCCTCCCCTATGGTGATACGTGGTGAGGTTTAAGACTACCCCCCACCCCCCACCAAAAATCACGTGTATTTTTTAGTACCTACAAAGAATCTTAAATCGTTTGTAATACTGTTTTTGGGTTTAGAAATCACGCGTTTGACGAAAAAATAATTACATGTGATATCTTACTATACCCCCCTCCCCCGTGTGATATTTAGTGTGTTGTGCTGAACCCCTCCCCCCCCCCCCTTTCGAATCTCACGTGATTAATGGACAGCCCCTTAGGGATCAGTTGTGGGACACAGCAGGCTTATTATAATCATAATTTGGGATGTTTTGGGAGGTCCGTAGCTACTCCAGGAACCCGCAGTGACTAGGACCAATAGATACTGATGTAGGCCATTAGCTAATCGAATATACCTGTTCAATCACGAAAAATTGAATGTACAGACAACATCAGATAGATTATATGAGATTCCATAGTAAATAGTCAAAATATACAGAACATAAATTGAATTTTATTTTTACAGACGTAAATAGAATTCAAATTGTTATCTTTTAAAGGTTAGCTATAGTGCAGGGTGTACATGTTTATATTTTCTAGAGTAGTTCAATTGCTCGTTAGTGTGGTATCGATTGTAATATAAAAAAAACCTCCTACTATAATAAGTATTAATTCTTACCAAACAGGATCTGCTTACTTGCCGGTAAACTCCAACTGGGAACAATACATAGATTCAGCCGAAACTGTATTCGAAGATCTGAAATTAGAGTCTCGACAGTTACTGTCCTTAAAAGCCGATGAAGCTTGCCAGATGATGGCCGACAACTCGTACAAAAAAGATATGTGGATGTGGGACCAAGACTGGTCAGTTCAAACGTTAAAATTAAAAAAACAAACCAAGAAAAAGAAAAAAGATACAGCAACAGATGACAAGAAAGATTTGAAAACAGAAAGCGATTTTGAAAATGGAACACCTGCCACTGAAATAAAATCGAACAAACCAGAATCACAAGACCCTAAGAACTTCCAAGTGTTAAATGAAGAATACTTACAATATTTTGAAAATAGAAACAATAAAAACTTAACAGATGTAGGAGATTTAAGAAAGGAGTTTGAATATCTATTTGAGTTAGGAGAACTATTGCCGGTTAGAAGGCCGTATTTGGCTGGGTACCCGGCGTGGTACAGGAAATTATGTACGAAGCCCGGAAAAGACCCAGATTGGACCCCTGGAGCTAATAACATCACAACTAGTATGCAAGTAAGTCCTACGTAGAATACTAAGTCATTCTTAAAAATAACATTTCGTGCTTTATCAGGGATGCTTAAATTACCCCTTTTTGGACTTAATCTCTTCCCTTCACTTAAGCCAGATCTATACGCCATATAGATCTGGCTTAATTTTCTGTTTCGTTTTTACTACAATTTTTTTTTAATTTTTTTATTCCTGGACGTTATGACACAGCGCCATCTAGTTCCGTGGTAAGCAACGAGGCTTGTGTTACGGATACTAGTTGGTTGATATACTACATATATACTTTTTTTTTGTAAATACATACATATTATACATAAATACATCCATGACTCGGAAACAAATGTTTATGCTCATCACACAAACATTTGTCCCTACCGGGATTCGAACCCAGGACCCATAGAACAGAAGGCAGCGCTAACTACCGCTGGACTAATTGTGTCGTCAAATTAATAAATTAATTATTAATGTAATAGTTGAGAAACCTAAGAATAAATAACCTTTCTAGATAACTCCCAAACTCCTCCGGTTGTCCTGGGAGGGTTATCCGCTCCACTACATCCAATCAGAAGGGTGGGGGTTCCTCGTCCCATACAGCCGACATCGCAGCGAAGACGCAGAGGAACCGTTAGTGCCTCTAGAAACATTACTCCAGACTTGCCCGCTTACATTTTGTAAAAACGAGTTCAAACCGGATATGTATTCTCTGCCGAAAACTATTGAGGTTAGTTTATGTCTCATTTGTTCAGTTATTATAATAATATAAACTTCATTCTATTTAAAAACAACTTTACTCTAGACCGCTAGACTTACGGCTTAAAGTAAATCGAGGCCTAAACCTCTTACTTTAAGAAGATGGAGTGCGCTTACCTATAAGAAACCGATTCAATCATGATTAAAAGATACCCAGATTATATCTATCGGGAAAGACTCAATCGGGAAGCGCTTCGAAAAACTTAAAATATTCCACTTGCATGTAGTTCTTGATTATGTCATCATCATCAACCCATTATTGTCCCACTGCTGGGCACGGGTCTCCTCTCATTTTTGAGAGGGATTAGGCCACGTAATGTCTGCCAACCCGCAGTAGGTTAGCGTGGTGGATTATAGCCTAATCCCTCTCAAATGGGAGGAGACCCATGCCCGTGGGACAATAATGGGTTGATGATGATGATGATGATGTATCTTCTAAGGAAGATCTAGGGAGACGTGCCTATTATGCAAGAAAGAAAATCGACGAGCAGGCAGCAGCCAATCAGTACCATGGCCTTGGAGTTTGGTGCGGTATAGAAATACAAGGTACAATCTTGTTAATTAACTTATTTTCAACCTTATTATTACGATTGTAAAGTCCTAAATGCAATTATATATACATACCATCACACCTGGAGGTAGCAGACGAGTACTAATTTACTTCCACTGTTCCCCAATAGGGATCAAGGCCCTCAACCATACACAAAATTCAAATTCCAAGTTGCTACTCTTCGAAGAATTTCATAGAAAAAACCATTAACTACACTCGACCTGGATGTCTACAGCAGTTAGTGTAGTTCATGTACTTATGTACACACAGGCTTAATCTACTATTCTTAGCCAACCTCTGCTGGCCGAAAACTACCACTTCTGATTTATATTTAATGATATTCTTGATAATATTATATTCTGTTGATTTCTTACACTTACGCGAATATTAGACATTGAAATAAAAAGGATCCGAAACGTCGGGTTAAAATAATATCAATATACCGCGATAAAATCTGTATAACGTAGTTTTATTCCAATATATTCTGTTTTCAGGTTGTTGTCATTTCCTTCGCCTGCCGCACAAAGATGGGCCGAAGTACAAAGTGGGCAATCCCTTAGCTAAGGATTTCTTGGAGATGTTCAGTCAGAATGTGCTCACGGCCCAAGGGAATGAAGCTGAGAAAGTAAGTCTTCTAGCTGACTAGACTTTGAACGAATGAATGTATGAATGGGACGCAAGACCTTTACTAGGTCGTTGCCGCGTCGGTTCAACTGTTTTCCAAGGTCTCTACTTAATACAGTGGCGTAGCGTGGGTATTTGCCGCCCGGGGCCGTCTGGAAATTTGCCGCCCCTTTTTCTAGTTGTATAAAACCACGTGGCACTTAATGCCGCCCTCTTTCATATGCCGCCCGGGGCCATGGCCCCCTTTGCCGCCCCGCCCCCCAAACGCTACGCTACTGACTTAATAATCTTCCTTCTATTTTTTAAATATTATTAGTTACTCTACTCTTGACCGCTAGGCTTACGACTTACGCAAACTCAAACTCAAATGATTTATTCCAATTAGACCATTATTACAGGTACTTTTGAATTGTCAAATAATAGTTGCACGGTTCCAAAAGGTTAGGTCTTATGGAGAAGAACCGGCAAGAAACTCCATAGCACGCCTTGACTTATTTTAAGAAGATGGAGTGCGCTTACCTATAAGAAACAATAAAACTTAAAATGAAACAACCATCATGGACCCTGTTGGGCACTGCATAGTTATGACTTATGATAATATTGGACAACTTCACATGCCATCGAGAAAACCTCTCAAGTCCTACTTATACTTAAGACGTTTCCTCAAGATGTTTCGCCTTCACCGTTTGAGCATGTAATAAATATAGCACATATTTCCGAAAAGTCAGTGGTGCGTGCCCACTGACCAGTGGACATCAGTGCACTGGTCACAGCACGTGATCACATGCCACCGAGAAAATCTCTCAAGCATGCAGGTTTCTATGACATCTAAGCATATGCTTATGTTATAAGAATATGTTTCTAAGCATCATTTATATATGATAAATAAAGAAATTATAAATATATATAGACATTATTAACAGCGCTATTTTAGTTCCGTGGTAATAAAAAAGCTTGCCTCACAGTGTCCAAGAAAATTAACACTTTGCTCGACCGGGGAATCGAATCCAGGACCTCTTGCACTGTATGACCACTAGACCAACGAGGCACCTTCCTTCACCATTTAAATAAAGAAAGAGAAAGAAAGAAAAACATTTATTCAGGCATAAATGGTGCACAAAAAAAAACAAAATAAAATAAAAGGCAAAACAGACGACTTGTAACAATGTGTGCCGCACGACTGCGCTGAATAGGTCCTGGTTCAGCATATGCCAGACAGATTGCCTGGCGCTGGTTTTCAACCAGACCTGCGTGACCCACGGGTGACAAAACAGTTCATTGAAAATAAATAAACGTACATAGAAGAATTAATTATAATATTATCATGATAAATGACGCTGTGGTGTAGGTGCTGACATTCGGGCGCATGATGTCGTACTGGCGCAACAACCGCGAGCGCATCCTGAGCCAGCAGGTGGTGTGGGTGCCGCCGGGGCTGCTGCCGGCGGCGCTGCGCGGGCGGCGGTGCGGCGCCATCGTGCCGCAGGTCGTCGTCTGCGGGACCCTCACCCGCCGGTAATTGGACCTTATGCTTATCAATCTTACTAATATTACTTTTTTTTTAAGTGCGGAACAGTCCTTTACGGACCTTCCTGTGTCAGTGTGTCGGACTCCGCTTGAGCGTTTACTGACTAAAAAACTGCACCCGTCAACGCCACCAACCCTAATGCCGGGACCATGGGATTCGCAAAAGCATGCACCACAACCCCGGCGTACTAATATTACCTATAGAAAGTTTGTATGGATGTTTGTTACTTCTTCACGCAAAAACCGCTTAACATATTTGGATGAAATTTAACATACATATAGTTTATTACCTGGATTAACATATAGACTACTTTTTATCTATATATCCATGCGGGCAAAGCCGCGGGAGGCAGCTAATCACCACATATAAATTGACTTGTGTTGTCCAGCAGATAGTTGTCAATGTCTTGTCTTTGTGAAATAAGACCCTTAGGTCCTATCCATACTTCCATCTGTAGTAATATTATAAATGCAAAAGTGTATCTATCTGTTCCCTCTTCACACTAACCGCTGAACCAGGGTTAAAAAAACTAATTAACCGACTTAAAAATAGGAGGAGGTTCTCAATTCGACTGGGTTTTTTTATTTGAAAGCTGGTGCTTACCGTGTGGTCCCATTTCACCCTTTCACTGCCCGATACCCGGCTCCTGGGTTGATATTATATCAAGGTTCTGGGCATTGAATTTAATCACTTTATTATATTTATGAAGACTTTTTGACATTCTTTTCATTTATATCAAAAAGTCTTCATAAGTATATACTTATGAAGAATATTTAAAGTATATACTTTAAATATTGAATGCCCAGAGCCTTGCCGTAATATCGACCCAAAATCGCGTATTGGGCACTGAATGGGTTCAAGTTAGTCCAGTTCTGACATTTACGTCGATTTTTTTTTTATAGAATTATTTTATGCAGACGACGTCGGGGGCAAAGCAAGTATTATTATAAAAAATATATTTTTTTGTTGTCAGTGCGAGTGAACCGACCTGGATGACGGCAAGTAACGCTCACGCGGAGCGCGTGGGCTCCGAGCTGCGGGCCATGGTGCAGGCGCCGCCCGGGCACAAGTTTGTGGGCGCCGACGTCGACTCACAGGTACATACACAGCCTGTGGGCTGTCACAGCCTGAAGTAATATGTATGTAATATGCTAAGTATACTTACATATTACTTTTTGTATTATTACCTTTGACATTTCAAGACATAACATTTTTTACGTTGACCTTGCATACCAAAATAATGTACTACAATACCTTCTTTTTAAAAGAGTGTTAATGAAGTTTCTTCTCCATGAGATCAACTTCTTGGTACCGGCAACAAGAGTCGTTAACGTTTTATAAATGCTTGAAAAATTTCATATGAAATAAAAATCTTTTCATTTGATTTGATTTGAAAAACACCTTACACTATAAATAAATAAACATTTTTGGACATTATGGCACAGCGCCGTCTAGTTCCGAGCTAAGCAACGAGGCTTGTGTTATGGAAACGAGTTGGTTGATACACTACATATATATTATTCATAGATCCATGACTCGGATACAAATGTTGACGCTCATCACACAAAAATTTGACCCTACCGGGTGGGTGTATGTAATAATAATTAACCCATTATTATTTTGACGACCCATTTAGTCGAAGAAATGCCGATGTCAACTAGATACTAAAAAAAATGTACATGACTTGTAAAAGTGTCTTTAAAAAGATCTATTTACAGAAATAAACAATCATTCATTCATTCAGTCCAGCGGTAGTTCAAATTCAAATTCAAATTCAAATATTTTTATTTCAAGTAGACCAATATTACAGGTTCTTTCGAAATGTCAACACTAGTTGCACGGTTCCAAAAAGTAGGTCTTATGGAGAAGAACCGGCAAGAAACTCCATAGATACTCTTTTAAATAATTCGTTATATTTACAATTTTCGTTTTTAATATTAATATGAGAATAATGCAGTCTGATGTGAAACGCATGAGTTATTCACTAGCACTAAAAAAATTAAATAAAATAATTATAATATAAAACCCGGATGCCATGACATGTATAAGCCGACCAGCCCCAACTGACAGCACCCGTTCACGAGCATGACGTGTGTATCAGCGTCGCTCTACTCAACCATGATATAGGGAATAAAGGGACCCGACACACAACGCCACCATCAGTAGGACATTTGAGAGAGCATGACAAGCCCAGACTGCCTGGCCAAAATGTCTACCAGTAGGTATGCATTTTTCATTTCGCAAAGCAACATCGAAGCCAACATTAATCTCATATTTTACAGGAAATTTTACAAAATCTAAAACAAAATTTTGAAATAAAATAAAACTATTGTAACTAAAGTTACATGCATGTCAGTTAAAAGTGTATAAATTAAAATAATAAAATGTCAAGATAATAAAATCATAATTGTGCAAATTTCAAAATTATAAATGATAAAAATATAATGTCAAGAATATAATAATAATCATAAACATGTTTTGATAGCCCGGTTCATCAGAACTATTCAATCCCAAGCACTATTATCATCCATGTAGTCTTTCAACGTATAATAACCTTGAGAACAAAGTCTCCGTTTAATAATAGATTTAAATTTGTTTAGACTTAATTTTTGATAATGTGTTGGAATTTTGTTGTACAAGCGTATGCATTGACATTTAAATGATTTACTTATTTTTTGGAGCCTAGTTGCAGGAACAATAAATTTATTTTTATTCCTGGTATTAACATTATGAATATCACAACGTTTTTTAAAAAGATTGATACGCCTGTGTGCATACAACAAATTCTCATAAATGTATTGTGATGGAACAGTCATAATATCAATCTCCTTAAATTTATCCCTCAACGAATACTTGGGACTTAATTTATAAATTGACCGAATAGCCCTTTTCTGCAGCACAAATATTGTTTGGATGTCAGCAGCATTCCCCCACAGTAGAATGCCGTATGACATCACGCTATGAAAATAACTAAAATACACTAACCGAGCTGTTTCTACATCAGTTAAACTACTGATTTTCTTTACAGCATAAGCTGCAGAACTGAGCTTTTTCGACAATTTTTCTATATGTGGGCCCCACTGAAGCTTAGCGTCTAAGGTAATTCCTAGAAACACTGTGGATTCTACAAGATCCAAATCTGTTCCGTTAATGTGTACACTGGTTTTTACTTGTCTAACGTTAGGTGTTGTGAACTTAATACATTTAGTTTTTTTTTCATTCAAAAGTAAATTGTTTGCATTGAACCAGTGTACCACTTTAGAGATAGTACTGTCTACATCATCAGTGGCCATTTGCTGGCGTTTTAATTTAAATAGCAGTGAAGTGTCATCTGCAAACAACACTATCTCTTGATTGTCCCCCATTATATAAGGTAAGTCATTAATGTATATTAAAAATAAAAAAGGGCCAAGAATTGAGCCTTGCGGAACTCCCATAGTAACCACCGACCCCGGAGATCTCTTTCCATTGACGTCCACTCTCTGAATCCTATTACCCAGGTACGAAATAAGAAGATTCAGAGTAGTGTCCCTTACACCATAGTGGTGTAACTTCCTGATCAATGTTTCATGAAGAACGCAATCAAATGCTTTTGATAAATCGCAAAAGATACCCAAAGCATCGCGCGACTCTTCCCATGCATCAAAAATATGACTTATAAGTTCAACACCGGCATCGGTTGTTGAGTGACCCTTGGTAAAGCCAAACTGTTTATGATTTATTAAATTGTTTTTGTGAAAGAAACTTTGTAACTGATCTAGTATAATTTTTTCAAAAATTTTGCTGAATGTTGGTAGCACTGATATAGGTCTAAAATTTGTGGGGTCTGAAGTGCTACCCGATTTGAATAAAGGTGTAATCTTACTATCTTTCATAAGATCAGGAAATTCACCACCATCAATACATTGATTAAATATATAAGATAATGTTGGTGCTACAATGTGGATTATAGATTTGGTAACGTCAACAGAATTGCCCCACAGATCTGCAGTTTTTTTTAAATTTAAGGTATTGAATGTTTTAACAATATCTCTACTGTTAACATGCTTAAGGTGAAATTCAATACAGCTAGCTTTTACATTTCTCTTAAGTAAACTCTCTGCAATACTGGGTGACGAATTTAAGGACCTTGTAGCTAAAACAGGAATACTTGTAAAGAAGTCTTCAAATGCTGTGGCAACTTCTAAGTCTGATTTAATGATTTTTCCATCAATAACAAGATTATATTCACTGTTTCGGCTACCAGACCTTCCTGTTTCACTATTAATAATATTCCAAGTCATTTTAATTACATTACTACTGTTTCTAATTTTCGAGCTTATATACCGAGACTTTGCTAGACAACAAACCCTCTTAAATAGTTTGGAGTAGTTTTTGACATAGGAATTAAACTCCGGGGTAGTTATATAAGTACGTTCATTGTATAGCTCATAAAGTCTCTTCCTACTTTTATGGATACCAACAGTAGCCCATTCGCTGAAGGATGTAGTTCCATCAACTGTGATCCTCCTGGGTATAAAAGTCGAATTAAACTCTGTACAATACATATTAAAAAAATCATTATAGAGTTTATTAGGATTACTGTTATAGGATAGTAAATGTAATTTATTATTAATCTTATTTTTAAATGCCTCCAAGCGACCACATGTTTTTGGAATAATTGTGATATGCTTCTTAACTACTTTATTCTTTCCACTATGTATACTAATAAGCTGTCCACAGTGATCAGAGTCCAGTAAGTTAATAATTCTCTTATAATTTGGAATGATATTAGTGTAAATATTATCTAAGCATGTGGCTGTAGTGGATGTAATTCTTGTAGGCTCCAAGAATACGTTTTCAAGATTGTAGGACTGAAAAAGATTGATAATTTTGGTGCTGGAACTTGATTTTTCTAGTAAATTTACATTAAAATCACCACATGTGATAATAGATTTAAAAGTTAACACTGCCTTCTGTGCTATGGGTCCCGGGTTAGAATCCCGGTAGGGACAAATGTTTGTGTGATGAGCATAAACATTTGTATCCGAGTCATGGATGTATCTATGTATAATATGTATGTATTTACAAAAAAAAAGTATATATGTAGTATATCAACCAACTAGTATCCGTAACACAAGCCTCGTTGCTTAGCTCGGAACTAGATGGCGCTGTGTCATAATGTCCAGAGATATATTTATTTATTTGTATTCTAGGAGCTGTGGATAGCAGCGTTGCTAGGCGACAGTACGCTCGGTCTGCCTGGCGGGAGCGCCTTCGGTTGGGCGGTGCTAGCGGGAGATAAGAGCCGCAAGACCGACCTGCACTCACTCACCGCGACCGCAGCAGCTGTGAGCAGGGACCACGCGAAGGTTATCAACTACGCTAGGATATATGGTAAGCTTTATCTTTCATCTAAGACCGAGACCGCAAACGGAGCCATTTTAATTTAGAGGATATCGTTGCCCAGCAGTGGGACGATGATTGGGTTGATTATGATGACCGCAATCAGCAAATCCGAAGCTTCAAGGATGCCTTCCGTACCCAAATGTTTGTGTGATGACCATGAACAATTGTACGTGAATCATAGATTATGTTTTTATTTATAATATGTATTTATTCATAAAAAAATATTTATTTAGTATGGCAACCATCTACATAGTTCCTTTTTCGGAAGTAGATGGCGCTGTGCGATAATTTATAGATATTTATTACTATTTATCAAAAGTAGGTAATTTTTCCATATTGATATTTGTTCAAATTAATAATAAAATATAAATCTATATAATATACTCTTCCTTGCTTCACAACAGGAGCTGGTCAGAATTTCGCAGAACGACTGCTAAAGCAGTTCAACCCAACAATGACGATATCGGAAGCGAAAAGCAAAGCGGCGAAGATGTTTACTTCTACCAAAGGCAGGCGCGTGTACCATCTCAAAAAGCAGTACATGGAAGGGTTCATGGAAGAAGATCTGGATGAACAGGTGATTTTTTTAAATTACGGTCTCACGCGCGTTTCCGACCCTGTAGAAACCGTTTAGGTTTCTTAAAATAGGGGAGTTATTAAACAGAGTTCCTGATCTGTCAGAATAGTCACTCCCCCAACGAGCTCTTGTAACCTTACTCACTCTCAGTAACACAACTATTGTTGTTTTACTGCGATCTTATGTAAGGTGGAGGTACTTCCCCAGTCATGCAGCTCAATTTGAGTGAGGAATCTCGCTATGCTCTTCCTCTCAAAAATTTCTCAAGAGATGTATGTTCCGTATTACGAGACGTTAACGTTACAAGTTTTATAGTTTGTACAATATGAGCGTAACAATGTAGGTGTAACTGTTTCAGGTGGTGGAGATGACAGGTTATCAAGCGATGCGCTTGGCGAAGATGAGCGGTAGAAGGGTTGAAGACATGTTCGAGAAGCCAAAGTGGGTCGGAGGGACCGAATCCGATATGTTCAATAAGTTGGAAGAGATTGCTGGTAATGTATCTGAACTAATGTTTTTGCTATATTTTGATACTAGCTTTTGCTTAGGATTAGTAATTTTAACCTCCGCCGCAGAAACAACGGTGTTTTATTAGTTTGACATGTCTGTGTGTGTCTGTCTTTCAAACGAAAAAAACACAAAATCTAAATTTTGTTTGTTTTTTTGTTTGAAAGATAAGTTAGTCGGAAGTGTTCTTAGCCATGTTTGATGAAAATCGGTCCAAGATGAGACCGATTTTATCTTTTAAGAAATTAAATATTTTTTTTACACCGCAGACCCGGAACAGCCTGTACATCGTACAAATATTTGCTCCGTGCGGGGATCGAACCCGCAACCCAGACGCACAAACCGATCGCTCAGCCACTGCGCCACCTATTCGTCAAATCTCTTTTCTTGAAGATGTATGTATTTCTTCCTAGATTCTGAGGGTCCATCTACAGCATTCCTGTCGGGCCGCTTGTCCCGTGCTCTAGAACATGCCCAAGGCCGCTGGGGCGGGACCAGGCTCAACTGGGCTGTGCAGAGTGCGGCTGCTGACTTCCTGCACCTCATGCTGGCCAGCATGGCTCATCTTGCTCCACAAGCCAGGTACTTAAAAATTTAAGATAGGGTAGGAATGGTGTAAGAACGTAACAGATTAAAGAAACGAGATTGAAGAATTGAAGTTGTTCCATATAAGGATCCTATATTGTCCACCCAATTAAAGCAGCGGTATTAAAGGCTGCTTTTTGTGAGAAATAATGACATGTATTTAAAAAGAACAAAAATTTGGTGACAGAAAGCCGTGTTGTCCAAAATTATAGCTAGATTTAGCCTTCACAGGGTGTTATTGGAATAATGTGTAGTTGCAGTAAATAAACCGTATCAGTCAATAAATAAAAAGCATTATTAATTTGTTTATAAACTGCTGTCCCAGCTTCCAGCCACGCTTTAAAAAATTCTGCGTACGCCGATGGTGTACTATTTGCTGTTTAAATATGAACCTTATCTACCCTCTCTGTTTGTATATTTATCATTTGTATATTTTTGTCACAGGTTTTGTCTCAGTTTCCACGATGAAGTCAGATATCTTGTATCGGACGAATATAAATACGAGACTGCGCTGGCGCTTCAAATTACTAATTTACTCACAAGAGCTTTTTGTTCGCAAAGGTAAATATTTTCTAAACTTTAACCATACTACAACTAATTCGAAGAACTATTCTCAGAGCTGAGAATAGTCCCTGATGATAGACAGAGCTCTTCTTATCATCATCATCATCATCATCAGCCTATATTCGTCCAATGCTGGACGTACGCCTCCCCTAGTGAACGCCACAGAGCTTGATCTTCGGCTCTTTTCCTTCAGTCACTCCCAGCTGCCACTCAAGAACTCGTTTGCTCTTCTTATAATGGTTACTTTATTGAAGTACTACATCTCTTAACATTCATTGTCAACCAGATTAAAAATCAGATTAGTATTTGACTTGTGTAGAGAAGAACCATTTTCCCTTGATTCTATTATTGAGAACTTTGTTCGATGTTGACGGAAGGCAGCTAATTAGACAAGTGCTCTTGATATAAGAAGTAAATTTCTTAGAAGATCACATTCCGCCCTTATTGTTATTATAATAAGGTCCAAAATGGGTCTTTTGCCATATTGATTGACGACGTAACTTTAACATCTTGTTTCTATGATTGCAGGGTTGGAATAAATGACCTTCCATTATCAGTAGCATTCTTCACATCAGTGGAAGTGGATCAAGTATTAAGAAAAGAGTCTAACTTGGATTGTAAGACACCATCAAACCCTCATGGCTTGGAGAAAGGCTATGGGATCCCTAATGGAGAATCATTGAACATATTTAATGTTTTAGATAAGTGTAAATTAAATAAATAAACTAAAGGTGGTGTTTAATTTGATACCAAATGTACCTGTTATATTTTATTTGTCAAGGTCTCACTAAGAACGACAACTTAGTGTCGGTCGACTTTTTTAACCGACTGCGTCAGAAGTAGGGTTATTAACCACCTGAAGTTAGAAAACCTTAGTCCTGTTTTTTACTGCTGACCTGATAAATAAATCTAAAACCTCTACGCCTTACGAAATGCTTCTGCAGACGTCATCTTCGGATGCGTCCACCCACCGACGTAAACAGAGGGTAATCTGCGCGTCTGTTGCAGATGCATCCGTCTCGAAGCGATTTAGACGCGAACATAGGAATTAAAAATAATAAATAAACGTGCGAGTGGCTACAGTCGTGTGGACGGCTTGTGGTGATCCATCTGCTGATGTATGTCTGTCTTTGTATCGACGGATGTGTCTGTAGATGTGTTAAGGAGGCATATGACGAATTGACGATAAAAATCATCATGTCAAAATTTCTGAGAAATGCGTAAAAAGGAACGAATCAAATGTCTTGTCACTGCCAAGTTCCAACTATGACATTTGAAACGTTCCAGCTCAAAATATGCTCACTTAAGTGCATGAAATATAAACATTCTAGATTATAATAATTCATCTAACAGTGTTATCTAGCAGTTTTAAGCCACAATTATATGGTGTTTTTGGTAATTAATATAAAGGATAGTTATTTTAATTTTTAATTTAATCCTTTTAACACGAAGTTATTTAGTTAATTTTCAGACATAGTGTACAGACGACTGAATATATGCTTAAAACAAAATGCAATTGTGAACTGAAGCGCCACTTCTAACCTAGCACGAACGTGTGATACAAAAATAAAATCACAAAATTATTATTTCAAATCCGTATTAAATTTAGTCAGTTTCCGAAAAACTGACTTTTATACGATTTAAAAAAAATATTTTTAAATTCATGTTGCTATCGAATAAACATGTCTAAAGTAAACAAAAGGAAACATGTAATGAACGAAGCTTTGTGGGACGACTATGAGTTGCCCAAAGAAAACCAAAGTATTGTAAAAGTTTTGAAAAGCAAAGGGAATAACTTACACGAGGTAAGAACTTACTTATTCTTAGGTATGAAGAAAAGACTTTACTTTACATTATCAGTAGTCATAATGGTGGAAGACTCGACAATATCCTTATCTTGTAAATCTTATTTATTACAGTTATTTTTTTACTAAAGATAGGTATTATAATTTATAAGTCTATGATTATAATTAAAAGAGAGTCAATAAAATTATAACAAAGCATGCATTTGTTTACTCATAAACTGTCATTTACTGATATCATATCTTTATTATAATTCACTTAATGTAGCTATCAGTTTATTACTTGAATAAAGTATATAACTATATTGAATAAATAGAATAATAACTAAAATAGTGATGTGCTAAAATAGACATACATACATACACTTATGCCTTTTTCCCATGGGGTACGCAGAAACTACAGAATGTGACATGCTATGATCCATGATATGGTTTTATTTTTTTCAGATTACTACACCAATAGGTGAAGAGTACTTGGTATCTATGCCAACGAAATTTAGAAAAAATATATGGGTGAAAAGAGGTGATTATGTTCTCGTGGAACCAATAGAGGAAGGTGATAAAGTAAAAGCTGAAATTGTGAAAATAATGAACAAAGACTCAATTAAATATTATAAAGAAAATAATTTATGGCCTAAAGAGTTTGAGGATAGTAAGAAAGAAGAAATTGCTAATGGTGATGATGATGAATTATTTGTGAATACTAATAGAAAGCCAGTAATGAGTTATAGTGATAGTGATTCGGACAATAGTGACACAAACAGTGACAGTGACATAGACAGCGACAAATAGTGAAGTTTTATCTGTATTTTTATATACACATCTTCCCCAACCTCTATACTGTGATTAGTACAACTTTAATATTATTGTGCTTTGTTGTTACAAACCGTACGAATATATTCCATTGTTTGATTGCAAAATGGAGGCTTTTATGAAGTTTTTATAATAAAATGTTTGTTTCCAACACAATATCTACTTATTTCACAGATGAAATACACTGTTATAAAATAATCTTAGCAGTTAAATGTTTAGCATTTGTTACTTATTTTGATGAAAAAAAAATCACAAACAATATAACTGAAATTATAAACAACAACATACATAAAAGTAAGTATTTATTCTCGCACACATCCTTGAATGCTTGTACAATTGAGGTGTGCAGACACTTGTTATTTATAGGCCCCATACAATACTTATGATGGAGAAATGCGCAATATCAAACTACAACTGAGATTTTGTAGAAAAACATAATATCAAAGCTCACCTCGGAAATTAAACAGAAATCTTAACTCAACTCAAAGGACACTATGTTAATGTAAACAATGAAACTCTTATACATATAATATTTATTCGAGTATAACTGCAACATAACCTTACCACAACATAACAAAAACATGTATCTTAAATAATAATACTTAATAATTTATAGAAGATCACATTACAAATTAGGTATAATACATAAGAGGAAAGTCTGTCTGTCAATCATACATCAGGCTTTTAACTTTGTAAATGTTCCCCAACTATCAAGGCACGGTGGATACCATGACGCCAGTCATACCTGAAGGGTTAGGTTTACTAATGAACTACATTTTGCTAGTATGTTTTAGGTTCCATGTAATAAAGGCTGAGCAATTGCCTTAAACTGTATTCTTTTACATTGGATACATATAATTCAGTACATATAAATTTCATTGTCTCAAAATGCATATGGAATTTTATAGATCATAATATGAAGTCTTATCTTGCTTCTTATTTTATATCTGCATCTATATCATCAGCCATTATGTATTCATAAATCCTCTTAATCAGGTCTACAGATTTTACTTTTGCCCATCCTTCTGTTTTAGTAATCAACTTAGCTTGACCGTCTTTAATGAACTCTAAGGTCAATTGTTCTAAAGCATGGGCAGAGTGCAAATCGGCCAGTTGTAATGTTTCTATGGCATTTTCGACAGTCATTTTCTTGTGCAAAGCTTCCTCACACAGATGTTTCAGTCTACTTAGTTGATAATAATCTGCTGCCGCCAACAACTTCTCCGGTATCTTGTCAACTCTTGGTGCTTTATCACTATATATAAATGTCAAGACTTCTCTCAACACTTCAGATTCAAGAGGAGATTCAACAACATTAGTAATGCATTCAGTAGTATTATGCTCAAAATGAGCCTTCAGTACAGCACTTCTACTTGCTAACACTGCTTTGTGGACCTTAAATTCAATTTGCTCAGCTGATTTTATTGTTACATCAGAAAACAAGCCATTGTTTAATAAATTCTCAAAATCATTACTCAGTTGTGCTGCGGGGATGTTGGCACGATCAACCTTTATGTCATTGGTCACCATAAACTGAAATTTAAGTCTGATACTACCATCACTTAATAAGTAGATATCTCTACCTTCGTAACTAGCAATATCACGCTTATATAAGGTAGCCAGGTTCTGCCATTTATTCGCCTGAACAGTATGATACTCTCTTATGACGATCGATCGCTCTTCAAAACGTTTCAAACATATTGTCAAAATAGACTTCAAAAACACAGGAGTTGGAGATAAATAGTAGATTTCTATAATGTCATTATCTCTTCCCAGGAATTGCATTTTTAACTGGAATCGTGATTCGGCCAAATCTGTTGGATCTTTCGATTTTTCTGTGCGCAATTCTCGGCTAGTTTTATTGTCTAATAGTATGATGAAATTCGGTACAGTCCATATTATGGTGCTTATCTTAGTCTGACCCTCAGTACGGGTTGTGTAATTTATACTGGTCATGTTTGATAGAAAAATAATAGTAATATTTTTGTTTACGCACAGCAATCAATACAATTGACCGCTCACCAAAACACGCGAAATTTGACTTGTCTAAGTTATCTGTCAAATACCGAAATGTCAAAGTCAAAATAAGGTTGTACTGATTTTAGAAACATTGTACAAATATTGTTACTTCATTTTTAGAAGTCTTACAGTATATTATTTTTATTTTTTATTTTTATTTTATATATTAGATATATTCAATAGTGTATCATTTAAATAATTGTAAAAGTTCAACAATGAAGAAGTGTGGAGTTAGATTAATTTTCTGTAATCATATTGTCTAAGATGAACAAAAGTAATTTATTGAGTACTGACTTTTGGCCGCGACTTCACCTGCGTAAAATGAGTTTTTAGATATTTTATCACCCGCTGTTTGCCTGTTTAAGGGATGATTTCCGGGATAAAAACTATATTATATCCTTTCCCGGGACTCAAACTATCTCTCTACCAAATTTCATCCAGATCGGTTCAGCCGTTATAACGTGAAGAGGTAACTGACAGACACACGTACGCATTTATAATATTTTAAATAAATAAACATCATAATTATATTTGATACGAATGTAAAATATCTGTCTAATCGACTAAAACTGGACTTGTAATCTGACATCTATTGATGTTTACATTTACAGAGTATGTGTTAACTAAAAAAAATATTTAAATAAACAAACGCATTAAACTTTATTCACCAAACAAGCATATAAAAATAACGTGCAAAAAATACGATATCAATTCTAACTATAATTTTCCTTTTTATCTGATATAGCTACATAAGTACATACATTTGTTAGAAAATAACGTTTCTTTATGCACATCTTTATTTGTAAACGCCACCAAATTTTTGTTCGCTCGACGTCGATATTTTTATTCTTCGAGTTTTCTTTCCCATTGTTTTGGGTAAAGAAGTGATTTGACAATACGCTATGAAAAAGATTTCGCTATCTAATCTGTAATGAACTTGTGATCGTAAAATAATCGTGTTGATAAAAATATCAGTGATTTATCGTAATGTAATAAACGTTCGATTCATCAAAGCGTAACAGAAATAGGAGAGGTGAAGATAGAAATAAAGTTAAATAATCTTATTATTTGTTCGCGACAAATGTGATTCGGTGCTCGATATGGAGGATTACAAGTTTCTATTTAAAGTAGTTTTAGTTGGTAATGCGGGGGTTGGGAAAACATGTTTGGTGCGTCGATTTACTCAAGGTCTCTTTCCGCCTGGGCAGGGTGCTACAATTGGTGTGGATTTCATGATTAAAACTGTAGAAGTTGACGGTGAAAAAGTGAAGGTGAGTTTGGTAAACACCTACATATTTGGAATTAGTATTGCATCATTTTTGATGCTTACTTGTGTTTGATGAGTGTGGAACTGTGTGTAAATAAAATTAAACTCATTTCCTTGTATAGTGCAATAGGTAAATAAAAGAATTCTTGTGAACCATGATTTCATTGCTTTGTTGTCATTTTCTATTATCATTTGTAGGTGATAGGTTCTCACCAAATGATTGTTATATTTAGGTGAAAGTTACCAATAACATACCTTGTAATCAAGAACTTATTTCAATTAGTTGAAACTATAAAGAACATTTGTTTATTACACTTTTTGTTTGATAATAAAACAATTTCACATTGTAATTCAATGTGAAAATGTAGTATTCTGTAATAGTTCACTTTGCATTATACTTAGTAGCATAATATATTACACCTGTGTGGAATTGAGGCGGCCTGCTTGTAATGTTATAAATGAATGGAACTTTTGGTTTATGCCTGCCTAAACTGCTGAACATATTTTAAATAATTTGGTAAGACTTCATACTGAAAGGCAACACTTGCCTCTGTATCAAAATATATAGATATGTTTAAAACAAACAACTTGAATTTAGATACATATTAAAATTGAATAATGCACTCTAACAAAATCATGTACATAAATGTATGTACATGATTTTGTTAGAGTGCATTATTGCTGTATTTGTATTATACAGCACATTTTTATCTACTTTAAGATTTTAATATTTAGTTTTTCTTTATAGTTGCAAATATGGGACACAGCTGGTCAAGAGAGGTTTCGCTCAATCACACAGAGCTACTACAGGTCTGCCCATGCTCTCATACTGGTGTATGATATATCTTGCCAGCCAACATTTGATTGTCTACCAGACTGGCTTCGGGAAATCGAGGAGTATGCCAACAATAAGGTTCTTAGGATATTAGTTGGTAAGTACATGAATTCAAAATACCAATAACAATACCCATTCAATTTTTTGCCCTTGGCTCCTGGGTTGAATCTCTATTATAGCCAGCTGGGAATAGAATGTGTAAATTATGGCTTTTTTAACAGTATTTCTATGCAGTATTTGAGCAAAAAAATATGAAAACAATATTAAAAATCGGTAGTATCCCTTTTAATATTTCTTTTGTTTATCTCACATTTACAAATACATCATTTATTGGTTGATAGTAATCATAGTATTAAAATCTATTTTTTTGCGCTGATGGTCCTATGGATTTCTTCTCATGAAAACCCATAGAATACCAATCCAGTTTACTTAAATAACAAGCTCAGGAAGCCAGGTTTTTAATGAAGCATTTCTTTATTAGGATTAGTTTTTATACCTAAATGAAAAACTAAAAAATATTGCCACTATTTTGGAGTGGATATAATAATAATAATAATAAAGCCTTTATTTCCGAATTTTACATTCTTTCTTTCTACTAATTAAACACCATAGCACTAATCATAATAAGTCTCTAAGTTCGGTGTGCCTTACGGCATAGGCCTCCTCCAACATCTTCCACTGTTTTCTGTCTGTTGCAATTCTTAGCCAAAGGGGACCTAGAGTCAACTTTAGATCATCCTCCCATCTTCTCATTTTGCGACCTCGGCTCCTTGACCCGTCTCTAGGATACCAGACTGTTACCTGTTTGCTCCATTTTTCATGTTTGCAACGGAGCATATGCCCGGTCCATCTCCATTTTAGTTGTACGATATGTGTTAGGATGTCCATTAATTTAGTTTTGCATCTGATATCTACATTCCTGACTCTATCTTTTAATTTTAGTCCCAGTATGCTCCTTTCCATGGCTCGTTGACATTTCGCAAGTTTCTCCCTTTGATTTTTTGTCAAAGCCCAGGTTTCACAGCCGTATGTAATGCAAGGAAGAATGCATGTATCAAAAGTTTTTTTCTTGATCTTGATGCCAAGTTCTTTGCTTTTCATTATTTCTTTCAAAGCCCAAATTTTTTTCCACCCGGTAGCAATTCTTTTATCGATTTCCTTGGACATTTGGTCACTTGGAGATATGATCTGGCCCAGATATACATATTCCTCAACATATTCAAGTTTTTGTCCGTTGACACTTATGTCTACAGCTGTTGCATTTGTCATCATTTTTGTTTTGCTTGAGTTCATTTCTAAACCTAATTCTCGGCTTCTGTCTGCTAGCATTTGTATCATGGATTCCAGTAGTCTTGGGTTCTCCTCCAGTATGACCAGGTCATCAGCGAATCTGAGATGGTTTAGTCGCGATCCGTTAATGTTTAGCCCTAAATGCTTCCAATCCAATTTTCTAAACATTTGTTCTAGTACTGCTGAAAATAACTTTGGTGAGAGAGGGTCACCTTGCCTGACTCCCCTGTCGATCGGAAAAGTGTCCCCCAGAGATTCCAACTTGATGCTAGCTTTACTCTCGCTGTAGATATTTCTGATGACATTTACGTAAGCATACTGTACTCCCTGCTCCATGAGACTTTGCCATACAAACCTATGTTTAAGGCTGTCGAAGGCTTTTGAATAATCTATGAAGGCTAGATAGATAGGTTTGTTGTACTCGTTGTATTTTTGTAAAAGCTGTTTGATGGTATGTATATGGTCGATTGTGCTAAAGTTTTTCCTGAACCCTGCCTGTTCCACGGGTTGGTTTTCGTCAAGAGTGTTCGATATTCTGTTCAGTATCACTTTCGCAAAAACCTTATACACATTTGAGATGAGAGATATGGGTCTGTAATTTCCAATATCCTCCTTTGAACCTTTCTTATATAGAAGTATAATGTGTGATTCTGCCCATTGGCTTGGGATATTGCCAGTAAATAGTATCTCATTGAACATCTTTGTTAGTATCGGACTTAACTCGTTGACTGTTCCTCGCATCAGTTCATTTGGAATTCTATCAGGGCCAGGAGATTTTTCCATCTTTTGACTATTTATAGCTTTTACTACTTCTGATTTTAGTATTTCTGGTACTTCTGCGGTATTTTTTATTGCGTTTTCCAGTCTAGGTTCTCTATTGGGTGACTCTATATTAGGCTGAATAGAATATAACCGGCGATAGTAGTCTGTTGCAATGTTTAGAATCGTACTGCGTGTTGAGGTTAGTCTATGTTTGTCTCTTAATTTTGGTATCCATTCTTTTCCCTTTTCTCGGAGTTCCTTGAGAGCTTTGCGTGTGCCTCCCGTTGTGATAATATGTTTTTCTAGGGTTTTGATTCTTCTATTTTTCCTGTCTTTCCTCATGTTTAAACGAATGCATTTGCTTAAGTGCGAAATATCTTTAATGTTTTCTTCCTTCTTCTTTTTTGCTATTAAATTCCTTCTATCTTCAATTAATTTTAGAGTTTCTTGGCTTAGATGGGATCCTTTGTTCTTTTCTGTTCTTGTTTTTATCTGTTCTTGGAGCTTATTTTCTACTCTGGCATATTTTTCATTTAGTTTCTTGTTGGAAGTAACAATTTCCATCAGGTTCTCCGTAGAATCTTCTGGAACCTTCACATTGCTGAGCGTTTGTATGTGGTTAGCTTGAAATGCTTTCGGCCTAGGTTTCCTTGGAGTCTGCTCAGAAAGACAACATCGTACCATACGATGGTTAGTATTGAAGTTCAGGTATTGTATTACACTCGTGTCACTGAACAGTCTTGTTTTGTTAGACAGGATGTAGTCTATCTCGTTTTTAACCTTTCCATCTGGAGATATCCAAGTCCATTTAGATTTTTGTTTTTAGCGGAATATGGAGTTTAGCAGCGTTAAGTTATGTTCGAGCAGGAATTCTACTAGTTTTTTACCATTATTGCTTCGTTTGCCTTTTTTGGGTCCTTTCTTCTATTCCTTCACCCAGTCTCCGCATCTCGCTTATACCCAGGATGTCCCATTTAATATTTTCGACGGCCAACTCTAGCTCTTGTAAGCTTTCTGGTGTTCTCAGCGTTCGTGTGTTCAACGTACATAAATATAGATTATATTCATTTCGATTCTGTTTTGTTTTATTTGTTGGAGGGTAGCGGTCTTCTTCCCCCACGGTGACCAGCCGGCTTGGGGTGTGTTTTTCCGTTGTTTGTTTTGATAAAGTTGTGGAGTGGATATACTAAATTAGAAATAATGATGCATCGACTGACATTATCATAATTATATATAAGAGAAAGTAAATACTTCACCTTGCTAGGCCTTGTGTCCATGACTGCAGTGTAATTGGGGACATGACCTTATATGGGAACTTGTTAACTTCATTGATTTATTTGACCCTAATTCCAGCACCAAAGCTGGTGCTATTCAATGCCAGGGGTGATATACAGGTTAAGGACAACTGGCATTTAAAAACTTGTTCCCATTGTATATGTTAATAAGACGGAAGTTATGGTTTTTAAATATGGAAAAGGTCCGGATGTATTACTGCCAATTAACTTGTGTGGCACTAAACTTAATAGTTAAAAAGTTTAAATATCTTGGGCATCTACTATTAGAAAATTTAGCAGACGACAAAGATTTGGAAAGGCAAAGACGCGGTATAGCCTGCAGAAGTAATATGGTAGCTAGACGCTTCCATCATTGCTCAAATCTGGTCAAACTTTGTTCAGCATCAGTCAACTTTGGTACAAGTATACATACAGTGCTTACAACACTCTTGTGTACAATACAATAACGCTTTCCAGATTATGCTCAACTTGCCCTGGCGGTGTAGCGCGTCTGGCATGATTGCTGAGAACAGAGTGGATGATTTTTTCGCGCTTCTGAGAAAGCTCAAGGCGTTTTTCAATACGAGAGTAGGCACTTCTAAAAATGATTTTGTCGCAACTGTGTTTTATCACATGTACATGCAGAGAGAGATGCCACATATCTAGAGACTGTATGTTGTTGTTAATTGATGTTTCATTCTATGTTTATTAATTTTTATAATAATTGTGTAGTTAATATGGGTTGATTGCCTGAAATAAATAAATATTATTACTATTATTATGCCAATTCCTGTTTAAATATTTATAAGAACTATATAGAAAATTATTTCTATACCCTCCACAGTGGCACTGTAATTATTTTATTGACTAATTGATAGGTATTTTATTCTATAAGGATAGTTTTTTACAGTTTCTTTGCTATATATGCATTTATAGAATCTTTATTGCTGTTTATTCTCAATATCTAATATATTTAGGAAACAAAAATATTGAATAGCTTTAAAGGTCAAATACTAAATGATAATTATAAATTTATTTGGTATTTCCTGTATAAAATAAAAGAACAATACCTTTGTGCTAGTTTTAACACACTATTGTTTTGGCTTTTCAGAATTTGGTCATTAATGCTAAACTACTTTAGAATTACCTAGGTAACAATTGCATCAGTTGTCTGTTATGGGCAGCACATCAAATATCATTATATACAGTTGATGCAGTAATTATCCCGCTCTAGCACCAATTTTTTGCCTCACACAAGTTACATAAATATTTTGATTTGATGAATATACTATTATAATATTATATCAAAAGAAAATTATAGGTTTACTATAATCTATTTTTGTTAGGTCACGTAATAAGAGTTTTGTCTTTCTTTCGATATTTTCTCTCTAAAATATCATGACAATTGTCATGTTTACAGGTAACAAAACGGATAGAGAAGACAGGGAAATACCGAGGCATATTGGCGAGGACTTTGCGCAACGACACGGCATGTACTTTCTCGAAACATCAGCCAAGGAGGCCGAAAATGTGGAGCGGTTGTTTATGGAGATTGCTGTTGAATTGATGGAGGTAAAACTTTAAATTTATACGAGATATCAGGGTTCAGATAATAAACTTCTGAGTTCCTTACTGCAAGTGGACTGAGGAATATCACATAGTTGATAACTGTCAGATAATTAGTGAATTTGAATAGCAATAGCAAAATCGACTGAATCGAAACTAACAAAAAATAATGTTATTACCCAACCATTTCGTCATAATAACTAGGTACCTACCTAATTAAAGAAAATGGTTTTCCATATGTTTTTTTTTCCCTCGTCGTAATAAATTTGTTGTTTTTTTTTCGAATACGGTAATTGTGTATTTTGTTATTAATTTCATCCAAATAAACAGAATGAATAATTATGTAACTCTGCTGTAGTTTTGGCATGAACATTTATGGCTACCCGTTTTCCGATAAACCACCGATTTATCAGTGGGAGTGTATCTATAGTATTTTGTGTATGAGAGAATTTGTGTTTGTCAATGCAGTCACCATACATATATGAAAATATCTGACTGTGGAACAATGTTCTATTACCAAAAAAAGGACGAAAGTAAAACACACAGTTGTTATCCGTAGAAAAAAAAAACTGTATTAAAAAAAACGCTGCCGCAGTAAAAAAATGACGCGCAACTTAATTTGGCAGTTGTTTTAACGTCCCTGACACTAATTTCCGTTAACGCAAAATATAGCCGTGAAGAATAAATATTTAACAATGGATTCTTATTTCTGCTATTTCTAATGATTTAAAACGACTGATAAATTACATCAGTCCAACTATGCATAGGCATTAAGTCGTAATGACAAACGTTGGTAAATTATTTGACAAATATTGTCGCAGCTGCACATATGTTAGCAAAGAATAATATATATCTGCATTGTTCTCAAAAACATCTCTTTTATAAAAACAAAGATAATTTTCATAACATAGACATCTTACAACTGTCACTCATTAATATTTGACTTGTTCCATCGATATAACAACATTACACGTACATGTAATCATTTACTGAAATTAGGATGAGTTTCAGGAAATTTGAGCACTATAAACTAGATCTTATTTATTCAGGTATATAATTGACTTTCCATGTAGAGATAACTATGAATCTGATATCTTAGCCTGCTCAGATATAATTGAAGCCACAAGCCGGGACGTAATTTCCTTCAACTTTTTACTCTTCTAATATAAATTATTTATTTTTCAGCAAGCTAAATGCAAGGAGTTGCCGAAGTACGATGGCAGCTTAGGACCGATCAACGGCAAGACGACGTCGGTAGGCGATAGTTCATGTTGTCTACGCTCGTAACTTAACGAATTTATCTCATTGATATTACTAGATGTAAATGTGCTGCGGTGTTCTTGCAAATAAGATTTTTTTTACGATAGTTTGTATAGTAGGCAGCTGCGTTTGGTAAGGGACATCGACAAGTGATTGCAATTCAAAATTTATTTTAATTTAAAGGTACTTATTTATTCTTTTCGTATTCTCAGTGTTTGGCCCTTCATTCAATGTGTTTGAAATTAAAATGTAACTCCTTAAATTACGGACCTTAAAAATGGCGTTTCTCGTCCAACACATTTCTCGATCAGGGGTCAATAATTGTAAGTGCTTTAAATTATTCCATATTATTATAAGTTTTACACAAGGTGTTTTATATCTTATATCTAAGTCGTGTTACCAATGCTTAGGACACTGAAAAGGAAAGGAATTGATCATTGTTGTTATTTTTTTATAGATTTTATTTAATTTGTTTTTTTTTTTAATAGTCGTTTTTTTCTGTAGTCTTGCCAACGAACGATGGACTGATAGAAATTTTTATTTGTATATTTTGGTTTATTATAGATTTTATATATTTTCAACAACACCGCATCACACGTATCGTGTATTTTGTAGAACGGAGGTCATTCCAATCGCTTTTGAGTGCTGTGGCGTTGTCACAATGTCATGACAGTTGTCATTATTTTATCATAACATAATCGTCATTGGTCAGTCACTGATTCGTGTCAATTCGTAGATGTAGTGTGTTGGTACCGTTATTATTATTATGCATATCAAGTGTTAATTCTATTTATAGTGTAAAATTGAGACCAAACATAGGTTTACTCGTTGCACTGTACATAAACTCATAACGTTAAATGATCTACAGCGAAGGGTAGTGAAATCATGGCAAAAATTTTGAATAACCACTTAAATATGTAACCAGCCATTAAGTAATCTGTTTACTTATTTTCTAAACAAATACATAAAAAAACAACTTAAAAAGTTGCAGTCGTCGATCATACCCGACTAAAAACTACCTAATAAAAAAAAAGAAACAGTTTATAGTGATGTGCATAAATCTGAATATAGAACTTAGGCGATTAAAATCGATACATATCGACTACTAATCACTTCAATGTAATTACAATCTCGTCTTCGTGTACGTAGAAATGGCGTGAGGTTAATTGGGTTTTATTAAAGATCGTTGTAATCATGTACTGATGTAATTAGCTGGTGCTAATTACACGTTGTAAATCAATTATTTGTCAAGATTGTCTCTCGTCTTCGCTGGTTACATCAAAACAGTCATGACATTGTCTCAATGTATTGAAGTTATACAATTTTGCTATTTGCAAATTTTCGTTGTTATTAGGAACGTTAGTGTAGGTATACTTACTCTGGATGTTATGAAAAATGCTTTAAAATATACTTACGACTTGATTTTAATACACTTTGTTATTCTAAAATACAGGACATGTTATATTATATTTATCTACTTTGGGATAGGTATTGTGCGTTATTGATTTCTCAAAAACAACGATTTTTGTAATTCTCTACATTGTGTATAGTTTTACATTTGAGCTTCTGTTATACATTTGTTTTAGGCGAATAAAAAAAAACTGTTTATTTATACGCAATAAATAAACTGAGTCAAAATGTCTACACTTGATGTAGACTAGACACTAGAATTATTAGTTTTCTCTCAGTTAAGAAATAGCAGTATTTAAGATTTACTTTACTTTATTTCCAGTATTAGATACAACTTTTAAAACATTTTTATACATAACTTCAGAGTTTATTAGATCGCCTCTCGGAATGGTTAACTAGATAGTGTAGATTAATCTTACTGAAATACTATTTTGTAGACAATTGACTAAACTTTAGCGTACACTAATTATATTATTAAAACTAGAACTGATAAGTAACTGCAAGAATTACAGGACCGGAGACTGGTTTACAGGACAATATGCATGTCCAGTGGCGTAGGATGAGTTTTTGCCGCCCGGGGCAGACCAGTAATTTGCCGCCCCTTATTTTAGCTTATTAGTTATTACTGCTAGAAAAAACTTTTCCAAAATTTGCACGGGGCCATGGCCCTCGCAGCACCCCCCACGCTACGCCACTATGCATGACACATGTTCTGAAGTTAGGCAAATAAAAATATGGATAGGTCTATACCTATTCTAGGTCTAGTATCTCTATAGATATCGCAAACTAAATATCTACATTACATCGACATAATATAAAGTGTTAAAAAATAGCTAGCATGCCATTTAATGTTCCATGCGACATGTGTCATAACTATAACTTCGATCATACAGGTTATTTATATACATTTAAAATACGGCTTTGGAAAAAAACTAACAATCCCGCTAGGGAAGATGTAATGTGTAATTAATTTAAAAAATTTGGGTTGGGGAACTATAACCTCCTTCTTGGTTTGTATACCCTTTCATATAAATTTAAAGTTAAAATCACCGTTTATTTTTTCAATTGTCCTCATGATTTCCATTTTAGTGCGTGATTATATTTACGCCACTTAGCACCCGAACACAAACACACAAACTTAGCTGACCCGAGTTTGCTATGTTATCTGTTTACCATTTTCTGTGTCATATGAGGATTTTTAACAGTGGCGATTACTACACCGACAAGAGCAGAGCTCTTAAATTATTATATTATAGTGAGGATTTTTGTTCTTTGTCTTTATATGGATGTGGTTACTCAAACGGTGCCAAAACTGCTTAGGAAATTTCAGGGACTCTATGCATAAACTTAAAATATTGTACTAGAATAAGATGTGGGACATTTTCAAAGCAGATTGTATTTTTTTGTAATGGTACACTAAATGGAATTGCGAAGCTTTTATCGGGTCAGCGGGGATATTGCGTGTCAAGAACCGTACAGCTGCTATGGATATCATAATAGGAAATGGGATGTTAAATAATGGCAATGTTTAATAATCACTGTCAGGTCTTTTTTCCGCAATAATGGATTTAATAAGTTGGTCTCTATATTTAAATATTAAAGAGTTCTAAAAAGATATTATGTTGTAAAGAATGAAGTACATGTTGGTACACATTAGTAGCAACAATTTTTGTTACATAAATACTTATACCAAGATCAATCTTTAAAGTAATGGTGGGTACTATAATGTTAATTTTGATTTACTCTTAAAAAAAAGTATTGGCATATTTTATGATTGTATTGAAGCAATATTGCTTGGTTAAAAACAATTATGTTCTCCTTTTAAATTTTGCTACTTAATTAAGCTACATAATAGTGTTTTAGTATAATATTAATTTTAATTTAGCTTTAAAAAATAATATTTATTATTTTCTTGTTGTAAGTGCATATTTTGGAATTATATATGTTAATATTTTTTTACTAAACATCACACTAACTGTATAATGCACTATCATGTGAATTGTTTATAATATTTTTGAATTAATAGTTAAATATTTCATGTTGTTTGTAATTTTGTGCAATATAAAGTTTATTTCGTCGGCCACACTTGCCTAGTTGAAAATGCTGTTTTAGCACTACATATATTTTAAAAGAATGTTATAAATTGCGTACTTTTTATGCTTTTTTATAATGTTGAATGTCTGACACATTCAACATTATAAAAAAGCATACAATTTTAAAGTAAGTTTGTGGCTGATCTCAATATTATTGGATCTGAGGTGTCTAATTTATTAAAGTGTTCCCCCATATTACATTACATTGATTATAATAATTATTACATTGAAATTAATCCTCACCAAAGAAATTGAATTATTGTAATACTCGGATTATAATAAATGATCACTTTGGATATAATTTGTTATTTTATTTTCCTCTATGTATAGTGGCAGTTCACAGCCTGCAGCCCATCCGCGATTTCGCCTGATTAAAATTCTTCTCAATATTTATCTGTATGTAGTCTAGTGCATGAGAATCAGGGAATCCCGGGGATAGTAGCCAGGTAGCCTGTATATAATTAGATCTAAATGTTTAGGTGGGCAACATCCAGCTCAGCCCAATTCAGCTTATGTCTATAGAAAACAACTATTTTGTATGGAGATGCAAATGCGTCACTTCAGCTTACCGTTGCTAAGCGTCCCATATAAAGTCATTATTTTCTATGGACATTAACCTGATTATGTGCGAGTAGCTTAAGCATTTAGTCATCCCTCCGGATATCATACGGATACGAAAATCGCTAACCGGTAGTCAGAATTCCGGATTCCCTGATAATGTCAGTTAAGCCTGAAGATTATATATTAATAGTATTGCTAAAATTTAATAATTGCGTTTCAGAGGTCAGTTGAAAGTGGCTTCGTAACATACTGATGTGCAGCCGATACTGCGTACACTTGAAAGTAGAAACAGGTGCGGTGGCGGTAGTAGGGAAAGGGTTCATTAGAAGGATAAATGTTAATCTCACCAAAAACGTTTTCATGTAAAATAACACCAAGACTCGCACTGTTAAAACGTTATCAGATCTCATGTAGGGCCCAGCTTCTGACTCTACACGCCGTATCTCTACAAACCCTAACTACACAAACTCTACACCTTAGTCAAAATATATTGCAAATAATGCCCTATTGAAATCAACTGAGAATTTCGTTTATCTGGTTTATACCAAACCCAAGATAAGAGGGTTCAAAGAAACGAAGAAACGCTTCTAGAAAAGGTATGTATGTAGTGTTCTTCCGCTTCGCTTTGCTCGTCTTGGCGGGGCCACTACCGTGCCCCCAGATGTGTGTGTAAGGTTGTGGATATACGAGAAACGAATATAATACGGGTACTTAAATATATTTTTTTTTACTGTATGCGGCACCTATTCAAAATACTTAGTGAAATATTTTTCTGCGCAAACTGGAATGCATTACAAATAGTGTTGTATGGAATAATAAAAAAACAAAAATTAGAATAGTAGAGTCAATTAATAAATAACGTCAAATATGATAAATAATTAAAATAATGTAACGTTTAATTATTCAAGTTTTAATAATAATGATTGAGTCGCTAACCCAGGTGCGTGTAAAACAAAATGTGACTCGATTATTAATCGAGTATCTCTTACCTGTTTATATGTCATCGGATGACATCGACTACAGCGTTCGGAACCGTACGATAATTATCGTACACATACGATAATTTTGTGCCTATGTACGATGTACGATAGCATATTATTATCGTACGCAGATTGTACGATAATTTCTATCATGATGCAAAATTTGAGAATTTATATTATTTCACTCATGCGTTGATAGTCTAAATCGCAGTAGCATGATTTTATTTTGTCCAATAAAATCTTGGGAAAATACCGGGAAATACAAGTTCTCTATTCCTATTGGTCCTTACGATCCGCTCTACTAAGTTTCACCACTGCCGATACTGTAACTTTATCCAGCGCCTGCTGTACGGGCTTTCTTATTGGTTAGTATAGCATCTACCAATGCGAACAAGAGAATATAAGTTCGATATTTCGATTATGTTCACACTTCATATGTATCGCATATTTATATTTTTAAAAACTATATTAAAATATAAAAATTATATTTTCTGTTTTTATGAATATAAGTGTATATTGATATATAAAAGAAATTCTTTCATTTTTTATTTCACTACCTATTCATATCCATTTCTTCTTTATAAATACAAAATTTTGCCGTGTTTCATACCCAACTTGCATGGGAACAGTGAAATTTTGTCTGAGTGAATTTTAAGCTTGGCGCGTTTATTGAACTTAAAGTGGAAAGGGAATCAGTTCAGGTCTGTACCACGTGTAAAACATTTGGGTTTCAGTGTTCTGTTGATTTGACAGCGGTGGTTTAAAAAAGATAAACTATAGAGTACTTGCATGCATATCAATATTACAATTTATATGATTTATTTATCTATAATAGACATTATCCTAAAAAATACGATAATTTCGATCCATGTACGATAATTTTACGCCCCTGGCGCCCCCTGGTACGATAGTCAGTCCACATCAAGTTGCTAACGCTGATCGACTATCATGTTTATATTATTTATCGATCCGCTCTATCTAATGTCGCTTTGAAATGGCCGACATTTAGGGGGAGTGTCTAGCGGAAATCGAATTTCTGAGTAATTTTTACCAGATAAGGTGAGTAATTGAATATAAATTTTAATTGTAATGTATACCTATACGATGTATAACAATAGTGCATAGTAAAACTCAGTTCCAATATTAGTTTATTACGTTTCCGGTGCGACAGCCGGCCGAGTTATTCAAAACAAAAGGTGTTTTTACGGTATTTTGTATTTTTCCATTGTGGTATATTGGTGTTTAGTTACAACTTAGTGATTTATGTAAACAAATAATTAGTGCCCAGCATAAAGTATCGATTTTCAGTTACAATTCCTCCTATGGCGTTGGCACAAAGAAGTACTGTATCTATTTATGTAGCCTGATTTTGTCTAATTAGAAATGCAATTAGTGTATGTGTAATGTTTATTATTAGTTTAAGAGTACCGTAACGTAGTGCACTAACCGTTTTCGGTAAAGTTTTTTTAGGAAAATAAGTTATCAAAATTGTTTCAGAGTAAGACACCTCCACATACATTCCAAATTTAAAAGACTGAAAAACTTTATTTAAGTAAAGTGGATAAACATGGCTTGGCGTTTCAAAGCCTCTAAGTATAAGAATGCGGCACCAATTGTGCCCAAACCAGAGGCATGTATTAGAGACATCTGCGTTGGATCATACCAGACTTATGGGAATAACATTTGTGCGTCTGCTGCCTTCATGGCCTTTAACTGGGAGCATGTTGGGTCCAGCATGGCAGTGCTGCCACTGGATGACTGCGGAAGGAAGAGTAAGACAATGCCATTGCTTCATGCACACTCAGACACTATAACGGACATGGAGTTTTCTCCATTCCATGATGGATTGCTACTGACAGGATCACAAGATTCCTTGGTAAGTGCTTGTGTTATTCAAGTTTTCTCTTGCTTTGCAGATATGTATATTATCAAATTAAGTACCTATGGTTACTGTACATTATCTATCTTATTATTATATAACCAAAACTTGCATTTCCACACATACCACACTATGCTTTGTATAAAATAATGATGTTCAGCATCATCTTGATAGACTGGATGCGTAAAAGCGTTGGGAAGTCATTAGGACTATCATGACTCATGTCATGTGGGTGATGTTGGAAGTATTGAATTAAGGAACAGTACTTTGAGTGGGTAAACTATGAGATAGTCATCCAAATATGTAACCTAGCTATATAAAACATTGTAAAATCAACACATTATTCCCAAAATATCAAAGCAGACTTCAAAATACATCTTTACATGAATTGAAACATTTGAAAATATAAAAAAAAAACAATAGAAAACATTTTATCTTGTGTCTATGCTTACCTTAAGGTATAGTGTAAACCAAAAAACTTAAAAACAAACAAAATATTATTAAAATAGGCTTTAAAACACTCCAATGCATTGATATATTTGAAGTACATGTTTTTATAATCACACAAAATTTACATAGTAATTGTGAATGGGGTGAAATGTAATTAATGCCTATGCCATGTTTTAATTTAGGTACATTATCTGAATTATAAATTAAGATAGAAATTTGGCTCTAGATGGTACATTGCACTGTGTATGCACACATTAACATAGACCTCTTTAGTCACTCAAGTGTTGAAACTAGATTTTGACTTTCCACTGGCAATATTTTAGCTGTTATTACTTGAGATTTCTTATGTGTGTAAACTATACTATGATATATTATGACCATTACTTACGAAGTGGGTAAGCTGAATAAGTTAGTTTCTTTTTGTTAGTAAACCAAATATCTTACTTGAAGTGGTTTTCAAGACATTTCTAATGATGGCATATTGTGTTTTGTCTCTTACTATTGTCTGATGTAAACTATCTGAACACACTAGTATTGTATATGTATAGCGCTCTTTCAGGCTCTATTGTTATATTTATATGACATATCAACGTAAAAATAATTGGCGCTAGTCTTAGCCTCATGTAGTCATTTGAGATAGCCAATAACAAAATCATTAGAAATTATATACCTTCCAATGCTGGGCTTTCTTAATTATGCTAAAACATAAAATTTTCCCCAATTGTTGAGTTTTATACAAAGTGTTAGTTTAGTTTTGTTGTCTACATTGAATAAATAAATAAATTCATTGCACACTGACTGCACAAAAGTTTATCTATGTAAAAAAATGTAATAATACACAAATAGATAAAATATCGCACTTATCATATGGAAATTGAACCACTTGACTAGAGAAAACATTTGTTGTCGTGATATTTCACTTGACTGACTGCATAGTTCTATGATTATAACAACTGATGCACCTAAAAATAACTCGCTGTGCTCTATGACTTTGATCTATATCATAGGTGCATTTACCATTATCAATTTACACAATTGCAAAAGCTTTCCCTGGGAATTAAACTATCTCCATATCTATCTAAATCTGTTTAGTGGTTAAAGAGTTAAGAGGCAACAAACAGACCGTCATACTTTCGCTTTTATAATATTAGTATGGATTCAAAACTTGAATGCCAGAAGCCGCAAGCTGTACAAGAACACTACACAATTATCTTATTGTTTGTATAATCAAACAATAAGATAATTCGATTTTAGCATTAGACTTTGATTTCTATATGCGGTGTATGGTTCATTGGTATATTTTAGATCTCAAACCTACAACTGCATTCAACATGGGAATTGAATACAGGACCTCGTGCTCTGCATACGTGCTTGCCATCACTAGACCAAAACACATATTAATTACATTACATTATCAAAATATAAGTTATTTTGTTTTATACCATTAGAGATAATAATAATGTATGTCTCTCAAAGGTTCTTACAAAAGGTCATAATAGATGATCCTATGTAATTATGTGTATTTGTAAATTAAATGCTATCACTTTATCCTTACTATAATACAAAATAATGAGTCATTCAACATGCTTATGATTGTTTACTTAACATGAACAGGAAAACAGAATGTTATTTGTCGTTATTATAGGTGTGTAAGTGTTAAGCAGATATCTATTTGTTTAATAATTAATTAGTGCATAGTTTTAAACCATGAATATACACTAGTGCATAGTTTTAAACCATGAATATACACTATTGACCCAGCTTCGTGCGGGTGGCGCTGAGTAAATACGGGGCCTAGCAGCAGGGTATTACTTTTTTTTAGAGGCAGCATCCTCCGCTGGCATTACTTACCTTACTTACCAATTTATTATAAAGTACTCATCATAATCAGCCAGAACATTTATCTTTAGAACAATTAAGATCTAAATGTTATTCAACTAATTGTTTATACTTACTAGAAACGAAAGTTGTTTTCTTTTATACGGATATTGAGAGTTGCCAGTTTAACACTCGCTGACCGTCATCAACATATAAACCATTAGGCGTGCATTGCTGGGCATAGGTCTCCCCCAAGGGTCGCCATGACGACCGGCCCTGCGCCACCAGCATCCAGCGAATTCCTGCGATCTTTACCAGGTCATCTGTCCACCTTGCCGAGGTCTACTGACTGGTCGCTGACTTAATCACTATACTTCTTGTCCTTTAGGTGAAAATATGGCATATCCCGCCGGAAGGTTTGAAGGAGTCGCTCTCCACTCCGCAATGCACATTGTACCAGAAACAGCGTCGCGTTGAAAATGTTGGCTTCCACCCTGTAGCTGACGGCCTGATCCATGTCGCGTCTGGCCATGAACTCGCTCTATGGGACCTTACCAAGCAAACGGAAGCTTTTGGTAAGACATTATATTGGAATTTCATTCTTAAATCTCTACCTAAACTTAAAACAGTCGAGCAATGTGTTGGGATCATATTTGCGAATGAATTATTCAATGTCGGATTAAATAAAATAAAAAACATTTGTTCCATAAACTTGTCAAAATGCAACAGAAACATGGGTATCCTAACCTAGCTCTAAGGGTCAGGGTTTCATAACCAATTGTAATTTTTATTGTAGTATTTAGTTATTTTCATCAACCCATTAACGTCCCACTGCTGGGCACGGGTCTCCTCTCATTTGAGAGAGATTAGGCTATAGTCGACCACGCTAGCCTACTGCGGGATGGCAGACTTCACATGCCATCAAGACAAATCTCTCAAGCATGCAGGTTTCCTCACGACGTTTTCCTTCACCATTTGAGCAATAAATACGCACATAACTTCCGAAAAGTTAGTGGTGCGTGCCTGGGGTTCGAACTCGAGACCTTTGACGTCTCAGTCCACTGGTGACACCGCTAGGCTACCACAGCTCTTCAGTATTTAGTAGCAGGGTCGAACAAGCCGATCTTGTGTTTAGCTGATCATGGGAGTCAAAACTCAAAACTAACTTAAACAATCTTCCACAGTAAACAGAGATCACGGCGATGTAATACAATCTACATCATGGAAGAAAGATGGCAAACTCCTTGCTACCTCGTGCAAAGACAAGAAGGTCCGTATCATCGACCCTAGAGCCTCTGAAGCGGTGGTGGACATCGCTAACAGCCACCAGAATATCAAGGACAGCAGGATTGTCTGGCTTGGCGATCAGGATAGGATATTGACTACTGGTAAGGCGGCTAAGATATATTTATTTTGCACTATAAGATTAAAATTAGCAATATGTTATCATTATTATTATGCATGATATATAAAGAAGTGAAGATACATAAACATCGCGATTTAGCGATTCATCGAAAAGACCACATGTTTGTCTTATCGATAAATCGCTAAATTGCGATGTTTATCAGAAAAACTAGGATATTAAAGTGAAAGCTCCACGCTAGCCCGCAAAATTCAAATTTTCGTACGTTTTTTGCAATTTGCCGGTCATTGTCAGACTGAACATTAAACAAATATGATTCTCGCCTGTAATAGGTATTTAGTTACAGAATTATAATAATTAATATCATCAATACAACCCTCACAGTGCATACAATTGGATTGAATGACTTTTTCATGAAATAGACAATCAATACAGTTATATGCACTTTGAGGGCCGTTTTATTGGTTTAAATTATTATAATTATAGCGTGGAGCTTCTACCTTAATAATGAATATCTACTTACACTACAGCATAATAAGAATAAACACAGTAAGCATTCCAAAATTGTAGTGAAAAAAAAATTCCTTGCTTTTACACACATATAAATATCCATTATCATCAAATTTACACAAATGTCAAGCTTGAACTAATTTCTCATAAACATACTCCGTTATTTATATCCATTTGTCATGCAAATTGTAATTTATACAAGGTCAATTTTATTTAGGTAGATAGATTCTAGTATAATTTATATTGGATACTAGATATCGCATTATTAACCCTGTTATTGTCCTACTAGTGAGCAAATCAAATCAAATCAAATCATTTATTTCAATTAGACCAATACAGGCACTTTTGAATAGTCGAATTAAATTGAATTTAGTTGCACGGTTCCAAAAGGTAGGTCTTATGGAGAAGAACGGGCAAGAAACTCCATAGATACTCTTTTTAAATTAAATACAAAATTGTTGGTTTTCTTTTACAATGCTTTGTGTATGTAATATCAATATGAGACTGGTGCAGTTCGATATGAAACGTATAATTTATGAAAATAAAAGAAATAAATAAAACCAATTTAGGTTGCCATAACATATATGAGCCGACCAGTCCCAACTGATAGCACCCGTTCACGAGCATGACGTGTGTATCGGCGTCTGTCTACTCAACCATGTTCTAGGGAATAAAAAGACCCGACACCCAACGCCACCACCAGCAGGACATTTGAGTAAGCATGACAAGCCCAGACTGCCCGGCAACCGGTAGCCATTTTCAATTATATAAAAAAAAAACAACATCAAAGCCAACATCAGTCTCATATTTTACAAGTTATTTTACTACTCAGTAACTATTATAGTATTTATAGTTAATATATAATAAATTAAATTAATAAATAATTTGCATGTCAATCAGTAAAGGTGTATAACTAAACATGTCAAATTGTATAAGTGTATAATTAAGCATGTCAAACTGTAAAAATGTATAAATACCTTTATGTAAAACAAAAGAAGTCAAACCACTAAATAAAAACAAAATATAAATAAAAGAATATATAATAATCATGAGGCTAGCAAACCTATGGAGCTGGACCAGCATTTTGCCAAACTTTTTTATCTACAAGATAATCTTCTAATTTGTAGTATGCTTTCTTGCATAGAGTAGACTTTACAATGGATTTGAATTTATTTTCCGGGAGGTTTAAAATGATTTCCGGAATCTTATTATAAAACCTAACACTATATCCCACAAAAGAGGTATGGACTTTAGCGAGACGAAGCTGTGGCTGCATTAATTTAGACTTATATCTAGTATTATAATTATGCAGTTCACATCTTTTCGTATGATGTGATATATTTTTTCTAACGTACATTATATTTTCAAATATATACTGACAGGGTACTGTCATAATATTTATTTCTTTAAAGAGTTCCCTGAGTGAATCACGACTACTTAGGTTATAAATGGCTCTTATTGCTCTTTTCTGCAGTACGAAGCACTGGTCTCCCCTAACTTGAGAAAGATCACGCTAGCCTAGTGCGGAGAATCTCTCAGGCATGTCATCCCCGAAGGGTTAGGCAGAGGTGTACTAATGTATACCCACATATCGCTGGTATGTTTAGGTCCCATGTGATGGGGGAGGGGGGCGAGCCTATTGTCATCAACCGAGGCCGAAAAAAAAATCAAAACTGAGCTGCTACTCAGTATTACATAGTAAAAAACCCAACAACATTTTGCTCTACATGGGATTCCAACCCAAGACTTCTTGCTTAGCAGTCGACTTACCACCATTACACGAACGAAGTATTAAAAATATCACATACAAATTACAATATCCATTATCAATATTTTTCCCAGGCTTCGACTCAGCCCGTCTCCGGCAAATAATGATCCGCGACATTCGTAACCTGTCGCAAACTCAGAAGACCTTGGAGCTGGACTGTTCCACCGGCATCCTCATGCCGCTCTTCGACCCTGACACCAACATGCTGTTCTTGGCCGGGAAGGGAGACACCACAATACTGTATTTGGAGCTCACTGATAGAGAACCATATCTTATTGAAGGGTTAAGGCATTCGGGTAAGTTTTATTGATATAATCTATTAAGGATATATTTGCAAAAAAATATTTTGCGGTGTAATTAACATCATTATTAAAATCTCATGATCCGCATCCGTTAATAAGATTATTATATGTATGTATACTTACGTAACGTTTTAATAAGATGACATAAAAATGCATTCAATTGGTCAAAATCATAAAAATGGTGTTTCCTATGTATTATAAGTATGTATTTACAAAAAAAAAATATATAAGTATTATATCCATTGTCTAGTACCCATAGTACAAGCTCTGCTTAGTTTGGGACTAGATGGTGCTGTGTCAAATGTCGCAGAATATTAAAAAAAAAAAAAAAAATGATTTGGTTGGGCCAGAATACTAAAGAGCATTTTGAAGTCAGTGCCAAAGTGCAGAATAGTTCATTGCTATTGTATTTACTGGATACCGACTTTCGTTACGAGTTTTGATGCGTTTTAATTTAGGTTTGTAGTATATAAGATAAGATTATGGAAGAATAACTCTATTTCCTACATTTCCTACGTCCTTTTTTCCGAAATCGGTTAAAAATACTTACTTTATTTACTAGGTGAACAGACGAAGGGTGCGTGCTTAGTACCGAAGCGAGCTCTGCGCGTGATGGAGGGAGAAGTAAACAGAGTGTTGCAACTTGCCGGCTCTTCTGTTGTGCCCATCATGTACCAAGTGCCGCGGAAGGTTTGTCAACAACACCTTGTCTTTATTTTTTGTAATTATTGGGGAGTTTTTAAGAAAGAAAGTAATAATTATAATAAGTAACATTTTAAATATGGTCGATTTGTGAATTACGTGTCCTGTGCGGGATACGATCGTTCAGTTAATTTTGTCCATATCGCATTAATGAAGTCCCCTAACGCGGGAGCAATTCGCAGCGGATCGAAAGCGCGCGAGAGGATTCGTGGTGAATAACCACGAATCTTCTCGCGCGCTTTCAGACTTAGCTTTACGGAAACCGCTTACCATCAGATGGCCCCGTAAGCTTGTTTTCCACCTGTGTAGTTTATAAAAAGATAATATTTGATATCTATTGTTTTTCTGGCAGAGTTACCGCGACTATCACGCAGATTTGTACCCTGACACGTCGGGTTCCGTCACATACCTCAGCGCCCCGATGTGGCTCGACAACCAAGACCACCCCGTGCCCAACATTTCTTTACATCCAGATGCCAATAATGGCACACAGGTATGTTCAATCTATGGTTAAAGTACTCTATGGTTTATATTAAGATGATGTGGTAGTTTAAGCCTGACAAATCCAATTTTATTTGGGTTTTTTTTAATTATTATCAGACAAATATTTATATATTATGGGCGTTGAGATGAGAAATCAGTCTTTGTCATGGAATAGTTTGAATTTATGGTTAAAATTGATTTACTATATTTTGCAAGGAATGTTAAAAATGTTTTTTTTTTTTTTCGATTATTTTAAATCGCTTTTGTATAAGAATATTGGGTCTTATGCTAAGTGCGCAGTACGAAATTTAAAGGTTGCGATTTTAAACGCAAATACAAATAAGTTAATAAAGTAATATACTAGAGTCCAGTACATTTGCGATCGTCATCCGCAACTTTTAAAATTCTTATTACGCGTTACCCCCTTGCGGCATTTTTTGCATGTGGTCATCATCAAAAAATATTAGCCTAAAAGGTAATCCGTAACCATTTTTACATACCAATATTTTTGATGGTGGGTTAGTACCCCCCCCATCCCCATTAAATTAGTACCACTCCCATTAGTTGTAGTCCTGGTCAAGATATTGAGTGGCGAATTTGGGTACCGAATCGTGATGTAACATAGATATTATGTATGTATAATATGTATTGCATTGAAATTCCGTTTCTACCTATTAATATTTTAACAACAATATTCAGACATCACCCTCCCTTTGGCGGTGCAGTTGGGTAAAAAACTTTGATGGGAAATACAAAACACTGTAGGACTTATCGCTGACCCCATAATTATGAAATTGAAGTAACTATAACCTATTGTAAAAAATCCTGCATGGACCATTTAATTTTTAGTTATATGATTTTTATTTTATATCATAAATGTAAAATCTGCGTTCTTTCTGTTATTTTTTGCGTATTTTTTCATTGGTTTACATGGAAAATTAACCCACAAAATTAATTGGTTGTTGTTTGTGTTGTGAATGAGTGGTTGCCAAGTTTGTTTCTGTAGTTATAGGTGAGTAATGTGAGACGCTTATTCAGTGAGAAATGGTGTTATTTTCAGTTTATTAGATATTTTATAGTGTGGTGCTTGTATTTTTTTTAACATGGGTATATAAGACTAACGTAAGTATTGCATTTTTTATTTTTGGTAATTTTATTAAAAATTTGTGCCTCCAGGTTGATAAATTACACGGTTTATAGATTAAGCCAACTATTTGACCGAAATATCTTTCAAATAAAATCTTGAATCTGGAATTGGCTTGAGTCAGTTAGAAAGTTGTTTCATGTTTATAGCAAAACTTTGCTTTTTGTGGCAGAAAATTTCATAAGACATTAACCCGATTGTGGTTGTGAAAAAATGATATTAGATGGTGACCGAACGCCCTTATCATTGTCAGCCCGGTTCACGCCTGTTGATCGTCGTTACAAATGACATAATTCTACTAAACGGTCTTATTTCGAAGTATTGAAGAACTTTTTAAGACCAAGTCAAGCCAATTTTTAGTCGACAAATGTGGGGAACCTCAAACATTAACAGTCATTCATTATTGGGTCCCTCAAACGACATTACTACTTTAAACAACTGAGTATGTTAATTCTAATCATCATCATCATATCAACTGTTAGACGTCCACTGCTGGACATAGCTGCTGCTGTAAATTCTAATAATAAAATTAAATTGATTAATGAATTCTCCTTTTAGATTCATCGCGGTAATTTAGAAGAAGTCACAAAGTCTATATTAGCTTTGCCTCCTCTGAAAAAGACAGACCAGAAAAAACCTACTCAAGTTCAAATTGACGAGCCAGTGAAACCGGCACCAAAATCAGAACCGCAACCAGAACAGAAAGACGAAGATCGTATTGACTTTGTCAACGTGAAAGATTTAATCAAAGGCATGGAAAGACAGAAGACCAATAAAGTGGACTATCAAAAGGAAACGAATGGTTTCCACAAGAAGATCACCGATAATGGTCATGACAACTGTAATGACAAGAAGACTGATTCTGAACCGGAGAAGATCGAACCGGACGTTGTGCCACAAAAGGCTGAAAAGACCGATAAGAATGAAAAGACCATTGAGAAAACTGACAGTACTGAGTCAACGGAATCCTCGCTATCGAGAAGCAATAGTCTTATCAATGGTGTACCAGTTCAGGTGCCGAAGCCTATGCCTAGGTCCTCGATCTCGGAGCCAGGATCAATGGATGAGCATTCCGAAGCCCCGAAACCTAAACCCAGGACCACAACCGTCCCTGGGTCTGGTTATAAGGTACATGAGGTTTGTGGTTTGAAATGTAGCCATGTAGAATCGATGCTATATTTTAGTTGATTTTATATTGTAAATTTATGCACGTAAAATCCTTTGACGCTTACGTTCCCACGCAAAGCTGCTTCTGAAAAGAATTTGTTTAAGTAGATACTTGATTAACCTAAAATTATAGAATATAATGAGATAATTTATATTTATATAGGATTACTTTATTTTGTGCGTGTGTTGTGACGACATTTTAGTTCTTAGTAAAATTTTGAACGATACAAATTAGTATAATGAGACAATTTCGATTTATTACGACTAAAGATTTATTGGCACGTGGGTGTTAATGAAATTACAGCGATATGATTTTTTTTTGTCTTTGGAAGCAAAAAGCTTGCAGTAATTTTTAGTATCCCTATACTAAAAAGTGGTGCGGGTTGGCAGACTTCACATGCCATCGAGAATTCTCTCAAGCATGCAGGTTTCCTCACGATGTTTTCCTTCACCGTTTGAGCGTGTGATAAATGCGCACATAACTTCTGAAAAGTATCAATGCGCCCTTAATATTGTTATAAAAAATATGTTTTTTGCTTCGTTTGAGTTTTATTTTATTTTATTGCTGGTATATTCCCGGACTAATTGTTGATTGTTTTTTTAAAAAGCACAATCCAATTATGCTTAGATTTTAGTGTGGTATTTTTATTTATTGGCACGAACTCACGCCTTTTATCCCATGAACTGTTGAATCTTTTTCCCATATTTGAACATAGGTTTTAATTGTATTTTAGATAATTATGCTCATACAGTTTTGTTATATTTTGAAACAACAGAATTGCATTTTGAAGCTAGACTGAACCATTTGTGAATCTTATACTTATATGTTAGGATTTTCTAATATTTTTGTCTCTAACAATGACTAATGCAGGGTATTTTTATAAATTAGGATAGAAAGCTTATCTCCCGACTCTTTTTACGACCATAATGAAATAGAAAATGATAAAAATACATAATGTTTGGAGTCAATGTTATATTTGATAGCCTCGTCTCGGACCAAAGCCATTCTCAGCAGCAACGGGTAACGAAGATTTCTCATTCGACAAGGTGTTCTCCGTGCCTGCCGTGCCTGGGATGACTAAATCTGATTCAGGTGAGATTTTCATAGTTATCAGCGTTCATATATGTATTTCTTGCACTCTTGATAGCAATTAGCTGGTAGCCCATTGTGTGACTGTAGTAGTTCAGTTTACACGTGCGGTGGTTTACACGTGTCCCGTGTCCGAATAGCGGCAGGGACTTATAAGAGCTAGATAAATATAAATATATCCGGTCATTTTTACACAGCGCCATCTAGTTCCGTGGCAAGCATCGAGGCTTGTGTTTTGTACGAATAAACAGCATATATACCATTCTTTTAATAATACAACATACTTCCATGACTCTGGTACAAATTTTGATGCTCATCACACAAACATTTGTGTCCCTACCGGAATTCGGGTACTGCCGAAGCCCAGAAGGCAGCGTTAATTACCGCTGGGCTAATCGGGTCGTCAGCAACCTACTACGTGAGTACAACAATGCGTAATATTTTGCAGCATCATCGCCAATATCTGGCCAAGCAACCACACCAACTGCTACTTCGACACCTACGGCGAAAGAAGGCAGTGAGGAAAAAGACAAGTCGCTCTCACCGACCAGTGATGTAGAAATCGCCCCTCACAAAGGTATGTCATTATAAATTGTTAATCTACTGTTCTTCATTAAACGATAATTATGATTACAAGGCGGAAATGTCCTAGAGTAGAATAATAAATAAATAAATAAAATAAATTTATTGATACATAATGAACCTTTACATTTTCATTAAGATAATAATTTTTATGACAAAAATATACGTACTTATAGGAAATACAATATAGTAGCTAAAGGTGACACAAACATGATGAAAACCCTGTCTCCTAAACTAGGGAAACCCTGTGACTTAGGAGTCGGTGTTCTGCCTATTAGGATAGTTGGCAATTGTATCCCTTATTACATGGGACCTAAAACATACCGGCAACAGGTGCTATACATTATTACACCTCTGCCTAAACCTTCGGGGACGACAGTCGTGATGGCGTGTGTCATGTTTGGTAGGATATTGTATCTAGGATTAACAAAATTACTGGACAGTATACTCCCAGTTTTTCTTGTCGGTGTTCTTTAGACAGAATGGGCCAGTTTAAGAGCTTTAGGCATATAGTCACATCTGACCTTGCCTCTAGAACTGATCACTGTTAGGGCAGAGAGGCCTTCGACGAGATGACGATTGGGTGACCCTGGAGTCTGGTCTCGAAAGTAATAGATGACTGTGGGAGTCTATGAGGTTAACGTTATGTGTAATTGGGTAAATCACTTGAGGATTTGTCTGCTTCAGAGGCCTAATTACCTTCTTACTCCGGCAATTTCATGATTAATTTCACTGCGGGGCCCAAAAGAGGTAAAATCATTCCCCTGGGACACGTCGGGATTCATTGTCTCGACGATATTTTGGATGGTTACTATTGGACATGTCCCATTAAAAAAAAGGCCTGATTACCTGCAGGAATTATCAGCTTCCTGCCATTTTTGTATCAGTTTATTAAAGTTGCAAAAGCCTGAAGACGATTCCCTAGAAGCTACGTCTTTTCAAGATGATTTCCTACTATGCATCATACGATAATATTTTGTAATATTTTACAAACAGAAGAGTACACAAACGGCAAGTCGGACACAAGCTTAGAGGAAGAGGTAAACTCGTCCGATTCCGGGTACCGCCCCAAGACGCCCAGCACTGCCGAACGGAGAAAGATGTTTGAGAATACCGAGTAAGTAATATTTATTCGTTTTGATTGTATATTTTTATAACACATTGAAGGCCGTTTTTGAATGGCTTGATAGCCGTGGTAGCCTAGCGGTGTGACCAGTGGACTGAGATGTCAGAGGTCTCGAGTTCAAACCCAAGGCCACTGACTTTTCGGAAGTTATGTGCGTATTTATCACATGCTCAAACGGTGATGGAAAACATCGTGAGGAAACCTGCGTGCTTGAGAGTTTTTCTCGATGGCATGTAATGTCTGCCAACCCGCAGTAGGCTAGCGTGGTGGACTATAGCCTAATCCCTCTCAAATGAGAGGAGACCCGTGCCCAGCAGTGGGACAATAATGGGTTGATGATGATGATTACTAGTATATTTCGTCACTTTCCAGTCATAATAAATTCTACTGGAATATGACAAATATTGTCCTGCAAACCTTATAAAGAACTGACAACATACATTATTACACGGATATATGAAAATAAATTTGTATCAGTTGTTCTTGATTACTTCATTTTTTACCGTAAGGGTGACTTATATGACGTTTGCAATATCAGAGGTAACTTGTGATCAATCTCGGTAATAATTAAGTTTTGGAGGAAGTTCAATTATTTTGAAGTGAAGGGTCATATTATAATATATGTAATTATTGCAGTGGTGCGCAGTCAATAGCAGATCGTCGTCGCGCTTACGAGTCTCGATCTGTCAGCGTCGCTGTTGAGTCTGACACTCCGCCATCACCGGCGCCACTCAGGTAAACCTTACACCATACATTTTGAGAGAGTTTCTTGATGGTATTTGAAGTTTTTTTTTGTGATAAGGGGGCAAACGAGCAGACGGCTCACCTGATGGTAAGTGATGACCGCCGCTCATAGACATTTGCAACACCAGAGGCTTGCAAATGCGTTGCCAAACCCCTTAGAAACCGTTCAGGTTTCTTAAAATAACCTTATTCACTTGCAGAAAGACAACTATTGTTGATTCACTGCGGTGTTCTGTAAGGCGGAGGTACTTCTCCAGTCAGGCAGCTCAATTTGAGCGAGGAATCTCGCTATGCCCTACCTCCTACAAAACCAACCCTTAGTAGGTAGCCGGCTAGCGTGGTGGACTATTGCCTAATTACTCTCAAATGAAAGGGAATAATAACGGGTAGATGATGATGACATACATTTATAAACTCATCCATGGGGTGTAACTAGGCTATAACTACAGAACGCAACGTGTTACGATCCTTGTGTGCTACTTTTGCTTCTTCCATATTCATTCGGCGTGTCAGTCTTATATTCGATGTAGAAAGATACAAAAATCCATGCATATCACACAAAAAATTACCCCTACCGAGATTCGACCGACACGACAGAGCCGACAGAAGATAGCTATTAATCTCGCTGCGCTAATCGGATCGTCGATATTTCTTGGCATCTCTGCGGAATTCTAATATGTTTTTTTTTTGTTTCAGACGTCGAGACTCCTTAAAGTCACGTAAGAGTCCGGATCGTGAAGACAAGCGCGCTTCTGTGCCCAATGTTACCACTAAAAGGACATCGACTGTATTCGGTTCGTATAAAACTAATATGTTTGTCTGTTTAAAACTGCTGTTACACCATGCTTTGGAATTAGTCTTACCTTGTTAGTAAAATAACTGAATTTGATTTAGATGTGCCAAATATATAATTATAGTTATATACTACATATGTATATAAGTATAATTTGCAATATTGTTTGCAGGCAAGGTGTCCAAATTCCGTCATCTAAAGGGAACTCCGGGCCACAAATCTACTCAAGTGGAGAATATTAAGAACATAAGCAGACAGATATCCGGTGAATGCAACGGTTTCTACGGTGAGAATGCACTATATCGTCGTAGCTTATACAGGGTTATTTTTAAAACACCAGCAACCTTGCAGGACTAGACAGCTGACATTATAAGCAACAACTTTTGTTTTACGAGTAAAAATAATAAAAATATATTTTATGTTTTTATTGTACCTGTCGTGACATTTATAAGTCTATGTTTCATTCATTCACGAAAGGACGACGCGACGCTTGCTCTGCTAATAATAACAAGAGTTTCTTAGCCTGAGAAATGCCTAGTTAATATCACTCCACAGCGTCTTTTATCTTTACTTACGACGCTTACGTTCAGTAGTGGTTGGCAGTAGGCTGACATTATGATGATGTCATCAAATCAAAATCAAAATATAATTAATTAAAAGTAGGCTAAATTTTATTCTCTCTTTTTGACCGTCGACAATAAAGACAGCCTCTAAAAACGCCCGCTCTTCACCGGTTCCTAGTGTTTTTGCTGGGAAAAAGAAGCGGCACAAAAAACTCCCCAGTAACACAGTTCTGTCTGACTCTATATAATACAACTTGTGTCAATGTTGTGATACAGCCAACGGGTACCGATGCGCCGTGCCGCTGAGCGGCGGCGGCGGGCGCGTGGGCATCGTGGAGCTGCCGCTGGGCGCCACGCGCGTGTCGGTGGCGCCGCCCTCGCACCCCAGCAGCACGCGCGTGGCGGCCCTGCTGCACCCCGCGCCGCTGCAGGACTGGGCCTGGGACCCCTTCCGCCCGCACCGCCTGCTCGTCGCCTGCGACGACGGGCAGGTGCGCGAGTGGCTCATACCCGACGGAGGTCAGTCAGCTCACTTACTGCACTTGTATACAACTAGCCGGCGCCGCTGCAGGACTGGGCCTGGGACCCCTTCCGCCCGCACCGCCTGCTCGTCGCCTGCGACGACGGGCAGGTGCGCGAGTGGCTCATACCCGACGGAGGTCAGTCAGCTCACTTACTGCACTTGTATACAACTAGCCGGCGCCGCTGCAGGACTGGGCCTGGGACCCCTTCCGCCCGCACCGCCTGCTCGTCGCCTGCGACGACGGGCAGGTGCGCGAGTGGCTCATACCCGACGGAGGTCAGTCAGCTCACTTACTGCACTTGTATACAACTAGCCGGCGCCGCTGCAGGACTGGGCCTGGGACCCCTTCCGCCCGCACCGCCTGCTCGTCGCCTGCGACGACGGGCAGGTGCGCGAGTGGCTCATACCCGACGGAGGTCAGTCAGCTCACTTACTGCACTTGTATACAACTAGCCGGCGCCGCTGCAGGACTGGGCCTGGGACCCCTTCCGCCCGCACCGCCTGCTCGTCGCCTGCGACGACGGGCAGGTGCGCGAGTGGCTCATACCCGACGGAGGTCAGTCAGCTCACTTACTGCACTTGTATACAACTAGCCGGCGCCGCTGCAGGACTGGGCCTGGGACCCCTTCCGCCCGCACCGCCTGCTCGTCGCCTGCGACGACGGGCAGGTGCGCGAGTGGCTCATACCCGACGGAGGTCAGTCAGCTCACTTACTGCACTTGTATACAACTAGCCGGCGCCGCTGCAGGACTGGGCCTGGGACCCCTTCCGCCCGCACCGCCTGCTCGTCGCCTGCGACGACGGGCAGGTGCGCGAGTGGCTCATACCCGACGGAGGTCAGTCAGCTCACTTACTGCACTTGTATACAACTAGCCGGCGCCGCTGCAGGACTGGGCCTGGGACCCCTTCCGCCCGCACCGCCTGCTCGTCGCCTGCGACGACGGGCAGGTGCGCGAGTGGCTCATACCCGACGGAGGTCAGTCAGCTCACTTACTGCACTTGTATACAACTAGCCGGCGCCGCTGCAGGACTGGGCCTGGGACCCCTTCCGCCCGCACCGCCTGCTCGTCGCCTGCGACGACGGGCAGGTGCGCGAGTGGCTCATACCCGACGGAGGTCAGTCAGCTCACTTACTGCACTTGTATACAACTAGCCGGCGCCGCTGCAGGACTGGGCCTGGGACCCCTTCCGCCCGCACCGCCTGCTCGTCGCCTGCGACGACGGGCAGGTGCGCGAGTGGCTCATACCCGACGGAGGTCAGTCAGCTCACTTACTGCACTTGTATACAACTAGCCGGCGCCGCTGCAGGACTGGGCCTGGGACCCCTTCCGCCCGCACCGCCTGCTCGTCGCCTGCGACGACGGGCAGGTGCGCGAGTGGCTCATACCCGACGGAGGTCAGTCAGCTCACTTACTGCACTTGTATACAACTAGCCGGCGCCGCTGCAGGACTGGGCCTGGGACCCCTTCCGCCCGCACCGCCTGCTCGTCGCCTGCGACGACGGGCAGGTGCGCGAGTGGCTCATACCCGACGGAGGTCAGTCAGCTCACTTACTGCACTTGTATACAACTAGCCGGCGCCGCTGCAGGACTGGGCCTGGGACCCCTTCCGCCCGCACCGCCTGCTCGTCGCCTGCGACGACGGGCAGGTGCGCGAGTGGCTCATACCCGACGGAGGTCAGTCAGCTCACTTACTGCACTTGTATACAACTAGCCGGCGCCGCTGCAGGACTGGGCCTGGGACCCCTTCCGCCCGCACCGCCTGCTCGTCGCCTGCGACGACGGGCAGGTGCGCGAGTGGCTCATACCCGACGGAGGTCAGTCAGCTCACTTACTGCACTTGTATACAACTAGCCGGCGCCGCTGCAGGACTGGGCCTGGGACCCCTTCCGCCCGCACCGCCTGCTCGTCGCCTGCGACGACGGGCAGGTGCGCGAGTGGCTCATACCCGACGGAGGTCAGTCAGCTCACTTACTGCACTTGTATACAACTAGCCGGCGCCGCTGCAGGACTGGGCCTGGGACCCCTTCCGCCCGCACCGCCTGCTCGTCGCCTGCGACGACGGGCAGGTGCGCGAGTGGCTCATACCCGACGGAGGTCAGTCAGCTCACTTACTGCACTTGTATACAACTAGCCGGCGCCGCTGCAGGACTGGGCCTGGGACCCCTTCCGCCCGCACCGCCTGCTCGTCGCCTGCGACGACGGGCAGGTGCGCGAGTGGCTCATACCCGACGGAGGTCAGTCAGCTCACTTACTGCACTTGTATACAACTAGCCGGCGCCGCTGCAGGACTGGGCCTGGGACCCCTTCCGCCCGCACCGCCTGCTCGTCGCCTGCGACGACGGGCAGGTGCGCGAGTGGCTCATACCCGACGGAGGTCAGTCAGCTCACTTACTGCACTTGTATACAACTAGCCGGCGCCGCTGCAGGACTGGGCCTGGGACCCCTTCCGCCCGCACCGCCTGCTCGTCGCCTGCGACGACGGGCAGGTGCGCGAGTGGCTCATACCCGACGGAGGTCAGTCAGCTCACTTACTGCACTTGTATACAACTAGCCGGCGCCGCTGCAGGACTGGGCCTGGGACCCCTTCCGCCCGCACCGCCTGCTCGTCGCCTGCGACGACGGGCAGGTGCGCGAGTGGCTCATACCCGACGGAGGTCAGTCAGCTCACTTACTGCACTTGTATACAACTAGCCGGCGCCGCTGCAGGACTGGGCCTGGGACCCCTTCCGCCCGCACCGCCTGCTCGTCGCCTGCGACGACGGGCAGGTGCGCGAGTGGCTCATACCCGACGGAGGTCAGTCAGCTCACTTACTGCACTTGTATACAACTAGCCGGCGCCGCTGCAGGACTGGGCCTGGGACCCCTTCCGCCCGCACCGCCTGCTCGTCGCCTGCGACGACGGGCAGGTGCGCGAGTGGCTCATACCCGACGGAGGTCAGTCAGCTCACTTACTGCACTTGTATACAACTAGCCGGCGCCGCTGCAGGACTGGGCCTGGGACCCCTTCCGCCCGCACCGCCTGCTCGTCGCCTGCGACGACGGGCAGGTGCGCGAGTGGCTCATACCCGACGGAGGTCAGTCAGCTCACTTACTGCACTTGTATACAACTAGCCGGCGCCGCTGCAGGACTGGGCCTGGGACCCCTTCCGCCCGCACCGCCTGCTCGTCGCCTGCGACGACGGGCAGGTGCGCGAGTGGCTCATACCCGACGGAGGTCAGTCAGCTCACTTACTGCACTTGTATACAACTAGCCGGCGCCGCTGCAGGACTGGGCCTGGGACCCCTTCCGCCCGCACCGCCTGCTCGTCGCCTGCGACGACGGGCAGGTGCGCGAGTGGCTCATACCCGACGGAGGTCAGTCAGCTCACTTACTGCACTTGTATACAACTAGCCGGCGCCGCTGCAGGACTGGGCCTGGGACCCCTTCCGCCCGCACCGCCTGCTCGTCGCCTGCGACGACGGGCAGGTGCGCGAGTGGCTCATACCCGACGGAGGTCAGTCAGCTCACTTACTGCACTTGTATACAACTAGCCGGCGCCGCTGCAGGACTGGGCCTGGGACCCCTTCCGCCCGCACCGCCTGCTCGTCGCCTGCGACGACGGGCAGGTGCGCGAGTGGCTCATACCCGACGGAGGTCAGTCAGCTCACTTACTGCACTTGTATACAACTAGCCGGCGCCGCTGCAGGACTGGGCCTGGGACCCCTTCCGCCCGCACCGCCTGCTCGTCGCCTGCGACGACGGGCAGGTGCGCGAGTGGCTCATACCCGACGGAGGTCAGTCAGCTCACTTACTGCACTTGTATACAACTAGCCGGCGCCGCTGCAGGACTGGGCCTGGGACCCCTTCCGCCCGCACCGCCTGCTCGTCGCCTGCGACGACGGGCAGGTGCGCGAGTGGCTCATACCCGACGGAGGTCAGTCAGCTCACTTACTGCACTTGTATACAACTAGCCGGCGCCGCTGCAGGACTGGGCCTGGGACCCCTTCCGCCCGCACCGCCTGCTCGTCGCCTGCGACGACGGGCAGGTGCGCGAGTGGCTCATACCCGACGGAGGTCAGTCAGCTCACTTACTGCACTTGTATACAACTAGCCGGCGCCGCTGCAGGACTGGGCCTGGGACCCCTTCCGCCCGCACCGCCTGCTCGTCGCCTGCGACGACGGGCAGGTGCGCGAGTGGCTCATACCCGACGGAGGTCAGTCAGCTCACTTACTGCACTTGTATACAACTAGCCGGCGCCGCTGCAGGACTGGGCCTGGGACCCCTTCCGCCCGCACCGCCTGCTCGTCGCCTGCGACGACGGGCAGGTGCGCGAGTGGCTCATACCCGACGGAGGTCAGTCAGCTCACTTACTGCACTTGTATACAACTAGCCGGCGCCGCTGCAGGACTGGGCCTGGGACCCCTTCCGCCCGCACCGCCTGCTCGTCGCCTGCGACGACGAGTTAATTGATTCATTAATTACAGAAACTGTTTTTTTTTTCTAAATATTCAAAATTCCGCACAGGACTCCAAGAATCAACAAACGAGCCACTACGCACATTCTCCGCTCATCCCGACAAGATCTACATCATCCGCTTCCACCCGACTGCCTCCGATGTCCTGACAACAGCTGCACATGACCTCAGCGTGAAGATATGGGACCTCAGTCCTGAGACTCCGGTAGCATCCATCATACTGACGGGACACACTGATCAGATATTTGCACTGGATTGGTCCCCTTGTGGGGAATATCTGGCTACTGTGTGCAAAGATGGACTTATTAGGGTAAGTTTATTGATGGTTTTTTATTAATCTGTGTATTTAATTTATACCCTCTCTTAAACATTATCGATACTGCATACAAACTTCCACCCCACTTTTCGTCCTTTTAATGGAAGATTTCGGGGTTAAAAAATTAAAAAAAACTTTGTCCTTTCTTGCGACACTATCTCCATTCCAAATTTAATCTAAATCGGTTCAGCGGCTAATGCGCAAAGAGGTAACAGACTGACATACAGATAGACAGACAAAAATATTACTTTCGCATTTATGGTATTAGTATAGATTTGTCAGTTTTATGAAAAAGTAGGTCTAGTGACAGTTCTAGATTAGCTTACTAACTACCCACGCCGTCCACAAAACCACAGGCATAATAATTTTCCTTCTATGTTACGATATTATAATAAAATAATTTACCCAGGTATACAAACCTCGTTCTTCTACGGAGCCCACACTGAGCGGGCCGGGTCCGGCCGGCTCCCGCGGCGCTCGCATCGTCTGGGCTCTCAATGGCACACACCTTGTTGTTACTGGATTCGACAAGTAAGAAAATTAATGTCAATTTTGGACTCACAAACACCATTAACTCATTTAAAATGTCCCACTGCTGGGTTTCCTTTCCTTTGAGAGTGAATAGGCTACTTTCAGCAGTGGATGGCGATAGGCTGATACAGTAAGTAAAGTAAGGCAATAATCCACTACGCTAGCCTACTTTACACGCCATCACGAAAATCTATCAGACAGGTTTCCTCACGATGTTTTTAATTCACTGTATGATCATTTGATAGATGGGCATTGGGCACGTAACTTCGAAAAATCCGTGGTGTCTTGGGATGGTATTCGAGACCTTTGTTTCCACAGATTACATAGCTCTCAGAGCTGAGAATAAACATATACAATATTTGAAATGACACCTGAAATCGCTTATAAACAATTTTAATATTCAGTATTTAAGTTTTCAGTATTTCGAAAAAAATCTTAAGAATCTAGGAAATGGTCCTATTGTGGTTACATTGTATATTTATAGAGACACTAGCTGACCCAGCAAACGTTTTTTGCCACATAATAGGGGTTGGTGGTAGAAGTGAGAATTTAGGGTAATAAGTATTTTTTATGCCAAATTATAAAAAAAAGAATTTTTGTGAGTGACATCCTTAAAATCTAGGGGCGTAAAAAATTGCCTACGACGGATTTTCAAACCTACCAAATGTACATACAGAATTCCATAATAATACATCAAACCGTTTCGCAGGAGTTCAGTAACAAATAGGCGTGTGTAACTCTTTTCGGAACCGACTCACTGATTCGAATCATTGAAGTGATACAAAAGATTGGATCAGTAACAATGTTTCAAACGCATCATTTGGATCTGAATCATTACTTCGCTCTCTGCTCATTCCGCGCGACGCGTCGTCGCGATGCGATTGAGCCACTGAGCAGTGAGCGATCGAGAGAGACTGAGGCCTGAGATACACTGAGTCACTGAGTCACTTCGCTGAAGCACTCGCGAGTGAGCGGGCGACATAGTTACAATCTATACAAGTCAGAAAGAGATACCAAATGAGATGTGTATCACTCACACTCAAATTTTCGTTGTCGTTATCCATGCACGTAAAAATGACCACTAAGGCGCTTACGTATCAAATACTATACGGTCGTTTTTTGCTTATAATGATTGATCTAAGAGATACCAAATGAGATGTTCACACATACATTCACAGATTTTCGTTGTCGTTATCCATGCACGTAAAAATGACCACTAAGGCGCTTTCGTATCAAATACTATACGGTCGTTTTTTGCTTATAATGTTTTCTCTAACATTTATCGTTTTAAGTTGATGCGGCACGCGAAAGATTGTTTAGGTTCGTTCGCGCCGATTTACGAAAACATTGTAGTTCAGAGTAATGATACGTAACGTTCTGTATTTTATATACTTAGAGCCGATGATCCAAATGAGCCAAATGAAACATATCAGTGATTCAGAACATTTCAGTGAGCGAGATGCAAATGATCCAATCCCAAAAATGATACACTTTGCCCACCTCTAGTAACAAACACTGACTCGAAATTTTTATATATAAGATTTAGGGTTACTGTATTGATATTGCAGTTTGGGAGGGGCATATGTCCATATTAACCAACAATGTTTTATATGGACATCCCAAACTGCGCCATAAAACTCTGCCCTCCGGCTTCCACATTGGTTCAATACTCAGCCGTACAAACCTATATAATTGACATTCCCACAGAGTATCAGAGCGTCAGATCCTGCTATACAAGGCCACCGACCTGTCCGCGCCCGTCTGCACGGTAGGCCTGGACGTGTCACCCGCTATATTACAGACGCACCTCGACCACGACTCCGGCACCCTGTTCCTCACCGGACGGGTGAGTATTGTTGAAAATATCATTCTTAGATGCTGTAATAAAGTAAAATCTGGAAATATTGAACTGAAATGTTGAAAATTTTATTTGAATAATATAATGCATATACTAGCAGAAACAAATGCAAGTTGCAAGTATTTTGTTGGAATTCATATGTTAAAAAGCATTTTACAGATAAATTAAATCTGCAGTATTTTTGTTCAAATCTAAATTGGTATGGGCCTTAAAAAAATTGACACTGTACGACACTAGTGACATAACTTTACAGATCAGATATCATACAAAAAATATATGCTTATTTGCTAAGATACTAACATTAAAATAAGGAATGAATAAAAAATACTTCTAAGATGAGTTGAAACAAAAATTCTTTAATAAAAATACTCAATTTGATTGTTATGAAGTATAGTAAAGTTCCCAAGAGAACTAGATTGATGGATACGTAACTATAGTAATAAGAATATTCTCCAATTACATTATTAAACGTTGTTGCAATATACGTTACAATAAACAAAAAAAATAAGGAAAACAAGGAAATTAATGAAGGGCGGGTGATTTTGGGGGCTGTCTTTATTGTCGACGTTCAAAAAGAGCCAATTAAATTTGACTTACTTTGAATTAAGATATTTTAACTTTGACTTTGACAATATTTCTTTTAACGATGTTGTTGCAAGCTGTGTGTAAGGATTAGTGAGTGCTCGCGAGCGCCCTCGTCGTGCGTGTGGTGGTTAGCGGAACTATACCGTCGCTGTCCCTTTCGTTCAAGCAGCGTTAACAAATATTATTTATTTATTTTACTTATTTATTTATTAATCAACTTATATTAATAGTAAAGTAAACGTGTATATAAGCTATAGGTCATATAACATTTGTAGTAGTATTGGGTATGACAGACAGTAATGAAAATAACAATGCACAAAAAAATTATTGAATATTGAAATTATATATTATTATTATTATTCAGGGAGATTCAACAATCTACTGCTACGAAGTGACAAGCGAGGCACCTCACCTGTGCGCGCTGTCGCATCATCGCTCGCCGACGCTACATCAAGGCATCGCTTACTTGCAGAAGAACCTGGTTGCTGTTGAGAAGGTAACATTTGACCAGATATTAATAAAATTATTATATTCAGGGTATATACTGATATTCAATATAATATACACAGTTCATCCTATGTGGGAGTGAGCTTTCGATATGTCGCTTGCTGCAGCATAGTGCTGAGATAGCACATGATAAATATGTAATTATTTTAAGAACTACCTAAATTATTGTTTGTATCTTTTGTAATTAAATTTATTCAGACAATCACAATATAAGACATTGTAATTGTCTGAATAAATTTTCTCTCTTTCTTTCATTTTAATTTATTATGTTTATTGTAATTGTTCTCAGGTGGAATTCGCGCGAGCTCTACGGCTCACAAATGGCACCATCGAACCACTCTCCTTCACAGTACCTAGAATAAAGGTAAGGTCGTGACATTTGTAAGTCTATGTTTTATTCATATATGAAAAGACAACGCGATGCTCTAATCTTTGCGATGTGCATAGTGTTATTAATATTCGACAGCGGACAATTAAAATTAATATTTATTTTTGTATGAAAATAAAATCAAAGAATTTATTAAAAGTCTTCGAATAAAAGTTGTTGCTTATGATATTAGCTATCTAGTCCTGAGAGGTTGCTGATGTTTTAGAAGTAACCCTGTATATTTGATTTGTTTAAATTAACGTCTTAATTGTATGACTACTTAGCTTCTGATTAGCGCAGTGGTTACTTCGTTTATTTAAAATTTGGTTAATTATTATTATTACTGTATGTATCGACCGCCACCTGATTGAATGCTCACTAGCCGCGTACTGACTGAGCGAGCAGCCTTGCAAGGCAACCTCGGACGTTTGACGCGCGAGGCCGCCTCGGTGTGTAGATTTCTTGCATGAGGCTGCCGCGCAAGCCAAGGCAGGGCTACGACGAGGCTGAGCCAGCATTGAGCAACCGGATTAATGTGAATTGCTCAAGACCGTCATGACGTATACGTTCGGAAAGCTGTATAATCAGAAAATAGTGCACCCCAAAGTAGTCTACATTCTCCATATCATTGTATTAATTTAAGATACTGTTCTTTTTCCACGACGCAAACGATTTCGTCTTTCGTCGAACAAGCGAGGCAAAACGCGACCGTCTTGAGTGCGCGCGGCAAACTTACTGAGGCGCCTTTTAAGCATTCATAAAATCCGACAACGTTCGATTCGGGCCGCGGGACGCTCGGACGAGGCAGTGTGTGCGTTTGCCTCTGGCGAGGCACGTCCTGACCGACCGATGATTTGCCTCGCGAGGCTGCTCGCTCAGTCAGTATGCGGCTAATGAATATCCCTTGGATAAGTACAACTACATAGGCTGAGTGCCATATACGGAAATATAGTTCACTCTTTTTTATTTCGGGTATAAGGTCGTCATTATATTCATTTATATAGTAACCATCAATGTAATGTATGTAACGTATGTCTCCCAGAGTGAGCTGTTCCAAGACGACCTGTTCCCGCCGACCCTGGTGACGTGGGAGGCGTGGCAGGGCGGCGCCGCCTGGCTGGCCGGCGCCGCCGCGCCGCCGCGCGCCGCCAGCCTGCAGCCGCCCGGCATGGAGCCGCGTCAGTACACACACATACCTATATATATATTGATTTAAATACGACATTTCTAAAACTATACTTGACCATAGAGCAAATATAGTTTTAGAATATACGAAACAAGGCGAGCGTATTTCCATTTAAGGGCCAAAAAATGTCATAGCGCCAGAATTTTTACGATAAGCCTTATACACTTAGTTGAACACATAAAATATTGAACTTAATGCTCAGTAACCACGCTTGCGATCACTAGGCAGATCGGTTAATCAACTTCAAATTAAAGTCCAAACAGTTATATAAAAAACTTGAGAGGTGTCAAGGGACACCCGGATGGAACGTAGTTCCTTTTTACAATTCCTGCACTAATTAATCGAAAGGAACTACGTTCCATCCGGGTGTCCCTTGCTTTCTATAAGAGAAAGAGAGAGACAGACAGAGAAACATGCGCACGCCGCACGGCTTACAATAGCTTACTATAGCAAAAAGTGTCGTTACAACTTTTCGTCTTATTTTTTTCCGTCTAGCCCCCTTTCGCAACGCGCGATAAGAAACTTCGTTCCAAAACTAAATCAATGTTATTAGTATTGCAATGTTTGTTTATTGTTTTTTTAGTATCAGCCCATACGGCGGCATCGCCCGTGACACGCGAGGCACGTGAGAAGGCGGTACAGAAGCCGAAGCCCGACCTCATCAAGTCGCACGTGCCGCTGGATGCACGCGCTAAGGAAGACAGTGTAAGTTACATAGACCTGAGACTTAACATAACATACCATCACGCCTGTCGTCCCTTAACGGTTAGGCAGAGGTGGACAAAAACCTAAAACATACCAGTAAATTGTACACCCACATTTCACTGGTATGTTTTAGGTCCCATGTAATAGGGGGTGGGTCTGTTACCATCAACCGGGCACGAGTACAAACTCCGAGCTCCTGCTGAGAATTTTGTAAAAAAAACCCAATAACACTTTACTTTTCTCGGCAGTCGCTTTTACGATCACTAGATTAATGAGGCAAGCTATATATTAGTCTAGTAGTAGAAGTATTTTATAAATATGTTGTAAGTGGGTTGTCTAAAAAAATCTGTCCAGAGTATGATAAATTAACAATTGAAAAATCATTTTTATTTTTGATAATTACACAGGTTTGGTTAATGGATTAATTACATGCCAATCAAAAGTATGAAGCCTATAGAACATGCACACGTAAGGTTGTCTACTTTTTCCTGTCATAACTTGGGTTGGCAGGTATAAATAGGCAGGTGTAAAACGAGTAATATGCACCGGTCTCATTAATGTTTTCATGCTTTTCTGCCTTCATACTTTGGTTTGGTATGTAATTTATCTATAAACCAAAACGGTGAAATTATATATGTATATAAAAAAATGTATATAATCTAAATACAACTTGCAATATGTTTTACAGATAATGAAATCCATAAGCGCCAAAGTGCAGATGAACTTGAAACTGGAACAAGACAGCATGGAAGGCGTGGACGAAGCTGAATGGGATCAGTGAGAGGTAACCCGACTAAATCAAGTGCAATTGAACAACCCTAGCTTGTAGTGTTATTTAGAGGCTCTCGGACACGGTCGCGTTATATGTACTGAATGACAGCCCGTTGTAAGGTTTCGGCTGTACGAATAAAGATGCCGAATGAATAAATATTGTGGGGATTCTTGTGATTTACATATTTATACGTTTTATACCAAAAAAGAAAACATTAGTAATAATAGTATTTTGCCACTAAGTCAACGCTTTTTTAAAAATATCTCATTCTTGAAAGGCCGGCAACGCATTTGCAAGGCCTCTGGTGTTTCAGATGTCCATGGGCGGCGATAACTTACCATCAGGGGAACATTCGGCAGTTCCTAATACATCCTGTCGATAGATAATAGAAAATAGTATTCCTGAAATGCGGAAAGAAACTGTTATACCGGTGGATTGTAAAGTAAAAGGCCTCAAATTCCACACAAAGCACGCACCACTGACTTCGATGTTACTTGTATATTTTTCATATTGCTCAAACGATGACTGAATTTCTCAGTGGCGTGTGAAGTCTGCCAACCCGCACTAGGCTAGCTTGGTAGACTATAGCCTAATCTCTCTTAAATGAGAGGAGACCCGTGCCCAGCAGAGGGACATTAAATGGGTAGATGGTGATGAATTCTTGAAACATTCTATCAACATAAACTATTTTACTACATATGGATTCCACTAGAACCGAATAACTGGTTGTGACATTCAGTTTTAATCCTCAAGATAAATATTTTGTCATCTTTATTCGTACAGCAAAAATCAATAACCAGGTTTAGCCCCCTCGCAGAATAAAAATTAACTTTTTATACCTAACAAAGACATGGGATTTCTAAATATTTTATAGAAATTTTTCCAGTCGATCCCGTTTTTACATTTTAATCTTAGATATCAAATAGTCGTGGTAATGTAGAATACTAGAGTAAATCGTCGGCATATAAGTCCAATAATATGTACTGAATATAGTTTGTAAGTCCATTGGAGAAATATGCATTGGTATTTGGAAATAAGTTTCGTTAAGGCCCTACCTAAGGGCTTGAAGGTTATAGAGTGGCGACCACGTACTGGAAGACGCAGTGTGGGCAGGCCCCCGGCAAGGTGGACTGACGACTTGGTAAAGGTCGCTGGAATCCACTGGATGCGGGCGGCATATGATTGGGGGAGACCTATGTTCAGCAGTGGACGTCTAACGGTTGAAATGATGAAGGCCCTACTGGACAGCGATACATAATCAGCAATTTATATCTAAGACATACTTTTACGTTTATCATATTTATTTTCTGGATTAACCCCAAAACCGTTGCCGTTAAAAAAACGAAGAAAAAAAAAAGTATTAACAGATATGTTTTTTTCTTAAAATTTGGGACTGGATTGGATTGTTAAAAGTAATGGTCCATACAAACCCATTATGTATTGAAGTTCTTTAATATAAAATACAATCAATATACGAAACTTATTTCCGAATTCAATCGTTTTAAAATATCACATGCAATGTTCACGGCCAGTCACATTTTCATCGCCGCACTGCTAATTTAATAATAAATTATTTGCTGTCAAACGCTAACTTCGTGATCTCATTGATGTTCGACCAAAACCAAATCAACCATGCTCATAGAATGCTCAGTATATCGCGTTTTTAATGGCCCTATTTTTTTGTTATAATAAGAACTTTGCGAAAAACGTCATTACTTAAAAAAAAATGTTCAGAAGCTCAATGTTCCATTTCCAAATTATTAGTTTGACTATTGTCTTTATACTCGCATCGTTACTCTATTGTATCGAATGACATTCGGAATCGTTTTGGTTCGACTATCGCAAAAAGTTTTTATTAAACAAATGGGTGTCAGCGCTACATTCCTACATTTTGCCATAAAAATGCATTTATTTATATTGCGTATACCTTATATATGAAATAACAAGAAAATATTAAATATACGTATGATTTGTATCTAATACTTGTATGTAAGGATGTGTAGGGTATTCATACTTATTAGGGAATTGACATTTTATTGTGTAACCGATGTTATTCTATAGTCACCGTAAATATCTCTAGAAACTGATTCGTAGTCATTGCAAATCTTGAATTTTATACAACAGAATAAATTGTTTTGATAAATACAGTTTTCTCAAACAACTTTTGCCCTTTTAGCAAAAATGCACAATTTGATATCAAATTTGCAATGATTACGAAGTAAGTTTAGAAACACATTGATGTGCGGGTACTTACTTACTGACATTTTTTAAACCAAAAACACCGTAGTATATTCAAATAAGATTATACATTAAACACTTATAAAAATTTGACCGGTTACTGTCGTGATTTTTCGACAGCCAAAACAGACCTTTCTCATTCAGACAAGTGTAGCAGTAAAATCATACTCAAGTAATATAATTCTTTTGTTATTTAATGTTGATGGCGACTGAAATATATAAATAAATCTACTTGTAGGAATTTTGATATTATTTTACAATTTGTCCTTTGCAACACCATTGTAAAAGACATGTTACAAAATAATATGAAAATTAAATTTAGAACTCTCTTCTTTGGACACCTCTGGTGTTGCAAACGTAGGTACATAAGCTACGGTAACTTAGCAGTTTTGCCACCTCTGTGGTTTAAAAAACTCAAATAGTAAACTAAAATATTTTCATAAATTAAGTCTAGTACCCGTTTTCGTCGTTGTGTTCCTATTTTTAGTCTTTGTATATGTATAAAGATATCCTTAACGAATGGAAGCGCGACTTAGTACCGCTAGTTGATGCCATAAACACACTACGTTTTGCTCAAAACGCCAAAGACTACGTTTTTCTTGTCAATGTGATGAAATTATATTAGTTTATCATGAGATGTGAATAATCTTAACCCTAACGGCTGAATATTCGAATACCAATTAAATTTGAAGGTGTTCCAAATTTAAGTGAGGATTGGTTAATTTTGATTACGGACTTGATGACGGTAAAAAAAAAACAAATAATAAATAGGTTTTATCTTTTGTCAAATGTCAAAAATTAAACGTAAAAGTAATTCTCAGCAAAGTGTGGATTATTGCTTTTACATTTACCTTTTAAATTTATTGGCTGTTCGATTGTACAGCTAAACTGAGTGAGACAATATCATACAAAACTATGTTTTTAGTTGTCACTAAATACATAGTTTTGTAGTCAAAATATAACTGGGTGAAGCACTAAATAAGTTGCTATATCGTACCATAATGTTATCACATCTCATCCTCATTCTCTATTATGTAAAAACTGTCTTTGTTACAAACGACAGAGATTTCTAGTTAGCTACATTTTGTACCTAGTATTAAAATGGAATCTCATTTTTAAATTATGTATTAAATATTCCCATTCAAAATTGTTTTTTAAAGTTTAACGTTCAAGCGCATCAATAGGCCTAGACGAGCGAGTATGTAGCATTCTCTCGCTCGCACGCGCTGCGTGTGAGCGAGACAAAAGTCAGGGAGTGTCATACTTAAGCTTTCGTATTTTACTTAAAATATTTACGAATAGGTGTAATTTTATTCGCTAGTCAAAAATATATATACTTTAAATGGGAAGATTCTTAAAAATATATTCAAAATGTATTACTTTATGATTAATTTATAATTAAGAATTCTATGTTTATTTTTAGTTTAGTTTCAAGTGGTATGTTGTCGGTGGGCTTGTGATATATTTCCTCATTCGTGATATTTCAACATTAACATCAAATGTTTACAAGAAGATTTATTTTGGTTGAGCCATTTTACTACAGGAGGAAGACTGTGTGCTTTCAAAATACTAAAAATGTTTGTCATTATAGAGGTCGGCACATTCCAGAAACATCTGCTGTCAGAAAGTGTGTAATACAAATACTATATCATGCCTAAGAATTTCATCTCTGGAAAAATATCAAACTAATTGTACCATCTCTTGGAGGGTTTATTTTGAGTGGTAATTAGAAGGCCTTCTGACGACCATACCAATGAGAAACAATGAGAAAACCCGACTACCCATTACTGGGCCTTGGTAATTCCTCACAGCTCCATTTAACCATAAAACACCTATCACAGCAACACCGACAGCAAATAAACGCTTCATACTATTGCACATTGTATTCATATCAAATAAAATAATAAAGTAAATCACCATATAATATATCGTTTGTTTATAAGAACGCACCTTTGGTAACCCAAGTATAACATAGCACAACATAGCAAGAGAAAAATGTGATTATAATAGAAAAGATGTGGTCTTAGTAACAGCGGGCGCACAAGCGGGGCGGAAAGCGTGCAGCTTTTGTAAACACATGCACCTAAAGTAATAAGTTCGGTGTTATAAACTTTAATTAGCAATAGCTGCTATCAAAGTATTAATAATTTCAAGGTCTTGCAGATATAGCGGTATAAGCTTTTCTGATATTCATTTAAATAATAGCTCAAGAAATTACATGATCAATATATAGAATAGTTCGTGGCAATGCAAATTGGACCCCTTTATTAACATTTTCTATGGAATTATATAGGTAATACCATTGTATTTTTTTACCCTTTTGGTAAGTATTTTCTCTATTATATTAAATATGAAATTATTATTCTTTCTTTTTCTCAAGATTAGAACTTTTTAAATAAACGCTTGTATACAGACCACACCTTATCTTTACAAACAATTTAATCATTCTATACGTAGTTTGAGATGTTTAAACCAAGCAATTATTTGACGGTTTCTTATTATTCAACTGTACGCTTATTTTGATATGTACATTTATAAAGTTTAGCTGAAATCGTACTCAGATTTGTAATCGTGAGTATAATTTTATTACCAACAGTTGCCAACAATAGCCATGATATTAAAGTTTATATAATATTATTTATCTATTAAACTACCTATATTATAAGAACAATATATGATATTATAACCCTAATTGACAAGAAATCGTCAAATGTATTTGATTGAAATGCACAAAATCTTACCAGGCATAACGCTCTCTATTCATTTCCTTACCAAAGTTGTGAAATGACAATAAATTTATGTTGACCTTCCTTGATCTTTTTCAAATTGTTTCGTCCAAAACGTCTACCTGTGTATTTAATACGTAAAATTGCTACAAAAATTGAGAATCTAGTGCCAACGTTTTCTATTATTTAATATCGGCGTTAGAATTCTTAAATCTTTTCCCTAACCCTCCTTTGATAAAATTGAATGAATCGTATTCCGTAAACTTATTTTGACATGGCTGTCTACAGATGACAAAGAATTGGCGCCAAAATATCTGTCAGTTTTATCGAAGGAGGTTACGTGTAATGTAATATAATGATCACAGACGATACCCTCATTGTGTGAGTGCGTGTAATTTTTGTATTTTTGGATGTTGTAAACCTACAGATATCCTAGCGTTAAGGCTCAATATTTGGAGATATTTTTATTATTTTGCATTTTTTTATTAAACTCTTGCTAAATTATTGTGTGTTTTATTTTAAACTACCCATTATTACATCTTGTTTAAACTTTCTCGAAGTAATTGCATAACAAGTATGGGCGAATATATAAATTTCTACAGATATTTAAGATATATTTAAACACAAGCGTTGCAAAAAAATAGTTCAGTTTAGTCACCGCCATATTGTTTTCTGGTGCATACCTAATAATTTTACTAATTTATATTGTTATGCAGTATACGTAAGTCATTATTTCCAATCGAAATAATATTCTGAGAATTTTATCTAAGATCGCATTTTAAAATAAATCTCTCAAGAACAGAAAAGCTTAGTGAACTTTACATGCTACCTACATGAGTTTAAGGAAGGTTCAGTCAAGGAAAAAAATGTGCAGAAAAAGAATTTTGACCAAAATCGGCCAACAGTAAATGTACTCGATTATACACTTTACCAACGACCGACTGCTCTTTAAGGAGGGGCGCTGCCCCCCTACCCGTACCTCGCTGCGCCCATGGAAGTACAGTACACGGAAACTTGAGCATAATATTGTCATATAAGACCGTTATCAATCCATCGGTACTTAACGTCACACGCCATTTACTTCGGGGAATCAATTGTTAGGCGGCGAATAGATTACATTCATCTGGAATGCTGTGTAAACGATGTTTTGCGGGATTAATACAAACTTTGTGGGTACTTTTAGAATTCAATGTTACTGAATATAGGCTGATAGTTTATGTTCACAGCAGAAAGACATTAATGTTATATTCCTAGGTATAGTGGCGTAGCGTGGGTTTTTGCCACCCGGGGCCGACCAGTAATTTACCCCCAAAAACCCCCCTAGCACCCCCCACTCTACGCCACTGAGGTACCTACTTTTACATGTCGGTCTTTTATGGTCTATGGTTAATGACTAATGCATCAGGAAAGAAGCTAGTATGGGAATTGCTAGAGTCCAAATCTACTCTAGAGCCTTTTATAAGTTTTGACGTTACGATGATGTTACAAACTGTAAACCACTTTATCTCTCTATCACCTAAACAATACTAAATACGTGCGACTGCCCTGGATTGCTTAAAGTGGTCCAATTGCAGCGACGAACGTAGTGCTGTTCCGAAGGTCAAACTAAAAGTAAATGATTATTTATAATGATTAATTATATAGGTAGGCAAAGAACAGTTTAGTATCTATTGCTCTTTCGTTCGTGATCAGCTTTTAGATTTTTTTGGTTATTAACTGTTGATCAACTGATAACTTATCAATAAAAAAATGACAAATTTGGGCGACCATTACTATAGGTATACGTAGGTATACCTTCGTGTAGAGAGGTCCACATTATTATAACAAACACGGAACTCTAATGACCGTACAATTGACATAAGAAATAATCACATAACTAGCAATATATCTACAAAACAAGCGGCAATATTTATAAGGAAACTCCCAAGTCACGCCACGAACATGGTCGGTACATGAGACGTTATTGTCAACCCGTGTCTTGCGGCTCGATTGATGGACCACGCTAATCCCCGGGGCGAGGGGTCACAGGAGCAATCAGACCGGCCTTGTCACTCAATCTGATGAACACGTGTTACGTGACATATGGGTATGGGAAGTTGGGAATTGAAGCCAATAAGTGGTATATTCTACGATTATAATTTTAAAGAAATATATGTATTCGGATATTAAGATTACACAGCGCTATCTAATTCCGAGATAGATAGTGATGGTTGATACACTACATAGATACAAACATGTGTAGGTACCTGAGTGTATTTTTTTTTGTTTCAACCCAATTACGACTCAATTAATCCAGCGGTAGTTAACACTGCCTACTGTGCTATGGGTCCCGGGTTCGAATCCCGGTAGGGACAAATGTTTGTGTGATGAGCATAAACATTTAATTTTGTATCCGAGTCATGGCTGTATCTATGTATAAGTAACTAATATGTATGTATTTACAAAAAAAAAGTATATATGTAGTTTATCAACTAACTAGTATTCGTAACACAAGCCTCGTTGCTTAGCTCGGAACTAGATGGCGCTGTGTCATAATGTCCAGAAATATTTATTTATGTAACGGTTGTATTTTGGGTATTTTTAAATAGGCAACAGTCTTTGGTATAGCTTTTTTCGTTCTTGTGTATTTGTGGTTATAAAGTTTTGGCTTTTGACCATGATATAATATAAGTAGGTACGCTTGCAAATTATGCAAATTTATTTTGAAAATGATGGCTTAGTTCGCTAAACTTACCGTGCGCTATGTATATTTTACGGACGTTATAATCGAGCATCCGATCAAGTTATTTAGAAAACAATGGATCGTTTTCGCATCGGGAACGCTCTAGCTAACGATAGCGGGTGATTCAAGGCAGCGTTATTATTAGTGGAAATTGTGTGGTCGAATTCATTTGGAAATTTTCGTTTATGTTTTTTGTTTCTTATATCTGCATAGGTGCCTAGGTATAATATGTACTTAGTTGTAGGTACGTATTGGCCTTTGAAAGGTTGAATTGGTGATTGGTGCGTGGCGTGAGTTAAATAGATAAATCGACAATTAATTTTTAAATTAATTCCTCATATAACAAATACAAAAAAAAAATTAAAATCATTATTGTAATCCTATCTAAACTTCATAATAATTATCTTCAAACTGCATGTTACTTAATTAATATTAATTGTATCTTTCAAACTAGTTAGTTATCTAGATAATAAGCGACTGTAATTGGAGGAGCACACTTGTGACTGTCCCTGTGAATGATTTTTTATATGTATCTAATTGTGTATCTTCTGTTGGAGATCCAAATTAATAAATAAAATAAATAAAGACAGTCCTCAAAAATGCGCACCCATCAGTTTCCTACTGTTTTTGTTGGGAACAAGAAGGCGCAACAAACTTAACAACACAGCAACACATTTTTACTTGAATCCAAAATAAATGATCCTATATAAATATATAATTCACATTTTCAATATCAAGTATGTGCGCTAGTTAGATAAAATCCTAATATGGATTGATTAAAAACCTATTTATTTAAAAACTCTTAAACTATCATTACAGGATTAGAAACCCAATGCGATAGCTAAGTCTATTTATAATATTAACTATTTACACTAAATAACACTATTACTAACAATTACAAATAACAAATAACTACACAATACATTAACAAAAACTATAAAAGAAACACTAAACATAAAATAAACAATAAACATCAAAATTACACTAATTGTTGCTTTCGTAACTTGTGAACTGATATTGCATATATTCGTAATAAAATGTCTGAAACATCAGTTTACTTATACACAAACAAAATGACGATGAAAAAGCACTTCACGCCGGTGTAATTCAAAGGTGGGCAACTTATCTTAAGAATGCGTTGAAAGAAGGTTTCGTGAAAAGGGGTTTCAAAGAACAGTTTGGTGATAGATGTTAGCAATCTGTTGGGTAGGCCTGAGTGGCGGTTGATCGCGACCCGATTTTTCAGCCTTAGTACTTATCTTTAAGCGTTTTAAGGCCGAGGCAGAATGTAACGTTAACATAACCCCTATTATATTCTTCGGCGACGAAATACTACTTCAGTAAGCATTTGAAGTGAATGGCCTTAAACATAGGTTTGTAAAAATCTAGATCAGGCAGGTCGTTTGTGTTTTAGTCTGTCATTACTGGCTTTTACTCGCGAGTTTTACCAATCTGCTTATTTATTTCTACCCTCTTTTAAGAAGTTATTAATTCCGCATACACACTTACATCACCCTTCCTTTTCGTCCTTTTAAAGGGATTATTTTCGGAAAAAAATCTATCATATATCCTTTTCCGGAACTGAAACTATCTCCATACAAAATTTCATTTATATTGGTTGAGCGGTGTAAGCGAAGATACCTCTTCACGCCTATAAACTGCATAATATTAAAAGTATGGATTAATAATGTAATTAATTAGTTTGACACTCATTATATACAATGCCTTAATGTACTTACCTTATGTAAAATAATTAAAATGAAAATCTGATTATTATTTGGTTGGTTAGGTTGAATTTTAGCTTCGAGAAATATTTGTTGGTTATGAGTTAGTAGGTTAATATTAGTGTACTATCTAAACTCAATGCTTATGACTGTTATAAGAACAAGGATTATCACGTCATTGGTGTTGAGTTCAAATGTGAAGAACGCTACTCAGAATTTTTGAAATTATGTGCATATTGCTATTTGAACTCGCTAAAACGGTGAAGGATAATATTGTGAGGAAAATTGCATGCCTGAGGACGTGATTTTCACGAACGTAGGTACGTGAAGTTTGTCAACCCGTAGTAGGCGACTTAATCTGAATAGGGACTCGAAAATATACATAGATAGAACTATTTATATATTAGTACCTATTTTTATATATTGTGTGTAAATACTGTATTATATATCGGTGATTTATATTTTATTTCATATTTATGTAAATTATTAGGTACTCAGAAAATAAAGAATTATTATTAATAGATATATAATTTTTATATGTATTGATATGATGTAATATTACGGTCGGTTAAAATTAAGGACCAAGCTAAGAAAATAATACAATTTAGTTTTGTTTAATACACTTAGGAATATACAGTTAGGAAATGCCGATGTCAACTAGATACTAAAAAAAAATGTACATGACTTGTAAAAGTGTCTTTAAAAAGATCTATTCACAGAAATAAACAATCATTCATTCACTAGAAGGTTCAAATTTTACTGAGAGCGTCACGTATCATCCAGGTGTAAGTATCACCCAGGGGTTGGGTAGAGAAATATTGATGTACATATATACATATATATATATCCATAGTTCACTGAAAATAAGAGCTAAGTCAAATACAATTCTAGGCACCTACGGAAATTATGAAAAAAAAAACAAAAATATTTTCATACAAATATTTTTTAATTCTAAATTCTAACAGGACTTTGGAAGCGAAACCAAGACCTCAAGTTGAGCAGTTAAGCTTGTGAGCACTAAAACAAAACAATTAAGCTATCGTTTTAGTAAAAACGCGTAACATTACCTACTTACAACATTGCATAGCGTGATAAGTACCCTGTTTCACAACTTATTCAATAAGAAAATATTTTTCAATATTTCTCCAAGCTAATCTCCTGTTTCACTTAGCTAAACAGACAAGCTCTACATGACCGTCAGTTCCATTTTTCCATGTCTCAAAAGTCTGAAAACCTCCAACACCGTCAAAAACAAAATTTGAGTGGAACAAACGTCATTAATTGCGATTCTCCTCCTTTACGAGACAGATATTGCCTCCGTTAGTATCCAAGTTATTTAATCTAAGTAACGTACGCCGTAACTTTCCGGCCCAACTTATTTGTTACGGGCCGTACGTGAGCAACGTAGCGGCGAACAGGTTAAGGTTTGTTAAAATACCCTCGCATGAACGATGGTTTGGGAGAAAAGTAATACAATGAAATCGGTTTTATGTCATCAAGACAGTGTGAGGGAAATTAAAGTTACACATGTTAGAAAGAGACGCACCGATTGTATTATGTTATTTATTGTTATTAGTTTATTTTTCTTGTTTTTACTGCTGTAAATGTGCTTCATTTTTGTAAGGAATGAATGATTTTTCGTTCTTTCTTCTATAGTACCTACCATAGAGCATAATATTATTATTTAGACACTGGCTTAAGCTACCTTACTTGCCCTGAATATCTTTATCCTAACTAAAATAAATCTCACCGGATCACAATAACTGTATGGTAGCGCATAAAATACAAACAAACATTGTTTTTTATATTTTAGAAGAAAAACAAGAAGGTTGTCTACAAAAGGACGTTTCCGAAAACTGAAGCTAGAGACTCAGTATACAATTCTTAGTGGCGGTTTTGCATCTTCCAAAGTTAAACTTTTAAAAAGGTGTGATGTACCTGTCATCGCATCTACTATGCAGTAGAAACATGCAGTATGTAGTACTATGCAGTGTCAAGTCTGTGACAACGTAAAATAAAACAGCACATTAGGTACTTATCTTTATACGCGGTAGTCTCATAATCAAACGGCAGCGGTGCGGGATGAAAAATGCAAAAGTCTTGGAACTAGGTCGCGTGTCAAAGGTTCTTAAATGGCCTACCAGAGGGCACTGAGCTTTTGGGGTCGGGCCGCTAAAAGTGAGAAACGAGAAATGTCACAAACAATATTTTGACGGCATTTTTGTTGCCGTGGCTTAATCGTCTTCTACTCTTTGTGGGTTCGGTACTGCGGTTCGGTACCGGCGTTGTCCCGCGTCTGGGTGTGTCTACATTGTGAATATTTACGCACGATACCGGGGAAAATTGCTACTATGGGCAAAGTTACAAAAAAATATAAGTCCAACATTTTTTATTAAATGTAATATTTATTAAAAAAAACCAAATAACTCTGCAATATTTATTAATGATGAATAAAATTTTGTTCTACGCATATCGTTTCAAGGTTTTTTAATAAATTGAAGAGAGGTAGGTAAAGTTCATGGTAGATTTGATTCTGTTGGACCCTGCTTAAATACACAACCTGCGTGGATTAATTGATTAGCAAACTTGGACTATGCTTATAGGGGTATTTTGAGGGTAGCCTACTAAGTTAATGAATAAATTGTTCTATCATCACAAAATAATTATACTGATAATCCCAATAGAAAAATAATCGTTCGATCTTCAAGAGTGTAGAGGGTTTAAGTGGATACTTCGACGACTTGATTGACGCAGTAGGTCAGCGATAGGCTTATGCGTCTCGGATTGCGGGTTCTATCCCCGCACGGAGCAAATATACGCATGTATGGCCTACAGATAGTAATTCCGTGTATAGGTGTTTGTGCACTGTGTTTTTTTTATCTGTACATACCCAGGACACAGGAGAAAATCCTACTGTAGTGTTGTGTGGGGTAATGTTCTTTTTTAAACAAAGAATTGAACCAAAATTTCTATACCTGCCACGACAGTGGCAAACAATAAGGTTGCGGCCTGTCTCATGGTAAGCGGTTACCGTAGCCTGTGGACGTTTTCAACACCAGAAGTATCGCTCGCGCGTTGTTGACCCTGTAAGTACCTTTACATTTTATTGAGGCCACAAGCCCCGTTTCCTTTTTGACATCAATTATTTCTTTAAAAAATAGATTTGATTCAATATAACAGTCTCGTGGCTTCTGTAACCGGCAGAGTGGATGGTCAAATAATGTGTCACTGGATGGCGGCACACAGACCGTTACTCAGATATATTATGTAATTATTATTATTTTTTTAAATTTTATTTGTTTTCAACGTGTTTTAGTTCTAGGAAGTTTCAATTGATGTTACTATATTATGGATCTCTGGTCTGAAAAAAAAAGATTTATTATTATTAATATCACCGCTTGTTTAGTGACCCTAAAACATCTGGATTTCATTAGCTGCGTGTTTTCTTCAAACAAGATATTGAGATTAAAACCGTGCTTAATTTAATATAATAAAATTGTATTTGGTTTTCAGCAATTCGCTAATTGTTCTCGGTATGTTATGACAGTGTTCAACAATTAGAATATTTTAGAACATTTTCATAACAGTATTTCTGCTTATTTTTTTAGAGAAACAGATGTTTTGATCGTCTTTATTGAGATTAAAATTATTTAAATGTCGGTATCTAGAGTTTACTTACAGAGTTTATGCTACGTTAGGTTTTACGTTACGTTGACGACCCAATTAGTCCAGCGGTAGTTAACGCTACTTTCTGTACTAAGGGTTCCGGGCTCGAATCCCGGTAGGGCCAAATGTTTGTGTGATGAGCATAAACATTTATATCCGAGTCATAGATGTATCTATGTATAATATGTACGTATTTACAAAAATATATGTCGGAGGAAGCTATAAGTCGGTTTGATTATTGTTTGCAAGAATAAAGCACATAATGATTTATTACATTTTTCCATAGCTTAAAACCTCCTTAGTCTAATAAAAAGTAAAAAAATATTGTTATCAGTTATAGACCAATCAGAGCAGAGCATTTAGCTTGAGCGTGGTCGAGGCGCCATCTTTACTTTTGGAGGGACGCGGACAGTATTGGACATTATTGAGAAATAGCGACTGATCGAGTTGGATCATTGAGATTGAGAGTCTGAGAGACTGAAAGAGTATTAATTGTTGGTAAAAGTAAGACCGGTGCCCTGAACTCGCTGCTCGGTCTTAACTGTGCATTTTCTCTCGATATTATTATGAAGTGATAAATTGTTATTTAATCCGAATTAAATTAATATGTAGTGCAAAACCATGATCATTATGTTTGTGCTTGCAATTAACCCTGATGATGCCCACTAAATTCTTAACCACTAATGACGATGTCAACAGAAATAATGTTTCTCCGACATATATATATATATGTAGTATATCAACCAACTAGTACTTGTAACACAAGCCTCGTTGCTTACCACGGAACTAGATGGCGCTGTGTCATAATGTCTGGAAAAATATTTATATATATTTATTTAAACTAGAAATTCATTAATTCTTAATCCTAGAGATCTAGTACACTCTGACAAGCTAATTGGTTTATATCCACGGATGGGTCGCTATTTGCATGTATGCCAATTAGGTTGTTAGTGTGTACTTACATGACTCCGAGTCATTGAACGTTGTCGAAAAAAATTAACAGTTCTCTTGTATGAATAACGACGAACATTCGCCGTATGTATAAAAATATAGTGTTAAATCAGAGTATTATATTTACTGCACGTGCCGCTACGCTTAACTGTACCCCACAATTGGGCTACAGAATAATTAATGGCGATCTACACTCACCGATGCCCACGCTTTGTTTAGCTCGACATGTGCAGTTAGCGTAGCGTTCTATTATTCGTGGCCATTCGCTGCGTCCGAGGGTGGTCCAAACAAGAGTCGGTTAGAGTTGTAAAGTAAAAACAGTAGCTATACGTTATCTACTAGAATAATTTGTTTTTTCAATGTTGATGGCTGAATCAAAAGAAATATAAAAATCCGCGTAAAACAATACATCATCATCATCATCATCATCATCATCAACCACCCATTAATGTCCTACTGCTGGGCATGGGTCTCGTCTCTTTTTTTAAGAGAGATTAGGCTATTAGTCCACCACACTAGCCTACTGCGGGTTGGCAGACCACATGCCACCGAGAAAATCTCTCAAGCATGCAGGTTTCCTCACGATGTTTTCCTTCACTCGTGAGGCTATTACCATTAATAGGAAGGATGACTAGATTCCACCAACTGCTTGGAACCCCATCATAGATTATATTAATAGTTTTCCCATTAAATAAATAAATCTAAGTCCAAGTTAAATATTACACCGTATCTTTTGCATTACCAAAAGATACGGTGAGATCGTTCTGCACATGACAATTTATGCTGTAAAGGATTAGAAACGTGGGGATTAAAATAATATCAATATATATATTACGATGAAAGTCGTAGAAAGTTATCGTGTGGTAGATTTATCGCAATAAAACTATTAGCGTAGGTAAAATTAGTATCTTTACTACTCTCTCAAACTCGCGTTAATTTGCTTATCCCTTTGTGGATATAGGCGTAGTGATATGTAGTTTCCGTGAAAAGGTTTTAAATATAGAAAAAGTATGAAGGTACATATATTCCGCAATATTTCTATGTCACTTCTTATACTTATAGTATAGTCACTAATAGTCCTTACGCAACGATCCGGCGCCCACGACAAGGATTCCTATCGTCCTAATAGCAAAGAGGTTATTTATAGTACTTTTTAAATTTTTCATTGTACCTCTTTGTTGCTAGACCAATTAAATTTGTTCTACACTCTTGAAGCTTTATTGAATGAAGCTTGGAAAACAAATTAACGACTAACAAGATGTGTAAAAAAGTCTATGTCATGTTGTGTTTGAATTTATACGTGATAGAGCCCACAAGCAAGAAATATAGAAGGCTCACCGTCCAAAATATATATATTTTTTAATCTATACCCTACTTATATTATAAAAAACGCAATTTTGTATGGATGTATGTGTAATTTGTGTAGATGTTTGTTACTTTTTCACGCAGAAATCAGGCGACGGATTTGGGTGGAAATTTAGATAGTTTATTTCCTTGGATTGGCTGAGTTTATTACTAGTAACATATACCATGCGGGCAAACCCGCGGGTGGAAGCCAGTACAACTGGTTCTGCACCGATTGTGCACAAATTTTGACAAGATATACCTAGTATTTTTGGCATCGATCGGCGTTCGATGCTTTGTTCTTTATTTCTTATACATATATGGTGATAAAAAGTGGATACATTATGACAATCTTTAACGTAGAAAATTATGGGTTAAGCTTGGACTACCATCGTCATCAGCGGCAAAACATCAGACAGAAACACTGAAATGGGAAGTTCTAACCCACCCTCCTACGTGTTTCGATCGATAGCTCATTGTTTGTCAGAGAAGAATTTCACTTCTTGTAAAGATTGCAGAAATTGGATCGATTACTGGATTGCCTCAAACTACGAAGCATTCAATGGGAATATTTTAATAAATGTATTTTTTTAATTTTAATTTAAATAAACTGTGGTTTATGTCTCGGTAACCACTAACCCAAACGCTACGAATTAAATCCAACACCATAAAAATAATCATTATTTTTAACCGACTTGTAAAGGTATGAAGTCGGTGCCGATGATGTGGTGGTTTTAACCACCCTGCTCAAGGTCACTCGCGGTGACTATTACGAGTATTACGTTTGGCTTAGCACCGACTTCATACCTTTAAAACTAAAAAAAAGGTAAAACTGTACGAAGTTATTTCTTGCTTTTTAGTTTTTGAAGTTGGTTTTTCTTTTTTTTAAAGTTAATTTATATTTTATTTATTTAGGTCTACCAACAATTGTTTATAATAAAATTGGTAGGTAATGGTACGATTACTACGTTTGGAGTTTAATAGGTTCGCGATTGAAATAAATGAATTATCTTCTTTAATACTACATTCATTCACGGAGACCTACGTTCGTGTTCTTTGTATGCTAGCTTTAGGACCGACATCTAATGAAACTCCATTTTTGTAATGGATTAAAATCTCTTCGAAACAAGGAGATATTTCAACAAAAAGTCTTGTATTGTATTGTGTACTATGAGTTAAAATTTAAAATGCTTTTGTTACATTAAGTGATTCGCGTACGAATGAACAAAAATATTCGAGTGTGTTGAATGTAGTGTAACTTCTGATATTTTGTTTTTGTAAAAATATATGTGGTAATTTGGTATTTAAAAGGTAAATTGTTGGAAGCGATACACATTGTGACTCCTGATTGTATGGCGAGCACGCGTTGTTTTATTGTTTAAGTTTTATTTGTGTATTTTTATTATTCATTTCTATTCTGTATGGCTATGTGAAAATGTGACACGGAACATTGGATTTTAAATTTGGAACACGAAGGTGAGAGACTAAAAATATTGTAGGATTTTTATTTTTTATGCCCAAATTGTTTATTATATTATTGTCATAAAATGAGAATGGATGTAGGTACTGACGGCAATTTTGTAATAATAAATGCCAGTTGTATATCGTTCCATATTTGAATTTATGTAGTTGTATGGTCAGTGTAGACTATCCAAACGATGTAAAAGAGAAACGGGAATATATTTTTTAGGATAAAAAAAACATAGTGGCGAAAGTTGGATGTACATTAATATCTACACCTCTGCCTTAGTCTACGGGGGCGACAGGCGCGATGGTTTATTATCAGCACGTTTTGAATCTTTGAACCACAATAGTTAAAATATACTACATACTTACATCTGTATGTACAGATCAGAAAAATGCGTACAAAATCACAAACAATAAACACCATAATTTAAAAAAAGAATGGCGGTCACACGCGTTCATTTATGGTTCACAGAGTAAGAACAAAAGTTATCACAATTTGATGTTTCATAGACACAGTATTCAAATGTATTTAGAGTCTGTTATCCATCAATACCAATATTATAAATTCGAATGTGTGTTTGACTGTCTGTTACCTCTTCCCTCATAAACCGCTGAACTGAATTAGATAAAATTTGGCATAGCGATAGTTTGTATCCCGGGGAAGGAAATAGGATATTTTTTATACCGGAATTCTTCCGGGGAGGGGGAGGGGGAGTTTTGTATCAAGAATATTTTTTTTGTTAAAAAATGGCTTCCAAACTGTTACGGTTTAAGTTTTCGTAAGAAATAAATAAACAGATTGGGTATTTAATTTATTATTATTTCTTTAAGAGGCCAGCTCTTGTCGATGGAGCAATCGCCACTGTTCTCTATCTTCTACTTTCTGTTTCCAAGGATACTTAATAAGCTACCTAAATTACTAATTCTACATCAACAGTCGCGATCAAAAGCCAGTATACTAAAATAAATAAATAAATAAATATTCCTGGACATTATGACACACAGCGCCACCTAGTTCCGAGCTAAGCACCGAGGCTTGTGTTACGGATACTAGTTGGTTGATATACTACATATATACTTTTTTGTTGTAAATACATACATAGATACATCCATGACTCGGATACAAATGTTCATGCTCATCACACAAACATTTGTCCCTACCGAGATTCGAACCCGGGACCCATAGAACAGAAGGCAGTGTTAACTACCGCTGGACTAATTGGTCGTCAATGACTATGTATATTACACATCTAGCTACCTATATTCCAAGTAAAAGCCGTCTAGAAGTACCGAGTGCAAGTTGACGCTAACTTGCACTAGTCTAGGCTTTGCTAACTTACACAAGCAACTTAACAATGTTGACAACATGTTCGTCAACATTGTTATGTAAAGAGTTGTTGGATTTTTTATTGGAAAAATGCTTAGTGTCTGTTGAGTTTGGATGTGTATTCGATTGTTAATAATTTCATACACTAGCATTATAATTTGTGTGGTGTTAAGTGAATGGTCTCGAGTTCAATCCTATCACTGACTTTTCGAATTCACGTGCGTATTTATCACACGCTCAAACGGAGAAGGGAAAAATCGTGAGGAAACCTGCATGCTAGAGAGATTTTCTCGATAGCGTGTGAAGTCTACCAAGGTACTAGGCTATCATGGTAGACTATAGCCTAATGCCTCTCAAATGAGAGGAGACTCCTGGTCAGTAGGACTGTAAATGAGTTGATGAACATCAGTATGACGGCACTGTTGGTGCAGTGATCGAACGGTCGGATTATGTCACGGCTTCACCGCACAAAACAAATAAATGTATGCCCTACAGTTAATTGTTATGGGTCTAAGTTTTTGTGCATATTTGTGTTATTTTTTTTTCATGTTGTACCTATTGCGAATCGGTACCTATAGATAATAATGCTTAATCTATTTCGTTTGTGCCCCGAGCATGTATTTAAAATATGTTATTTGCAAATTGTGGAAAATGGTGTTAATTGTACATTTAATTAATTAGATATTAAGTACCATTGTTTTATGTTACGTGTAATGTACAATTGTTTATTTTCCTGAAATATAAAAATAAAAAATAAAAATATTTGTGTTTGTAAACGCAAATAAAATGATGACTGCAGTGACACAAAATTGTGAAGATATACTTCAGTACTGTCTCATACGTCACCCGGGCGGGATCAAGCTCAGGAAGAGAGCATTTTCCTCTCAGCTTGAAACGTTGAAGTGCAGACAAAGCAGAATATACACGAAATTATTTTAAACTGAATTTAACTGAAGATATGTTCACATGAAACGTTTTGTCAGATTAGATTATACTCGTTCGTATGTTACTGGATGACCCGTCCATAAGTTTTTAATACTGATTTTGAAATGTTAATGCTAATAATAGTTATTACTACTAATAAGCTAGAATAAAGCTTTCGTAAACCAAAATGACGGCACCAAAAAGAAACATTGATTCTCTGAATTTGTTTCGGTATTATTTCTCTAAAATTGTCAGTTAGATCTTATAATATTATATGCAGAAGAGTCTTCCGAAGATCTATTTACTGAAATAAATATTATCATCATTTATCATTTACACCGAGACTACTCCGCGAAAAATAGGGGCCTCTTAAGACTCATTCGCCGTGACCAGAAACACTTTACCTAGCTAGGGAATCGAACCAAAGTCCCTTCACTTCTGTAGCAGAAGCAAACAGAACATCCAGTTAAACTTATTAACTTACTTAGTAACTGACTATAATCATACACAGACATCCTCTACAGAATATATAGCGGTGTATAAAGCTGTATTTCCTCATAATATTTACACAATCATCAGAAATAATTACTATTTATTTTCTTCTTACCATCCTTGTTTTTGCTTCCACTTTCTCACAGATAAACAAAGATATGAAAACTCACGACACACAAATCATAAAGATAAAGAAAAACTATTATCAACAAACTTATAGCGAGATTGTGTTTCACAAGATTGTTTGCAAAAGATTTACTATGTAATACACTCGTTGTATGTAACAAAGAAAATGTTTACGTTCTTAAAATTGATGGTGATGATCTTATTGCTAGGTTTTGTATAAAACCAGTGCCGCATTTATATTTTTTATGAGTATAGGCCACTTTATATCGGCCGCCCCATGCACCTTTCTAAAATAATAATTTTCCATTTGTAGTAAGGGAGGCACTAAACACTAAAGTTAAATTCCTCTGAAATCTGCCGCCCCTAGGACGCTGCCGCCCCTAGGCCGCAGCCTATACGGTCTATTGACAAATCCAGGACTGTAAAACAGTTATTAAAAAAGCGTCATTATAAAGTCCAGGGTATAAAATACGACTACACGGAGACACTGAGGAAGCTACATAAGAAAGAGGTTAGCTGAGACAGAATCAACAAAAAATTGTAATCAACAGAAGAAATGAAATTTCTTTATACATTGTTTAGGTGCAATATTGTAGACAAATATATCTTGTATGGGTTCATATAAATACTACCTGCCTATTAAGGTGTGTGTTGGTCTATTAAGGTTGTGTCTATTAAGGTGAAGTTAAAAGACTCGACTTCGATCCCAAGGTCACCATTGACTTTTCAAAGTTACGTTAAGGTTATTGTAACTGAGTGTGAATGAGTTCGCTGATTTGATTTCTGAGTAGAACATAATAATCAGTACGTGTGTATCAGTGTTTGTGAGTTATTTTGGCTGTTTAGTTGTGTATGTGAGAATTTGGCCATCCATAGTAATATTATAAATGCGAAAGTATGTCTGTCTGTCTTTCTATCTATTACATTTTTACTGAAGCAACTTAGATAATGGGATGGATATAGTTTGACTCTCAGGTAAGGATATAAGGTTTTTATCACGGAAATCATCCTTTAACAGAGCGAAAAAGGGGTAGCATTTTTTACACAGACGAAGTCGCGAGCAAAAGCTACGATATAAGAGAAAATCTTAGTATTGAGACACAGCCAGTAGAAATAATCAAATAAAATTCCCCGTTTCTTTTAAATTACTTTTTTTTTTCATTAAAGCGCTAAGTGCATTCTAATTCCATAGACACCGTTTAATATTTAATGAGTGAATGTCGCGTTAAGTTATCGATCTTACTACAAACGCGCCCTAGTTTCGTTTATAAGCTTTCCGCTATTCATGCCGTGGCCCGTATTTGCTCAAGTTTTATTTCATTCGTAACTTTATTTTAAATCGGACACGATGTACGTGTTTGATGTAAAAAAATGAAAATAGTGAATGTCGATATCGATAAATGTGTTCGATTTGTTCCAGTTTTTGCTCGCATTCGCTAGAGTGATCAGGTATATCGGGCAAAATAATATTTTTCTGTGAGTTTTGGGGTGTTATATCGAAGTGTAAAATGTAGAGCTATGTTTTCTCGTGCTCTGTATTCGTTGTGATTTTTGTCGAGATTAATGTAAAGGTATGATATTGTACAATAGGATTTATTGTTCATATTCAATTAAAGTGAGCCTATTTCCCTATAAGTATCTTTACATGCAGTTAGTCCTAGAGATAGATACGTGACTGATTCCTAAAAGTGAAGTTGCCACTTTTATCATTATTCCTTTGTTGATTGTAATACAATAGGGAGTATGAACTGTAATGTACAATCCATAAAACTTACAAATACTCGAAACCTGAAGGTCAAATATTACATATTATTATGTGAGTTGCCAGTGATTACAAATTATTTCTTCCACGATCTGTATCGCGAGGGAAATAATTTGTAATCACTGGCAACTCATATATAATTTGAAATAATTTGTAATCACTGTTGGCCTATAGAAATACTTTATGTAAAACCAATCTTTGTTGCAGATACTGCCATGATCCTTCTCATCTTTCTCCTGGCTGCCACTGTGGCTTCAGTGGTCGACGTTGGTGTAGTTCAGAACTGTCCATCATGCATCCTGATGAACACAACATGCTACAACATATCCTACCTCTTCGACCTCCAAGCTCCCTTCAGAAAACAAATTGTCATCCCTGAAATCGGCGTACTGCGATCGAAGAATTTTCTATTCTACAGTTTTGAACCTATAATTGAAGACGACGAATATTACAAGACTGGTTTCGTGAATCTAGAAGATTCCACACAAACTGGAATTATAACTGGGGCTGCAATACTTAATTTAGGTACTTTTGACATAGATCAGGTAAATGAAATTATTTACTTTGGAGGTAACGATGGAATATTTGTTCTAGATACAAATACTAACAAAATGTCTTCGTATAGCAGTAGAGGGGATACCATTGTTGATATATGTTACAAAAACTACGTGTATTTTGTCAGATATCAGGATAGGGGTATAATTGTTAAAAAAGGTGATTTTTTCCAAACTCTACTGGAATATATGCCAATTAAAAAGTTTGTTGTAGCCGAAAAAGACAAGACTAATTTCATTGTTTTCTTAACTAACTTAGGCTTGTTTGTAAATAAAGGAAATAATGTACATCGCGTTTCGAAAAATTCTTACTTTAGAGGTCTGACTGTTGATTTGGAAGGTACTGTGTACGCATGGTGGTTAGATGGTATATACAAAGTTGTTTTGTCGAAGAATTTGATTGATTGTAAACTAGTAAGAGTAACTAAACTGCCGAACATTGGCGCTATGGCTTTTGATTATAAAAATAATCTTCTTTTTACGTCTGATAAATCTCTGTATATGATGTCGAAGGTGGAGCAAGGATGTGGCTTGGTTAAGGTTTGATGATTTCTTTTGCTTTAGTGTAATTAAGATTTCTTTCGTTGAGATTTGTGAATGTCCAATGTTTGTTTTGTAGTGGCTTATTTTGTATAATATCTCTCTGTGTAAGTTCTGCTTGTTTTTATTATACATAATTCACTTATACATTATAAACACTAATTTAATTCACTGTCTCCTTAAGAATACACCACTATTCAAAAGTTTAATAAACCGCAAAATATTCGGTATATATTATATTACCTTTGTTTTCCAATTTCTCTTTCTATCTCGCTGCCGGGTTTACAGATCTCATTAAGCTTGCATCATTGCTTAATTGGTGTTTTAATTTGATTGGTGTACAGTAATTAAAACCCAAAATAGTACAAGAATATCTTTTACTATTTGTAAAATTCCCATCGACATTATCAAGTTAAAACTTAATCTAGCTTATCTTAAATCTTAATTAAAGTATATAAATTTAGACATTTAAGATAATATTCATTAAGGCAATTTAGATAAAAACACATATTTAAAATATTTATTTTGTTCATATAAAAATGTATTGTAAAGTTTTAATTTAATTTCAATAAAATGGAGTATTCCCGTTTTAGCACCAATTTTTAGAGCACCTATGCATTGAGCTCTAAAGGTATTCCCATTTGAGCACCAACCAATATAATAGCTTGGTGCTCAATGGGGATCAATAAAAAATATTCAACTTTATTCCCTTTTGAGCACCAACACATCTACCTGCGCAGTAGCTTCGAGTTATCGGGTGTATAATAATGAAAAATATTGGTGCATTGGTGCTCAAAAGGGAATAAAGTTGAATATTTTTTATTGTTCCCCATTGAGCACCAAGCTATTTTATTGATTGGTGCTCAAATGGGAATACCTTTGGTGCTCAATGCATAGGTGCTCTAAAAGTTGGTGCTAAAACGGGAATACTTCAATAAAATGTATGTGTTGTGAATTTTGTGGAAACTGGACTTGCTTCTATGAAAGTCATAAATTACTCTCTAAATTGTATGCATGTATAATAAGCATTTTCCGAACAAACCGAATATTTTATAATGATTTAAAAGTATTATATTATAATATATTATTATGTAGCCTTTTTATGACAGGAACAACTAAATAACCCAATATATTTTATTCTATTGCTACCCAATTAATTCTAAAAGCACTATAATTTATCATAAACGCGTTAAGAATAAAATATCGAATATGGAATAAAAATACTTTTATGTATTAATTATATGACGGACCTTAGTCTCCCCCAAGGATCGCCACGAGGACCAGTCCTGCGCCAAGTGCAACCAGCTGATTCCAGCGACCTTCATGGTTCATTAGGACATGATCTGGATCTGTCTTAATTGGCCGGAATTTAATTAATAAATATATCTGTTTGAATAACGTATAAAAATACAAGTATAGCAATAACAACACTTAAATCCTCATCTAATCCAGACGGGGTATCTGTTACGCGCATGCGTCGTCTTCACTTGCGCATTCTCGAGCAATTCCTGTAATTGGCGAGGTCAGGGTGATCCTCGAGTAATCGTAAGCCACTATAATAAGAACGATGCCGTCAATACGTCAAGCGAAGCAATTGAACCTAGTTGAACTATCGCCAAGAATAAACTTGATAACATTGTTTTGGGAAGCCCGAATGATGACGGTTACACAATTTACTAATCGACTAAATGGTAAGTGCATCAACTTAGATAATATTTATTACATTTTAATATTATTCAACATTATCTTTATCAACCTAATTGTTCCATACCCAGAGTGAAATTTTATTGATCACCATTCATTTTGAAGACTACCTACGGACTACACTAGGCCAGAGGAGTGTCCCAAAGATATTCCTTAATGGCTTTGCACAGGCGGTTCCGAAGCTGGTATTTTAAGAGCTCATTTGCTGACGGTGACCATAAGCGTGGTTATTCTGAGGCCAGAGAAGTGGGTTTTGAACTTGAGATCTTCGACTAACTACCTCGTGGTCATAAAGTTCGACTGCTGAGTAAACTGGTCTTGAGTCCAATTTCAGGTCAAGCGTTGGAAAGTGAAACAAAACAGTGTAACGTGACTTTCAAATTCTCCCAAGAGGCCCACGTTAGGTTTCATTCAAGAATCACTCACACAATCTTTATTGAAACTAGGAAAAAAATATATTTATAAACCTTCTTAAACTATTACTTCACCAAATCATTAACCATTGTCACCAATTCCAACCCATCTTAAATAAATTGTGTAGATACATAATTGTTTGCGACTGAAAGACTAGATTCAATAGTCTTGTCAGATTATTTAAAAGAAAAAGAAATAGAATCCTACTGATAGAGGAACGTAGGTACTAATAAATGCCTATTGTATCAGCAGCTATAGTCATTCCACTTGGGTACTATGAACTAAGAATCAACTAGCGGAAATATATAGTTGTGGCGAGGTAGGCGGCGGTATAGTAACATGCCCTAAGGATGACGTCAAATGGTCCATGAATGGAGGAATTGCGTAGGATTTATCAGCACGATCCCGTGCGTAGTAGGAGGCGAATGAGAACAAACGTTTGGAAACCTTGAAACTATTTTTTACGTATTTTATTGCGGTAGTATTAACATATTTGTAATCTTAATGATCATAAGCTCCTGAGTCATCGGTGCGCTTAACACAAATTTGACAACTACCTGTAGATTGTACAAATATTTGTTCCGTGCGACAATCGAACCCGCGGCACGCGGCGTTGGAACTGATCGTTCAGTCACTGCTTCAGTCGAGTCGTCATCTACCTACACAATATCTAACAATATCCACAAAATTTATCGCGGCATATTGATATTATTTTAACCCGACTTTTTTCGGATCCTTTACAGCATCCATGGTCGGCACGTGACCATGGATGCTGTAAAGGATCCGGAAAAAGTAGTTATATTTAAATGTCTAATATTCGCGTAAGTATAAGAAATCAATATACTAGGTATTCTATTTTTCTTACTCCTCCTATATAACTTCATGATTAATTTCGCTGCGGGTTCCAAGACAGTTAAAATCATTCCCCTGGGACACGTCGGACTTCATTGTCTCGACGATTTTCTGGATAGTTACTATTGTTGATCCTGGTTTACAGGAGTTGCAGTAGTAGGGATTTGGGTGGTGGGCAAGTCCCATACTAGGTATTCGTTTATAGCTTTTACTCTATCTACGACCTAATGCTAGCATTCGCTAACAAGTTTAAATAATAATATGGACTATTAAACACGAACGTTAGATTACACATCGGTAGCGGCCGTCCGTCCGACGCTTTAAGTTATTTATTAAAAGCGGGCCGAATACCCATTCATTGATTGTTTTATTTGGAATTGCCATTTAACAGAGATTGTTCGATTTTCGATCGTGTTATGTAGACCTGTCAGAATTTGTTTGCTTGTGTTCAAAATCAGTGGAACAGATCTAGTACTTACTGCTAGTGAAAGTAGGAGACACTGTTACTGCTGTCTCTTTCTCTCTGCTACTACTTTAATTTCAGTATTATAATTTTAAACTTTCATAATGACTACGTATTTACACATAAGATAAACGTGAACAAATTTCAGATTTTCAGCCTGTCTATTCAAACTTATAGGAATTCATTTTAAATTTGAACTTGAATGAACATACCTATTTTCTTTAACTTCGTTTGCAAATTAATTTGTTATAAAAACCTTAATATATACTACTGATGTTCATGTTTACATGCATGCCTACATACATAATACGGTAAAGCAAAAACTCTTTTTCACTTTGTCTCCTTACCTTTTTTGAAGAAAAACATTACATTTTCTGTGTAAAATAATACAAGTGTATTCTAAATACAATTAAGTTTTCTACTCATTGAACTCACAATCGGAAACAAAATATAAATAATGGCTGACTTTATTTTTTTCCAATAGGCATGGTATTTAAGACAAGCATATCGCCTGGCAAAAAGGTTACATGTAAATTATTATAGAACGTTTTTGACATGATGCTATTTACTCTATACAAAAGGCGAAATAAAACAAAAACTCAAATACCCGGAAAATGCCGGTATAAAATTTAATGGAGCTTACTCTAAAAAGCCGATCAGAGGAAAACTAACAAGCCTTCAAATTAATTGGACTTTAACCTTTTTGCCAAATAATTATTTTATGAAAATTATTTTCAATAATAAAGTTTCAAAGCTGGTAGTCAAAGGGACTAGGAAGTTAAGCGGCTTAAGAAAGAATAAACAAGATCTTCAGCTGCAAATTATATTATTTACTCATGCAAAATGTTTGAAAAGTTATAGTCAATTGAATTGGATTTTCTTGGATCTGTTTAATTTAGTTGCTTTACTGTTTTGTAAGAAGGAATTTATTTGGCTGGGGTACAAATGTTCTTCAGAGGATACTAGAATTCTGACAGGTAGGGCATAGCGAGGCTCCTCATTGATCTGCCCGTCTGGGGTAGTACCTCCGCCTTACATAAGACTGCAATGAAACATGAATAGTTGTTTCTGCGAGTGAGTAAGGTTACCAGAGCTCGTTGGGGGAGTGACTATTCTGACAGCACGGGAATTCCGTTTGCTGTTAGTTTATTGACTGCCTTATTTTAAGGAACCTTAACGGTTTCTACAGGTATCACTACACCTAGTTGACATGTTTCTTTTTTTAAGCAGCATTGCACTAACTAATCTCACGCGCAATTTTTAAGATCAAGCAATATTTATTTCAATACTGAAACGTACAAATCTTTGTAGACCGCTTAATCAAAGTGAATAAGTGTTGTAGGCTTTTTCGTGTAATAAACAATTACCCTTAACTAACCTATCAAACTAGTTCAACCCGCAAGTGAATATTTTCCGACATCGCTATTGGCCCGTAGTTCGAGCATACTAAGGGCTGTGTTTGACATTTTCGATGTTTCAACTAGTTTCCTAACAAGTCAGGAACACATACATACATAGCCAGCTGCTAAACATTTGACAACCCGATAAGCGCAGCGGTGTTAATGACTGCCTTCTGCTGTAAGGGTCCCCGGTTCAAATCCCAGTATGGGAAAATGTTTGTGTGATGAGTATGAATATTTGTATCAGAGTCATGAATCTATGTATCATTTGAATGTATTTCCAAAAAATAATAGCTATGTAGAGTATCAACCATCGTTGTTTAGCTCGGTATTGTCATGTGTGTTATTTGTGGATGAATAGAGCAAATTGAAATGACATATAGCAACACTTACGCGAATAAACATTGAAATAAAAATAAATTACCGCGGTATTATTATTAAATCCCATATTAAAAAAATCTTATAAGCTTTAAAGGATCTGAAATGACAGGATTAAAAATATCAATATACCGCGATAAAAAACCGTAATGAGCATTTTCATTTCAAAATAATCTATTTCTACTAGATTACTGCGTACTTGTTTGTAGTTAAGTTTAGAAATAGGGTATTGTACTATAAAATGCATTGAAAAGCATACCTAATAAACAATTCACAAACAAAGATCAAAACTTGTTATTCACACAGAAAAAATCATCGAATTCGTGTGTTCGTGTTATCGTTTCACCCGGTGAGTTGTAACAGTCGTCCTATTTGCAACTTCCTAACTCATCAATTTATTTCGAAAATGCCAATATTTTTTGAGACTACAATCAAAAATAATTGATGGCTGTAGCAGCAATGGCAAACGAATGCAAGATTTATTTCGGACAGCTTTAAATTGAAAATAGTATGTTATGTAGTAGTATTCATTAGTAGTATGTTTTGATTGAACTTTGACAATAGTAGAGATCAAACATGCCATACTCGTGATACGTATTACAATAGCCTAAGGACTATGGCCTAATACCTCTCAATTGAGAGGAGGCCCGTGCCCAGCAGTGGGACAATAATGGGTTGATGATTAACGTATTACAATACTACAATACATACTACTTAGAATTAGTATCCAATCTGCTTTTTTATTTCTTATGGGGGCCTTTAGGAAGCTATCCCCCCCCCATTTTCGCCCTTTTAAGGGTTTATTTTCGGGACAAAATCCTATGTCATTCCCCGGGACGCAAACTATCTCCATATCAAAAGTTCGGTGGTTATAGCATATGAACGGTTATATTAAAATTATAGGTTCTCTTGTTGATATAAGCCACAGCGAAAATCGTAAAAACATTGAGCTAAAATTTTCATCAAATTCATCGTAATTTTTTGAATGGGTAGGGCACGACGCCATAATGAAAAGAAAGCAAATGACACTTCACTGACAATTCTATTTTTGAATCTCTTAATTGCTTTTTATTTTTTATTACGAGTATTAGTGGCCAGTTCTAGAAACTTTAAGTAGGCATGCCCGTATTCAGTAGGTATTACGCACACCATTACAACACAGTTACCATATAACGACGTAACAAGAGTGAATGTTAAAATAATAAAAAAAATGAATAATTGGAAAAAGTGAAGAGAAAGCTATGTAACCTTTTTAAAGTATAGAGCGCGTACGTTGACACCTTTTTTAGGTGCTTCAAGTCTACCAACCTTCAATTCGTAAAAAAATAACCTAACGAATTGCCCTACTGTAGTATTGTAGGCATGACGGGATTATTCCACCTGGGATTGCTGAGCAACATAGGGTTTGATCCCCGGGTCGAGCAAAGAGTTATTGGGATTTTCTATGAAATTTTGTTTTTTGTCTATGATAGTTTGGATTCGAGCCCGGTTGATCGGAATAGGTTTGCCCGGTATTAAACATACCGGCGAAATGTGTGTAAACATAAACATTAGTAGGTACACCTCAGCATAACCCGTCGATGACGATAGGCGTAATGTACGCTACATCGTGCAAATGTCACTTGCGCGATGTAGGATTAGTAGTTCGAATGTAGCTTGATAGATGTCGCTACAGTTTTATTCCACCCTTCTTTATCACAAAGTCAATAAACACTTAAACAAAGTCAAAGCCATCGAACTAATAACGTGCTAAATAGCTTTAAATTACACTTTTATTACTTCTTTTCACTTTTCTCAATCTTTCACAGAACAACGTTCATTATATCTTTACTAGTTAAGACGAAAATCGCGTGTAACAAACACGGGCTCACACAATACGCCGCTAAGGGTCTAACTACACTTTAGCGGAGTACGCCACAATAGCGTATTTGGCGTTTCATGCAAGTCACGCGCCACTGCGAAAGGAATTCATTTGTAAAGAAAAAGTTGTGCGATTGTGTGACACAGGAGGGGAGGGGGGTAGAAGTTGCTTTTGTGTATGTGTGTACTAGTTGGCTAAAATTCTACCGCTTCCATTGTCTCCACATTGAAGATAATATTCATTCAAATACCCTGATGAATGTTATAATTATTTCGCGCTTTCTATTTCTTGTTACATGTTTTCAAGTAGGTATTGTATTTTCTCGTCAACTTTGCCATTTATGGTATCGTTTGTGACTAACTTCGATATAAGACGGTCGTGAAATTATTGTGGTTTTAGTAAAAAAATATTGTATGTAAGTCTTTATATAATAAGTGCTAAAATGTTTTCAAGTAAATTCTTAAATAAATAAATAAATATTCTTCGACATTTTACACAGCACCATCTAGTCCCAAACTAGTTTTTTTTTGTAAATACATACTTATAATACATAGGATACACCCAGACGAACACAAACACTTATATTCATCACATAAATATTTGTGTCCCGTGGGAATCGAACCCACGACCTTGTGATCTGCAGTCCGGTACGCGAACCACTAGACCACAGAGGTCGTCAAATGACATTTTTGTAACTAAAATTAATTGCTCAATATAATAATTCATAATTCTATGTCCTGCAATAGACAAATATTGGTTGATGATGATTCATTACTAATTATTAAATATTTTTTGAGGAATTTATTTTTATTAATAAGATGAAAATCCACAAGAATCATTAAATACTGACACAGTAAGGGACAGTAAAGTTAATGGTCTTGATTTCAATCCCAAGGCCAGTACTAATGATTTTCGAAATTACGTGCGTATTTGTCACATGCTCAAACAGCATGTGACATGCATGTACCCATATCAACGGTCAGTATTTTTATGTCTAAGAGGGTTGGTTGTGGTTCAATATTGGTTTCATTAACCGCAGTTCTATAATCACCTAAACATATGCATATACATACGTCATCATCATCCCATTTATTATCCCACGGCTGGGCACAGGGCTCCTCTCATTTTTAAAGAGATTAGTCCACCACGCTAGCCTACTGCGAGTTGGTAGACTTCACATGCACACGGTGATCTGTGTTCACACGCCAACGAGACAAATTTCTCAAGTACGCAGATTTACTTACGATGTTACCCTTAACCGTTTGAAATTTTGATAAATACGCACATAAATTCCGAAAAGTCAGTGGTGCCTTGGGTTCAAACTGGAGATCTTTGACATCTCGGCCACTGGTCACACCACTAGACTACCACAGCTTAGAGTAAGTATAAATACCTATAGAAGTAAAGATAATAACAAAATGGCAGTATTTCGTTAGTCTGATTGAGTAAATCACGCAGTACGCGAGTTTGATTTCTCTTGGCCACTAGAGAATTGCCTCAACGTAATGTTTCATTTATCATACACAGTCAGAATATTCACAAACGTAGAAGTGTGCCTCTCACTTCGTTTTCAGTGACTGAAAGCACAATTTTTCAGTGTTATATACTCCGGGTTCAGTGGGGTGTACAAATTTATGCTTTCTGCGTGCATATTGTGTGAAGCTAGCTGTTTATGATGCCGTTAAGGGGAAGCGAAGGTCGTTGTACAGTGTGCATAAAAGGAAATCGAGCCTGCCACCGTACAAAACAAAATAGATTATTTTGGAGATAGGCGGTTGTCGTCGGAGGGTACTGGGTGCTCTCTAGCGTGTCCCTTCGAAAATACCCGCATTGCGTGTTCATATTTATTTTCTACTAGTACTTTTACCCGTGACTTCCTTGGCGTAGAAACTTCTAGTTCAAACCCCCTTCGGGATATTTATTATTCTATATCCTTCCCTAAGACTCGAACTATCTCTATACCAAATTTTATGTAATGATTATTATATATTTACTAGCTGCCTCCCCCAGCTTTGCCCGCATGGTATATAGATAAAAAGTAGCCTATGTGTTAATCCAGGTAATAAACTATATGTATACTAAATTTCATTCAAATCTTTTAAGCGGTTTTTGCGTGAAAGAGTAACAAGCATCCATCCATCCATCTATATCTAGACTAATATTATAAAGAGGAAAGATTTTATTGTTTGCTGGCTCCGAAACTACTGACCCATTTGAATAATTCTTTCACCATCAGAATGCTGCGCTATTCGTGGTGAACATAGGTTATATTTTATTTAAAAAAATAATTATTGTTCGTATGAAAAATTTAATTCAAGTTTATATATTTTTATATATTTATATCTACCCGTGCGAAGCTGGGGCAGGCCGCTAGTATTATTAAATACTAGCTGACCCAGCAAACGTTGTTTTGCCACATTTTAGGAGTTGGTGGTAAAAGAGTAAAAATTTAGGGTTATATGTATTTTTTAATGCCAAATCATAAAAAAATATACAAAACAATGTTTTGCCAATAAAAAAAAAAATAGTCTGGTCCGGGATATCCTTATCACCTAGGGGTGTAAAAACTAGCCTACGATCAAATCTCAGACCTACCAAATATACATACAAAATTTCATAATAATCCCTCAGCAGTTTCAGCGGAGTTCAGCGACCAACACTGAAACACGAGATTTTTATATATAAGAAGATGGATTTTGTCGCCCAATTAAAACGTTTTGTGTTTTACGAGAGCTGTGTTGTTAAATAGCCCAAACTTACCCGAGGATGTCACCGTGATGTTTTATCTTCTCGTGGATGTATGAGAGATTGATTCTTAGTCGTATTTACCGATTCTTTGTTGTCAGGTTTACAGAGGATGAAGCATAATGTGGTGTCAGACAGAATTTACCCACCAATTTCACAGGGAGCGTACAGCCGATGTGCGATGACACGATCGGTGCAGCGGCTGAGCAATCGACTTGCGCATCACGAGTTGCGTGTTCGAACCCCGCGCGGAGCAAATATTTGTGTATCTACAGGTAGTTGTTCCAGCTGGGCGTTTAATAATACAGGAGAAATTTCTAGTATACCATTTACCGCTTAGAAAACGATGTACGATGATAAGTAAGGTGACATTTCTAAAACAAAAATCATATTCGCAATCGAAGCCAAAGGCCTATAAATTCTACATAAAGGCCGGTAAATTGGCCTTTATGTAAAGATTACACAGACTTTTCTTTTACCAAATTTCGTTTTATGTTTCGGGAACAAATTGAGTCGTAAATCAGATTGTTTAAAAAAATAGCTGTTTCGATTCGATCCCATTAATTCAATGTTTATTTACCATTCGACTTAATGTCGTAACTAAGTAACCGAATAAAACTGAATTAACTAGAAATTCCAGCTAAAGAATTCAAGAATAACAAATGACATCAATAGCCCCTAAGTAATTGCTCTTTTTAGATGTACTCTGACTATTGTACTGTTTTTGTATATGTTAGTGCATTGTAGTATAATGTGATTTAATATGGCGATAATCAATCCACAAAATATTGATGGAGGTATACCTATGGACGTTTGCAAAGCCGGAGACGTCGCTCGCGCATCGACTCGTATTTTTTTTAGTTTTTTTTATAGGGGAGTCACTGCACTGACAGCAAACAGAATTCCCATGCTGTCAGAATAGTTACTTCCCTAACGAGCGCTGGCAACTTTAGTCCCTCGCAGTGTATACAAGTATTATAATTATTTTTTCGTACTTCGTTTTTATTTCGGTATTCTGTAAGGACGAGGTACTTCCTTGACGGGTAACTTAATTTGAAAAATACACCTTATCACTTTAATTATAACTCCTGCAATTGCTTGAAAATTCAGGTGACTGCAGTTGTTAATAGTAAGTACCATAGGTACTACAATTTAAAATACTATATCTTACTAGGTAGGTTTATATCTTAAAACCCAAACATTCATTTGCAAAGTAAGCATTAAGTCTAGAGAGAAACTAGACTGTATAATGTATGTATGTTACTGAAAGCGAAATATAGATGCGATAAAAATATAAACTGCCATATTTATCATAACAAGTAATTTGATAGAGATGTTTGTCTGAATTTCTGTCTTTAATGTTCACATTATACAGAAATAAATTTATTATACCGAGACTAGGGGTTGAAAGAATAAATTGCAGCAATTTCGGGGTTGATTAAGTGGTTACAGATCCAGACTATAATCTGTTACTGAAAAAAATATAAATAATTACTGATAATTATGGCAAAAAAACACCGACTTCAAATGTCAGAACTGAACCAAATTGAAATGAGAAGGGATTCCCAAACGGGAAGCACCAGCTTTCAAATAAAAAAAGAATCATCAAAAAGTAACAAATTTATATAAAAAGAGAAAATATAGTCGAATTGATAAACTCCTCCTTTGTTGAAGTCGGTTAAAAAAACGAATGACAAGAAGAAGAAATCAACTATCAAGTACACTCTAACAAGCTAATTGGTTTACATCCACACATAGATCGGTCGATAGTTGCATGTATAACAATTAGGTTGTTAGACTGTACACAAATAAAGGATGAATCCTCATTCTCAACCATTTACTATCCCACTGCTGGGCACGGGTTTCAAAGGAGAAGATAATCCTTTGAGAAGGATTAGGCAATAATCGGTAGCATAGTGCGGGTTGGCAGACTTAACACGCCATCGAGAAAATCACTCAGGCGTGCAGATTTCATCACGATGATGTTTCTGTTTGAGCATATAATAGTAAATACGCACGTATGTAACTTCAAAAAGTCAGTACCTGCCTTGGTAAGAATTTTCCTCTGATTAGTCGAAACGCCGGGAGGGGGCGCCCTAGAAGGACATACACCGACCTAATTGGTGAACTCCTTCAAAAAGGTCAGGTACGCAGTACTCATAAACCGGCGCGCGTGCATGACGAGATGTATGAATGTGGACGAGGCAAAAGTGGTATGCAGGGACCGTTGCGCGTGGCATTCTGTAGTTTCTGCCTACCCCCATGGGAAAAAGGCGTGAGTGTATGTATGTATATATGTACACCATTAAGCTTTGTCCTTTATATCTAGCTCAACAGGATCAATAAAATAGCCAAATTATTCTTGAAAGTTCTTTTTCTATATATTCAAAATGAGGGTCGAATAAAACGCAATTCAGTGCAAGTGCACTCAAGTTCATCAACCTTCCCATCTTGTATGTATAAGAAAACTCCAGCTGTATTTGTATAGCGAATTATTTACGTCTTACTTAAAATATTCTTTTGAAAAGAGACACAGACTATTCAATGCAACGTTTGTACTTAATTGGAGTGACGGGATAGTATAGTAATATGACCTTGTAGTTAGAATCCTAGCCACGCACCTTGAGCTTGTATGATAACGGAATAAATCGCGAGCAAACCTGCAGATACTCAGGGGTAGGCAGAAACTAAAGCAAGAACTGGTGCTTTCTTCAAAAGGCCATCTCAGACTTTAACCTACATAGTCAGGCTCACATACTACAAACAAAAATGTTTGGAATTTAAAAGAGACCATGATTCTCTGAGTTTGTTTCGGCATTTCTTCTTAGAGGTCGTCAGTTAGGAAATGCCGATGTCAACTAGATACCAAAAAAAAAAATTACATGACTTGTAAAAGTGTCTTTAAAAAGATCTATTTACAGAAATAAACAATCATTTCATTTCAAAGAATGCTATGCGCGATAATATTTGTGATAATTTTAACCCCGATATGCATTATGAAAAAGTAAACGTCGAATTACCAATAACCCTGTATATCTGCAATACAGATTTGCAGTAATTGCAGAGCATAGACTTCTTGTGGGGAAGAAATTGTGTTATTTATCACACAAGTTGCTAAGTCGATGATGGACGAATGGATATATATGTAGGTAACTAGGTACATGACATATAGGTACTGTGAATGTCGTTTCAGGTTATATTGATTTGCATTATAACGATTTGGAAGAGCCATTATCACAAGCAATAGTAACTAAATATTTTCTAAAATCTTGAACCAAATAATTACATACATACATACCATCACGCCTGTCGTCTCCGAAAGGTTAGGCAGAGGTGCACCTACTAATGTACATCCACATTTCGCCGGTATGTATTACGTCCGATGTAATAGGGGGCGAGCCTATTTAATTATAAAATTTAAAGCACATTTTATAATTAGCGCCAAAAATTTTCGCTGTCATTTCGAGCCACAGATAATTAATTAATTTCTGTAGTGTTCCAAACCAGCGAAATGACAAATGACGTAACAAGACACGTTCATTACACGTTAATAATAATGTAAGGCAGACACACTTGACAAATTAGCACTATTGTATGCTGGAAACAAATTAATTACCGGTTTAATATGTTACGTATCATACAGATGTTCGTCCCATAAATTATAATATAATTCGTTGAATTTAAATTTTCGTCAGAGAATAATTTTCACTCAAAGAATAATTTCGTATCAATTGTGGTTCTCCATGAAGAATATTTGATAACTTGAGTACTAATTATAGTGACAAATATTATATTGAAATGCCCCCTAGAACCCAGGAGGCATTTCAAGTTAAAACTATTTATTACGGATTTTATATAGGTTTAATCTCAACGTTTTACCTGTAATATAATAAAAAGTTTTAAATTGTCTCTGGTAATAATACGTACTTGTTCTTTCTTCCAGTGAAACAAGGGAATTGGATTAACATAATGAGAATTGGCTTAAAAGAGAATGCCTTTGCTTTAATCGCCCAGTCAGATGGAAAAACAATATTGAAAGTATTAATTGTGACAGCAAAGGCCCTGAGAGAATTTCTTGCCTGAGAGAATTTCTCGATGGCGTGTGCCAACCCGAACTAGCGTGGTGGACTACAGCTTAACCCCTGTCCAATGAGAGTCAACCTGTGCCCAGCAGTGAGGCAATAAGTGGGTTGATGATGATAATATGTTTACTTGAAACGGACTTTTAAAAACAAAACATTTAAATATTTATTTTCCTTTGTATCACAATGCAAAGAATTCGGATATAAAACGATATTTCTTGGAACACAAATTCAAATATAACCGTTTCGAATTCACCATGTTTTTGGAATCTTTTTGAAATCCGAATTGAGGATTGGGTGTTGATATTTCTTGATTTTCCTTTCTGTGTACATTTTATTCAGCGTCGATATATTTCAACAATTCTTTCAGTGGAAACTGTGTACATACATTGCTTTTGCCCGTACTTTCCGTACATATCCCTGGGCGTGGATTTCGTTCCAAACTGTGCGAGAATACTTCCTCGTCGGTCTAAAAGTCGTAAATGCGACCGTTGAGCAACTGGTCTTGGGTTTGATTTCCAGGTCAAGCATTGTTATTGGATTTTTCTATGAAACTCTCAGAAGCAGTTTGGAATTTGGATTTGTGCTCAGTTTAAGCCCACTCATTATTACATAATAGTATATTAGCGACTACTGGATTAGCGCAGCGGTAGTAAAGGCTGCCTTCTGTTGCAAGGGTCCTGCGTTCAAATCCCGGTATAGACATAAAATAAATAAATAAATATATTTGAACATTATGACACAGCCCATCTAGTTCCGAGCTAAGCAACAAGGCTTGTGTTACGGGTACGAGTTTTTTTTTTCAAAAACGTTGCCCCACATTACGATTTTCTCCTGTGTCGTGGGTGCGCTTACAAACACAAATTTTCCCATATACAAACGCCCAGACCCGGAACAACTACCTGTAGAACGTACAAATATTTGCTCCGTGCGGGGATTGAACCCGCAACCCGTGACGCACAAGCCGATCGCTCAGCCACTACGCCACCGAGTCGTCCAAAAGTCGTTGGTTGATATACTACATATTTACTTTTTTTTTGTAAATACATAGGTACATATTATATATAGATACATCCATAACTCGGATACAAATGTTTATATATGCTCATCACACATACATTTGTCCCTACCGGGATTCGAACCCGGGACCCATAGCACAGAAGAACTACCGCTGGACTAACTGGGTCGTCATGGACATATCGTCATCGACATGAACATTCGACCTGAGTAGGTTAACCTAATGTTTATTTCGATAAAAAAATCGATGTAATGTACAAACCAGATCTGTCGGAACAAGATGGCGCTGTGAAACAATGTCCAGATATATTTATTTATTAGGTACTAGCTGCCTCCCACGCGGCTTTGCCCGCATAGTGTATAGATAAATTGAAGCCTATGTGTTATTCTGATGTATAAGCTATATTATTGAAAAGTTTCATAAAAATCCATTCTGCAGTTTTTACGCAAAAGAGTAACAAACATCCATCCATACTTACAAACTTTCGCGTTTATAATATTAGTTAGGATTACTATATTTTTCTGCTTCAGCATTGCCGTGAACCGGAATCCACTCAACTGAGTGATGCAGTCAAACTGACGCAATTATTCACTACTAGTTTCCAGGTCTCGAGAGAGCTAGATTTATGCCTGCGTTTCAGTCTGACTGGCCCTCAACATGCTAGGAATAAATCCGGCCGTTCGACGGCTGATTTTCCTCCGGGACTATTTACCTTGCAAAGGTTATATAAAGAGGCAATAATTATTATAATAGTGGTCGGCGCTATTTAAATATCCCACCTATTTTTTTCATATCGAATCCTCTCTAGGAATTTAAATAAATAAATATCTCTGGACTTTATGACATAGCGCCATCTAGTTCCGTGGTAAGCAACGAGGCTTGTGTTACGGATACTAGAAGGTTGATATACTACATATATACTTTTTTTTTTTAATACATACATATTATACATAGATACATCCATGACTCGGATACAAATGTTTATGCTCATCACACAAATATTTGTCCCTACCGGGATTCGAACCCGGGACCCGTAGCCCAGAAGGCAGCGTTAACTACCGCTGGGCTAATCGGGTCGTCAAATTTGAGAATCTTAAAACTATATAAAATGAATGCTAGTGTTTTTAGTTCATTAAATACCTGACAGTTACTAGAAATTTTCCCATCCTACTAGAAATATCCTCCCTTTTATTAGGTCCATCCTAAATTATACCGACCAACCTACATTTTAGCCGAAAGATTGCCGCAGACCTCTTCTGCTGGACATAGGCCTCTCCCAAGGATCGTCATGATGATCGGTCTAACGCCACCCGCATTCGTCAATATGACCTTAATCTTTTGTGAACGCATAAATATAATATGACATTATCTGCATTATGACTGTGCACGATAGCATATATGTAATGTGAATAGTTAGTACATAATATCAGTATCAGGGGCCAGTGGCACGGCATTAAATTATCTCATTCCATTACATACAAAGTTAGTAAGTTCCCCCACTTACTTCGTTCACTGCGATCTGCGAAATATGGACGGTGCTAGGTAAAATATTACATTAAAGATTAAAATTATCACTGGGATAAATACCAGAAAGGCAGAAACATAGTGTCCCACTGCTGGGCACGGACTCTCATTTGAGAGGGTTTAGGCTATAGTCCACCACGCTAGCCTACTGCGGGTTGGCATACTTCACACGCCATTGAGAAAATCTCGTTTGATCATAATATGATAAATACGAATGTACAGATTGTACAGTCCAACAACCTAATTGGTATACATGCAACTATCGACCGATCCATGTGTTGATGTAAACCAATTAGCTTCTTAGAGTGTACAATCTGTAAAAAGTCTGCGAAAAGTCAGTCGCGCGAGCTTCGAATTCGACTTCGAACTCGACACCTTTAACTCTACATATAGTCCACTGCTTCATAAGCCACTAAAATATCACAGCTTAGATATTTATTTAATAAATACGGAAATGTGTTGCTATAGAATTTGTTACGCCGCTTCCTTTGTCGATTTTGGGGCCCTCTATATTTTCGACGTACAAAAGGGCCAATTAAATTTGGCTTTCGTTGAATAAATATTAATTTTAAATTTGAGTTTAGTTATTCTGTGGGTATTTGAACAAAATATGGTTTAATGATTATGTCAATACGTAAAACTAGGCTGATTAGTTTTGTTTTTGATCAACGTTGCCGCAAATGCCAGGGTTCGCCAATCTATCAAATGTATGTGTACAGAATTTATCACATCCCACAGACGTGGGCGGTAAACATAAGGAAAACCGCTTGCCTATATACATGTAATATTTTGTGTTTAGAAGCTCTGCTCGTATCTTCATGAAACATTAAAGACGGAGAGAAAAACAAACTAATCTCTAACGCTAAAAGTACTAATTTCAGAACTAAAATACATTCAGTTCTGATGTGGTTTATAATTCCACTTTTTTTTACTGCTCCTCACATACATTCACTCGATTTTCCCATGGGATTGGCAGTAACTACATAATGCCACGATACTACAGTATTGCATATATAATTTGCACAGACAAGACATTTTTTAAGGAGTTCTAATAAGTTTATTATTTATAATTAATAATCTAATAATGTTTAAAGTTGGATCTTCTCCATAAGTAGCTCTTATAAATACCAAACCATTAAAAACAAACTGAGAAGGTTCAATAACTATAAGGCGAAGACACTGGCACCTGAAATACAGTTAACACTAGTTTAGGTGCCATGGGATTCACATGTATTTGTACCTTTTACGTCAATAACATTTAATATTATTATTATTATTCAGATTCTTTGAGTGACACGTGCTAGGTTTTAAATCGAAAAGCTGACCTGTTCTGCCTTTACTAAAGGATTTATGTTTGACAATATTTAATAGCAAATACAATAACGTTACAGATCTTAGCTGTTCGTGGTAGTTGGTGGCGTGTGGGCTATAAATCAGCTGGCGTTGAAAGTGCCCGAATATTGCGGCCCGCCGTGATATGAGACTGTGGAGCTATTACAGGGTATACAGTATATATACAGTTGTGTGTATATTGTATAACTACGAAATTCTTATCGTTATGATGATGGGTTTAGGGACTTTTTCACCGCCGACGCAAAAACGACAGTGTGTTTTAAGTTTTACGTGTCTGTGCACGTGTGTCTGTCTGTGGTCATAGTTTCCGAACAGCTGAACAGAATTTAATTTTGTTTTTTTTGTTTGAAAGATGAATTAATTCAGTGTTCTTAGCTTAGATAAGTTTGATGAAAATCGGTCTAAGGTGCCCGCCGCCACATTTTTTTAACCGGCATTATTTTGTGTCAGTGTTTTTTAATTCATTTTTCCTACGTCATTCAATTTAATTTGACTTGCCTTGTTGATCTAGTAGTAAGTGACTGCTGAGTAAGATGTCTTGGGTTCGATTTCCAGGTCAAGCTAGGTGTTTTACCTTATATTTTATAACTTTTTTTTAATGAAAGGAATGAAATGAATGTGAATGAAGCAAAAGTGGTATGTAGGGATCGTAGAGCGAGGCTCTCTGTAGTTTCTACCCCTATGGGAAATAGCCGTGAGTTTTAAATGTATATTTTAATTTTCTTCTAACTTCAGATTATTTCTTCTTTTTAGAATAGTGTACTTGTGAAAATTGTAAAAGCTTTTATTTACAAAGAAAGAGGAAATGTTTAAGGAGTTTCTTACTCTCTATTGCTCTTCAACTTCTTGGAACCGTGCTTGTTGAGTGTTTTACGTTTCATAAATACTTGGTAGAACTTATTTGAAGTGAAAAGGGTTTAATTGATTAAGAAATCTAGCTTATAGATTCATTTTTCTAAGAGGAAGAGTTACTTAGAAAAGCTGTCATTGTGTAATGGTTTCGTATAAACGTGTTGCTTAAGACGGTACTTAGCGAGAGGAAAGAATATTTGTTTTGTATCATCATCATAAGCCTATATTCATCCACTGCTGGACGTAGGCCTCCCCTAGTGAGCGCCACAGAGCTCGATCTTCGGCTCTTCTTCTTTTATATACTTACAATTAATTCAAGAAACGACTTGAATAATGCTCACAAATATTTTTAGAATAAATGTTTGCAAAAGTAATGAAATATAACAGAAAAAACGAAAACCATTTGTATCTTATTATTTACATACCTTTATCTCTAGTTTAAAAGTATGCTTATAGAGTAAGATCCCAGTCACGTATTTTCTGACGAACCAAATGTGGATTATTGAGTAGTGCTAGTATGTACTAAGAACGCATGCCTACTAGCTATCTTGCCTAGTGGGCCAATTTTCAGGTATCAGGTAATTAAGGTACATACTTTATGTAATTTACGTGAAGTTAAGTAATTAGTTTGGAAGCTTTAAAGCGTCTGCAAAGCAATACGGCCGACGGAAAGTGTCTGGGAGTATTGGCGACTGATGTTTAAGGATATTGTCTAAAATATACGTAAAAATCAGCTTGGAGAATTTACGTGAGGTAAGTAATATTTGTATGTACCTTGATTACCTGATACATGAAAATTGGCTCACTAGGCAAGATAGCTGGTAGGCATGCGTTCTTAGTACATACTAACACTACTCAATAATCCACATTTGGTTCGTCAGAAAATACGTGATGTCTGGCGGCCCTGGGATCTTGGACTATTAGATACAAACAGAGCAGTCTTTTAACCTATTTAAAGGGCAATAAGCCCAATTCAGGTATTCACTGAGAATTTTGTAACAAAACCGAATACAACTTAAGATTCCTAGGTCCATTTATAATCCCCGCCTTCGCAACCGCGCTTCGTTAGACATTGTAGTGGCGACCACATATATTTGTCTAAACTTTGTTAAAGTAAATCATTAGTAGAATATCCCGCAAATAGAATTACAGAGTTGGCCTTCTGTCATAAATATTATCAGAATCACCAAAAAACACTTCAGTATTATAAGAAACACATTTTCTCTCCACAAAACCTCAAACTTGTCATAAAATATATCTTCTATGACAGTAAATCTTTGGGAGAGGATGTTCCCGAATATAATGGCTTCGGTCACCATACACTGGGGCTATTGAGGCCACGGGCCGGCTATCTGAAGGTCTATAATAGCATCAACAAAACAATAACTTCATTCATTACTGGTATAAAGCTGTGCGTGGGACGGTGATTATTCCCCTTTGTTGTGCAGCCGCGCCGCTACCGTTGGTCGCAGTTTATGTTGATTTGTGAGTTAAATATGCGTTCCTGGTACTTTTGAAATTAAAATGTATACTAATATCTTTTTTTTTATGGTGATAAGGCGGCAAACGAGCAGGTGGCTCACCTGATGGTAAGTGATGACCGCCGCCCATGGACATTTGCAACACCAGAGACTTGCAAATGCATTGCCAAACCCATTGTAAACCGTTCAGGTTTCTTAAAACAGGGAGTCACTGAACTGACAGCAAACGGAATTCCCATGCTGTCAGAATAGTCGCTCCCCCAATGAGCTCTGGTAACCAAAATCAAAATCAAAATCAAATCAAAATCAAAATCAAAAGGTTTTTATTTCAAATAAACTTTTTCAAGCACTTTTAAAACATTATGATTCTAGTTGCACGGTTCCAAGAAGTTGATCTTATGGACAAGAACCGGCAAGAAACTCCATAGACACTCTTTTAAAATAATGGGTATTGAATACAATGTTCAGGCAATGGTGTGCGAGGTCAATGTAAAAAATGTAATGTATGTAATGTCTTAAATCGTCAATAGTCAAATTAGTAAGAACAAAATAAAATAATACCGTATGCATAATTCTTCAGACATTAACTACCTTGACCTAACATTTACAGTAAGATTTTACAAAAAATATTAATGAAAACAACAATTATTTTACAATATTAATGAAAAACAACCTCAGGGTACCAGGGAGGCCACAAGCACTTCCGTATTTAACTCCATACATTTCCATCGTCAACATAGTCCTTAATTTTGTAATAGGCTTTCTTGACAAGAACTGATTTCACATGATTTTTAAATTTCTTGCCAGTGAGATCGGTGACAGATTTCGGCAGTTTATTATAAAAACGTACACAGTTCCCTAGAAATGATTTATTTGTTTTAGTAAGTCTAAATTTAGGTACCACTAATTTATGTTTATTCCTAGTAGTCACTATTGATGTTAAATTTATCCTGGTTTTTCCGGACATACAAAATATTTTCGAGAATATACAGTGACGGAAGCGTAAGTATATTTATATTTTTAAACCTTACCCACTCGTAGAAAGACAACTTGTTGATTCACTGCGGTCTTCTGTAAGGCGGAGGTACTTCCCCAGTCGGGCAGCTCAATTTGAGCGAGAAATCTCGCTATGCCCTACCTCCTATAAATATCTATTATATTATAAAAATCTCTGTATCTCTCTAAATAATTATATACTATATTTTATACGACGTAACTGGTAGCCGGTGCGTATGCATGACAAGATGTATGAATGTGAATGAGGCAAACGTGGTATGCAGGGATCGTAACGCGTGGCATTCCGTAATTTCTGCCTACCTCTATGGGAAAAAGGCGTGAGTGTACCATGTATGTATGATGGAACTTTTTTATCCGATCAAATATACCTACAGCAGATTTGAGTTTAGCGAGAGATAGAGCTTCTTACATATTCAATGTCTTTATTTTATGGTTAACAGCTCAAATATCGCCTATCTTCTTCATCTCCTTCATCAACCCATTAATGTCCCACTGCTGGGCACGGGTCTTCTCTCAATTGAGAGAGATTAGGCTATAGTCCACCACGCTAGCCTACTGCGAGTTGGCAGACTTCACATGCCATCTCTCAAGCATGCAGGTTTCCTCACGATGTTTTCCTTCACCGTTTGACCATGTGATAAATACGCACATAACTTCCGAAAAGTCAGTGGTGCGTGCCTTGCGTTCGAACTCGAGATATCTCAGTGCACTGGTCACACCGCTAGGCTACCACAGCTCTCCATCTCAGCTCTCTATCATCGCCTATAACCTGTAGTATTACTAATATCCTTTGTATAACTCGTTCTATAAATAAATAATCGATCAAAATGTGCGTTCCAATGCTGGCTCGTATTTACGAACACCCGACACCATTTTCCTGCTCCAATACTTTATATTTACATTATTCAGTAATTCTACCTACCCACATCAATTTAATAAGGTCGCGCAAATAGTAGCGGCCCTCGTTTGTTCGCAAACCGCCCACATAGTGTTGCATTAAAATCGCATTACGATGTCGATACTTTAAATCGATATATGTTAGTGGGACACATCGAATATGTTCATTTGATTCCGATATATTTTTACTTTTATAGCAAATTGGTATCTGCACCGGTGCGCGGTTGTAAAAACGACATTTATTTTTCCGTGCACCTGTTAAAATATAACATTGCATTGTTGACTAAAGTGGTGGAATATTTTAATTTAGTGTCGTGTTATTTTTTTATTAAGTAGGAGAAATTATATCGATATCGCTCTGTACTGTGTGATTGAAGTAACTATCTGTTAACAAATGCTGAGTAACTGTAAATTCATTTGAGTTCGTATTTAGACAGAATTTTATTTATAGTACCATTAAAACACCCTAAAAATGTGCCTTTTGAGGTGTTGGCAAGGGGTTTGGAGTTAGTCTCTTAAGGGGTTTCCCAGGACCTCAAATCATGAACTGATAGTGATCACTAGGCGGTTTTAATGATGCAAAAATCTCACTCTCTCCGGTTTCTTTCCTTGAGGTCGGGTGGCTTTTGGAGGTTTCACCGTACCAAAACAAAACAGAGTGCAGTAAGACAATTATAAGCTAGTAATTAGTACAATTCATTAGGAGAGGAGACAATCAATCAATTAACATAGCGTATCGCAGTCAAATGCTTCTGCCAAACAGATTGAAGAGGAGAAGAAACAGTCAACTGTTTATAAAAATGTGTATCATCATCATCATCAGCCTATATTGTCCACTGCTAGACGTATAAGCCTCCTCTAGTGAACGCCACAGAGCTCGATCTAAATCTAAAAATATGTAGTTAAGTGAAGAAGCTAAAGAAAACAAACTGATTTAAAAAAAATACGACTCAGAATAAAAATACATTTCACGAAAAACAAGGAGTGATGAAGGGTGGACTGAATTATTCATAGATTCTAAACGAGAAATCAAAGAAAGCCAATGAATATAATTTATCTTTTTTCTAAATTCGTCCATGCGCGATTATCAAATTTCGACCTTTTGCTGTTTACATTTCCGTATTATGTCAAATGTTTGTTTGAATTTCGACAGGGATTAAGCTATAGTCTACAGTCAAAGGAGAGGAGACCTATGCCCAGCAGTGGGACAGTTAATAGATTTTATTTATTTAAATGCACTAAACATATTACAATCGTAGAAGAACTTAATCTTGATTGATAATGATAAAGTTTTTAGCTCCACGTAATTTAATTACATACATTATTATCATACTCGGCTTTATGTTGCTGTAGCTAAGTTATTTGGTGGAGTTTATTGTAGTGAATTCAATACATATAAATTATTATTTACGAATAAAGGCGAAAAAATTGAATATAAAACCCACGGTATTTAACTTTGAACTTCAGCTCAAAATTGAGGAGCAATTGATAAAATAATATCAACTGATATAAAACGCTTTATGAACTAAGTATTATATCTCTCAAGTTTGACTTAACTACACAGCGTGCAAAGTTTCATCAAAACTAGTTAATTCTTTCAGATATTCATGGCGATCAAACAACGTGACACGAATTGTTTACATAAAACTGCAAAAAATATTCTTACAGTATTGGTCCAATTATTTCTTAGCGACGACCTGTCAGAAAATATCATAATAAATTCATTGCAGGTATTTCTTATAAGATTGTTAGTAAAACAACCAACGAGCTTGAAGGCGTAGCCCTAGCTCTACCTCTAATATTATACCATAAATAACTAGCATCGCACATCACATAATATAATATAGTTAATGCCATTATTGAGGCTTAAAATGCGGTGGGGTAAGCAACAAATCTCAGCTTAGCAGCGCTTCTCTGGATGGCACCGAAAATCCCCACAAATTTGCACCCATTATATCTGATACGGGATTTGCCGCAGTACGAAAGCCTGGCATTTCGAGGATTATGAAACAACAAATCTTGGGTGACGTAATATCTGCTGTTAATAATAAATGGATTGATTATGTTGTCATGGAGATATTGATGATTTAAATGTAAAATATCACGCTGCTAATTCTCGAAGAGTGAGGCAGCGGACGATTCGATTAGCGCAGTGGCTGATCGTTCACGTTTTGCAGGTTTGGGCCCTGCATGGAGCAAACTTATGTACGATCTACAGATTCTAGAAGTATCCGAGTCTGGCTGTTAGTATAAGTATGTAAAATCGCAATAAAACATAAAAAAGTGTTTGTAAATGCACCGAATACAGAAGAAAATTCTAGTTTACGGCAAGGTCTTTTCAAAAAGCAATGAATAAATAATATTGAGGTTTAATTGTACCCCCAGTAACTGTACTCAAATCACGTTTGTTCTAGGTTATTCATTATCATTATTATATCAGCCAAATTAGTTCTAGTGCTGGACAAAAGCCTCCCGTAGATTTCCACAAAGCCTTATATTATATCCCGCTTGCATGTAATAACCATAAACCAGACTTAATTCAAAATGAATTTCCTAACAGAAAACTAGCAGCTATATTCCCCCGCGATAAACAGACTGAAAATTTTCAAATGCCCGTTGAAGGCTAATTCGGAAACTATGAAGAATATCGTAAAGTACTCAAAGGAGTTTCGGACTCGATTTTGATTAAAACTAAAACGGTATAACTGGATTTTTGAGAAATTAATAGTCCTAGTCATCGAATCCCTTGACAAAACACAATATTATTACACTATTCTATAGTGTTGATGATAAGAACCGATTTCTAGAAGCTACAGGTATAATAAATATACAGAAAACAGAAGCACAGAGGTTATTTTTACGAAAACACTTTTTAGTGTGTTAATGTACCTATAAGTACATTAACACACAACCTCATGGCTTCAAATCTGTCCATCCACAAACACTTGAAAAAATCATCTTGTATACGTTCTTGTATAATATATTGCCACTACATCAATATGCCACTTATCATAAGAACATTTCAAATAAAAATAAAACTATCTATGCGGTGCTAACACTTAATGAAGCCTTCACATCCTAGAGAGGCGTTGGGGCCTTGTACTGCCTAATAAATGTACCTACTTGCCTACCCTTGCCCTATAATCGGGGTCAAGGGACTCATCAACACATCGACTACGACCCCCGAAATGTTGCGGTCTAGCTTGATTGCAACCCCCTATGGGGGTCCATAGTCTGCCATGATATCAAATATCACGGAAATAGCCTCATAAATCTCAAACACGTGCGAACGAGTCCCGCTTTCCAATATAACTCGTAGAAGTATTTAATTACTTACGTTTTAAAACTCGTAAATTATTCACCAATAAAATTAATATTCCTCCTAACCTATGTTTCGAAGTCGGAAGTTGGCGTTCGAAGTCGGCGAATCAATTAAAAGTTCCAATTCCGAATAATTATAAAGTCTATTTAATAATTCACAGTTTCGCGGCTGTTTTCTGCGGATTTCGTTGGAGTATTTTTTCCGAATTTGCGTTCTTAATTTATTATGAATACGGATGTCGGTATTTGGTTTTTATTCAAGGATTTTCTGACGCAGTTAGTTGGAATCGCGGGTTTGATTGCTATTTCGAACTAATTAAATACTATCCCTACCTGGATTTGCATGTACATATATATTTCATCGGTCGAAAACTCGACTGCTGAGCGTAATGGATTCAAGTCGAACAAAGTGATATTTGGTTTTCTATGAAGTTCTTCAGTAGCTCGGAGTTCGGATTTGAGACCGGTTCATAGTAATAAGCTCGGCCCTGCATGCGACTTAAATCATACCGGCAAAATGTTGAAGTACATCAGTTGGTCCTCACACCGCTATCCATGTATGTATGTATATCTATCTTACTTATTTGTTCTGGATCTGGAGGCTTTTGAATGCGTGACTGCTTTGTAAACACGGCCGTATCCGTAGGTATATTGAATGTGTTATATACTTTATTTTTAGTAGTAACTAACACAAGTAATGTAGTAGTTTTCTCAATATTCACTTCCTTCATTATTTATACATACATATGTATGAATATAATAACATATATATAACATAATGTACATAAATAATGTGAATTATTATAATATTACCCCTCATAAATATAACACAAACGAAACATAAGGCAAAAACCACATTATATACAGCCAAGTTGACAGCGTTAAAAAAATAAAACGCAAAAGCCGAAATCTCGGCGCGCGCGAAAAAAAGAAGAAATGTTGCCAAGTGAAAAAACTCAGGTAAAGTAAAAAAACGGCGGTAAATTGCAACATAAATTACGCAAAGAAATCTGTAATACAGGCGAGGTGTGCCGTTCATCACAATTAGGAGTGTTGGAATCGCGAAAGCATTTGTGGAAACCGTACCTTTGTTAACGGGGTTTGATTGTGTTAGGGATAAGCAGAGTTGTAGGATGAATAATGTATTTAACCACCCAATATTATTTGATAGCTTAGTGTAGTGTAATGTAAACACTACACTAAGCTTTACGAGTTTTGGTTTTTATATTTGTGGAAATTGTGTCAAAGATCTGAAAATCAAACCCAAGGCATGCAGTTAAAGTTACGTGCGTATTTATTACATGCTCAAAGGTAAAAAAAACATCGTGACGAAACCTGCATGCCTGGGATTTTCTCGATGACGTGTGAAGTCTGCCAAGAAATATTAGGCTAGCGTGGTAGACTATATGTATATACTTAATCCCTCTCAAAATGAGAGGAGACTAGTGCCCAGCAGTGGGACATTACATGGGTTGATGGCGCACTGACTCCTCCACTCACCTCAGTCACCGAGACCTATTGTCGTGAAATTATGGCTGATGTATACGTGCTGTCAGTATGGACAGGTAAATTCAAAGCTGCACTAGTGCTTTCTTCAAAAGGCTATCTCAGACTTTGACCTACATCGTCAGGCTCACATATAATAAACAAAAATGTTTGGACTATAAAAGAGACCATGATTCTCTGAGTTTGTTTCGGCATTTCTTCTCAGAGGTCGTCAGTTAGGAAATGCCGATGCCAACTGGATCCTAAAATAATTTTACACATAACTTGTAAAAGTGTATTTATAAGATCTATTTACAGAAATAAATAATCATATCATCGTTTAATTGCTACGCAAAGCAAAACAGGACGATTTTCTGAAAGCTGCTAAATCGAGGTGAAACCTTACCTCAACGGATATTGTCAGCGGACCATCTTCAATACTGTATGTCAATGAACACCTTTCCGCGGCTAACAGGAAGCTATTTGGCGAAACCAGAAAACGTGCACGTCAGTATAATTTTCGTTTCTGCTAGGTGCGCAATGGATATATTTACGCGCGCAAATCAGAAAATACAACGGAGAAAAGTATCGAGCGAATATTATACGCTCGCGCGAAGACAACAACACACTTATCGGAACTGAAGAACAGACTGATACTCAAAATGATTTATTTGGCACTCCAAATAACTCGTACTAATTCCATCAGTTCTCGTAGCAGTAAGTCAAACACAGAATTTATATTTATACTAGCTGACCCAGCAAACCGCACCTTTAGAATGAAAGTGACCTAACTCAAAACTACAGAATTACAGAATGTTTCATTTCATTTCAAAATTGTAAGGGTGCGACGCACTCTTACACTGTAATAGACCGAATAGAATGAAAGTGACCGAAGTCAAAAAATAGATCGGTCTCTTTTTCTCCACAGGGTTTTAGAGCCTAGTCTTATTAAGGTCAGTTTATGGCAAAATCTGAAATTACTGTAATTTTGAGTTAGGTCACTTTCATTCTAAAGGTGCGAAACGTTGTTTTGCCACATGATAGGGGTTGGTGGACAACCCTTATCACTAAGGGGTATGAAAAATAGATGTTGACCGATTCTCAGACCTACTCAATATGCTCACAAAATTTCATGAGAATCGGTCAGCCGTTTCGGAGGAGTACGGGAACGAACATTGTGACACGAGAATTTTATATATAAGATTCATCCAGAATTTATATTTTAAATAGTCCTACATTCTATATCTTCTTGATTACCAATACGAAACCACTATAGGTACTTACACCAAAGATAATTAATGATAGCGTTAATGATAATAACGTTTGTGTTAGAATTTCTATACTACGTCATACACCGCTGTCTAATCTCCTCTATTTCATGGCTAATATGTATGTAATACATACATATAACTTAATAAAACTCCGCTAGAGTGCACATAATATGTTATGTTATTATATTTTTAACAATGACCAAAGAATTTTTGGATAACGCTGATGTCTCTCTTAATGTAATGTGCCACAAAATAGAAAAAGACGAGTATTGCAGTAGAATTGTAGGTGATTGGATACAATTACCATGGGCGTACCCACGGAGGGCAAGGTGGGGTAGCTGCCCCATCCTGTTCTCTGATCCGAAGCTAAGAAGAAAAATATTTGTTTAAAAATATATATTTATACGAGTACTTTAAAAATTACCGCGCTAAACAATATCATCATCAACCCATTATTGTCCCACTCCTGGACCCTGGATTAGGCTATAGTCCACCACGCTAACCTACTAAAACTAAAAACCTAAATATATCAGGTCAGTTGAACAGCCGCCCTTCATAATATGCACTATCGAAAGGTCTTTGCCATTTAGTACTTTACCAAGAATAAAAACTTGAAAACTGGGAAAAGAGGGATTCTAGTAGTAAAATAATATTTGAAAATAAAATTTTTAGATAGATTTAGCCAATTCTCGCAAGTTTAAGGTAAAGTGCAGTTAATAAAATGTACCAGTCAGTAAATAAAAAAGCATTTTCACTTTCCTATTACTTCAGTTTATTTAATTCTGCCCTACCCTTAAAAAGATTACAATTACTCATTTTATGCGGACAAAGTCGCGGGCAGAAGCTAGTATTCTATAAAACTGGGCTTGAAATTTCCCAAGACCGCCTTCAGTATAAAACAAAGAGAAGAAAGTTCTAGATTCCTGTCTACGTTAATGAAGCTACATGCAGTCGGTACCTGTTGTACATCCTCCGCCAATTATCTCGGGCATCTCGGGAATCGGGATGCAGCAGCATGCAGCCGCTTACGGATGAATGGTCCCAGATATCTATAGAACGTACGGATTATGATAGAGCGTAGACGTGTAGTATGTTAGACAATGTTTCGTTCAACAATAGGCAGTATACAATAAAGGTACAGTTTGACTATTTTTAACGGTAATTACTTATTAATTTATTAACTACTAGCTCCCACCCGCGGCTCCGCCCACGTGATAGGTTGATAAAAATTACCCTATATCCTTCTCCAAGGTTCCATCTTTATCAATACCAAAATTGATCAATATCGGTTAAGTCGTTCACGCGTGATGTCGTGACCAAGAGAAATAGGGATTAATTTTTATATATAGATAAAAGTACACATTAATTAAAGATAATACACAGTATTTTTTTTATCCAAGTTTATTTCTGAAATATACACCACTTTATACGAATTGTGTATATATACCACTTTATACGAAATAGGGTGCTTAAAAATATGGGATGCAGGTTTGAGTCCTGTCCTGTGTCATACATTTTTTGGACAACTAATGATAACTTTATAACAAGCTCTGTTAGCCTAGCGGTGTGTGGACTGAAAAGTAAAAGGTTTCGATTGCATGTTTAAGAGATTTTCTCGATGCCGTATCATGTCTGCCAACCCGCTCGAGGCATGCGTGGTGGACTATAGTCTAATCTCTCTCAAGTGAGAGCGACTTGTGCCCAGTAGTGGGACAATAATCGGGTTGATGATGGATGACGATGAACAATAGTATTTTAATGAGCAAATTGCTATTTATATTTCAAGGAAAATAATATCCTGTAATATATCCACTGTTGTCTTGTCTTCTATGTTAATTGTCTCTGCATAAGCGCCATCGTGCCGTCCACATAGCTACACATACCAGATGCAGACGACTAAACGTACCTGCAGTGCAGAGACGGGATATTCGATGCAATTAATAAAACGGTCCCGTACATTTGGATTATCCTTCTCGCTTACGAGACCCCGATTTATCGATACAAGTTTAGGATTGAATCCAGTTTGAAGTTTGTACACGATGTCCAGTGAAAGATAACTTATGAATAGGTCAAGGAAACATTTATTAATTGATAATAGACATCATCTTTTATCGTCGGTCGTCGTAGAGATCCTTTGAGGAGACCTATGTCCAGCAGTGGACGTCTAACGGTTGATGTAATGATGATGATGATCCTCTTTTGAACCAAGAAGCTTCACTTTATAAAAATACTAGCTTTTGCCCGCGATTTAGTCTGCGTGGAATAAGTATTTATATCCCATGTCCTTCCCCGGGACTCAAGCTATCTCCATACCAAATTTCATCTAAATCGGTCCAGCGGTTATAGCGTGAAGAGGTAACAGACAGACAGACAGACAGACACTCTTTTATTTATAATATTAGTATGGATACGGATATGTTAAATGACACACACAAATTTCGATACGTACGTTAAAAAAAGTTACAGCTACTTTTTATGGATGGCGATAAATTGATATTTTAATCCCGACGTTACGTTTAACCAAAACATCCATAATTATAGGCTAACTATAAATGCTGTAAAGGATACCACTGGTTCTTTTTTTTATCTTCTATAGGTTAGCGTTTGACTACAATCTGACCTCATTCAATGTCTAGTTTTCGTGTTACTGTAATACGAGTAAGACAGAAAACTTCTGGGACTCATTTCAAAAGCTGTGCCGTTTTTCTGTACGTTACAAGAATGATCTAAGAAATAATTATTTCCAAGCCCGCTCGTGACCTGGATGCTGTAAAGGATCTAAAACGTTGCGTAAAATTGTATCAATATACTGCGATCATCATCATCATCTTCATCATCAGCCTATATTCGTCCACTGCTGGACGTAAGCCTCTCCTTGTGAATGCCACAGAGCTCGATCATCAGCTCTTTTCATCCAGTTGCAGCCAGCTGCCTTTATATTGCGATATATTCCGTAAAAAGTAGTTTTATTTCAATAATTTTATTATAGTCATGTTAAGGATAAATATAATTGATAATTATATAATATCGCGACCACAGTGTGCTGTTACAGAGTGTAGTATACAAATGTCAGCAAAATTATAGTACACTCTTCGTTACAAAACGAAAGAAACTGCTAAATGGAGCCGTCTGTTTGCATCAAGCTTGGCTCTATTCAAGCGTCGCATTCTATGGAGCGCCTGCTTTACACCGGGTATGTGGGTCGAATCCACAGCTAAGGCCGTCGATACATTTACGACTAAACCTCGGCAGGTTATAAATCTTAACTTAATACCGATTTTAGGTTCCGTTGTAAAAGTCGTCCAGTGAAAAATATTATCGCGGATTTATTTTAATGTGGTCTGGAATAGTTAATGTAACCTTTGAAATAAATACGGAGTGTATTTATAATTTTTGGAGTTTGTTGAAAAATACTTTATCCAGGTTACAGTTTAAAAGAAAAACTCGACTCGTGAAAGAAAAGTTGTAGGAACCTTACGATATCTTAATATTGTTTAGTCCAAAGGTTGGGACTCTTTTACCTATCCATGGTTACAGGCCGGCTGGAAGAAACTGCTGCAGACTAAAAGAAGTTTTTATTTGAATGTGTAATTATAGCGTAAGTGGAAGACATCACATCAGATTATGTATTTTCAATACCTGTCTGCGCGCTGTTATCAAAAATAAAAATTACATAAAATATAAAGTTATTTACTTACGAAGGCGCCGTCTACAATGTTTATAAGTGTAGTTGTATACGTATCTGTGCAGCGTCTCTATGTGTGTATCAAAAAAATATCTTCAATCACGTATTTTCAGTTGGTCACACACACTAAGACATCCTGAAGGCTTCCCGCGCACGTATGCCTCTAATTCACTGTAGAAGGGTGTGAAATTCACGTTGAAACTTACTATGTATAATAGTATGTGTGAAAAATTTTTGTTCATATAAAATAAAGCGCTGTGACTTAAGAGCCGAGTTATAAGTTATATAAATTTATTCTACGGCAAAATTATTTCGTATGCAGATGACACTGCTCTAATCTTTTCCGCTGACTCGAGCTCGGACGTCCACGATTATGCACAACGAGGTTTTAATGTCGTTATTAACTGGCTAAATCGCAATCTACTAACACTGAACACTGAAAAAACTACTTTTATTAATTTCTGCATGCGTCAGCCTGAGCCTAGTATTAATCAATTATATGCACATTACTGTCATGATCCCCTGGTTGACACTTGCAATTGTCCTATTATTAACAACACTAGTTTTGTTAAATATCTAGGCATTATAATCGATAGCAACCTATCCTTTAAAAAACATATAGCAACTCTAGCTAATAGAATACGTAAGTTAATTTTTGTTTTCAAAAAACTTCGTTATATTGCGGATTACAAATTAATTAAGCAGATATATCAAGCACTTTGTGTATCTATTATTAAATACTGCATTACTTCTTGGGGTGGTGCCCCAAAAACAGTAATGCTAACCATTGAGCGAGCCCAACGTGCTATCTTAAAAGTAGCCACCTCCCGACCTTTCCTTTTCCCCACCGACCTATTGTATAAAAGTTGCAATGTTCTCACAGTCCGACAACTTTTCATAATGCAAACTGTGCTTAAAAAACATGCCACCCTGTCGTATAATGATAACCTCACTAACTCCAAAAGGCGGAAAGATATTGTATGTACTTCACTTTCCGAGTCGAGGTTTGTTTTCACAAATAGGTTTTATTCATTTTTAGCCCCTTTCCTGTACAATAGACTAAATAAGATATTATCCATATATGCCCTTAATTACTATAGTACTAAATCAGTAGTGTATAAACATTTACAATCCTTGTCCTATGATGACACTGAATTTCTAATGACTGTCATAAAATGAAATAAGTTGCTTCCCCTAATAATCTTAGAATTTAATTAATTTAATTTATTCGTTTTTGTGTTTTTAGTTTATGTTACTTACTGTTTGAGTTATTACAATATTTTAATCGTAATTAAAATCGTAGTATTTTATTAATTCATAAATAATCTGTTAAGCACTTGCCGCCTGTGACACAGGTTCATCCTAGTACAGGCACCTAACATTGTATTTACCTCCTAATTATTTTGTAAGTTATTATTGTAATATTTTACCTCTGTATGATCAATAAATTATTATTATTATTATTATTATTATTATTATTATTCGCTAAACTGAGACTAAATTATTGTTATGTGCAACTCCGACATTGCTCGGTAAAATAGCAGTTTTGCGGGACAAGAATAGAACATATAGCTTTTATAAATGTTCTTATTTTTCATATATTGATATAGCTTTACTAATTTACCATCACGCATGTCGTCCCTATACTGTAGGTGTAAAAATACAAACGTACATTTGCTAGTATATTCTAGGGCTCATGTAATAAGGGACGAGCCTATTGCCATTAACTGGACACGAATCCAAACTCCGAGCTGTTACTGAAAATATTACATTAAAACCTAATAACACTGCTTGACCTAGGAATCGGAGACAAGACCGCTTGATCAGTAGGTAGTCGAACTTACGACGACAAATAACGAGGCAGTTTTTTCTTTCTATAGCTATGTAAATTCATTTGGTGTTTTCATTTACCTCTAGTTCCTGACGTCACATCGAGCCGCGCCAACGCGTCGACGGGGACCGACCGCTACCAACAGCATCAACCGAGACCCCCACCTTCGGGTTACTCAGAAGACTCGCATCGACGCTAACGCACCGCGCACACGCACGGCCGTCTTCACTTTTTTTGTCTTGTATTACGAGCCGAAACCCCCAGCAACACATCTGGAGCTCGGCATTCAAATACCTCTTATTATTTATTGCAAATCCTACAAAACTAACGTTCCCCTACCATTTGTAGGTAACAATAAAAATTCCACTAGTCTACCTATTACGTCATAGTTATTCGACCATAAAAATAACTGCAATAAAACTTAGAGCGCGTGTTGCAACTAGGCCAAAGTGATTTGAAGTCGTCCGCGTGTCGCTAGCCTTAGTGCAGGTACCTATTGGGAATTGCCAAACACCTTAGTTTGGTTTAATGTGGTTTCGGCTGAACACGCTGGTTTAACTCTATTCTTTACATACTGAAACAGATTTCTTTGTGATTTTACCATTACTTGGTGAATTAGAGATTTTTTTTAAATAGTAGATTATATATGTTATTGTAACTTGAATTCAAAATTGAATTGGTTCTTATTATACGTCGTCTTTTAAGTCAGTCTATAAAAACGTCCGCCCGGATGTTTCTTTTTTCAGTTTTTGCTGGGAAAAAGAAGTGGCCCAACAAACTCCATAGCAAGAATATTTTCGTCTGTTTATTAATTAAATGAAAGTTGTATGAGTTAGTACACACCTATCCATTTTACCGAGCTGAAACATAAAATCAGACGGTATACATTAGTACAACAGCAATTACATTAAAAAAACTGCAGTCTATGGGACTCATGTCCATCAGTGGGACAGTAAATAAGTTTCCTATGCCCAAGTATTTTGTAAAATAATTATATTTGTATTGAATTGGTTAAATAGAATAAGAAGGTTTAAAGAGCCTAATAAGGTTTAAAACGCACCTGCAATATATGTATCATCATCATCATATCAACATAGGTCTCCCCCAAGGATCGCAACGATGACCAGTCCTGCGCCACCCGCAACCAGTGGATTCCAGTGACCTTAAGAAATAAATTTAATACTGTCTGTATAGTACGATGCGCTTCCCTGGTGCGCCGCGTACGGGCCAGCCCCAACCTTATCCTGAGCTGTGTGGCCAGCAGACTCGATTGTCTGTACGTGAGTCGCTGCTGCAAGCTGTCCACCTCAGTGTTAAGAGAGTGGCAGTGATCGTGTTTGTGAGTATTGTTATATTAATAGGAATACTAACACAGGTATAAGAATTATTGTTACTAACAAGAGTGAGTCAAGTTACTTTAAATAAATAAATTATTATTATACTATATAGAACTGCGACTCGGTTGGGTACATATTCCAACAGCGGCTGGAATCGTCCTCAGTAAGCCAGGATCTGCAGTAGCCACTAATAGAAATGCTGGGTTTCGGGCAAAGCTTGTTACAATATACAATGTTGCCCGCTTAAGCGATAGAAACTGTATCTAGTATTGTTTAAACACCTGTAAAATATCTAAAATTATACTTTAATATGGTATGAGTATATAGGTGAAGGGTTGAAGAAATTAGACCGGAGAATACTCATATTCTCCGGTCTAATTTCTTCAACCCTTTTCCAACCTTATAAGTAACTGCACTTACTTATCATCATCATCAACGCATTAACGTCCCACTGCTGGGCACGGGTCTCCTCTCATTTGAGAGGGATTAGGCTATATTCCATCGCGCTAGCCTACTGCGGGTTGGCAGACTTCACATGCCATCGAGACTTATCTCTCAAACATGCAGGTTTCCTCACGATGTTTTCCTTCACCATTTGAGCTTGTGATAATAATACGCACATAACTTCCGAGAAGTCAGTGGTGCGTGCCTTGGGTTCGAACTCCAGGCCTTTGACATCTCAGTTCACTGGTCACACCACTAGGCTACCACAGCATCCTACTTGCATTATAATTTATGTAAAAGTTTGTATGTTTCACGCAAAAACCGCTCAACGCTATTGGCTTACAGATGTACCGAAAGAGTTTATTACCTAGATTAACACTAGGCTACTTTTTATGTATGTATTATGCGGGCAAAGCTGTGGGTGGAAGTTAGTAATATCATAATCTCTAGTACAAAAAGTATCCAATTTTAGTATTACTATCAATTTATTTACAGCGATTACATTGCTACGGCTGATTTTACAATTTAATTGAACCGACTAATTTGAATCATGGCAAAAACAATATATTTTACCGTTGTATTGTCATTTGATAATTACGGAACTATCAATTTTAAATTGAGTCTATTATTATCAGTTCATTATCCTTTACTATGATGATATAATGAGCTGTGGTAGCCTAGCGGTGAGACCAGTGGACTGAGATTTCAGAGGTCTCGAGTTCAAACTCAAGGCACGCACCACTGACTTTTCGGAAGTTATGTGCGTATTTATCACATGCTCAAACGGTGAAGGAAAACATCGTGAGGAAACCTGCATGCTTGAGAGATTTTCTCGATGGCAAGTAATGTCTGCCAACCCGCAGTAGTCTAGCGTGGTGGACTATAGCCTAGTCCCTCTCAAATGAGAGGAGACCCGTGCCCATCAGGGGGACAATAATGGGTTGATGATGATCCTTTACACAAACGAGGCTTTTAGAAATAGTCACTTGCCTACAATAATTTAATTCAACTAACGCCGGTGACTCCTCAGGCGCTCCCAATCGTAATCACCTTGCGTTACTCTTATGGCAAAGGATCATTGAATTTTTTTTAACGAACTACTCTGTACTATCAGCTGTTACTCTCATTTTTACCATCATCCATTTTACTGTTTCACTATTGGGCTGACAGACATCATCAAGAAAATCTCTCAGCAATGTAGGTATCTTCACGATGTTTTCCTTCAGTGATTATGCACGTAATAAATACGCATGTAACTTCGATAATTCAGTAGTCCATTTGGATCAAACTAGAAATCCTTAACTTTACAATCTACAGGTCACACAACAGCTTCCTTCAATATCAGAGTAAATATAAGAATTGAAAAAAAATCATAGAGTTTTCATAAAAACCACTGGGTTTTCACCGGTTTCTAACATTAAAACAGGGAAAACAGTAAAAACCTGATAATAATTGAAAATGTAATTGATATATGATTTAAGACCATATCCCACTTAACAATAATAAATCTCTCTCGACGCATTGTTTTACTAGGTTATCAAGGTAGGATAAAAATAATTTGGTGATGTTTTTCCTCGTAACAAAACGTAGGACTTACTTAGTTATAATTTTTAGACATATAAAAGCTACACATTTTACAAGGCATGTTTAAGAGGCATTTATCACTTGTTCTATCCCCACTAAATTCAGATAATATGGCGAAAGGTACTTAAACTGAGGATATTTCACCGGTGGGCATTTGTTTAATGTGTACAAATGCCCGCACGTGAAATATCGCGCGATAATGCCTAAATGTTTCGTTTTCACGTTGAGATTTTATTAGTTGACGTGTGTTTGTTCTACAAATACTATCTACTTATATAAATCATATTATCATCAAGATAAGCAACAGCCTCGTCGGTCTAGTGGTCGTAGGTGAAAATGCTGATCAAGAGGTCTTGGGCTCGATTCCCAGGTCGAGCAAAGTGTTAGGTACTTGGCTTGGGGTATGGATTCGTGCCTACTTGATGGCAATAGGCTCGCCCCCTATTAAATAGGACCTTAAACATGCCAGCGAAATGTGAGTGTTAATTAGTATACCTCTGCCTAACCCGACGGGGAGGACAGGTATGATGGTATGTATGTATGTATAAGCAAAAAATCATCTAATTACAAATTGCAGTAGTTTTGACTACAATTGTACAATCAAAACAAATGAATATTATATCTAATTCACAAGTCACTTAGATTATTGTGCAATCCATGACGCTTCCACAGATTACTCTATAAAATATTATGAGATACACTGAAGTTTTAGGTATTTACAATTTTTTACCATACTTACATACGCACACAACACTTAGGGAACACTTAGACTTACATTCACATAACTATAAATATTCATATGTAGCTTGTATGCCTATAACCTATACGCTAGCTAATTGTCCATGCATGTTTCAATAACATAACTGCGTATTATGTTCATACGTTGATTGCAGTGGATGTTATTGCATACATTACCATACAATGCAAAACAAACACAACATACGTGACAATAAGGCATTATATACTTTAACAAAAAAAAACCAACGTTTACATATTAACAACATTATGCGAATCCCTCCGAGGGATGCCGTTCCAAGTGTCTATTAATCACTATAAATATTGATTAAAGAATGTTAAGTAGTTAGTCCTATGGGTAAACAATAGTAGAAGCCAAAAACTAATGAGCGTTCAAAGATAAATTCTACCTTAGTAAAGCCGAATGCGAACGAACACCGATTGGCAATGAGCTTATTCTCGTGGGGTTCGCCGATGTATGGTATTTCCCGGCCATCGCCACTGTGTGCACGCTATGGGCCATGATCTAGGAGGATTTTGGGACCAGGTTGTAGTGTACCGACTCCAATTTATGTACCAGTTATATAATTAGCCTGAATTTGGGAGGATTGAGCACTTGTATTTGTATTGTATTGAGTACTAGCTTTTGCCCGCGGCTTCGCTCGCATTAAGAAGTATTATTATTAATTAGGTATAGTTTTCATACAAACTTTCATCCCCTATTTTATCCCCTTGGGGGTAGAATTAATCAAAATTCTTTCTTAGCAAATACTTAAGTCATAACATCTACCTGCATGCCAAATTTCAGTCCGATCAGTCCAGTGGTTTGGGCTGTGCGTTGATACATCACTATGTCAGTCGGTCAGTCACCTTTGAGTTATATATATTTAGATTTGTATTTATTTACTACTGTACAGGAGCAAAGGAAATCATCGTGAGGAAACAGTGCAACCGATAAAATCCTCTATAACTTTATACGAAGGTATCTTTTCCTGTGCCACGTCCAGTAATAATGACGTAAATGCTCATCTTTAGTCTTCAATGTAAGATTTAGAAACGAAAAAAATCGTATCGAATATGTTTCTGTATCATAATTTGGAAAATCTTAGTCTATACCCAAAACTTGGCCGTCCAAATCAGTGAGCTACAGTCGCCCTACATATTGGTTACACAAGCGTTGCATCCGTATCCACTCACAGGATAACACATTGAAATGTATGGAGAGTAAACGCTCTGCACACAGATTAGTACACGGAGTAAGAAAATCGTGGAGTGATTATTAATTAATCCAATCGGCACCAACTCAATTTTTTCGTACTTTAAGAAAATCGACAGGATCGATAAAATCGACTCCATATCCATACTAATATTATAAATGCGAAAGTGTGTTACCTCTTCACGCTTTAACCGCTGAGCCGATTGAGATGAACTTTGGTATAGAGATAGTTTGAGTCCCGGGGAAGGATAGGATAGTTTTGATTATTTGATCCCGGAAATCACTAATTTTACGCAGACGAAGTCGCGGGCAAAAGCAAGTATAAAAAGAAATAACTAATGAATATGGTATATCTTGTAGTTAGAGGACTTACAAATTGCAACAAAGACGAACGGCAGATTTGGTACCGCATACTTTTTTTGTTGTTCTTTTATAGAAGTACCACTTGATAAGGCAACTAAGCCATTTATTTTCATGTAAGTGTACTATTTTTAGAACTTCGCATTAATTAATAATATCAATAATAATATTTTAATAAAGAAACGTAATACATATAGTCCTCCTCATCGTTTTCGATGACGGCGATCCTGACTACTTAAACTTACTCTAATATAATTATTCATTTTTTTTTTAGTTTTTTGTTTTCTCTTCTTTAGTATATACAATTATTTTATTACTAGAAACGAAATGAAACGTAATACAACCGTAAACTAAACGCAGTTATGTTTTTAGAAGTTGCCATATGTAAAATAACACAAATATCGAAATGATAATTAATTATTTAGAAATAGAAATAACATTAAATATAAATAAATACCCATATATTATACGTACAAACGCATAATTGTTGGATAAAGTAACATTAAGTTTTTTTTTATATAAGTAGGTAGGTATAATAATTGTACTTACAAAAACAAAGTATTGTTTTATTTACTGACACTCAAAACCCCATCAGAAATTCATCATGATCAAACTCTTTCAGTCCGCTGCTGGACATAGGTGCCTATCTCCTAATACACCGAATCCTCTTCACAATCTACCTACTTAAGTAAGTAAAACACTACAAGGATAGCGACAAGCAATCTAAGGTATTTACTTTACCACCAAAACAATGTTTATGTACCTATAAGTAACAATTTACATCGGTAGAAAGTACATAACCTCAAAAAATAGAACTGGTTATAACTTTTACGTCCCAAGTTCTAAAAATCTAAGAATTTAAAAAAGGCTTGTCTATCATATTAACTACCAATTAAAACTAAAAGTTTTACACGAAATTTTATTAGGTGTACGAGATTCTCATACAAGCCTTTTTTTTTTTTTTTTTTTTTTTTTAAGTGCGGAAAGATCCTTTACGGACCGTCCCATCGCCTGGGGAGGCGACGGGGTGTGTCGGACTCCGCTTAAGCGTTTACCGACTAAAAAACCGCACCCGTCAACGCCACCAACCCTATTGCCGGGGCCATGGGATTCGCAAAAGCATGCACCACAACCCCGGCGGGCTTCGGTCCAGCTCTGGTCGCTGGACCCCGGCTAGGAGCGAGGCACAGCTCGCCTCGCATCCTCCGCGCAGGCGCACGTGTGACGAACACGCGCGCCGCCTACTTGGGGCCATTACCAATTCGGGCGGCGGACTCCCCTAGTCGCGCCCACCCGCTGGCCACAGCTTATGGAGGCCGGAGGTCTGTTTGCGCCCTCCGGCGCCCGGTGCGTCTACTGCGGATCGGGAGAGAGGTTGTGATTTCTCTCTCCCTTTCCGCCGCCTCTTTTGCGCGCATAACTTGCTCGCAGTAAGAGGCGGCGGCATCCCACGCGTTCTCGCTCCCGACCATGGATAGGATCACGGCCGGAAGCGAGCGGTCACCGCCGACTGCCGCTATGAGTTCACGGCGCTGCTCTGTCCGGGCCGGGCAGGCCTGGAGTGTGTGCTGCGCCGTGTCCTCGGGGCAACCTGCGCAATGGTGACAACCGGGCGATGGCTCCCGGCCTATGCGACACAGGTACTTGCCGAAGCACCCATGCCCAGACAAGACCTGCGTCAGCCGGAAGCTGAGGGCGCCGTGGCGCCTCTCAAGCCAATCCTCCATGATGGGTCTTACCACCACTATCGTGGCGTGCCCTTCTCATACAAGCCTGCCATTCGCCTTTCAATTCATATTTTCAAAATGTAATTTAACAAGTTATTACAATTATATTAATCCGTCTGTAAATATTAATTAACCATAATAATCATTAGATAATTTTAATTACATAATAATATGTCCTTATTAGTCATTTGGTGACCTCTGTGGTCTAGTGGTTCGAGTACCGAACTGCTGATCACGAGGTCGTGGGTTCGATTCCCACGGGGCACAAGTATTTATGTGATGAATATAAGTGTTTGTGTTCGTCTGGGTGTTTCCTATGTATTATAAGTATGTATTTACAAAAAAGTATATGTGTTATATCCATTGTCTAGTACCCATAGTACAAGCTCTGCTTAGTTTGGGACTAGATGGTGCTGTGGAAAATGTCGCAGAATATTTACTATTATTATTATTATTATTTAATATGCAACTATTACCTATTTATCTTCAAGTCTTGAGTGAATATCATAATTTAGGTAAGCGTGCTAAATCTTAGACGAGGTAAGATTGTGGTAAAACCTAACCTATCTAATGTAAAAAAAATACCTTAATAATTATAATAGCCATTTGCTATGAGAAAAAATCACATTTGTGCTATTGCTATGCTATTTATATGGCGTTTACATTCATTATTGCATGAACCGATTCGGGGCATTGACAAATGTAATGGTACTCCATTCGCTATACACTCCTTGTTCTTACAGAATCGCTATCAAATGTATGGAATTCATGCAGCGTCTGAACAAATACGTAGCTGCGAATGTACGAAGAAGTTTGTTGCCTACGGGATTTTGGTCTGATTAGTACCTAATGTAGTTTGGTTTTCAACTGATTGCTATTTATAGGAATCCCGTAAGAATAATTTAGTTGTAAATATAATTTTACAATGTTTAGGCTAGGTTTCAGGTTTAATATAAAGTATTTCTCAATAAAATTGAAATAAAACTTTTTATTTTTTTTATATATTTTTTCTTTTTGTTTTATAATATTTAAATATATCTGGACATTAAATTTATTAAAAAACACTTTGTCATATCTCTAATATTCACGTAAGTGTATGAAATCAGTAGGTTATTAGTATTACGCAATAACCGTACCGTATGACGTAATAACCGTATTAAACCCCAACTAAGTGGAATTTTAAAGCATATCCATATTATGATACTTTCATGAAATCCCACAAAATTGCAATACTTATTCCGAACACTGTTGATTAGCATAGACTGATGCACAGCATAGTATGATGAATCTTTCTATATAAAAGGCTCGGCTAGGTTCGCCCCCTTTTACATGGGACCCAAAACATGCCGGTAAAATGTGGGCGTACATTAGTACACCTCTGCCTAACCCTTCGGGGATGACAGGCGTAATTATATGTTATGTTAAAACATGTATTATTAATAACTAGAAACCCGTATCATGGGATCCCTAAGAACATAAGTTCACTTCACTATATCTAAACGTAGATATTACGAGCCTTGTATAGGCTATTGAAATACTTAAAAAAAAATGACTTTCGCCTACATTTTCTCTGGCATCCAACACGAATGTTGAAAGTATTAAAGTATGATATATATGAGTACGTGCCGACGACGTCTCGCGTCTGACGGATATTGAACACTGCGTCAAATTACTTCGTCTTAAATAAATTCTTGTCTTGTATTTCATAATACTAGTCGGTAGTCGCCATTTTCTCTTAAGTATATAGTATACCCTTGAAACGAAAAAAAATGGTTTTTCTGTGTATATTTTTTTTATGAATGGTTAATATTTTATCAAGACTATGTGTGATAATCGTAGAGGCAGGGATCGTAGCGGCGTTCTGTAGTGTCTGTTCTGTATCTCATCTTAAGATTAAATAAGATTGCAGCAAATAATACACTACTGTAAAAGACGACACGTGAACGCATATCAAAGTGATGATCGATCAGGGCGGATACACGACCAGTTGGAATACCTGCGTACGCCATCTATATCGACGCTACCAATACCGACGCCATCAATACCGACGCCACCAATACTGACGCCAGCAATACCGACGCCATCAATACCGACGCCACCAATACTGACGCCAGCAATACCGACGCCATCAATACCGACGCCAGCAACATGGACACCACCAAAACCGACGCCATCAACATCGACATCAACAACATTGACGCTTTCAATACCGGCTCCAACAATACCGACGCTACCTTAACCAACGCCATCAATACCTACGCAAACAAAACCGACGCCACAAAAAAAGACGCCATCAATATCAACGCCAACAAAATCGGCGCTTTCAATACCGACGCCATCAATAGCGACGCCACCTATACCGACACCATCAATATCGACGCCAACGATGTCGACGCCAACAATACCGACGCCATCAATATCGACGCAAACGATACCGACGCCACCAATACCGACGACAGCAAAACCGACGTCACCAAACCCGACGCCAACAGTAACGACGCCACCAATACTGACGCGAGCAATACCGACGTCTCCAAAGACGACGCCATCGAATTAAAACGCCAGCAAAATCGGCGCTTGTAATACTGGCGCCATCAATACTTATGCCACCAATACCGACGCCATCAATACTGACTCGATCAATACTGACTATATCAATACGGACGCCACTAAAACCGACGACATCAATACCGACGCCACCAATAACTACGCAAACAATACCGATGCCATCTATACCGATGCCATGAATACCGACGTCAGCTATACCGGCGCCACCAAAAACGACGCCAACAAAATCGGGGCTTTCAATACCGACTCCAACAATAACGACGCCACCAATACTGACGCGAGCAATACCGACGTCTCCAAAGACGACGCCATCGAATTAAAACGCCAGCAATAAAACGCCAGTAAAATCGGCGCTTGTAATACTGGCGCCATCAATACTTATGCCACCAATACCGACGCCATCAATACTGACTCGATCAATACTGACTATATCAATACGGACGCCACTAAAACCGACGACATCAATACCGACGCCACCAATAACTACGCAAACAATACCGATGCCATCTATACCGATGCCATGAATACCGACGTCAGCTATACCGGCGCCACCAAAAACGACGCCAACAAAATCGGGGCTTTCAATACCGACTCCATCAATGACGACGCCACCAATACCGACGCCATCAATACTGACTCTATCAATACCGACGCCAACAATACTGACTCTATCAATACCGACGCCACTAGTACCTACGCAAACAATACCGACGCCATCTATACCGACGCCATGAATACCGACGTCAGCTATACCGGCGCCAACGATGTCGACGCCAACAAAATCGGTGCTTTCAATACCGACGCCATCTATATCGACGCCAACAATGTCGACGCCAACAATACCGACGCCATCAATACTGACTCTATCAATACCGATGCCAACAATAACGACGCCACCAATACCGACGCCACCAATACCGACGCCACCAAAACCGACGCTATCAATACCGACGCCCACTAAATCAACGCTTTCAATACCGACGCTTACAATAATAACGAGCAAAAGCTAGTTATTAATATAAAGTAGTGTGTGTGTGGTAGAGTAAAATACATATTTCCTCTGTATATATATGTCTTTCCTAAATAACGAAATCTCGCCTACAAAAGTTTTGTTCACTAGTAATAAATCTCGCTATCTAAACACTCAAGAAAATTTAGTCACTAAATCAAACTAATAACTCTATTTCATAGGCAATGAATTCTCAAAGTAGGTATGCCACATTAAGTGCTACGCATCGTAGCTCCGTAGAGCGTCTACGCGGCTACGGCTACATCGACGAGCTACGGCGTAGCTCGTGAGGTTATAAATTAACCCATCCTCTATTCGGCAGATAAAGCACCCCGTATAATACATGCCTTGAAGATATATTTAAGCGCTGAGGGAAAAACCGTTCCTCGCTTTATAGGCGAATAAGCCTTTTTGTGAAAATACCGATTAATTTTCAATTTGAGTCTCTTGTTCGCGAATTTTCGTGGTTCGTTGAAATTATTTGTGTGGATGCTACGTTTTCGTTTGCAAGTTTTACGGTTCTGTTTGATGATTATATAAGCGCCAACTTAGATTTTTTCAGAAGCAAAGGATCTTTCGAATCGAAATGATTTTTGGCGTCGTAGTGATTGAAGTCCTGTCAATGACTAGTGGGAAAGTTTGAGCTTTGTAGCTTTTACTGGGGGAGGCCTACGTCCAGCAATGGACAAATGTAAGCTGATGATAGTAGTTTCAAACTTTTCATAGTTTTAATTACTTCTTGTTGTTGTTTCTAGTATGCATTCTGTACCATTGATATATTACATAGGGGCTGTCCATTAATCACGTGAGATTCGAAAGGGGGGAGGGGTTCAGCAAAAATCACAAAATATCACATGGGGGAGGGAGGGGGGGTATAGTAAGATATCACGTGTACTTATTTTTTCGTCAAGCGCGTGATTTTTAAACCTTAAAATAGTATTACAAACATTTTAAGATTCTTTGTAGGTACTAAAAAATACACGTGATTTTTGGTGGCGGGTGGGGGGGTAGTCTTAAACCTCACCACGTATCACCATGGGGGAGGGAGGTGTTAAAAATGTTAAAAAAACATCACGTGATTAACGGACAGCCTTATACCCTCATCTCCCGAAGATTTAAGCAGAGATGTACAGTCTACTAACCACGTAAGTCATCTCTCTAGAACGTAAACGACATTAATGCTTATGCTTTTTACGCCCTTTCAGTCTAAATACCGATATACGTATGGAGTACACAGTAGACATTTCGACACAAACAGTAAAATTTACGATCAACTCTAAAACAATCATTAATACTCTTTTTACTGCTGCGGGGCGCGACTGTATTCTGTGACATGCGGAGTGACGTCAGAACTTATAATGACGTTAGAGTAAAGTTCAATGGAACGGATGAACGAATGAATGAACTAAATAAAAATAAAAATGGCGCTAACGTGTTGTGTAACACTAGACAGCAAGCGATAATAAAATAATATAAACTATTAAACATACTAGTATAATAAAATCATCATTATCATAACCATTATTATTATTAGCCTGTAGCTTCCCACTGCAAAGGCCTTCCCACTTTTCTTCTACACCTCTCTGTCTTCAGATCTTAGGGTCCAGTCTTTCTGGAAGGAGTCCAGCTCATCTCGCCATCTCCGACGGAGCCTGTCACGTCGGCTTTTGCCATTACATCATAACCATACCCAATTAATTATTGTCCCACTGCTGAACACGAATCTCATTCATTTTAAAGAGATATGACTATAGTCCAGCACGCTAGCCTAGTGTGGGTTGGCAGACTTTACATGGCATCGAGAAAATCTTTCAGGCATGCGGTTTCCTCGCGAGATTTTCCTTTCCCGTTTGGCCATAAGATAAATACGCACGTACATACATTCGGAACTTCAGTGGATCTTCAGATCGATCTCGAGGTCTTTTACACAATCCACTAGTCACACCACTAGGCTAACCGTACATGGTATGTTGTTTGTATATAATTTATAGGTATATGGGCCATAAGTGCCCTTGGAACATTATTTACCCTCATGGGCGGAGCAGGGTTGAAGCAAATGTGGGTAAACTCTTTGTTTGTTTTTAAGGGGTTCCCGCATAAACGGCTTTAAACGTAATTTATGTAAAATCTTTAATTAAATTATACGTTTTTTTTTCAACCGAAGCCAAAATAAATGAATCGTATTTTTCCTCAAATAATATACATATTTAGCTATTGTTATGGTGAATTCATACGGCAAAATACAATTCAATTATTTAGAAAACAGTCTGATAAATAATATCGAAATTTGTCGTTCGTATAGCGTTGGTATTATCCAAGTAGATTCCTTCCATGACTATTTTGTATCTGTTAGAGACGACCTACTGTTGTTTTCAGCCATAATTCGATCTATGGTAGAATGACAGCGCGTTTGAAGACTTCTGTTATTAAAAAATGGTACACGCAAAGTTAAGTAGAGAGTTAGGGATAAGTTCTATCCCATTTTCTCATCATCACCTTCTATATCAGATTTGAGAAGAAGAAGATGAAGTAGCTACTCTTATTGCACTGCTCTTTTTCATTTACTATCTGTCGCAGCGGGTATGTATGCCATAGTTTTTTAAACTATGAATGACTTAACTAGAAAATGGCTCTACTCTACTCCGATTCTCAAAGAACTGGCGTTGTAACTCTGAGAATAATGTAACCTATATATATTACACATACATAGTACCTTCAAACCAAAACGAAATTATTATGGAGGGTACTAAAACTGCATGTATTTAAAACGAGGCTGTGTTTAATTTCGCACAGTCGTGTTCGCGGTCGAATAACAGAGAAACGAATGGGCCGCGTATTATAAATGTTTATTTTTAATTAAATTCCCTTCAAGCACGGACGTGTGTGCGGGTACGGGGGAGTGGCTGTAGGCTTTTTTTTTGTTAGAATTTCATATTTTTTACTGAATTGCAATACTTGGAAGTACTCGTAATTATTTGTAGGCCACTGTGTAGCAACAACCAGATATGATAGTTTTTAGAGAATATTATATTTTGCGAGAGCTATTATTTAAAATGAATAATTTAAAACCAATTAATAAGTTACGGGTATATAAGTATGGAAAAAAACGCTTAAACGCACGGAAATTCATCCTAGTCGCAACAAGGTCCGAGTAGTAAAACACCCCAGATATAATTTGCGAACTATCAAGCATAATATTGCGTTCACATTGCCATAGGCTACACTCCCATGGGCTGCTAAAGCTGGTGGTATTTTTTCGAAATAATTAATATATACCTAGTGTTTCATTCAAAACAATCCTACTGCAGCAGTAGGTACATCATTCGATACGTCAATCTTGGCAGGATCAGGCCAGGGAAATTTTATTGCCTTCCACTTTTAATAGAGGCTCAGCGTTTTATAGTTCAATTATAAGATCGAGACGTTTTTGCTTACCCACTTAAATGAACTTTCTATAAATAAAACAAGTGGTTTTATGAGCAAACTGGGATTTATGACGAGGAAACGGCCATTTTGACAATTCATTTAGCGCAGCGGTATTAAAAGCTGCCTTCTGTGGCAAAGGTTCTAGGTTCGAATTCCAGTATGGGCAAATGTTTGTGTGATGACCACGGACATTTAGACCTGAGTCATGGATATTTTTATGTATAATATGTTTCTATTTACAAAAAAAAAATATCGTAATATAATAATGTAAAATCATGATAAATGTATGAGTAATGTTAGGTGTGACAGTAAGTGTAGAATGAGAACGTCTCGAGTTCAATCTCAAAGCATGCACCACTCTTCGCAGTTACGCGTATGTAGGTATACGTGTAACTGCGAAGAGTGAAGGAAAATGCCTGAAGCGTATGAAGGCTGCCAACCCACACTAGGCTAGCGTAGTCGACTACAGTTTAATCCCTCTTAAATAAAAGGAGACTCCTACCCAGCATAGAAGCAGTAAATGGGTTGATGATGATGATGTATTAGCACGTACACGTACATGTCAAATTGAATGCACATAAGAAACAGATACGTAGAATACAAAGGTTTCCCATAGTAAATCATTTCACTCGGTCAAACCAATTAAGTGAACATACAATAACATTTTACCCAAAAGAGCACGCAATTAGATTTACTAATTATAAAAACGATTCTTTAACTTAATTACTATCTAGCACGAAGAAAACAAATCGTTTCAAAAGCGGCTCCTCCTTTTGCCGTTTAAAATGGCGCTGGCACATAAAAAATAGTGCTCCTGATAAATTGAATAAAAAGTATATGACAGGGACGCTTTGCTCGGCAGGTGACGCGACGGTAGAACGGTTAATTACTATGAAAATTATCCACCCTGAGGGTGCGGAGTGGGGGTGAAGGTGGGGGAAAGTAGCTCGGCGTTTAAATTTTAGGTCCTATGAAGTGTTTAGTTTAGTACCGTTTACGTGAGCTTGGCTGCCTTATTAGATGCCGAGGCTAAATAAAAATGGCGCCGGTTGATCGATCTATGATGTTTAACGATGATTGGCACTGTGATCTATTATGTTTAACGGTCAGTTCCTGGGTCTTGTGAACAGCCAAGGATATATAGATTATTTAGGAAAAGAAAAAAAAAGCTGTATGGCTGTATGTATGTGGTGTAACCAGTGGACTTTGAAGCCAAAGGTCAAGACCTTTGGCTTCTCAAGAGTTCAATTCCATGGCACACTTGTATTTTCAAAGTTAAGTACGTATTTATCACACGCTTAAGCGGTGAAGGAAAACATAGTGAGGAAACCTGCACGCCTGAAATAAATTCTCTACGGTGTGTGAAATAGCAGTAAGCCAGCGCGGTGGAATATAGCCTAATCTCTCTCAAATGAGAAGAGACCCGTGCCCAGCAGTGGGACAGAAATGGGTTGGTGATGATGATGATGATTGAGTCGAATCAGACAGTTGCTTTTCAAAAAACTCACGAATTCTATAGATTCTTAAGTTCATTATAAACGATAAGCACGTATTTATAATAAAGTTACACTCTAGTTAATGAACCTATATTTTTAAATAATCGAATTAATCCTTCTTTTTAATTAACTTTTTAACATTTACTTCATTAAGGTAGTTTAGGACTTCCCTATAGAGACGTGGTATGACTGCAAGCGGGCAATTCATTGTGTGTTGTGTTCGTACCGAATTCAATAGCTTCCTGAATTTTAAAAAGGCCTTTTTTATGCCATCATTCTAGACTCAGAGATCCATGGCTAATCCAAAGAAAAAAAGCAAAACGCTTCGTCCATATGAGTGGTACCTAGGTATATGATGATGAATAAGAAATATGTGAAAACGCAATGTATGTCTCTCGTCACTAAATAATAAAATATTAATCATCATCATTACATCAACCGTTAGACGTCCACTGCTGGACATAGGTCTCCCCCAAGGATCGCCTCGGCGACTACTATAATACTTAACGTAAAATGTATTCTTCCGTATCATTACAAATGATCATTCCAACTAAAAACTAAATAAAACCATACATGTAATGCCGTTCAGAATTCCAAACATCATGATTAAGATAGTACAAATATCCCGCATCAAGTCCGTAAAAAGAGGTCAATTTAAAATATATAAATAAAAAAAAATAAGTTTATAACCGCATTTACCACAATTACCAATATAATTACCATGTAACCACATATTTTTCTAATTCTGCTAACATCACAGAAGGTGCGCGATATCACATAATTACGTCAAAAGTTATGATTGATCACGTACATACGTCATTTGTCTTCGTCCCATTGCCTAACGAGTTCAGGAACGAAAGTATTAACAAAATATAATTTAAGTATATTACATTTCCTAATCTCTCTCAAATGAGAGGAGAACCGAGCCCTACTGTGAGACAATAGCTCCAAAAATGTCTTACAAGTAATGACGTGAAATTGTCTGATATTAAATCCGATTGGTAAAACTTCTCGATAATTCTGGCTTAGCTGAGCAAACGGGTTATGTGCCATGTATCTTTGTGATACGGTTATAATTTGTGGAGGTATGAAGATGAAAATTATTATTATTAAAATTCAATCATATTCAATTAATAGCACCGCGTACTGTATGATTTCAGAGGAACTTTATGTACGTAAAATCAGCCTGAGGATTGAGCTGTTTGCCGAAGTTTTCTTCAAACAATATAAATAGCATGGGGCTCTTCAGAAAAGGAGTAAAAAGGTTTTAATCACTACGCTACAGTATTGCAGGTGTCAATAGACGAAAATAAGTTCTTATTAACAGGCGGGCCGTAATAAGCTTGTTTGCTATATCAGTGATATAAAAAAATAATCGATTGTCCATAGATTATAGTCCCAACATACCGGTGCACGGCTGACAGAGCGAGTGAATGACATTCAGTATTTCAAACGTCGGAGATGATCGGTATCGCTCGGGGCAATTCAACACTGGTTCGGTAATCGTCTGCCAATCGCCACTGTCATCGTTTCGAGCATTCGACGTAACAATAAAAAATCGTAATTTGAATTTATTCGGTTAAAGGCTTGAATTATTTTTATTTTTTCATTGAATTTTCTTCATTTTCATCAAATGTATCATACCACATTATGATTGCAAATGTAGTCTCTTTATTATCTCTGCTTATAATACTTGTATATTAAGAGACCTTTGCTGAGAAATTATAATTACATATCATACATTTTAGAAATAATGGGAGAATTTTATTATTTGAATCACATTATTTACATTAACCTCGAACCTGTTACCACAATATTGTACTACGATACCTTTTACTTCAAAAGAGTACTTGGAACCAGGCAAGTAGAATCTTAATGTTTTCTAAAAGCATGATAAAGTTTTTTTGGAATATAACCCTTTGATTTGATTTGATCTGGTATTATTGAAGTTAAAGAAGACCATCATCATCATCATCAACCAATTAACGTTATACTGCTGGGTACGGGTTTCCTCTCATCTGAGAGTTCGAACTCGATACCTTTCACACCTCAGTCTACTGGTCACACCACCTAGGCTACTACATCTCATTCCAGAGAAGAAGAAGACCATATAGGTACTGCTAAACATGGTCTTAACGAAAGTGATTTAATAATATTTTAACTAACCGACATTTTAAAATGCTGATCTAATCGCTAGCAGTACCACCCAAGCCCTAGTCTACAGTATTTTTTTGTGACATCCCTTATTATTGAATTAAGATTCAGCGAGGTCGTATAATCCTTAGTAATTAACGAAAATATTTTAAACGCGTTTTTTTGGCCTCTCTTTAATCAACGAAACAGATTTTGGATTAACTGATGAATGTACGCAAAGGTCGCATTTATAGTATAGATAAAACGTTTTAATAGTATTTCACACATTCCAAGAAATTTGCGTTACAAGTCTTTTCAAAAGAAAACGATACGTAGAAATCTGTTTCTTAAATTATGTATTATTATCTGTTAATCACGAAAATACCGTTCTGGCAGGCTTCTCGCGGTTGCGTCATCATCCCTTAAATTTTTGAAAATGGCAATTGAAGAACTTTTTTTAGCATGCCTCCATTATAACCACTCTTTGAGAGCCTTTGGCTTTGCCCAATTGATTGGACAGTAAAGAGGTTGATGATATGTTATGTTATGAGTACCTTAGGCAGAACCTTGAAATTTGACGTAAGATTTGTTAATTTTGTTATCTGTATGCCTTCAACAGCTGTGGTAGCCGAGTGGTGTGACCAGTGGACAGTGAATTTAAAAAGACCAATCCCAATAAACGCATCACTAACTTCGAAGTTACGTGAGTACTACGGTGAAGAAAAATATCGTAAGGAAACCTGAGAGAACACCTCGATGGCATGTGAAGACTGCCAACTCGCACTAGGCTAGCGTGTTGGACTATAGCCGAATCTGTTCCGTCATATGTGGTAATAGAGCGTGTTTTTACGAGCATTCAACCATCAAAATATAATTAAATAAATTTTCCTAATACTACTACGAATTAACGAATAAATATTTTATCCTTCTTCTCAAATCTTTTTGCAAACACAGTCGTGATTGATGTTGAAGAAACTTTCTGTTAATTATTCTTATATGAATGGGCATAAATAGACCTTAATTTATTTAATCAGTACAGCGTTCACAGATGAGTGGTGTTTTTAGAATAAACTTAGCTAATTAATGTAGTTTCAGTAATTTAGACTAAAACAGCTGACTTGGTTACAAATGAGCAAATGCAAGATTTTTTCAAATTTAAATCTACTCTTTGTTTTCTTGGAATTCATTTGCTGTTATAATAGTCACTAATGTATACTGGCCACCTTATTCACTCGCAGAAACACAACTATTGTTGCTTCACTGCGGTTTTCTGTAATGTACTTACTCAGTAACTTAATTTGAATGACAAATCATTCTATGCTTTCGATTAATCGACTGAATTAATCCTCTATCTATTATTAAAATTATTAGGAATTAACTTCAGACAAGTACTAGGATAACATAAAACGTGCAAAGCTGTAGGTACTATGTATATACAAAGCTAGATCACAAGGCCCCACTGACATATTGATCACGTACGCTTGTAATGGCGCGTTAAGATCGCGAGAGATTCTCGCATTCGTGCTATTGCCTTTTATCTTATAACATTACGTAAACACCAGTACCTAGATGGAATTTTGTAGGTCTAACGTTTGCCTAGCTCCCAACAAAACAGTAAATGGTAAAATTACAGCAATAAGCGCAGATCCCGAGATGAAAGCACTTCATTTACATATAAATTTTTATTTTTTGGACTTTTGTATACTTTCTTTATACCACAAAAAACGGTGGAAAACGAGCGGCTTGCCTTTTAGTAAGCTGTTGCCACAGCCTATAGATGTTTGCAAACCGAGATTTTGCCAAGGTTCGCACGTTGCCAGCCCTGTAGAAACCATTTAAATTCTTTAAATAAGGGAGTAATAGTTGACATTAAACGAAATTCTTATGTTGTCAGAATAGTCACTCCCCTAACGAGCCTTGGTAACTTTACTCACACGCAGAAAGACAACTATTGTTGTTTCACCGCGGTGCTATAAAACGCGGAGGTACTTCCCCAATCAGGCAGCTCAATTTAAGGGAGAGTTGATACGTAGAATGACTCAAGTGAATTGCAGACACTTCGCTGATATGTTTTAAGCCCCATGTAATAGAGGGCAAATTATTATTAATCCAGGCACGAACCTAAACTTCGAGTTACTACTGAGAATTTCAATTTCGAGAAACTGTAAAAGCATTTTGAACTACCTATAAATTGAGCCTATTATATAGAATATTACACTCAAGAGTCGCGCTTAGGACCACTCAGGCGAGAATCAACCAACCAACCACAAATATCTTTATAAAATATTCTTTAGTTTCAAACAACCATAGATTAATTACTTACTGTTAAATAGTTACCCGCTACTCAATTTTATGTAGCTCTCAAATATAGTGTAGCAATTATATTTGAGTGGTAATTAAAATTGAGTAGCGTTTGAGTATATTACCCCTATTGCACCTATTGGTTACGAATACAAAAATATAGGTAGATAAAATATGTTACAACAAGGCAGCTTATAAAATTAACTGCTTGCATTACAAAATAAAAGAAATGTATTAAAATAAAGCTACATACTCCATGCGTAGTATTTAATTAAAAAGAAATACCGTTTAGCCAAGCAGAGGTCTTGTAATTAATAAAGTTAATTTGCATTTCTAGGTCAAGGGAGTACTTTATTAAAACAATTTCGCTTGCTCTCGGCTGCACACCGCTCAAGCATTTCGTCGACCGTGAGCTCGTAAATAAAATTATGATACGTTAAATTATATTGTACACACAGCAAAATAGTATACTATCCAAGCACAAGAATTACGTTTACATAAAAAGTAATTTTGTGATGAGTTTTTTATCCATATACTTTCGTTTTGCATTTGCATATAAAAAAATATAGTGTAGTGTGGTATTGATTTTTTGTGTAGTAATAAAATGACTTCTTAAAAATTTCGTAGTAGTACATTGATATTATTATTTACCGACTTCAAAAAAGAAGGATGTTCTATGCTTCAGTATATATTTCGTCATCCATGTACAAGCACAGACTAAACATTGTTTTTTTTTTCGCTTTGAAATTAAGTGACGCTATATAAATCTGCTTGTTGCGACAACAGAGGTCGGCTTTTTATACAACATAACAAAATTAAACGGGAAGAAAAAATATATTTTCGGATGTGGAGCATGTGCCAGAATTTAACGTTGTTTTTTCCTTAAAGAAAATATTTCCTATATTTTTTGTTAATAATAAATGAAATCAGTAACAACGTAGTGGTAACATTATGTACATATATATACTGCCAAGACTTAGGTCTCAATTAAAAATCCTAGACTCAAGAATTAATCACGGGCACCTGGTTAAACGTTGAAGGAAAATATCGTAAGAAAACACCTGCCTTATTGTGAGATAATTTCGATGGCATATAAAGTCTGTCAGGCTGGGCTATAAAATCCATTCTGTTGCTTTATCATACCGATCGAAAGGCTTCATCATAAGGATTATTTTTTGCTAAATAACATAGAGTTACCACTCATATCGGTTTCACTGACAGCGGTTACTAATAAATTAATAATAATAACCTCTAATCCATTTATTTATATCGTCTGAGCAAAAATCATAAAGAGTGCCTGCATACTAAGCAGTTTGGCCACTTGAATAATACAAGTACATATATTATTTGGTGTACACGCCTTTTTCATGTTTAATCGTACTACACAAAGAATTGTAAATGATTCACGGTCGGGTCAATACAATTTATGAATTTTATTTGCGGTTTTAAAAGGAATAAGTACATATGTATATCATATACACAGTCTGCTATAAGTAAATGTAGAATCCAGTATATTTTCGTATGTTACTATTATAGCTTATATTTGACTAGATGATTCCCGCGACTTCGTCCGCGTGCAATTTAACTAAAAAAATAAAAGTTTCATATTAACTTTGCACCCCGTTTAAACCCTAGGGGGTGAATTTCCAAAAATCCTTTCTTAGCGGATGCCTACGTCATAACATCTACCTGCATGCCAAATTTCAGCCCGATCCGCCCAGTGGTTTGGGCTGTGCGTTGACAGATCACTATGTCAGTCACCTTTGAGTTATATATATTTAGATACAGTTTTCGTAAAATTAAATTAAATCAATACAATATAAAATCAATACATTTTTTTCGTTATCTTAAAATCTAATGTATTTTTAAACTAGATTTTTCCGCGACTTTGCCTGCCGAGAATTAGTAATTTACCTTATATGTATGTATAAATGTTTATTTATTTATTTATTTATGTATAAAAATATAAGCTTACAGCGTAAACCAAGGCGCTTATATCTATGCTAATTATATTAATAACAAATTACACATTATTACAAAGTTAACAAAACTTAAACTAATAAAAGTAGGTATAGGTATAAACTAAAATAAAATTTGTAAAGAAAAACTAACTATCTATAACTTAGGAACTGTAAAATTTACTTCTTAACATTTAGAAATATGTAAATCAGTTTTAAAATTAAACTTTGGGAGCCAAAAATTTTTCTGCATCTGGACTATATTGAAAGAACTCATTGATAAGCCTAATTGCTTTAGCAGTGGGGCTGTTGTCAGCGTGGGGAGAGCGCCACGTAGGCGGATAGCAGAGAAGTCTATGTTGCCGTCTTCCAACGCCACGCATATACTGCTCAGGAACAAAAAATTATTGATTCCCGTATAACAGGGCTATCAATCTTATCCGCTAATATTAAATAATAATTTATTATATGTGTGGATTCTCGTCTTAGTTTAAGTGTATCTATACCTACCATTCCTGATACAAACGTAGAAGGATAGAGAAAAGGATAGCATCCATATTGACGTTTGTACAGGCATCTACAGAATTTACGTTGAATTTTTTCTAACATATCATTATTATATTGTATTAAACTCTAATTTACTACGAACATAGGCACTGTATAATTGTTTCATAACTTGAGGATTTTTAAATTGTGATGATATTCTAATAATGAAGCCAAGACATTTATTAGCGTCTTTGCAAGTTTTAAGTACATGCTCATGAAAGTTTAATTTACTATCCATTATAACTCCCAAGTCCTTGATCGAGAGCACACGGTCCATTGGTGTGCCAGCAAGATTATATACATTAGTAATCGGATGACGGGATCGAGAAAACGTAATAGTTTTACATTTAGTATGATTAAATGATAATTTGTTTTTTATACCCCACTCAACTACGGCGTCAATGTCATGTTGCAGCGTTACACAATTGTTAGCCTCAGTTACAGAAAGGTACAGTTTTAAATCATCGGCAAACATAAGGCATTTTGCGTAAGAGATAACACTAGGCAAATCATTGATCATTATTAAAAATTGCATTGGACCCAACGTACTACCTTGACTCACTCCTGATCGAGTGTAATATTCTTCCGACTTATACCTTCTACCTTAACAAACTGCTTACGATCTTTTAAGTAGTGGGCCATAAATTTTAAGAGAGGAGTTGAAAATCCCAGTACTGAAAATTTGTTTAACAGTATATCATTATCTACGAGATCAAAAGCTTTCTTAAAATCAAAGTATGTTTTTTTAGTGTATGTTTTTTTATCTATCTGCTCATTTATTTCTACCCTCTTTTGAGAAGTTACCGATGCCGCATACAAATTTCTTACTGACAATAACCATCCTATGTCCTTCCCCGGACTCAAACTATCTCCATACCAAATTTCATCTAAATCGGTTCAGCGGTTAAATCGTATAGAGGTAATTGTCATACAGACAGTCATAATACGTATGACCAGATGAAGTAGGTAATATTCTTGTCTATTATACAATATACTCTTTCTCTTTTTTGGCCGGCAACGCATTTGCACGTCCCCTGGTGTTGCAGATGTCCATGGGCGGCGGTAATCACTTACCATCAGGTGAGCCTCCTGCCCGTTTGCCCCCATATTTCCATTAAAAAAAACTCTTTCTCTTCCTGCGAGACCTGTGTACAATAGCTTTAAAAAGTGCCCGAAATAAAAACATTTTGAATTTCATTATGATGGTGCGGCGCGACCTAACGCTGCATTTTATCGGCGACCATGAATACTGTAGAGGGTTTAAATAGACCGCAGTAAATTCCTGTTATAAAAACTGTGTTGAGGTTGGTTTTCAGTATATTTAGATACGACTACATTATTATTATTATCGGGATTTTTGGTTTATTACATTTGGGTGTAATATACCTTTGCCTAACCCCATGAAGACCAGAGTCGTGATAGTAAGTTATGTTTATATACTATAGAACATGCAAACGTAAGGCTGACTATTTTTTTAACCATCGTAACTCTTTGGTCCGCAGATATAAACAGGCAGGTGTAAAACGAGTAATGCACTGGTCTAGTTAATGCTTTCATGCTTTTCTGGCTGTATAATTTCGATTGGTATGTAATTTATCTATTAACCAAACCGATGAAAAAAAAATGTTTTTATTTAAAAAAAATTAAACTCTGGACAGAATTTTTTAGACAACCCAGTTACAATATATTTATTAATATATTTATACTAATAAAATAATACTTTTAATATATATGCTCGCGACTGCCGGCCCGAGAAGGTGGTCCGCAAGGGACTACCTTCACCGCAGTCGCGAGTTATCTTGTCGTCGTTATCCTGTTGTATGTGTTTTACAACAAATATCATTTGATATAAAATACTTTTATCCATTAACCAGTTCGGTAAAGGTCGTTCTAAAAGGGATCCTATACTATTAAAGTTGTTAGTGTTTTAAAGAATAAAACATCTAACCACAGCGTCCAAAAATAGTATCAAAACAAATACTAACAAACCAAGTGCTAATCTAACAACAAACACATAATCCGCTTCGAGGAAAAATATTCCACAATTAACCCACAGTATTGTAGCTACATTTCGCTTTGTGATAAGCAAAAAATGGCAAAGTAAACAAGATACTTTTTGCGGCTGTTAATCTTGTCCCACCATATCTTCACTCCATTATAAAAATGTGATAAAACACCACAAAATGCACAGGAACTTATTATGTAGGATGTTTATGTTCAATACCATGGGCGAAACGAGATAAAAAAATATTTTTCATTTACTCTATGCCCAGTATAAGCTGGCATGGGGTAAATTGAGATGTTTTGGAATAAATTTTGAAAGCTGGAAGGCATAGACAGAGTAACCTTTTTCGTACTGCCTAACAGGTTAAAGAAAATACATTATATTACACGGGAATTAACGCGAATTTACCTTTTAAATGCTTGACGTTTCGACCAGGTTGCACTGGTTTTTTTTTACAAACAGGCTTACAGTCCGCCTGGTGGTATGCAGTTACCGTAGCCTATAGACGTTTCCAATACCCGAGGAGTTGCTCGCACGTTCAACAAAGTTTCAACAAAGAGTGGACAGGTTTTCAAAGGGTCGTCCACTTTAAAAACCTGTCCACTCTTTGTTGAAAGACCTCATGCTGTACTGATTAGTTCTACAAGTCTACTTTTTATAATCTGTAGTCATAAATTGGACTTATCAAATATAAGCAATTTGTTTATTTTCTTACCACAATGTAAACATGATTTATATTTAGGTTGAACAAAATTTTACAATTGAGGTATTGTGGGAGGACTGGTACCTGAGCCATGCTCAAAACTTGTATTTCAGGATACCGGGTCTCCACCCCTTTTGCTTCACATTTTCTTATCCAGGTACTTATTTTTTTAGTGATCCATTATCATCCCACTGCAGGGCAAAGGCCTTCCTACCCACTTACCACTTGTCTCGATTTAGGGCCTTCTGCGGCTAATCTTTCCAGAAAAGGACGCGACGTCATCTAACGTTGCGTGGGCACCATTTACTTCGCTTTGCCCACAAATCGACATGCGGCAGATGTGACCAGCCCAGTTCCATTTTAAACTTGCGGTTTTCCGATGTATGTCGGTGAAACTTATTATACAAAAGCCGTGGTAACGTATTGGTGTGACCAATGGACTGTGAAGTCAGATATCTCGAGTTCGATTCAGAAGCATCGATGACTTTCCGAAGTGATGTGTGTATTTATCACAGGCTTAAATCGGTGAAGGAAATCATCGTGACGAAACTGCATGCCTGCATGAGAGATTTTGTTGATAGAACGTGAACTGTCAACCTGCACTTGGCTAGTGGACTATCAATTATCTCTCAAATGAGAGAAGACCAGTGCCCAGTAGTCGGACAATAATAATGATGATGATGATTATTGAATGTGTGTGTAGGTAAGTGTTTGAATTCATTATCTGACGCTGTTCTTGACAAAGTCTGGATATTATCATTTGATAAGCCTGACTTAAAAATAGCACGACATTTTCGCCAATTAGTTGTACACGGTATCTTTTTTTATATATATTTTTCGCTTATATAAACGGTAACGTCATGAGGTCCCAACATAAACTGGGTACAAAGTAAATGTTTAATAAAACATGTTTTATCCGTATCATAACATTGTTTTGAAGTGTTGACGATGTATTTTTAAGTCGACGCGTATTTTTGTGTGTGACGTTTTGTTTATTCTCGCGAAAGACAGTTTAAATTCGAGGCAATTATGTTGTATTTATAATTAGGTAACTTAGTTTTTACGCATGGCCATATCTCCGTAGCAGTAGTCATTTGGGTAGGTAACTTTTTTTTTTGTTCTACGCTCCTTTGTCTCTTACGAAAATTACTTCTATTTAATATAGAAATTGAATATGAACATACAAGTTTGCAGACACTTTTTCCGATTTGTCAGCCATGAATTTACTCACGAATCAAATCAAAACATTTTTTTAAACACCTTATAAGTATTTTGTGCAGTTTCTTAGTACACACATTTTGAACGACTTTTTACAGATTTTATCGCGTTAATATCACCTCCACACTTAGTCCCTAATGCTGCTATACTCCTGTAAACTAGGATCAAAAATAGTTACTACCCAGAAAATGTCCCAGGGGAATGATTTTAACTATTTTGGAACCCGTAGCAAAATTATGGCTCTAAATTATGTATCGCAGTGTATGCTTACCTAACTGGTATAAGATCGAGGCGCTTCCTCGTATCTATCTTGGTGAAATGTTGTTACATGTAGGAAAGATGCTGTTCTCTCTGCATTCCTAAGATATTCAATGATGCAGAGTATCTTGTGCGTCTTAAGTACTTCTAACCAAAGTATTTTATTAGATAGTTATAGCTATTGGACGACCTGATGGGCGCAGTGGCTGAGCGATCGGCTTGAGCGTCACGAGTTGTGGGTTCGATCCCCGCACAGAGCAAATATTTGTTCGTTCTACAGGTAGTTGTTCCGGGTCTGGGCATTTTTGTATGTGAAAATTTGTGTTTGTAAACGCACCTACGACGCAGGAGAAAATCGTAGTGTGGGGCAAAGTATTATTAAAAATAAAACCTTTATCCAGCCCCCCTTCGCAAGGGTAGCACTACGTACCCCTGCCTACACTATTTACGCTTATTTTATGGTCACGGATCACAGTCGAACACAGAACATTCCAAGGAACTGTCATCATTAGAGGATCGATCGTTCAGAGGACAAATATACAAAAAAAAATATCATAAAAAATATTTGTGTGTCAATATTATTGAGATAAATACGTGTACTTTATTCGTGTATTTAGTAAGTAAATGCACGCTGCCACGCATCCTTATCTCGTGTGAATAAAAACGTTCGATGTGTCGTTTTAATGTTTGCCCCTTCCTTCGACCGGGCGGATATAATGTGCTACTAGTGTTGTACCTATTATCGATATTTGTATATGGAGGTGGACGTGGAAGGCGTAGGATAAAGTGTTATGGCGCAGTCTGGGAGAGGCGTATATTAAGTATATATATAATAGACGTAGATTTCTATAATTATTTATTTAATACAACATATCCATGTTGTAAATAAAAAAAAAGCTGTAAGGCTAACAGCTAAATACATTTTTTTTTCAATTTATTATATTCTTAAAAATTACATATTATTTAGTAGTTTAATTATATGATAACATCATTTATATAATTATCTGGTTTAAACTAGAACTAACCCACAAACGCTGATCATACAATTGTAGAACTAACGGTTTTAAGTGTGAACTGATTTTATTGTGATTTACCGTCTAGTCATTATAATATGAATAAAATAATATAATTCTTTTTATCGGTTTTCCCATCATTTCCCATCCTTATTCTCAAACATGTATGTATAAGCAATTTATGTTTGCGCAGATATGGTTTAATAAAAGCGACTCTATTGGCTGTACATATTTCAGGATTCATGTTGTGATCTGAATTTTTTTTCAGATATTATTTTAATATTTCTGTATTTGTGAATTTGATAGTTATATTTTTTAAATAAAAACACGATATGTGGTGTGTAATGATACTCAAATTCATTAAAAAACAAGGCCAATGAAGTGAGGGTTTTATGGAAAGGTTCTAATGTTGTAACATCATCATCATCAACCCATTATTGTCCCACTACTGGGCTTGGGTCTCCTCTCATTTGAGAGGGATTAGGTTATAGTCCACCACGCTAGCCTACTGCGGGTTGACAGATATTACATGCCATCGAGAAAATCTCTCAAGCATGCAGGTTTCCTCACGATGTTTTCCTTCACCGTTTGAGTATGTGATAAATACGCACATAACATTCGAAAAGTCAGTGGTGCGTGCCTTGTATTTGAACTTGAGACCTCTGACATCTCAGTCCACTGGTCACACCGCTAGACTACCACAGCTCCTAACATATCACCTTAGCCTATCGCAGTCCACTGCTGGACATAGGCCTCTCCCAAACATACTTGTTCTTAAATAACAGTTTAGAATTTTAAGTCTACCTAATTTTATGAGGTTTCTTTTGAATTCAATATGTACTATAAAAAATACAGCCTCATCGGTTTAGTGGTCCTTAAAGTAGTGAAAGAAAGGGTTTGATACTCAGGTGGAGTAAAATACATTCAAATTTTCTATGAAATTCTCAGTGACAACATAAGAGTTGAATTTTTCAAAGACTAAGTACAGAAGAAGACTGTCCAGCATTAATTGATTCTGAACATCATGGTCTCCTCTCATTTGAGAGTTAGTAGGTTGTAGTCCGTAGTACGAGTGAGCAGATTTCACTCACCATCGAGAAATTTTCTTAGGTATGCTGATTTCCCAACGACGTTTGTCCTTCACGATGTGTGATAATAATTAATGTAACTCTAACCAATCATTATTATTCCATATTATATCTAAAAATATAAAATATGTAAATCCAATTGTTCATCAAAATTATACATAATAGCATCCAATATAAAAACTTTAACAATTAATTCAGCTACATTATGAATCATTTTTCCATTCGGCTCGGCCATTACCGAAACTTTGAGCTTCAGTTATAACAAAAGGAATAAACAATACAGGCTATTAATTGAGCTGTGGCCGTTAAAAAAACTTGGCCAAGTATTGAATAGGGGTAATTGTGTCCGAGATATTGAAAGGCGGTTTTTGTAAGGCTTTACAAGGGAAAGCACTTGGTACTGGGTTGTTGTTCGCGGCGAATATCGATTGAGTCATGAATGCACAATGTGAAATTACAATCACGCCTTGTCATTTTGTTTCTTCTATGGTGAATTAAGAATGAATTGGAGGTTAAAGGTGCAGAGATTTTGACTGCGTAGGGAAGGAGAAATCTTTTGTATTCAGCTTGCTATCAATTTTACACTAGTAAACTGAACAACCCACGCTGCATCTTCCTGTTCACGATCGCCACTTGAGAACCTTGGAGCCCCAACGGCCATCAGTTCACCGAGCTATAAAAAGGTTATCGTTGATATCTTTCCGCGAGGCTTATGTTAAGCAGTGGACGTTATTTAGCTCAAATGATGATGATAATGAACTGAACAATGCGCGAATTAAGCCTCCATCGGCATAGACTTATCGGCCCAGTGGGACGGGCGGCGGCACGTCATCCGCCGGTCCTATGCTGTCAGAATAGTGAAATCTTAGGGGTGTGACTATTCTGACAGTATGAGAGCTTTGGCAATCTTACTCACTCGCAGAAATACAACTATTATTGTTTCACTGCGATTTTCTGTAAGACGGAGGTACCTCCTATGTCAGGATCCTGAATTTAAGTGAGAAATCTCGCCATCTTATCTCTTAAAAGATATTTGGAGTAAATAAAGGTTTCGGAAATGTTTTATAGAAGTAGTCACACATCTCACGCTCAGAAAAGCTGCTTCTGACTAGAAGAAGTCAGAAGTAGCTTTCAACAGATCATTAAGAGTCATTTGAAGTAGCGCCTGACCACCAATTATAACTTTGTTCATTTCGCGCGGTTGTGCATTGTTTAAATTCGTTGAGGAATTCGTGTTTATTTTGTTTCTTAACAATGTATATTTAGAAACATAATTTATTACTTCCTTTTTTCATTTATGAAACATAAATGTCATCATCACGCCATATAAAAATCCAAACCCCCAAACTGCCATAGAAAATTCTATTGAAAACCTAATAATACTTTGCTTGACCTCGGGAATCTAGACACAATAAATGATTCAGTCAATAAATCAATATCTTAAAAAAAATATCTATTACCAACAACTTCTATAAGTAGTAAGATTTACAAAAATCGCTCCAGTTTCGGAGATTCTATTCTGGAATTTTACCAATTTATAGTTTAACTTATGTATATGCTGATTAATTTATAGACTAACTGACTGTCAGATTTTCTATCAATCTTATGGACCTTTGTCACCGATATTATATTTCGATAATCCCGAAAACTCACCCTTCTATAGATTGACCTCGTTGAGAGCAGCTTACCCTTTTAAATGTTACATTGAGAAGATACCTGAATGTACTTTTGCTTTATGAACAAAGTTTAAATGCCCCAAATACAAATATTAAATGACTTAAATGGTTATTGTTAGCCAAATAGAATCCTTTATCACTAGTTCACAGTTCTCGTAATTCTCAACGTTTACAATCGCGTTTGTCGCCGGTTTGCGAAGTGACTCGATAAGGTTCGGCTGCCCATTCATTCTGCGACAAATTTAATACTTTAGTAGCTCTTCAAAAATGTTTTGTATCAACTTTAATGAATTACGTTTTTGAAATTGGTCTAGGAACGGCAAAAAACCAGCGATACGTCCTCATGACGGTTGGCGCAGTGGCTAAGCGATTGGCTTGCGCGTCACACGAAAACTAATATTTATAAGATCGGTAGTTATGCCAGGGACTGAGCGTTTGTGTATGTGAAAATTTGTGTTTGTAAACGCACCCACGGCGCAAGCGGAAATCCTAGGATGGGGAAACTTTTGATTAAAAGTCTATAGGCTGTTGTACTTGCTTACTAGGAGGCTGTAAGCTTTTTTGCCAGTTTTTAAAAAAAGAACATAAAGATCTCCACAATAAATACTTTAAATCAATCACAAACCAGTACTTAGATCTTAGATCCTAGCTATGTTACGTGGGCAACACTAATTTAGTCTTTCATAGTAATAGAAACACCTTTGACGTATACCACAGAGAGCTTGTATGTATACGTATGTATGTCTTTATAGACACCAAGTTGAGAAGTCAAAAGCCAAAATCGCTTCAAGCAAAAAATATTGCCACACTTATAAAGGGAGAAAAATATCATACGGCGCGTGTTTCATAGGAAGCTTTACAAAAAGTCTTAAAAAACAAGTTTCCCCTCATCGAATCGTTCTGTGAGCGGTTGATGTATATTTATTACCCCAAGTAACGGTTGGCCACCCTTGGATAAAAGCAGGCAACATTAGCAAATGAATTTATTTTCACTCCGACATTCTTTATTGAAAGTGAAATACCATTTGAATTACGGATACGGATTTTGTGAAATGTTGATGACAGAGCGTTTTGAGGTGGAGTAACGTATGCATGTGTGATATGACATTTGATTTTGTATGAGACCCTTAATTTTATATTAGAACTGACGACCAGTCTCGTCTTCGTACGGGTGGACATTAATTCAACATTTTTCAACATTTTTGCGACGTTTTTGCAACATTTTTAATTTTGACTTTGACTTTGACTTTATGCTCGGGTCCTATTGATCGTAGCGTGATGTTATATAGTCTATAACCTTACTTGATAAATGGACTATCCAACACAAAAATATTTTTTCAATTCCAACCAGCATTTCCTGAGATTATGTTCAAACGAACAAACAAACAAATTCTTCAGCATTATAATATTAAGTATAGATACGCACATCGTTTTGAAACTTAAGATTTTTACCTTCACAGACCACTGGTTACATACATCATAACCACAGTTCTGTTGTGATATTAATTTTATTAAAGCATAGATTTTCATTTAAAATCTAATGTCCACATTTCATGTTTTGATACATGCTGAACCTTAAAACTCTATAATCATCAACCCAATTCAATAATTGGGTAGTAGCAGCCTAGCAGTAGGACAATTCCTACTGCTGGGCACAGGTCTCCTCTTATTTAAGAAGGATTAGGTTATAGCCAAACACCCTATCGATTGAGTTTTGGCAGACTTCACACGCTATCGATAAAATCTCTAAAGTATGCAGGTTTCCTCACGATGTTTTCCTTCACTGTGAGAGCGTGTGATAAATACCTTCGTTCGGAAGTCAGTGGTGCTTTGGGTTCGAGATCTTTGACTTTTGCAGTACTTAATGGTCACGCCACTAGGCTATCACACACAGCTGTTAAGAAGCTTAGCTTCATCATCATTTCAACCGTTAGACGACCACTGCTGGACATAGGTCTCCCCAAGGATCGCCACGACGACGTCATATGCCACCCGCTAAACGCAAGATATGCTTACACCTTACGAAATCCGTGGCAAATATCTCGTATTTTTGTCCCGCAACAAACGGTTTAAATTAAGGGAAAAATAACTAGGTCAAATTACATAAAACAAACACTCCAGAAATATGGCAAAATTCTTCACATGTTTATTACGGTTATAATATATTATCCTTCACAAACTTTTTTCTGACTTCCATCACTTTATCATTCTGGATGTTGCAGTTCATAGGCGAGCGGTTCACATACCACAAGTTAGAGATTAGGCAGGCTACTAGGCTATGCTACTAAGCTTTTGTGTGCAAGTGACAACTGTTTCGGGTGACTAAATCAGAACGTGGTTGAAGGAGCAGATGATTTAACCGAAAATCACATGAACCTATTGATTCCAGCAGTTACTCTTGAGGCCACATAATAATGGATACTACATATGGATTCTCATGGAGTGAATTGGAATTAGCGTTCTTTTATGAATTTTAGTAGTCGCTATTTAAGTATTAAAGCGATGATTTCGCATTTGGTAAAGTTCAAAAAAAAATTGAGCACATGTATCTTTACTTGCGCTATCCGAAACTGCAAACAATTTATTTGACGTATTTATTGTAAGGTAAATAAAGTGGGAATCGAGTGGTATCAAGAAGTCAAACAGAAAGCAGGAGATAGACAACAGTGGCGATTGCTCCACCGACAAGAGCTGAGCACTTAAATTAATAATAATATTGTAAGGTACGATTTTATTGAACTGGATTTAAACATTGTGGACAGAACTTGTATTAATGTTTTTTTGCGATTTTAAGTAGTTGATATTTAAGTCTTAAAATCAGAATTAAATTTCTAGCCAAATTGAATTCTGGTCTGTCATAAGTGAATCTTTCAGATATACAGGTTTCCTCACGATGTTTTCCTTCACCATTTGAGCATGTGATAAATACGCACATAACTTCGAAAACTCAGTGGTGCTTGCCTTGGAATCATTCTGTCTCTGACTTTCGTCTTTCTTTGTGTCAAAACGTATAGTATACAAAAACACCTTTAAATAAACTCCAAGGTACCGTTAAAATGAAATTTAAGATAACATTCATACAAATAAATATAGTAAAATTGTCACCAAGATAGCAATATTTACCAACATACATTTTTACATTACACTAATATTTTGAACAAAGCAACATAAAATAAATTAGACAGAATACGTCCCACGATATTTTGGTCGAGACAAATTCGGTACAAATATTCCCATTACGATTTAACGTATGCGAAATGGAATATGGCTGCCTTAGATTTTTTTTATTTATACTCGAAGGAACTCCTTAAGGATACCGTACAATAAATTTTGTAAAAGGGTTCCACTAGGGGTCCTATTGGTTAGCATCGGCGTCCGCTTGTTGCCAGCCATTGATAAATTGCCCCAAAAATTGGTACCTCGCCATTATATTTTTTTCTACGGCGTCTTGGGGTTAAGCTGAATTCTGATGCAATTTTTATGAGCGTTATTTTACCGATTTTTTACGGAAAGAAATATTTTTTCGAGCTATTCACGTCATTTTTATGGCCAATTTGGGATTGAAATTTTGGTCTTTTTGGCTTGCCCCGTAATTTTTTACTAGTACCTGCCTATTATTAGATCAATTCAGCAAATATGTTTATAATCATAATCATAATCATTTATTGCGAATATAGGTAATAGGATGATGTTACATTGTATTTATTACATTTTGTGCAGCTATATTCTGCCAATCAGCATGCAGCTATATAGATGTTTAATCGTGATAATTGTAACTCTAACTCTAAATATGGAATTAAGGTTTTATAAAAGTTTGATAATATTTTATTGTCGTTTCTGGCATCTACACCTACAGCTAATTCTAACACTTAATCAATCTAAACCTCCTTGGTGAATGAGCCAACCTTATGCGACTGTATTTAAAATAAGTATTATATATTTTTTTATTATATATTATATCAATAATACTGCATATTAATATCACCCAACGTTTCGAATCCTTTATAACATCCACGGTCCCAGACAGATGCTATTAAAACTTACACTTTACAGTATAGTATCAATATAATTAAACAATAGGACAAAGGTATAAAATATTTGCTGAACATCGGATGGAGAAACGTTCATTGTCCAATCCAATTGTAAAATTTCCCATTACCGTTGTAAAAAAAATAATCCCCGATTCACTCGTACGCAATGTTTTATAGTATAATTTAGCCAAAAATCCAATTTAACTGGTAACCCCACGGACGAATAAATATTAAATACAATTAACACGAGTAGCTTAAATGGCTGCTGCGATTGGAGCGACATTTGTAACTCATTAACTGTCCTATTCAAATAAATATATGGAGTTATATTTACAAAACAATGGATAAATCTTTACTTATAATCATTATTAATCACAGACATTAGATAATAAATGAGAGCACAATGGCGTTTCCCAAAACGGAAGCCATATTGTCAATAACTTCTATTGTTACGTGTTATAGAATTTATAAGCGAAAGTAGAAACTATTACAATCAAAATTAAGTATCTTTTCAAGGGGTATAGCGAGATTCCTCGTTAAAATTGAGCTGCCGGACTGAGGAAGTACCTCCGCCTTACAGAATACCGCAGTGAATCAACAATAGTTGTATTTCTGCTAGTGAGTAAGGTTACCAGAGCTCGTTGGAGGAGTAACTATTCTGACAGCATGGACATTACGTTTACTGTCAGTTTAGTAATTCTCTATTTTAAGAAACCTAAACGGTTTCTGCAGGCGTTGGCAACGCATATGCAAGCCTTCTGGTATTGCAAATGTCCATGGGCCGCGCTGATCACTTACCATCAGGTGAGCCACCTGCTCGTTTGCCCCTAAATCACAAAAAAAAATATCTTAGCGTAAGCTGCTCTAGAAACAATTGACGTCGCTTCCACATATGTCTACTTTATAATTTGTCAATTCTTCCACGCCGCTTACGCGTATACTATGTTATACTTAGCTATAATATAACATTAAATTGAGCTAGTTCATAATAGAATTCAACTGTAACTCTAAATTCCTTTTAGAAGAACCTAATTGCTTAATCACAAACCCTAGACAACCGCTTGACTTAAACAACTCAAGTGGTTATGACACGAAAAATAACTTAACCTCATTTAACATTAAGGCAGGTACACACTGCGGCGCCACGCTCAAAGGGTCACGTGTCCATAATTATGAATTCCCGGGCTAATATTCCCGGGATTTACAAATTCCCGCGCTCTATATTGTTTGCTTTGGTCGGGATTGCACGGACCCTCGTCAGGGTATTTCTTGACGTCCGTAGGCGGGATTAGGCTTAGTTTACAATAGTTTGATGAACTGTTATTGTGTTTATTTCAAGTGAAAGGAAATTTTATGTACTGTATATGTGGCCGTTGACTCTAAGACGAAAATCAGTGTACGACTAAACGCCGACAGACTGAACTCCGAAAAGACTTTACTTCGACGGGACTCTTCTCCGAAAGGACACTTAAACCATTTAAACCATTTATTTGCTACACACAATAAAAATATATTAATAAACGAAAAAGGAAAAGTTACAATAAACATCATAGAAATTATGTGCAGGAGACTCAGCTCAGTATTTGCTGTACATAAAGCATAGCACTGATTTTCAGCTGGCTCCTGACATTTGAGCACATATTATAATTTGGCGCGCACACGAAAAGGGTACATTTGACATAAGATATCATAAAAAAGGAATAACAAAACAAAACAAAAAAAAAACATGCACATGATTATGACAAACAATTACAATTACATTTTTTTTTTTTTATGACAGATATTATTATTTTATATAAAGAAAAAGGGACTGACAGACAAATGATCACAAACTAATTTGTTGCAGTTTTTGGAAAATTAAAAGTTCTCGAGATAAATGTTTTTTCAATGTGGGTTGGGACATACTTTGCCGACCACTTCGCTGACAGGGCATTATAAAAAAAGATTGTGCACCTTTTTAATTATAATTTTATATTCTGACATGTTTTATCAAGTGGTGATCGAATTATCATCATCATCTTCTAACCAATTATTGTCCCACTGCTGGGCACGGGTCTCCTCTAATGAGAGGGATTAGGATACACTAGCCAAGTCCGGGCTAGCAGACTTTACACGTCATCGTGAAAATCTCTTAGCCATGCAGGTTTCCTCACGAAGATTTCTTTCACCGTTTGAGCATGTGATAAAAACGCACGTAACTTCGAAAGGTCAGAGTTGATTTGTTAGCAAAGCTTATTAAAATATATCATCATTAATGTCAAAATCTTAGTTGTAGTCAAACGATCTTCGTTGTAGTTCGAACAATAATGCCCGGCCGACGTACATATAAAATATTTTATTTTGTATATAATTATATGGAATATTTTGCGCAAAACATTTTATCAAAAGACGTGGTCTAAGCCTGCGATTATCAACGCCGCATTAACACCCCAGTGTGTGTTGAGCTGACCCTTTAATTTATGCATTTTTGTGCTCTTTCAAGCATAAAAGCAAAGTAATAAGGACTATATATTATTTGTACTTGAGTGTCATTTATACATCAAAATATGTGTCAAATAGTACACGTGTATTGAGTAGAATCAATACCATCCATCCATCAAATCAAATCAAATCAAATCATTTATTTCAATTAGACCGATACAGGTGCTTTTGAATTGTCATATTTAATTGAATTTAGTTGCACGGTTCCAAAAGGTAGGTCTTATGGAGAAGAACCGGCAAGAAACTCCATAGATACTCTTTTTAAATTAAATACAAAATTATTGGTTTTGTTTTACAAAGATTTATGTATGTAATGTAATATTAATATGAGACTGGTGCAGTTCGATGTGAAACGTATGATTTATGCAGAAAGGAAATAACTAAAACCAATATAGGTTGCCATAACATGTATGAGCCGACCAGTCCCAACTGATAGCACCCGTTCACGAGCATGACGTGTGTATCGGCGTCTGTCTACTCAACCATGTTGTAGGGAATAAAAAGACCCGACACACAACGCCACCACCAGCAGGACATTTGAGTGAGCATGACAAGCCCAGACTGCCCGGCAACCGGTAGGCATTTTCAATTTTATATATAAAAAAAAAAAACAACATCAAAGCCAACATCAGTCTCATATTTTACAAGCTATTTTGCTAACTCAGTAACTATTGCGTTAATAAATCATAAATTAAATTAATAAATAATTAGCATGTCAATTTGTAAAAGTGTATAACTAAACATGTCAAATTGTATAAGTGTATAACTGAGCATGTCAAATTGTAAAAATGTATAAATATATCTTTATGTAAAACAAAAAAAGTCAGACCAATAAATAAAAATAATAATAATAATCATGAGGCTAGTAAACCTGTGGAGCTGGACTAGCATTCTGCCAAACTTTTTTATCTACAAGATAATCTTCTAATTTGTAATATGCTTTCTTGCATAGAGTAGACTTAACGATAGATTTAAATTTGTTTTCTGGGAGGTTTAAAATTATTTCCGGAATTTTATTATAAAACCTAACACTATATCCCACGTTTACATTAAAATTTAAGTAGCCCTATCTACTCTTTTTGAGGCGAGTAAAACCTGCACTATATTTGAGAGATACTTAAAATTGAGTAGCGTTTGAGTACCCAACTCAAAACCAAACCAAACCAGTTTGAGTACCAAACTCAACCTGCAATCACCATGCTAGATAAGTGTGTTATTATTTATGCAATAAATCTACGCCTAAGATGAAATTAAGCTGAATTATAATGAAAGCAAAGAGCAAAATTAAACTAGCAATACAGACTATAAAACTCGCGAGCAACTAATGTAAAGATTTACGAGGTGTCAAGTGTCACAGAAGTTTAATTCTCGTAGTGCAGTACACCATTTAACTTGGCCGTAACTTGATAGTCTAGTAATTCTGGCTGCTACTATTGTTACTAGTCGGCATTTCACATTGTAGATATCGTGTGCGATAATTTTGTGTCGAGTTTTTGAAGTAAGTCTATGTCGAGTATTTTTACTAGAAACTATTGTACTGATATTTTTATCAACTCAAACTAACGTAGGCTAAAATTATAATTGTGGTTTTGCGAGTAAATAACGTTCCCAGAACTAATTGGGGGAGCTATTTTGACAGCAAGATATTCCGTTCGGTGTCAGTTTAGTAGCTCCCTAATTTTAAGAAACCTAGACGGTTACTACAGGGCTGGCAACGCGCGAGCAACACCTCTGGTGTTGCAAACGTCTATAGGCTACGGTACCCGTTTACCATTAGGCGGGCCGTATGCTTGTTTATCACCATTGTGATATAAGACAACCCCCAAAAACGCCCGCCGTTGACTATACTACAGAACTTCATCTATAATGTTGTTGGTCAGTCTTATAAAACTATAGTCACTTATGCTGAGGCTAGTTTACTTACAAGTGCGATCTCTCAATTTGATTTTTGATAATGTTGTCGCACGGTAAGATTTTGTTGTTTAAAAATCCTCTCACATGTATAATACCCGAGTACGTGTAGGTTTTGCAAATATGTGTTCCATACGGGCCCAGTCCCGCGATCCACATCCTCGTACGGAAGCCAATCGCTTAGTGCCGTACCATTATAATTTATGAGCACGTTCTTTCAAGTGATTTTTATGTGCCACGTGTATGATCATGATTTGTAGTATCATTCTGAAAGAAAAAAAAAAACTTCGGATTCGAAACTCACTTCAGATTCGTCCTTGTTTCGAAAGTCATCAGAAGTGAGTTTTTACACTTTAATCTAATTGGTCCACAAGGCTAGGCGCTTTGATCGAGTGTCGCAAACATTATAAGAAATTACTCTTACAAATCACAAAATCGTTCGACACTCCCATAAACACGAGAATAGGGTCCATTGCTAACGAATTCAAGCCACGTGGCAATGTAGTTAATTGAAACTGCGAGTGAAGCCGGGTGAGCAACAAGTGCGTAAATTAAACCCTACTATAAATGCTTATCTTCTTCGTCTTGAAGCATAGAAGGGGATTAAGATATCGTAATGGCGTTTGTTTACGACATAAATGACTTTAAACTTGGCAGAAGCTGTGTTTTGTCATGTTAATGGAAGTAATGATATAACATTATGCTATATAAGTGATGTACTGTTAAGTGACAAGTCTTGAGTTCAATCCCAAGGCACCGCTCATTTTTTAATTTATGTGCGTATTTATCACATGCTCATGCAATGATGAAATCTGGAAACGTGAGAGAATTTTCTGAATGGCGTGTGAAGTCTGGCATCTCCCATTAAGCAATCATAATATTCATCAGGTACCGCGCCCATCAGGTGAGAAAAGAGGCATAGATACAGATATGGATAGATTAACAACAGTACTACTCCTTTAAACATATATATCAGCCCAATGCCGTCCACTGCTGAACGTAGGCCTCCCCCAAAGAGCACCTATTCCCTGCCAGCCACCTTCTTCAAATCGTCGGTCCACTACTCTTTTAGATATTATTAATAGTTGTCATCATCCTATTTTACGTACTTACTTACATTCACCGCATAAATAAACAACCAAAATAAAATAAATATCTCTAAATATAATACACACACACACACAGACGCACACACACGCACACACACACACAGCCACACGCACACCCATACACACCCACCCACACACATAAAAACACTGTTGCACAGCGCTCTCCCAGTCCTACCTATATTGCTATTGTGCTACCTATATTGACACTGTCTCCCAAAATACAGTCAATAGCCTAGTTTGGGAAAACAGTTACAGTACCATTATGTGACATACAATAAGTAAATACACAATGCACCTACGCTGTGGTTGTATGTATTATGGCGTCAATATTTTTTTTTCCTAACTGTGGTATGGCAAAATATAATTCATCCTGCATATCTATCGAAGATTTACAAGCGTGATGTTTAATACCCGTATTGTGCCGCTCCAAAATTTTGTCCTAAATTGGTTAACAAAGTTAGACGTTTGCTGATGGGAACCCCTATCCCTGGGCATAGGGCTACTAGATTAAAACTAATTTACCCCAGTTTCGTCTAGGCCGCTCTTTTCGCTAGGTAACTTGATTAGAGTGTGATGTAGAGTGCTTTTGGGCGCTCGGAATGTTGGGTGTTACCTTTCCTGGCGATTTGATTCAAAATACAAGTACTTTTGGATCTCAAAACTAGCCACTAGCTAGTTGAAAAGGTCTTAAAGTATCTTTTCAACTAGCTAATGGCTAGTTTTTTAAACCAAACGCATTTGTAGTTTGAATAAAATCGCCAGGACATCTCCTTTAAGAAATGGCATAGAGGAATCCTTTCTATAAATAATTATGATTATTTATTTTAATTTGTCTCTCTAACGATTAATTTTGTACCAATATGTGAATAATGCAGTTTAATGTAAAAGACAAATTCAATAGTTTGAATTGATTTGCTTAACTGCTACCTGTTTAATAAGTTTGCCGCCTTTTACATACATCAGTATACCTATACTTCTGCTCTAACCCTTCAAGGCCACAGGTATTATGTTACGTTCCAGTATTCCAGTATATCTCTTTAAAGTGCTACACTGGTTTAATGCAAACAACTTACTTTTAAATGAAAGTAAAACTAAATGTATAAGGTTTACTACACCTAACGTAAGACAGATGTTGCCCAGTGTATGCATTAATGGCAAGCAGTTGGACCTTGTGGACACCACTGTATTTCTGGGTCTTACTTTGGACTCTAAGCTTCAGTTGGGCCCACATATAGAGAAATCGTCCAAGAGGCTCAGTTCTGCGGCATACGCTGTTAAAAAAATTCGTCGCTTAACTGACGTAGATACAGCTCGTTTAGTTTATTTCAGTTACTTTCATAGTGTGATGTCGTACGGTATTCTATTGTGGGGGAATGCTGCCGACATCCAGACTATTTTCGTGCTGCAGAAAAGGGCTATCAGGTCAATTTACGGGTTAAGACCCAAATATTCACTGAGGGAAAAATTTAAAGAGATTGATATCATGACTGTCCCATCACAGTATATCTATGAAAATATGTTGTATGCTCACAAAAATATCAATCTTTTTAAAAAGGGTAGTGATTTTCATAATGTTAATACTAGGAATAAAGATAAATACATTATTCCTTCAACTAGGCTCAAAAAGATTAGTAAATCATTTAAATGTCTATGTATACGCTTATACAATACAATCCCAGGCCATATACAGAAACTGAACCTTAATAAATTTAAATCTGTGGTTAAGCGTAGACTTTGTGCTAAGGGTTATTATACGCTGAAAGAATTCTTGGAAGATAACAATGCCTGGGATTAAGCTGTTCTGGTGAACGAGGCTATCAGATTGAATTAATATTACTATTTTGTGATGATGTGGAGTGAAAATGACATTATTATTGCATTATTATTGTATTTTTTTATATTTTGACATTTCCTAATTATTTTATTAATTGACATGTTAAGTTATATTATATCTTAACTTATTATATTAATTTATTATTGATCACATAAGTGACATGAGATGTGTATTCAAGAGAGATATTACTGTTGTATTTATTAATTAATAAGTAGCCTGTAAAATATGAGACTGATGTCGACCTTGATGTTGCTTTTGTAAAATGTAAAAATGCCCACAGGTTGCCGAGCAGTTTGAGCTTGTCATGCTCTCTAAAATGTCCTGCCGATGGCGGCGTTGTGTGTCGGGTCGTTTTATTCCCTACAACATGGTTGAGTAGAGCGACGCTGATACACACGTCATACTCGTGAACGGGTGCTGTCGGTGGTGACTGGTCGACTCATACATGCGGTGGCATTCTGATTTCGTTTTATTTTGTCTTGGGTGAATAGTTCATACATTTCACTTCAAACTGCATTAGTCTCATATTGATGTAGCAAATTAAAATTGTAAAGGAATTGACTTCCTATATTGTAATTTTTATTTATTTAAAAGAGTATCTATGGAGTTTCTTGCCGGTTCTTCTCCATAGACCTACTTTTTGGAACCGTGCAACTAGTTTGACAATTCAAAAGCACCTGTAATACTGGTCTACTTGAAATAAATTATTTTGAATTTGAATTTGAATTTATTATTTAATTCCATCCCTGCTCAATAGCTGGAAAGAAAAAAATAAGCACATGTATTTCACCCATGGAATGTCAACAAAAGATCAGAAGGACGAACAAAAAAAGAGTAAGAATAATAAGTACAACTATAAACATGTTGATTCGTAAGCAAAAAAGGTGCGTCACTCAGCATATTTCTCCTCCTTTATATGCATATGAAAAATACTTCATATAACAAATGAAGCAAAATACTTCATATAACAAATGAAGCAACGGTATTCCCCTTAACTCCATATATGCACAACACTAGAATACAATTACGAGATTTATACAATTATGAAAGCGGCATGGTTCCGTACTATAGGTACATAGACTGCTTCCGAATTGTGCTAGATATATAACTTGGGTGAAAAAATGCTAGAATAGAGACAGAAAACAGAATTGAATATTTAAATGTCTGGTGCAAAAATTAAAATAACCGAATTCGTCTAATATCTCCGCTACTGTCAGTCTAAAGTAATTTCCTCTGGGACTGGTTGATAAAGAAAGTTTAAATTAGACAAAATAATGAATATTTTGGCTGCGTTTCATTTTTGGTCTCTATAGATAAGGTTTTATTTAATAATGAGATTAGAATACTCAAACTAAGATTTATTTTTGAGCTTTAAACTAGGAAGTTATGTTTATAAATAGTTTAACGAAAGTATTGTTTGTCAGTTTTTAATCTGACTAGTTTTATAACAAAACTAACTTATTACAATTTGCTGTTGACATATGTCAATCGTGTGGAGTGTGACAAAACTAGGGCTGGGAGAGAGGCTCTGATGAATCAAATTAATATTAGCTGGATAAATGTAGGTATTTTTCAAAGCATATTGTCAGCACCTCTGTCGGAAGCAGCCATTTTAGTTTATAAAATAGTTAATAGTTTAGAGTAAGTACATGTTTAGGTTACGATGGGGCTGGCATGGTCTTACTTGTGACTATAAGCCCCTAAATAAATCAGATAATAAAAAAATATATATATGTCAATCGTGCTAAAATACAATTTGATAGGTAAGTACACACATTACTGAATTGTATGAAGGGCACTATAAGCCATGTGTGTTTTGTGCGCGAAAGTACTAAGAAATAGTTTTTCACTTCAAATGCAGTAATATAACAGCAATCTACAGCAGTTGATAGACGTGCATTTAGTAGACAATGCAGTCACTCGATTGTTTCGACTGAGTTTCATCAACTGGGCATAATGGCATTCAAACTTAATTTTGCAGCGCAAAAGCCGCACGTCCAATAGACGTATATACGCATGTTTTTCCTCTATCTATCCAATTATTGTCCCACTAACGGGCCCGGGTCTCCTCTCATTTGAGAGGCATGAGACAATAGTCCACCTAGTTATCCTACTGTTGGTTGGCAGACTTCACACGCCATCGAGAACATTTCTTTTTCTTTTCATTTCACTCGAGACGGTACCTACCTGTCTCGAGTGAAATGAAACCTTTTTATAGAAAACCTTTTCTCACAATGTTTTCTTCACCGTTTGAGTAGATTAATTCGCACGTACCTCCGAAAAGTCTGTGGTGCGTGCCACGGGATGGTACTCGACACTTCTGATATTCAGAGTCCCTATTTGAACCACTATCCCATCCCAGCTATTTCACGACCCAATTAGTCCAGCGGTAGTTAGCGCTGCCTTCTGTTCTATGGGTCCTGGGTTCGAATCCCGGTAGGGACAAATGTTTGTGTGATGTGATAAACATTTGTTTCCGAGTCATGGATGTATTTATGTATAATATGTATGTATTTACAAAAAAAAATATATATGTAGTATATCAACCAACTAGTATCCGTAACACAAGCCTCGTTGCTTACCACGTAACTAGATGGCGCTATGTCATAATGTCCAGGAATATTTATTATTTATTTATTCGCTTATGCTGAATTTTATATACGTAAGTATCTTTCGTCTACATCTCTATATTAATGTACAGCTACATTGAACTAGTACTCTGAGGTCAAACCACAATGTTTTATTACCCACAACGAAACGCTGAAATTTTAATACGCTTCGCGTCTGATTACAAGACTGAATATTTTAACGCAAAGAAAACATTGGTAATTGAAAGGATTAGTTCTTGAATAAATTATAAGGGCCAGAGAGAACATAATTATATTTTATAATCAGACGATTCATATACTAATATTATAAATAAGAACGTATCTCTGTCTGTTACTGTTTCACACTTAAACAACCAAACCGCTTAAGATGAAACTCGGTATGAAAATAGTGAGAGCCCTTGCAATACATGCGCTTGAGAAAGTACCTCAAATATGCAGTTCTTATATTCAAAAAGTCAGAGTCTGTGCATGCATTCAACATAAACTTGGGGCTGTCCGTGATAATATCTTCAGGTTGACTGTTTTTAATTACACTGTTGCTAATGAAAGCGTTAAAACGGAGATGGAACTCCATATCACGCAACAATCAGGCTGTAGAATGATATACGTGCCGAGGTTTTCCCAAATTACTACAGCAAGAGGCTCTTCAAAAAACGATAGGAAACGTTTTTACAGGGCTGGCCAAGTGAACTCACCAACGCGCGTTGCGATCAAAACCTCTGGTGTAACTAACCGCTAACCACCATACCATACCATCAAGTGGGCCGTAAGTTTGTTTGCCACCCTTGTTGTATAAAAAATAAGATATAAGTTAAAAAAAATAAAACTGCCGAAATCAGAGCTTTCTTTTTGAAGTTGTTAAAAAAAAAACTTCAAAACAACTTAGGAAATTTCTTTTCAATTACGTGGTAACGTGGTGTTGCCAGTTGTAAAGCGATTAAGGTTCAACGTGCCTTTGTTTAGTTTCTCTTCATTAGACACTGAATCCAATTTGCTCGCGCTCCTCCGATTGTTATTTTTAATTAATGTCAATTATGCCCGTGCGGTTTTCTTCCCGGCTTAAGAAATTGTTCCGTGAATTTGTAAACGCTGTTCTGCGGGGCTGTAATTATCAGATTTTCTATACACAGTACGTATATGGAAAATACGATAATTGCAACTTGCTAGATTATGCAGTGATAGTGGGCTGTAAAGCCTAAGATCTTTAGTTCGGTCCCAACGAACGCACCATAGACTCTTGGAAGCTCCATGCGTATTAGTCCTCTAGTCTTCTAGATCTTTATCACATGGTTAGACAGTGAACGAAAACAAAACGTGAAGAAACCTGCATACTTCAGATATGTTCATGTGACGTCTGCAAACCCGCCGCTATAGCTTAATCCCTCTCAAATAATAGGAGACTTGTGCCCAGCAGTCAGATAATAAAACGGGTTAACTTTGAACGATTTTTGTCGATACCTTACAAATAAAACGTCCGATCATGTCTTGAACATTTCTCATCGACCTAATTGTAAGAAGAAAAACTTTTCACTAAGAACAAGCTTTCAACTTGGGATATTTGAGCTAAAATCACTATTTCCGATAAAGTAGGAAGGACTAAGATTTTTTTAAAGTGGCCTCGAGGTTCGGTGGAAGCCATAAATATGGTGCCTTCAGTTTTGTCGTATCGTAATTAATCTTGTTTGAGAAATGAGCCTAAGGATGCAGGCCGATACTTTGATAAATAGATTTTTGCTTCTTACCAACTCGTTCGTGTAGATTGACGAGGATCGAGAATGTATTTTCCTGGAAGTGATCGCAGAATTATAAGCGTTAGTTATTTTATAATAATGATGAAAAACTGGACACTGTATTTTCTTGGTGACTAAAAATACGTGAAGTTTTAAGTGAGTCATAAATGTTGTTTTATTAGGTATTAGGGTTTAGTAATTTTTATAATTTTAATTTTAACTTTTTTGAGAAGAATATATATTAGAATATTTATTAAGAATGTATATTATATTGATATAATTTCAAATTTTTGAAAATCAGTTGTTCCATACAATTTCTTTAAAAACATTGATTACTTTGTATCGACCAGTACATTTTAATTTTGTAATGTTTATTTTTCTAAAAGAGGAGTCAATTGAATTCCTTGTTAGTTCTTCTCTATAAGACCTCATTTTTGCAACTAGTGAATAATTCTAATTCAAAAATACCTTAACGTAACTCTAATTGAAATACAACATTTTATTTTAACACAAATCTTAAGTTCACTTTCATATAGACTAGAAGACGTCTACAAAATCAAATAGTTTATTTAATAATTATTTACAAAGTGGAATTTTTATATAATTTTACATCTTTGTATTTTCCAATTTTGCCCTAAGTATGCGGGTCGCGGCAGAAAAAAGCGGGGAGGCCAATTTCTGTGAATGATTACCGTTATTTTGGGCCACACTATGAGTGCGTAGAAATATCGCTACTTTGCTTCCTATCGACAGAGTATGAATGTGGCTTTTTATTTCGTCGCCTTGCCCTGCCATTTATTATGAGTAAGGCTGTAAAGCATATCAATTTGGTAGCAGTATTCTGTACCGCGTTTTTCGGGAAATATTTTGTTATCGTGCTTAGTATTTTGAAGCTAAAGTTGCATTGTTTCTTACTCGAAAATCTTTTTATGGGGTGGCGTAAACAGTCGAATAGATTCCTCTACGTTCGCATCTCTATGATTGTTTACAATAAAAAAACAAATAAATCCTAAATAAAATCTTGTTAATAATAACGAACAAACCCGTAAATATTTAACAATTAAAAAAAGGAGAAAGGATTCGATATGATTGAACTAAAATAATTTCAATATACAACGATAAAATCCTTAAAAACTAGTTTTAGTCCAATTTTTTTTTTAAATCTAGTTGGTGTAGTGTACTGCTAGGACTATTATTTAATAATTTATTGTTTTATATTATTCTCTTTTGACTTTTATCTCTGTAATAATTTAAATCAATTCTATTTATCAAACTAATCTGTTCTTTTATATATTATGTAGTTTCATCCAGGCAGAAGCGAGTGCGCACCATTGCCTTCTCTCTCGCGCAGCATGGAATGCGACCGAATATTCACGCTTTTAACTTAAATCTGTACCTAAATCTAGACTTATCCGCTCATTCTTCTCTTTCATACTTCGCGCTTGTTTTCTGTATATGTTCTTCTAACCTATAAACGTGCTTGTAACATTAAGAACATTAAAATTCATAGTGTGTGCAAAAACGCATTTTAATTAAATCGCCCGAACACCTAAAATGGTAACGATACAAAACTAAACCTCCGAAATCGATTCTGTTTAGATACGTAACAAAAAACATACCATGCGATATTTCATATTAAAAAAAAAGTTGTTATAAAAATATTTATATTTACAGAAGCGTTCAACCAAACTTCGTTATACGGCAACACTCGATCTAAAACAAAAGCGATTCCAAATTCGATTCATACAATCATGTCCTACAAATATGTACAATATTCACGGATGGTTGTCCAGTAGGCAATGCTTTGTCCTCACTACACAGCCGTCAATGGAGGTCGTTTCAATAGACGGAATAGATTTGATTTACGTATGTCAATACCTGTTGTGTTGGACACGCTCCCGAGGGGTTGGATAGCTGCAGGAACACGATTCCTGAACATGTATTGGTGTGTATTGGATTAACACAATTAGGCAGTGACATGGTTATGTCAAATTAGTTCATTGCTGCTTTAAATGGAACGCTAGCAGTTTTGTGTAAGGGTATGACAGTGAGCTTTGTGGTGTGACCAGTGGACTGACATGTCAAAGGTCTCGAGTTCAAACCCAAGGCACGCACCACTGACTTTTCGGAAGTTATATGTGTATTTATTATCACATACTCAAACGGTGAAGGAAAACATCGCGAGGAAACCTGCATGCTTGAGAGATTTTCTCAATGGTATGTAATGTCTGCCAACCCGCAGTAGGCTAGCGTAGTGGACTATAGCCTATTCCCTCTCAAATGAGAGGAGACCCGTGCCCAGCAGTGGGACAATAATGGATTGATGATGATATGAAATAATGGTGTGAGAATCGGTTGCATTGGTGTGATAGTCTTGTGGTGTAAACAGTGGACTCCGAAATCAGAGACCCAGTGTTTTATCGTAAGGCACGCACCACCCGCATTGCAAGTTATGTGCGTATTTATGACATGATCGAAATATGGTTAAGGAAATCTCCGTGCCCGAGAGATCACAACATCACTGCAAAGAACATAGCGGTTCCCGTTACCTTATATTACCTTTGTCATTCTTAGAAAAGCTTATTAATAATAAATATTTTATTGGCATTATTAGTATTATGTAAATAGTGCGAAAATCTACGCACAACAATAAACGCATTGTCACGATTTCAACACGCGCCCCTATGCATAACAACTTAAGGGTTGAAGGCGATTAATTCGTATCATTTAAACATTTCAATAAAAGTAGCATTTGGCCACCATGTACAAAACACGTCAGAAACAATACAAGGTAATGATATAAATACATAGGTACATTACTAAATAAATAAATAGAGTCAAGTATATTGTATATCAATAATCGGTTTATAATTTTTCGCTATTGAGTTTATTTTTGCGTGGGTTAATTTTTTTGTTATAAAGGTTTTTTTTTTGGATAGTTTTCATAAATAAAAGCTCCATTCATTCATTTAATTACTGAAAACGGATAGCTGAGTTCAAAGTACTGTGTGAGCAAATTATACATATAATTTTTTTATGCCTTAAGGGGATGTTAACTTTTTCAATTTTCAAAAATTATTGTAATAAAAAAATATCGTAATCGGACTGTTTCATTTAAAAATATATGCGTAGCTATACAAAAACAAAAACAATTAAAGAACATTGTTAATTATTCATCGGTAATTTTTATTTTTAATATTTTCCAGCGCGCATATGTAATAGATTTTTCCTCGAAAAATACGTTACGATATAATTGCGCTCTGGTCGGTGGCTACCTTTAAGAACTCCAACAATGTTTGCTCGAAGCTGGAGTTAGCTCTTATGTAAGGCAATCTTAAGCCGAGTCTTAGCCAGGACAAAAGCGTCGCGGATGTGGTCGGCTCCGAGCCGGACTTCCGGTAAAATGGCCGGCCTATTGTGTAAGACAAACTTGGTATTGAGATGTTTGGGATTACGTAATAATTGTAGTGTGACCTTAAGATTCTAAATGTAAATAAGGTACTTGTTTTTAGCTTAATTTATGATATTTGTGTAATCGTAACATACCAAATATGCTTACAAATTAATTGTAATATAATATTCTGCGACATTTTAGACGGCACCATCTCGTCCCAAACTAAGCAGCGCTTGTACTATGGGTACTAGACAATGGATATAATACGCTCGTATTTTTTTTGTTGATACTCACTTAAGTGATTATTTAAACGTAAATAAAACTAAATTGAATTTGAAAAACTACACACCACTACATAGAATTCACTTAATCCACCAGGCACTTATTAACAGGTCACAAAAGTTGTGCAGTAATATTTAGTAAACTTTATTCTACCCTCCATTTATTCGGAGGACACGTTTGTTTTTCGCGACTAAGTGCAAAACAAGTGCATCAGTTGTGTTTTCTCGAAGCAAAGTGTACAAAACAATGGCAGTAATGTAGACACCAGGTGACTGCAATTTGTCGAAAAGCTATGTCACGTTGCGCTCCCGATATTTGAATCAAATTACATTTAAGAAACAATTGGATGTTTTGGACAAAGGTACTTGTTTATTTCTCTCTTCTTATTAGTTAAGGCTGAAGAAACTGGGGTAACTTACTAGTTTGTATCATACGTTTGTTTGCATTTAACATCAGACTAAAAGAAAAAATATAATGATGAAGAACTTAATATAGATAATTATTTGTCAAAATATTTACTACTAGCTCTCCCACCTAAGACTTTGCTCGCATGGTATATAGAGAAGTAGGTATATAGAAAAGAAAGCGTTTATAATACTCGTATTAGTGGGATTTTACACTAGTAGTAACATTTTCAAATTGCTCATAAATTTGTCATAAGACGAGTTTTCGGATTACAATTTAGACAATTTTTCACTTGCTCAGGACGCTTGAGTAAAAGTCACTATAACATAGTTATTATACCACGTTATACTCTATAACCAAAATAAACATTTAAACCACACTTTTCACCCAACAAAGTTGTATTCAATTCAGAGTAGCACCTTTGCATGCAACTTTTCACGTCTAAAGTCGCTGGCCTGCTCATAAAAAGGTCTAGACGGCTACAAAGTGTATCTATTTAAATTCAAATCGCCAAGTACTTGTTTTAGGGGTTGTTGCTGTTAAATATTGCGATGACTGCCGTCCCTTTGGAAACGTACGGTATCAAAGGTCGCGTCAGACACGCTTTAAAAACGCAAAGAAGTAACGTAGTGAGGAAGTATCTCCTCCCTAACCCTATAAGTATAGGTACGTAAGATATAAGTAATAATATGAGATAAAACTTAGGAATTTAGGTTACACGTGTCTTTAAGTGTAAACATAAAGAGTGTCATATATTATCCCCTTTAATTGTAAGTAGCAACCGGACTCTCATGTAAACATTGTACCCTATACATTATTAACCTATTTGTATCTTAATATAAAAGGGACGAAGAAAACTATATTCCCAAAACTATATTCAGTGTTTAATCTTTGCTCGTTACAGTAAGTAGCAAATAAAACCTGTGTCTTGAAAACTCAAGGGCAGGGAAGGGGTTGGTGTGTTCTTGTTAGGATCGTGGTAAACGCATTTGCAAATCTATGGACCCCCCATTAATATGGGTAGATTCACCCACTTTGGGCAACCTCGCGCGGCGGGACAGTCAATGAGGAGTGTACTAGAAGGAGTGAACTAAAAAAATTGTGTCCTTGTTTACAGCCTGTTTGACTCGATGTGAATATATTCAAGAGCCCTATGTCCCTGATTATTGATGGGCGATTGTTAGGCGGTACAAGTCTGATATTGTATAGTTAAAGGCGGTTTTCTCGGGTTTATAATTATATTTATGCCTTTCAACAATGTTACAATAATTGTACTTCGTGATTTTGTTGTTCGATCGTAATATTCTCGAGTGTTCGATTGTAGTGGGGGTGGCGTCAGTATGACACAGTAGTTTAAGCGCCATCTGCCGGTGCAGAGCGAAACAAAGAGCAAAGCGTTATAGACTCTGCTCAGTGCCACGCGCCACACCGACAGATGGCGTTGAACAGATATACTATATTTATTATGTCTTAAGCCTATAGACGTTTGCAACACTAAAAGTGTCACTTGCGCGTTGGCTACCATGACAAACAATTGGTCTAGTACCTACTGGACCTTCAAGATTAGACCAAATTTTAATAACTGTTGCCATTATGGATATCGAGCCACTAGATAATTTAGTCTAACTTCTTCTTCAGCCACCTCGGGGATTAGTCAGATTAGTTATCTTCCAGTAACAGTTACGTGACAAAAAGCGTATTGTTTTTTATTTTCTCTTAGTTTGGTCACGCTTTGTAACAGCGGGACTTTACGCAAAATGAACCCTTATGTTAACTTCAAGCTATCGTCGTGATCGGTCGCGTTGTAATAAAAAGTAAGCGCGGAGATAAGTGCGATTTTCGCGCTACTTGCAATATTTTGCAAAGCGTTGTATCAACCTGTTGTAGTTTTTTTATGAATAATATATTATATGTGTGATAAGCATAGTTGAAAAAGAGACTGATAGTTTTCAAAGTATTGAAAAAACTTCGCAAAAGTACAGTATTTTATACATAGAAGTATACGTTGTTGCCGTAATTTCTCATAATGCCTCATGTATAAACAGCCATGTCAATGTCAATATGAACTAGTAAACCTGCATGGCAGCTAATTTGCAAATTTGCCGGCGCTAAGCAGGCAATGTGCACATTATCTAAGCCCGGCCAGCTTACATAACGAGTTAGCGCGCAGTCCATTCTGTTGACGATGTCCCCTCGAGTCGGCATGAAATAATAATTATATCTCTGCACTGCGAATAAACGAGGAGTTGCATTTTCTACGCTGGATGTGTTAAAAAATAAATCATTCGATGTATTTTTGCGTATATTTCATAAACTCAAACGTTGAAGGTATATACCGTGAGGATACCTTCAACGTTTGCATGGCCGAGAAGATTTATCAATTGCCCGTGAAGTCTGCCAACCGGTAATAGGCAAATATGATAGGTTGTAGCCAAAGTTCTCTCAGATGAGAGGAGACCCATGCCCAGCAGTGGTACAGTTAATGTGTTTTTGGGATCACACTAGCAATTGTGACACTATATACTATTCAGGATCGCCACAGACACATTGGGTAAAATCTGTAAGCCTAGAAACAATAGCACATGTTCTGTATTTACCAAATTAGATTTCAAGTAGAGCATTATCAAAGTAGAAATCGGTACGAGTGAAGGGTTAATCCGGAATGACCTTGTATCGCCTCTAAAGGCTAGATTCCCTCAGTGGTCTAGTGAGCATAAAGCGATCTAATAGATCTAATACACAGTGTACATATAGCACATGAGAAGCGTGCTGTTACGATAACGAGACATTCTCGCTTTTTGTTCACCAAAAGAATAGACATACATATATACATTAACTAGTTGATTACAACAACAACAATTGAAATAAAAAATAAGTTTCATACTAAGTTTGCTCCCCATTTTATCCCCTTAGGGAGTGAATTTTCAAAAATCCTTTCTTAATGCTTTGTTGCGTTATAAAAAGAACCCCTGTGCAAAATTTCAAGTTTCTAACCCTTGCCTATGGTTTAGGACCAGCGTTGATAATTATGTCAGTCAGTCAGTGAGTCAGTCAGCTTCTCCTTGTATATATGTATATGTATAGATATAGCTCCTAGAAAGCTTTCGGTGTCAACACGCCTAAAGAAGTTTTTACTTCAATAAAAGCCATGTGGTAGTTTTGAGATGCTCAAGCCATTTCCATCTCTCTAGATCCATGCGTTCGTATATTTACACCAGTGTCGTCGGACCAGGCGTAATGCATGTAATTCTAACGAGTGTCCAACATTTGCATGCAAATAAGATGTTTGCACACTTTTCGCCTGCGCGATGCACACAGTCGCATTTAATTAGTTACAGCTTGCATGACAGGTTACATTTCTGCGAAACAGAAATGCTCACTGCGAATAAATTTTGTTTGTAACTGTCGTACCCAGAGTATCTTGTTAAAGTTAATATGTCATTAACTCACAAGTAGAGGTAGCTTTTTGGTATGATCATGTACTACGAAATTATAGTGAGTGAATTCAAGCCATGTATTTGTGACTTTTCGTTATCAATGGCTTATTAATGATTATTATGCGTTGAAACTGTGGAACTGAAGGGATTTGTGTTTTGATAGTTAAGTATTTCAAGTCTGCCAACTCGTCCTAGTCCCATTGGCCTGACTGAGAAGGCATGGGTAAGAGTCAACCACGTTTGGTAGATTAACTATAGCAGTTCAAACTTGAGAGGAGGTCTGTCCCAAACTTGGTTTCGTAAAGTGTACTAATGATGCATATAAACTGGCCACAAAATTTCCTACACTCTAAGATTCGGTGAAGGTTATGAAGCCAAGGCCAGAGAAAGGCCCGTATGCGGCCGAATAAAAATGAGATGTGACAATATCAATAAAAAGGCTTATTAGTTGTTACTGGCAATTTTGAGTGTGGCATTAAGTCATTTTTACATATTTTATTTGGATAGAATTGAAATATATTTGTATTCCGACACAGTTTATCCTAATAACGCCTTGTTGAGCAAAACTTAATAATGTAATGTATTTGATATGTTCATTTACGAGAATTTTCGTATTGCAATATTTATCACAGTATCGCTGAAGCATGGTAGGCACCTGGAAACATTAATTTCCTGTTACTCGGTCGCGACCTGATGTATACCTGTGTTGTGCATATAATGTATGTCTGTTGCGACAACAACCGATATGTATTGGACGGAGATTTATGTGGTTGCGTTAGTAGCTAAGTTTTGGAATTATTCACATAACTCACATTATTTTCTTCTAAATCTTTTCAATATGCTAGATTTAGATAGATAGATTGAGTATGCTTTATTATAAATACACCAAAATACAACAATATGGAAAATACAGAAAGTATAAAGTACAATTGGCGGAAAGTATAAATGGGTAGCTGCGGTTGATCAGTGGTGTGAACAGTGAACTGTGATGTCAAAGATCTCGAGTTCTATTTTAAGGCACCGCTGACTTTTTGAAGCTATTTATTGCGCGTATTTATAACTAGATCTAACGGTGAAGGATATCACCGTTAGGAAACTTGCACGATTTTCTCGAGACGAGACCCATGCCCAGCAGCGGGCCAATAATGGGTTAATGATGATGATGATTATGTAAAGTCTGCCAACATGGACAATGCTAGTGTGGTGGATTACGCACGGAACCAATAATTAGGTTGATGATAGAAGTATGTTAATTCAGTAACTCCCTTCAACAAACCAAAATATCTTTCTAGAGATGATTGAACTAGAACTATGATTTTAAACGGTATATTATAACCGGAAAGAGCTCAGGCATAAGCACAAAACAAAAACAAATCCTTCCACAAGTAAACTTTCACTCACTACTAACATTGAAGTCCGCAGTTTTTATTTATAGTAGCAAATAAAATGTTTATACACTTCACTCTCCATTAAAATAAATCGAAGCACTCTCAACTGATGGGGTACAAATTGACCCCGATGAAAGGTCGCCGACTCGAAGGGTTAACAATGAGGCGCCATTATTTCGTGTGAATTGAATTGGCATAGACGATTTAACTTGCTTAAGTTACGCGGATTTGTCGCTTCAATGACCCCCGGTCGATTCGGCCCTTGGTTACAAAAAGCCGACTAGAATTTGTATAGCCTTTATGAGGGTTAAATGATTTTTCTGTCAAATAAAAATGGGTGAACCTTTCCTCTGCGGGACACGTTTATTTTTTTCGCAAATCAATACTGTTTTTTATCGAGATGAAAAAATCGGTAGGTTATCCTTTTATCTCGCCGGCGAGTCTATGCTATTTATTTATTATTTTATATATTTATAATTTCACAAAATTTAAAAAGCATAATTAATAATGTGATAAAATATAGATAAACAGAGCATTATGAGACTTATGAAATATGATACATTAAATTTTAAACTATATTAAGTTACAAAAAAACAGTCTAATTGAAATTAATCCATTGAGTTTGACGGTTTCTATTTCCTATAGTATCGAATAGTGCCAGAAAGCTGTACAATTATTTGACATAAAAAATCTGAAACAAACTGATAGAAACAGTATAAATAAATCAATAATCCTAATCAGCTATATAACAAACCAACCTGTTACACCGACAGAAATAATAGAAAAAAAAGTAAAATTATGATAACTCCGGGATCCTTCGACCGCCATTTATCAAGGAGGCTGTCAAAAATATCACCGTGCAAGTTTCCCTCAGTGGTTGGGAGGGCCGGTGAGATTTATGCGTTGGCCCTTCGCTTCGGCCTAGATATTCCGCGGGGAAGAGTGACGAATTTATCTGGTAGACTTCAATTGTTCGGTCGAATGCTGTTGTAATTGGTGTTCTGATAGTTGCTATCTATTCTGCTTCTATACTGTCGAGATTATGTATATAGAGGTAAATTAAAAACAAATTGGATGTCTGTAAAGTCGGTTTACGGATGATAATTTTACGTGATAACAAGCCGAACGCTTAGGCTGATCGTGCCTCTCTATCGCTTGTTCTGCGCTCTCGCTTGCACGCTCGACTCAGGCGGAACATGACAAATTTTCGTGCGAGCAGCGGGCGTTCATCAAAAATTCTTTGACAAACCGTGGAGGCGGCAGTGTCACCTACCAACTAAAAACCGCACCTGTCAACATCAGCCTTAATTCCAGGTCGCTGGGATTCGCAGAAGCTGTCACCACGATCCCGACTAGCTAGAAGCCTTACTCGCTTCGAATCCTTCGCGCAGATTTAGTATTTCCTCCTGGGCACCAGTTTCCATTTAGATTGAGGTGGTTAAGACCTAGTTCACTACGCTAGTTACACATGTCATCGAAAAAACAAGTTTATGTGATAATTTTATACATATTTTACAGAACTGTGATATCAAAATAACAATCGCGTTTTTAATGATTTTCGAGAGTCAATAATGTTTATAGAATTTAGTTACCTAATTACCTAAACATATAATATTCATTATATGTAACGTTCCATCATAAATCTATGTATATAAAAGTTTTATGTTGGTATGCGTGCGCTTCAAAAACTCAAAAATATACGATACGCGCATCAAAGATATTTTTTATCGTCGTTTATTTTTCGTGAAGATACTTTGTGTTGTTACTTATTTCTCATACATATAACAAAATTGCACAATGTGTAAGAGTACCTACAGCTAGTCTTAATTAATATTATAAATAGTAAAGATTTGATTTCTTGTATATAAAGGTTTCAAAATTATTTGACAGATCTGATTGATGAATTTATATTCATTCATCATAAGAATGCTACGCTATCTGTGATGAAAATATGATATATTTTATTTAAACAACTTTATGGGTTCCAAATGAAAACTTCAGTAATGTAATTCAAGCTATGATGCTTAACCGCTTAAGCTCACACTTATATTTATATATTATTTTGTTTATATTTATTAAATACCTGTAGGGCGGGCTGCTAGTGGGTAATAAAATCGAGTACCTACCTATGAGTACGGCCGCACACAGCTTTAAAGCTAAGAGGTGATTTAGTTGTCTGTCTGTGGTCTCGTTGTGGTGGCACCGCGGTAAACTATCGATTAACTAAGCAGCGGTTAAAGGGTTAATCAGAGCTAATGAAATGGCACAATTGTCAGCGAATTTAATTAATGTTTAGTAAATGTTTTGTTAAACAAGCTAAATCTGGTGGATTATTGCGTAAATCTCGAATATCAGATATTATCATTAATTAATCCATACATGATGGTGGGTTCCATTCCCAAAGGACACAAATATTTATGTGATGAAATTTAGTGTTTGTGTTCGTCTAGGTGTTTCTCATGTATTATAAGTCTATATTTACAAAAAGTATGTATGTATTATATCCATTGTCTAATATCCCTAGTTCAAACTCTGCTTAGTTTGGGACTAGATTGTGATGTGTTAAATGTCGCAGAATATTTATTATTATATAGTTAATTCATCAAGTTTTGATATTCTAGCGGACTGTAGAGTCGAAAAAGCTCAATCCCAAGGCACGTACCTCTGAGTTTTTTAAGTTACGATATTGTGTGAAGTCTGCCAACACGTAAGTACTAGGCTAGCGTGGACGACTATAGCCTAATCCTTCTCAAATGAGAAGAGATCCGTGCCCAGCAGAGGGACAGTAATTGGGTTGATTTTTATGATTGGATTACAAGCTGTAAGTGTACTTAGTTCTTGAAAGCTCCGACGATATGGACGAAACACCTGCGATGAAGGTCACTAGAAATTGGTGAAAAGTTTAAAGGTAACTTTAAAGTCCTTGTGAAAATCTATAGATGAGGCCTTTTTGATACATCCTTCGACTGAAATCTCAAATGGAATATAGATGTGATTATCAAAATTGGTTTTATTTCAGGTCTACACTAAGGTATCTTAAGTCCCCAAGGAATTTCAATTTCTGAATCCCATGTTAAAAATTCTCCTATCGTATTAATTTTCAATGTAAATCCATAGTATGTAATATGCACACAATAAAAATTGTGTCAATATTGTTTAAAATATTTCATACCAACACCGTATTCTATTCGTATTTTACAATTGACTTACGTCTTCCATACAAAGACCAGATACTTCCACCAAACTTAATATATTCCGTATGGCCCCAGAGACGAAACAACTTGTAAGAATAAACTACAAAATACTTCGGTTTTCCATATATATTCCTCGACTTGAGTCATTGTTTCGATGTATGGAAAACATATTCGATATCAATTTGGCAAGAAAACAGCGTCATCTGTGTTGCGTTGCCGCAGTTGTAAATCAAACGCATTATTTATCTTTTAAAGGACGCTCTAGGAAGTGGTTGGTCCAAGTTACAGACGACCGAGACGACAGAGAGCTGTCAAAGCTTAGGAGAGTTGTGGTAGCCTAGTGGTGAGACCAGTGGACTGCGATGTCAAAGGTCTTGATTCAAACCCAGGGCATGCAACAGCTTATTTATCTGAAATAACAATAAAAAACCGATGGCATTCATAAATTTGTGATCGTGGTGTACAATAATATAAAATAAGATATTTATTAGACAGTCGTATGTGTGATATATACCATGTTTTTTTTGTTTTTTTTTTCTAAATAGTCATTAGTTCTGCCATGGCCTATTTCTACGCATTCCTTAGTCTCTTCGTTTTCGAGTAATAACTAACCACCAGTATTCACGTCAGCTTATGAAGTTATAGGTCACCCACGCTCCCTCTTTTCACTTAAACCTTTCTTAAAAGGGACGAAACACCTAAATCTTCCGGACAATAATGTTTCCAGATAAAAACGGGGCTGATAACGAGTGTTATACGGGCCTACTAATGTACACAGAAGGCCGTTTTACAAACGTTTTGAATAATCACAATAGGTCCGGTTTTCTTAGGCTTTTAGGTTTTTTTTTTGTTGAAAATGTGTACGAAATTCGGTGATATTTGGTTATATTTTTGATAAAGTTTAGTAATGTTATGTTCCTCGTGCAGGTAGTACTTATAGCAGTTATAATTTTTATTGAAAATTGTATTGTCATCTCATTCTTTGTTGAAAATTTGTTCAATATGTGTACATAATTATACTTAATCAATATACAACGCCATCAAGCGGATACTAGTGTAAGACATTTCGTGACGTGAACATCGTGCAATCTTCCGTGGTGGCGCCACCGTTGCAACAACTTCACTCTCCGAAGAAAATCGTTTACGATCGCGTGAGTCTCCCACATTTTTTATAGTAATTAACTAAAATATACGTTCTTATTTAAATTACTACGTTTAAAGACATCGTTGCCCTCATCGTATAGGGAAAAGTCTAACATTTTGGTCCTTCGAGCCGGATCTCGGATATACCTACGTCGAACCACGCGGCACGTGGAGCGTCACATCAAAAGGCATTGGAGAAGCGGATCATCCAGGATTGTCGGCAAGTCGCATCCGGTCAGGTCACAAAACCTATCCCTCATCTCCGTGTCCTACAAGTTTGTGTTGATATCGTTATTTTACGTGTTAGTTAGTCATTCGTTGTGTTGTGCGGGGCTGCGCCGGCGTGACGCTGAGCGGGAAACTGTAAGTACCTACTCGTGCCTTCCGAAATGAGTGACGACGAGTCTTTTCAGTTTGCTACGGTTCAGGGTCCCGATAAAATTAGTGAAAGTGAAAAGTCTAAATCTCCCCGCTTAGGTGTTAGCACAATGACAAATAAACGTCTCGCTGATTTGAAAAAGCAGCGAGGCACGCTGAAAGGCAGACTTACGTTATTTGAGAAGTATATTTCAAAATTAGACAAGTTAACATTAAATTCCAATAATAAAACGGAATTAGAGTTACGAATACAGTCAACTCTCAATATTTTCCAAAGTTTTAATGATATTCAATGCGAAATTGAACAATTAGTTGAAGATTCCGATTTATCTATTCATTTAGAATACCGCGAATCATTTGAACAGCAGTACTTTTCCATCATGGCGGACGCGAAGTGCTTAGTGAAACCTAACAATAGTGAACAAAAGCAATCTATGTCGCATCAAGTTTCTAATCCCGTGTCTATTAAGTTGCCAGTAATAAAGCTACCTGCCTTTGAAGGTTCGTATGACCCGTGGTTAGAGTATAGGAACTCATATCTAACAATGATACACAGTCGTGAAGATCTCAACGACATACAAAAGTTCCATTATTTAAAATCGTCCCTTACTGGTTCTGCCGCTCATGTGATTAGTGCATTGGAATTTACTGCTCAAAACTACTCACACGCATGGGATTTATTAGATAATAGATTCCACAACAATCGTTTACTAGTACAAAATCATGTAAAAGCGTTATTTACTGTTCAGTCACTTCAAATCGAATCGTATGTTCAAATCAGAAAATTGATAGATTCAACATTACGTAATTTAAGAGCACTGAAATCATTAAACGAGCCAACGGATTCTTGGGACACCTTAATCGTTTATCTTATTGTTTCAAAACTCGATCAGTCTACTGAACGCGAGTGGGAAACACATAAAGGATCCCTTGTGTCTAAAAATGATTCAAATAACATTAAATTAGATAATCTACTAGAATTTCTTAGAAACCGTGCGGATATGTTGGAAATGATAAAGTCAAATAATAGTAAAAGTATTTCTTTGTCTAAACACAATAATAATGATTCCATTAAGTTAAATTCCAATCAAAACAAAAGATACGTCAAATCAAATAACATAAACTCGCAACCTGTCTCACATTCATACGTAACTAGTTCAAATTATAATAAATATAACCCGGATAATAATAAACAACGACGTGTTTGTGTTGACTGCGGCGGTGATCATTATTTGTATTCATGTCCGAAGTTTTTAAATTTGTCCGTGCAAGATAGGTACGTAATTGTGAAAAATAAAAGGTTTTGTCAAAATTGTATTCGTACAGATAGTCACTCGCCTAGTGAATGTTCATTCGGTCCATGTAAATTATGCAAAAATAACCATAATACGTTACTTCATAATAATAATACTTCTAGCGAAAGAATAGGTAGGGGCGCATCCACCTCCTTTTCGCATCCGTTGCCGAGCGAAAGCAAATCGGTTGATACGCAAGTACATTCCGAGCGCAATGTACTCACGTGTAGTGCCGCAATACAATCCGTTTTGTTGTCAACGGCACTCCTAGATGTTCCTGATTCAAGTAATAATTATCACACAGTTAAAGCTCTTCTTGACAACGGGAGTCAGAATTGTTTTATCACAGAATCGTTATGTTATCGCTTACAATTACCTATTATACAGTCCACAATTCATATATCTGGTGTAGGACAAAGCGTTTCAAAATGTTCACACACCTGCAATGTAAACATTCGTTCTAAAGTTAATGATTTTAATACAAATACTCAATGTTGGGTTCTTCCTCGTATTACATCGAAGTTACCTTCGTTAGACGTTCGAGGTCATTGCATAGATGTACCTACACACATTTCGCTCGCGGACCCTACGTTTAGCGTTCCGTCGGATATAGATATACTCTTAGGAGCGGACATATTTTGGGATCTATTAAATAATGAAAAAATTAAGCTTAGTAGTGGTCCATATCTATACGATTCCAAAATAGGATGGATCGTCTCTGGCCCTCTCTGTACTAATAATTCGTTTAAACCTAAAAGAGTTCAATGTAATTTGATTCAAATTGATACTCAATTGCAAAAATTCTGGGAGTTAGAAGAATTGTCTGACTTACCGAATACTATGACAAAAAATGATCGTTATTGTGAAAAAATATTTACCGAGACTACAAAACGCGATGAACACGGTAGGTTCTCTGTTCGCATTCCTTTAAAAGAGTCACCCGAGTCGTTAGGTGATTCATACACTATGGCTAAAAATCGTTTTTTATCCCTCGAAAGAAAGTTAGATCGTTTACCTAATTATAAAAAACTTTATAGTGAATTTATTCGCGAATATGAAGCACTTGGTCACATGACTCCAGTTGCATCAAAGGATATTCCCGACATGATAAGTAAACCGCATTACATCCTACCTCATCACGGTGTATACCGAGAGGATAGTGTCACTACAAAATTACGCGTTGTGTTCGACGCGAGCGCGAGTACGTCGAACAACATATCGTTAAATAATATACAGCATATAGGACCTTCATTACAAAATGATATTTTTAGCATTTTACTAAGGTTCAGGCAATATAAATACGTAGCGTGCGCGGACATTCAGAAGATGTACCGACAGATTTTAATCCAAGCTGATCAACGTAATTTACAAATGATATTATGGCGGGAAAATCGAAACTTACCTTTACAATTGTATATTTTAAACACAGTGACTTACGGCACTGCGTCGGCTCCTTTTCTTAGCATGCGATGCTTAAAACAATTGGCATCAGAATGTAATGATGATTTAGTTGCTAGGACGATTAATGACGATTTCTACGTTGACGATTTGATCACGGGGAGCGATGACCTTGACTCGTTAATGCAGTTGTGTAATAAAATCTCGGCGTTATTAAAAGGAGGTTGTTTTCCGTTACATAAATGGACGTTTAGTCATGACGTATCTCTTGAAAATTGTAAAGATCTAAATATCGGTGAAAATCACTTGTCAAAAACGTTAGGGTTAGGTTGGTATACGGAAAGTGATGAGTTTTATTTCACAAGTAAATTTACACATAGTGACACAGTAGTTACAAAACGTATAATGCTATCAACCATCGCCCAAGTGTATGATCCTTTAGGATTGTTGGCCCCCGCAGTAATTACAGCTAAATCATTGTTACAAAAATTATGGTTAAATAAATTAGATTGGGATGATGAAGTTCCCAAAAACATTGCGACTTCATGGCATAAGTTTCTTGCTGATTTACAACATTTACGCGATATTAAAATACCTCGTTACATAATTAGTGGAAATTATAAAGAACTTCATATATTTAGTGACGCGTCTCAAAATGCCTACGGAGCATGCGCGTACGTTAGATCGTGTCATAATAATTGTGAAAATACTATGCCCGTTTCAGTGCGTTTATTATGTGCTAAAAGTAAATTGGCACCGATTAAGGTAGTTAGCATTCCTAGGCTTGAGCTATGTGGAGCTCTAGTAGGTGCTAAATTATATAACAAAATAAAGCAGTCTTTACGTTTAACTTTCAATAAAGTTCATTTCTGGACTGATTCAACCATTGTGCAAGGATGGTTGCGTATGTCACCGCATCTTCTCAAAACTTTTGTACAAAATCGCGTCGTACAAATAAATGAATTAACATGTGATACGATTTGGCGACATGTCAAGGGCTCTGAGAACCCTGCAGACATTATAACGCGAGGTGCCACGCTAGACACTCTAAAGTACGATAATAATAATAATTGGTGGTGTGGCCCTACGTTTTTACAGGAACCTAGTCTCATGTGGCCAAAGATTAATAATAATAAAGAATCGTCCGTTGATTTACCCGAAACTAAACCTGATACTATTAATTTACACTCTATTCAAATAACTTCAGTGTTTGATTTTGATCGCTTTTCGTCATTTATCCATTTACAAAGAAGTTGTGCATATTTATCGCGATTCATAAATAATGTACGAGCGGCGACGCGCGGCGACATGTGTATGCGTAAAACCGGTCCGTTATCAGTAGATGAACTGCAGTGGTCGCTCGATTTGTTGACGCGTTTTGTTCAACAAGAATCGTTTAGTGAACAATATCAAAATTTAAAAAATAAGATACCGTTACATTCTAATAATAATAACAAAAATAAGTTATTATATAATAAAATATCGGGTTTAAATATATTCTTAGATAATTCTAATATAATTCGTGTAGGTGGCAGGTTGTCTAACGCTGTTGAATTTAGTTATGACAAAAGGCATCCTGTATTGTTGAGTGACAAACATCGTTTCTCAAGGTTGTTGTGCGAGTATGAACACAAGCGACTACTACATGCTGGACCTCAACTTCTAGTATATTCTATGCGTGAAAAGTGGTGGATCTTAGGAGCTCGCAACTTAGCCCGACAGATTGTTCACAATTGTGTCATATGCAAACGCATGAAAGGGAAACTATTAACCCCTCTGATGGGTAATTTACCTTCGGAACGATTAGAGCCTGGCTTTCCTTTCATGCAATGCGGTGTAGACTACGCGGGACCGCTGTTCATATTAGACCGCAAAGGCAGAGGTGTAAAGCTTATTAAAGCATATATTTGTTTATTTGTATGTTTTACGACTAGAGCCATACATTTAGAACTTGTAGGCAGTTTAAGCACACAAGATTATATTCTAGCACTAAAACGTTTCATAGCACGTCGTGGGAAGCCATATCAAATCTTTTCCGACAACGGAAAGAATTTCGTTGGAGCTGAAAAAGAGTTGTCTGTAATTTTTAACAATACTAATGATATTTTTGATTTTCTTAATAATAATCAAATACGTTTAACGTTTATACCACCTTATAGTCCTCATTTTGGCGGGCTGTGGGAAGCGGGAGTCAAGTCCTGCAAATATCACTTACGGCGGGTACTTGGCAATGCTAGACTAACACGTGAGGAGTTTGAAACTGTATTAACGCAGATTGAAGCCGTTCTCAACTCCCGCCCTTTGTCCCCTCTTTCCTCTGATCCGAACGATTTCCTTCCACTTACTGCTGCACATTTTCTGATCGGTCGACCGCTGACTGCGCCCATCTGCGAGAACCTGACGATGACCGAGCCTACCAGGTTAGGACGCTACGACCGTGTGGAGCAACTTCGACAACACTTTTGGCAACGATGGTCGAAAGAATATGTTTCGGAACTCCAACAGCGAACAAAGTGGAAGGTTAACAATGAGGACATTACACCAAACAGCCTCGTTCTCATCAAAGAGGAGAATGTTCCGCCGCTAAAATGGAAGCTGGGTCGAATCATACAAGTATTCCCTGGAGCTGATGGAATATCCCGTGTAGCTGAAATTCGTACAGCGCACGGCGTCATACGGCGATCTTTCTCAAAGATCTGCCCGTTACACTCACAATAATCAAGAAGTTACAACGAGTCGTCAGTGTTGGAGGACATCCTGGTCCTTCCAAGGCGGCCGGCATGTTCAATATGTGTACATAATTATACTTAATCAATATACAACGCCATCAAGCGGATACTAGTGTAAGACATTTCGTGACGTGAACATCGTGCAATCTTCCGTGGTGGCGCCACCGTTGCAACAACTTCACTCTCCGAAGAAAATCGTTTACGATCGCGTGAGTCTCCCACATTTTTTATAGTAATTAACTAAAATATACGTTCTTATTTAAATTACTACGTTTAAAGACATCGTTGCCCTCATCGTATAGGGAAAAGTCTAACAAAATTATTAAAAAAAAATGTAGAATTCATGTTTAAAATCTACTCTTCAATACATCAAATCGATAGGTCAAATCAAACAATGCAAACAAATAAATAGTATAGAAACCTACAATAATTTATGACTATTAATCAAAATAGGCCACCATTAATTCCAATTTACGTAATTTTTATTTAACGGACCATTAATCTAAATAAAAATTTACTCTCCATAAACTATTAAACGTTTGGTACCTTCGTATTTTTTCAGATTCCATTCAACCATACTTTATTTTCGCAAGAGCTAAAATATTTATTTAAAAAGGTTCCCATTTTTCTTTGAAACGTTTAAAAGATTTATGTCTGCAAGCTTATCTGACAAAGCATAGAATTTTATTTTTCAAGTTGTCTTAAATGCATTTTTAAATGTTTTAATGATCGCAAGAAAATGCTTCGCAGTTTTTTAGAAGTAAGTAAGTTTTTTGTCAGCAAAATATAAATTGATTTAATTACATTCTGACGCCAATTAATGAACAAGCGATACGAACGCAATTTAGATATTTTATTAGTGAATATTTTCAATTTTTGAATATCTCTCATCAAACATTTACTATTCTATTGTTGGACACGGGTCTCCTATCACTTGAGAAGGTTTAGACTTATAGCATAGTCTAAGTCTAACTCTAGTGAGCTTATCGAGATCGAATCTCTCAGGCATACAGGTTTTCTCAAGATATTTTCCTCCACCGTTTGATCATGTCATAAATACGCATATGACTGAAAAGTTAGTGGTGCGTGCTGTTCATGTTTATAAGTGAATATTATTTTGCATAAAAATCTAAAGTTACATAATGACGACCCAATTAGTCCAGCGGTAGTTGACACTGTCTTCTGTGCTATGGGTCCCGGGTTCGAATCCAGGTAGGGACAAATGTTTGTGTGATGAGCATAAACATTTGTATCCGAGTCATGGATGCATAATAAGTATGTTTTTACAAAAAAAAAAAAATATAGTATATCAACCAACTAGTATCCGTAACACAAGCCTCGTTGCTTAGCTCGGAACTAGATGGCGCTGTGTCATAATGTCCGGGGATATTTATTTTTTATTTATTTCGGTACACTGTTGGTGTAGGGAAATATAACCGTTCAGATTGAGACAAGCTTGGTGATGTCTTATCAGTACTCTGCGATAAAATCTATGAAAGTTACTTGTTTTCCATGTGATTGGCGTTTCTTATTTTGTTATGGTTCTATAAAGTAAATAAACAGATTGTCTCGTTGGTCTCCTAGTGGTCTCAAGCGCGACTGGAGTGTGTGGACCCAGCCGAACCCAGGACCCCACCTGGGTTCGGTTGCTAGCGCGGATAGTCTTCTCTGCATTTGCATTTGTCGAGCACAAATGGCGATAGGCAATGTGTTAATATACGGCATACTACATATGAGCGCATATCTACACAAACCTTTCATGGATATAAGCGTGAAAGAATACAATTATATTAAATCAATAGATTCCGATACGTATACAGAATTCCCAGAAATGCCACACAACGATGGAAATGTAATAAAGCTCATCAAATGTTATAACTAAATAAATTACTTATTCACAATTATGGTAGCGTCAAACGGCGCCAAATCATCATCCGTGTTTCATAATCTGTGAATACTAATCAGCGACCATCCCACGACAGATGTAACAAAATTAATCTATACCGCGGTTCGTGGATTTCCCCTGTGATGGCGTGTCAAATGTACCTTATTAGACTCGCGGGTTGGGACGACTGTTGTTTAACGATTATCGACTAAATATTGTTTTGACTAAAAAAATATTGGAACAGCGATTTAATAATTGAATAGTATTTTTACACGGTTTTTCTCACAGCGCAATATTGCAACGGAATCGGCAACAAGTCTAAAACAATTATAGGATAACACTACGGACATGATGCAAGGATTGAAAAGTTTGGGTATCGACACCACTTCTTGGGATGCGATAATTATTTATATTGTGTCACAAAAAAATTATACAGAGACAAGAAAACAGTGGGAGGCTAAAGCTAGCGAAATTACATTGAATTGCAACGTTTTACCAGATTTTCAACAGCTTAAATGTTTTTTACAAAATAGATTTCACTCTTTGAAATTTTTAAATACAAAACCTATTACAAATTATGAGGATAAGCAGAATTCAAAGCCACATTTCAATAAAACAAATTATGTTTCGCAAATAAATTGTTCTTATTGTAAAGATGACCACAAAATAAGTTCATGTAAAGATTTTCTCAAATTAGATAATGACTCAAAACGTTCATTAGTTCAAGACAATAAATTATGTTTTAATTGTTTAGCGAATAATCATGGTGTAAAATATTGTCGAAACACAACTTCTTGTCATTTTTGTAAAAGATGACATCATTCATTACTTCATTCCACTAGTGCGCAACCGGACACGGGGCCTACAGCATCACACCAGGTATTAGAAGATACACCAGAAACGGGTTGTTCACATTTAGACATTTGCTCTGTTTAGAACGCCTTAACACTGGTTGTACAATATATATATATATATATATATATATATAGAGCCAAGTCAATTGCGCAAGAGATATTAAAGTGCACGAAACGATATTTGTACAATATAATATATGTATACATACAATGGCAGATTTTTCAAGAAAATTTTAAAAGGTATTTTTGTAGTGGCGACGCGACGGCGAGGTAGAGTTAAATTACTTTATTAGACTTACAGGCACGCCATGTTGTCTGCCACTCGACTAACGGCCGACTGTTAGTAGACTAATGAAAGTAAATCGCGGTCGCCGTTAGTGGAAAATATTTCTAGATTCAATTTCCGAATGGATCAAATGTTTATATGACCTACGCGTAATTGCTTTAGATCCGGGTGGTTTATATTTTGTATTTTTAAATACGCCCAGGTTACAAAACATAGTAACAAAAAATGAGGGCCAATATTTCTATTTAATTTTTAACATCACATAAAGAATTGTTTTAATGGTCTTATACTTATAAATCTCCTCGCCAAGCTACACCGCTTTTTGGCAGGATATATGAGGATATAATACCAATTCATACCAGTATAAATGTATACTATACTTCGTCATAACATTGCCACATGGCATTGATTTCATTCATGGATGGATGTTCAGATATTGTGGAAATTCGTACGACATTAATATGAAATATGGGCAGTTTTTCTTTGAAATAAAACAGCTATTTGTGAATTTTATTCCGGATTTTATACGGATATTATTTTGATTCCAACTTTTCGGATCCTTTGCAGCATCGATGCTACATCTGTAATAGCCTAATACTAATAATAGAGCTGTGAGGTTAAAGGTCTCGAGTTCGATCCCAAAACACACACCACTGACTTTTTGAAAATATGTGCGAATCAATGAGTGTATGAAATACACTCAAATGTTGAAAGTAAACAACATTGTTTTTGGAAAGGTAGGCTATAGCGAGATTCCTTTTTGCCCGACTGGGGAAGTACAGCCTTACAGAATACCGCAGTGAATCAACAATAGTTATTTTTCTGCGAGTGAGTAAGGTTACCAGAGCTGGTTGGGTAAGTGACTATTCTGACAGCAAGGGAATTCCGTTTGTCAGTTTAGTAACTCCCTAATTTAAGAAACCCACGGTCTGGCAACGCATTAGCAATTTCCATGGGTAGCAGTGATCACTTGACATCAGGTGAGCCTCCTGACCGTTTGCTCCCTTATCATCATAAAAAAAATGTGAAAAAATCAGCATGCCTGAAAGATTTTCTTGATGACAAGGGAAGTCCGAAAGAGACCAGTGACTGGTGACCAGACGTGGTGGACTAACCTAACTAAACCCCTAACAAATGAATAGACAACGGATACCAGTAGACAGTCTTGGTAAATCCAAAGCAGAACAAAGAAATAAAAGGAAAAGGAGCTTAGCACACATGTTTTCTTTATTTCATTCTTTCTATTATGAGTAACTAAATATCCTTGTTGACTTTACCTTACCTCGTACAGCTTATCACAACGTAGCCAGACTTTATCCTTGAAATATGTCCCGATTATATTCATAAGATTTTATCACAATAGCTTTATGTATGCCGGAGATTCTATTCATAAGAGATTTACTTCTTTCTTAGATTTACTGGTAAATAAACAACAAACTCTCCTTACAAAAGCGTTTCGATTGCTTATATTGTAAGTAAATAATGTTTTTTTTTGTCATATTACTAGTGTTTAGGTAGGTTTGTTTAATATTGGCTTGTCCGGCCCACTGAATATTGAATTTACACTGAATATTGTTCAACATAAAGGTAAGTTATGTATTACATAGACAGTAAAGGATTCGATTTTTGATTGCCATGCCAGTTATAACATATTTGTCAAAAAGTACTACAGTAAAAGCATATTTTGAATAAATGTTGTAAAGGATTAGAATTTGAAAATTATTAAAACATATAGTATCACAATATTAAATAATATAGGTAAATACATATTTGTTAAGTGACAGCGCTCTGTGAGCTTGATGAATGATTGAATGATTTCTGTAAATAGACCTTTTATAGACACTTTTACAAGTCATGTATAAGGATATTTTAAGATCTAAATGGCATGGGTATTTCCTAACTGACGACCTCTGAGAAGAAATGCCGTCCAAAAATCTTTGTTAACAATATATGAGCCTGACGATGTAGTAAATAACGAGCTTAAAACTGGACGGTCAATTTATTACAACGTACATATTAAGGTCACATTCAACAATCGAATAAATTGACATTTTATTCCAGTCGAATAAATCGACTATTTGATCGATTCACATCACTAGACACATGTCCGGGTACAGTTAACTGTACAGGGGTACAGCGATGAACCGAAGCCCTTTGAACGCCGACTGGTGTCAAAATTAATTTGTTCGCATTTAAATACGAACAGCTAAGGGTTAGGTTACACACAATTTTGTATATTAATTGAATTTTATGCAAATTATTTATACGAAAAATATTTGCACGATAAATTTTAGCTGGAAACGATAGGTTTCTCAAATAAATTCATTCTTAGTTGTAAAAGTATAAAGACCAATTTTAGCAGTCATTTTAATATATATTGACGACCCGTTTAGGTCAGCGGTAGTTAACACTGCCTGCTGTGCTATGGGTCCCGGGTTCGAATCCCGGTAGGGACATATGTTTGTGTGATGAACATAAACATTTGTTTCCGAGTCATGGATGTATCCATGTATAATATGTATGTATTTACAAAAAAAAAAGTATATATGTAGTATATCAACCGACTAGTATCCGTAACACAAGCCTCGTTGCTTAGCTCGGAACTAGATGGCGCTGTGTCATAATGTCCAGGAATATTGATTTATTATTATTTATTATAATATACTATCACGCCTGTCATCCCAGAAGGGTTAGGCAAAGGTGTACTAATATACATCCACATTATGCTGGTTTATATTAGGTCCCATGTAATAGGGGATAAGCTAATTCCCATTAGCCGGGCACGAATCAAAACTCCTAGCGAATTTTATAGAAAATCCCAATAACACTGTGTTTAATCTGGGAATTGAACCCAATAACAGTCGCAATTACGACCACTAGACAGTCGTACCAGTAGGCAGTCATTTTAGTACATTGATAAAAACTACTTCAAAAGTCAAAACTGGACCAAATTCAAATGAGACCGAAAAAAAACAGTCGAATTGGGAACCTCCTCCTTTTTTTAACTCGGTTAAAAACATTAAATTAGTTAAGAAATTTATTATACTTACAAGATTATAGGTAGCAATGGTTCTGCGAGCACTTGCGCATTAGAAACACAAGAAAATCGCCTCAGAAAACAAGAAAAAACAATAACAAAAGCAAGTTATTTTCTAAGGAACAATAATTTCTGTTGAAGTTGAACTGGGAACAATATCTAGGTATCGGCGTTCCAAGGTAGCTGCAAGCTGAGAATCAATTGTAGGAACTAGGTCACTGCGGTTCTAGTAAGCGGTTATTCACTATAGGTAACACCTATAACAAAGATGTCGCGATTCTGAACTAACACATTCTATATGTACGGCAATTTCATTGTAACCCAGTTTAATATTTCCAAAATTAGAAGATCATGTTAAGGTTTTTATGGGGTCGACAACGCGTGAGCGACAACTCTGGTGTCATACGCTACGGTAACTGTTTTCCATTAGGCGGGCCGTGAGTTTAATTTGCTACTAAAAACTGCATAAAAAATATGAATATTGGGTGACCAAAGACAATAAATAAAGAAATTATTATTATTATTATTATTAAATAAATACATTAAATTAAATTAAATAACTATTTACAGATTTTATCGCGGAACATCTATGTAAAAAAAATACAGTGGTGATATTGCAATGATTTTTGCAATATAGGGACCATACTGATTCTGAGTCTAAAATTCCTGAGGCATAAATATACATATTATAGATACCATCACGCCTGTCGTCCCCGAAGGATTAAGCAGAGGTGTATTAACGTACATCCGTTGATGTTTTTTTAGGTCTCATATATTAGGGGGCGAGACTATTTCTATCAATCGGCTATGAATCCAACCTCTAAGTTGCTACTGAGAATTTCATAGAAAAATCTAATAACACTTTTCTCGACCCAGTAATCGAACCCAAGACCTCTTGCTGATCAGTCGCATTTATGACCAATGGGGTAGTCAGTTAGGTATAATTATCTCAATCTATCAATCAGTCTACCATCTTATTAGGCATCCAATTGTCAGTTACTGTAACATATTTGGCATCCCCCTCTTGGGGCAGAGAGGGTATCGCGACACTAATTGAATCAATGGCGGATTGATACATCGTGTAACTTCTATCGTCATGGTGCAGTTGGTTCCCTTAGGGAAATTAACATTACAAATTCAATCAACATTATACATGCTTGCATTGATGGAATTTCTTCAGCACGTGAGAAGGGGTTGATGAGATAAAGGTTTAAGAAGTTTATTATTCTTGGAGACTCTATCTTCAAACATTATAAGACAAACGTGAGATAAGTGCTTTACGTATGTAATTTATATTTCATACATACATACACTCACGCCTTTTCCCCATGGGGGTAGGCAGAAACAACAACAAACTTCCACTATTTCAATTCAATCCCAAACATTTATTTCAGACTTTACAACCCATATAGTGTTGGCAGTACATCGAGATGACATTAGTAACTTACACACACATGCAACAGAAAACAGAAATAACCTTACAAGCTATTGTTACGCTTAGATACATGATCATCAACCCATTTTACCATCCTACTATTGGGCACGAGTCTCCTCTCATTTGGGAGGGGTTGATTTATGCTTTATTCCACCACGACTAGTGCAGTTTGGCAGACTTCACACGCCAACGGGAAAACCTCTAATGTATGCAGGTCATGATGTTTCTTCACCATTAGAGCATAAAATATGATAAATATGCATGTGATTTCGAAAAGACAGCGGAATGGAACTTGGTGTTGACTTCACAGTTCACTGGTCTCACTATCGCAGCTTTTTTATGGTGAAAAGGGTAATCTGCAATACCAGAGGCTTGCAAATGCGTTGCGAAACCCTGTAGAAACCGTTTAGGTTTCTTAAAATAGGGAGTTAATAAACTAACAGCAAATGGAATGCCCATGCTGTCAAAATAGTCACTCCCCCAACGAGCTCTGGCAACCTTACTCACTCGCAGAAATACAACTATTGTTATTTCACTGCTGTCTTCTGTAAGGCTACTTCCCCAATCGGGCAGCTCAATTTGAGCAGGGAATCTCGCTATGTTCTACCCTTTCAAGTTTTTGCTGCTTTGTTTAGATACAAAATCGATTAATTTTAATTGTAATAACGTTTCGCCAATATTACCAAACTTATAAATAACGGTAGACGATGCAAAGTTTTTCGAAAATTAATATCAGCGTCGATTCGAACCCTCGGTCACGCTTTGCCGGTGTCGCAAATTGTTGGGTGATGTAAGTCTTGAACCCAAAGCGGGGTGGAATATTTTATTAAAAAAAAAACAGAATATTAAAGTTACTCATTGTGATGTTAAAAAGCATTCAAAAAGAAGCCATACAATCTAGCCTATTTTGTCATTTTTATGTAAGGTTGCCCCCCGCTAGAAATTACTCCCGCATCGTGTGCGTTTACGAACACAAATATTCACATACACAAACAATCAGATTTTACTTCATAAAGTTTAACGAAACACAAACAGAAAGCACGGGCCAAAATAAACCCTGAAATATTTGCAGAATCGCGAAATACTACGTATGCAAAAATACGTAGCTACACCGCACTATTGTTCCGATACAATTTATTCTATCATGTTTGTATGAGTGGTTTCTGAGTTACTCACCTAGTACATAGTACCTAGATGGACGCTATCTATTTCTAGAAAACGTAGAATAAATCTTTGGATTTCTTACACGTACGCGAATATTAGACGTTGACATAGAACTACGTATTTTACGGATTTTATAAATAAATAAATAAATATTTCTAGACATTTTATATACCTAACAGAGCGCCCATCTAGTTCCGAGCTAAGCAACGAGGCTTGTATTACGGATACTAGATGGTTAATATACTACACACATAATTTCTTTTTTGTTAATTGATACATATTATACATAGATAAATCCATGACTTGGGCACAATGTTGATGCTCCCGGGACCCATACCATAGCACAGAAGGCATTGTAAACTACCGCTGGACTGATTGCAGTTTATTGATATTGTTTATCAAACATGATCAGTCTGCCCGTGATCTTAGACGCTGTAAGGGAACCAAAACGTAAAGAATAAGAGCAATATCAAAAATGCCGCGATAAAATCCGTAAAAAGTAGTTTTATTTCAAACAAACTTTTGTATATCTTATAAGTTGCGCCGCGTCACAATTTGCAAGTTTCGTGCTAACAGCAACTTGTACGGAACCCAGCGCCGGCGGCGTTGCTTTCTTTGTAGTGTTTATTTAGATCCAGCATTTTTCAAAACCCCCGCTATTTCTTGCTTGCAGAGACTTTCTTGACGAAAGTTGTTTGGAAATGTTAATACAGTAACAACTTTGGTACTCAAAAAATCTAGAAATGGAATTAAATTCTATGATCGCATCAATTACTTCATTATAATCATATTTAGCAGTAGTATCTACCATTGCTGCACTGTTACACACAATTACATACTTTAAAAAAAAATTGCTTGCCATTTCGTTTGGGAGCTAAGGATTTGCGCATGCATAACAAAACTTCACGTCAGTTTTTTCCAGTTGGGTAAGGTAGAATTGAATTGATGTAGGTCATAGGTCGTGATTGATGGTCATTTAATAATAAACAGAAGGAAATGTGAATAAGAAGCGATGCACGCTTCTTGTTCACAGTTAAATACTAGAAAACGGTGAAGGGTTATTTATTGTTGATGTACGTTGAATAAATTCTACGAGTATTTTGAATTTGAGAGCATGTTTCGCTGATATGTTTAACTCCGTAATAGGCAAGCCTATTGCTATTTACCGGGCACAAATCTGATCTCAAACCGGCTCTCAACCCTGGAGTACAGAACAATGTGGTACCCAACTAAATATTTACGCACTAAGATTTAAATACTTATATGTAGGTATCCTTCAGTATCAACTTTGAACTTTTTGTTTGATTTTCAGACTTGCTATTTCACAATTTCTCGGATGGTGTTATCAAGATGGCCCCAGTCTCTGTGGTTTTTTTTTCTAGTTTCTGAACGTGACACGGGAGTACTATCTAAATTAGTTTTCTCAGTTTGTACGGTAGTAAAAAGTTCATGAAAATAAGCCGTAGCGAAAATTACACAAAGAGTTATTACGTGAATTTCTTTCAGGTTGTTTTTTTATATAGAAAAAAAAGTTTACCGTTTTGAATTATATGAACATAAATATATCCTTCTATAAGAGCATTTTAAAACTTCATTAAGCATATTTTATTTTGGAGGCTGAGTTTTAAAGTTAAATTTCTCTTTTAAAGTTAAGTATGTAATTTTAAGCTCCTAATGGGGGTTGGCAGGCGTCACACGCCATTGAGAAGATTTTTCAGCCATGAAGCTTGATAAAAACGTGAAAACGCTTTGATTTGATTTGCACAATCGATAAATTTAGAAAAACGGTTTTTTTATTCAATCGAGTTAAAAGCTAGTGTTGTTGTTGACTACTTGATATAATCAAGTTCCCAAGAAGCAGTCGTAAACAATGTCCATTCAGTGTGGCTGGGCTGGGTGGAGCGTTCAGTGTTGGCTTACAGAAAACTGCTCGCCGCAAATTGTTTCTGCATTATGTGAAAATATACAGCAGGAAAGTCGGCATAGAAACGTCATGGTAACGTGAAATGTCATTTTGAAAATCAGCGGCTGGACTACCATCACCTCTTGGTGAACTGTCGCTTTTACGAGCACTAGACTAACGAGGAAGCGACGGCTGGCAAGTAAGTGTTCTACAAGCTAGCAAATGTTTGCTACCAATACAAACATTGTATTATTGAATTCATATTGATTGCTTATTCTAAAGGAATATCTGGTTCTGTTATTTATAATTTCTATGAAATTTTGCATATTTTTATCTCAAAATATACGTATGCATTTTACTTTAAAAAATTATCGAATTTTTGTAAATTATTATTCTAGTTTAGGTAGCGGCAACATATTTTCACAAAGAATAGGAAACAAATATTTTCATGCGGCCGCTTAAAAATTAGGCTCATGTATATATCCAAACAGAGCACACAGACTTCTCTTTGTTGTCACAAGACTAAAATTACAGCCACCACGAGTGACCACGAGTAACCACGAGTGACCACTAGTGACCACATTCGCAATAACACTCAGATATAACAGCATATCTCACTGTACGCATTGCTGCTATAAATTCACAATATCTTTCACAATTGCGGGATAATACGATTTTGATGATGTGCATTTACGAGGCGCTAAAAGGTAATGATGTATACGTGTAATGTGTATTAAATAACGATAGACTTAAAGGGGAACTACTGAGATACTGAGATTCAGTTGTAAAAATATTTTAGATTATTATTATGATAGAGATTTATTTCAATATTGGTGCTGTGATTGCCTAGTGGAGTGACCAGTGGTCTGTGAAGTCCAAGGGCTCGAGTTCAATCTAACCCCTACATTTTTGAAGTTACGTGCGTATTTACCATAAGCCCAAACGGTGAAGATAAATATAGTGATGAGATATGCATTTTTTTATGGTGATAAGGGGGCAAACGAGCAGGCGGCTCACATGATGGTAAGTAATCACCGCCGCTCATGGACATTTGCAACCCTAGACGGCGTGCATATTCGTTGCCACAGCCTGCAGAAATCGCTTAGGTTTCTTAAAATAGGGAATATCTAAACTGGCGTCAAACGGAATGCCTATACTATCAGAATAGTCACTCCCCCAACGAGCTATGGTAACCTTTCTCACTCGCGAAATACGGAGGTACTTCCCCAGCTTAATTTGAGTGAGGAATCTTGCTATGCCCTATCTCTCAATGCCGGAGAGATTTTCTAGATAGCGTGAGAAGTCTGCCATTCCGCATTAAACTATGTGCACTCTCATTAGTGTCGTGTATGTATGACAAGATGGATGAATATGGCCAAAGAAAAAGTGGAATTTGTAGCGGGAATGCCGCTATTAGCTTCACAATGTATGTTAACAATCTCCAAGCGTTGCTATATAACGCTATTTAAAATATTATAAGCGTAAACTTAATACAAGCTACTCTTCGACTGTTCTACATTACACGATACCTGTATTTGTAAAAAACTAGCTCGAAGTTTTCCTGACTTCGTGGTTCTTATGTTGCCTCAGACTGTTTATGTTTTTACTTAGTTGTTGTAATAAACAGATCCGATAATTTAATTAAAAATTAATTATCTGGAACGTGAGCTTCGCTTTCAGAATCGCTTTCAGATTTCTTCTTTTAATACAACCAAGCTGTAGAGAGTACCTACTGGGTGAGAGACAGGTGTTACTCCTTATCGGTTTACTGGTTTGAGGTGTAGCTGCATAGCCCGAAGTTCTATGTTCTATCCCCAGGTCAACCAAAGTGTGTCATTGTGTTTTCCTATGAAACTCATTGTAGTGTTTTATATTACTTAATCCTTTCGTTTTAATTCCTTCACAGCATACTTGGTCACAGGGAGACTGTAGACTGTAGATATTTCAAAAGAAATCAATGACACTTTTATTTGCTTTTTCGTTTTTTAAAAAAAAATTGGTAGGTAGGTGTAGTACCTACCTAAAATAAAGTAAAATAGAATTGTCCTTGTTTAGTTTTAATGCGGCTGTGAATACATGGTACCAAATTATTTTTAATGACGTCATTATTTTACATTTGTATAGCTTTTAAATTCAATTTTATATTCATACGTTCTTAGGTTTTTATTTAGTATTAAATATTTAAAAAAATACGTTTTAAGTAAAGTAGTAGTAATTGCAGTTTTATACTCGCACCATTACAAGGTATCCAACTGCAATATTTTTTATAAAAATTGCGTTGATAATAGTCACATACTAGTTTATTGAGGGTTAGATTTTTAAGGGCTTTTGCCCAGCCTTGGGTTATGAAAAGGTTACAAAAGAAATCATTATTTTATTTTGAAAATAACCAACATTTTATTATTGTTAGTAGAGTTGTTTTTAGAGATATTGTTGTATAATATGTAATTGACAATTTAACTGTCTTATTTTTTTTTTTGATGTATGAATGTAGACTTTCGTTCTTGTGGCATTTTCATTTCATGTCGCATTTTTAGACTTGTGACATTACAGACATTCTGTAGTTTCTGCCTACCCCCACGGGAAAAAGGCGTGAGTGTATGTATGTATGTATTTTTTTTATTTAATTTCAATTCAATTTAATTTAATTTTGAGCAAACGCCATTTGTGATTTCATAGAAGTGTATTCCTAAGCATGCTGTGATTTCCTGTAAATGAAGAAACACAAGGAAATAACTATATCTAAATTATTCGAATTTTATGTATGGCATAAAATTAACCATCGTTTTTAATACAGCTTATAACCAGTAATATTCAGCAAAATGTAGTCCATTTTTTTATCACAAAATAAGGAAAAAATGAGCAATGTAGAACAAGCGAAGGTAACCAGAACTCAGCTTTGTGAGTACAACATGATAACAAAGCACTCTTGAATGTAAATAGCTCCTACAAAAAAATTAATAGCAAAAACGCACAAAACCGAACACACAAAAACCCAAGGCACTTCTCGAGGAAGTCTTGCCCGGAGGCGAAAGCTAAGACTAAACAATAACACGAAAATTTTAACAGAAGTAGCAGTTTGTACGACAAAATAAAATATTTTCGAGCGAATGAGTATTGAGTACTCAAATACTGAGTTTTCCATTGTGTCTATAATGTTATATGTACCTCTTGTCGTATTTTTTAAATAAATACAATGAACATGTAACAAGCCTTTTTTATGGTATACGAAACCAATGAGTGAGTAGAGCCTCTCTACATGTTGCTCAAAATATAGATTTAGACCTAATTTTTAATCATACCTGTCGTGAGTTTGGGTTAGTATGTAACTCGCACGATTTGAATTCGCACGATTCGTGCGGATCGACTACTTTTAAGTAATATTATTTTTTAGTATGCGACTCGCACGAAGGCGTGCGAATCACATACTTAAAAATTTTGTAAGTAGGTGATACGGACACTTTGTTTTTAATTAGAATAAAATTAAAAAGCACTGTGTAGCTCACATAAATAATAGAAATTAAATGCTTGCGGGTAAAAAAAACGTATGAATCAAAATAACCATTTGATACACTTAACAATTGCACTTAGGTACATCAAAAGATTTTCAAGTCAATGGAATCACATTGTACTATAATTTATAAAAAATATAAATAAGGTAAAGTAGGAAACTATGTCCCATGTAGCTCGATGCGTTCAAAGAGCAAAAAATAAATCATAACTATGCCCCAGATTATCCTGCAAGGTTCGGATATGATTTTTGGAGATTTTCGTGATAATAACACCAGAATTATACTTTTCGCTAATAAGAAGATATATAAATTTATTGAAGATGCAGAAAGTTTAGCCACCCTTTTTACAAGTATATACGCTGCATATCCATGTAGGAAGTAATTTTGAACACACCAACATTTTACGAGCCATAGATGCGTTACTACCTGATAAAATCGAAAGTCATATGATTTTTTTTAACCTTTTAAAAAGTCAAGTTCCACAATTTTCCCCTCGTATCTTTACTACAGATTTCGAGAAAAGCGCGATGACAGCAATCCAAAATACGTTTCCTGCAGCTCGTATCCATGGTTGTTTATTTCATTTCCAAAGAAGCTTATGGAGACATGCAAAACAATTAGATATGCATAAATCAATAATTTATAAAATGCACATTAAGCGTTGTATATCTTTAGCTTATCTGCCTCAAGAACATAAAACAGATGGTTGGTTAAATGTTGAATCAGAATATGAGAATGATACGAGAATTACAAAATTTAATGATTATTTTGTAGCAACTTGGATGAATGAGAGTGTCATTTTTTTATGTTACCCATAAAACTAATTACGCCATTGTGGCTTGGAACTCACGTTTTAATAGAATGGTTAAACCAAAACTCAACTTATTTATGTTTTTAATTTTTTTACGTAAGAATTCAGAGAATTCTATAACACTTTATAACAAATATCAGTAAAAATCATTCTATTATTTGACGACATGTTGTGGAAGTCCGCCAATTCTGATATACATATTTAGGTGCAATTTCTAGAGCCACGATGCTTTTTAGCTTCCAATTTTTTATGGACTTTGCAATAGGAAGGTTGCAAAGTGAGGCTTCTGATATTTCTTTCGGTCAACCAGCAAGAATAAGTGTAAAGCTAATGACTCGTTTGAGCACAGTGTCGTTCGTTTGTTTCGGAAATGGATCGGGCTCTTGTTTCAGCTCTTGCTTTTATTTCTACTTTTACATCGTTGCAATAGTGCAAGTTCGTTTGCAGATGTGTTACGAGATCTAGTCATTATACTTATTACTTGGAAGCGGTGTTTTGCGGATGGCTGGAGACTTGTCTGGCCAACTCTTGTTTGTTTGTGTCTTTCGATTGTTTTTTTGAAACAATAATATTGTAAGAGTTAAATATTGGCTTCTATAAAAAAGGACGTACATTTGACGGCTTAATTGATTTAGTTATTTTAAGCTCGAGTGCTCAATGAAGGGTTTTAGATTTTGTGTTGTTTCCTAGATTGAGCAGTGTTGTTGGAATTTTCTATAAAATCCTCAGTAGTAGCAGAAGTTTGGATGTGTCCGATTAACATCGCAAAGTGTCGGTATAAAATATGCACCTATGCCCAACTCTTGGCGTGTTGGTATGTTATACTAGAATAGAATCCTGAGAAAATATTGCTAAAAAAACGAAAATGTTAAAAAGTGGGCACCGCCAATATTACAACATTTTGCTAGGTGGTTTATCGAATGATTTACCACTACCATTTTAAAAGTAGAAGAATAGCGTCAAACAATTTTACCATCCCCACCGATACGCGTGTATAAGAGCCAAACCCCGAAAAGACTGAATATTCTTATTCTCTGTTATATTCTAAGTACTATGTATAGGGGGGAGCCTAATGCTATTAACCAAATTCCAAACTTCGTGCTGCTGCTGAGAATTTTATAGAAACATTCAATAACTCATACATAACCAATGAAAAATAAGAAAATGCAAAAAAAAAAATGCAAAGAAAATGCTGTAAAAAATAAGAAATCTTAGAAATTTAAAAAGAACATTACCTAAACTTCGAAACGTTTTGGACTGGTTTCCGAATAAGTGAACAATAATATAATACTCTTAAACGCTGCCACGGAAACAAATGACGTCTCAAGTTCAAAGTTGAGCTGTTGAAGAAACTTGGTTCCTTTGTATTGAACCTAGTTTTATTATGTTCAATGTTTAACAGGAATTCATTTGCGGACGTCGAAACCTTGCCTTCGTATTTGGGTCTTTGTTAGGAAATTGAAGAAAAAGTAATTTATTTTAGGTACAAAAAAAAAATGGAAAATTTTTGCTGATCTTTTTAGGAGGTTTGTAGGTAAATATGTTGCTGAAAGGAAGTAATTAAATTGATTACAATGATAAGATGCTTTAGAGTTGCAAGCAAGAAGGAAAATTATCAGGTGATGTATTTTGTAGATGATGGTATGTAAAGATAATTGATTTTATTATATTTCTAGTCAAATGAAATGTAGGTTAATTCATAATAAATATAAAAGATAAGAAGCTAAGTCTTTCAAATTACCAGTATCCGTGTTTCTTTGCAAGAAAATTAAAATTCCAAAACAATTTCTTCCATTCCGAAGCCATGAATTTAAAAAAACCTCTTATTTGATCTACTCTGTGCTTCCGCAAAAACAAACAGCAAAAAATGTTCGTCAAGTCGAAGGAAAACAGATTAGACTATGTTTTAAATTAGGAATATTTTTGTTAAGGCATTTTTAGGCCTCCTCAGTCTGTTTGTTACCACGCTTATATCCACGAAGAGTTTAACAGAAGAGTCCTCAGCTCGATAGTATTTTTATAGTTTCCATGGCACCCTGGTCCCTGGACCCTGGTCAATAGTAATAGGGGGTCCACCCTATTACTATTGACAAATGTAACGTCTGAGCTATGATTTTTCTAATCGCAATTTTTTTTCTCCCTGCCTAAAAATCGAAGCGATTACCTTTAGGTTGTCAGTCATATTTACCTAATGACGAGGCACTTATGCCTAACCTAAAATCAAAGGTGATATATTGAAGTAAGTTAAATTTATGTAACTCGTACAAAGCCAGGTAAAATGATAAAAATGCTTCACTCCCAATAGGGGTAGGTAGGTATTACCTGAAATTATGATTATGAAGGAGTATTCTGGATTTAATCCCCAAAAGTGTAACCCAATAAGTAAAAGTTCTTTCTATCTTTTTCTACATCGAATGTGATAAAGGTTTTATTCCACAGTTTGTAAGTTGAGCTCCTGATGGGGTCGATTCAAAATCTCAATACTGAATGTTAGGGACGTGATTTATGTAATCTCTACGGTAAAACCTTACCGTGTTTTATTCTGTTAAAAATAGTTTCAGTCCTGAACTGCGATTTCATAGCTGCTATACCGATTTGGTTATATTAACTTTTAAACTACTAAGCATGTTTGAAGACCCGATTAGCCCAGCGGTAGTTAACGCTGCCTTCTGTGCTATAGGTCCCGGGTTCGAATCCCAGTAGGGACAAATGTTTGTGTGATGAGCATAAACATTGTTATCCGTGTCATGATGTATCTATGTATAATATGTATGTAAAGAAAAATATATTTTCCTTTAGTTTAATTTTTGCGCTAAGCGAAACCTCAATGCACCGGACTACAGACAATACAACAAGAATTGTCTGTGTTCGGTTGCCATGGCAACCCATGGCCCATTTATAATATTATAAATAATATATTGTTATTGTGATTTGGAAATCGATGCAATAGCATTAAATGTCGTTTCTTTTTACAATTTAAGAAACTCAATTGTGTTTTATTCGCCATCATCCAAAATCACCTAGTTTCGGTGATTTTGGATGATCTTATAAAACGACATTTCTTGTAAAAAAATGGAGAAGTTGAAATTTACGTTTGAAGTAAAACCAACAGCGGACGGAAAGTCTAACTGTATCGCTATAACCGCCATTGCTACGCAAGATGACAAAATGTTCCTGATTCCTGAGGATTATCAATTAGTATCACTTCACAAACATATCCAAACCTCTAAAGCTTTCGTTACAATAAAAAATACATTAAAAAGAAGACATTGAACTAGAAGCGTATGGATAAAAATGACAGAGGGTATGTTACAAACATACTTTGATGAAGCAGAAAATATGATATTTCAGGATCAATTCCTTGAGGAAATCACCAAAGAAATGGTTATCGGAAATAAAAAGAGTTCGGAAGATCCTATTGTAAAAATTTTAGAAAAACTAATTGAAGATCAGCAGCATAAAGAGAAACAAAGTATGAAAAAGTTGGCCGAAAGGTTTGTAATTGAAAAATTTAATGGAAGAAATGTAAGTGCATATATCTGGATGAAAGTATTTGAAAAAGAATGTGCTAGATTTGATATTCTAAAGAATGAAGAGAAAATTGAAATATTCAGGCTATTTCTCGAAAAATCTTGGACGGAATGGTATTCATCCATGATGATCAAACTAAGTTTACAATCCGAGTGGTCAGAATGGAAATCAAATTTTTTGGAAACCTATAGTAATAAAGGTTGGACTACTACCAAGTATGCTTTGTCTTTTAAGTATCAGTCAGGATCGTTATTAGAATATGCAATTAAAAAAGAAAAACTTTTACTTGAAGTAAGAACAAAAATTGAAGAAGGGATTTTAATTGATATTATTGCTGCTGGTTTACCCGATTTTATAACGGATAGGATCAACAAAGAGGAAGTTGTATATACAAAAGACTTATTTAGTGAACTTGGTAAGTTGGAACATTTAGTAACAAAGAAGAAAATAATAAAAAAAGATGATACTAATAAACCTATGAAAGAAAAATGTAACATTTGTGAAAAGTTAAAGAAAGGTGTGCGATATCATTCAGAAGATTCCTGTTGGTTCAAAACAAAAATAAATAATGAAAAAGAAAAAGATAAGAAGCAAATAAAGCTCATCAACAATTCAGAATTGGAATGTGAATTGCAATATGACGACCAAAAAAACGAATAGTGCCGCCATTAATAAAAGTAAAATTGGTATTGAATAAAAAAATTGAAGTATTTGGTATCTATGATTCAGGTTCTAATGTGTCATTGATAAATTCAAGATTATTAAAGATAAAAAATAAGGAATTGAGCTATTCTAAAAATACCAATTTAAAAACAATTAATGGCGTTAAAAAAGCAAAAGGCATAATAACACTTGATATAACAATTTTTAATGTTGAGAAGAAAATTGAAGTCTTTGTAATAGACAAGGAGAACTTCGATTATGATTTCTTAATTGGACTAGATTGTATAAAAAAGTTTTACCTAATTCAAAATGAAAACTTAGAAATCAATCAAAAAGTTCCTACACAAAGAAGTGAAATAGTTTCTAAGGAAACAAATAAATCAGGTATTGACATTTCTAAGGAAATAAAATCTGACAATTTAATAAATTTCAATGAAAACTTCAGTGAAGAAAACTTTAAAATTTGCATAAGTCATCTGGACTATCAAAAACGGGCAGTGATTGATGACTTAATAATGAACTATAAATCAGTATTTGCAAAGGATAAATATGACATCGGAACGGTAAAAGATTATGAGGCACGTATTGATCTCTTAGTAGAAAAATATTGCAGTAAAAGACCATATCGTTGCACAATTGAAGATAAAAAAGAGATTGAAAACCAGATTGCAAAATTATTGAAAAAAAACATAATAGAAGAATCATATAGTCCGTTTGCAGCTCCAGTAACATTAGCTTATAAAAGAGATGAAAATAAAAAATCAAGACTGTGCATAGATTTTCGAGACCTGAATAAAATTGTTGTTCCTCAATCACAGCCATTCCCACTCATTGAGGATCTAATAGTAAAAACAAGAGATTGCAAGTATTTCTCAACACTGGACCTAAATTCAGCATTTTGGTCAATACCCCTGCGTGTCACAGCTTGCTTAGTATGTATAAAGAACAAATCAAGAGGATTAAATAAATATGGATTGATGTCCCACTTGGGACCCGCCACAAAACCCTTTGATATATGTTCAATTGATACTATTGGAGGCTTTGGAGGTTCGAGGTCAACAAAGAGATATTTACACCTGCTATCAGATCATTTCACTAGGTACGCATATATTTTGACGTCAAATACTCAAAGTGCGAATGACTTCATCAAACTAGTAAAAAACTGTACGGGAACTGATGACATTGGTATGATTCTCTCTGACCAATACCCAGGTATCAATTCTAAAGAATTCAAACGATTTTTGGATGAAAAGAATGTTCCAATAATTTTTACTGCAGTGAACTCACCCTTCTCAAATGGGTTAAACGAAAGACTAAATCAGACACTGGTTAATAAAATACGATGCAAAATAAATGAAAATGACACAAAAATAGCATGGACAACTATAGCACAAAATTGTGTAAAAAAATATAATGAAACTGTACACACCGTTACTGGATTTGCCCCAGAGTATCTACTAAACGGAACAGATGTCACGATTTTGCCTAACGAGCTGAAACTTAAGAAGACTGAGTATGATTTGATGCAGGACAGAAAAAAAGCTCTGGAAAATACAATCAGATCACACAATTACAACAAGATAATTTACGATAAAAATCGAAAAGATGTAGACCTCAAAGTTGGTGATGTAGTTTTTGTGGACAATGGGAACAAACTGACTCGAAAAAAGCTCGATGAATTGAGAATCGGTCCTTACAAAATCGTGGAAAAAATATCGAACTCAATTTACAAAATAAGTACTGGCCATAAGAAATCAGAATCAAACTTTTTCCACATCTCGAAACTAACTCCAGCCCCTGCACTTGAAGAACCATGAAGAGGTCGCATGAGTAATCATGTTGCTTTGTCTTCTCTTGGAAGGGGAGATGTAAAGAAAAATATATTTTCCTTTAGTTTAATTTTTGCGCTAAGCGAAACCTCAATGCACCGGACTACAGACAATACAACAAGAATTGTCTGTGTTCGGTTGCCATGGCAACCCATGGCCCATTTATAATATTATAAATAATATATTGTTATTGTGATTTGGAAATCGATGCAATAGCATTAAATGTCGTTTCTTTTTACAATTTAAGAAACTCAATTGTGTTTTATTCGCCATCATCCAAAATCACCGAAACTAATCTTATCTGTATATATTTACAAAAAAAAAGTATATAATTATGTAGTATATCAACCTTCTAGTATCCGTATATAACAACACAATAGTAACACAAGCCTTGTTGCTTACCACGGAACCAGAGGGCGCTGTGTCATAATGTCTAGAGATATTTATTTATTTATTTAGTTTTATGTGAAACCATGATAAGTATTTTTTTGTATTTCCAGTATTGGAATCGATAGTTTCTTAAAAGGTGAGGATAAGAATTAAAAAAGCTGATTAATGAAATGGCTCATTTTAAGCAGACGAAGTCGCGGCCAAAACCTAGTCATCTATATAAACTAAAAATATCCCATGAACAAAAATATAATAATACATATTATCGGTGTAAGTACCTATACATAATACCTTCATATTATACATTTCCATGGACGACCATTTACATTTAAGAAGCCCATACACTAATCTAGATGAAAATATGCAGCCTAATACTCATAGAGTATTTTTTATAATATTTGAAGCAAACAGACAGCACTGAAGAACTGCTTTCACAGTCCAGATTCACGATAAAGAATACAAAGCGATAATTAAACTCCGCTTTTTAAACGGAAACTTATCCGTACAATAACTGTAGCGAACGCAATAATTATACGAGAGCAGCCGTGAAAATGTAAATTAAGTCTACAGCTTTTTTCCGAGTTTAAAATAACATTCATTTAGAACTTAAAGCCTAGATTCCTGACGGAATAAAAACTTAAATGAGCGACGGCAAGCCGAACACAGTCCCTTGAGGGTGGGTACGCCAAGCCGTGTACGATGACGTGCCGAGTGGTACAAGTCATGAGAGATTACGGAAATTTGATTTTTTTGCGAACAAATCATAGAAATTTTGCATGCCTGAGAGATTTACACGATATCTTGTGAACTTTGTCAACCCGTACTAGGCTAGCGTGGTAAGCCGTAGGACGGGAGAGGAGAGAGGACGAGGAGTTACATTATAGATAGATATTAGATAGATTATATAGTTGATCATTAATCATTATTTATCAATCAATTACATTACAATTCATCAATTACATTCACACGCCTATTTTACCCCTTTGCTTTGTCGGTATTATTTATATGAAATTATAGCTCAGTTTTCTAATACGGAGAATCTCTGAGTTATGCTGCAAATAGACTAACAGAGAAACCGGTGAACAGCTTTGGAGAAATTGAAAGAAGTTTTCAATATTAAAGGATATATACAAAGGTAAGGTATGTATACAACAAGAGGGCTTAGAAATATTATTTGCTTTGGCACTTTTCTATCGAGACCTCAATAATAGCTGTTATCTTATAACTTGAAGCACTGCAGCTTCGGTTCCCTTGGGAGCAAGTGGCGTGTGGGGCTGGCCTTAGCACCGCAACCGGCACAATAACGTGTGGCGACTACGACCCGCGCTTACAAGATTATAATGCCACACACTGATTGTCAAACTTTTGCATCACAACCTACGATTGGAGATTCTGGATTTGTTGATATATTATATTACCTATATGGTAAAATAAGGTTAGTTTAATTATAAAGGTACGTTAGATATAATCATACAAACAAAAAGTATATGAAAGTGGGTAATTCAGAGGAAAACATAATATTGGAATCTCTTATTTTAAGAGTCTACAAAGTTATATTTGATGAAATGAAATTTATTTCTGTAAATATCAAAATTCAGATTTAATTCCATAAGACTTAGGACGGTTCGTCTAGGAAGGTTTCATAAATGTTTATAAAAGTTTATGTGAAAATAAATACGTTTTGGAGGTTTGAAAGGAATTGTTATCAAACATTTCAAAAGTAGAACTTATATTAATTAAGTTAAAGTTCTTCAGTTTAATTTCCATATGTGAACACACTTTTGTCCGTTGTCAGGCGTAAAATAACACACATACGTTTTCTTTGGGAAATAGACACACGCGCTATATCCTACATAATCTCTTGCATCTTCAGATAACAGACCCAGGGTTTCAATTGCGCGCATTCAAGTTCCTAATCAGCCAGAGAACCCTAATATCGGAAAGCGTAATGATGATGGTGAAAGTTCACTATCACAAAATTCTAGTTAATTGTGCACAGGAGCAAACTTTTTTGTGTAAAACATAACAGCTATAAAAACTTTGAGCATCGCTTGCGATGCGTAGGTACACATACACACACACTCACACAAACGTTTGTTTGTTCAACGAGACTGCGTTATATTTGCACGGGCCGGATGAATATTTTCATATTTATACACTCTTTTATTTATTTTGTTCTCTTCGTATAGGAACCTATAGGATTATTTTTCGGAAACTGGAAAGCGTACGGAGCTGCCAAAAGTATCAAACAGTTTGGTTCGTCAAGATGGGCAGTGTTATTTAAAATAACACTACTTTTTATGCACTTTATGGAATGGCATCCATGATCACGGGCAGAAAGGAATGCTGTAAAGGATACAAAATGTGGGGATTTAAGAATATCAGTATACCGCAAAATACCGTACCGTGCGTATTTATAACACGCTCAAACCATCGCGAGGAAGGGTGTATGCCTGAGAGTTTTCTCGATGACGTTTCAAGTCTGGCAACCCGTACTAGGCTTGCGTGGCGGACTAACCTAGTGGCCTAATCCGTATTAAATTAGAGGAGACCCATGTAGACCCCAGAAGTAGAACGATAAATGGGTTGATGATACCGCGATAAAATCTATATAAAGTATGTAGTTTTAATGTCATTATTACGTATTTTCAATGTTTAGTATTTGTGTTTTGTTTTTTTATTGGTTCATCATAAAATAGTACAAATATTTATTATTATACCTATATAAAAATATATTTTTTTGTAATAAACTAGACCTTATTATGACTAGCGGAGCAAAACAACTGTACAAAATACATGCATTTGTACGTCATTGTAATTTCTAGAAATTCACCGAAGCGTATTAAGTGTATCCCTTTTGCATGGTAAATACATCACAAATGTATATATAATTTTGCTAGCTTCACTTATTTAGGAGAGCAATCAATGTTTCGAGACAGCTGCGATTCTCGAAACTTCTACGTACTGCTAACTGATATAATTTCTATGAAGATATTCAGGACAGTGAATTGGAATATGTGAGTGTTGTTTACATAGTGTCAGTTTTATTATGTAACATAAGATAAATAAATATACCCGGACATCAAGACATAGCGCCATCTTGTTTCGAGTTAAGCAACGAGGCTTATATTAGGGATACAAGAAAATTGATAAAAAATAAGGCACATAATATACACATATTTTTTTGTAAATACATACATTATACATCTATGATTCAGATACAAATGTCCATGTATAACACATAAACATTTGTACTTAACGGGATTCGAACCAGGCACCTGCCTTTATTATCGCTGCGCTAATCGTCCACATTATTTGCAAATAGCACTAGAATGTATTTTTGAAATTAAATAAACTGAATTAATAGCAGTATGTATGCTACGTGGACTTTTTCGTCTGATTCGAACCCGGGACCCATAGCATAGAGGCAGTGTTAACTACTGCTGGACTAATTAGGTCGTCAATCAAAGTATCAAAGAATTGTGAATTGTGTTGTGAATTTTATTTAATTTAAAAGGCCAAAGACCATTTAAGTTTTTTATAGTAAGTGAAGCATGAACATTTAATTGTGGATACTCCATTTTAGGTTTGTAATTTGATATTAATTGTTATGTTATGTTATGTTAAAACTTATTTATATTTAGTAAACAAAACCTCCATTTTAGATGAATCAAATTGTGTTCTGCTTCAAAAATAAAATAACCCTCGATCTTATAAATCCACAATTGATGTACATGTGAAAGAAAAAAGAAAGGAAATAAATAACTATAAACCTGTGCAATGGAAAAATTAAGATTTGAATTTATTATTAAATCCAAACCAGATGATAATAAGACAAATATTTATGCCATAACCGCCATTAAGGATACTAGTAATTATTTTACGACGCTGGATATAAATTCAGCTTTCTGGTACATCCCTTTAAAAATTTCAGACCGAAACAAAACTAGTTTTCTAACTCAAGAAGGTCATTACCAATGGACCTGTTTACCCTTCGGCTTTAAGACAGCACCGGCCATATTTCAACGGATTTTGGGAAATATTATAAGCAGAAATGGTTTGAGTGGATTTGCAGTGAATTTTATTGATGACTAGCTGAGCCGGCAGACTTCGTATTGCCTAATTAAATTGCAATAAAGTCCTGTCAAAATGATTTGTAATGTGTCATTTTTTTGTTCCTACATATTTTATAGTCGGGGCAAAAAAATCTCCTGAACAGAACCGTCACCCTGGTGATAGGGCGTTGTGAATAAGAAATATAATTAAATAAACCATATAATTATAAGCATTTTAAAATAAGTAATCTCTTTATTGTTAATCATGTGAATCATAATTATTAACAAAAATCAGTTTTATTTTCATTGTAGTGCTATGTAATATAGGATGTTTATTGTTTGATTATCTGGCGCATAGACAAATCTGATGGTTTTCCAACACGGGAACAGGCAACATTCAATTGACCATGTGAGAAACATGGGTTTTCCAGATTAATACCACAAACACTTAATGATCGCCCCTGGGACTGAACTGGAAACTGTAGTCGTTTAAAGTCTGTAGTTAAAGTAAAACGGCACATCATTCAATGACAACATCTCCTTTATACTTTCCTTTCAGTATTTAAAAATTACTAAACAACGTGATAGAAGCAATCTATCACGTTGTCTAGTAATTTTTTTATCGCTAACCGTGTGCCGTTGCAAAGACGCGGTTGGTTGATATTTCGCAACATTATAACTACCGATCCAACCTTTAATTGAAGATTGTGAGGTGGCAATCCTGGTAAATCCAGCGAGTTTAAAAATTCTGGTGGATAGTTCACTACATCATCTTGGTTAGTAGCCGAATCAACTGATTTATATATCCTCGATTCGCCTGTAATTTGTTCTTGTATTTTTAAATTTAATTCATTTTCGTTTTCTTTTTTTTTTGTTTATCTGTGCTCCAACGCACACTGTTTTGATAGATATGATTGAATTTGAATAATAAAGTGCAAATTGACTCTTTGACGTTAGGAACATACCTACATTGTTTAAACAACAGTGAGTGCTTGTAATTCAATATGAACTTTATATAATAGCAATAAAGCTCATTTTAGTTAGAAAACGTTTGTATGGAAAAAAGAAAAGGGCTGTTTTTAGGGTTTTTCCGGCAATTATTCGATTTTTTCTCGCCGTAAAAACCATCTCTGAACTTCAACAAACATTTAAAAAAAAGAATTGGCCAAATTGGTCCAGGCGTTGTTGAGTTATGCGCTTACCAACACATTTTGCGATTCATTTTTATGTTATAGATATATTGATTTTCTCTAAGACATTTGATGAACATATCGGAGGCTATTCGAGAAGAAGGTTTCAGACTAAAATTAACAAAATGTAGGTTTGCGTGTGATTCTGTTAAGTATTTAGGTCATATTTTACAAAAGAATACGATTACACCTCTATAAGACAGTTTGAAATCAATAGATACAAGATTTTCCTGCTCCTCAAAATGGAAGACATACGAAAATTTTTAGGAAAATATTTTTGATGTAAAACCGATTTCTGGCGTGGCGAAAGCGTCGTCACGAAATTTAAATTTGATTTTAGTTCTATTTTCAAGTTTACCTTTTTTTTTTCGAATTGTGAATTGTATTAAACCTCTTCGAGTTTGTGTTAATATGTTTCTTTTAACACATATTTTTGATGTGGAAAAATATCGTAATATTTTATTTTATCATTCTGACATATTTAGTTCCTATCACAATATGTTCTTTTCTGCATATTACAAAATAATGTCGATGTTTCACATCTGCCAGGCGGCCCGTGACGGCTCACTGTTTTTTTATATACATTTCGAGTGTCTCAATAGTTCTTGATCTGTTACATAAATTGCTGCGAAAAGATCAGGGATATAATTGGACAGAAGAGTGTGAGGATGCGTTCCGGAAAGTTAAAGATTACCTATGTTCCAAACCAATACTAGCCTCACCACGACAACGCGCCCGCGCACTCTGCGATCAAAACGAGGGACTTCCTGGACTCCACACTGGTCAAAGTCTTGAGACAACCTCCGTATAGCCCTGATTTGTCTCCGTGTGACTTCTTTTTATTCCCTAAAATTAAAAATCAGCTCAAAGGGATACAGTTTTCATCGCCGGAAGACGCGTTAGCAGCGTTTGAGAAGGCCTTGGAAGAGGTGTCTGCGGAGGACTGGAAAAACTTTGAAAATTGGTTCAGACGCATGAAACTTTGTATAGAGGGTGGTGGAGAGTTCTTTGAAAAGATTTGATAAAAATATTTTTTTCATAGTTCAAGTCAGTGTTTTAGTTTCTCAAAACTTTCTGAGTGTCCCGTATATAAAGTCGCTTACTTATAGCTAAAATTGTTTTTCTTATTAATCATTATTAATGTCAAAATGGCGAAAAGTCATCGGCGTCAAACGCCCTGCTTCTACACTCGCAAAAGTATCATGGTTATAACTGATGCAAAAACATAACGCCGTCTAAATATGTGCAATTGTACATAATCCAATTATATTAAGACTGAAGAAAAATAACAAAACCTTTGCCGTTCACGCGAGAAACAAACACAGGAAACGTTTTCAGATAAAATGTTTGAAGCCCCGATTTGTTGAAACATGTCCAAAATTCTAGCAGATCGCGAGTGATTCCCCAAATCGATTGGGCACTCGCAATTGGGCTAATGCTCTTTTTTAGAGCACCGAAACGAGCATCCGAGCATTTCCCTTTACGCGCAAAATACTGACCATAAAGATGTGTGAATTATTTGTTTGTGAGCGACAGTACTGAACGCTATGACAAGCCATTGTAGGATGTCAGAAGCGACAAAAATTTACAGGCGTACTAAAAATGTTTTAAAATAAAGAAAAGAGAAAAACTTTAGAGTAATAAATTTGTTATAGGTCATGCCTTTTTATGATTATCTTAACTGAGTTTAATCATGTTATCTGTATACTTACTAGAATTATGACGATTCATTTTTAAACAGATGAATAGGTATTATATTGCATAGGTATCGCATGTCTATTTAATATACATATAAAATAAATAACGGAGTAAGATCACATACTCCATAGTTGTTCTAGAAATTATATATTAGGTATATACAAAGAGGTCAAATCGTTACAATTCATTTAAATTTAGAATTGGTAAATTAGATTCAAAAAGAAAAAAACGCGATGAAACGGTGATGGCGGTCGCCGAAGAAAATTGTTTTTTTTTACTTAACATAAGTACATGCCTACTTGTAGAGTTTGACCATCCATTGGGTAGCGTATTGTACATATGTACATATTTATTTATCATCAACCCATTTTTTTCATAGAATAGGGTGTATTAAGTACGTACAATGTATTTTTATCGAGAAAATGACCTGACCTATAAATGATAAAAAAAAGAACCGTACCTAATGCAGGGGGATCTCTAGATGAAATAATATTATTGTGATCTTTTTGGAACAAAACATAGATTATTATTAGATTAATAAGGAAAATTAGCATCCATTCAAAATTATTTAAGTATAGAACACGTGTTGCCAATTGCTATTCTGACAACTAGCAAACACTGGCAGCAAAATATCTGACAGCCGTGCTGTCTATGTCTATATGCCAACTGTGTGCTTATTTACCATTTACTATTTTGATTTATAGTTGCATAGTTTTCATTATGATAATATCTGATGTTTGTTTCAAGCTATTATTGTTTTCGACTGCACACATATCCAGTTATGCCTAAAATTGTTTTCGCACTCATTCGCAACAGCAACGCACTTCAAAACAATATTAATTCCGGATGGCTTTGAATCATCCTCTCAGTAGAACATTGCTCTCGTCCGAATTGTTTTGAAGTAATTTGTTAATGTTTTCCGTTTGGTATTAGCTTTTGAATCGAATGCTTGGATAAAAGTAGGTAGGATAATGTATTTGAGTTTTAACAGAAAATTTAGATTGTAGATGTAACATACTGAATATGATGTAAAATACTAAGGTGATTGAATTGTGAAAACTAACATAATTTTATTAAGTATATTTTAATATTAAAATTTAGCTATATTTATCTAAGTTTATGCGAATAAGACATTGCAAAAACTTTTGGATTAGGAGTTATTTGGATTCTGTTTATAATATTATAACTTGAACTCACTATACACTCAATAACTTTATGGTTGTATAATAATTTATTCGCATAAAGCACTATTTTTATTTCATTACGAAATAAAATTTTCTGTAGCCTCTTAACTCAAATGCTAAAAAACCTCTCATAAATAGTACATAACTTAGCTTTACTTTACACAACTTGTTTAAGAAAGTTGCGAGGAAAAACTCAAACGAACTGAATAAAGTTTTAATGTTACTGTAAAGCAGGTAGTTTACGAGTTCATATTTAGTACAATCACAGGTACATAATTATCATTATATATATTCTGTGTACAAGTCTCGTTAGTATAATTTTATTAATATCGATACAAATATTTTATATTATGTGAAAGTGTGTTTGTTTATGTTACCCCTTTATGTTTAAGCCGCTGAATCGATTTCGATGTAATTTGGTGTGTATAGTTTGAGTTGTAGGAAATGCCATAGGATAGATTTTATCATGGGAATCTTCCTTTAAGGAGGAAGCAATAATTTCGTAAGATAATTTAACTTATTGTAAGAAATAAATAAGATATTGATGAAAGTTTAATTCGTAACTTTTTTTCCACTTACTGTAAATATGTTTCATTGTGGCTTCTGACCAACTAAGAATTGTACTGTATTTGAATTTTATGAGATAATTTTCCTTGACACACCAGGACGAATTTGCGAGTACAAGTTAATTTATTATAAGAGTCCAGCATCAAATAATGGTTCCTTCGAAATTCTTTTCCCTCCATTACAAAACGCTTAATAAGAGCTTAAAGAGATTGTTCCTTTGGTCCATTACTGTTTTATAAATCATGGCGGCCAAGGCCGTTGTTCCGGTCTTTGAAAAATTAGGGATGGGACTCGTCGACTCTCAAGAAAAAATCCGAATTACAGGATGCTGTTTAGGGGCGGTTGTGGTAACCCAGTAGCGAGACTGTGGAAATTAAAGGTCTCGAGTACGAACCAAAGGCTTTTTAGAAGTTATGTGAATGGTCAACATCGTGAGGGAACGTGCATGCTGAGAAATTTTCTCGGTGGCGTGTGGCGGGCTAGTGTGTTGGACAATAAGCCCAATATTTCTCAATTGAGAGGAGACCCGTTCCCAACAACGGGACAATATTGGGTTGATGATGAATTAATGATTTCCTAACAGAAAAAATGTAATATTTTTGATCTAAATGAGGTCTGACTCCAGGACGTTGTATTGGGAAGTTACGTGTTCTCATAATATTATACTTTATTGTCAAACCTATCGCTAACCCGCCGCACAGTGGGTCGGAAGCGATGCAATTTAATTTGCATACGACTATAAATGTACCCATTTGTTAGTCAACCGGTCTTGCGTATTTGAACTAGTGGCAGTTAATTAATTTCCCAGTATTTCTGTAAACCTAAACTATTTAGTTATAATCCCATAACGAGCTTTTGATTGCCATGGGATTTGTTTAAAATATAACTGCACTGTCTATGTGTCCAATTGTGCGGATATTTTATGAATATTAATTGTATGATTGCATAATATTGGGTACCTAAATATGTTAGAGTATAGTTATTTGATTTAAATGAAAGCTTTATAATTTAATATTTTGTAGTAACCAGTAACTCGTGCAAACCAAAATACGATAGCCTGCTGCAAAGTTTTGTACCTTCAAATACTTACGAGAGGTTGCAGAAAAAGAAGTTTGCTAATATATTGTAGGTACTATCAAATGTGAACAATTAAAATGTCGCTTATATGTTGCAATAATTACAATTTAATTTTTATATTACTGGTATAGTGAACGGATTTGAAAGAAACTTTGCACACCTTTTTTAATTTGGTATCTTGAGAGGTTTGACATTTTTCAAATCTAGGCTTTACGCAGTTGAAGTTGCGAGTACAGCTAGAATTAATTGTATATATAACATCATCGACTACTTGTTCCTCTCTCACGTGATTAAAGTCGAGAGTCAAAGTCGATTCAATTCCCACCACTAGCGACTGTAAGGTTTAAGTGGATTGCCGTCCCTGGTGGAATAATTGAACGATGTTTTTGTACTATTCCCGGGGCGTTCGATTTATGGACGTATAAATATAGAAAACGTTGGAGCTGGATTTATTGTAAGACATTATAGTAGGTGAGGTGAGAGTTGTTTTCACGAGTACTTGTTAAAACTCCTTAGGATGGTTTGGACGATAAAGTAGAGGAGGGACGTAGGTGAAGCGAAAGGAGTTGGCTAGGTAAATGTGAAAGCCTTAGTCTCTGCCTGAGGGATGTAGGTGCAATAGGATGTATGTACATCATATATTTTATATATTGATGACGTGTGTAACCCGGGTACGAATCCCGGTAGGGGCAATGTTTGTGTGATGAGAATGGACCTGATTCATGGATATCTTCATTTGGAACTAGATGACGATGTCTGCTGAGCTGTGGTAGCCGAGCGGTGTGACCAGTGGACTGAGATGTCAGAGGTGTCGAGTTCGAACCCAAGGCACGCACCACTGACTTTTCGGAAGTTATATGCGTATTTATCACATGCTCAAACGGTTAAGGAAAACATCGTGAGGAAACCTGTATGCTTGAGAGAATTCTCGATGCATGTGAAGTCTGCCAACCCGCAGTAGGCTAGCGTGGTAGACTATAGCCTAATCCCTCTCAATTGAGAGGAGACCCGTGCCCAGCAGTGGGACATTAATGGGTTGATGATGATGATGATGATGACGATGTGTGTGGATTTATTAATTTATTTATATAAAAGTGAAAATCTGCGACGGTAAGCAAGAAACAAATGAAGCCACTAACAGATTACAGACATGATTAGCATGCGCCCCTGTACCTTTGAAAAATAAAACAGAGCAGTATTTCTGTACATCCAATGTTTGCCTGATCCATCCAGACCCCATATTTTATACGAGATTTCGTTCCTCCTAATCCAAGTTTAAACCCAAACTCCAAGATATCTTTAACGATTCATTAATCAAAAATCTAAACACTGTGCTTCACTTGGGGATTGAACCTATGACTTCTCACTCGTTAGTCGCATTACCACTAGACTAATGAGGCAATGGAAGCTGTGAGAATTAAATATTATCTAATAATTTAATATAATTAAAAAACCTACAGCTGGCAGTGCTTGGAGGAAAAGAGCCGAAGATCGAGCTCTGTGACGTTCACTAGGGGAGGCCTACGTCCAGCAGTGGACGAATATAGGCTGATGATGATGATGATGATGAAGAAACCTACATTATAGGATACATAGACACTAAATTCAATATGCTCATTTCTCAATTGGAAACTCTGGAAACGGCTCAATACTTACACGCTATAAATATTAATTAGTCTATACGTAATTACCAATTGGACACGAATCTTACATTATTCAATGAAGTTATAGTTTGTACTGCCACTGAATTTCAAAATGTAGAAACCTGTGTTTTGAAGATAACGTTCCTCACTACTCTAGTGAGCACAAGCACGGTTGTGCGTAAGAAAATTCAAATTCTTAACAACATTTATTCAAAGCAAATAGAGCAAATATTAATCATAGTCAATTTTTTATAGTCATTTATAGAATGTCGATGATAAAAAAATCCTCATAAACACTCGCACTGCATAGTTTCTTAGTGTTTTTACTCGAAAAAAAAAGCGGTGCATTGAAATGGAATTTACAAAAAAAAAAATGTATATAATTATGTAGTATATCAACCTTCTAATATCTGTAATACAAGCTTCGTTGCTAACCACGGAACTAGATGGCGCTATGTCATAATGTCCAGATACATTTATTTATTTATTCTGTTTACGACGTTTGGCATTGGTCATCTGGGTACGATTTTATTCGTGTAAAGACCAGGACTGGCCGCTTAACGTACTCTGCAAGGCACGGTTTTTATACAGCGTTTTAACTTGGCTGTTATGTAGCCACGAGCCACTTAGTGGCGTAGCGTAAAGGGTGCTTTGGGGGCCATAGCTCCGGGCGGCAGATTTTTGGGGCGGCAAATTTGGGAAAAAGATTTTTTCTTGCGATAATACGCTAAAATAGGGGCGGCAAATTTCTGGTCGGCCCCGGGCGGCAAAAACCTACGCTACGCCACTGACTTATATACAGCGCGTATGCTACATAAATAAACAAAAATAATAAAGTAAAAATTATTCAGGAGCGATCCCATGTTCAAGTTTTAAGTTTTTGGAACAGCTCCAACTGTGTTTCATAATAAAATATTATATATCGTTTCTCTTACAACAGACTAAAAGCGATGGCTTTTAAGCCTCAAAAGGCTTTACAAATATTTTAAGTGTATAGTGCTTGCGGAGGTATGAAATTGTTTTTGTTTCTCGATCGTAGTCACTAGTGTGAATTTCTGTTTTAAAATCGAAACGTAAACGACGCGCTTGCTGCGTTGTGCTCTGCGACTGACTCTAAGCCCTTCGACCAATCGCAGCACATGCGATTACGTTTCAAGTGTGATGAATTAAAAAATACTATTCATAGAAAAATATCTTCAACGGGTTGAACTCTTGTTTCGTAAATAAGGGCGATCTCGATTATGTCAAAAGTAAAACAAAATTCTACGAGCTACGATCCCGTGGATATATCCACATACATACAAAAACTCAAATATACACATAAATTTTAAGTCAAAATATCATTTATTCAAAGTAGGCCAAATTTAATTGGCTCATTTTGAACGTCGACAATAAACACAGCCCCAAAAACGCCCGCAGAAGAAGAAGCGGCGCAACAAAACTTCCCAGCAACACATTTCTGTCTGTTTAGTTAATTAATGAATGATTCTATATAATACGATAATTACTCTATGCAATAAAAAGTGCATTAATTAACTTAATTATATTTGTATAACAGGAGCTTTTTTTGCGTTGGGGGTTACATGAAAATACACACCAGTTACTCAGTCAGTTTTATATATTTTAACTGGCTTAAAAAAGGTTAAAAAAAAAGGTAGGTGATGTAAGGGATCTGTATCAGGATTTCAATAATGAAGTGTGTAAATGTAGTAAGTCGTTTTAGCCTATTCTTATTTTCACTACAAACTATTCATGAAATACTTAGGCCGTTAATTTTTTTTAATCTAAATATATAAATCGGTCCAGAATAAACGTTAGTCATGCATTTACGTGTTGGGCGCTTAAGGAGGGTATAAAAAATAAGTGCCAGTTACATGGCCGTATCGACGCGTTACGGCCGTATTCAGCCGGAACACGGCTATTTATAAAATGCCCATATCATACAGGGTATTACGGCCGTTTTTAAGGAGATGCGAGGTATGTTTTTTGCGGCTCTATGATAGAAATTTTCATTGGAGAAAGAAGATCTATAGACTAAAAAAAGAATGAAGTAAGTACTGATTTCCTAAACTTACAGGAATACCAAGTATCCATAGTCAAATAAATACAAGCTACAAAAGATTTGAAGGGTCCGCGTCGGGATTAGATAATAGGTGTTTATATCTATTATCGACTATTATCTACTAACGCGGACGAATACTACGACAAAATCCATATAAATAATTTTAGTCTTAAATAATTTTAGTTTACACGTGCTCGAAAAAGCTTCATAAAATTTTAACTTTTTCATGTAGACTTCCTTATTGGTTTTGGATCCGTACGGACAGAACAAATCGATACCTTTAAAATCCCAATATCCTGAGGCAATATTAAGTCAATCATTTGTTGAAAGTTTCGAGTTTCTGACTGCTTATACTGATGAAATGCACAGAATACTCTCACAACTGATGAAAATGAACCCTAAAATCATTAAACGTGAAATGTTACGTAATTCAACTATTTTTAATTCGATAATGAACCGTGTATATTACGAGTTAAGGTACAAAATCCGCTAAATTTACAAATTTAGTCTTTGATCAAACAATTATGTCTTCAATATGTATTGGATCAATCAAAGTTGGAGCAAACATTGGGCATATGTGTGTACTGTGGTTATCTTCAACACAATTAACTTGGTGATTGGTGTACCACGTTGACTTATTATGTACGTTAGTAGAAGATTTTGAGGTCAGAACTTTGAAAGCAAAACAGTCACAAGATTTAAGATGTTCATTGCAATATCGTTATCAAGGTTTAAAAAGATATATGTATAAATAATTAAGTTATTGTCAACTGCATGTATCTCTTTTATTTTTATTTTCCATATTATATAATTTAGACAAATACACCACTGGAGCAGTGGCTTAGCGATTCGTTTCTGTACCACGGGTCGCGAGTTTAATCCCCACACGGGAAATATGTTTATTAGGCCTACAGTTCTTTTTACGGTCTTTTTACGTCTATAAATTCTGTAAATTATCCTTTAAACTTTCTCAAGAATTGTAACGTGCTTTCAATCACAGAAACACTTTAGTTATATTATTGTACTAGCTTATGTGTCTGTGTGTGTGTCTGTGGCATCATAGCTCCCGTGTGGATGAACAGATTTTGATTTTGTTTTGAAATTTGAAGAGTGAGTTATACCTATACTAATTAGTTGAAAAATTACTACAACAGTTTTGGCGTTCATAGGGAACATATACAAATTGTTTGTAAGTTTGGAACCAAATACCAATCGTCCACCGACACACATGTCAAATTATAAATATTAGTTGTACAGTTGATGCTAATTAGGTAGTAAACTCAATACAAATGCAGCGGGAATATGAACAACTTGATTAGGCGACCACATCGAATGTGCATTTAGTTGAGTGGATACTTAATTACGTTAAACATACCGCCATGATCTGTTGTGTTTGTAGCTTTGTAAATTTTGAGGTGAGTGTGAAAAGTCAATCATAAATTGTAGATGTTTTTGGCATCAATTTTGCTTGTGGTTTTTTCTTCTTCTTATAATATACTCCAAAAATTCTAGATATGCATACAGTACCTTTTTTGGATGATATACATCGTCATCATCAATATTTTTATCGCTCCACTCCTGGGTACGGGTCTTCTCTAATTTGAGAAGGATCAGTGCGTCACTACAGTCAGGCTAAAGTCTGTCACTAACCTAGTGCTGGTTGGCAGATTTACGATTTTTTCCTACACCGTTTTAGGATGTGATAAATATGCACGAGAGCTGAAGACAGAGGTATGTAAAAAGAGTGGGGTCTCCCCACTCTTTTTCCCTGCAGTGGGAAGATACAGACTACTAAAAAAAATTTAAAAAATATGCACGAAACGTTTGAAAACTTAGTGGCCTTGGGATTGCACTCGAGAACTCTGACATCACAGTATTTCACAGCTTTATATATAGCTATCCATGTCAAGCATTTATAATGAAAAACAGAAGACTGATAAGCCTGATAAGAAAAGAAGAAATAATTATTTCTAAATCTAGAAGGTTCAACTGAAGTTTAAAAGTGGATGAAATATTTCCCAAAAGCAAGTTTTTTTTTCAAACGAACAAGGCTTTGAATCCCAGCGTCAAAAAACCAATGACTCATGAGAAAATAGAAAATAAATTACAGCCCACCCACGCGCCTAAAATCGTATTCTAAATTGGGGACCAAACTGCTCGAAACTTTTGTGCCATTCATTCGAAAAGTTTTAAGGACATGATTAATAACAATTTTACATGGAACTTTATATTTCTTTACAAACTTGTCAAAACATACGGCTATTCGACATTGAGATATTAACAGATTAAAGATTCATTAGCTCACGTAAAAAAAAATTAACAACCAGTAATAACATGTGACTTTGTTTTTTGCTTCATTCATTAATATTTTATTTAATCTTCATTCATTTAATAGAATTAAGATATTGAAATTAAATTACTTTTTTATGGATTTTATCGTCGTATATTGATATATGATACTTGCGTTTTGGATGTTATAAAGCATCCAATCAAAAAATACAGCGATAAAATCAGTAAAAAGTAATTTTACTTTAACGCCTAATAATCGCGTAGGTGTAAGAAATTTCAAATAAGATTTTTATTTACTTATTAAGTTGTGATGAAAGTGACTCTACGACTGATGCAGCAGAAACCCTTATTCCGGTGATGTCATCGTACATAATAACCCAACGTTATTTGACAACGGTAACGAGTAAAACATTTTCCTTCTTTCTTTTCCCATGTTCTTATTGGATTTCCCCCTCATGTCTGTTAATGCATACAAAACCATTTTCGTATAAAATTACTAAGTCAGCACATATTGGAGGTATTTATTATTATATGTATGAACAGTATATTTTGCATAAATAAAAAAATAAATGCGTGTAATAATACATTTTGTTGAATTTATGTGATAATAAAAGCACGAATATTATGTTCACAACGACGTACCACAGTAAAGCGTGGCATGGTAAAGCTAGTAACTTATAGGTAACAGAACTACACAAGAGGCTCCAAAATAGCCATAAATGCGTATAGAAACTTGATATCCGCGTAAAATAGCCGACAACCCCTACGCGTCGCGATACATATGCCTTCATATCCGAACATATCCGCATTCTGCGTATATATCCGCATATGAGTGAAGCATACGTGCGTGTTTAAACCACAAATCATGCGCTATATCGCGGGCCCGAAATAAATGTGCGCCATTACGAACGCACGCGAATATCAGAGACGCGGGCTGACCTTTACACCGACGCGTAACCAGGATACTAAGTAACTACAAAAACATAACATGTCCAAGCCCCATCTATTTGACCTAAGACTTCTAGATTATATTATGATTGCTAATTCTCGTGATAATAATAATTCGGTATTAAATGACCAACGGCGACATTATTTTTTTATGTTATCAATTGATTTTCCTTGCCATACGGATTGCGATTCCATAGTTCACTAATCCTACAAGTAACAATCATTAGACACTCTCATATACATATTCTTTTTCTATTAGTAATTGTAATTTTTGTGAAAGAGAGAACATAGAGAAAGTTATCTATAGAAAATTTCACTTTCTGGCATAAAATTCACAAGGCAACATGCCTCGTAGTTACACAACGGTGTAACAGGTGGCTCTTAATAATACAACAAAAACGTAAATCTCACATTGACCGCTACCCACCTGCTAACATTAATCGTTAGGACGGTTTCCGTGACGTCACGGTGATGTGACGCGTGTAAGCTGGGTGACACGGAATTAAGCGAAAGAAATAAATTCTGTTGCCTATATTTCCGTTACGGCAATTTGATACAGGAGCCTAAATATTTATTTAATTGGAAAGCTTGTAAATGCCCAGAAGCAATAACAGTGTGCAGTAGTTTATTTTGTGTATGAGCTTTATTTATTTAAGTTGACTAGTGGACGTCCAGAGATTGAAATTCGCGACCATCATTCATTTAAATTACAAGTTCTTTTTACAAATGATTAAGAAATAATTGCATTACACATAGGGAGCAGCCTATATCTATCTAAATATATATAACTCAAAGGTGACTGACTGACTGACTGACATAGTGATCTATCAACGCACAGCCCAAACGACTGGACGGATCTGAAATTTGGCATGCAGGTAGATGTTATGATGTAGGCATCCGCTAAGAAAGGATTTTTAAAAATTCACCCCTTAACGGGAGTGCAAAGTATGAAACTTTTATTTTTTTAGTTAAATTGTACGCGGATGAAGTCGCGGGGATCAGCTAGTAAACTATAAGTGTGGGAATTTTCATTCTCCTCCGTCCGCGCAATTTTAGTAAAAGGGGTATAAAGTTAAGTAATTTAGAAACCAGAATGTTTTTTACTAAAACGCCATTAGTAAAACAATATAATGTACTTAGCTCGATGAGAAATGTGTAGGCTCGTATCATGTTACGTCACATGTGACGTCATGACATTCGTTCGCGTTTACCGACATTGTAATTAAAATGTTTGCGTGTAATTAAAGAGATACTGTTGTATATGCGAGTAAACTTGCGTCGAAATGGTTTTGGATTTAATTTAGAGTTTCGGTATTTATTTGGTTGGTAATATGTACGAGATAGGCTCAAATTTAGTTTTGTTGATTATGTTGGATGTCTCATGTCATTATCAAAGATAAATTCCATTGGAGCTATTCAATGACATTGAAGTTGCAGGACGATTGTGTAAAGGTGTCGGATGGGACCTATGTATAAAGTATGCTATTAAAGTGTTTTTTTTTTGGATTAGAAAGAGCGAGATGTCATTAATTTTTCTCAACCTTCTTGAAGCTTACCAGCCCTTTAAATTCCCAAATTAAAGACGGTGACTCGGGCCTAGAGCTTTTTTCAGCATAATGCCTTGGAAGTGTGACTCTAGATGTAATTGTTTTTACTTTAAATCTCGGGCTTGTAGCAATATACATTATTGTCAATTTAAATGGACTATTTGACTTAATAACTAGAGAGTCCAAAATGTGTCTAGGCCTCACAAGGGTATAAAATACCTATACTTATTAAAAAAATATTCAGTTTTTGAGTACTTGCAACCCAAAATGTTTTTTCTTAATAATTGTTTTGGAGAAGTCAATTTTTTATACCACACGTACGCAAACGTCATTTGGCATCCAATCAGTTAAAAGACATCATGTTTTTTCATCATAAAACAAAGTAGAAGCTCAAAGCAGAGCCATAAACATCTTTTGAACACTCCTTACAAGTCCAAGTTGGCATTGAGATAAAAGTTTGCTCTATCGTCCCGATTGTTTGTGTGCCAAATCTCAGACAGTACGATTAACTTTAGAAGCGGAATACAACAAACAAACCGACTTTCTGATTGAAGGAAAACAAGACTTCATCTCTGTAAATGTTGGGAAACACTTTGTTTTTATTTATAAAGGTCTGTGACAGATCTAAGCATGGACTAATAAAGTTAGTAATTGTTTTCTTAGGGAGCCTTCTAAGTGTATTTGTATTAAATGGATATATTTATTATGAACAGATATTTTAAATACACTTTTACAACATATCATTTTAATTTATAGTAACAGAAATGAATAATCCACGATCAATACATATTATATTTCAATCTATTTTACTACAAAAAAAATCTAGTGTAAGTACCTACCGTAGATGTATTAAGATTTGAGATACAAGATTCTCACACGCATGTATAAAATTACTTAGCCGCAAACGCAATGCGCCAAACAAGTCGTTATTACAAATGTATAATCCTATTATCCAAAACATATACTACCACATCATTGATACATTAACAATCTATTATATTATATTATTGATGAAATAATATCCCGCAGGCACGTGTCTCAATATGTAGGTACCTTATAGGCTAACTAGCTAAAACGTTTGTGGCAATTACCAACGTTGTGTTAATTGCTACGTTCGCTTCCCGCCGCAAATCCGCATAAACGCATTTGAGAAATAGGATTCTCATAACGCGATAAGTATACGCTACTTGATATAGCGTATAGCGCATATATCGTTACTAGTGAAAAGGCTACGTTTACGCGGCGGGAATCCGATGAGAAACGGGGCGATAATGACGTTCCGTTTAACGCGGCGGTAATGAAGGCTGTCTTGCTGTTGTAAAAATCCCAGGTTTGAACTTCGGTAGAGGCAAATGTTTGTGTGATGAGTATATGAATATTTGTACCTGAATCTAATACATATCCTTATGTATTTCTATGTATAAACTTACAAATAATATAATGACGCGAATAATTTACCATTTTAGTATTAAACTGTTTACCATGTAAAGGATCATGAAATGATGTAAAGGATCCGAAACGTCAGGATCAAAATCATGTGTATTTATAATTAACTTTATGATATAAATATGCTTATTTTCCTTTAATTATAAACAATGGCTGTAGGTATTATGTAAACAAATAAGTTAGTAATAAATAACGAGTTCATGTAACGCAAGAAAGTTGGAAGATTTTAATCGAAATAGTTTTAGTACAAAGTTCTCTGAACTTTGTGGAAATTGCTATTGAGACCTCGACGACATTCTAGATTTATATTAAAAAACGGTCCTTTCGTAGTCTGTTTGAAAGCAACTACATCTAGTTACAATTCAGATATTCAAGGCTCTCATATAAGATATAATTAGGGTTGCCTAAATACCATCACGCCTGTCGTCCCCGAAGGTTTAGGCAGAGGTGTACTAATGTACACCCATATTTCGCTTGTATGTTTTTTAGGTCCCATGTAATAGGGTCGTCCCCTATTGCCATCAACCGGGCATGAATCTAAACCCCGAGCTGCTACTGACAATTTCATACCCCGAATTATAAGGCGGATGTTAGTGGAAATGCCGGGAGGGGGCGCCCTAGAAGGACATACACCGACCTAATTGGTGAACTCCTTCAAAAAGGTCAGGTACGCAGTACTCATAACCGGCGCGCGTGCATGACGAGATGTATGAATGTGGACGAGGCAAAAGTGGTATGCAGGGACCGTAGCCCGTGGCATTCTGTAGTTTCTGCCTACCCCCATGTGAAACGGGCGTGAGTGTATGTATGTATGTAAAAATAAAGTATTTTTATTATTTATATTTTATAGCTCGACCTGGGGATCGAGCCCAGGACCTTTTGCTCAGCAGTCACACGGCCACAAGAACAACGAGATAGTTCAAATAAAACTCAACAAATAATTTATAGGTAATGTTTTTGTGCAAGGCAGTACCTATTACATGAGCGGTAGTCAGTTATGAGGGGCTTATGGCTTAGTATATTAAACTGTACCTACCGAGGTCAATTTATGGATGGATTACTTCTCTTGGCACGTTGACTGATATTCAGTAGCATTTGGATAAACTAGACCCCAACATAGATGGGCAAAGGCTAGGAAAAAAACGAGTAATCAGTCAAGTTTACTTTAATTCTACGGTTGCTTCTAAATTACTTCAACTTTTTGGGAATAAAAACTTTGAAGAGATTTCACTAGTAAAGATTAATTATTCTTGTGAACATGTTTCTTTTTCAAATAACATACAAATAAATGATTTCTGATTTCTTCGTTCAAAATGAGGGATATTCAAAAGTTTTTCAACTAGACTTTAGTTTTATTCATTGATCTAAAAAGTAGCCAAATAATAGGTATATATGATAAAAATGAGTATGCAGCCTTTTTTATTGTAACGTTAAATTAGGGGAACTGGCCATTTAGCGGTTTGGACAATAAAAAGATGAAATAAAATGAAAAACAAATGACGATTGTAGAGCAAAAATGGCGCGACGCGGCCGTCTTAAAAACTATTTTGTGATTTTTGGGATTTTTGAAGAGAATTATTATCGCGTTATTTTATTATTCACCATTGAATCGAGATAAAAATAAAAAGAATTACCTTTTAAATTTTAAGCTGTCAATATGCGTAAATACTGCATACGGAACTGTGCGGTCGCCACGTCCCGTGTGTGTGAATAGTTGATGACAGATCCACACAGCAGATCAGACGTGAATATTTGATAAGGAGTGTATTGCAATGGTAGTGATTAAGTTAATTAAAAGAAAAAGATATCATGTCATATCATCTTTTTTATGTTGATACGGGGGCGAACGAGCAAGAGGCTTGCCTGATAGTAAGTGATCACCGCCGTCCATGGACATTTGGAACTCCAGAGGCTTGCAAATGTCTTGCTTTGGCAAGGCATTTAACCTAGGTTTCTTAAAATAGGGAGTTACTAAGCTGACAGCAAACGAAATCCCCATACTGTCATAATAGTCACTCTCTAACGAGCTCTGGTAACCTTATTTACTCGCAGAAAGACAATTATTGCTGATTTACTGCGGTATTCATCACACATACATACATCATACTCTATCTATTACCCTACCACTCGCTATCGGCAGTGAATTCATTAGTCAATACTGTCAATAGTCAATATATTTATTTTATCTATTCTCACACTTTGAAACCAATATCATCGTGTACTTTACGGTTGCAGAGGAACTTCATACGACGCACAATCATGCTGTGGAATGAACTAGTTACAGGCCAGAGTTCTCCAAAAGGCTACAACATGGGTGAAGAACTAGCCACAGCCTCAGACGTCATGAAATACTGTTTTAGAGCAGAATTCATATATAAAATAGCTTAGATTTAGGTATGGAAGTGTTTTGCAAAAACAGGCACTGTTTACACACAGTACAATACTACCAAAATGAAACTTAGTCTCCTGTATAGTGGCGCGCTTTTAGTTTTGAATGATCTAGATTATTAATTGCGGACATTTTGTCCTTAGTTCTTATTAAATATCGTTGATTTGAGTTTCAATGCTTTCTACGGTCGGGCTTCAGATTGGTGACTGTTCTTTGCCTCGTAGAGTACAATAAAGTCAGTCACCCTTTGTTGCTATTTTAATACAATTAGTTACTATTAAAGTATCATTACATAAATTTGTCTAACTTTAAATCTGATACAGGATTATCTTGACTTTGGAATATCCTCCAGAAATGGAAATATGAAAGGAATTTAATTTTTAACATTGTCCTTCTGTGTAGTTATTGTAGCAGAGCTAGCTGCTATGTATTTAGTGAAGGTATATAACCTCTACAGTAAAAAGTTTGAATTGGGTAACTCTGGTAAGAAGATTTTTTACTAATTTTATTTCATTGTTGCCCCACAGTTGAATATTGTCTTCAATCATGGGTGCGTTTACACAAGCATTGACATTAACAAACACCTTTTTATAATTCTCTGGAGCTGCTAAAAGAAATCACTTTTGTACCTTCAATTTGGAATTTCATCTTTCACCCTATTTCACAGCTAATCAATACTTAGGCTCTACTTTTATTATAAGGGAAAGATTAAAAACAAAAGATCTTATCAAGGCGTTCTTAAAGTCTAATGGCGTTTTGAATAGGGAGCTCGCAGCTGCCGATAATGTGTTAGCAATTAATCATTCCCGCTTGATGGATGACGGCGTAAACAACGTTTCACCAGATTTTTAATAAGCACTTAATGTGGAGATCGGAATTAAGACTTTAGTTCCCTATTTTCTAACTTCTGTTTATGCTAGTCATCTGCATGAAAAATTATGTTAATATTCTATTTTTAAAAGAAAAGTTCAACGGCCTATGTTACATCGAAAATAAACGAGCGCTTTTTCAAATTAAAAAGAATACTTCAGACTTTAATATTACATTATAAAGGAGAGCATAGAAAAGAGTTTCTCTTTCAAAGTTAGTTCAATTAATCGAGGCAATAGACAGAAAAAAAGAACCAGTTGGGAAATAAAAAAAGAAATGACTTGTTCGAAGCAACAATGCATCAAACAAATCATGTTCTATTATCAAAATACAATAAGTAAACAAAAAAACTGAAAATATAACGGAATAATAATTATTATATAATATCAAAAATAAAAATGCTGTTTTGAAATATTTTATACATTAAACATAACAGAGCGTAACCTCTTTTCTAAATATATCCCCCAAATATTATACCGACCTTTGACCTCCACTCATGCCCAAAAATGTGAAAAAGTATAATACAACCTTAACAAATATTTCAAAGCTGAAACTTTCTTACGTTCGTTCTCGGTCAATAGGCTCCAAATTCGAGTCCCGGCCCTTGTCCAAACAAGCCTCTCGTTCATACTTTACATGGGCTTTTAAAACCGTTACAGAGAAAAAAAAAACGCTTTCACCGGATTGAAATTTCAAGGAGCCTTTGTGGCTATAAAACGGGCGGGAAACTGACAGGTGACAAGACTTGACGTACGTAGAAGCGAGCACTGGAGATTAATGTAAAGGTTATGGAGGCTTCTTAGAGAAAGCCTGAGGTGTGTATAAACTGGGTTAAAAGCACTTTAAAGGATATATTTACATTTGATTTAGTATTTAGCGTAACGAAGAGGGAATCTCACTCTATTGAATACTAGCGACCCCCGTCGGCTTTACACGAGTAAATAGATGGAAAGATACAAATCGTATTTTAAATGAATAGATATCCACTTTATTTGGAAATTTTAAAATGTTTTCGTGTTTTGATGATTTTGATTGACTCATTGAAACAATAAAACGGCAATAAAGGATACTTTGTGGTCAATCATGAGAGCTATAAATATATAAGTAGTACAATATTTCATTAATATTTTTTTTTTTGCATAATTTATTGTATTTTTTTAAATAATAAAATGTAACTTTCTATAGCTTTTAAATATTTTTTTAAATCAGTTAAGCAGTTTTGGAGTTGATCAAGACCAACCAAAATAACATAAATGACAATGATAAAAATAAGATTCTTTTCTCTTTAAAATATTAGTTTGGACTAGCGTAGATTTAAATTTAATATTTGTTTAGACAATAGTCGGAATTAAATTATATCAATATACCGCAATAAAATCTGTTTAATAGTGGATTTATTTTCTTTATCGCTTCTTTCATAGCCTGAATCAATATATCCTATTTGAAATTTGGAGTTAAGTTTGTAATTCTTTGCGTGTCTGGATCACGTTATTATTTATTGTAGTAGGTTCACAGTTATTTTGCTAACTTTTGTGTTAAATTTATAATATCTCGTCGTCTTTCAGGATAATGTTTTTTTTATTACAATAATAATAATCTAAATATTAGTTATACATTATTTTGAATTCTAGCGCGTTAACGGAACTGCCGTGTAGTAGTTTAGGTTATTTCAACATATAACTTAAAACTCCACTTAATTTTAAGTAGACCTGAAATATAGTGATGGCTCTTTCACTCGCCTACAAAGTGAAAGACTACAATAGTTGGTCAGACAGAACAAATTATTTTATTCAAATATAATCTCGCTAGAATTCAAAAGATACAAGTATTTAATTCATTCTAATAAATTGAATACGATAAAAAACAAAATACGATTAGAATTATTCAGACTTTTTATTAAAATATTGTATCTACTCAATAAATATATAGGATAATAGATTATATTAGTAATGTTTGTTACATTCCTACATACTCTTTTGTTGCTTAAGCACTCGGCTCAAGTACGGGACTTAAGCTCTGATTTTACGATGTTACATCTAAGTATACTTAAGTCGCTGAAGCAAGAAAAGAAGATAATAGACTAAAGCATTGTTGGAAAAAACGTAAACATCTACGACTTAGTGCTAGTAATCAGGCCATAGAACGAATACAAGAAAACAAATTTAATGGGAGACTTGTACCTATATTAAAATGAGCTTTGAAAAGAATCCTTCGGAATTTAGTAACGTTTGGTTCCTATAAATTTATTTTGTATTCCATAGGAATAGAATAAAATTAGAGTAGAAAGTCAGCAACGAAAGCCAATAAACATGAACGAAGTTCTAAAAATAATAATTAGGTAGGTAAATGTTATAAGTATCAAATGCCACCAATAAGCTCCAGACGTATAATTGTGGTTACAATCATAAGATTTCCTTATAGCAAGCTTTTAGGGACAAGTCTCCTATCGAAATGAGTGGGGTTTGCTAAAGTCTGGCTGGCTGGCTTAGTGCGGTTTCGCAGATTTCACATGTTATCGTGAAAATCTATTAAGCATATTGACTCATAATGACTTCCTTCACCAAATCAATGGGCCCTTGGATTTCGAACTCAGAACATAAGACCAGGTACGTCGTGGCCTTATTACTAGGATTATGTTATATATTATATAAATATATTTCACTTAATGAATACAAAACTACTTTTACGATGTTAGATCTAGCTGATAAGACATCCCTTCATGCAGGAAAATGTATTGATAGAACTTGATCATCATCGTCTTTGGGAAACACGTACTTAAGTGCTGATGTACTGATAGGCGATATAGATAAACTTGGCCGACACACCGCGTGTTTTATTACCAGCAATAAAATTGACGTCCCTTCGGCGAGTGACAGATCTTTTACTATCTAAAATCTTTTATGGTTGTTCGACATGGATGTGATTCTTTGTAATGACTTCAAATTTTCCGAAATGTCTTTTTGGAAGTTTGGTAGGTTATTTTATCAGTGCGAATTGGCGAAAAGATTTGACTAATTTGATCTGTTTAAAAGTTAAGGTATTTACACAGTTAGTATGTTGTGCAGATATTCAATCAAATGAAGAAGAATAACGCATTGTCGAAACAAAAGTATGTTTTATCTCCACAGACTGCTGCAAAAGAACCGAAACGTCAGGTTTAGTAATGTCTATACCGCGATAACAACTATAAAAACATATTTTATTTCAATATCTAGTATTCGAGTAATTGTAATAAGTGTTGTGGAACAATTATGTAAATCCAAAATTAGGTGGAGTTTGGGGCCGTTAAATTCTCGTATAAGGCATGACAATTGGTATATTATTTCCGAGCACTTTTTTGTGATCATTTGTTGATCATTAAACATCAACCAACCGTATTACTTATGTTGTTGGCTCAATCATATTAAACATATTTCCTTTGATCTTGTTATGATTTCCTATATTGCCTAATGGCCATGGAAACCAACAAGCCATTACGTATCCTCTACACAAAATATCAAAAATACCCCCATAGACATTCGCGTCTTATTTGCTGTACATACAATATCATTCTTAACGCATCAACTGTGCCCTACTTTTTTGTGCATATTTACATACGAAACGAGCTGAAATATACTTTATATTGTAACTTTAAGGTTGATTTTAGGTATTGGTAGTATCCCCAACACACATCGTGGCGTGTTGGTGATAAATGAAACATTTCTAGTGAAAGACAAATTTTGTTTCGTGTCTTCGCATCGTTAGCCAAGATTTGGGCCTGAACGTTTTTCGGTGGCTTCACTTTTGGACCTTCGAGATGGAAAGTTGAGGGCTTCTGTCAATAATACTGGTATTGTCAGATACGTATATATATATTGACATAAGGATTGCACGCTTTGGAAAGTAATGGGAGAGAGACTATTGACTTTTGTTGGGAAAATGAAAGAGAAAATAAATTGTGGAATTTTCCTATCCTCCGTGGTGTTTTGTGTTTTTGTCGTCTCGTCAACTTTATATTCATGTGTAGGTTAGAGTACTTATGTTTTGGTTAAAAAGTTTTATTATTCTTTAATAATGTATAATATATAATTCTGTAAATAATTTTGAAAGCCAATATATCGCAGTGACTACTTCTGAGAAGAGACGAAATTGAAAAATAGGCCCGATAGAAAACGATAAGCTTATGTTATCAAATCTAATAATAAATGTACATAATATTCCTTTCAAATAGTTTTTTTATGTATGAACCGGTCTCAGAAAATATTAAAAAATTACTGCCATTGCCGCCACGTATCTAGAGGCATTAACGTTAACAATAGCCCGTCGAATGTCCCACATTATTGATAGTGACACACAACGACCCTCGGTATATTTTTCATCGGAAAATTCGAGAGAAATTACAATACTCTCTTGAAAAGAACGGGACTGTAGTGAGGTGACAGTTTTGATAATCGAATAATAATAAAAATCGAATAGTTTTTACCATAAAGTATTCAAAATAAGACCGTTATTCATAGTTTGAAGTTTAAAATTGCCATCTATATTACGAAGTTTGACATAGAAATAAAACTTTCGTCTTTATTATGTTGAGCCAAAGTTGTAAAAGTTTATCAAGTCATTAGTATTTGTTTCAAATATTTCAGTAATAATAACTTTAGATTACATAATGTTTACATAATACCTATCCGTGCCGCACTCAGTAAAATAGATTTTTGAGGCTGAAAAGGCGATCCGTGGTATATGAGAAGTGACGAAGACGAACGTGAAGAAGACCTTAATGAATCGTCATTCAGCAGAGAAAATATGTAGAATATGTATATTGAATATAGAATGTCTAAACTCAACAATAATAGAAGTTAAATAAATAAAGATTTGTCATTATTTACTTGTATTGTAATACGATTCTGAATGTATGTTTAAATAAAAGAAGCAAATTCATTACAACAAGAAATTAAAAACATACATGCAGAATGTTTTTATTTACAACTTACTTTGTCATGCCCAGAACTAGCTGCAGGGCTCAAAAATAAATAAAACCGACAAGTATCCATAACAATCAACGTTTAACTCCAGAAGTGCTACTTTATAGATATTGAATTTGTATGACTGCCAAAAAAACGTCGTATAAAAAAATCCCGGGCTCCCAACACTATCACCGCACTAACAGATTTATTGAGTTGTCCCGCGTTGCTACTTGTTACCTCTGGAGTAGGGATTTTCCACTCTAGCGATTATAGTGAGAAAAACCTCTATGAAATTATTGTAACATGAGGGGTCGAGATTTTCAGGTGCGGCCACATCTCGTCTTTTATGGAACTTTATGTAATGTATTGAAAATATTTGAGGCTACTTTTGGGAGTTTATATATGAAGGTCAACCTGACGTAAATCTGGTAATGGTATTGTGTTTTGTGGTTATGCTAAAGGGGCTATTTTATTAATACTAGAAGTTTTTATACTACTTTTTAAAAGGTAAGTACCTAGGTCTTTAACTGCCTTAGGCACGTAAGGTGTATGAAAATCTATTTATGTTTTAAGAAAATCAAAGATTACTTACTTCCATACACATTTTTAAGCTGTACGTTCCCTCGAGTTATATTAAACGCTTCTCATTTTACCTGCGGAGAAAGAAAATGAAAAGATATTGATCTATAGGTACATTTCACAAAATTGATTTGTATTTAATACATTTATTAGCTTAGCTTATTACTAAATATTAAATCCAATATTCAATAAATGAGTTATCATCTGTCTGAATGAGCTTATAACTAGGTGGCCACCTACTTATATTTAGTTTTGATTTATAATATAATATGTATCATTCATCATCTTTGACGACCCAATTAGTCCAACGGTAGTGAACGCTGCCTGCTGTGCTATGGGTCCCGGGTTCGAATCCCGGTAGGGACAAATGTTTGTGTGATGAGCATCAACATTTGTTTCCGAGTCATGGATGTATCTATGTATAATATGTATGTATTTACAAAAAAAAGTATATATTATGTAGTATATCAACCAACTAGTATTCGTAACACAAGCCTCGTTGCTTACCACGGAACTAGATGGCGCTGTGTCATAATGTCCAGAAAAATATTATTTATTTATATCAAACGACATGTAAGACTTGTAAAGTAGAATTAGTTTCGATAACTTGCCGCACGAACACGTGCTGGTTAGAAAGGAGTTTTTTCACCATTTATAACGACGTTTAAAGTTTTAAATGTTTTATAGCACACACTTTTATTTTGCGTTCGCATAACTTTGCCACGACAGTTTAAAAGCTTGAGCGATAGCGTAGACTTATATATGCTTAGAGAAGACCATGCTTTTTAAAGATACGTAATATTAGGTTATTACACTTCTAGTTTTTGGTCACACTTTTAATGTGTGGTCGTTGATTTCGTTGTCGTAAGTGTAAATGGTTCTGAGGTCCTCGATTTCTTGGTCGCTGATTTATTTATAAAAAATCTAAATAAACCTAAATATTTTCCAGCGAACTTTGAATGTCACCTCTGCCTAACCTGTAAAAGTATGCATGTAAGTAAAACGTGCTGGTATATATCTTATTTTTAAGGAAGACGTTGCGATATTTATTTGAATTTTAGAACATATTTTTATCTTAGCTTATTGTGCGTGTGTGTGAAAAATTGTATGATATTTTTTTTGTACCACTAGAATGGCAGATGTCATTACAGCCCGCCTGATGGTAATCGGTTACTGTAGCCTTGAGATGTTTGTAACATCAGAGATGTCTCTCGCGCATTGTAGACCCTATGATTAGACAATGGTAGAAAAAGTTTCTATTTTGATTTTACCTATCTGTAATTAATGATCTAGCAAAAATCGCTAAAGTAATCCTTGGTGCGCAGGGTGCGGGCCAGCTCCAATGTTGTCCTGGTGTTAATCGCAAGGGCGGTTGGACTGCCCTTATATAGGAATGTGCTGCAGTAGGCATGTAGCCACGGCATGCTGACTTCATTATTTATTTATTCAAAATTTGCATAACATTTTTATTATTATTTGTTATTATATTTATTTCTTTTCGTTTATAATTATGTACCTAATGTAAAAAATTGTCAAATTGTGATGTGTGAATTGACAAATATGGGAATATCTTCCTGAATTAAATGGATTTTATTTTATTTTATTTATAACAAAGGAATGGTAAAATGTATGTAGTTATGTCATGAAAAATGATTACCGAATCAGTGATCGTGTTACGACCGAAAGGCAATTAATATTACATTATAATATATGAAATTGTCGTTGCGCGAATAAATTAATGACTGATTTTACATCCAGAGAAAAGTTTGCCAGGCGTAATACTCGACACGAATGGTAAAAAGGCAATTTCACGGCAAAATTTATCAATAACACTCCGGTTATTCGTAACTATGGAGCAACTTTATAGTAGGAGAGCTAGTAGACATTTTTGGGTAGGTATTTGAGGTATTCGGAAAATTTGACCGATACCTCTTCCATAATATCCTAATACAGTAATGCAGACCAGGCTGGAGGGTAGTGGTCATTTAACAACCCCTAAATTATAAAACATGTAAAAAAATATTGTCAAAAATATCTTTGAGGCATCTTGTAATAAAAAAAAATAACTAAAATAAACAAGCCAGGCTATGTAAGTTTTGAATTTTCATAGTACACTGAATTATATTTTATAATCGTAGCAATTTCGGAAAGGTTATATTCGCCCTATAAAATTTTAAACGATCGGTTGTTTTCATGACACCTTCGGCGTCGTAGGTTACATGCCCGTATTATTTTTTGGTTGCGAAAATTTCTCATACATCGACCTACTGCCCGGAGGAGCACAAGCCGGAACTCTATTTGTCAGACTTCAGTCAAGTCTAGTCGCTGGACTCCGATTAGGGTCCTTATTTGCTTTGCATTCTCTAATTATAAAATTGAGTGGCGGACTCCCCTGGTCAGTCGCCCACAGACTATTGCGGCCGGAATTGAATATTGTTACTGGTGCTACTAGAAAAATAAAGCTATTCAAAGCTTGCATTTTAAAGCGAAGTGGCAATTTTAGCGAAGTAAAATTTGCAATTTTATGCAGGATACACAATAGTCAGTTCTATATTTTCCTAGCCGTACCCAGTTGTACCAACTAATAAATCGTGTTAAGTTCCTTCACACACTGTGAGTGGACCCACTTTGGTTCAGTTACCCATCGGGGCCCAGTTATGAAGAACTAAAGTTCGAGGCCCAGAATAACATTTCGGAAGCATTGATAGCGTAATCTTGTTTTAATTGTTAGTTAGTTATCGAAGGGGTTTCATACCCTTGTGTACAACATTGTTCCGCAGTTTTGGGTAAGTGGGTTGTTTAGTTCTGCTACTTGCTTGTAGACATAGAAACTCCTGTTTGTGAATTTGTTAAATTGTTGGGCCGATACGTTTTACAATGTTTCCAAATTGGAACTATTGGTTTATTCAACGACCAAATTAGTCCAGCGGTAGTTAACACAGCTTTGGACTTGGAAAAATGTTTGTGTGATGAGCATAAATATTTGTATAATATGTATGTTTTTACAACAACAAAAAACTATATATGTAGTATAACAACCGACTAGTATCCGTAACACAAGCCTCGTTGCTTAGCTCGGAACTAGATGGCGCTATGTCATAGTGTCCAGGAATATTTATTATTATTATTCACCAAGGGTCTTATTTATCGAATACAGTTGGCACTGTTATAATAAAAAGAAAAAAAAAATGCGTTCAATCTAAAATTGAAACATCGTAATCATATTATTAGAAATAAGATTCCTGAATGAACAATTGGGCATGTTCTACTATACGTCATATTTTCACAGAAATCATCTGCTGTAATGTCAAATCCTGTTTCAATTCAGTAATACATAGGATAACGGATATATTGGTTTACACTGTAGTGGAATGGTTTATCCATAAATCCTGTTTATCAATGTCCCGATCAAATGAGCATGGACGTCATTAACCGGACGTTATAACGTTTGATTGATTTCACAGACGATTGATTCGGTTATGTGGGAATCAATTACAGAATGGTAATGGAACAGATAGTGGCCCACCGTTTGCAGCATTATACCACTATCATTGATGAATTGAGCAAATGTATGGTGGTTAAGTAACAGCTCGCTGCGCGGATCTATTGATCCGCAAGGACGCTAACTTACTGCAGTCATCGGCTATCATTAATTAGGCAAAGAGTTCACTTTGTGTGAATGCATTTAGAAGCAGAGTAAACTATTAGTAGCGGTCGTTACACAAACAGCTGTGACAGAATTTACTGGTAGTTGGAAGCTTGGGAGCCAGACAGACACTCTCACTTTACGGAATTTTCCCTGTTATTGGGTCCTAGAGATAAGAATTCAAGGTATTGGTTACTTTGAGTTAAAACTTTTTGGATTGATTGATTTCTTTAGTTTGAGTGGTGAAATTTTATAATTATAGTAGCTTTTGCCCGCGACTCCGTCAGCCTAGAATTAGTTATTAGACCCAATATGTTTTAATCAATCTGCTTATTTATGTATACCCTCTTTAAAGACATTATCGATTCCGCATATGAAATTCCACCTTTCCACTTTTTCGCCCTTTTAAGGATTATTTCTGTGACTAAAACTACCCTATGTTCTTCCTCGGGGCTCAAACTACCTCCGTACCAAATTTAATCTAAAATATCGGTTCCACCGTTTTACAAAAATACACTCTTTTATGATTTACAGTTACTAATTGATTAAACTAAAACTATACTAATAATAAACCATCGTTCGGCAGTAACCCTCTAGGCTCCCATAGCACCTGCCTATTTGCACGGTGTTCTCTTCTAAAACCAGGAGCATTACACCTTTCTCTCTCCATGATAGTCTGATAATAAACCTCTACTTCAGGAATGCTCTCGGGAAATTCACCACAATCTGATATCGATGGCTCGTACATCTATTTACTTTACCTAGAAGTGGAACTTTATCTCTTGATGTTGCGAATTCTTTTAGCCAGAATTCGAATTAAAACTATATTTTAAAAGGCTCCAAAAAGAAACAACGTTACCTCTCTTAGAATTATAAGTCTACTTGAAATAAATGTCATGTGACAATGTTTCATGAAACTCATGGAGCTTAAAGGGTCCATAATGATACCTACTTAATTTTAAATTTATCCCCTTATCTTACATACGTTGTGGAATTACAAATAAAGAATATGAATTCATGCATCATTACATTCATATGTAATGACTGAAAAAGACTGAACATCAGTAAGTATCTTATTTAATTTTACTGCACGCAATTATGGCTTACCTTCTTAAAAGCATCTACTATAGAAAAGCAGACAATGAAAATTTGGAAAATTTACTTATACTGTAGAATTTGAAAATTTTCTGCTTGAATTTGAGCACCTAAGCGATTTGGATTAATAACTTTGTGATAGTATTTTGTTAGCATCTCAAGTGGTAACAAATGGCAACAATCTTTATCTAATTCTTTAGTCACTATTTAAGATTATGTTTACATATGAACTAACTAAAGTGAGTTTCGCAAGATATTATGTCAATGCAATATACATATACAATACGTTATTTTATTAATAATGTGCGTCACATACGAATGCCACGGGACATTGACGACGGAACCATTATGGCGATGCTATTATCGTAAATCGAAATTACCATTATAAGTTGGTACAAGACATAAAAGTTAAGTGGGAAGGCGTCGTAAAATGTAGCGCAAAAGTGGGGATAAATACTGATATAATAACTCGCTGAAAGAGAAAGGAGTTTGATGATGAAAAAAATATGTAGCTCATAATTTTGTAACTACTTGCTAAGGGTGCAATGCCCTTATCAAATTTTATCTGTACATTTTTTTTTAATTAACTCATACTGGATAAATTTGTCCTGCATCCCGTGATCAATTATGCAGAAATCGATAGCTCAGACACTATGATTATTTGCATAAACTGAGTGAAAATGAATATGTATATGGTACATTGAAATAAAAACGCTTTTATGGATTCTGTATTAAAACCTATTCATACAAATATAAAGAAAATAATAACGCCAATACTATCTGTCCCTTTCGCGTGTTATTAAATTTGTCACATGTTGGATAAGAAGAGGCCTTTGAAATAGCACCATTAAGTATAAAAGCAAAGTAAGGACTATTAGTCGTAGTAGTAGTATACTATTAGTGGTAAGGACTAACGGAATATGGTAGTTCATAAACTATTAACTATTCTCCTATTTTGCAAAGAGCCTCGCTGTTTCTTGTAACTTGGAGTGACCCAGCTCATATTGTTGCTATTAGGATCAAGAATTATTGATAGGGTACCGTCATAGCGTGTATATTTGTGTTGTTTGGTCAAAAGCTATACAGTACATTAATGTAACTATTGTAGTTGAGCTGAACTAGACGCGTGTAATGGTGATTGACGGATATCATCGCAAGGGACCTGACCTGGAATCATTATTTTTATCAAACATATTGTTCCATTCAAGCCGCTGAAGAAGATTAGTCAGATTTTACCATCAGTTAAGTGTCGCATACATCTCTACATGATGCAAGAGTATACAAACTCGATTGTGATCGGATATCATAATAAATATTTAACTTTCTTTCTTTCTTTCTTTTCTTCTACCTTTTATAGGCCAAATGAATTTAAACTAATAATTTATAAAATAAGCTGTTAGAGACTAACATATAGTTATTCCAATTATAGTATTTGCACTTTCGCTTTTTTAATGTGCAAGAAGAATAATGCAGCTTCATATTGAATTCCTACTGCATATTTAACGGGATGTATGTTTTTTGGAGATTAGCGCAGTTTAATGACTAAAAGTTTTGAAATACTCCTAATGATGACAGTACTGACCATCTGTCAGAAGAAGAAATTCATAAACTAACAAAAAGGATAAATGAGGCAGATACGATGAATGCATCGCGCATCGATCGAAACGAAAACAACTGTGTCTTAATATTGAGTAATGCGGACTGTCATCACATTTCTCTGAAGATTATTGTCAGATACCCCTTCAATCGAAACGGAACAGGTGCGGATAAAATAAAAACTTACCTCAAATTATCTCTTTAATGGCTTTAAGTTCAAAAATTCCTTTTCACAAAATATGTGTGCCGTGAGGATGATCAGTAAATTTTATCAAAAAAAAATCAGATACACATTTGAGTAATCTCCAAGTAATTTTGATTTCAGTTTTATTGAATTTGTAATGTCAAAGAACCCGAGTTTATTTCAGGGTCGTTGGTCGGACTGTCTTGCGTAGACATAATACTATACAGTATACCGATGTTTGTTTGAGACAAACAGTCTGCAACATTTTGTGCACGTGATTTAAGTGTTTGCGATGCTTGGAGAAGAAAATGGAAAACTTAAATCGTTTTATATGACACTCCATTTTCTTGTGGAGCTTTAGGTATTTTAAATTTGGTAGGTAGGTATTTAAATTTACATATCTATATAATATGTAAATTTAAGTTAACGACTCATTCTTAAAAGAAATATGATATTAGAGGCTAGTTCTAGTCGTACCATTCTTAGTTTAAATTTAAACATAACCAATTTCTTAACAATAAAAAAAATATATTATTTGTATAAAATTCAAAAAGTTGTTCAGTAGATATTCAGGCAATATTATATTTTGTTACGGATTTTTGTGTTTTATTTGATTACTGATTAGAGCAAACTTTAGATGACTTTAGAGTGTATGATAAAATACCTATACATTACTATGAAAACTAGTATCCCTCATTCCATCACATATAAAGACTATTTTTTATTGAATTATATATCGAAATGAATTACCAAAAAGATTAATAGTACTTTATTGGAATACAGCATACTATTTTTAAAATTGGAAAACTGTTCTCAGAAAAAAAAATTGAAAACACATTGACACTATAATAATACATGTCATAATTTATTAACGTACATTTCTCGCGGCCCATTGTTCATATCGGCTAACTGGGCACGGTATCAGGCGGACAATCGCGAACAAATAGCGCAATTTGTCTTGTTTTTTGCGCTGAATTGTCTGTGATACATTGCTGCGAAGGTCGGGTGGCATGTAGTCTAGAATAAATAATAGGTTATCGATACTTAATACGAGTTGAGTAATAACTTGAGTTGTTTGTGGTTAGTCACAGACTGGCAGAGTCTGGGTTATAAAAAAGTTATGCGGCAATTTGACGACAATGACGTTGACGACCCGATTAGCCCAGCCGTAGTTAACGCTGCTTTATGTGCTACGGGTCCCGGGTTCTTATCCTGGTAGGGGCAAATGTTTGTGTGATGAGCATCAACATTTGTTTTTGAGTCATGGATGTATCTATGTTATATAGTACATATGTATTTACAAAAAAAAGTATACATATATGTAGTATATCAACCTTCTAGTATCCGTAACATAATCCTCGTCGCTTACCATGGAATAAAAATGGCACTGTGTAATAATGTCCAGGAATATTGACACATTAATTTTTAGTAGGTACTATTAAGTGTGTATATACCGAATCTCTGCACAATAAAGAAGGTATTCTTTTTGGGATGATTTAATGATCATAATGATGTGCATGAAGTGCCAATAGAGTTGCGTGGAGAGTACGCGTGGTTTGAGTTGATAAAAAACTGACATGACCTTCCGTATATTCCAGATAGATAACAAATATAGGCATTTACGCACAAAGCATTTTATATACGATGTAAAATGTTACCTTTAACTTCCCATATTCATCTACTTCCATATTTACCAGTCTTGTACAGAAGATCCACGAGTAACCCAAAACATAGTATACCTTAATACTGTTTGTAAAATATTTTTTTCAAACAAATTTTCCGTCTCAAAAGCCGTGTGTCCCGCACGGGGGTGTTCACAAAACAAAACAAAAAAGGTGCGTTTGATTGTCGCGCCCGCCACCATGAATATGCATCGGTATGTATCAGGCAGTGTCACTTGTGTTGTGCCCGTTGTGTCGACCTGCGCCAGATGGGGCTCACTGCACTTAAATACAAAAGCTTTATTCTTTTGTATTTTGGAAATATTTCGAGTAATCGATGACTGGTTGAATTAAACCGGTGCTTGCAAACGGCAAAAATAGCTGAATAAGTAACAAATGAAAACAGTTTTCAGTGCAGGCAAAAATCTAACTAAGGTCCTTTTTGCGTGTTGCGTAATGGGTATTAATTGCACTAATGTTTCTCACTGCGGGGGAGGGGTGGGGGTGGCGCCTCTATAGCATCTTATACCTATATCGGAAATAGGTCTCCTACGTGGTTTAACTCTAGTGGACTAAGTCGAAGGTCTTCAGCTCAATCTCAAGGTAAGCACCAGTGACTTTTCAAAGTAACGTGTATATTTATGACATGCTCAAACGATCACAAACAGTATTCTGCCAACCTGTATAAGGTTGGAGCAGAAGACTATAGTCTAGTTCCTCGCAAATGAGAAGAGACCCGTGCCCAGCAGTTGGCAGGAAATGGGTTGATGATGATGAAGATTCTTTGTTCAGGTATTACACGAAAATACATGCATTTTTACCTTTGTCACAGAATTGTTGAGGAAAAACAGTTGACATAAGAGTAATCAATTGTAATTATCAAGCTTACAAATTGCTCTTAATTATTGCTACTAAAGACACAAGATGCTTAGTCTCAACCACTCAATTCTGCTAATTTATTTGAGTAACAATTCTTTACTGAAAAGTAAAGTAAATAATCTACTTACTTAATGTATAAATAATCGTCTCAATTCACAAACATTTAGTTCTGTATGTGCATCAATTTCCACGGTGCAATGTGCAGGGGTGATCAACGATCATACATCAAGTGAACGGGACGCGAACAAAATTCTTTTAGCACTTTATATCTATTTTCACGACGTATATTTATTGGGTGTCAGTTAATACGAGGTGGGTTGCACCGTTTATCTTAAAAGCGACGTTAAAGAATTTGTTGGCATTAAATTCGTATGCATTTTACAAAGTTTTGTGTGTTCATGTTTTATATCTAGAAATTTATCAGTTTTAAGATTTATATGTATTTTAAGAGTCCCTAAAAGTCGACAGAGAATAAATGATAGGCAGGAATATTATGAGAAGGTGCAAGCTAGTTGTGTCGCATATACAAAAAAATAAAAAGAATAAATCATTGTATTTCGATATCGTCATTTAGTTTCTTCCTAACCTACACGTTTTCTTCAAAAGACCGTACTCTGCTTCTCTGTGATACTTCTCCCTACCTATGTATGTGATTATAACGGTCTATGCCTTTCTTCCTTCTGGCTTTTTCTATGTTCTACGCCTTTGTGTGGTCGGTGAGTACAATTCTGTGTTTTTATCCTGCTTACAACCAATACGTCGCGGAACACATTTTATAAATTATTGCGATTGAATTTAACTCAACCCTCGCTAAACTGGCGACTCCCCCCCCCTATCAATCGTGGCCCCTAGTGGAGGCCTGTGATATAACACCAGTATTCGGGAGTACCTATTCAGGAGTACATGTAACAGTAGCACCATGAGCAATGAGTCTGAACATACCACTTTGTCCTGTCCGGGTGCAGACGCACATAGATCACGTCGAGCGAAGCGCGTGTCCATTGACACAGCGCAAGAAATTAGTCGTGTGTCATTAAACTTGCCACCGTTTTGGCTGGAGGAGCCAGATATCTGGTTCGCACAAATTAAGGCCCAGTTCGCGAACGCGGAAGTAAAGAAGTCAGTTAATAATCTATATATATAAAAGGAGAAGCTGACTGACTGAATGACTGACTGACTGACTGACATATCCACGCAGGGCCTTAACTATAAGGGTTAGAAACTTGAAATTTTGCACAGGGATTCCTTTTATAACGTAGGGGAGCACTAAGAAAGGAATTTTGAAAATTCACCCTCTAAGGGGGTAAAACGGGGGTATAAGTTTAGTATGTAACTTTGCTGTTTTTGAAGTTATTCAATTGAAATTCGGTTTGAAGGTTTTTCATTGAAAGTTATGAAACACGTAAAATATTTTTTCAAAAATCATCCTTTAAAGGGGTAAAATGGGGGTGCAAAGTTAATATTAAATTTCTTTGATTTCCAATGAAACTTGGCGAGTGTAGTCTTTGTATGACGCAGGCATCCAATAAGAAAGGATTTTCCGAAATTTTGCCCATAAGGGGGGGGGGGGGGATAGGGGGACCAAGTTTATACGAGACAACGTGATTCCTTGGTCCAATCTACTTCAAATTTTGCATAAACATTCTTTAACAGAATTGATGGAAGACGTATTTCGTATTTTATCGAAATTCAATCCCTGACGGGATTAAAAAGAGATAGAGAATTATGTTGGAGGTGATAGCACTCCTTAATGCTTTTGATTTAAATTACTTTTTATTTTGACACATGCTTGAAAATTCAATCGGATTTTATTCAAAAGAGGTAGAACTCACATAAAAGCTTGATGCAATGCAAATATTTTATACTCCTTAAAATTGGAATTTCTGTTTGTAATTTCATATATAAAAGTATATGTACGGTAATTACACAAAAAAATATTTTCTAAAATGTTTGTCTGTCTCTCTCTTCGTTCCTTTTAATTGCTGCAACAGCTGGACCGATTTCGTAGGGACTTTCACCATCGTTATAAGGAGTAACTTAGGCTACCTTAATTTAAGAACAAGAAACGAATTAGAGTTCCGTATGACTTAAAAACGCGGGAGCTGACCAATGCATGAATATGAACATTACATTTTTCGTTAAATTTAACGCGAACGAAGTCGCGGGTAACAGCTATGAAATATAATTATGTGTTGAAAATCGTTGTTATGTCATCTCCAAGTACCAATTGCTACGATAAACTGAAGACGGAGACGGTAAAACGCCTCTTGGCTTCCTAAGAAAAAAAGGTGAAAAGCTACTGATGGATGAGGAGCTTGGGGACCAAAAACCATCGCAGTTTCTTCGGCACAAAAAAAAGTAATCCTTGTATATTCTAAATACACTACGTATTTAGAAACCGTGTTTTAAATACATTATTCTGCACTTGCCTGTGTAAAGAAATATTTGCAAGCGACTATCATATTTCAAACTTTTTACAGAGCAAAGCATAAAATAATTTCTGTAGTTTATTTTCTTTTTAATCTTAGTCAGCACTGAAATCCTCTTAGTTCAGTAGTTTCTCTGTAACTGCATAATATCCTCATTTTTTCAATTTTTTTGTTCAAACCAGGATGTTCTCTCGATGGTTGAACAAACGTCTATTGGATCTCTAATTGTTCGTATAAAACCTTATTAGTTCAGCGGCTTCAATCTCGGGAATGCTTGTGTAGTAGACTATTTTGACTAGAAGAATACTTGAATTTGAATATTCATAAAACAATGTTTTCCATTAATCAAAAGATTGAAAGATTTAATAGTGCTTACAGTTTTGTACATAGGTTATTTTGACTAGATAAGTTTCAAATATAATATCATTTACCTACCTTACTTTTTTGTAGCATATTAATATCATGCCTGTCCTCGAAGGCTTAAGCAGAGGTGTACTAAGGTACACCCACATTTCACTGGAATGTTTTAGGTCCCACGTAATAGGGGGCGAGCCTGATACCTTACTTTTTTTGTATCATCCAAATAGAAATCTTTTTTGTAATTTATTAATAAACAACATGTTCAATATTTAATATCTGGAATGTGGTTTCATTTCCCGATGAGGCATATGGTGCCAGATGCAGATGAATTCAGCTTTGAACCATCGAAAAAACGAGAGGAAGTTTTCAAGTTAAAAATTATATAATAATATTTTATTTGTATAAGAAGCGTTGACTTCTACAACGTGCCAGTTACTTAGCTATTCTAATATCCTAAAGACAGGTCCGTTTTCGGGTCTCTAACTACCTCTAAAAATAGTTAGTATGCCAACGATAATCAACGGTATAACATTGGAGTTTTTGAAGAAGGGTCTAAAAGTGTTTCAGACCTAGGCGCTTCGACATTACAGATCGATTGATCAGTGTAGTTTCTAAGTACTTATTTTCTAAAATTACATCAGCAATACATTTGCTACAAGTCAAGAACATTTATTTATTTAATTGCTGTTCAATTTCCCCAAAAAGTACATTTGTCGTACATACATTGTCGTGCCAGCAATTACCCTGCCAAATCCAGGCGCTTTAACTCCTTAGCGCTGTGTTCGTGGTTTCTTTGCCGACTAATTAAAAGGCGGTGGTTACGCAAATTACCAGCATTATGGTTTCATCAGGCCATTATTACTTCCGGCTTAATGGCTTTCCTTCGGGAAAGTGGAACAATTATATTTTATGCGGGTACTGTATGGGTCCACCAGATACGGGTCATGTTATTTTTGACAACTGTTAGTGATTACGTTTCTGTTGATGGTTGCTTCTTTGGAATAAATTAAACTAATGGAAAAATATTACTGTGTAGTCTCAATATGCCGAATTATTATTGCTGGAAAATTTAAAATTTTGTGTCTTATATATTTGTCGCTATTTTTATTTATATTAAAAAAAAATATTCAATGTTTTCTCAATATACGTATGCTAGGAAGGTGTAATATTCAACCCTAGAAAGGAGCCTGGTAACCGGCTTCCGCAGCAGAATCATACGTGTTAGAAGTCATCCGCAATTTCTTAATCCGTCATTGCTGGCAGTAGCGGTTCTTCAGTCGGCATGCCAGCAACCTGTCTCGAGAGCCCAGCATAACCATCTGACATCAAAACTACAAAATGAATTCCCTGGAGGCTCGCAGGGAGCTCTTGGATATAAGATTCGCATATAAACTACTCAATAACAATATCGACTGCCCACAATTATTAAACAAATTTGGATTCAGAGTACCCCGTAGACCACCTCGCAAACCCATAACTCCCCTATCTCCACCACTTTGCCATACAGTGTTTGGTGCCAATTCGCCTGTACCTCGGATGTGCAAACTTATAAATGAATACAGTGATCAGGTTGACGTCCACTCTGATTCAATATCAATGTTCGTCAGACATGTCAAACGCAAACGCTTGATAAGTAATAATTAAGTAGTTAATTAATATCTGGTATTTAAATGGTTGATTAATGTATTGTATTGTTATAATTGGGTATTTAAATAATAAAAATATGTATATTTTAGAGAAAAAAAAAACTTTAATTAGTATGTAATATTAGGATTTATAAGCTCAATTATGTATCTTTAAAATTAAGTATCAAATGTTGATAGAGTTAAATTTTGCATGTGGTGTTTGCCTATAATTGGTTGTGCAGTAAGCTTTAAGACACAAATACTTGTAAGTTCCTATTGTCATTGTATCTGTAACAACTGTTGGCGATCCGTAATTAAATAAATAAATAAATAAACATCCTGAGGCATCGTCAACATTACACGAGGACCCTCGAGAGGGATAGTATATGGGTTGATGGGATGCTTAACATTAATTGTTTAAGCCACAGTCCGTCAGCCAACATTTCTTAAAGTCCAAAATTCACACCTCATTTAATTGTTCTACAAACCAACTTGCAACTGACAACGGTAACTCAACCAACCTCACAACATGACAGCAATCACTGTCGGTCGCTAATACGCAATAAGGCTTCGACTAGAGGCCGGCCCTTTATTATTAACGTTTATGGCCCTCGAGTTAATGGCGACACATACACGATCAACCACAGACCGCCATGTATCTATACGTGTTTCTTATTTCATTAGGACCCTTTTTGAAAAACGAGTTATTGTATTTAAGCCACAAACCTGAAAGTATGCAAAAAGTAATGACCTTTACGAACAGGACCATAATGACAACTGCCTCGCTGATCTAGTGGTTTTACAGCGCGACTGCCGAGCAAGAGGTCTTGGGTTCGACACCCAGGTCGAGCAAAGTGTTATTGGATTGCTGCTGCTGTTTGGATTCGTGCCTGGTTTATGGCGAAAAACTCGCCCCTTATTACATGGGACCTAAAACATCCGACGAAATATGGGTGTATATTAGTAGACCTCTGCCTAACCCTTCGGGGACGACAAGCGTGATAGTATAAAGAAATACAAATGTTGATTCTGCTGGTGAATTCTTCTGGGGAAGTATTACCACATTGCCAAATACTCTACCGTTATCCCGTAATGTGCTAACTTAATTTGTCTCAAGGGTTGAAACGTTATGTACGCTGTGAAATTACTGGGTAAATAAGACTTAACAGTTACCGACGTCTTTGGATGGATATACGTGAGTAATCATTTAGTATAATTAATGAGACAGTGATAGAAAATGTAATGACGATCTAATAACAAGATAATAAAAGCTTTAGTTTGTTTCATAAAATTGTATGTAAATTGTCTTTAATGACAACAATAAAACATCTTTTAAAGACCATTTTGATGTGAAACATCTATAGCCGCACGTAAAACCGATTTCTGGCGTGAATTTGAATTTAGTTCTATTTTCAAGTTTACCTTTTTTTTTCGAATTGTGAATTGTATTAAACATCTTTGAGTTTGTGTTAATACGTTTCTTTTAACACTTATATATATTTTTTAGAGTAAATAATAATAAAAAAGAACACCAAAAACGATACAGGGAAAACATACCCTGTGTTTTACTTGAAAACAAATTATTTTTCTGATAATAAAATGTCTGACCGTGATAATTTAGAGAGTGAATATCACAATATGTTCTTTTCTGCATATTACTTTTACAAAATAATGTCGATGTTTCACATCTGCCAAGCGTCCCGTGACGGCTCACTGTTTTTTTTTCAAATATTTCGTATACACTTGCTTATTAGATACTATTATTGAAATATAATATTTTTTCCGAGAGGTTGTCAGTCAGGAAACACACAGGCATCTAATAGTTATTGACTTATAAAAATGTCTTGAAAAATATTTTTTTACAGCAATAAAATATATTATTTCAATAAATAAGCCCTCTTATTCGAAATAAAATGGAATCATTTAAATATCGGTTATATCTCACAATTTATACTATTTATATTACGAAGATTTATTCTAAACTAGTAACAAATGTACGATTTATCTCTGAGATTACAATAATGGGCGCCGCAAATCGTGCAAATAGAATAAATGTATCTTTTTCAGTCAAATAACGTTAGACGCGAAGGGCTTTGCACTTGTCAGTATTAAATTAATAGTCAAATAGTTTGGAGGATTTCTTTTCTTAATAGATTTAGTTTCTAAGTAAATTGAGTTTTTTTGGAGGATTAAAGCAACTACGTTTTTGGCATCAAAACAACTACCACAAGCTGAGATGTATTTTGAGAGAAACTAATTTAAATATTTAATTAGGCTCTATGAACAAAATCCGGCTGTTGAGTATGAAAAAAACAAATAATCAGACAAGGTTAGTGAGAATTTAGCAATCTCTTATCTACCACCTGTGAGACAGTGCCACTGGTCAGTTTTATAATGATTTATGAAAGAGTCAAATTTGAAAAGGTACCTACTCAAAAATCAATACATTAAATACAGGTACGTATTTGCTTGAATTCTGTTTTCCATCTGAAACACAGTCCGTGCTTTTCATAAGTCAAAATTACTCTTATTAGTTTCTAAAAATACCAAATAAATAAATATAATGTAATACTTATAATAGCGTTAAATATAAATCCATATTATTAATCTTCAATAAACGGTGTGCCAAACATAATCTAAAGTTGGACAAAAAAAATGGAAAAATAATATTTTTTCATCATCAATCAAATGTCGCGGCCAGGTTGCCACCTCCGATTGTGAACTCTTCGGTGGGTGGAAACTCTAGTCATTTCTCAAAATGACAGACTTTTCACGTATAAATCTGTGTCACGGGCATACTGCACGGAAATGTTGACTTCAACTTGCCCGATATTAGTTTAAAACTTCCTAGATTTAGTTTGGAAATGTGAGGCCGCACTTTTTGTTAGATAGGATTGTTTTAGACTTTAGATGCACTTCCATTCAATGCGTAAACTGTAAACTAACTAATGTTCAGTCCATCAAGTATCGAATCATATTATTATACAGATAATTGTTATACCCTATAAAAGTTGTAGATGTACATCGCTATAATCTGTATACACGTACAAATATGTTTATATTACTGTAGAAAATGTTCAATAAATTTACTTCAAAAGTACTGAAGCGATCTTAATAATTCTATAGGTACGTATCTTATTTGAAAAATAATACGGAATCCGTATGAAAACTTCAGTAATGTAACCAAAGCAGAAATAAAACCGAAATAACCCTTTACCACGTCTCTCGAAGTTAACATTTTTAACACTAAACTTGTTAGAACTAAACTACTAAGTAGTTTAGTTTAGTCTTATGCGTAGTCAGGGCAGGGGGGTTTGATAGTAATTAATAAAACTTCACTGTAAAAACTATGGTACTATAGGCAAGTTAGAAAGTAAAATAATGTTTTATTACTTTGTAAATAATTTCGCGTTTGAATTATTCACTAACCGATTTTATTATTTTGTTATAGTCCATACTTTTTACAATGCAATGTAAAGTCCATAGAAATAATAACAGCGCTTACTCATTCGATATACCTAACGATTCGTGCAACACAAATCATTTTGAATAATACCTTCCAAATGGGATTTCCCGATGGCATACTTAGGGGTAAATCAATAATCTGGCAACACTGATTTATATTCGGTAGGTTTTTTACCTACACGCGGTAAAAGGAGTCATGGTCTGAATACAGTTATTTATGATGGCGAAGTTCATTCAATATCGTTCAGACGATGAAAAAGTGCTGATTTTATTGAACTGACTGTGGTGTAGCTTGAACGACGCTGTGTGATCGTAAGCCAGGGACCTTTGGTTTTAATGGGCTGCAGGTTTTTGAATTGAAATGTTACAAATTACGCTGCAATTGGACCGACAGGAATATGGAGGCAAGTAGGTACTTACCGACGCCGGCGACTGCTCCGCGTTCTTGTTTATAGGCGATCACTGATTTGAATTTATTGGGTATTTGATTATCACGACACTGCAGTGTTATTTAGTGAATTTCACATGTGATTAACAGTCCTTTTGTATGATTGTAAGTAATTTATTTAAGTTTTACGCTCGCACGTTCATGGCGGCCGGCCTCGCGGTTGATTTCTTTTTTACGACAGTGTTGCCAGCGCCGCGGACGTTAGGAAAAGGAAGTGAGCAGGAAAAATAGGAATGTTGCAAGCGTAAACATTTCCCCCCACTTGAAATCACTCCCGGGATTTCACAAATTAATAAAATAATTAACTGAAGTTAATGTTAAGCGGAAAACAAAAGCTACGTGTATTTTTGGGTTCAATCTTGCGACTTAATTACTAGGGTATATTACTACAATACTAAGTAAATATAGGATAGATAGGTTAAGTTAATGAGTGATAGGCAGTGGACATATCTTGACGACAGGTCTACGAAACAAGCCGTGCCTAGTTCGAATCGTAACAACACGTACCACGCCATCCGAGCCGGGATGAAGTTCAATCACCCGACCAATGCGCCATTCTAAAGGTGGAAGGTTTGATTCTACGATGATGACGATATCACCTATCCGAACATTAGCCTGCTCTTTGAACCATTTGCATCTCTGTTGCAAGGTATGAAGGTAATCATTTTGCCAGACCTTCCAAAAACTCTGCGTAAGTTTCTGCAACATTTGCCATCGCTCTCGAGGTGGTAGATATATATCAGTAAGCGGAATTTCAGGTAACGACACCAAGGGACCACCGGTCAGAAAATGACCTGGCGTTAATACGTCTACTTCGGTGGGATCGCTAGACAATGCACAAAGTGGCCTAGAGTTTAGGACTGCCTCTATTTTGTTTAGTACGGTCAATAACTCCTCAAACGTTAGTACCTGTAAACCGACCACACGTTTAAGATGATATTTCATGGACTTAACGCCACTTTCGAATATTCCGCCAAAATGGCTCGCAGTCGGTGGATTATGTTGCCAAACAATATGACGTTTAGAAAACTCTGTATTGAGCTCGGGGCTTTGTGTTAGAAGAAACTGTTGAATTTCGTTTAAATATCGCTTAGCACCAACAAAATTCGTACCGCAATCAGAAATTACCAGATTACAAAGACCGCGGCGGGATACGAATCTATCTAACGCAGCTATGAAAGCGGGTGTTGATAACTCAGTCACAAGTTCGAGATGTATGGCCTTAACTGCTAAACAAACTATTACGCACACATAGACTTTGTATGTGCGAGCATTACGTCTCTTACTTTCTTTAATTATGAAAGGGCCAGCGAAGTCAACTCCAATTTTGCTAAAGCAACGTGCAGGCTGCACTCGGGGGGCTGGTAGATTTCCCATTATTGTGGACGCAGGATGTGGATTGACTTTGAAACATATCACACATTTGGAGAGGCGTGACCTTATCAAATTACGGATACCTAGAATCCAAAACTTTCGCTGTATGATAGACTGAAGGGTGCGAGGTCCACAATGTAAATGAAGCCGGTGATAGTAATCTATTATAAGAGTCGACAAAGATGATTTTTTAGGCAAAATTACAGGATAAATTGCAGAAAGCGGAAGAGAAGAGTTTTCTAAGCGTCCCCCCACTCGCACAAGTCCTAGCTGATCGATAAAAGGCCGTAATTTTTGAATAGGGCGTGGACATGGCTCCTGACTATTAATTAGGTTTATTTCGTTCGCGAAAAATTTAGTTTGTTCGTGTCGTACCAACATAAACAACGATGATTCAAGTTCTTCAGAGGTTAAGACTTTTGAAACATTGGAAATTTTGCGTAGTCGGGAAATAAAGCGTAAACACCACGCCAGGATTCGCTGAACCTTAGATAAAGAATAGTATTTTTTTAACAATTTGGTTACAGGATCATCGTTATCCGGAGTCGGGCCCACAGTGTGTACACAGGTGGCATGAGGTAAGTTTTTAATTTCAGGTATATCATCCCATGAAGATGTTTTCTTAGGCACAGGCCATTTAGAAGATGGTGTAGAAAGCCACGACGGGCCAGCCCACCAGATTGAAGAGGACACTAACTGCGAGCAGGACATGCCACGACTACTGTGGTCAGCAGGATTTTCGTGAGTAGACACGTGGTGCCAGTTATTTTGACTTATGTTATCGCAAATTTTAACTACGCGATGGGAAACAAACGTTTTCAGTTTATAAGGCTCGATGTTTAGCCACGCTAAAACTGTACTACTATCCGTAAACGCGACTACTTTAACAATATTTAAATGTGGCTGAAGCAAGTCCATAATGTGTTTAAGTACTCGAGCAAGAAGCACGGCACCCAAAAGCTCAAGACGGTTTATAGTCAGGGGTTTGATTGGAGCTACTTTTGACTTAGCTATTATTAAGTTTACCGATATGTTGCCTTTTCCTACTGCTCTTAAATAAACACAGCATCCGTAAGCCCTAGCTGAACCGTCGCAAAACCCGACGAGTTCATATTCAAATGAATTTGGAGGTACGATAAGACGGGGTATTTTAACTAGATTTAAATTATTTAATTCTGCTACGAACTCTGTCCACTGATGAGCAACGCCCGCAGGAACGGGATCGTCCCAACCTATTTGAAGGCGCCATAATTCTTGAAGAAGTAGTTTAGCCTGAAGTACCATTGGGGTGAGCCAACCCAATGGATCGTAAATGCGTGCTACATTTGAAAGAATCGAACGTTTAGTATATTTTGAACTGAGCTCAGATCGAGAGTACGTGAAATTATCTTGAGTGGGGTCCCACTGAATTCCCAGTAATTTTAAAGTCTGCTGGTTGCTGTCATCACAAAATGTTTTAGGTACTTGACAATGCTCAGATGGAAGAAGGGTGAGAAATTCAGGTGAGTTACTACTCCATTTTCTTAATTCGAATTTACCACAGCTGAGTAACTTAACTAATTGAGCCTTCAGGTCCAACGCAGCCTCAAGCGTTTGCGCACCGGCGGTGATGTCATCCATAAACGTGTCTTGGCGAAGAATCGAAGCAGCCTGAGGCCATTCTTTTCCGTGATCCTTAGCTAGCTGATGCAAAGTTCTAATAGCTAGGTATGGGGAGCTGCTTACGCCGTAGGTGACTGTTTTCAGTTCATATTCCTGCACATCATCGGAGGGTGAATTACGCCACAAAATATGTTGGTACCTGCGATCCTCTGGGCGTAAATCTATGTTGCGATACATTTTTGAAATGTCCGCTGTAAAAACAACGTTATGCAATCGAAACTTAGTGATAATATCCACGATGTCATTTTGTAGTTTTGGACCGGTATAAACAATATCATTCAGGGACAGTCCGTTTGTAGTCTTCGCGCTGGCGTCAAAGACCACCCTGAGTTTTGTTGTCTGACTATCAGGTCTTAAAACACAATGATGAGGAATGATATATCGGAAATCTTGGTTACATGGTTCCACAGGATGCATGTGATTCAGGTTTTCATACTCGCTCATAAACTTGCTGTAATCTTGTTTCAAGTTCGGGTGATGTACGAACCGTTTTTCCAAGTTATGAAGTCTTGATAAAGATACACGCAAGGAATCGCCTAGTGCTGCATGTTCTTCTTTCAATAGTATAGGCACAACATACCTGCCATCTTTGTTACGTCGTACGAGGTCAGTATATATCTGTTCACATTTTTCATGTTCAGGATTAGTAATAATGGTTTGAGGCGGCTCTTCTATCTCCCAAAATCGCTTGACCACATTGTCTAGGGCAAGTGTGGAAGCTACTAGAGAGGTAGTACAAGTAGGAGGTCGACACTCCGGGTCGAACTTACCAGTGATAACCCAGCCAAAGACACTGTGCAGAGCGACCGGTAGACCCGGGCCTACATCTAGTCGTTGACCGTCATAAATGTTATGAAAAAGCTCCGCGCCTATTAGAAGATCGATATCAGCTGTTTTATCAAAATTATTGTCTGCTAAAACTAAATGCTTAAACTTAACCTTGACCGCTTCCGGTATCTCGTCTGACGGTATTTTATGCGTAATGGTATTCATAACAATAGCTTGTATAATAAAGCCAGGCTGTTCAGAACATTGAGGTTTTATGGTTAATGACGTCACTCCGTTTACTTCATGTGCAGTACTTTGGCCGATACCCGCGACGACTACATTGCAACGCCGCAACGGTAAACCTAAGCGCTGCGCGCAAGCCAACGTGAGAAAGCAATCCTGCGCGCCGCTATCAATAAGCGCGCGGAGTTTGAATACACCGGCGGGACCATACGCACGTACAACACACGTTCCAAGTAAAACCTGTGAACGTCCCTGTTCAAGGTGAACGGTAGTATTAGCGGCGACGTTACCATTTTCAGGTATTACGGGAGAAACAATAGGGCACGCTGAGGTGGTGCCTGGATCGTGGTGTAAAAGAGTATGATGACGTAAGTTACATTTTGTACAACATGTTTTTGAATAACATTTTTCTGCCGTGTGATTAGGCCTTAAACAATTCGAACACAGTTTTTTAGATTTTACCACGGTTTCCCTATCCATCAGAGTTTTAGAATTAAACACCGGACACTTGTAGATAGTGTGGTGAGAATATCCACAACAAGCGCAGTCTGGATAATTATTATAAGTCGCGTATGTGTAAACATCGGCTTGAGATTGAAAATCATTACTGTAATTATTATTATTTATGGGGTCCGAATTAAAATACGGCCCTGATACCGAGTACGGTCCTAGTTCCGGGTCGGTCCCGGAATTATCATAATTGTTAGAATACGGCTCTGCGTGTAAGTACGGCCCTGCATTTGACTGCGGGCCCGAGTTATCATAACAATGCGCGGGATGCGACGCGGACCTACTAAAATTATGTTTACGTAAAACAGGTTTTGCATTATTACTATTATCATTAAATCTAACACTCGGTTCACTTGCTTCCAGTACCTTAATGTAACTCTGCAAGAATAACAACAAATCATTAAACGTAGGTATTTCAACTTTGTTTTGCAACTCGAACTGCTTTCGTGTATCTGAGTCTAACTTGCGAGAAGATAAATAAAACAAAATAAATTCGCCGAGATTTTCTATTTTGACGGATTTGAGAGCATTGACAGATTCTTGTAACATACTAGTAATCTTACGTAAATCATGAATGTTACCTGTTTTTAATGTTGTATAATTACATATTTTTTCTAAATAATTGACAGCTAAAATTCTTTTGCTTTGATAACGATCTATCAGCGCATCGAAAACAATGTGGTAGTTGTCCGAGGTTACCGGGATTCCCCTGGCTATTGATAACGCAGGTCCGGTAAGACACGTCAATAAATAATGAAACTTTTCGATGTTACTGATATTGTTATTTTCATGCACCAGAGACATAAATGTATCGTAAAACGTTTGCCAATGTTCTATGTTTCCATTAAACTTGATTAGTTCGATTTTCGGTAATCGTGCTTGAGCAATAGGTTTGCCCGCCGCGTCCGATGCGGCTCCCCGCCATAGATTAGCTGCGGCGCTTTCGTCGAACGGCAACGCAGGTGGCGCTGGTGGCGCGATCGCCTCCGCGGCTTCCATGACGGCGTAGTACATGTTATCAAATGCGCTTACTATCTGCATATCGATGGATTCTTTAGGATTTATCATGAGTTTTAACCCGTTGATTTCGTTTGTAAGGTCCAAATACTCCTGACGTAACTCGTCGAGGCGTTTGTACCGGCTTTTGAATGTACCGAGTTTGGTTTTATCACCCGATAAATTACGAGATAAGTCGAAAAGTATTTGTATCTCACGAAAAACGTATTCACGCTTGGTGACAAGAAGTTTTAATTTAGTTTCTTTGTCCATGATTATAGATTAGAGGCAGGACGCACTTATACAATGTTATAACACGTAAATGATATGTGAAAAACAAAAAGATGTACCTAGGTAGGTAGCTACTTAGGTAATCGCAATTTGTATTAAGTATATTACTTACTTGACAAAATCTAGCTAGGTAGATACCTAAGTGATTATTTGGAGTATCTATATGGACGTCTTAGGATTAGGAACACCTACTACGCAAGATTTGAACCCAAACGCACCGTAGGTATACCACGCGGTAAATATGTAGGATAGTTATCCGGTTCGATAGGACCACTAAAATATGGTGTAGCTTGAACGACGCTGTGTGATCGTAAGCCAGGGACCTTTGGTTTTAATGGGCTGCAGGTTTTTGAATTGAAATGTTACAAATTACGCTGCAATTGGACCGACAGGAATATGGAGGCAAGTAGGTACTTACCGACGCCGGCGACTGCTCCGCGTTCTTGTTTATAGGCGATCACTGATTTGAATTTATTGGGTATTTGATTATCACGACACTGCAGTGTTATTTAGTGAATTTCACATGTGATTAACAGTCCTTTTGTATGATTGTAAGTAATTTATTTAAGTTTTACGCTCGCACGTTCATGGCGGCCGGCCTCGCGGTTGATTTCTTTTTTACGACAGTGTTGCCAGCGCCGCGGACGTTAGGAAAAGGAAGTGAGCAGGAAAAATAGGAATGTTGCAAGCGTAAACAGACTGTATCAAAATATGTTACTTGACAGGTGAAAGTTTGACATAGATAGACGTCATGCCTGATATAACTATCTAGCTTGTTTTCATACAGTAAAAATAAAATATTTTTCCCTTCAAAAGTTCATGAATGACGAGATTAAATAAAAAATATTAAAATTACTTGTACGTAGTAACAGTTTTTTTTTATAATGAGTCATAAATCCATTTACTAAAATTACAACTATTTGGCACAGACCTCTTTTTATATGAGAAAGTCAAAGTCGATGTTAGTTATAAGAGTTTCAGTGTCTTACGTATATACTCCTAATTAATTTTACATTTTACTGCTTTCATTTACCGGTCACGAAAGTATTTAAATAATAATAATTAAATGCCCTAGAAGACCTTTGACACAGACTTGTTGAAAAAAGACAACATAGAAAACAGCAAAACCTTCAAAACAACAAAAGGGATTTTAGCACTTGGCGATCCGTAGTCTACCCTCATAGTAAAAATACGTAAGTGTGTAAGTTTATTTATGCATATTCCTGAATAAATTCAACCAGCCAGAGAGATAAAGACACTTTTAATTTACTATCACAGAAGTTTAAAACCCGTGCCAAAATGTTCCAAATATCCTTGCACGCCTTTCAAATCCAGTATTGGAAACAAAAAAACACCGTCCACGTTTCGCCGTATCCCGCGCGTGTAAAAGCGTCACACGGCTAAAAGCGATCTGATAGGTATTGGTGTAAAAGCGACACGAAATCTAATCTCAGGATGGTATGTGACGTCACGATCAAACGTTGCAACGGTCATCAAGGCAACCGACTTTGAAAATCGAATTGAATTTTGTTCCTTTTATTTTGTCCAGTGTTGCTGTTATTTGGTGCACTGGGTATTGCACTAATTATTTTATTTCCCATCAAAGTCCACGGCCTCGTTTGTCCAGTGTTCGTAGTGCAACTGCTGAGCAAGAGGCCTGGGTTCGATTTCTAGGTCGAACAAAGTGTTAGAGAGATTTTCTAAGTACTCGTAATTCTCAAATGTTAGGAAGTTAGCTTGCGCCTGGGACCGAGTGCACCTCTGCCTAACCTATTGGGGTCGACAGGCGTGATAGTATACGTGATATTATGTTCACAGTTCACGGATATCTATTGGTATGGTAGGTAGGTACACGATATCTTATCTGAGAATGACATCTGATGTTGTAACAGTTTTCAAAACTTTGTAAAAAGAAAAGTATTTCCTTTTATAGTCTTGTTTTGCTGTTATCTGGTGCACTGTGGATTTGAGATCTATTTACGGGTTTATATTTATTTATTTAAGCATTTTGTTCATAAAATATGATGCTTAAATAATATGTGGAATAAGTACAGTAAGTATACACTGTACTTATTCCACTGCACTTGTCGACCCAATTAGTCCAGCGGTACTTAACACTGCCATCTGTACTATGGGTCCCGTGTTCGAATTCCGGTAGGGACAAATGTTTGTGTAATGAGTATAAACATTTGTATTCGAGTCATGGATGTATCTATGTATAATATATATGTATTTACAAAAAAATAAATATGTGTAGTATATCAACCAACTAGTATCCGTAACACAAGCCTCATTACTTAGCTCGGAACTAGATGGCGCTGTGTCATAATGGATGAATAATGGCCAGAAATATTTATTCCACATATTATTATTATTCATTTGACAACAGGAGTGTGCGCGGAATTTGGTCGATCGGCTTCTGTAGCCAAATATGTGGTATGATCCCATTATGCAATAGTCAAAAGTTTATTTAGGCAACAGACTGCTTGACTTACAATGGAATATAAAAACATCATTGACTCAGGTACAAATATATCTGGCTCATCACACAAATTTTGTGGAAGCCTCGAGGTGTGACCAGTGGACTGAGGTCTCGAGTTCGAATCCAAGGCACGACTGACTTTTCGGAAGTTATGTGCGTATTTATCACATGCTCAAACGGTGAAGGAAAAACATCGTGATGAAACCTGTGTGCTTGAGAGAATTCTCGATGGCATGTGAAGTCTGCCAACCCACAGCAGGCTAGCGTGGTGGACTATAACCTAATCCCTCTCAATTGAGAAGAGACCCGTGCCTATCAGTGGGACATTAATGGGTTGATGTTGATGATGACACAACTTTTTATCCCTACCGGAATTCGTACTGAGTTTATCAGGTCAAATCAAATTATTGAGTATGCTAGTCACGTTCGATTTATTAGTTATGAAACAAAATGTTATTTTAAAAGTTTCATTTGTTGTTTTAGTAATAACATTTGGCCTTTAATCTGGGATCGTTGACGCCTGGATCGCCTGACAGGGATGAATATTAAATACATGTAAATACAGTACCTATCCAAAATCACGTTTTATTCATTTGGAATAAGCAATTCAAACATTAGTTGGCAAAAGCCTTTTAATATCGAGAATTAGAATGCCCTAAAAGGAGAATACAAAATAAGCCCTTATTATAAATAAATCAATACTATATTTAAGCTAATCATAGCTCTTTATGCTGATTTCTTACACTTGTGCAAATACTAGACATTGAAATAAAACTTTTTTTACTACGAGTAGTCACCATATGACCATGCATGCTTTAAAGATTCGAAATATTGGGATTCAATAGCATCAATATACTGCGATGAAATCCGTAAAAACTGCTTCGTTGCTCTAGTGCTCATAAGTACGACTGCTAAGCAAGAGGGGAGCAGTAGGTTCGAATTCCCAGGTCGAGCAGTGTTAGATATTGGGTTTTTCTATCAAATTCTCACTAGCAGCTCGGAGTTTGAATTTGTGCCCAATTGATAGCAATAGAATTGCCCCTCTTATTACATGGTGCCTAAAACTTATCAGCTAAATGTGAGTGTACATACATTAACATACCTCTGCCTAACCCTTCGGGGGCGACAGACGTGATGTTAGGCATGTAAATCTATAAAAAAACTAATTAATATTTTCGTATGTCGACGTGAGATTTCTTAAGTCTTTTATTATATTACAGTAGGTAGCTTGGAGTTTTTGCCGGCTCCCCCCCCGCCAACGATCGGACGAATCCAATTATTACAAACATTCCATTTTCCATTGGCTCTGCAGAAAAAGCTTGTTTCGAGAAATTTTCAACTTTACGACTTAGTTTATAGGAGCATATATTTTATATTTTACGTTCACCTGCTGCAATAAAAAGGGAGCCCGGAACTGAAGGAAATCGTCGCGAACCGACACTCGTTTTACGAAATGTTGACTTTTTTGTTTGTTTTGATAAGGTCTGGCAACTCTCTCGTTTGTGCCAACACTGTGCTTTTATTTTTGTTTGAGTGTGCTGCCAGATTACATGGCAAAGGACAGGTCACAATCTTATGCAAGATTTATCTAGAAGTGCGTTGAAAACTGATTTATCTGCTTCCAACTTTGACGCAATGCAGAAATTTCACAGGCATAAGTAAATGCCCGTTTTACGCTTCACTTAAACCGATGATTGGCCAATATACTGATGACAAGAGAATTAGCATTGAATGTATAATGCAATACTCAATATGACAATGTCGTTAGCCTTCTGGGAACTCTACCAGCTAACAGCGATGCGGTGAAATTTTTCGGTTTCCTTTTATAGTGGTTCGAGCTTTCTTTGTACTTGTATTTCTATATTAATATGCTGTAATGTCTACTATTATTTCATCCACTTATGCGAATAAATAATAAAAGTATATAATTTGAAATAAATATTTTTTATGGATTTTATTGCCCACACTGGCCCCCGGCAAGGTGGACTGACGACCTGGTGAACGTCGCTGGAATCCACTGGATCTGGGCGGCATATGACCGGTCGTCGTGGCGATCCTTGGGGGAGACCTATGTCCAGCAGTGGACGTCTAACGGTTGAAATGATGATGATGATGATGATATATATTGCTGTAAGTTTTTGCTCAATCGGAATAACTAACATTTATCAATATACATATAACAGTCGATGGTCAACTTACTATTACTGTAAAGACTGCCATCAGTACTGTATATCTACTTTATTATAAACTAGCAATTATTTATGATCTCTACGGCAAGTGACCTAATGCCGTCTCCCGATTGAATGGGATAAGATAAAATGTATTTCTTCGCTAAAAAGTGGCTTAGCTAACAAAGTTACCTACGAACAGAGTTATTTAACATGTATGATATTAGTATCCGATTATATCCCAAACCAAATTTTAAAATTTATCTCGAAGCTTTACAGTAAATATACATCACTATTAAATTAAAACATTAAGAATTCGACCTATCTAATTATTGAATCAGGGAACCGTGAACTGATCTCATTAATATTAACAGAGACAGGACCTCATGTACATTCGGGCTCTTCATTAAGAATGAACTTAGTGAAAAGTGAGGGGGATTCCGAAAGTACCCAAAGTCAAAGTTAAGTTAAAATAAGTGAGTTTTGAGTTGGTGAGGGGTTGGTTTTTAGGTCGTTTTAAAGTCAAGAGCGATAGCGATAAGAGTTGTTGAATAGTTCTAACTCAAATGTTGCTAATGATGAATCGTCAAACGTATTGTAATAATCAAATTGGTTTGACCTTTATTGTTATTCTTTGTCCCCATCATTGTGACCAGCAGATCGCGATTTACTGTATTTTGTTTGCCATAGGCTTCTACCAAGTAACCCTAGAAATTTTGGTCTACTGCTATCTATACTTTTGGTATTCAGTCCAGCTCAGTCTCTTTTTTCAAGTTATCAATCTACTAAAGGTGGGCTAGGTACTATTTTATTAGGATTTTTAATTCGAATTTACATCATAACGTAATGTTAACTGTTGATCAACGCAAACAAAATTGAGTGGGAAACTTAAATGACAATACTATTTCATTTTACCATTGAATATAAAAACCGTGTTTATGCTACTATATTGTGGCGTCGTTACTATTAATTTACCACTAATCATAACGTTTTGGTATTAAGCAACCTAAATACAACGGAATCAAGTTATGGTAGATTAATCACAATAACATGATGGGTATAAAAACCCACTCCTGTTAAATTGAAAAACTATTTTAATCGAGTCCATTTATTTGAACCGCGTTTTAAAACCAAATTTAATTAGCAATCTAATATCAGATGTTATTAAGACTCATTTCGCTCTGAAAATGTTGGACTCAGAGTTAGTTAAAAGTGATAGTTTAATGTCTCTTAAAGATTAGAAGAGACTCGTGCCCAGTAGGTTATTCATTATTAGTTTTTTAAACAGCTATATTGTCACTGACATCCTAAGTTTACACTATAAAATCGCCATCCCTCTTAACTCGCACATAGAGCATTCGACATCGAGTTCTCCTAACAGTAGAATCTGTTTTCACGACGAACACCAACTTAAATTAGAAAGCTTAACCCGACTGTGAATCTTACATCCAAGCAAAATTGGCAGTTAATGTGTTTTACTTTAAACGCGTTGTTGATTTCATCAGAGTGCATGGAATACGAAATGAGAATTAAAAAGGGATTTAATTTTCAAGTTACGATGTTAATCTAGTTGGATGACGCACGGAGGAATGAAGTGAGCACAGATAGAAACTTTTAGTAGTTGCTTTATCTGTCATTTTACGTGTTTTAGCTTAGGTAGTTCTTTTAGACCGTTTTTTCCCTTGACTTGTGTAATAGAAAATCTACGAAGGCGATTTGAAATTATGGCAGATGGAAATAATATGTTTTCTGCTTTGTATGGAGTACCAGGATAGCATGAGTACACTTGGTAAGTGCCGCAATATTTGTGTTCTTCTGCATTTTGTAAGCAAATTTTAAGCTTGTTTTTTTTTTCGCTAGACTCCGAGATTCAGTTAGTTATAATTAATGTATAAACGCTATGATAGCCAAGTGGCGTGACCACTGGTCTGCGAGAGTTAAAGGTCGTGAGTTCGAACTGAAGGGAGGCACCACTGACTTTTCGGAAGTTATGTGCGTATTGATCTCATGTTCAAACGGTGAAGGAAAATATCGTGAGAAAACCTGCATGCTTGAGAGATTTTCTCAATCGCGTGTGAAGTCGGCAGATACTCACTAGACTAGCGTGGTGGATTATAGCCTAATCCTTCTCAAATGAGATGCGACCCGTGCCCAGCAATAGGTCATTAATTAGCAACCGTAATCATTATAATACCATAACTATTTACCATGAGAGCTCAAAATTTGACATAACTACGGAGAAATTACAATAGTTGGAACGATATAATGTGGGCACGAATGAAACATTCATTCGAGTAAAACATCAATTCAGTTCAATCAATGCTCACTTCAAAAGCCATCAGAATACTGATTCTAACGTTTGTTACATTAAATCCTATTCAAATCCGTATTAATATTCCATTGAACATCAAATCGAACTTCGAAATATGTGTATGCAATGAATTACCATCGAAAATTTCTCTGTAAATTATGGTTTATTTCTGTAAATACATCTTTTTAAAGAAACTTTTACAAGGCATGTATAATTTTACTTAATATCTAGTTGACATCGGCATTTCCTAACTGACGACCTCTGAGAAGAAATGCCGAAACAAACTCAGAGAATCATGGTCTCTTTTAAAGTCCAAATATTTTGGTTACAATATTTGTGAGCTTAACGATGTAGGTTAAAGTCTGAGATGGCCTTTTGAAGAAAGCGCCAGTGCAGCTTTGAGTTGACCTGTCCATATTGACAGCACGCATACGTCAGCCGTCGTTTATATGCATCTAATTTAAATATAAATTGTCACTTTTGTCAAGAATAGGATATAATGTTATACGAAAATATTCAAACATTATGACACAGCGCCATCTAGTTCCGAGTAAGGGATCATTCCCTTTATATCAACCAACTAGTATTCGTAACACAAGTTTCATTGCTTAGCTCGGAACGAGATGGTGCTGTGTCATAATGTAAAGAAAAGAAAATACGATCGTCTAGCAGTCATTTAAACAGAACGCTGGACGCACATTGGCCTCGGTTTAATCTCCGATATCAAACGATCCGCTTCCTTTTATAATTATATTATGTAATACAAACACAAACCCATGTAAACAGTATCAAGGGCTGTCAATACTATAATCTGGTGAGCGTCTTCGCGGTCACGTTGACTGTCGAACATGAACTTGAGTAAATATAGGCGGTTATTGGAGATTTTGCGGCCTCGCCTTTAATTTATATGCTGCTTTGTATAAGATAATTATTTGTACAGAACCTGATAGATTGCGGTGCGGTTTCGACGGGCTTAGAGATTTACGGGCTATGGTAGCCTAGTGGTGTGACTGGTAGACTGACATGTCAAAGGTCTCGAGTTCAAACCCGGGCACGCACCACTGACTTTTCGGAAGTTATGTGCGTATTTATATCACAAGCTCAAACGGTGAAGGAAAACATCGTGAGGAAACCTGCATGCTTGAGAGATTTGTCTCGATGGCATGTGAAGTCTGCCAACCCGCAGTAGGCTAGCGTGGTGGACTATAGCCTAATCCCTCTCAAATGAGAGGAGACCCGTGCCCAGCAGTGGGACGTTAATGGGTTGATGATGAGAGATTTACGGAGCATTAAAACAAAATAAATTACATAACGATATCGGCTAAATATCTGTATACAAAACGATACCACTAGATTTCTGAAACCCGGTTTCTGTTACTCGGTAATACTTAAGTATAAACTGACTGGTTCTTTATTTTTTTTACTAATATGATCCACATAGGTATTTGTTGAATCTCAAAGACTATGTGGTTAAACGTGATGTCTGAATCACGGAAAAGTTTTAATGATTGATCAACATTGTTTAGTTTTACTGTATTGATTAATATACATAGCAATTAAAACTTTTATATCGTCTTGGTTGAGTAACCACGACAATATAAAAGTTTTAATTGCATTATCTAATCTGTCTAAAAATATATTTTTAGAAATATCTTTTAGTATGTTAACAACCGAATATAATATAATGATATCTAACGCGTATTTATCACCTGATCAAACGGCCACCTGAGAAATCTTCTCGATGGCATGTGAAGTCTGCCAACCCGCAGTAGACTAGAGTGGTGGACTATAGCCTAATCCCTCTCAAATGAGAGGAGACCCGTGCCCAGCAATGGGATAATAATGAGTTGATGATGATGATTTTGTAACACTTACGGAAAACTTAAAAAAGTGGCCAGATAGCTTGATTTAAATTCTCAAATAATTCATTCAATTTTGTCATTCGACTATATCTAATAAAAGAAAATTAAATGAAAAAGCTCTCTGAAAATTAACTCTTCCGTGAAAAGTGTTTAAACTTTGGAATTTTCTTGATAGTTAGCTAACTAGATTACTTAGATAGGTTACTCTAGGAAACTCATCTTCTTTTACAAGTTAACCAGAACTATAATGTTATGTTGATAAATCCTGTGAATGCAACGTCTTGGCAACAATTCTTGATAATATTATATTACCAACTGACCCGGTAAACGTTTACTTTGTGTAAAATACTTTACGCCCTATTCTCATACCTAAAAAATATGTAAAGAAAATCGCTATATTAGAGATATCGTTTTTCTTTAGCGTTTTTTTCAACTGGCCACTTTATTCTTATATTTTTTATGTTTTTTATAGATGTCACATTTGATAGTGACATCTAAAGAAAAAACTGATAGTGTAAGAAAATAATAATAAATAAATAAATTTAGTACAAGAAAGATCACCTGAAGAAATAAAGGTTTTAAATGTTGTTTTTCGTCTTTACAGGTGAGTAATTTAAGTATTTTAGGTAGAAGTTTGTTTAATAAAACCCTTGTAAAATTAGATTAATAAGTTGAATTTCGTCTTTACAGAGAAAAACACAATTGTCTTTATTTTACTATAAATATACAAAAAAAAATGAATTAAAATCGATCGAGCCGTTTCGGAAGATCGCGATCACAAACACCATGACACGAGACATTTATATGTATTTGAAAAATTCGTCAATTAGAAGTAATGATTTGGATTGTGGCTGCTAAGCGTAAATTGTTGAGATTCTCACGTATTTTGTTGAAAATCGTAATAAAAAAATTTAGATCTCTAATTTATCGTCCAGTATAAATTACAGGAGTTAGGCTATAGGCCCACATTATACGCAGCCTATTTCGGGTTGTTAGAATAAGAATATATATTTATAGGCATAAGAATGATTTTTAGATGGGGTGAAGTTGCACACGCCGTGGAGTCGAGAAAACATTCCAAACAAAAATAAAAATTGCAGTCATAGTTTTACTTGAGATGTAAACTCGAAGACTCATAGTTACTGAGTTCAGCTCTCGAATTTAGAAAACTCTGTTAATGTCAATGATTGATCTTCAGTACATGACGATAAAGCACATACATACACCTTTGCCCCATTGGAGTAGGCAGACACTACAGAATCAAACCATTATATCGTCGCTAAATGTACCTAAGTATGCAAAGTTACGATTTTTGCCAATAATGTCAGAGATTTCAATTGGCATTTGGTGAATAAATCCCATGTCACAGCTTTGTTTATTCGTGGTTTGAGGAATTCAGACGTCTACGTGATTATCTCCATAACGATGTACGTGAAGTTCGGCCGACGACTGCGGTTACCGAATCCAATATTCATGCTGCACGACATCTGACTGAAATGTACAAAATATTGTACGGCAAATTCGTATTGGTATGAGCGAAATCCAAAATATTCATTATCATCATCAACCCATCAATGTCCCACTGCTGGGCACGGGTCTCCTCTCACTTTTTAAAGGGATTAGGCTTTATTCCACCCTGCTTCCTCGCGATGTTTTCCTTCACCGTTTGAGCATGTGATAAATACGCAAATAACATAAGAAAAGTCAGTGGTGTCTGGTGCGTCTTGGGATTGAATTTGAGACCTTTGACATCTCAGTCCACTGGTCACACCACTAGGCTACCATAACTATTAGCCGAAATATTGTGTAAATGCATTTAAAAGTTTGAAATCTGTGCAGTCGATGGATACTGCTTGATTTAACAAATGCCGACTACGTGCCATGCTGTAAAAAGATAAAATACTTTATTGGAGCCCTGTCATTGGTTTTCTGTAAAGTGACAGGTGGAAATATAGCAGAATGGTGGCTTTCTATCGAAGACTTGGCGATAACAGTTAAGAAAACTCGGAACATCGCCAAGAAAATGATAGCGTCTTTTTTATATTAATCTAGTTTTCACATTACAGTTTCGCTTGAAAACCAAGAGGAAATTATTGCAAATGGGTATAATAAACAAATGCTTGCCCAGAGTGTTAGAAAAAGTTCGCGAAACGCGTTCTCACAGTAATGTCTTCTTTCAATCAGATAGTATTTCTGCACATTCTGCTGAAATGACAAATGCATTATGGACGGCTTCAAATTTGGAAATGATGACGCATTCGTCGTATAAACAGCATGGACCGTACCTTGTGATTTCTTTTTATTTTCAAAAATTAATGTGCTTAGAGGTTTACGATTTACAAGGCCGGAAGCATTGCATGTGTTCCATGCAGCTATTGAAGAGATCTCTACTGAAATTGGATCCACTGTTTCATACTGCGCTAACGAATGTAAAATGTATCAATGCATAATAAATATACGATCTGCTCTTATTCGTCAAAATCCAGAAAATTTTAATATGATGTAAGTGCGAGAATATAGAACCTATAAAATAAATTGACGACTGTTGAAGTCGTGAAAAAACATCATTTTATTAAAAACATATCGTTAAACTATATGTAAGCGGTAGTAAATATCTGCCTAACCCTTCAGGGATACAGGCGTGATATTATCTTATATGACAATATAATATCGGCTTAAGCATCTCGTTAGTATGCTATTAAGTACTTTAAACAGATAACGAGCTCGTCGACAAATACGATATAGTCGATATATAATATAACGCCAGATTCGATAATTATGTTTAAGATTATCCAACAATTTCAGCTCCGAAGTTCAGAGTTATACGATTGCGAACGAGTTTAAAGTTCCACAGTTTTCCTCAGAACTTTGTTAAAGATGGTTAAAGTAACTGGCGGTATAACAGGGCTTAAGTTTAAAGCGGGAAGGGGACTTTTTATAGCTATTTTCAATTATGGCGTTAGAAAGAATCTTAGGGGAGAAAACAATGAGTATTAAAAAGATTCGCGCCGGAGACTGAATTGCCTATAGAAACGAAATATAGTATTATTTTCTTTACATTGCGACTGTATTATCTTTTAGTTTTAAAATAAGGTCTACTTCATTTAAAATAAACTAACTTTTGCCCGCCATTAGATGCGCATTAAATGTTTGTAAGTAATTTTTATTTCTGAAAATACATAAATCTTTTTAAATACTCTTTTACGAACGAGTGAAGGGCATTATTGAGAGCTATATTTAATGTCGAAGTTTAAAGAGAGCCCATTAAATTTGGCTTACGTTGAATGAATTATATTTCTAGTTTAAGTAGCCTATGTATTTACCCATATGCCAATTTCATTTGAATACCAATATTCATAAAATTGGTTTTGATATTCAAGCCTGAAAAGGTCTTATTATCAATAAAGTAAATTGACTAACATTGTGTCACTTTATTTTAACCTCTTCTCTTGTTTAGGATTCTAGCTTGGTCAGCCCAATCTATGGGCAATTCCTACATCCTAAAGTCAAACTGGTTGGTAGTTTCTATGAAGTCTTGAACTGTCACTTCTTTAACATTATTTTGATAACTAGAACGCGACTAAACAAGCCACATCCATTCAGAAACATCACCGCGAAAAGTGCCATTAACCATACCGATCGACTGATCAACGGTGATTATTACTTCAGCCGAGTCTTTTATTTTGCAGAGATGTGAAAATAATACTACATAAAATTCGAATATCTCCAATAATCACGGTTGAAGGAATTGAGACATTAAATCTGAACGCTTTTTGCTTGTCCCTTGTCTCATTCTTTACGCTTGGTTGAAGTTTAGAACTTTAACGCGTCATTAGCTCGGGCTATGATAGAAAAGAATTAATGGTTTCCGATGGGTACCCCTCTTTTTTAATCATATATCATTTTATCGAATGGCATCATTCTTGTAACGAGATTTTAAAATAGTTCAGTTGTGTGATGATATTTTATTTATCAATTGTATGCAATCTTTAAGTTTAAACCTACATTTTAATACCTTATACCCCGTATGTACTACTACGTTTTAGAGATATTTTTTTGGTTATAAGAGAGGGATGGCACTATTCAACCTATAATGCGTCCCCTTTCTTTAAACCTAAATCGCCTGAGAACATTCAAGAGAAAATTGTTTGACCTACTGTTTCCTACTCGTACTAGTAAAACAAGATGACGTTTGAACATAGACAAATGTTTGCATAAATATTTTTTAAGAAAAAAAGTTACTTTAAGAGACCTAGTTAATTAACTACTGGCACGCCTCCGGGTACCATGAAACCCAAAATGCGACGTCGCGAACAGAGCGTAGGATTTTCATTTTTTTAAATCGACTAACGCGTTTTGTTTTAAAATAATTTCATAGAGGCATTTTCATATCCAACGACAAAAAAAATGGTTCACAACATTACTTGAAGTAAATGTCTGCAAAAAAAATTATCAAAGTTTTTTGTTTACATTTCGGGTGTCAAGTGAACATAACCATGTCGTCAGTAATTTGAGATTAATGATTATTTATGAGGGTATTTGGTATTGAAGTGGTCGTGACGAATAGTGCTACAATGCTTTGATAAAGTCAAGTAGTTTAAGAATATATCAAATTTGAGAAAAATTTACATATTTATATATTGATGTATTGCAAATTCGACTCCTCGGCGACGATTAATTTTATTGATTCACTTACGTAAATAAATAATCCTGTGATAATACTAAATAGCATTAAATGAACGCACCTATAGTATACTATAGTTAGAATTAACACACAATAGTCGCGCTGTTGACTAATGAAGGTAACAACTTACCAACTGTTTACCAAAAAGAAACATGTTTTCTTTACATGTATTAGCAAAAATCTAACACATAAATGTATACACACATGGGTACACGCCATAGTAACTTCAATATTTACGTTTACCTCTTTTCACATGAAAAACAAAATGACTCCAATAGTCTTAGGAGGGACAATTTATGCAATGTATTTTATACCTCAGATTATCCGAATCTTCTCAAATATTCAGGCTTACGTCAAATGCCTCTAAATATTCAGAGCCAGTGTCGTGATATTTATATAAAAAAAACTTATTCAAATCTTTTATAGAATAAAATGGGATTGGTTAAAATAAATAACTATCAATATAAACTGTAAGGAGTATTGAAAAGACGATATTATTTTGTTTTCGGTACGTTGTCTTTTAAAACACTCGCTACGGTTGGTTAAGATAACACATTTTATTTTTGAGTAAATATTATTACGTTTATCAGATTCTGAGTAGTGAAAGTTGACGCTGCTAATATATGTAGTAGTAATATAGGTACCCGGACATTATGACACAGCGCCATCTAGGTCCGAGCTAAGCTACTAATATTATACATAGAAACATCCATGACTAAAGACAAACATTTGTCCCTACCGGGCTTGCAACCCGGGACCCTAAAACCAGGGAAGGCAGATGATACCGTTGAGCTCAGGTCGTCCAACGATGACCATGGACTAAACTATTTTACAATGAAACACACATTCTCTGCATTATTTAGAGTAATTCCTTTATCATGGACTCTTCAAATTATATTTATAATTAGATAATAACAAATACAGACCACTATGATGGCAGCAACTAAACTTAGCGCTTCCCTTATGGTATGTAAGTGTTTATCGTAGGTAATAGACGTTTGCTATACCAAAGGTATCGCTCGCGCGTTGCCGACCCTGTAAAATATAGGCTTTATTTTAACTATATTTAATTCTACACAAGAAGAATTAATAAGCTATTAAAATTATTAACATATTTACCAAGTGGTCGAAGAAAACATGTTTTTTAGGGAATTATGAGTTTAAAATTATGCGATATCTAACATCACAAGGTCACGCGAAATTGTAACTATGAAGTGATTGTGTTGTCATAATATAATATATATATATATTTATTTTCATATTAATTTTAATTCAGAACTTTCTAGATTTCTAAGTCAGTAAAAAATGTAAGGCGAAGAATACCCCCAAAATATTACCGAGAGAAAAAATCTAACGTAATATCTTGTATGAAAACATTTTTGGTCTCACCTACCTTCCATAAAAATCTATCCATTCACCTTATCCAATCATTTTAGCCGTAGGCAACCGTCAATGGCGTATTTACATGCCCCCTCGCTTCCCTGTATTATAGAGGCTGCCTATTACACAGAAACGTACAATCGCCGCAATATAAATGTTAAACCAAACACACAGGTGATTTTTCTATGAAGTGTGTTATGTGAAGTTTGGTAAATCAACAAATGAACAATGAAAAAGGGAGGTTTTGACTATCACGTATACATTGTTATAACCGTATAGTTCACAATATCATCTGAACCTGTTGTAAAAGCGTATCTGTACGTGTGTTGCAGCGGTATTGAGGCTGCCTTCTGTAGTTACGGGTTTTGAATCTCAGTAAGGGCTAATTATTATTGTTTGTGTGATGAGCTTGGATCTATGAATAGATACTTCTTGTCATAATATTTATTTATATATTTACTCAAAAATAATCTATGTACTAGGTCAACCATGTAGTATACATAATCCAACCTTTGTTGGGCAAGCTTATTGCCTTGTACCGGGCATCAATCAAACCACTGAGCTACCCATTCAGAATTTCATAAAACACTTTGCTGGACCTGAACATCGAACGTAGGTATCATACTCAGTACTCGCGTTTCGTACCATTAGACCAATAAAGTGTCTGAGACCAATAAGGTTAGTAATATAAATCGATAATTGTTTCAAAAATTGATCAAATCATTTAACCTCCGCGAGTCCCTTGTAATTTTTTTTGTTGTGTTACGGTGTGAATGCGGGCGTCTTTGTAAGTAGTGTATCGCCCCCGGGAGGGACTTAAGGTGTTAGGTAAAACGATTTATGTAGTTCCCTTTAAGGGACGTCACCGCTTCAAAACAATTCCCGAGATTAGGATACAGGTTTGTTAAAGTTTATGTCGGTTAAGGAATTTTGGGATCGAAAGGATTTTTTGTTTAAAACTGCATGGGGAATTCAAAAGAAGATCCTCAAGGAATGATATTGTGCTATAGTTTTCATTGTACGATTGCTACGAAGAAAAATAAAATATAGTTTGAAAAATTGTATTAACTGCCCCTAGTTTACATAGTCATCTGTTCACATTGTCGACATACGTCGAAATATTTGAATTGGGGCTCCATGAATTTCAGTCACTTGCAAAAGAAACTCTTTGAAGAAAGTCCCTGAACCATGCGATGCTTTCACCCTTACCGTTTAAAATGAATGATAACAGAGAGCGATAATTGAATTCCCTTAATTCAGATCAAGATAAGGTCCCAAGTAATTTGCGTTTCTAGCATGGATTTCTGAGGTAAATTAACTTATAATAATAGATGATACGATAAATTACCAGATTGCGCAGTTATTTATATAAATTGAATATATAACTAGAATGGTCTTCTTTATTTTTAGTTTGTTTCCCATTTTATTCTGTTTTCAACAATTTAACACTCCAAAATATAAGCTACAAATGTTTGCTTACAGAAGCAATGAAAAACCATTACCACAAATTTAAGTATTTTCGGGGAAAATTGTATCATTGTCTAATCATTTTCTTAGTATAATATTATATATTTATATATTTATTATATAATATATATAATATACGCCAAAATAATCCCTGACTAGGTGTGTGCTTTTACTAGAATACTACTTTTATAATTAATTCAAATGAAACTGATATGAAATTTATACACCGATAAATTTTGAGTATAGGTACCCCCCTCCTTCCATCCAACCCCTTTAATTAATTTCTTGCGGGTTTCACGAAATGAGTTTTATGCTCGGAGTTTTAGTTGAGAGTATTTGTAGATTCTGATCTACAAATAGTTATTAAATTGGTTAACTTTTTATTGAACTTGCGGCTACTGTATATTTAAATTGTAGAGTCTAATAAATCTAATCGATTTATCTATGGCCTCTAAATAAAATAAAAAATTAAATTGTATTGATACGAGAAGAAATTAATAATACGTACCCCCTTTAAAGGGTTTGTGTAAGAAGTTTGAGATTTGGTATAATTAAAGTTGAAATGAAAGAGTATTTATATACATGCACTCGCGACTTTTAACTATGGGGGTAGGCAGAACCTACTGCCACGCGCTACGATCAATGCATATCACTTTGTCCTCACCCACATTCATACATCTTGCCATACATGCGCGCCGGTTACGAGTATTTGTAGTTATAAAAACAATAAATTAAAAACAGACTTTACGACAACAGACTGCCTTCTGTGCTATGGGTCCGGGTTCGACTCCCGGTAGGGTCAAATGTTTCTGTGATGAGTATAAACATTTTGTATCCGAGCGAGAGATGATATTGGCTGGCGGGCTACCGGCTACAGTCCAACAGTTGATGTCGGGTGGTTTTATATATGCTATCTGCGCTTCTAAACTTCACTATCGATGTAGGATGAGCTTTGTGGTTGGTGCGTTCGATGTGACATGTCAGTTTTGACAGTTGTTCGTTGCTGTAAAGCGAGAAGGACGTCGCTACAAGCTCATTGAACAGGTAAGATAGTATTTTTTTTAAAAATGGCACCAATAGTTTCTCACCTATTTAAAGCAACTGGTCAAATGGAAAAATTTAATACACTTCGTGTGGAATCTAGTCGTGTTTTATCACGCTAGGAGTGGAAATTTTCAGAAATTCTACAGTTTTGGGTATTCGCCATTACAATAGTGGAGAGTTTAATGAAAGTTAAACTTTTGTTGACCTGGTCAGATAGCTGCGTCGTGTTCAAGCACAAATGTTTAAAGGTAAGTGAGACCTGACTTGGTTTTCAGACTTATAATATCACAATCACCCCTCGGCACTCTTACTCAAAATCATTTTCCGTTCCCTATGATTGTGATGAATGTGATGAATCTGATTTAAATAGTGTTATTTGCTTCTTCTGAATCAGCTTAGTAGTCTGAGTGGTTTATCCAGTAAACATTGAAGCTGCCTCACGAGTGTATGTACCTGGGTACCAGTGACAAGTTTACACTCATGCAAAACGTTCTTAAGGAAAAGCGTAAACGTTCTAAACGCTTGTTCAAGTGCTGCTCTTCAACGCTGGCCTATACTTTGAGCACAACTTTACTATTGCACTAAACTCCTGCGTGGAACTACCACAAGCCTTCGAAGTATGCTCGAGAGAGACGCGGAGGAGTTTTTTGATGAAAATATTATACTTAAAGTTAATTGTTCGTATCCTAAAATCTTTGCCAACAGTCCTCTCAAACACAAAATCTGAAATAGATCTAAAAAAAAAACATTAAAATGTCTAAAAACCGGCCCTCACTCCGAACCATCAATAAGACGCACAAAAGAGTATCTTAAACGAACTTTAAGATTAACAATGTCGACCGGGGCTCGAACCCGGAGCGATTGATTACAATTCACACATCATTAGGCACCCACCGGCAGGAAAGGCGCTTGATACATTACCGAGCTATCTCTTTTAAGAAAATGTCACAAAGCGAACATGGGAACAGAAGTCTATGTAGTAAAATCAAAACTCAAAATTGGAACAGTCGGACAAACTGGCTCGAATCAGACTATAGTGAAAAATCTTTAATATATTTTTAATAACACTAGTTATTTTAATAAAATATATTAGTTTTGGATGGAATTAATGATGAGGAAAATTTTCAGAAATTACTAGGAGAGAAGACGATCCTTGTATATATGTAACTTATATTGTTTATCATTGGAAAACCAAAAGCTATACAGATAAAATAACAACTAGCTCGCTACATTAAGCCAAGAAGGCTTTCATAGGGAATTAAACCATAATAATTATACTAAAAACAAAAAGAAGAAGCAAAAACTTATGCGAGACGGCGACCGTGAAATGGAAAATTTTAACAATTAATTAATTAATTAATTATTGTTTTATAAAACCCATTAGCATAGGAACTGTTCTGCCGCTGCTGAATATTGATCTGTAAGTCGAATAATGACAAAGGATTTACAGACTTAACTTTCTGACTATAAGTTTGCATGTACTTTCTATTACTACAAGTGCAAAGGATACAGAAAAAAGAGGTGGAATAATTCTTTTCAGAAAGAGCTTCCCAATCATTGAACCTATTTTGTAACTTATTCAGGTATAGACGAAGGAGTTTGGTTAAGATAGGGAAATCGAAACATTTATTTGAGTAGGTATTCTACATTAAAAGAACTTGCTTTTAGCGGCTTAATAACATACATAAAAGTCTATAAAACTACATTTTATTTTTATAATAAATATTATTATTATTCTATGTTAACAACATGTATGGTCACGGGTCGACGTAGCTATTGGTTGTCTTGATGTTGTAATTATATTGTTAATCCTATTAACACAGAACGTTCTCACTGTGTCTACTATGATGAAGGGTCTCAAGAATCTGAACGGTCTAATCTAGTATTATTAGTAAATTATAGTCTAGTATATATCACTACATTATAGTTTTATTCAATGTTGAAAGACGCAGAAGAAAAAGTAAATAAAATACCGGTCATTCCAAAGTAAATGATTTAACCGACGTAATGTGTATGATTTAACAGAACTAAAACGAAATAGCAGTGAAGGAAATAGCAACGAATAAAGGGTAATAAATTATTTTTCAGATTCAGATAATACTTCCTAACTAGCCATCATCATCATGCTAACGAATATTTTTAAACGATATTTGGTACCTATAGTCATTTATATTCATAACTAGCTGACCCAGCAAACGTCGTTTTGCCACATTTTAGAACACGTCCAAAATGAAATGACCGTATGAATGACTTAACAACATGCTTGTACTGTCAACAAGTTTTAATGAAAAAAAAAGATGTACTGAAAAAAGTTTCAATTTGACAGCAAAATCTCCATTAACAAAATGATTCGCCATTTATTGAATTCATTTGTTACAAGAGATTTTCTGCAAACTTCACATAAACCATTTACTAAATAGTCCGAACAAAGCCTAAACATTTGGTTTAGATAGGTGAGCCCGTTCTTGAGTTATAAAATTACAACGAAAAGTGACATTGATTTATATATATACAAATTATCTTCATTGTTTCAACCAATACCTAAAGAAAATATTTAACGCTACATAAAGCAGATTAGGCAAGCAGAGCCGACGTACCTACACATCGTTATGTTCTATGGTTTTTCGATAGCCATAAAATAAAAACGTTTCTCTCCACAACCCCATCAGCCGTTGTTTCCTTTGTATGGTGTTCAGGAAATGCATAGTAATAGCTTTATTACTTGAAATGGTGCTGTTCAATGTTGTAAAGTATTTACTTATCGTGTTAAGGTGGATTTAATGATCCGTATTGCATGTTTCTATTTTGTTCTGTGGTACAAAAAGGAGGTTTAAATAATGTTGAAAAGGCGTACAGCTGGCACAATTGTTGTGTCGTACCCCGAAGTTTTTTGTTTGTAATCTGGTTTCGTAAGCAAGCTATGATAAAACTACAAATTTTATGTTATAGTTATATGTCAATAAGAAAATCAACCTTGAGTCGGGAGAGTGTTTTGTAACTATTCAAGAAATAGGAAATTCAGCAAACTAACTAACAACAACTATTATTAAATTGAATATCAAATTCCCTTATTTATAATTATCTGTTTATGAGGTCAACTGTACTTCGCTAATTCAAATAATTAAGTACAAATCAGTTTGACAAGTAACTATACCACTGAATTTAAATTCAGTCAAAAACATAATTATGTATATTTATGGTATATTGTTAAAAATACAAAAACAATCGGAAATATTGAATGAAAAAATACAATATACACTTATCCACCACAAGCATACAGGCAGGTGGCAGGTTGAAGCACTACAAATGTCATAAAGTGGTGGTCATAAAGTCAACTGTACTAATAGGATTCTCAGTTACGATACCCGATCGTTAACTGCTCAGTTTAAGTAAAATAGCTTTACTGCTTATTTCCAGCGATAAATTAAATCTCAGATTAGACTAAGTGACTAAACTAAATAAAATAAATTATTTGAGGGAGAAACCAAAAGGCCGAAATTTGTACCTACAGCATTTTTTTTAGTCCCCAGTCCACGAGCTGGAAATTTTGAATGATAATAATAATATATTAAAGTATTATTAAATAATATAGTAATATTATTTTATTCACTTTAAAGGTACAATACATGTGAAACCCCTGGCAACTAAACTAGTGTTAACTGTATTTCAGGTGCCAGAATTAGTATATATTTATCTGTAATTGTGCAAACAAGTGCAAAAAACCTTTTTTTTTGTTCCCAACATGTAAATAAAACAAAATTAAATTAAACAATACCCAATGCTTATTCAAGTCAAACAAAAGTTATTTCTAATATATACGACTCGCCATTTAAAAATACATGACTGTTAACAAAAAAGTACATTACATACATTGTGCAATATTTTAGGAGTGTTTAATAAAATAGTAGCAGAAAAACAACGGTCCACACCGCTGGAGATTCGTGGATACGATATTTTCTAAACGAAACCACTGTACAGTTTAAACAGAAGAAGGTTCAGTATATATTTTTTCTAATTATGTGGTATATTTCTTAAAGGAAATACACATATAAAATACGTATCTTTCTATCCTCTATGGATGATTCTATTACATCGCATCATATTTTGCAAAATAAAAGATTACACAAATCAAACATAAGTATAAACATTTTGTAAACACCTAATTCTCGTTTTTTGGACTAAACTTTTTAAACGACTAACAAATTACTATTGAATACCGGTTTTAATGAGATTCAAAATATTTTGATGCTGATAAGCAGATGCACAGATGAATAAAGCACAGGCGTTTAAAGGTTTTGGCCTGACATTTAGGTGACTAATAAAATATGTACATTAGTCAACGTACCCTCAAAATACCCGCAAATTGTGGATATGGTTCCTACAGTCAACTTGGGGGTGTATTATGTGTAAAAAACTAACAATCGGGTCGGGATATGTAGTCTGACAGTTCATCAAAAGAGAGACAGAGATAGAGAAGCACTATTACATAAATGTGCCAATTATTATCCAGTAGACAGAATTAAATTTGTAAGCAGCTAGTTCTCTAACTAGACACAGTAATTTGTAGTATTTTTCTATATTTTTTATATTTTTCTTGGTTCTAAATAAATGCTATTTCCCCACATTTCTAATATCTCTCCTGTTATATCCTGTTATATAAACTTTTGATCCAACTAACACTTCTATCACCTGCCTGCATAACAATACTGCACTATAAAGGTCAGCAACCCGTAAATATCTGCATTAACACTGAGTAGCGAAACGTTTCGAATATAAACTTGTACACCTCTCATTTTATTCGAAGCGCTTCGAATAAAACCATGTTCACCTCTCATTTTATTAAGTCACTATTTGAATTCATTACGTTTTACTGTGCCGTGTTTATTGTGTCTTATCTTACGGTTGCGAAAGAAATTCAAGTATTCTATTTTGTCTAATGAAATGAAAGTGGTTGGATAGTCTGTACGAGTACCTACTTCGAATGAAAACATCTTGAAATAGTAAACACATTGTCTGATACATCGTTGTTGATACTTGCGCAGTGCATTGACTCGGCTATGGGCCACCGTCTATTGCTCCTCTTTTTTTATTGCCAATTGTCCGCCTAATGGCAAACGGTTAATGAGGTGATGCTGACGTGTTGCTGATCTTGTGATCTTTCACGCAAGCTTTGCATAAATCGATCAGATCAGTTCAGACTCCAGCAAGGTGTCCTTTAAATGACTTTCGATATTAATATAGAAAATGCCCAGAGAATATTGCAGTAACACATAATAAAACTGCAAATGTACATTTTCCTGGAACCTTCATTCTGCAGTAAAATACAATAAAATATATCGAATTACTTCAACATCTATCACATCCATTTAATCCCACAAACTAGAAAAAGATATTTACTTTTGTTCGATACGAAAATGTGAGCAACGAAAAGTCAAAACGGGTAAGTTGTTATAAAGCTTGTGTGCTGTTGTATAGGCAAGCGGGCGTCCAACGTCATGTTGTATAGCGCAGTGCAGTTGCAACCATTCCTGACAACCGCTCGCGGCTATATTTTTGTGCTACTTTTGTCTTTAGTTTCTGGTTGAATTCCTTACTATAACAGAAACAAATGTCTATAAAGCGATGCCTTGTACTCTATTCGTCCTTTACGTTATATTGGTTGGACATCGACTTTGTTCATTTTGTTTTGTTTAGAAAACTTGTTTTGCCATCATTACCATCATCGACTGATTTAGTGTCTCGCAGCTGGGCAGGGGCCCCTCTCATTTGAGAAGAGTTAAGCTAAGTCGACCAAGAAGGTCAAGTGCGAGTTGGCAGACTTCACACGCCATCGAGAAATTCTCTTAGGCAGGTAGGTTTCTTCGATGTCCCGATGTCTAAAATGTGTGGTCTTACCCACATAGAAACAACTGTATAATCCCTACATTCGCAAGATTTAAGCATCTCAAAGCAATTCACTTTTCCAGCAACATTTTTATGTATATTTTATAATAATATCTCGTGAGATAATGGTATGATGTAGATATAAGTGCAGTGTTGTGTAGCTGCATGCGTTACTTTTAGTTACCCTTAGGGAAGAGGGGGAGGAGGGGTAACGTGGCAGTGAATCTTACTCGTTATTCTTGTGGAAATATTTTGTGAACAGCTATATTATTCCTCTTATTTTTCCAAAGAAAAAGTTACATTTATTTCAACAATTATCATGATTTTGTAACGCATTTACAAAACCTTGCGTAATTGTATAACAATTACGCAAGGATTTGTATTTGTTGTTCTTTACAAATACAAAACATTTCGTAATTATTTAATTAATTGAACCTGTTAACTAATTTATTTGTTTACAAAGTAACCATGAGAGTGTTTCACCTTTTTTGCTTAAAAAAAATTACCTACAAAGAAAAACCCATCAATTAGTTGTATGAATCAATTAAATAACAGGGCTTCAACACACATAAAACAAAAATTTTTATTTGTATAAAAATATAACTACATTAACATGTTACGAAGTTACAAGCGAATATTTTAAACGTTCCAGATAAAAGGTGGTATTTTCGGTTATTCACCAAAACAAGGGCGGGAAGGCATGCAAGTGTGTGAATAAAAATGAATACATTTTAAACCGTGCCGGGTCATAAAGCTTGGTATAAAATTTGTGTTTCCGCTGGGGAATATAATCTCTAAATATTCAAATGTGTAGGTGAATAAACGTTCGAATATCTTCCTGATAATCACAGGCAATAATATATTGATGATGTCGATAAGTGACTAAGTGTCTAACTTATAAACACATACAACAGTATTCGTTTAAACTATCATCAGGTAAAAATGAACCGACCGTGTTGAAACCTGCATGCCTGAGAACTTTTCCTTTTATGGAATGAGAAGTCTGCCAACCCCGGCTAGACTAACGTGGGGGAAAATAGCTCTCTACTGTATATATCCTGACATTATAATAATAATAATAATAAATCTTTATTTTCAAACCAGAGATCCATAATATATGTAGTAACATTAATTGGCACTTCCTAGAACTAAAACACGTAATAAAATTTAAAAAAATTAATAATAATAAGTATATAATATATCTGAGTGACGGTCTGTGTGCCGTTATCCAGTGACACATTATTTGGCCATCTACTCTGCCGGCTACAGAAGCCACGAGCTACGTCATTATTATTATGACTCAGCGCCATCTAGTTCCCATCTAAGCAACGAGGATATGCTACAGATACTCATAGCACAAAAGGCAGCGTTAAGCGTTACCTGTGGGCTAATCGGGTCGTTGAAATATTTTTTCGTTCTATTAAGGGACCCGTAGCCAGTAGGCATAACAGTATATGGGTTGATGAACCTCTAAATGTGCTTGTTAAACGGGTTTTTTTGTTTCAAGTCATTTTTGATGTCATTCAAACGGAGTGGTAAAAAGTTATTTTAAAAGAGTTATTTTTATCTACCTGTAAGCAATCTCCGGCCTAAAGCGTCTAACTTCAGGTAAAATTTCAAACAATTAATCTTGCCATAAGGAAAACTGAAAAGGTTTTTATGAAAATCCTTTATGTTTGAAAATTGAATACACTATTATAATACCTATATTATTTGTCAGGACTGCGGTGCATGGCGTTGTGTAGTTTCTGCCTACCCTAAAGAGAAAGGGCGTGAGTGTATGAATGTACTTAACGGTATCACTGAACTGTGTTTATAAACTTGCCATACACTTGAGAAGATCCCAAAACAGTAGTTAAGTGTTCTAAGTATAACAAGATTATAAGTGCACATAATTATAATTTTGGGATCACTATACCGTGGACAAACGAGCTAAGTTACAAATTGCCTAACTTATGACACTTGTGCGAAGGTGAAATTTTGATTAAACATGCACATCTTGGGGAATATAAAGAGGGATAGCCTAGTAATATTCCCTGGGGGGGCTTGTGCCTAATTACCATTGTTTTGTGAAGTGTTAACATATTTTCTGCTTAGCTACACTAATATAATAAATAGTCCTTGGTATTTGACACTACTTTTCATCAAACGACACCCATTCGTGGTGGAGATTAAAAAAACCCGAACAAAACGCTTTAAGTACCAAAAAAAAGGAGTCAAGAGTGAAGAAAGAGATTCAGTTTCTTCTAAGCCCTTGCGCTTCTTCTATCGCGGTTTCATTAAACATCAGGCGAACTGGCGGTCAAGGGTATAACTATCAAGAATATAAAAAAAACTAAATTACATTAAAAGTACATAACATAGACAAACGTTACCAGATATCTCATATTGTATCTACCACCCACCAGAATGAAAATGCTCCAATAATTGATAGCAAGTTACTAAATGATTTAATTATAACAGAATTTATACGTAAAAAAGAACTGCTGAGTGACATATTTTCCCACTGCTGGGCACGGGTTTTTTCTCATTTGAGATTTACAGATGTGACGGATTGACTTAAGAGTATTATTATATACAATGATATGAGGTTCATAAAGGGTTGTAATAATTGATGTGCATATAGTTTTTGCATATTATTGTACCAACACAGACAAACGGAATTAGATTTAGAGCTACTCCGAGCCAAGCAACTTGCAAATTTCACGTAACTACTCGGAAAGTTGCGTTTCCAAACACAAATCTTCACAGTGCACAAATACCCAAACTCGGAAAAATTACCGCGCAGGTATCGATCCCGCGACACGTTGCGCAGAACCCGATCGCCCGACCACTGCACAAACCGTGTCATTAGTCCCATTTATTAGTCATGTTAGCAAAAATCTTTAACCATACAATTAAGTACCTTTGCTTAAACAAATCCCACGTTTTATTTCAATGGAAATCCAATCATCTGTTACATTAAATTTTTCCTTCATTCCAATGTTGTGAAATAATCTTAAAAGAGAAAAAAAAACAACGGATTCTTTAGCATTTACCGCCATTTCTCTAATAATATTACGCTGAAAAAATCTTTTGCGTTCTACTTAATAATGTATACTGTCGTCTTATTTATTTTCACGGATTGTTATGTATTTACGGATTATTTTAAGTATTCGCAGAGCTTAACCATATAGATATACGGTGTTTATCACGTAATAAATCATGTTGTATGTTGATAATACGTGCACTTTCGTATGTGTGCGATTCTGATTAGAGATCTGTCCGAGACTCCGCGTCGACGCATAAAGCTAAGCTTCAAAATTAATCTTCATCTTGTAGGTTGGTGTAGCTTGAATGATGCTGTGTGATCGTAAGCCAGGGACACAGAAATTGTTACAGTAAAGATAGTTTACCGGACCGACGGGAATATGGATGCAAGTAGGTACTTACCGCCGCCGGCGACTGCTCTGCGTTATTTTGTTTATAGACGATCACTGCCTTGAATTATTTGTGTATCAAATTATCACGACACTGCAGTGTAAGTTAGAGTTAGTTTCACATGTGTTTAACAGTCCTTTTCGTGGCAATAGTTTTAGTTTTACGCGCGCTCGTTCACCGCGGGCGGCCTCACGGTAGTTTTCTCGATGACAGTGTTGCCAGCGCCGCGGACGTTAGGAAAAGGAAGTGAGCAGGAAAAATATAAATGTTGCATACGTAAACAAAGGTTAAAGTACCCGATACTACATAGTCGGAAAGAATACTATATAATGACTAATAATTATTATCTATCTTATACATAAGAATCTCGTGTCGCGGTGTTTGTCGCTGAACAAAACGGCTTGACGGTTTTTTTTTTTTATGTAGATTTGTTACATCCGAGATTCGGTCGTAGGCTATTTTTTACACCCCTAAGTGATAAGGATGCCACTCACCAGAGTTTTTTTTTATTCTGTTTAAGATTTGGCATAAAAAAATATTTATAACCCTACATTTTCACTCTTCTACCACATACTCCTAAAATGTGGCAAAATAACGTTTGCTGGATCAGCTAGTATCTATATACAAATAACAAATGTCCATTGATTACATCTTAATCAAATAAATAAATATAACGGACAGCGCCATCTATTTCCGAGCTGAGCAACGAGGTTTGTGTTACATATGATGGTTGATATGTACTTAATAAAACTTATATTTTTTTAAAACACAAATGTCCTTGCACATCATTTAAACATTTGTCAAATATAAGCGAAATCCAAGAAACTGACCTCAGAAGGTAGCGTTTGCAACCCCACTGCGCTAATTTGGTCTTCAAAATAATACAAACAGTTCATTTTTTAGTCAGTTTTTGACAATACTACTGGGTGCGACAAATAACCTAGTTATCTGACCAAGGAGAACATGTTATAAATATAAAAATAAACTTGTTTGACAGTAATACGTGCCAGAATTGACATTTTATGTTTTCCTGATCAAAGAAATATTATTTATTTTATTTTCTTCGACTATTAAAAATACACGCGACGCGGAGGAGTATTTAAATGATCTTTAGCTTTTTTTTATTATAATTTTATATTTATGTGATGAATTATAAAATTGATATTTTAGGTAGGAATACGGAATTTCTTGAACGAAGCTCTTCCAAGTTAATTAAGGTAACCTTTTACCATTGCATTAATTAATATAAATATTTTATCTAATATCCAGAGGCTCAGACAACTGGTTCATCACGTGAACCGTTAGATATCCACTGTTGGACATAGGTCTCCCCCAAGGATCGCCACGAGAACGACGGGTCATGCACCGCCCACATCTATAATTATCTATACAATATACTGTTTTAATTTATTTCGTTGTAGGTATGCTTGTTTCATCAACCCACATTTTCCCACTGCTGGACACGGGTTTTTCTCATTTGGGAGGAATTAAGTCCATCAGTAGGCATAGCCCAATACTTCTAGCGCTAGCTTTTTTTTTAAATGGCTTCCTTCGTTCTGAAGACGACACTGAACACATGACGAAGAATTGAAGATCTCTCAAGCATGCAGTATTCCTCACGACGTTTTTATTCACCGTTTGAGCATGTGAAAAATACGCACATAGCTTCCGAACAGTCTCTGAGTGACGCGATGCCTTGGGTTCAAATATGAGACATTTGACTTTCCCAGGACATGGCGCTAGGGTATCACGCCTTTTTTTGCTTAGCTTTTTCTATATATTTTGCATGTATTATATCATAAAAAAAGATTTAACAATAATTGATTGATTAACATACTTTTTGTTAATTGGATTATAAACTTTAACGAAACACCTCGGTTGAAAGGTTAACAACACTGATAAGGTCATTATTATGGTTATAGGTACGTAACCTCTTGTTTTGTAGTCATTACAAGTTTTAATGAGACCGGGCTATTGAGATCATGAGAATATGAGAGATTCGAAGAACTGTACTAATTGAACTTGTTCAATATTATGTCTTTATTCTCGGGGTGAGGTTATTATTAGCGTTGTTTTATTGCCCTTTAGACTAGGCTTAAAAAACTTTGTACAGACGCTCCTAACCGATATGGTTATATATTCAAAGAACATTGTTTCATATTGAAATATTCACATTAATTCCTAACTCCCATGAATGTAGCTAGCATTTATTCTGTTTTTATTTATAATCAGTGTTACATAAAATTGGTGAAAAGTGTGGGTGGATTGTATAGATTTCTAATCGTACTAGATTAACGCAGGTTCGAATACAGGTAAGGGGAAAATTATTGTGTGATGAAGGTTATATTAAATTAAAACTATTTATCGTAACTGCTGGGGCAGTGTGATAATATTGAGATTTTTTCATAAAAAAATTGATTATCAGCTACTGCTATACGTAAGCCTCTCTCAATGAACGTCCCAGGGACCTTAATTTTCACATATCATAAATATAGATGTATGTAGGTAGCTCGTAAAGGAATATAACTAGTACTTTAACCCTTAAATGTTTCAAAGTATGACTATGTCTATTTAACTTGTGGCTGCTGAAACTCTACTAACTTATCTAGATAGTGTGATGAGAGGAGCCGGGACAGATATTGGACGTGCAAAGCTCGAAGATCGAGCTCAATGGCGCGAAATAATAAGATTTAAAACTTGTTCTCAGTTCAATACAGCGCCATCTGCTATATAGGTAACTTAATAATAAAGTTTAGAGCAAAATTTACACATATAATGTGACTTGCAGATACTGTAACGTTCTGAAATTGTGTATAATAAATTATACATTGAAATTAAACTACATTTTATCAGAGTCATCATCATAATTTTAGCTAAACGAGGTCCACTGATGGATATAAGTCTTCTCCAAGGTTGTCCATTATTTTTTGGTATCCACGGGTTCCAGCACCAGGTCGTCTGTCCTCCTTGATGGGGGCCTATACCCATGCTCCGTCTTCCGCGTTAGGTGTAGCTTTGAACATATATGTTACCAGCAATCTGTATAATTCAGGTATTCTATACAATGTATAGACTACCTGTTTGTACAGGATATATTTGAGGTCAGTGAAAGACTACTTAATATGCTCTTCCGAGATCTTCAAGCCGAGTAAGTATCATTGTATTAACAGAAAGACTAGAAACTTTAAACATCACAAGAGAATTCTCAATATCTCGCGAAAAAATATAAGATGTTTACTTTACAGAGATGTACCGTATTGATGAAATAGTCCAAATTAGTAAATTTGGACATGATTTAACTGAAGCTGCAGAACCTGAAATAATTAAAATCCCGAATGCGTTCATTTCAATTAATAACGTTACAAGAATTATATGGGCTTCGTGGCATCAAGGTGATGCCATGAAGCCCATACGCGTGTGGGCACAAAATTTTCACTTCGGAATATAATGTAATGCCATGTCGTTCATAAATATTTTGCGGGCTGCAATTCTCAACCCTAATATCGATGGCGCGTTAATATTCTGAACACTGTTAGAGAGTGACTCTATATTACCGAATTCGTGCACTACTGCCGCTTAATGAACTGGATGAAACAGGATATTTAGAGATGAGAAATGTTCAACGTTTTCAAAGAAAACTTATAATTATACTGCAATTCTCGAAGAACACAATACGACGAAGACATTCCTCTTTTTGAAGTCTGCAAGACGCTGTCGATACAAACACTATTGGAATTACGTTACTCATAACTTTATCTGAATTATTTGATGATCATCAATCGGGGATATTGACAGCTTGGAATAAATCTGTCAGCGTATTTCGCTGTGAGGACAAACGCTATTTTGCTGATTCCCATTCTTGCGGCGCTAAAGACAAACCATAAATAAAATAGCAGAAATAAGCAAAGCATACATTATAGAATTCGACAATTGCAAGAACGTTGCCGTAACCGTAAAAGATGCTTTGGTCCGCATAATGTTGCCTACACGCGTAGACGTAAATTTCAGAGAAGATATCATCACTCACCAGAACGTACAAGTACAACAACAGCATTTGGACCCGACAGCTGCAAACTATTCCTATGCAACATGTTGCCTATTGATAATAGCGCCCAAGTTGAGCTTAAAGTGTCTGAAAATGTAAACGATATTAGAAGAAAAACAAATGATAATATTGTCAATGAAGGTCATGAGATAAAGGTAGAAGAAATCGCGTGGTATCAATTATTCCCATATGGCAGATATGTTTTAAAAGAACTAAGATTAGTAAAAATAAGTCCTTTAGATTACTATCAAATTCATATTCTAGGTGTTAATTCAAGGTTTCAACGCAATGATTACCTGTTCTATGCTCTTTAGGTGTTTGAGTAGTATCGGGTCAATTCAACCATTGCAGCACGTGGTAGAAGAATGAAAGTTAAAAATCGCAATCGAGTAGAAGACCTACACTTGTATTTCAAAAATCCAAGAGCGATAGCGTAGTAGTAACCTATTAGCGTAGTGTTCTCAATGACTTAATAGCATAAATAAGATGTCTAGGACCTCAGAACTATTTTGTAACACTCAGTTGCAACGATCACCACTGGAGAGATATAAAAAAAGTCCTTCTGATGACTGATGGCAGACAACACATTGATCCAGGTGACAGATATCCAGGAAACTCAGTGGCTAATCGAAAAATATCGCAAATTCTAATTCAAATAATTTATTTCAAGTAAACCAGAATTACAGGTGCTTTTGAATTATTAAAGTAGTTAGTTGCATGGTTGCAAAAAGGAGGTTTTATGGATAAGAACCAACAAGAAACTCATACTCCAGTTGTTGTAAGTAGGTACTTTATGGTACGTGTAAACTCAATAAAACAATTTAACTTAAAACATTTTTTTTATTATTGATCGAGGAAACTTTATGATGTACGCATGTACTTAACATTAGTAATAAGAAAACTGTGGATGTACTTTTTTTTGTATGATCAATAGCAGTATAAATCAGGTCATATCGTGTTTTTTTATAGATACAATAAACAACAGTAAATAAAGTTGTCTAGTCTACTCCATTACGATTTCAAACAGGTAATATTCAAGGTACCTAATTTGATTTAAAGTATAAATTACATTGGAAAAATATAATAATATTTTTATTATGGTTTTTTATAGAGTTCCTCTGCCTAACTCTTTGGGAATAAAGGGGTAATGGTATAAACGCACTCTAATTTATGCATTACAACTACTTGTAACAAATAGACATACAAGAAAGCGAAACAGAATAAAAACTCAATAAAATCCATCAGAAACGAAACATTAATATTAAATAAGGAATTCGTATGGAAGAGAAGTCTTTAAATAAACTCCAGAAACCAAAAAATCTACAACAAACTTCCAAAAAGATGAACAAACAACCCCATGGCGTCCCTTAATGGATTAAAATAGCTGAACACGGGGAACTAAATGAAATAATCCTGAGCGAACAGGAAAACCCGGTCGTCATGGCAACCGCTGTGATAATAAATTTGCTTTTAAAAGAAAGCGCATATTAAGCTGTTTACATAATTCTGTAAGTAGAATGGAACGGTCTGTTATCTGTTTTCATCGTGGAATATGATGGGAAAACGTTTTTATGCAGTTAAAAACATCGCGATTTTTTAAATTGAGGTAAATTATGTTTAGTTTTTCCTCATCGTGGCTTATTAAGAGTTGGTTTCGTTCTAATCATATGCGACTATTAATATGTGGTTACCTATTAATAGGTTACAAGGAGCGACTGTTATCAAACTTCGCAATCCTTCTTCTTCAACCTGATTTTACTGCACCACTGTTGGGCTTGGGTCTATTTTCTTTGAAAAGGATAATAATGGATATTCTACCACCACTAAAAAGTCACTCCGGCATGGCATGCAGGTTCCTCACGATGTTTTCCTTCACTTTAGAGCTTTAATTTTATAGTTTCAGTTTTTTCGTAACAGTTATAAAGACTCAAAATCCGTCATACTTTTCAATTTTCAAAATCATGATTGTATTGATATTCTGCATGCATAATTTCGATATAGACTTGGTATTTATGGCTGAATAATACTGGTTAGTTTACTCTGTATATCCCATGAGATCCGGAATACTGTCCCAGTGTGTTTGTGCATTTCAATTTCCAAAACTGTCTGTCGGAATTGTGCGAGAATTAGCCGTATCGTCGCGCTGAAATGTAGGAGTCAATTGAGCGAACTAGGTCGCTAATCTCACGGAGTTTCACGGTAAAATCGTTTACCTCAGACCAACCAATGGAAAACCATTTGGCGGGCTTTTTTAAACGCACAAAATAGCGTAGAATCGTGGAAATTGCTAGATTTTAACACAATTTTTATACATTATGTTGTTCGTCCATAATGAACTTGTGATCTAAAGAATCTTAATTAAACTCTGCACACTGTGTGTAGTTTGAATTAAGGGGGATGATTAGCCCTTTGGATCGGTCTGCCTCCTGTCACAACTATTGAGGCAAAATATAGCAAAATTAACAAACAAAACAAATGAACATAGACAGAATATTATTTTTACAAGTATTAAAAAATCTAATTAAAATGACTTCATGGGTGGCCCAAAATAATTAATTATGGTCTATAGTTGTCTTGTAGTCTATATTTATTAGAAACTGATTCCCGCGACTTCGACCGCGTGCAATTTAACTAAAAAAATAAAAGTTTCATATTAAACTCGAATACAAAACTCCTTACTACTGACTTCGAATACCCTCACTTTGATAAATAATCAACTATAGGTAGCAAACAATAGTAGGCCACTTTTTATCTATCACTTCCATCTAGTTTCCAAGCATATCATCATCATCATCAACCCATTAACGTCCCACTGCTGGGTACGGGTCTCCTCTTATTTGAGAGGGATTAGGCTATAGTCCACCACGCTAGCCTACTGCGGGTTGGCAGACTTCACATGCCATCGAGACAAATCTCTCAAGCATGCAGGTTTCCTCACGATGTTTTCCTTCACAGTTGGAGCTTGTGATATAAATACGCACATAACTTCCGAAAAGTCAGTGGTGCGTGCCCGGGTTTGAACTCGAGACCTTTGACATGTCAGTCCACCGGTCACACCACTAAGCCTAGTGGTGGTGGTAGCCACCACAGCTCACAAATTTTCATAATAATCCGTAAAGCCGTTTCGGAAGAGTTCAGCGACAAAGACCGTGACACGAGATTTTTATATATAAAATACCTATGCTCTAATATTGCTTTAATATTGCTAGTATCCGCAGGCTACAATTTCCGCTTACCAGAATGTGGCTCGCCTCATGGGCGAGCCACATTCTGGTTTGCCACTTCAAAACCAGTCCAGCTAACATTCTGCCTACCCTCAAACAGGAAACCAGCTTAAAGAACCGTAATACCAACAGCCCACGCTTACCTTATTCTGTCTTTGTATTTGGCTCGGAAAACTTTCATTATCCAAACAAAGACGAGGAGTAAGGTAGCTGTATTTCACCCCACAAATTGCCTATAAATTTTTATTATGGCCACTCTTATTTGAGGTACAGAGGTTTTCCAGATAAATAGGTTTGTTTTATTATGTAAGACTGACCATGATTTGTGATGTCGTAAATTTTTTTCTTTGTAAAAAGTTGGCTTCTATTGGTTGTTAGTTCGGTATAGGTAAAGAGTTATATTGTTGTGATGACATTCGATATTATTACTTGGTGACAGCGTCTCACTTGGTGACAGCGTCTCAAGTGTTGCCCCATCACATACCCATCTATTTCCTTCTCACGCTGGGCAAAAGTTTCCGCTCACTTTTACCTGCTGCCATTAAATTTTATAAATCAATCGCAATTAAAAGAAATAAGTTAATTAGTTCTATGTTTTGCAATAAAATAATGAAACAACTGACATTATGCAGATGCAATTAATACCTATGATGTGGCTGCTTGACCAAGCCAAATTCAATAATAATAATAAGTTTATGGACACCAAATAAGGTATAGAGTTGTATACATTGCCTTACATAATAATTTGTACGGTTTTTTGCTTGTTGCTATAAATACAATCAATCATGGGTAGACTAAAATAATCCAAAACGAAGAAGATTACGTCCCGCTAATACTAGAAAACTGAATGGATACAGTAACATAGAAAATACATCAGAATAACACAAAGGCTATTCAATTTATCAACATACGATCGGTGTGAAACGGCGGGCAGAAGCTAGAAATATTAATATACCGCGATAAAATCTGCAAAAAGTTATTTTATTTCAATTATACTTTATTTAATATAATAAAGCTAAATTACTTTCTTGATATCAAACAGAGGTGTTACATCGATCCGACTTCGTGGAAATTATTCTTGTTCTTAAAATCTGTGTATTTTCAAATCACGTAACAAACCAATTTATCAGATTTCCAGTAAACAAAATGCTGTGTTATTCCACGAACAACAGATCTGTGAGCACAGAACGGACAGTTTGAAGGGAATAAATTAAATATCTTGCTTCGGCAGACCGAGAAATCGAATCGGATCTGCGCGGTACAATAAGCTTTTTTTACAAATAAATGATAAAAATGTTCTGCTATATATAGTTTTTAGTGTATTTAGGGGTTAAGGTTTTGCAAAAAAGGAGTGAAATGGTTTTTACAGGGTCGGGCAACACGTGATCTGGTGTTGCAAACGTCCATAGGCGACGGCAACCGATTACCATTAGGCGAGCCATACGCTTGTTATCCACCTTTTGGATTTAAACAAGAAAAGAAATAGGTATGTCTAAAATATGGAAATAGGGTAATACATATTTGTCGCTCCATGAAGGCATCAAGAATGGATTCCCAAGAAGAAGATTTACTCGAAGACGCAATTATGACACTGCAAACTAAATCCAAAGGGGACGTTCTACACCAAGGAGTCACAGCGGCTCCCACAGGTGTACCGGAGGTGACCACAAGAGCAGGGAGGCGAAAGTCTGAAGAGGGTGGTCCCAGCAAGACCAAGAGAAAGACCCGTGTGCGAGAGGTATCACCACCTGATGAGTGGGAAGAAGATGAGGCAGGAGCTGCTCCTCTAACCGCACACCATCAGAAACAAAGAGACCCTTCTAGCGCAGATGAAGGGGGATGGCTGTACACGATGCTGGTAGACATTCAGCAAACACAAAGAGAAATACTGTCCAAGGTGTCCACTATGCATGAGCAGGCTCAGCAAGATAGGCAAAGGCTGCACAACCTTGAGATGAGAGTAGAAAATCTCCAAAAAGCGCGCATGCTGGGCCTGACCTCCTGGCAAGTGGGACCACACCTCACACCAGTAACATAACTAGTGGGCCAGTCATTCTCTAATGCAGGACACATCTTTAAGAGAAAAAATCATACAATACCACATTTGCTTTTGATCCGTTAAAGCGTCTCTAGAGGATTTGTGATTGTGATGTATTTTTTTTTATTAAAAATTACATCCTTCGCTCGCTATATTGAAAATGATTGTTTATTTCTGTAGATAGATCTTTTAAAGACACTTTTACAAGTCATGTAAGATTATTTTAGGATCTAGCTGGCATCGGTATTTCCTAACTCAGAGAATCATGGTCTCTTTTAATTTATTTTCAACCGACGAAACAAAAATGGAGGAGGTCCTCAAGTTGATGCGTATATAATTATTTTTTAATCTATCGCTTTTCGTCACAAAAGTCGTTCGTGTGACATTAAAATGATAAACATCCGTTACTAAGGAACTGCATGACAAATGGCCCAGTACTTTATAGTAATAAGTGTTCTAACTGGAACTTGGACGAGACACTTTTACAGCAACCTCATTGGCTAAATACGCCGCAAGTGTGTTATTTTTTGTATCGGTCATGTACTTTGAAGAGAAAGTTTTTTGTGCATTTTATTAATATAAGCATACGTTTTTATATAGTATAAGTTTTCTAAGTACATGTTCAGTGGCAGTAGTGATTTGGATAATTTAAGTCAACTTTTAGGCCAGCCTGGTGGCTTATCCCTCTCAAATGAGAGGAGACCTGTGCCCAGCAGTGGGACGTTAATGGGTTGATGATGATGATTCTCTATAGGAATACCTATAGAGAATTCAAAAGTTAGAATATTAAATATAATATTATATCAAGCGGTTTAAAAAGCGACACATCATATAGGAATGAAACAGTCATAAAAATGGTTACGAACGCACGTACACACGTGCGCCTGCGCGTAGTCAGTTTCCAAGTCTTCGACGAGCCAAGTCGTAACTCATGTGGGCTGATAGCTCGGGAATATTTTCATTACGGAATCTGGTAACATATATGTAGTTGGAGGCAAAAAAAGTGACCATAGAATGAAGTAATAGTTAATGTTATTCGTTTAATGTCATTCCTAAATATTTAGTATGTATTTAAGGCTAAACGTGTCACGATTTTTGCTGCAGCATATCTCGTGCTAAAGGGCTCGTGGCTCGTGGCTGATCAAAGAAACTCAAACTCAAAATATTATTTATTTAAAGTAGGTCAACGTAGATTGGTTCTGTTTGAATGTCGACAAATAAGACAGCTCCCAAAAACGTCCACACTTCGCCGCTTCTTAGTGTTTTTACTGAAAAAAGGTGCAACCAACTCCCCAACAAATCGAATCCCAATTCATTTTCAAATATTGGCAAGGCCAATATGCTTTTCTCACGATGAAATACTGACCATAATTCAAGACACATTTTAATAGGTATGCATTTATTAATATTTTCCCTGTATAAATTATACCTAAACACATTTTTTTAATTTCTAAAAATGTAATAAACTTTCTCCTTTTTTTTAAAACGATGTGTCGCGTTTACAAATAAAAATATTCACAATGCACCTACATCAAGAACATCTTCCTATAGGCCATACATATATTTGTTCTAGAGATGAAGCGTATATACTAGAACAGACTAGGTATTTATCGAGACTAGGTAGCACCTATTCCCACGTTACAAAATACTCGATCCACCTAGTCTGACTGTTCTGCACACGGCGCGGCGTGCGTCGTGACATGGCACCCGAAGCCCGCGTGAACCTTGTTAGATTGCGAGCTTATATATTTATTATAAATAAATTTAAAAAAAAACTAAAATGTTAAAAAAGTAAACAAAAATTAAAAATAGGCTAAAACTGATTAATATAAAAAATGAATTGAAATCTTTTAAATACGCCAACAATCTACAATATAGATAGATATTTTACGTTGACAGTCCTAAGCCTGTGTATGAAGCGAAGATTACAATTCAATACTGCGTCCGTAACCGTACTTTCAGGTATCACACTACCAGACTTGACAAGCAGACTTTAACCGAAACATACTTTATAGTACGCGTACTTCATGGACTAGGTGGAATAGGTATTTATTTAGATCGAGTATTCAGGTATCACTAGCAGACTTGACTAGCAGACTTTATCCGAAACATACTTTATAGTACGCGTACTTCATGGACTAGGTGGAATAGGTATTTAGATCGAGTATTTGTACGGAATCAAAATGGATGCACCTAGTATCAAATTTACCTAGTATGACTCATCTCTAATTTGTTCTGTGCGGAGATCCGAAGCCACGACACCCATCGTAGAAGCCGCTCGGCTACTTCACAAGCTGTGCCGTGTTGGAACAGATTATTTTATAAAGAAATCGACGACAGTTTACAAAGAGTACATATTAGGACTGTAAATACTATTTACGATTCTCAATCAGTATTAGATTATTCGAATCGTTAGCCTGTTAGGCTTTTTCTTAGTAATACAGGATTGTTATCATTTTATATTATCTCTTGGAAATCCATTAGACCTAGATGTAATTATCGGTTGCTAGAAATAGATTTATAGTATTGATAGATCATTATTAGAATTATTATGAATTCATGAAAGTAAGAAAGAAAATGTAAACATACCATCACGCCTGTCGTTCCCGAAGGGTTAGGCAGAGGCGTACTAATGTATGAACGTTTCGCCGGTATGTTTTAGGTCCCATGTAATAGGGGGCGATCTTATTGCCATTAACCGGGCACAGATCCAAACTCCGAGCTGCTACTGAGAATTTCATAGAAAAACCCAATAACACTTTGCTCGACCTGGGAATCGAACCCAGGACCTCTTGTTCGGCAGTCGCACTTTACGACCAACGAGGCAGTTTTTAAAGAAAATTCTTAATCGTCATATACAACGCTGAATACCCGAAATAGTTATACGCAGCGACATTAAGGCTAAATTCCCTGGTAAATGCATCGGGTTCAAATACCGGCTATGTTTGTGTCTGACCACTGAAATTTGAAAAGTTACGTTATATTCACATGCTCGAAGATGATGAAGAAATTATTTAATTTCTGGTTAAGTAGTGAGGGGCTACTTTTTTATATGCATGCATATGCAGAACAAATGACGACGGTGTCGGGTCGCACATTACACCTATTTAGTATTGTATGTATTGTATGCGACCTCTTTTAAGTTTAGAATTGGTTAACTATATTTTAAAAAGAAGAAGTAAAACAAAAAGCGGAGATGGCGGCCGTCTAGCGGAAAAATTAATGAAAATATAATTAAGAATAAATAAAATAGTGAGAATTAACAGTTTCGACCAGGGGGTATTTAAGATTTATTAGTATATTTGATATAACCTAGGTTTTCACCATGCATTGGCCCAGGAACCCTGCTGTCGTAGGTTTCCTAAATTGATTTTAAGATCAACCAGTACCTAAAGATGCGCATAATGAATTAATTACGCTCAACTTTCACAGTTTTCAACGTTTATTTTCATCACGCAATCCATTTAATAAACTAAGTAAGGACACAATGAACACAACATAGGTGAAATAAAACCAGAAGCGTTTCATTTTATTGCTTCATTTCATACGGCAATTGTCATGGCTCCTTTATGAGCTGTAAAAATAGAAAGTTTACGTCGACCATTAAACAGTGGTTTGTAAACTATGTTGCAAGCTTTTCCACTGATTGATATTGTGCCGATCGAATATCCCACAAGAATGTACATGGGGTAAAAATACCTATTTCTGGAGAGTTTTTTTAATGACCTCATCATTTGCAACAATTTAAAAGTCCCATGAAAAAAAAAATGCGTGGTTACTGTGATATCGAGGTCTTGAGGTTGTATATATAGAAATAATAACCACAAAAAAACATTATTATAATAAAATTACTGAAACTGAAGCGTGATACTAAATAGGTACTTTTAAAACCATACCCCGAACGTCGGTATAGAATGCCTCAAAAATAAACGCTCATAAGTATCAATAATTTTATTCTTAAAACCTCATTCAAGGAATGTTTATTTCTATTTACTTGATCCAGTTTATAATATGTGAATGCCATCTGAAAACCACACTAATCACAAACGATCTGATCCCATTTTCTAATCATTTCCCAGGTTGTAGTGTTGCATGACTTGTATGATTTTCGACTAAACTTTTAAACTAACAACTAGTGTCAAAAGCATAGGTATACGTTAAGAAATCGTCTCGTAAGAAATCAAGAAATGTGAATAGTTTTCAGTCAACATAATCCTTTCCATTTAGCACTTACATTCAACGTAAAAGGAACTTATTCAAAACTACAATACAGCTTTAATGATTGCATTCCTCTAGTTATTCTACGTGACAGCGTGCGGCGATTTAAGCGAAAAAGGGGCGCATTTTTTTAACAATGGCGTGGCGATCTGGCCGCGGCATTAACAATGGGCCCACAAAATGAGCTCGGGGAACTTCGCCTTGCCTACTCAATTACATTGAAACAATAAGAGCATACGTACCACGAAATACAATAGATCATTTTGTAAAAGTTTTTTTTACTGCGAAACATGGTCATTGTTGGTTTGGAGTTTTCACATGAATTGACTTTTGTCAAACGTTTTTTGACGTAGTCTGAAAAACTGTACTTTCCCACTACCCATTTAAGCCCTGTGTCCAATTTCTGATAAAAGCTCTTCATATTCTTTGAAAAGATTGATTCGAGCCTTGGATGCTAGACCTCATCTTGACCTTGCCTCTGTGTGTATAAATACAGCTAGGATATGTAGTAGAATTTAAAAATTGGTTTTGCTAAAAGTAATATTAAGAACTACGTTAAAAATATAAAAAGGAGCGCAAGAGTGAAATAATAGATATGGAGGCTACAGATTGAAAAAAGGTTAACATTTTAAAAATAAGTTAAGAGGAGAGTTGTGTCACTCAGGCACCAGTGGTTAACATTATACAAATTATGTTACAATTATTTTATAGTTCATTATTTAGCAATAATCGGTAGCAAACAACGGAAAACCCTATTTGAAATTGATACAATTTACAAACTACGAAAACCACCGAATTAACAAACATGGTAAATCCAAAATTTATTTGGAATATTTCAAAAGCGGAATATTTAAACTATTATTAAATAGGTACCATTAGATACCTATTTAATAATATGTATATTGGTAATAATAGGTCTTTACCTATGAAATTGCCGTTCTGCAGTACTGGCCATTTCAAATCAAAATATTTTTTGTTTGGCTAAGAATTCTAATTTCAAATTAATTTTATTTTAAAAACATGGAATTCTTTTTCCAAAAGTAGTCATTTGTTTATTGATTAGTGTTACATTTTCATCGCATTTCAATCTTTTTCGTCATCATGGATACCTTAAAAAATTGAGTAATTATGGAATATGAGTACCGTCGTGACAGCAACGCGGCACAAGCGGCACGCAACATCAACGACGTTTACGGAGCTAACACTACAAACCAACGCACCACCTGTTATTGGTTTGCTCGCTTCCGTTCTGGGAATTTCCACCTGAAAAATGAACCTCGCGGTCGTCCGAAGACTTTGGTCGACAATGACGAATTAAAGGCGATTGCAGAAGCTGATGATACACAATCAACGGCTGAATTAGCAGCAGCTTTCGACTTTGCGTCAAAACAATATTGGTCCATTTGCGTCAAATTGGCAAGGCAAAAAAGCTTGACAAATGGGTGCCACAAAAACTCAATGATCGCCAGAGCAAAGTACGCGTCGAAACGTGCCTTGCACTGCTCAACAGACACACAAATGAAGGAATTTGGAACCGCATTGTTACCTGCGATGAAAAATGGATTCTGTTTGATAACCGCAAGCGCTCAGCAAGTTGGTTGGATCCTGGTTCAGCACCTAAACAATGCGCTAAACGAAAGCTTACCCCTAGAAAAGTAATGGTCACTGTTTGGTGGTCTAGCGCCGGTGTGATTCATCACAGCTTCTTACCAAACGGAGTGAGCATTACTGCAGATGTGTACTGTGAAGAACTGAACACAATGATGGAGAAGCTGGCACATCTCCAACCAGCATTGGTCAATCGCTCGTCTCTGCTGCTCCTGCACGATAACGCGCGACCTCATACTGCATAGCAGACGGTCTCCAAGTTGCAAGAACTGGGATTGGAAGTTCTCCGTCATCCGCCCTACTCACCAGACCTTGCGCCTACAGACTACTACTTTTTCCAGAATTTGGATAACTTATTGGCGGGAAAAAAATTCAATACCCGAGAGGCAGTACAAAATGCCTTTGAAGAATTTGTTGCCTCCCGTCCAGCTAGTTTCTTTAAGAAGGGCATCAATAAACTGCCACTGCGTTGGCAAAGATGCATTGATTGCATGGGTGATTAATTCGATTAATACAAATAAAAAATACATGAAAAAAAATCGTTTAAATTTTTTCATACAAAACGGCAATTTCATAGGTAAAGACCTAATATTAATTACCAATATACATAATATGTTTTTAGTAAATATAATATTTACTAAAAACTAAACTATTTAGATAAACCTACATATATAATACCGGTCGTGCCGCATTCAAGTATTGATGAAGCATGCAAGTTACTTTTAAACCAACAGTTAAGACAATTTTGGACCTTACATTCCTGTCAATAGGATAGACAAGTGCAGTTTTTAATCACTACAAGACCAACATAAACCGCCTCCCTAAGCGGTAGAAGATCTATGAGTACTTCCAAGGAGGTAATTTCAAGTAAGCCAATTACGTTATTACACAAGAACATTAAATTCTGAACGTCAAGAAACCTGTTTATGATGCTATCCTTTTCTTCGTTCTTGAATAACTTAAATCTGTAGATTTAAACGGTTTAGTGTAGTAATATTAGAAGCCAACTGTACTGTACTTACGCAAGAACGTATGACGTCAAAAACTTGTTTATGATGCAGCATCGTGCGAGATAGCAATTCTGTTTCACAACTGTGTTCGTTCTTTGATTTATGTAGAAAGTATGTAAAGACTCCTTGTTATGTTTAACAAGTTTGTGTTTTTATTCAGACATAAATTTTTATCATATGGATCTTAATCGTTGTAACTATTTCCTATAATTAATAGAACTGAGGATTTGAATATATGTAAAGATATAATCTTGATATGTGTTACCGTGACGGACTGCAACATCGACGGATTTTATAGTTTGTATTCTGATTGTAACCTGTGAATTGTTTAGCTGTCATGAAAAAGCAATATTTTTTTATCTCATCGAAAATTGTTTTTATTTTTATACGACAAAGATGGTAATCGACCTTACGGCCCGATTAATGGGAAGGATTATCGTAGCCTATGGTATTTGCAACATCAGTAGTGTCGCTCAAGCGGCGCCAACCCTGAAAGTGTGTGTATGTGGGTGTGTCGGTGTTGCCGAAATCGTGATTTGGGAGTCGAGATTGTAATAACAATACATTTCGTTTCTTTTTCTAATAGAGAAACTCAATTGTCTTTGATTGACTGTGTGATCCAAATCACTCAACAACATATCGACACATATAACAAATAACAAACGTATAACAAATGAAGGTTATAGTAATATTAGAGGTCAACTTAAAGATAACCGGTTGTGTACTTATTAACTAATCAAGAACATATGTATTGAATGACGTCAAAATTAGCCTTTTGATGTAAATGATCATATGCAGGTATGCGATAGCAATTTAGAAGCGATCCATTATTAATGTCGTCCTGTCTCATTCTCTCTTCGTTTTGTATTACTTATTTGTTACCGGTTTATAAACACTTGACTGTGCTGATTTAATTACTTGTAGAATTTTACATATCTTGCGACATCCAAATTTGCATTGACCTATCATAATAATACATAGCTATACACATACAACTACGTATTTTCAGTTTAATCAATAGCATCTTTAGATTTTTACCTCATATCTGAACCTAAATATTTATTTCAGTTTATGACTTAATTGACTTGCTCTTAGCAATAAAACCGCCAATTGTTTGTACTCCTTTACTGTATAAATAAATATTTAAAATTCATATTGTTGTCTTTTCTGGTTATGTACAATAAATAATATTCTATCTATCTAAATATGCAGACCATGATATTGTCATCAAACATTGTGCAATATATTCGTTATGTAGCTTACTGTGACACGCAAAGAAAATAAACATAACTTTTGAGGCATCTGTTTTATGGGGTATCTATTATATTTTGTTTACTTCAATATAGACGTCACTATTTTGAAATTTCATGGCGATATAATTATGAAAAAAAAACGATAGAAAAAAGATTTTCAAATATTAATAAATTATTCTAGCATATCCCTTAATCATGAGCTGCTATCAGATTACAGCGTGTTTAAAGCAGTATTACATAGGTTTTAAAAGGGAAATAGCGCTATTCAAAGTTTAGAGCGCTATCCCTTTCCTACAACCAATAAGACTGCTTCAAGTTGATGTGGTGTAATTCCTGATCATGTAACGTGATCGCGAGTTAAATTAATAAATAAAAATGATCTCACACACTGACTTTTATACAAAAAAAAAATTAAAAAATAAAAACCAAACTAAAAATGTGGACTGAGTTTTTGACCTATGAAGGTCAAAAACTCAGTCGAAGGTGACCTTATACCAAAATCCAAGGCTTTAGTAAAGTTCCCAGGATTGGCCTGACATCCAAACCTTCGTCAACTTATACAGGGCGATTATCAGGGTATTACAATGGCGGTTTTATCACAAATATTAAGCTTAATAATGTTCAGCGATATGTAGGTATTAAGTTTTGGCTTGTGATCTAAATGTATTGAATACATAATAGCACGAGATCCCTTGAAGAACGACCTTCACCGAGCCGGTTAATGAATGAAAAGTATTTTATATCAAATAAAATATATTAATAAATGTAATGGACGAGGCAAAAGTGGTATGCAGGGACCGTAGCGCGGCATTCTGTAGTTTATGCCTACCCTCATGGTAAAAAGGCGTGAGTGTATGTATGTATGTATGTAATGGACGTGGGTTGTCTAAAAAAAATCTGACCAGAGTTTGATAAATTAACAATTTAAAAGTCATTATTTAAGGTTGACAATTTTTTTCCTGTCACAACTCTTATGTTGGCAGGCATAAACAGGTAAGTAAAACGAGTAATATGCACCGGTCTGGTTAATGCATAAAATTTATGTGGTATAAGGTTGTCTGCGAAAAAACTATCCAGATGGTTTCATTAACGAAAGAATGGACACGGTTCAAGAATTTACTGCTAGTAATTATGGCATCAAGAACTGCACCAGAGTGAATGAGGCGAGATATCGCATCGAAAAAATACTCTGCTAAAGAAGATAGAGAACGAATTTTATAAGGAAAATAAAAAGTTTTGACTCGTACATTATACCACCTTGCAAAACAGTACGAAATTTTTAGAACAAAAAATTTTACGAATTATTTTCATCAATTCCACGTAGCTTAATGGAACGGATCCTATATGCATAAAACTTCAGCCTGATAACTGCGGTTGGTTTTTTGATGGTTATTTAAAATCAACAGGGTTTATTGGGCATCAAACACCTTTAAAGATCGAAGACATTGTTGAAAATACAGAAAAAGAAAGCGGTGACGAAGAATGTTCCGAACTTGAAGATAAAATTTTACTTCTGATGAATCAGTGGGACAATAATGGGTTGATGATAATTATGATGTACGTATACTGAATAAAATAATATTGTTTTGCTAAGACTTTTTGGGTTTGAAGACTTTACATGAAAAGGCCTTCCGTTTGCAAAATTCGCCGCAGGGTTCTGTTTTACCTTTTCATAAAGATAAATATAATTAAAATGCATTTGATTTTAGAAACTCGACACGACGACTCGACTTAGTAGTCAAATCAACTGATGCTGAACTCACATAGTAAGTAAGTCATCATCATAAATATTCTATCTAATCTCGCACTACTGGGCATAGGTCTCCTTTCATTTGCTACTACAGCACTCTCGTAGTGGGGGTTGGTAGACTTCACACATCGTAGAGAAAATTTCTGATGCATGAAAGTTTCCGTGCCATGTTTTCCTGCACCGTTTGAGCGTATGATAAACACCTAAATGTAACTTCGGTAAGTCAGTGGAGCCTTGGGATCAAACTCCTCCAGGCTATCACAGCTCCACTCACAATCACAGTTGTAAAATAATAATAATATGTTTTAAATAAAACATGCATTCAACAGAATTTTCATGATAAGTGGAAGCTTAAAATTTAAATAGGACAGTAACAACTAAACTTGGTACTTATGTTAATGCCGCGCAGACTACGTCATCGATCAAAGTCACTTAAGACAGATTAAGATGTAAAGTTGTAGGAAGTTCTTAAGATATTTGTTGCAACAAACCGTATTCCGGAGAGAATGCACCAAGGCGCTATGGCGACGACACGATAATATTGCGACTTTGTAAAAAGACGTATTTTTTTACGTTTTTGATTTTAGAAGGAAAACGATTGACGATAAGGAAAAATATAAAGCCCTGTAGCAAATGGACCTCGTTTTTAATGTACCTATGAACTTAAGAACTTTGTTTTGTTTGACTGACTTTACTTTCCCAACTCCGAAAAAATAACATGTTTCTAGATTGAACTTTACTTAACAACATAATTATCATATCTTAAAAACACACATAGTTTTCCTTTCCTCTTCTTTTACTTTTTTCTGACACGATCTGTATTTTCTGCTGAGATAAGAATCCGGTACTTATTATTACTTATTAAAATCAATAATTTTTTAAATAAAATATATGACGATTTTTATCGCTATATATTCGTTTCTTCTGAATACTCGTCCTGGCGACCTGGCACTGCCGCAGAAACTATTACGGCAAAAGTTAAATCAGTTTTGTTGCCTCCTTCGAGGCGGTTTCATCTGGTTTCACTCGGTTCAGGGTAGCCTCGTGTGCATGCAGTTTTGTTCAGCATCACCATAACCCGTTTGGGAAAACCAGTTTACGCGAGCTGTCGTAAATGATTAGTAGTGCTATTATTTTAACATAATGGAATAGTGGCATTAAGTATTCTTAGCTGGGATAGGATAAGGTATATTATAGAAATCGCCTACCAAACCTATAGAAGAATAAATTTATGCTGAAGTAAATAAAGATGATGATTGGAGTAAGAAGTCGCATCACTTTTTTTTTATTAATTTACTAGCTACTTCCCGCGTAATAAACTATATTGTATGCTAAATATCATTCAAATCTGTTAAGCGGTTTTTGCGTGAAACTTTCGCGTTTATAATATTAGTAGGACAACAAATAACTTTCCCAATAAAACAATTTATTTATAAATTACACGATGATCTACAAATCCTAAAACAAACGACTTTAAAAAAAATGGCCTTTTTTTAATTATTCATGGTAGTTCCGCTAAAAGTAAAGTCAGTTGTTGCTTTTATTTAAGTATGCAGGTCAACAAGTTTCTAACCCTTATATGGATATCACGGCAACACCGGTTTTCAGTAACAATAACTCTATTTAGGCTATGGGGATCACCAATAAGGGACAAAAACATTCACAAATGCTAATATCTAAAATTTTAATGGAATTTTTTGTTCTCAATTTTTACCAAAATATAAAGTGTCGCGGGGCCCATGAAGAAAGTTAATGACCGGCACACGGTGTCCCCAATTGCGTTCAATGTGTTAAGCGATCTTAAACAACAACAAACTTATCATCTTTTGCGGTCAAATTTAGCTTATCCATATTTTTCGGATATGAAAATACAATATCGGCGATAATATCGGACACAGGTCTAATCTCGCTAAGTTTCTGTTCCCGTTCCAGTTGTACTGCATACACGTAGTAGAGTAGAATGAAGTATGCTGACAGAGCTGAAAGTAAAAGTAATCATTATCATCATCATCGACCTATTTTTTCATTGCTGCTGTCTCCGAGGGGTTTAGTTATGATACACCACGCAGGCTTTTATATGCGGTGATCTGTTAGAATTTATTGCATTAACATTTATTCTTCCGTAGCTATCCAACTCAATATAGGTATGCAAGGGTGTTATACCAGGCACTCATCTTGGACTTCGTTTTTTAAGATGGATGTACTCTTTAGTTAAAATTGGTCCTTCAGCGACAACAATAGAAGTTTAAGGATAGTGAAATAAAGGATTGCAGACACTTTCATATTTTGAAAGGTTATGCCTACCCATTTTTTACATATTACGTCCATCTGTTTTCCCATAACGTATGAATAAACCTCCAAAAGGAGCGATGTGCGATTATTACATCTTTATGAGTCAGTTCGCAAAAGAGAAGTGGGATTTCGTCCATAGACTAATATAAAGGCGTCTTAATTACCAGCACTGTTAATTATCTTTTAAGGAGAGAAAAAAGTTGGGCGGTATGTTATATCTTCTAACCCAGAAGGTTATTAATATAGGAGCTTATTAAAATATTGCTGCAAAAGGACTTATGCAAAGATTTTATTTTAGGTTGGATACCTTAATACATATATTTTAATATTTATTTAAGATAAATAAAATCATAATTTGCGATCTTGGACAAGTAATAAAATTTGGAAAATCGGAAGGCGGTGACAGCAGGAGATAAAGAAATAAATATTTGGCCAATGTGGTCAGGTGGTTTTTGTCAAATAATTTTCAAATTCTTACCAATCTCTAAGCAGCAGGCAAACAAAGAGTGTGGTGTGTGAGCGCCATACATCACAATACCGACTACGGAGAGTAGAAGACGGATGATGGCCACCGATACATGGAACTTAATGTGACCAGGTCGTTTCTGAAAAGTACGAACATATTAACATGGAAGGCGCAAATTTTATACCTGTGCAAAATATTTATGTTACAAATAAGAATAACTGGTAATAATATTGGTTAGATTCCATACCCAGTTTTCCTCTCCCTTAAAGAAGATATTTAATAAATATTCTCAATACAATATAAAGTATCTTATACTCCAGCTGCAAATATTTTGTTAAGGAAAACAATATTATTTTGTTATAAAACTAACTGTACCAGGTAACAATTTCCGGGTTTTTCCTTTAGTGATGCCTTACTTAAAACAAACAAACAGACAAAAAGGTGAAAAGGGAAAAGGGCCAAAACAGGTTGACAACGAAAACTAAAGAGTTCAGTTCTTTTCCTGTAGAGGTACGAAAACGTATTTCTTGAAATTATTAAAAAGAGTGAGTGCTTAAAATAAAGCAGTTAATTAAACGATAGTTCTGCACTGTAATACAGCATGTCTTTTTATTTCTTTAATTCCGGATGAATGAATGAAAGAAAAATACATGCTGTATTGACCTCAAGAACGAAGGATGGTGATGATTCTGCAAACTGACCAAATTACTTGTGCAAACCATTCTAGTTATTTAATCGTTATCTTACAAAATTATTAATGTTTGCTCCCCATTATTCTCAGTTTAAAGCAGGCCATAAAATTACTAATCGCCGATCTTGTAGGTCAGTAGGGACCTTAGGGTAGACAAACTGTGAGGACAAAGTGCTGTGTTCGTAACGATGTTGCCCACTGCAAACTTTGACCCTATTTGCTAATGTGTTTCAGTTTGGTCATGCTTGCTATAGGTACGATTTCAGCTTTGGATGAGACAAATTAGTCTATTTATCTTTTTTTATTGAATCTCCAAATGACTGTGTATTGAATACAAAGTTTGTTGAGTTAAGCAAGGCATTTAGTAAGGTGGAGTGGTAATAGGTATTAGTATTTTTATTTAGGGTCGTCTAATTCTGTTGGAGATGCACACCTAAAATCACATAGAATAGTAAAACATTCCACCCAAAATAGGATCAGTACCTAGTGATGCCGATGAATGAAAAGATATTGATACTTTTTAATTGCGAGGTACTAAGTCATTGCCAAAGACACTGTCATGTCAAGATCATAACTTAGTACATATCTTTTGTTATAAAACATACGTATATAATAAGAAAAAAATCCGCATCAATCATACCTGTCTAATCTAAAAAGACAATTACACGGCTAGCAAATTTGATTCCCATTAGTAAAATAGACTTTGCTCAGTATTTCTCTTCAAAATTTTGAACAGAAGCAGTGTCCAAAAATCTTTGAACAAGTTGGCAATACCAATCTGTAATTTGGTACAGACTGGCATTTTGCCAGCCAAGTAACTCAAATAGAACGTACATTTATTGTGGCCGTAGATAATATAGAACATACAGAGGCGTGCGACGGCAAAATGCGTTATTAGTACTTTTATTAACCGAAGCACCAGAACTAAGAGTAGGCTACCGTGTTTTCAGTCTGTTTTTAATGTAAACAATGTTACGAACATAAATTGTTATGGTAAGCTTGGATGATATAAAGTAAGTAACACACCTATGGGTGTACACACATAAAAAAGTAAGATAACATTCGTACGAAAATTATCTTACTTTTTTGGAGTAGAAGCCAATATCAAATATTTTCTCTAAGAAAGGTTATAGTTTCTTGTGTTAAAAGTGATATCTTATGGCATGCCGAGAGTGAGGTACCAATTTTAATTCATTAATGGTTTTTTAATATAATAAAAACTTTTTGGAACGAAATTTGTGTTTGTGCCCGGCATCAAAGCCGGCTCTTCGGAGATACTGTTGGTGGTGGTTGAAAATGGTATAACTATTATTGTGCATTCAACACTGAATGCCAAAATCATTCTGTTAAGAGATTTTGACTTAATCAAAGATATATAATTTAAATGTACATACCCGGTGCAGTCCAACAAGAAGGACGATGTTCATCAAAAACCAAGCGACGTTCAGAGAGGCGACCAATAATATGCAAACCACCGTCATGTTTAACTTGTAGAGCATCATGGAGTTCTCATCTGGAACCTGCTCGCCATTCTCATGTTGTTTTGTATGAATATAACGAAAACCGTGGGTGTAGATAGCCAAAAACGCCGTGGTTCCAACAAAAAATAACGTGATTATGAAATTTAGAAACTGAAAAATAAAAAGGTGGTATTGTAATCATTTTAAATTATATACAATCAGAAGTTATAATTACTTGTACCGAAAATTTCTAAAGGACCAATTGTTTTTTTGTTTAAGAAGGAAAATTTGCAAACTAGGATACATTAAATATAGCTAAACTCATAAATTTTTGTATATTCTTGGAATTTAAAAAAAAAACCTCAGTGTTTTAGATATTATGACTTTTGTAAAAACTTCGAGCTCCGTAATTTCAAGTTTATGGTTCTTAGTGAATGATGTGAGTTATTCATTGGTCTGAACACAAGTAGAGGAGTAACTACCAAATCCATTTAATATAGGGCTAGCTTGCCATCAGTTTGAGCTAAGGACCCAGACTCATCGCACCCAGTAGCACACTCAGCACATTCGCTTGGGATATCTAACAGTGAGCAGTGGGGTTATATTATGACTATAGATATATTTTTTAATACCAAACTGATATATCCAAGGATGAAGCAACCAGTCTTCAAGGGTATGCAGAAGCAGCATCTTGAGACGAGAATACATCCTTCGTCCTGCTTTAGGACGGCGCTGCAACAAAGGTAATTATGTAAATTGCTATTTAAGTAAATATACATAATATGTATGTGGTTTAATATTTATAATGTTACGGCGGAGTCGGGTCGCACATTACACTTATTTTAGTATTTTATGTATTGTATTTGACCTTCCTTTAAGTTTAGAATTGGGGAACTATATTTTAAGAAAAAAAGAAAAAGAAAAAAGCAAAAGGAGGAGACGGCGGTCATCTAGCGGAAAAACCAAAATAATTAAAAATAGTGAGAATTAATAGTTTCAACCATAGGGGTAAGTGCGTAGTGTATTTAAGATTTATTTGTATATTTAACATAGATTTTCACCATTGGCACGGGAACCGTGCTGTCGTAGATTTCCTAAATTGATCTCAAGATCAACCAAATTATATTATTATTATTTATGTGTGCCGTTATTTATATTATAAGCAGTATTTTTTAATAAGGACAGGGTACAATTATTTTGCAGTTTGGAATATATAGGTACACCGCAACCGCAATGTTTTCGCACGGCTGCAAAGTGAATAATTATAATATTTAATAATTTTCATATAGTTTGTATATAATAATATAACATACAGTGACATAACTAAGTGATATGACCATGGCCATTTCACCGAAAATCCAAGTTATATGTCTCCAATTAATGACCTTGTGTTTGAACGGTAAACAAAGATTTTCTCAACGGCATTTGCAGTCTACCATCCCGTTCCAGGCTGGTTCGGTAGACTAATTAAGCCTAGCCCCACTGAACCGAGGATGCCACCTAGGTCCATCAGTGAGAATGTTAAGATTCATGGTAATGATAATTATGTGTACTGTAAACATTTTGGATGAAAATTTCTAAATCCTTGTAACAACTGTATCAATGTCTAATGCGTAGAGGTAAAAGTAAAGGTAGTTTAGAATAACTAGGCACATAAACAAACTCGCAAACACTGCAAACAGTTTGAAACTTTGGTAACGTGTATACTTAAATGAATTTCTGTGTCTATCTGTGGCATCGTAGATCCTTTTTTTATTTGAGAGGTAACATGATCAAGAGAGTTCTTAGCTTTGATTCTAGAAAACCTGTTCAACTATTTGGAATTTACAGATTACGGAATATTGTTTGTTTATAGAAAACTATAAACAAACAATATTCCGGTATTTTTTTTTATTAAGAAAGAAAAATTCAACCTCCTGCGGGACTCGAACCCGCGTCTTCTGGATTAGTACTCCAGACGCTCTGCCAACTGAGCCACCGAGGTATCCGCCTGATGTGTTGAATTTTTGCCTTCTTTTTATGTTACTTATGTCTTACGGCGACAGTACTTATCCAGAAGACACGGGTTCGAGTCCCGCCTGAGGTTGAATTTTTCGTTCTTAATAAAAAAAAAAAAACTTAGCTTGAAATATGCTAAAAAATACAAAAAGATAATATTCCGGTAATTTTAAAATATGCAAATATTTTTAGTGATATTTGACAGGAGTTCATAAAAGAACATCGGTTAAATTTCTATAGAAGCTGGACCTGACTTTTTTTTCAGTGTCCCGAAACAAATTATAGAGAGATACCTAAGTATTTATAGAATTTAATTTAATTAAAAGCTATTGAGAATAAAGTCAATAGTTATTATCTTTGAGTACTAAATCATTACTTACGAAAAATGAATAGTAAATGGGTGTGTTCTGAACATGGTAAGAAATTACATAAACAAAAAAAAAATTTTTTGTGGCATCTTAAAGAGATAGTTTTTTTGAATTATTAAGACCTTAAAAAATAACGGCTTTTTTCATATAACTATATGGCATATCGGGACGCTACCACTTTGTTGTCAGGTACGAAATGGCCATTGTTCTTTGGACAACAAAACGACCCAATGCACTACTTCAGTATTGGCTAATTTACAAATAAGAAGACTTTAGCTGTTTAATTCCATGCAACGACTTTTCAACAATTACCAGAGCAATTGTATTTATAAACAAACCCAAGTTATGTTTGGAAAATTTTGTTCGAGCCACCAATACTTCAAACGTTGTTTGAATGCTTTTCATTTGTACATTTTACCTCACTTCCTTGTATGCTTGTCTATGTTTAGTGAAAACCAAGCCCGAGAAAACCCTTCGATGCCTCAGAGATTACGTTAGTCTTCTTTGTCATCAAAATACCTTTTTTTTATTGCGATTAGGGGGCAAACGAGCAGGCGGCTCACCTGATGGTAAGTGATCGCCGCCGCCCATGGACATTTGCAACACCTGAAGGCTTGCAAATGCGTTGCACACCCCTGCAGAAACCGTTTTGGTTTCTTAAAATAGGGAATTACTAAACTGACAGCAAATGGAATGTCCATGCTGTCAGAATAGTCACTCCCCAACGAGCTCTGGTAACCTTACTCACTCACAGAAAGAGAACTATTGTTGATTCACTGCGGTATTCTGTAAGGCGGAGGTACTTCCCCAGTCGGGCAGCACAATTTGAGCGAGGAATCTCGCTATGCCCTACCTCCATAAAACCCTCCTTAGTCAACTGCTGGTGGTATTCCGAAACCCACAAAACCCTGATAACTAATATAACCTTAAAATATCGGTATTGCCTTCTTATTAAGTCGCAGAGGTTTGATGATAGTGGTTTCACATAAAATGCAGGTATCCAAGTAGACTGAAAGTAGACCTTAAAATGGTCAGGAAAAGTCTCGGAAGGTGAACGATTGTGACCCCGATATCAAGATACAAGCAAATGTTTTAGGCAACCTAACAGGAAAACGCGTTACAATATCAAAACCAGTTCAGTAAGGCTATTATAACTAATCTGGTATTATCTTTTTATCATATATAATTATATTATATCATTATATATTTTATATTTATATCGAGGGAAGGAGGGGCCTTCCCTTATAGTCGAAGTTTCCGAAAACCCGTTCATTGACGACATTTCTTACCTATTAATTATTTACATTCCAAGTTATAGCTTCATAGGTCAGTTTTCGCAATATTACGTTCAGCCAGTGAGTGACATTTTGCTTTTATACATCCCACTAATATCCATACTTCTATACTTATTATACTTATTAATATTATAAATGTGAAAGTGTGTCTGTCTGTCTTTACGCTATAACCGCTGAACCGATTTAAATGAAATTTGGTATAAAGATAGTTTTAATCCCGGGAAAGGACATAGGATAGTTTCTATCCCAAAAATCATCCCTTAAAACGGGGAAAAAGGGGGTAAATAAAATTACTAATTTTACTCAGACGAAGTTGCGGGCAAAAGCTAGTGTATTATAAACGTGAAAGTTTGTATGGTACATCCATACAAACTTTCACGTTTATCTAATATATAAAATTCTTCTGTCACGGGGTGCGTAATCGAACTCCTACGAAACGGCTCGATCGATTTTGATGAAATTTTTTGTGTTTATCCGGTATCTATGAGAATCGGCCAACATCTATTTTTCATCTCCCTAAATGTTAGGGGTAGTCCACCCCTAAATATTTTTTTTTATTTTTTAGACAAAATATTTTTTTTTAGATTTGGCATTAAAAAATACATACAACCCTAAATTTTCACCCTTCTACCACCACCCCTAAAATGTGGCAAAACAACGTTTGCTGGGGCAGCTAGTAATATTATAATATTATAATACACTGTGTGTATGTTTGTTACTCTTTCACCCGAAAACCGCTTAACATATGTATATGGTTGAAATTTGACCATATCACCTGGAATATAAAACCTGAATTTAGGAATAACATATAGGTTACTTTATACCACACGGGGAAAGCCGAAAGCTGCAGGAGGTAGCTAGTAATCTAGATGTGTTTGAATAAATAAATATCTTATTTCGTTCTCATAAATGATAAAAACAATAACTTGGCCATATGGTAATCGAAATTTATATTTTTGCCAAATTAGCAAATATAACAATACCACACTTTTGGACCTTATAGGTATTGATAATAGAGTGAAAGTGGCTTGGTTTGCTGACTTTATCTCAAGTTTCTTTAGTAATAAAGAAATGCTTATCTTAAACCCAATTTTGCTGCTGGAATCGCTAAACGTATTCTAGAGTATTTTAATTAGGTATTAATTTATTTAAAAATACTATTTGTATACTAATGCATGGTCACGTAAAGGTTGCGTATGACCATTGATGCTGTAATGAATCCAAAACATCGGGATTAAATAATATCAATATACTGAGATAAAATCCACAAAAAAATATTCAATTTAACGTCTAGTTTTCGCGTAATTTTAAGCAATCAAAATACAAAGTAGATTAAAAGATTGAACTTACTTGTCGTAAGGTGAAGGAGTCATGTTAACAATGAATTGAACTAACTGATCTTTTTGATCGTGTTTTACGTGCGCACTGGTTGATGGTGTTATTCGACTGGTCTGCGCAAGCGCATGCGTGGTGTATTCTGTCGTTGGGGAATCCCATGTATTTGAATGTTTATAACAACAAAATTACGTTGCATTTACGTCAGATAAGAGGAAACGAATGCAAAATTCTTTCTCGCGGGTTATTTTCAGTGATTTTCTTCGTTGGTATTATAACGGTACAGCTTTATACTTAGTAACTGTTCAGCAAAAGTTGTTTTGCCACAGATTGCATGTTCTTTGTATTTACATGATTTATACAAATATAATTATAGTTGCGAGTCTAGGCTTTTGTATATACAGTAATTCGTGTGTGTAAATGCAACTAAGACAACACCAAAATATTTCGAAAAGGGGCTAGATTGACACTTCGAGAATTGTATGTACAGAAGTTCTCAACCGAGAATAGTGGAAAGAGGAAAGATTGATAAAATAACATACTATCACGCCGGGACTTTCTAGAGCTATAGAGAAAAGTATCACGAATCAGACATCGAGCACATATTTAAATACTGGGCCCCAAACTAAAATACCCGATAGAAATCTAAACCCCAAAATTAGAAGAAAACATTCTAGAACAACTCTAGTAGCACTTTTCAAGGTAGGAATGGAACCCGGGTTTGCACATTCGAGGACCTTGCGACCTCTAGACTAAATTGAATGACTTGAATGCTAGTCTCAAATTATATATTATATATTTTTTTATATTGTGACACTGAAACCTGTCGAAAAATTTATTACATTTCTGCAACAAAGAAATCGCAATATAGTTGAAGTAAGTTTTATAGCAGAGCCAATGACGCGAAAACACGAAGGAACAATAAATCAAATCGGTTATCCCGAAGTGACCGAAACAGTTATGTGACAAAACTTCGCAATTGATATGGAATAGATATACCGCTGGGGACTCTCTTACGATAGGATAGTTTAGATATAAGCAGACTTAAATTCCCACAATAACAAGACAGCCAAATAAAGAAATAGTTGACGAAACAGGCCCCTGTTTTATCTATCAATTTATTAGTAACCCGCACACCATGTTGCAATTACTTTCGTGATATTCATACCCCAAAACCTACACTTCGAGAGACCCTTGGACTGCCACTGAAAATGCCGTGAATGTGGCAATAAGCTGGGCTCGTCAAATTGAATGCAATTATAACAATTCATGTTCGATCGACACGAATAAAAAGAAAAACAAAGAAATAGTGGGTGCAATTCAAGTCAACTAAACCGCGTTTGTGACTACTGGACTAAACGAGGCAAGCTAAGCCTTTTTTTTACAGTCGCACCTACTATTTCATTTTTACAAAACATAAGTACCGTACATATAATAGCCATTTTTATACCATCTTGTAAACTTTATGGAATGCAGTAAATAAATATGAAATAATATAATTGATGCTGGTGTGCATGGGATCTTGGGTTCGATTTTCAGGTTGAATAGAGTTATTCTCAATAGCACTGGAAAAAAATACATTTTACAGATTTTATGTAGGTATTTGGTATGAATTTAATTTTGATTTTAGATCTTTTATAACATCAATAGTAACAAGCAGCCTGCCTCGAAGTTTGCACATTTATGCCGAATTAATGGGAATAGGCTTGCACAAGGGGTTTCCTATATATTATAAGTACGTATTTACAAAAAAAAAGTATATAAGTGTTTATATCCATTGTCTAGTACCCATAGTACAAGCTCTGCTTAGTTTGGGACTAGATGGTGATGTCTAAAATGTCGCAGAATATTTATTAATATTTTATTTAACTATGACTTGATTTCTGACTGCAAGAAAAATACGAAAGAAAAAACAATTTTATATTTTAATAATACATATATTATAATTATATTTTTATGTCAACTCTGCAGACCTAGTATGATACAAACATTTATCTAAATAACTTTAGAAAGTTATTGCACTTCTTATGACTAAAGTAAAATAATAAAACTTCCACCTAAAGTACAGAATGCCATGTTCTCTTTCCATTTTTAACGGAAAATTTCGTCGCTAAAGTATACAGTTCAACATTAACCCTGAAAAACTGAACAATAACTAACTCTTCATATTTAACCTCTAAAAAATTCTTATAAGTATACGTTTTATTTAGCCGCACGAATGCCAGTTCAATACAGTTTAAACTAGTTGAAGCCGGTTTGAACTGTTTTTTTTTAAATATTTTATATTCGAAATGCAAACAGCGCTATTCATTTAACTGCAGAGTCAACAGGGTGAAACAGAACACTTCGTTTCATGAAAATTCAAACACGGTATCTAGCTATGAAGGACTTTAAAAGTCAGCTTTGTTGTACTTGAAGTTTTCCTCTTAATTCATAACACCATAAAAGTTTTTGAGTTCGTAAGTTATTTATACACGAGACTAGATTTTAATTATACATATTATTATGTATAAGCAAAAGGCATGAGAAAAATTGCCGACTGTATCAACATTTTAATCATGTCAATGACACAACAGCTCAAAATTATCACCATAATCCGATATATATGACAAGTATGTTCTGCTTATAAGATAAGGAGGAATTTGCTGGAGATCATTTAGGCATTTCCATTTAACTTATTTTTATTCCATTTATTCTATTCCCTACAGACTTTAGATGTAAGTAAGTTATGAATTGCAGAAGCCTTAAATGTTCACTTAATTATATCAAAGCTTAACAAGGGCCTACTGCGTGTTAAACCTGTATCCCTGTATGTGTAAAAATCCATTTATATCTCTCATTTTAAGATGGTCGGTCCATAAAATAAATGTAATTTTTCCTTCTATTCCTTATTCACATTTTTTTTGACTAATCAAAAAAATGTTGACTCACTGCTGGGCACGGGCCTCCTCTCATTTGAGAGGGATTAGGCTATAGTCCACCAGCTAGCCTACTCCGAGTTGACAGACTTCACATGCCATCGAGAATATTTCTCAATCATGCAGATTTCCTCACGATGTTTTTCTTCACCGTTTGAGCAGGTAATAAATACGCGCATAACTTCTGAAGAGCCAGTCGTTTGAACTTTGAGTTTAAACTCGAGAACTTTGACGAATGGAATAATAAATAGTTTAATCAAATAACTTTATTCAATTCAAAATATAAGAGTAGAAATAGTCGTTCGCAGCCACATACCACGTTCTTGGCATATGAAATCGGGCGAGCCATCGGGCCGTGCTATAATGCTGCCATAGATCAGCACTAAACGCTCCTCGCGGTGCCATTCATAAGTTGTATGATAAAACGCCACTTTGGCCGCCCCAGAAACTTTCCCCTCAACGGAGGGATATTTTCGAGAAATTTAAATCCGTACCCGATAGTAGATATTTTAACACGTTTATTTTATAGTGATTATTATTTGATAGTGACCTTAGGGATTTCCAATCTCATGTTATTATAGCTTAACAATTTTCTGGTATAGAATATGTACGTTTGAACCTTTCAAAGGGCTTTATTTGTCTTATGATCGTGGTTTCTAAGCGTGGAGTCCAGTTCAAACAGTTTAATTATATCCAAGGTTCAAATTTGTTCGGTAAATAAAAATCAACAATATATTATGACACAGCGCCATATAGTTACGAGCTAAGCAACGATACTTTTTTATGGTATGGATACTGGATGGCTGATTTACTGCATCGTTTTTTTTTGTAAATACCTACATGTACATACAAACAACCATGACAAAAATGTCAGGCATAAAATTAAATGTAATGGCAATAGGCTCGTATTTATTATGTCAAAACGTTACACATTTGGATACACCACTATGTAGACAATAGTCTGATCCGCTTACGTACAAATTCCAACAAAACTTGAGTACTCAACCCGAAAACTTCATCAGTATTCATCCATAAAAACCGTAAACAATGTCCGTAAGCATTAATAACCGAAAATTGTTTGTACATTAAAGTTATTTACGATAATGTGCGATGACCATGTAATTAAAATATGGTGTAATCCTTAATCTGTTCGGGCCTGATAAAACGGATCAAGTTGTAAATTGAATTTTAAACATTAAAATACGGTAAAACTGAATTTGTTGCTTCATAAATGAACCCTTTTGGTGAAAGAAAATATTTTGGTTATAAAATGGTATTTCAACATGAAAGGTGTTATAACAATTTTGATAAAAATCTTTGAATATAATTATTTGTAATGATAATTAAACCCAGATAGCAATGGGGTTATTTCTTTCTTCTCTGTTTGATCTACATGTCACTCAATTTTGAAAGTCAAGAACATTGTGAAGATTCCTCATATTTCTATTTTTTTTTTTTACTTTTGATTTTCATCTACATTCTAGAATAATTAGTGACTATGTTCTGCCTGCGACTTTGCGTACAATAAGCAATTTGTGTAGTTCTTTCTATCTTTTATCCAATCTGCATTCTTTCAAAATTTTTTAATAACAATCCTTTAAAAATAAACCAGCTCGATCATGAAAAAGTTGGACCCAGTAAAACTCTTCGGCACTCGTAAAAACGGTAACACGGGATCGCAATTCAAATTAAAAAGCGATCCTAACTAACAAAACTGAGTTGAAAACTTTCCCCCTAAGCAAGAACGATTCAGTTGTCACTGGTGCATCTGAGAAGAATCCATTAATCCAATTTGTGGAGTCAGCCAATCGTAGCAGTTCCTTTATTGGATTTTTCACGACAGAAATCGTCACAATGTTTGTTGGCACAACGTCTTTTGATGGGCGGATATAAGTCTTTGAAATGCTGCGATTCCTGAACCCTGTTTGCGGGGAATATTAATGTTAGTGAAACAGATATCAAAAAATTAATTATGTTTGCCTAACAAGGGTGCTTTTTTCAAAATGTTGGTGCTCGCTGAGGGATCGGTTTCTACATCGCAGGTTGTAGGTTCAATTGCCATATGTTCAGAGGGCTTTTGTAAATGTGAGAATTTGTGTAAATAAAAAACAAGTTTCGTTTGTTAAAAATCAACAACGAAAATACAGCCTCCCAGATACTGCGCTGAAATCACTGAAACAACGTTATTCAGAGCAGGTGACATTAAAGGTGTGGCCTGAAAGATAATTATAATGAACCCAGCATGGTCCTTTCACGTGTACGTACTTAACAACTGAAAAATAATGACTTTCGCCGCTTGACGGTTTACGCTCCTCGAAATGGAGAACCCTTAAAAGTGGTGTTAGGAATATTTTACTTAATATATGCGTATCTTTTTCCACTTTTATGAGTTCTTGCATTATTCGTTGGTTCATGTTATATTTATTTTTATGCTAAAGATTATTAAGCGGAACAATAATAAGCAATATGTGGTATAGTGTTGTACAGTTTATTTTAACAATTACTTTAATATAGATTTTATTGAAACGTGTCCATTTAATCTGTTTGTTGAATTTAATCTTTAATTAACATTCCGGTTTTCACACTGCTTGCTTTAATCAGTTACGAGATATTTTATTATTGTATTCTACCTTGTTTAAAATTAATGGTATGCGTTACGTCAAGAGTAAAATTCTTGGAAAGAGCATGAATACAGTGCATATTATGTAATACAATCTAGTTATATAAATGACTGTAAAAAATAGTGATTAGAGTTCGAAAGCCCCATAATATGTCAAAATAAATTTGAAATAAAAAACAATTGTTTCAGGTGCTAATTATTCTGTCCCTACTAATAAAAAATATAAATTACACTAGCTAAAATCGTTAATTTAAGTATTTTAAATTAAACTCGTAAAAAGTGCAAATAAAGTCAGTCCAAAAAACATATTTAGAGGCAAATTCATCTGTATTGTATATTAAGCCGTTATGGCTCGCTAGGGACCAACCTCACTGAAAAACCAGAGGTCTGACTGTTGTGGGCTTGTAATAAACTAATGAGTTTTCATACCTTGAAACAAGTAATAAATTGTTTTGAAAATAAAATTACTTAGGCTATTATTTTGATTAGGAGTTTTACACTTTTTAAGGGCAATTTGTATATTTTGTTTTCATTGGTGTAGGAGTAACTTATTTGAATCTTATTGCCGGAACGATAACATAAATATTTTTTGTCCATGAAGGGTTATATTTACAAGCTTTTATTTTACTTGCACTATTTTTTTCTAATCATGCTGTTTACAAAATAGCGGCCCGTCCGGGCTTCGCACGGTTGGATATTTATTTTTTAAACGTCATTTATGCTCCGCTCCTTTTGGTTGCAGCGTGATTTCATATAGCCTATAACCTTTCTCGATACCAACACAAAAATAATTATTCAATTCCAACCAGAAGTTCCTGAGAATAGCGAGATTTCTCGTTCAAATTGAGCTACCCGACTGGGGAAGTACCTCCGCCTTACAGAAGACCGCAGTGAATCAACAATAGTTGTCTTTCTGCGGGTGAGTAAGGTCACCAGAGCTCATTGGGGGAGTGACTATTCTGACAGCATGGGAATTCCGTTTGCTGTCAGTTCAGTAACTCCCTATTTTAAGACACCTGAACGGTGTCTAAGGGGTTTGGCAACGCATTTGCAAGCCTCTTGTAGTGCAAATGTCCATGGGCGGCGGTCATCACTTACCATCAGGTGAGCCGCCTGCTAGTTTGCCCCCTTATCACCATAAAAAAAACAAGCAAACTCTTCAGTTTTGTAATATAAGCATAGATTAGTTCCACCAGTTTTAAAGCACATTGTGCTATCACAATCCCTATAACCCTCACGACCTTCTTACGAGGAAACTTAGTATATTTATGGTGACAATGTGTCGTAAACGAAAGCCTGCAACATAGGCCACTAACGAAGCAAACCGTCCGGGGAAATCACACGGTTTTTATTAGTTTACCGCATAAATCGTGGTCATTGGAACCTATTAAGCGTATATCGTGGGGGAATTAAGTGTTAATCAGACTTGAGGGGAGCATCTTACGTACCTTTAATTGGAGTGACCTAATTTATTCATACCAGCACGCCTGTCGTCACCGAAGAGTTAGGCAGAGGTGTACTAATTAATATACACCCACCTTCACCGGTATGTTTTTAGGACCCATGTAATAGGGGGCAATAGACTCCTTTTGCCATCAATCGGGCACAAATCCAAACTCCAAGCTGCTAATGAGAATTTTTAAAAACCCATTAACACTTTGCTCAATCTGAAAATCGAACCCAAGACTTCTTGATCAACAGTCGCACTTACGGCCACTAGACCAACGAGGCAGTGTTAATACATGGTAAGTGACCACTTGATGGTAAGTGATCACTGCCGCCCATGGCCATGGAAAGCTTGCATATGTGAAAGAAAAAATAAATAAGAATATTAATTAAAATCCTTTTAATATACAACATTTTCTAAATAGTAGTCTGAAAAATTTGGTTGACCTACAAATACTTGTCCAAACAGTTCAACTTTGTACTTTGTTAACGACTTAAACATACTTAGTCGGTGCTTAACATTACTTAGCGATTATTCAACGGGAAAAAAGCAGCCCTCTTGTGGCAAAACTAAGTCGAAACTACTTAACTATTAACAAGTATATGCCTTTGAAGTCCGTATGAGCTGTATCTTCATAATATTAGCTGTATCTAAATTACTTATTTATAAGTAATTTAATGACTCTGTTCAGTACTCAGCTATGAAGATAGTACTACACTTTATGTAGTAGAAAATTCTAACTGGTTGTGTGTATTTTCTACAGTTTAACTTCATAATATGCCAAACACACACAATACACACACAAACGGTGATAATACTAAGATTTTTTTCTGTAACATGGTATTTTTTATAAATTTTCATATCATACACAGGTGCCTAGAACTAAGACCTACTTCTTACTATAAGTCATACAAATATTTTTGGGTAGAAATCAAGCGCTAAAGTACCTACTTTCACAAAGAAAGTTTTCAAACCGTTGCAAAATATTACTGAAAATGATACCATTTTCAAATATCAAAAGCTATGTCCTGTAACACTTGTCAGTCACATGAAACAGGCTCTTTGAATGCTTTGACACTGAAAACGATGACCAAACATAGAGAAGTAGGTTAGGATACGCTGCATAGAGTTGTTGCTCTATGATCTCCGATAGGTAGCATTCACTACCTATTCTTGATAATGATTGTTTAAAATTGTAGAGTCGGGTCGCACACTACACTTATTCTAGTGTTTATAATTATTTTATTCGACCTCTTTAAAATACATTTCTATTCTATTTAAATTAAATTAAATTAAATTAAATTAAATTAAATTAAATTAAATTAAATTTCAATTCAATTTTTCAATTTCAATTCAATTTATTCAAGAACAAAATGCATTTGTGTATGAATATTAAATAACATAAAATATTAGAAAAAATAATAATAATAATAAAATAATAATAATAACTATAAATTACCTAATTAGAATTATCAATAAAAAATCAATTAATAATAATTAAAATTAGATTCGATTAACAAAATTAGATTAATAAAAATAAAATAAAAAAAAAAAAAATACATAAAACAGGATATCATGCACACATAGATGAATTTGGTTATACATTGCTATAAAAATATTATCATAAAATTAAAATTAAAATTAATACAGAATTACAAAAATATATGTTAGTTTATTTATAAATCATTAGCGTTGTAAAGACATCTTTCCAATAGGAATGCTTTAAGTTTACTTTTGAATGAGCCCGTGTACAATGCAACTTTTAGAGCTAATGGTAATTTGTTAAATATTTTAACTGCCTGATATTGCGGACTATGCTTTGCGATGTCACCTAATGGAGCAATTTTGCCTTTAAAATCTTTTCTGCGCGTTTTTTCCCTTAATAATCTATCCTCATCCGTTTCAAATTCATGTAGATATTTTTTTAAATTTGTTAAAAGCACTAATATATAAAGACCGGGCACTGTGAGAATGCCTAATTCTTTAAAGTGTGGTCGACAGCTTTCCCGTTGGGAAATACGCTTAATAGTTCGAATTGCCCTTTTTTGGAGAATAAATGCTCTTTGACAGTTGTAACTGTAGCTATTTCCCCAAAACTGTATACTGTACCTTAATTTCGATTCTATTAGTGCGTAGTATACCATTTTTAAATGTTTGATTTCAACTGCATCCCTAAGGGATCTCAAAGCATAGCAAGCCGATGAAATAGACGAGTCAAGTGCCAGTAATTCTTTTTTCCAATTTAACAATTCATCTATAAATATTCCTAGAAATTTTACTTCCTTGACAAGCTCAACTTTAACTCCATTTAATTTTGTGTCCATACTATCTTTGTTACGCGCGGTAGTTTTGAATAGCATTGTGCTAGTTTTATTAATATTAACTATAAGCTTATTTGCAGAAAACCAACAGTAAAAAGCCGCTAGGACAACATTAGTTTTCACAGTGAGCTCATGAATGTCATTTGCAGCTACTATTGCATTTGTATCATCCGCGAAAACTACAATTTGTATATCTGGTAAACTTGCGCTTATATGATCGATCAAGTCATTAGTGAATAATATAAATAATATAGGTCCTAAAATTGATCCTTGAGGCACACCTTCTGTAATATTTAACATATTTGACTTGCAATTCCTTTTATTACCGTTCGATTGTAAATTTTCGATTTCAACAAACATTTTTCTATTATTTAAATATGAGGAAAAGAGTTGTAGTGCCTTGCCTCTAATGCCATAGTGTTCCATTTTCATAATGAGTAGTTTATGATCTATTGTGTCGAAAGCTGAGCTTAAATCTAAGAAAATACCAGCTACCTTCATCTTACAATTTATTTGATTAATAACGTCTCTTATCAAAGTATAGATGGCATCTCCAGTACCAACATTCTTTTGGTAGCTTTGTGTGTCATGTTCAGTCTGCGTTGCAGAATTTACAAATGGAGTTTTTACATAGTTACGGTTTTCAATAGCAGAGACCGAAATATCTGTTTGGATGGAGACATTTTTACAACTTTTATGTCTAGTTAGTTCGCCATGTTCTGACATCTTTTTCCTGTAGGTTTGATAATTTATTTTATAAGTTTTTCTCAAAATCTCTCTATGGATGAGTCTACATGCATGCAACTTATTTAGGTATATAGGTTGCCTATCATAATAACTTACTTCATAATGATTTACATCTAGCGAAATAAAACTTGAATTCACACAATTTTGACTTATAAGTTTCACTTGGTTGTTTAACAATTTTATATTTACAAAATTATTATTATAAATTTTACATACTATAACATTCGTGCATTGTAACTGGCACATGGTGTAATGTAAATAAGTTTGAAGCGTCATCGGGTTTTTGTCATTAGAACCTGCCAGTATTAGTACAAAATCAGATTTACCGTAATCACTGCACATAGATACACAAGACTTAAGTACCTCATTCATAGCTGCATACGGTTTTAACATAGAAAAAACGGAGAAACTGTCTCCTAGGTAATGTTGCAACATTTGTCTAACACCATATCCAGTTTGGTCTGCGAAAATCATAACTTTATGTTTACTTTTTCTCGAATTGTCTTCTTGTGACTTTACATTGTCATTATGCTGACTAGTTTGCCGCTGACTTTCGATTCTCGGTTCTTCACACAAGGTCTCACTTTTTTTAGAACAGTTCATAATTCCTACACTTTTTTTCGGGCTCATAATATGTACGAACAATTCTTCCCTGCTATGCGTCTTTTTGCTCGGTGTGGTACTGCAGGCGCTATAGGACTCAATTTCATTATTACTGCAACTTTTATCTAGGCATATTGCATCTGATGTAGATTCTAAAGTGTGAGCTTTATCTTTTATCTGTGATAATTGTGAATTATTGTTTTGAGCTATGACAGAGGCTGGTGATCTAACCGGTGTCGAAAAATTGCTATTTAGTGAGAAATTTTTTTGGAACCGTCTTGGTGTCGCGCTCTTTATTTCGGATGCAGTCACTTTTTTATATGCTTCAATGGTTGTTTGGCAGGTACCTAGATCCATCTTCAATCTGAGGTTTTCGCTATTCAAGTTCTCAATCTCCAGATGTGCACTTTGTAATTCTGCTTGTAGCCTATTTATGGTATCCTTGAGGTTTATTATTGTGTCACTGTCATTTAATGATGTATTTGGTACGCTCATCATTGTGGTATCAAGTAGTGTTGAATTATTATAATAGAGATGGTCGAGTGAATTTGACTTGTGTGTTTTTCTATAAGTTACATTTTCGAACTCCATATCCGATGTACTCATTTTGTAGTAGCTGTGATATATGAGATATAAAGCCCAATAAATAATTTAAAAAAAGAAATAAAAAAAATAATGTATTCTGTAGTCCCAGCAATGACGGAAATTGGTTTCTGATGCAGAAGCTACTCAAGAAATAAATGCAATAAAATGACAAAAAGTGATATGTTCTATTAGGATTCGAACGTGCGCTTTCAGTGCGCGATCAGTGTAGCCTCCACACTACGCCGCTCTCAGATTGGATTCTGAATTATTGCTCCTGTTTTAGTTACGACCTCATTACAATCAACAGGTGGTTTGTGTGTGACCATATAAGGTAATTTGTCGGTGCGCGCGCACAGGAGTATGAGTCACAATCACAACACAGTACTTTGCAAGATTTTTTCAAATGGTTTTTTGTAAATTATTCACACACTGCTCAAGATTAAGTACGTAAATGTATAAGCTACAGGCACTTGTTCGTTTAGATTTTGTTTGGTGTAAGTTTAGTGGATGAAAGTTTACTTTTTGAGTTTATTTAAATAATTAGACACGGAGCAGCTACCCGTTGCTTGCGCTCGTGGCGTTCGCGCGCGAGAACTTTAAATTAAAAATTAAATTAAATTAAATTAAATTAAATTAAATTAAATTAAATTAAATTAAATTAAATTAAATTAAATTAAATTAAATTAAATTAAATTAAATTAAATTAAATTAAATTAAATTAAATTAAATTAAATTAAATTAAATTAAATTAAATTAAATTAAATTAAATTAAATTAAATTAAATTAAATTCAATTCAATACAATTCAATACAATTCAATTCAAATTTATTGCATTCCATAATGTTATAAATACAGGTGTTAAGGCTTAGTTCTAGATACAATTATGGACCCTGTCGGCCACAGCAAAAGTATAGTAAGAGAGAGGAGGAGAAGTGATTTTTTAGCAATTTATTTTATGTTATAGTATATATTATATAATATATTAATATATATTGTATCTAATTTAATTTGTTATTGTTTATTCTTCTTGTTTCTATCTCAATATTAATTATTTTTTATTTAGTATTATAGTTTGTTTATACTGACAATGTTATTTATATATTAAATCAAGATATGTATCATTTATTTATTTTCAATTTATTTTATATGAGTAGGTATATTTATAGCAATTATTATAATTAGGATATTATTAAAATGTATTTATTTGGTAAACATTATTTATCTTATTATTATATTCTAGTATTAAATAATTTTATTTTTTAAATATTCATTTATATTATAGTAGCATTTTTTAATTAAGAATAATTTTAGTTTATTAATAAATATATTATATGTTTCTACGTTTTTAATACTTTGTGGCAGCTTATTATATATTTTTATTGACATCACGTAAGGACTAGACGAATGCATACTTAAATTAGAAAAGTTGGTAAGTTTAATCTGTTTAAGTCATATTACTATTAAAATTAATTTCATTTGTAAGAGGGATAATAAGGTAGTGTGTATTTAGTTTTTTACCGTTAGCACAAAAAGCCGTGCTGTCGTAGTGTTCTGTCTTATTAATCTATCGATTAACCAATAATACTGTTAGTATTTTTTTTAATTGTGTTGACTTTTGCGCTAGTGTAAGATCTCAATTCTTACTCAATAATTCTAAACTGAATAATATTTCATAAATGTGTAAATATACAGCAACAAATTTATTTCTAAATATAAAATCAACACAAAGTTGAACTTAGTTAATCTTCTACTAAAAAATCTCATAATTTTACTTAACCGTTTCAATAACAATTCTTGGGGTACTAAAAATACAAGTTCAATACAATAAAGGTTCTAGGTACCCTACGAAGTCGTTGGAGATATTCTTCGCCTTAGCTTTTCAGCGCATTTTTGTTCCCAATCTTATAAAATTTCATCTTTCAGGTACCCGCCGGGAACGTTAGGGTTTTAATAAATGATAATATAAAACGCTGGCTAACCTTGGGAGCGCTCTATGACGGTATATACTTTATTTTGAGGTCAGGTTAATTTAGGGTGGATGAAATTTAATTTGTTAATAAAATACCTCATTGGTGTTAGCGACTAATAAAGTTAGTCGAGTACTATTTAGAATGAAAAAGATTTTAGTTTTATTATTTTTTATGTTATGGAACATAGTATCACGACGAAGGCAGAATATGAATTGTTTACCACCTAAAGGTACATATATAATTTTATTCAGAGCCTTTTCCCACCTCTATTAGCTGTCAATATACAACTGCAATTGAGTTTAAGTATTTTACAAAAATCCAACCTCGGCAACCCAATGGCTAAGCCAAATTTAATTGGCTCTTTTTGAACGTCGATAGTAAAGATAGCTCCAAAAATGCCCGCCCTTTACCGCTTCATATCATCACATGCTGGGAAGACATAACGACGCAACTAACTACCCAGCAAACACATATCGCTCTCATTATTAAATAAATAGAATAAAAATATAATAGTTGATACTGATGTCACAAGAAATAAGAATCGATCATATGGATTAATATTCTGACATATTTTGACATGACTTATTTTGCGTTGGGTTTTCAGTTGTTTTGTTTCTGTGAAACGAAATATGCGCCCGACTGTACCTATTTAATTACCACTGACGTTTGTAGAAAATGGATGGATAAAGGTTCATCGATGCTACAGCTTCTTGTTCTTTTTGAGGTATAAATACAGGGGGTAATGCCATAGAATGTTCCATGTGAACCACCCATCTGTAGTCAGACCTCGGTAAGTGCCGCTTAACCATGTACATACGTAGCTTTAAGATCCTCTTCAAAAATTTGTACGTTGCTATTTCTTTGTTCTTTATTTGTAGATTGAATTTTCTACTTCAAAAATACTTTTTTACACACGAGACAAAAAAGAAAACTTTTTCCGAAAGTATATTTATCGTATTAAAAAAAATTCACGTAGAAAATATAATTTATTCAATACACAGTCCCCACCTGTCGTATCGTTAGGCAAAAACGAATATTCGGTAACTTGGTATTATGTGCTAAAGTATTCATGGAAGCGGCATTGAGCTAAAATATTGTTGGTGGAATTCGTATAACTCGCTGTAAAAACCAATGTTGAAATTGGAATAAGAATTTTAAAAAATAATGAGAAACGCTATTTGTTTTAATATGAAACCTATCAATATAATTGTATTGTTTTACTACTGAGAAACGAGAAAATGTTACTACTAAACAATAATTATATGACAATAGATTAACAAAGTACATACCTATGGGGCATACACGATGGCATAATTTTTAAGCATATTCCTTAATTAAAAAATACCAGTCATTTTACTGTTGGAACTAACGAACATAACGCGCAACTGCTACATACTTATATTTAAAAATTCTAAACGAAGTTGTTTAAACGTTAATTCTAATACTTACCCTCCATTATCATAAGGCACATCTAGTCAAATTCCAATTCCACGATAACCAGGAGCATTCTACAGCATTCGTTACGTATGCAAGGCGGCGACTTTCGGACGCTCTGCGACTTACAACTTGGTATCTATTATTTTATACAAATTGAAATGTCAGCGAACTGATTTGACTATCATGTTTTCCAGATGTTGAGCACGACTATCCCCCTACTGGGCCGTCTCGATATTTATGGTATGGCGTGAAATTGACACAGAACTGGTGTGTCAGAAAGTTTGGTCTGCATTAATCGTTCCTTGTCAGCGGTGGTAGCAGTTCAAAATGTGGTAGTAGGACTGAGATGTCAAAGGTCTCGAGTGCGTATTTATCAAATGCACAAATGATGAAGGAAATCATCAAGAGGAAACCTGCATGCTTGAGAGATTTACGTAAATTTTACCATAAAAATATGTTATGATTTCATCAGTTTTCCGTTGAATGTATCGAACAGTGTTCTCAGATTGACAAACAACATGTAGATACGCAACATTAATTTGACATGTCGTTCACCTAAAGAATTTATTAATAAATCTTGGAATTGGCGGTATGAATGCTACCGTTAACAAAACATAGCGTAAAGTTGTAAAACTTCAACATGCGGTTTTACGTTAGAGATAACAACTGCATATAAATAAACTAATAAAAACAACGCCAACTTTACCCAAACCGCTTTAAGTTGTTAGTATTCATTTGCACATTCAAATTATTTATTTTAAATGTAGTATCCGTTCGGAAAAAAATATGAGTTCAAACAAATACCAGTGGCATTAGTCGGGGTATTAGAACGGAATAAATCATTAGTTCCATGCAGGGATTAACCCACGACACGCGGCGTATAAGTCGATCGCTCTACCCTTGTACCAACTGTGCTGTCAAACTGTTAAATATCCTCGTAATGTTTTCATAAACTAGCTGTTAATTTGTCAGCATGAGAAATAGTCCCATAGCTTAAGTACTATCTAACTCGGTCAATATTCCTAGGACCGAATCATCTTTCATAAAGTTTCCCTAAAGTTAGCTCTCCCAAGGGTCTGCAAACCACTCAAATCACAAGCAGCTCGAGCTGCTTACGACCTGGAATTATTATTTAATTTGAGTGTGTATCATTCAATAGTGTTATGTTTTCATTTACTTATGTTATTTTCTCATTATACTATCTACTAGATTTATGCTTGAGTAAGTGATGCTTACGTTAGGAGTTTCACTACGTGATCGAATCAGAAATGAGGAGATCCGTAGAAGAACCCGGGTCGCTAACATAGCCCGAAGAATCGCCAAACTCAAGTGGCAGTGGGCAGGGCACATCGCTCGAAGAACGGATGGCCGATGGGGCTTGAAGGTTCTAGAGTGGCGACCGCGTACTGGAAGACGCAGTGTGGGCAGGCCCCCGGCAAGGTGGACTGACGACCTGGTGAAGCTCGCTGGAATCCACTGGATGCGGGCGGCATATGACCGGTCGTCGTGGCGATTCTTAGGGGAGACCTATGTCCAGCAGTGGACGTATAACGGTTGAAATGATGAAGTGATGCAGTCTCCTCGGCAACATTTAATTAATAAATTTCTTTTGGTTTCTTGAAAATAGGTCATGAAAACCTAAGTAAATATAATGACGACCCAATTAGTCCAGCGGTAGTTAACACTGCCTTCTGTGCTACGGGTCCCGGGTTCGAATCCCGGTAGGGACAAATGTTTGTGTGATGAGCATGAACATTTGTATCCGAGTCATGGATGTATCTATCTATAATATGTATGTATTTACAAAAAAAAAGTATATATATAGTATATCAACCAGCTAGTATCCGTAACACAAGCCTCGTTGCTTAGCACGGAACTAGATGGCGCTGTGTACCATAATGTCCAGAAATATTTATTTATTTATTTAAGTAAATATTAAAAAAAGTATAGTTAAGTATATTGTACAGAAAAACAATAATTATAACATATTTTTTTCCATCAACAATCAACTCATCTGCTAAAAGTTAAAACTGATTGCAGATAAGCACGAAAACTAATATTATTGTGATAAAAAAAAACAACAATTATATAAAACTTTTTGTCTTAAATATTATCGGAGTAGTATATTATTGGGCATTCTACCCCACCTGCCGTTCCGGCTTCGCCTCCACTTCGGTGGGATAGAATGCCCAATAATATACGATCGAATCTCGTCCGCTTCGACATTACGTACCTGTTTATATTTTATAAATAAACACAATTCGTCATTCCAAGTAATTTGACTAAACCAAAGCCTAACAGAAATGTTATAGCAACAAAATACAAATAATTGCATACTAGGCGCAGGCAATAGCTATCATTAGTACAATGATGTATAAAGTAAAATTAAATTAATACTATCATAAATTTTAAGAAATAACCATATCCATCAATTTGACTCATTGTTAGTATAACTACCCATAGCATCGGACGTGTTATTATGAAGTTCATTAAACAACCTCATTCACTTCATCTTGATTCCATTTGCGTGGAATCACAAAACAGCAAACGACGACACGGTGAACTACTACCAAACACTATAAGGTGTATTATATGTGGTCCATCTAACTGTGGAAAAACAAATCTTGTAATTGGTTTGCTGTTGCATAAGAATGGTTTAAAGTTTCGTAATGTATATGTTTACTCAAAAACTCTAAACCAACCGAAGTATGTGTTTGTTGAAAAAGTGTTAGCTAACGTTCCAGATGTATCGTTTGCAAAATTTAAGGATAATGAGGAAGTAATAAGTCCACAGGAAGCTAGATGTGATTCAGTTATTATATTTGATGATGTAGCATGTGAAAACCAAAATAATATAAGAAATTATTTTGCAATGGGTCGACATAAAAATATAGATTGTTTTTATTTAAATCAAACATATAGCAAAGTACCCAAACAGCTTATTAGAGATAATGCAAATCTCATTATTCTTTTTAAGCAAGATGATATTAATATACGTCATGTTTATGATGAACACGTAAACACAGACATGAAATGGAATGAATTTCGTGAGTTATGTAGTAAAATATGGACTGAACCTTATAATTATCTAGTTATAAATAAAGATTGTCGTAAGAATGAAGGTGGCTATCGCAAAAACTTTGATAGTTTTGTAGTTTTTGATTGATCTAACGTTTATATAAATATAAAATTATATAAAAAATTGTTTATTCCTAATTTAACTGTGAAGGAAGACAGTAGATCATTTATTCAATTATTATATAATGGAAACATCTTTAAAAAGACAAATTATTACTGCTGCTGAAGCAGTTAAGAAAAAGGTCCGAAAAATGCGAAATATTGAAGATGATAATGAAAAAGCATTACAAACTGTTTTTAAACCGTTAATCAGCCCACTTAATCAAATAGCGCAAACCAACAAAAATACATCCATCGAAAATTTAAATCATATTAATTTGAAAAATAATGATTACGCAGACCATCATGATAGCAATTTATCTAATGATGAATATGTTAAATTTGAAAGTGATTTGGAAAAAAATACCAGTATACCTGAAGTGGGTACTGATGATCAAGATCATGGTTATATTCAAAATTCTGAAGATTCAGATGATAATTCACAAAACAGTATCGACTCGTTCAAATCTGTTGGTGTCGGCGACAATGTTTCATCATGGTCTCTATCATCTGAAATGATAGATGATGTTCCTTTCGGAGTCAGAAATGAAAAAGGGAAGTTAATGCTCGGATGTACTAAAATAAATATTGGTAATAAAACTATCACAATAGGCACACACACATATTCATCCACGCCAGGGCTAAAGGAACTTTTATTAAAGAAAGATCCAGATTTAAATTTGGTTACCGAAAATGATAGACAAAATTATAAATTAATGTTGATTCATACAAATGCTCATAGACGTGACTATGATGCAAAAAAACCAATAAAAAGCAACAAAGGCAAAAAATATATGGACGTTATAAAACCTCTATTTAAATTGCCAAACGACAGCAGCGATCAATTAAAATTTCAAAAAGGGAAAGGACTGAAAATGCTGAAAAAATGGAATAAAAATGTAGACTACATTTATTGGGATGATCCTAATGAATTAGTTGAAAGATTAAAACTACTCATGGCTTCTCGAGGAGCTGGAAATACAGGGTTAGATAATGAAATAATATCTATTATAGAGGAACTACGCGAAGGAAAATTTATAAATTAATAAATATCTTGGTAAATAATTATGGTTTTCATTGTCATATAAGCATTCTCTCTGTACACACATAATGAATATAGATAAATTTGGTCATCATATTCACAAAAGGATGCGATTGTCAGATATTTTTGATATCGCAGACAAAACAATATTAAAAACTGCAAATGGCGAGTTTAATTTGCAAATGAGTAGACTACGAGGCGTTATTAATCCTGTTGAAGCAGACGATGCTGCTAATAAGGAATATGTAGATGAGAAAATTGATGACTTGTGCGCTAAAAAAGATGTCCAAATATTAATAGACAAAATAAAAATAGAGATTACAAAAGAAATTCAAGCCTCATTAGACCATTTAAAAACAAGTATGACATCTTATATTGATCATAAAATAACGAACAGTGGTACGAGGAAGACTAACAATCCGTCTCAAAATGATAAAGCAACAGGTCGTGAATGAATTACATAAAACAGCTAGAAAAAACTTTGCACGTCGTTGTGTTATTTTAAAAGGAATCGATGACTTATGGCAAGCTGATCTTATTGATTTAAGAAAAATTAAAAATTACAATAAAGGTTTCAGTTACATCTTAGTTATAATTGACTGTTTTTCTAAATATGTTTGGACTGTACCCTTGAAGTCAAAATCAAAATTAGAAGTAACTAATGCATTTGAAAATGTTTTAAGTACATGTGATCGTTCCCCTAACCATTTACAAACCGACTTAGGAACTGAATTTTATAATGATACATTTTCAAGATTAATGAAACGTTTTAATATTAATCATTATTCATCGTTTTCAATTAAGAAAGCTTCGATTGCAGAAAGAGTAATTAAAACTTTAAAAAACAAACTCTACAAAACATTCAGTTTAAATGGAACCTATAGATGGATAGAAAAACCTTTAGAAGGTATAGTCTTTAATTACAACAATACAAAACACCGTACTATTGACTGTAAACCGGTTGACGTTAATATTGAAAATGAAATTCTAATAAGGAAAAATATTTTAAAATCACACAAGAAAACACAACCTAAAAAACACAAACTAGAAATCGGAGATCGTGTTCGCATAAGTAAATATAAAAATTGTTTTCATAAAGGCTATACTCCTAATTGGTCAACAGAAATCTTTAAAATCATAAAAATAAATGAAACTATGCCTACAACGTATAATATTCAAGATCTTCGAAATCAGCCAATTTTAGGTACTTTTTATGAACAAGAACTTCAAAAAACGAATCATCCCGACATTTACCTAATTGAAAAAGTTTTAAGAAAAAAAGGCAGTAAGCTGTTTGTTAAATGGCTAGGTTTGAGTGATAGTGAAAATAGTTGGATTGATAAGAGAACCGTGCTAAAATAATAAATGGTATTTAATCATCTATTATTATTTTTTCTCACATTATAATACAAACCATGCAAGGAGGTGGACTTATTAATAATTTAATAAATAATTTACCATTTGAGCTTCATTTGCCAGGCTACAATTACTGTGGACCAGGCACTAAATTACAAAAACGTTTAGCACGAGGAGACAAAGGCATAAATCAATTAGACGAAGCCTGTAAAGTTCACGATATAGCCTATACAAATTATTCAGACTTATATAACAGACATCAAGCTGATTTACAGTTATTGAATATGGCAAATAAACGATTAAAAGCAGCAGATGTAGGGAAAAGAGAAAAAATTGCTTCTTGGTTGGTAAGCAAAGCAATGAAAGCAAAACTTAAAACTGGATCTGGATTAAAAACTTTTGGATCTTTAGTAACAAAAATTCGATCACAGATCAAAAAGTTAAAACCGAAAAACAAAGAAGACGTAATAAAGTATGCTTACTTAGCGGCAAAAAAGTTGTATTCAAAAAATTGTCGGATTCCTGTACCTAGAATTATACCGTTACCAAAAACAGGAGGTGTTTTACCGCTGATTCCAATTTTCGCTGGATTGTCTGCATTAGGTACTTTAGCTGGCGGGGCAGCTGGTATCGCAAAAACAGTAAACGATTACAAAAGTGCTCAAAATAATTTACAAGAATCTCAACGTCATAATAAAATGATGGAATCGATTGCGTTGGGTAGAGGCTTGTACGTCAAACCATACAAGAAAGGAAACGGATTGTTTGTAAAATGTTCAAAAAACTAATCAAGAGGTTACCTAATCGTGCTCTTACTAATATAGATATCCAGAATCATGCATATAACGTACCTTATTTCAGAGGTGTGTTCATGAAAGATCAATTACCAAACAAACCCAAACCTATTGAGAGCGGAGTTGTTAATTTGGATAATTCTAACAATGAAGGAACACATTGGGTAGCCTATGTAAAAGTGTATAAATATTGTGAATATTTTGATAGCTATGGCAATCTAAAACCCCCATTAGAGTTACTAAATTACTTTAAAAATTGTAATGTTTTTTATAACTATACGAGATATCAAAATTTTAACTCTGTAAATTGTGGACATTTATGTTTAACGTTTTTGTATGACTTCTGGGATAAATATATAAATTGAATAAAACATTTTTTAGTTTCATTTACATAATGTCACTCTCGCTGTCAATAACTGGTAACTCATCAGTGCTATCTACTTATTATTCTCCTACTCTACAACTTGAAGGAGAGTATGAATGTGCATTATTATATTTATCTACATTTAATTCTATACCAAATATTGATAATAAAAATAACAAATTTTATTACGATCATAAGGTTATTGAAATTCCTGAAGGAGCATATGAACTGCAAGATATCAACGATTATTTAAAATCAAAAATACAAGACGCAGGAATCAAATTAGAGTGCAATAATAATACGTTAAAAACAAACATATTTTGCACAAAAGCTATTGATTTTACTAAAGAAGATTCTATTGGTAGATTGTTGGGTTTTGAAAAAAAAATAGTTGAAGCAAATAAATTACACGTATCACAGTCTCCAGTGAACATTCTATCTACGACTGTGGTGAGGGTAGAATGTGACATAGTGAGCGGATCATATGTTAATGGTCTACCAAGTCATATCATTCACGAGTTTGCTCCGAATGTACCACCTGGTTATAGAATTATCGAAGTACCTAAAAACGTAATTTACTTTCCCGTAAACCAAAATATAATTAACAGTGTGAATATAAGACTGTTAGATATTAATAATAATTTACTAAATTTACGTGGGGAGGAAGTGCAGCTATATTTACATCTTAAAAAAAAATGATTGATTATAATAAAACTAATAAATATCAGAGTACCTCTACTAAAATAAACAGTGCGTCTTGGGCTATCCGCAAGACAACATCAAACTGTAAGAATAAACTGAAACTTACTAAAGAAAATCATAAATTCCTCAAATCAATTGGTCTTCTAAAATGAGTTTATTAGATGTATTATCTTCTCCTGCTAGTGATAATAGCATTATTGGTATTGAATATCATTCATACAAACCATACATAACAAGTTTCAACAGAAACGATGAGATTCGCATACCTATTAATCAGAAAGATCTGTATGTTCTACCATCAGCCAGTACATTATATTTAGAAGGTATAGTAAATGTTACTAAAACTGCCACTAAAGAAAAAACTAGTGTTAAATTTACAAACAATCCTTTGATGTACCTTTTTCAAGATATTCGATATGAACTGAACGGTGTTGAGATTGATAAAATAAAAAATGCAGGCGTTACAACTACTATGAAATCATTGCTATCCATGAATGAAAGCGAGTCAAAATCATGTCGTTCTTGGGGTTGGGATATACATGGTTTTAAAAGTAGTAATGGTTCATTTTCTGCATCTATACCGCTTAGCAACATTCTTGGATTCGGTGAAGATTACAAAAAAATTATAATTAATTGCAAGCATGAACTGATATTGTTGAGATCGAATACAAACTTGAACGCTGTGAAACTCGATGCTGGAGAAGTCATAAACGATATTGAAATTAACAAAATCATATGGCGTGTACCACATGTTAAGGTATCTGATAAAGAGAAGATAAACTTATTGAAGATTTTGGAAAAGGATAAAACACTGCAATTAGTTTTTAGAAATTGGGATTTATATGAATACCCGCTATTGCCTAGAACTACAAAACATACTTGGTCTATTAAAACTTCATCTCAGATTGAAAAACCGAGATATGTAATTATAGGTCTACAAACAAATAAAAAAAATAATTCTGCTGCTGATATGTCTAGATTTGATCACTGTACTTTACGAGATGTCAAAGTATACCTCAATTCAACTTACTATCCCTATGAGAATCTAAACGTGGATTTCATTGATGATAAATTTGCATTGTTATACGAGCAGTATGCACGTTTCCAACAATCGTATTACGATCGCCGATCTGAACCATTGTTGAACACAAGGGACTTTAAGGAGATCGCCCCTCTGTTTGTTATCGACTGTTCTAGACAAATTGACAACCTCATATCAGGACCAGTAGTCGATGTGCGTGTAGAGTTAGAAAGTAATGATGAAATACCTGATCTAACTTCTGCCTACTGTCTTATATTGAACGATTGTATCATTGAGTACAAACCACTGAGTAATATTGTAAGAAAAATATCTTAGTTATTTTATTTTAACGCAAATCTACTACTATCAATCTACGATGTGCAAAGTTCATAGATTCTCAAATTGCATGACATATAAATAAATTCTGTCTTAATTTTGTACTGTTTAGTGTAGAAATATTTTATTAAAGTGTTGGTATAATGTAGGTATGTAACTAGTGTACCTAAAAGATAGATTAAATAAATGAATTTAATTCAAGGAAATTTATTTTATTTCATAACCCTACCCTACACTTGATAAATTTTCAATGTGGAATATAGTGAATAAATAAATAAAGACACATTTATAAGGTCAAATCATTTATTTAATTTAATATAAAAATAAACAGTTAAATAATTACAAAACTAACAAAAATCATAACCTATTAAAGACTTAGCAATTTTTTTAACTAATGCCTCCGTTTCGTTCATTACATCATCAACCGCATCTTGCACTACATATTGCGCATTTAATATAACATTTTCACTGTCACTATCACTATCACTCGTTTGAGGGTTATTGCACAGATCGATAACCGAAATCTTTATGAGTTTTAGGCCTCTCTTCTGAATCCTATTCATAACAAACGATTTTGTTGGTTTCACAATATTACGTGTTTGTTTATCTCGTCGATGCCTTGATTTCTTTTCTTTTTGGATATGCGTGGTCTCTGGAACTTCAGTGAAGACCTCAGAAAACTGACCACAATGTCCTTGTCCATACTGACTGAACACAATTTCCGAATCCGATATCTAAAACAAAACATAAAAATATTAATAAGTATTCTGTCAAAAGTATTGTTTTGATATTAAAAATAACTAGGTATTTATAAAAACACTTACCGATGACATTGTGTGTTGTACAACAAGTTTAAACAGGTTACAACAGGTACAAAAATTAAAATAAAATATGTAATTATTTAAGAATTAATTTATTAGATGTCTTCACTACGACAACTATTTTATGAATGAAACATTATGGCACAATTATTTTTGGATATAATAATTTGTTGTTTTATAAATATGTACTTTCAATTCAGAACACATAAGTCACGATTTAGAATGTTCCATTGAAAACTGCAAGCTTGCTTTACCTACATTTTATATATTTACAGTGCAATGAACTGGCACATGTTCGCTAAATGTATTACAACACTGAGCTCATATTACTATATTGTAATAAATTATGATTAGGATTTCTGTTTATGTGAAATCAATCTTATTACCTCACATTTAAGACACTATTCAGAAAATTACTTTAGCTTAGAATATAATAGTGCAGTCTGTTTAGTGACTGGTTTCCGAACCGTCGGTTGCGGGTTCGACAACAACGGATATACATATGTATATACAATTACAGTGGAATTCGTAATGGACGAAATAAAAAAATAAGTTTGATTCATCAATAAATTTATTTACCCTTTATATCATAATTAATATCTTAAAAATTAAACAAGTATTTTTATTATTTACATACCTCATAATTTAATCTAACAATATATAATCTATACAACATTTAACAATTTAAATTTCCCTTTAAAATACATGAATTACCCCATGCTCGGGTTGCAATATTACCTGGACGTATTAACCGCTTATCGTCATTATTAGAGAGCGCAATTTTATTAACACTTTGCGTAAATATTTCATGCTTTATTGATTTAAATAAAATGTTTTTTCTCCGAATAATCTCATTATTAAATAGTACATTCTCATAATCTGTGATGTTCAGATCACGTACCACGCTACTTTTAACCCCCTTAGCTTTTTTAATTATTTTATCCACAGTTTTTATTGAATAAAGTTTCGACCTCAAACCAACAAAATCAGTTATAATTTTACCAGCCATTTCATCTTTAAAAAGGCCTGGTATTTTTTTGTTTATTTGCGGTATCATGAACTCATTTTTAATGCTATAGTTGCTGGTATCAAGGTATTCCAAAAACTTGTGTTTTAAGTCGTAGTAAAAATCGTTGGTATATATTTCGTAAACAAACGAATCTGTGTCGGTATAACATAATTTTACCCTCTCATTATAAAATGGTTTGATTATATTATAATGGAAATTATACATGTGTGATTTAGATAGTTCTAAAACAGTGAAGCCAATATAAATCGGTTTGTCTAAAATTAACCGATCTGGTTTCATCTGGATTGCTACTAAGTTTTCGGATAAAACTGTTGCACTATGAAAGTAAGGGTTTGCTATGAGCCTTTCTGCATATTTTGATTTTTTTGTTACATTATTTTTATCATTCCACTGATTAACTAAATGAACAGTTACTCTATTTTCAGTGTTTTCGAGCGTTTTCCCAAAAACACTGTTATTTAATAACTTGAAAAAATCTTGTTCAAATACACTTTTTGCTTTTTGTCGCAATTGAGTATTTAATTCAATATACTGTTTCAAGTATGCACTTTGCCTGAATGTAATGACTCTATGGATTTTACGTAAGATAAGGCCATGTTCCAAACACTTCTTTAAGTGAATATAATGAATAACGTAATTGTATTTATTATACAAATTTGAAATAAGTTTTTTCGTCTTTCCTCCAGGTGGTATGCATTTTTCAGGACAAAAAGGTAAGTCATCATGCTCCTGGTGTAAATATTCAGGGTACAATAAATCTACTTCTAATATGTAACCCCACTCTGAATGATCTGTAATACTTTCCACATTTAATTTATCTATTTCATTTTGATTTAAAAATCTAAATCCGGAATAAGGTAAATGTTGACACATACTGTAACCATAAAGATTATTGCAGTCTAAATAAGCTATAAAACACTGCGGTTTTGTTACATCACAATCTTTCATATATTTATTGTTAGCCTTCGAATAGCGATGAGAGCACATACACAATCCACCTCTAATACCATCTTGAATCATTCGTACGATAGCTAAGTCAGAAACAAGTTCAAGCTGAACACCTGTTTTCATTAACATCGCATCAAAAGATAAACTAGGCGCGGTTATGTAAAACGCTGGGTCAAGTTTGTAATGCTGTTTACAGGTTTTACGAAAATTTTGAAATATATCAGTCAATAAAAGAACATCGGTTTTCAAATACAAATCAGTATATTCACCTAAATTTTGTATATTAAACTCATTCCACACTAAATTAGCATGTTTATAATCTTTATCTGAAATCTCCTCATTCGTTAAACAACTAAAAAAATACCGTTTAGCCGGTAACATTGTTTCTTCATAACATTTCCAACTAGTCATATAATCATAAGGGTATACACCTTTTCGTGCAAGTAATTTGAATCGATTATTTTCGGGAAAGTGACATCGTAAACTTATAAAATCCTCAATTGGTATGGTTTTAGCAAGTTTGTCTAAACTAGCTCCTAAAAAATGAAATGAATCCAAGAACCGGAGTTGTACATAATCATTATCGGTGACCTGCAGGAATTTAGAAAAAGAAATATATTTTTCTTTGGTTTTGGGTATAATATTCAATTTACCTGGCATTTCGCCTAATTTCTTTATGAATAAATGACAATCGTACTGTAATTGTAGGTTACAATGTCTATGGGCGGCTCCACGGTATTTACCGGTTATATGACAGTGGTCTCTAACTTTATTTGTCCATAAGAGGTTTTCACATATATGACAGATAGAAGCTTCTTTATAATCAGACGCATTTTTTTCTGTAAATATCATTACATGATTTTGATTTAAAATTTTATAAATTTTTTTGACATCAGATGTAAGAAAATCGATAAATTTTGAAACACAATCTATACCGCGATAACTTTTAAAACTATCGTCAAAAGTATAATTTAATGAAGAAACAATGTTGTAAGCGAATGCCGCAGGTACGTGTTGTTGTAAACATGACGTAGTAGCGGTGTCAGATTCAAGAACGGAAATTGGATTTAACAATGTTTCGAAATCGGCATAGATAGCAAAGGGAACATTTTCTTTTCTATCATAATTTTTAAATTTAATCACACTCCCCTTTTCTGGTAAAACAGTAACGATCCCTCCACACAAATGTTTATCAATCTGTTCAAGGGTAGGAAAGAACAATAAACAACTTTCACAGAAATATAATTTGCTATGATGTTTTGTTATCTGATTTTTAACAAGACGTGGCAAATCTTTTATAAGACAATAATGAGATGATTTATGATTTTCTAGGAACAGTAAGTGAATGCTCTTCATTGTTGTACCCCTCTTAACTAATTCAGGTTTGTAAAGGGGGCCAATTATTACCCTGTTATTTTTTAAACCATACACATATATATTTAAAAATGGGTTATTTTTTTCAAAAACAGAGATATCCGAAAACGATATTGGAAATGAAACACCTTTAACATTTAAAACGTCTCGAAAATGTGGATAAGATGTTACTCGTTCAGGATGACGAGTTGTAGGATATAAGGCGGCCACTATGCACCACAAAAAACAATAATCATCCTTGTTTTTGATATTCAAGCAAGCTTTTTTGGTTTTTATAAATTTAGGTAAATCTATATAAAAAGAGCCGCTGAGTGGTTGATATTTATTGATATTAATTTCTAAATGGGAATTACTAAGAAACGTCCATCCACTGTCTCTCTCCTGAAACTCTTCAATTTTTTTCAATAACGTAGTAGTAATTGTATTATAAAGAGTTTCAAACTCGTAATTAAAATGTATAGCAAAGTTTTTTGTCGCAAAAGATTTTAACTCTTGTACATCATTTTTGTACATTAAGAATAAAGAAAAAAGTTCAAAATTAATTTTTAACGCTGTATATTTTTTGAGAGAATCATCAATTAAACATTTCACTTGATCATGAATATCATTGAAAAATAATTCGGGCAAATTTACTGCTTCGCTGTTAGACGCAATAATACGGTAACTAACAATACGCCCTTTAAACGCAGAGTTAAGGATTTGAACGTTATCATTAATTGTTACAGCATTATTATTTTTATGTTTATTAGTTCGTAAATGACCAGTCCACTAAAGAGTATGTATTATATCATAACATTGCTTTGCCTACACCCCATAATTCGAATAAACCTAATACTTTCAGTCTTATAATACCCAGCTCAAAATACATAGCCATGACTAAAGATAAAACTCATTATTGTACATTAAATGACTTCAATTATTGTAAAATAATAACCGCTGATAAACGCTTATGTGATGTTTCTAATGTTTATGTAACAAATATTAGACCTACCTGTGAAAGCGAATTTATGTCTAAAGTAATTACCGAAATACCACAAACTTGTGAAACAAAATTTATTTATGGTGACCTTGACCTTTGGAAACCTTTAGAGAATAATATGTGGATTTATGTACAGTCAGTGTCAAACAAAGTTTCCATAGATTGCAAAGACTCTAAACTCATTGAAACAAACATATTAGGTACTGGCATAATTAAAATTCCTAATAACTGCATTGGATATTGCCCAAGCACCACTTTAATCCCTAAATATAATTCACTAAATATAAGCACTCCTATTAGCTTTCCTGATTTCAATCTACTAAATGACACTTGCTGTAACATAAAGAAACTTAATCAATCCATAAATAATGTATCCCCTATTCCATTATTAAGCCTAGATTTAGATGATATAAAATTAAACAAAAATATGTTTCTTAAACAATTAAATGATTTAGACAACGCCCTTGAAAGTCCTTTAATTATAAAATACGGGACACATTATTCAATTATAACTATAATCATTGTAATTACAATAATATTGTATATATCTTTTAAATTGTACAAATGTATCCGATCGGGCAGAACTAAAATGTTAACTTCACGAAATCTGGAACTAGCTGATAATGAAACACCAAATAATAATTCAGATCATGATGAAATACCACCTCCAACTATCAGAACAACCTTTTAAATATTAAATATTATATATTACTTTACTGACCCATTTTCATGAACTTCAGGGTCATACCCTAAAGTTCCTTCTTAAAGAGGGGAGGTGTTATATCCCATCAATGCTTACAATAGTGCTGACCTCTATCCTTAGTCAGCATTATTGTATGACAGTAAAGATTCAGCTAGACTCAGATAGGGCAGTTCGCATCCGACATCCGCGCTTAACACTCTCATCCAAAATTTGTAATTCCTGTTTAAAGTTTAGCCTAAATTTATAATAAACCATAGTTAAGGTCATTTGTCTTTTTTTTAAAAAGGCCTTCCTCAAAACTCTTATAACAGAACGTCTATCTATATGTATATTGCAAACCGAACAATGAGGCATTTTCAGTATATCAAAATAACGGATTAAAGTTGCACACAACAATATAAATATACCTTAAATATTAAGCGAAGTAGAAGATTATTTCCAGCACAGCTTCTCTCAGTACGTTTTGTTCAGTCTAGGTTAAACAAAAAAATATTAATCAAATCTTCACGTAGGTCATCTTAGTGCCGTAGTAAGTAGTTAGTCTTTATATATCCTGAAAATAATACAAAGGCATTAGAAAATATGCATAAATAACAAATAAAATACTAGGCTTAAGTAGATATTGATAATAATTATATGTACCTTCAAGTTTATGCACAATATTGATCAGCTATTATAAAATTTATATCTCCAAAATGTCGTGCTCCGCAGAAGCAGTTTATCAATAAATCTCATTACCCCAAGATGTTGTAAGGCATCAAATAACTCTGAAAATACAAACATTAAATTTAAAATTTATATATTAAAAATTTCTTGACGATAAAGAATAATAATAAAATAAAAAATAATTAATTAACATAACTAAGGTTTATTTTATTATGGTATGGACATACTCTGGTTATCACTACAAGCTATTTGTAAGTAAATAGGAATAAAAAATTAAATAATATAGTTTAATAATTACCTTACTATTTTCAAAGAACAATATCGAGATGTCGTATATTTATTTACTCATGTATTCTGTTCTACAGAATACTACTTATACAGAAAAATGCGATATATAAAATAACTATCTTCGATTTTTACTAATTTAATAGTATATGATTAAGTTTTACGAACACATTTACTTGAATTATGTATTATTCATTATAACAAATAATACGTAATTCAAGTAAAGGTGTTCGATTACTAATCAAATAAATTAAATATTATATTTCAATTAATATCGTCATCGCTTACACGTGTCTTCCGTTCCAAATTCATATCATCATTTTTTATAGCACAGTCAGTAAATCAGTAGGGATGTACACCTACAATACTTAGCTGTTATGTTAACTCTGAGTAGCTACTGAGAATTTTATACAAAAACTCAATAACACTAAACCACAAAGGAATCAAACCATTGCAGTTGCACTTAACCACTTATGAGACAGTTTTATTAAATATATTTTTCTGCCATATCACATAAAAACACAGATTATTTATTTGACTTATCAAACATAACTATACTGTAATTAGATTTGTGGTTAAAGTAGGAAAGTTAAATAATTGTGTATAGGTGTGCCTGTGCATGTGTACAAATTAAGTACTTACTTATATTATACTTTTATTATTAATGAATCAACTTAATGTAAGTGTGTCAGCCCTAAGTAATTTAGCTACATCGACATTATAAAAATGCAACATTTTATTTTTAGACAAGCAATTTACCAGAAAGTCCTATGTGCATCATTACTTCTATGCTTTTGTGATAAAATTCTTAGTTAATTAATTTTGAACGATTAGTATAAAAGCTATACTTTTCATAAACATTTAACAAATTCGAGTTCGCGTCTACAAGAGTTGGTTCATCATCAAGACCAGTATACAGTGATAGTAGTGTTAGTAGTAATACAGACTAGAGTCTACAGTCTGCAGTTCAGAGCGGTTTCCACAACGCCATAGCCCAGAGAAGCGATTCAAATAGCTTAATAAAATGTAAGTATGAACATTAACTTAATTATTCTGCTTTCAGGTTATTTACTGACTTATAAAATATTCTTTAATTTTACTTTAATTCTACTTTAAACCTCCCAATAAATTGAGTACTTACGCTACTTTCTTTAGATTGTTTATACATACTTAAATTCCTTATTTCTTTATTTTAAAATTATTAGATTTCATTACTTTCTGCAACTAATATGTCCATTATGATCACGAACTTATCTCACTGTCAATAAAATTTAATCTGTTTAATTTAACCGTTAATCTTACATAATTGTTTTTTTAGGTCCGAGTCTGAAAGTGAAGTTTACCAAGAGTCGTCGAAGGTGCATGAAGATAAATCTAATCGCAGTCAATCAGTAACTGGAAAGCGCAAAGCATTGAAAAAATCACCTACCACTACAAGGTACTTATTTAATCTTCATAAATTTACTCAAGTGAATATAACCTACGACATACGAGCTATACTTATAAATAATAATATATTTTTTTAATCATGCGTTCACGTTAACAGCTATAATGATTTCAATGTCCAGTGTTTCAAGGAATGCGATATCGCTCTATCTTGGTTTCATTCAACATTCACAGTGTATACATATAAAGTTATATTACAATCTTTTATACATTACGTACATGTAGCTGGTTTGGCTGCCTATGTAATAAATATATTAAGAAGTTCTTAAACTGAATACATATAATTTTGTTTATTTATGTGATGGTTATTTATTAAAGAAACAGGAAAACATGTAGGTTGAAGTATTGTTTTATATGGTTGTGTGATGGTACGATGTTTATTCTTTTGTTCTAGCAAAAAATCTAAGACTCTGGACATCTTCGGTCTAAGTCGTGAGCGCGGCGAATCCACAGCAGGTTATCCTGTTCTGTCTTCGTTCTTCGTGAATCGAGTTGCTAATGGTAACGAACGGCGATCAAATGCTACATCTGGCAACTACTATGTTGATTTTAAAATATACAGGACGAGTGATGCGCGAGATACCGAGTCCATGGAGCTGTGGAAAAAGGCACTAGTACGAGTCAAGTTCCAAACGAATGAGGATTCTGTTCAGTGGCGCAAACTTCAAGACTTCATGCGGTCAGCTGATACGTTGTTTGACGAACAACCTATATTTACTACTTAATATTATACATTACAGTTTATTTAAGTATAATGTTATTTAACTTCAAAATATAATGATGATTTCATGATAACATTATGTTGTTTTATTTCATAGCTATTACGACGACCAGATTTGGCGCGAAGGTTTGTGTATCAGATTTTCGTGTCAAAGGTTGCGGGTTCGATTCCCGCTAGAGCGATGAATTTCGTCTCTAGTCTGGTTACAACTTTGATAGTTGGTACTGTTGTTCGTTCGCGTTAAATGTTAACGCAAACTCGATCGTAGTATCTAAATTTACATCACAACGTAACACATCACAAATTAAAACACATCACAATTTTTTTTATCACAATTCCAAACTCCGAGCTGATTGATACTGAGTAATTCACAGAAAAACTCAATAACACTTTCCTCGACCTAGGAATCGAACCCAGGACCTCTAGCGTTGCAGTCGCGCTTAGGACCGCTGGACTAACGAGGCAGTTATATTGTGTTTATCAATATGTTATTATAAGTTTTCAACGGTCTATATCACGTTGCGATGAACGATTCGCGCTTATTCGTCGGTAATCTTTTTATTGTGTAATTGTACGCCGTTAGGCATTCCGTCTCGTTTGAACAAGTAAATAATGAATTATCATTGTGATTCAACGAAGTGATGTGACGTACAGACAGTGACAGTGAACGAAATAAACAGGTACGTAATGTCGAAGCGGACAAGATTCGATCGTATATTATTGGGCATTCTATCCCACCGAAGTGGAGGCGAAGCCGGAACGGCAGGTGGGGTAGAATGCCCAATAATATACTACTTATCGGTAATCTTGTAACTTATTGTATCTTCATATGCATGCATATTTTACAAAAATTTTCGTTTATCAAGTAAAGTATTATTGATTTATGACTTAATAACAAGTAGAAATTTCCTCTTCAACTTTTTAACTCATATATACTTACACCAGTTTTCTTCCGCCTTTCAAACAATTTTGCTCGCAATCGAAATCTATAAAATTGTTATAGCAACAGTTAATCTTACCTCTTCGCTACTCCAAAATGAATTACCGCCATCTTATTTCCCGTCGTCCATTTAATAGATTGAAAGCTATAGATAACGGTTTGATTTTATATTTTTATAGTTCAGTTGAGTAGAATAACTCGATGTGTTTTGATATGTTAAAGTTTTGAAATGTGGTTAGAAATAATGATTAGAATTGATGTATTAGCATCATCAACCCATTATAATATACCATTGCTGGGCACAGGTCTCCTCTCATTTGAGAGGGATTAGGCTAGAGTCCATCACGCTAGCTTACTGCGGGTTGGCAGACTTCCGATGCAGTCGAGAAAATCTCTCAAGTATGCAGATTTCTTAACGATGTTTTCCTTCACCGTTTGAGGGATACGCACATAACTTCCGAAAAGTCAGTGGTGCGTGCCTTAGGTGTGAACTCGAGACCTTTTTACATCTCAGTCCAATGGTCACACCACTAGGCTACACATATATACCACAGGTCCAGAATTATTGTATACAGTGTTATTATTGACCAAAAATAAAATGTACGTTTACAAAATTAAATATATCTTTATTTCTTTAAGGATCCAGTATAATTTAACGCACGAACGAAATAAAAAACAGGGACTAGAAGGAATCACCTATGCAGAATATGCTTTCAAAATTCTTTCGGTGTTGAGTACATTTAAACAAGACAACAATAATACATACATACGCTTCGAGATTGAAAATTGCAGTGAAAATAAAAAAATAATTAGGTATAGTTTGTTTTTTTTATTTTAGAAATCAGCACTTTAGAATTCAGATGAAACATTCGAAACTCATAAAAGACCACTTTTCCGAATATCCGAGTTTTTCAACATTCTAAACGATCTTCATTCAGTATAGCTGAGCTAGGACAATGGAAACTACGACTGCAAAATGCGGCGGAATTTGATTGAAATTTCGTATCGTTTGACATCGTAATTTATAACACTGTTGTTTACAAAAGCTTTATGATTTCATTTTAGGAATGAGACTAACCTATAAAGGACTGCTTTGCCAAATATCCGTTAATTTTCTAATTTTCTTTCTGTCTTCAGTTCAGCTGAGTTAAATACCGTAAATTTTTACCGACACTGCGAATCCATTCCATACACTAAAAACGGGTGAATAACATAAGTCACTGTTCTGCACTATTTCAGTTAGATTATTGTAAATATTAGTATTCAGCTTTTAATATACCTACTTATCTACAGAAGATTTGTTACCAAACCATATTTAGATGAAGTAAAATTAAACAATTGGCACTTGCTACTCATTGTAATTGCTGTTTAGTTAAGTAGTAGTAGTCGAGGCTGGCACGTGTTTGTGTCAGCCTAAATCTATTAGAATGCAAGTGCAGGTATTAGATTTCCATGAGAAGAACCTCGTATAGTGATAATGATAAAGCCAACAGACTTCTACAAACTGAAATAGGTCTATGAATTACGTCTATATACGTGATGTAGAAGTAATGCAGGAACATCAAAAAAATACTATACCTATACCAGATGGTATATTTAGAAACATATAACTTATACTGATAAGTCAGTATAAGTTATATGTTTCTAAATATACCATCTGGTACGTTCCAATAATCCTAACCGATTGGTTTGAATCCAGTAGTAGTGTGTGATTTGAAGTATGTGCAATGCAATTGCCTGTAGAAGATGGAAGCAAATCAAGAAATAATAAAAATACAAATAAAGGTTTCACTCTTTTTATTATCTCATCACTTGGATTTAAAGCAACGATCCTCGATCAAATTCTTACAAATATAACTTTAATTAGATTCGTATATAAACTTAAAAGCTACTGTACAGTTTTGTAAACATCAGATATTTATGCATTGTCTATAAAATCAATCAGGTATAGTAGGATGATAAAATTGTGGCGTGCTACAATTAACAGCACTATAACGCAGTAATTTTCATCGTCATCCATTGCATTTTGAAATTTGAAGGGGCTTATAGTAAATATACTACGTTGGCATTACAAAATAAATGTAGTAGGCTATATCTATAGTAGAACTATCATGAATACCACCATTCACAGTCAGGATTTCCTTCAGGGAGCAAACAATCCACGAGGATTTTTCGGACCATAAAAAAGGTCCGTGAGGGGTGCGTCTGGCTCAGGATTTATGAGGATATTTGAATATCGGTCACACGTCTTTAAAAGACACAACTGTTTATGTATTTGTGCATGGCATATCTGTATATTTATCACCATCATAATCATCCACAGCCTTTCTGACCCCACTGCTGGGTATAGGCCTCTCTCAATGCATGCCATTTGTACCGGTCCTGTGCCAATTTCGTCCACATAAGACCCTAAAACTGAGCAATTTCGGCTACTCATCTCGTCACCGGACGACATGGGTATAGGTAATCTGTATATTGCAATACTTAAATACATATTTCTTTCTTAGTAAAACAATTTAAAAATCTTAGCTTGAAATATGCTAAAAAATACAAAAAGATTAAATACATAATTTATATGCATTTTTATACAAAGTGAGATGAGGCTGTTTAAAGGGACACAGTGTCTTATAATATAACAGAAAACATGTTTTCGTCAAGAAATAGGTTTAGTTTTGTTTTGCAAGCACTCTGTTCTTCCTTTTATAAATTTAAAAAAGATGTTATTGTACATGACCAAATGTTAAAAAATGTATCCATAGTAGACAATCCATACAAGCTGCGCAATCAAGACCCTATAATAATATTAGTTCCTATAATAAAGATTCACACTGTTATATCAACGCTAGAAAGAGACTTTGCTATACAATCATAGCTACATTTCACGGCAGCGTTCCAGTACCTAAATCGAAATAGTGTCGGGAATCGGATTCTTCGATGTTATATTGATTTATGACAAACATTGGTCAAAAAGTGTTTACAGTACAAATTTAATGCTTTGCTAAAACCTTAGACTTTTTTGTTTGTAGCAAATACTTTTTCGTATAACTATAGTATGTACAGGATGTAATGCAAATATTGTGTTAAAAACTTTTTTAATTTACATCTATAAAATTGATATGTTACATCATTTCATCCTTGTTTATGCTAACAATTGAGTCTAGGTCAATATTTAAGCAATCTTGTATACACAATTTATGTTTACAAACAAGAAATTAGATATCCTGAATAGTAACAACCAAATTAAGATAAGAAATACATGAAATTTGCACATCTAGTATTGGATTAACAAAATTACCAATAGAAAATAGGAGTTAAAAATAATCCATGATTGTACATATAACATAAAACAATAGATTTAATTAATTTAAAGTTTATATATCAAATCAGTTCTATTACTTCATAAAATATTGTTCTCAGTGCCGCCATTTTGTTTAATAAAATAATAATTTCCGCTTAAATTATAATAAAGCTAGTTGCTTGCTAAAAATATATAATTCTGAACCAACTACAACTTTGTTTTTTACAATTTTTTATGATAAGGATAGTGTTAGTGTGGTGTTTTCACTTTCACAAAATATACTAAAACTTGACCATATTAAAGGCGAAGTTTCCATGAATTGCACTCACATAAGATTTTACAAAGCAGTAAATTCTGTAGAAAAAGTCGACAAAGGAACAGTTAAGGGGTCTTTCTCGATATTCTTATCAGCATTAGCACCTGGAAGTGACCAAGTCGAACTACCAGCAGCTGTGATCCTAGGACCCATATTATCATAAGCAGATTTAAGAAAACACGTCCTGCTTCTTCGAGGTAAAGTTGCTCCACCTCCCAACAGATCTGGATACTCGTCACTGTGTCCACTAACTTGGACTGAAATGAAGATATTACCATAAGGAGCTGGCAAAGCAAATTCTGCAGGAGGTGGAGGAAAGGAACCAGGGGGACCTTCTATCGTAATTTGAACAGGTTCTAAGCATCTTGCATCATCAGACTCCATAGAAATGGACCTATCCAACATTTCAAAGCCGTATGAAGATCCTAGATCGCCACTTGTTCTATCACAACTGACTGCTAAAGATGTATCTAATAGCTTCTTCTCTTGGTCAGTGAAACTTCTACTTGGTGGCATTCTTCGGCGCTTTGTTTTCCAACAAACACAAGCTGCTATAAAACCTCCGGTGGTCATAGCTAGTAGAGATCCACCTATTAAAAAGAAAGTAGAATAGTCTGGCGCAACTCGTGCAGTTGCTGTTCTAGCTTTAGGTAAAAACAGAGTGAGATAAGCATTGGCTTCTCCTACAGGACTTTTTGCACTACATTTCCACTCACCAGACAAGTCACTAGTCACATTATTTATAGTTAAATTGACCCACTGTGCACTTTTGTTCAAAAAATCATCATTATATTCGTCAAAATTGTCTAAATGGTACTTATTGATTATAATATCACTGGGTTTATCCGTACTGTTGTTTATTTCTATATGACGAAAATACCACATTACTGTAGGTTTTGGATCACCTCTGACAAAACAGCCGAACGATATTTCGGCTCCAGCTTCTGTTCTTATGACCGTTGGTGATGATGTTGCCGAAGGTGGACAAACAAAATCATCTCTTTTCAAAACCCGCCATGAAACTTGTGCTTTCTTTTCTGGTCCTCCGCATGATACTTCTTCATTTCCTAGATTACTATTTAGGAACCAATCGTGGAATTCCCGTAATCGACAATCACAATACCAAGGATTGTCTGATAATGTCAGTGTTTTAAGAACTGGGAGATTAAATGTGTCTTGATGGAGATATGATAGGAAATTTTGATGAATATTGACCGTTTCTAATGCTTGAAGATTCACAAATGCAAATGGATGCACTTTTTGGAGTTTACAACGTGTGATTTCTATTTTTTTCAGATGTTTCAGAGGAGGAAATTGCTCTGCAACTAGAACGCTCAAAGGGTTATCGTTTAGAATCAATAGCCGTAGACGCTCGGCACCCTTAAATGTGTCAGGTGACAGTTGTAGGAGTCCATTTTGAGAGAGATCCAGTTCTATTAGTATTCGCAGCTCTCGGAATGCATTTGGATGCAGTGATTGAAGATTTGTTGAGCTGAGGTTTAGGCGCTGAAGATTTAGTAATTCTATGTTGGCGAAGGCGTCTTCTCCTAATTTCTTTAAAGGATTTGCGTGTAAGTCCAAGACCTGAATGTCTGTTGCTAAATTTGGAATACTTGTTAGTCCTGCTGAAACACACGAAGCTGTTTTCTTTCCTGACGACCATTTGCAGCTACATTCTGTTATGTGAGCGCAGTTGAGCCAATCGCTTCCAGCCTGTGCGAGGACGAGAATGAATGCCAGGAATCTGCTCCATGCCCGAATCATATCAGTCTGGATTCAGTGTACCTGAAAAAAAAAGAATGAAGTTTAATTTATGAGAATGAAATAAAGCAGAAGGCTCTGTTTCTAGCCAAGATGGGTACCATTCGTAATTTTTGGGTTATAAATACGCAGTCATTTTTCAATGCGTCTAGAGCAAAGTAGGTGAGCGTAAAAAATAAGCCTCATAGCGCCCGTATCACATTAATCATGATGCTAAAACATTTCAGTATCAAATGTGGGAATATCCTTTCCTATTTTCGACTTCAGATTGGAACTTCGCAAAGTTAGATTAGGGAATGGGGCGGTTCAATGCGGGCGCTTACAAAATAGTGAAGCTTTCGGAATCAGATAATATGGTAACTTGTACGCAAATTAGACATATTTATTCTAAGGATCGGTTTGATTTTATGCGTATTGGAACGTAGGGAAAATGTGAACTTCAATGTTTTTTCCTTTTATGAAATATTCTCACGTACTACATGACATTTGATGTTTCTTTTTAATGATACCATAAGCTTACATGAATATTATATCACATCGAAATAAGACAAGAAGGAATTACAACATGGAAAAGGAGCTCTTAAGTTCAAATAAGTAAAATACGACTTCATATACGGCTGTCTGAAATCATGTAAAATGTGAGCTTTCATGATTTTCTAATGGACAGAAATAAGTTGTTGTCAGGTTACCTGAATTTAAAAAGAAAAATTATTGCAATATCGCAATGGAATTTTATAACAGAAATAATATGGAAGGAGGAAAATGTTACGTATCTACACTCGTTTTCATCAAACCTATTAACTTTTTCTTTGCATATGCCAAGATTATTATGTTTTAGATTTAGATGACACGGAATTCCGTTCAGAAAAAAGAGAATTATTTACCACATTGGTGCATTTTCCCTATGGCATAGTTCCAGACACTCAAACTGGTACTATTTTAACTGTGTAGAGGACTTGCATACAAAGTTATATCGGCTACTCGCTTAATTGATTTTTAAATAAAATTACTTTCGGAAGTTGAATAGGTACATTATAAACGAACAAATATCTAGTATTCTTGTCAAAATCAGTCGGAGAGGATTTTGTGGCAATCTTCATAAAGATAATAAGGTTATGATAAAATAATATTCGTAAAATATCGTTTTTTTCATGTTTTTTTTTGTAGTGGTAAGTGGTTAGCGTAACCTATTGATATTTGAGCACCAAAGATGTCGCCCGAGCGTTGCAGTTCCCGTCTAAAATGTTTTCTGAAGAACCCCATGCTTTAAATGTTTGGTAAAACATTGGCAGTTAGTTAATTCCACAGATTTATTGTGTGTGGTATGAAGTACCTACGCGATGATATTTGAAGGTGTGATAAAAAATTTAAAAACATTATGTTAACAACCCATGAATTAGTGAAATTTCTTCATTAACCATTATTGTTCCACAGCTGGGCATGGGTCTCCTCCCATTTGAGAGGGATTAGGCTATAGTCCATCTATATATAGAGCATAGGACTATAGTCTTACTTATGGGAGGGATTAGGCTCTATGAAAGCTAAGTAATCTAAAAGTTTATCTAATAAAGATACGGAACGATTCAATATGACAACAACCTTTCTAATTAGTTTAACAGGCTGTGACGGATCTTGGTACATTAATTTAATATCCGTTGGTTGAACCGCACTATTGCTAACAGAGGGACTCGGTAGCTAAGTGATATCCACGCTGATTAATTTCATCTCGAAGGTCTATATTTGGATGGGTGTAGCTACTATATTTTGGATCATACGATTTTGTTTATGATAACCTTTAATGCTCTGAGACTTGAAATTCTGATAGCCAAATTATTGAATCAAGTTTCTGCGTATAAAATATTGATATTATACGGAATTTGGGTAAACGGGAAGCTGAAAAACCGTATACGGGAAAATGTCCTAAAGCATATTAAATTATTTTGCGAAATATGGGGTATTGAAGTAAAAAGTATAAATTTATAGTAGAGTAGGCTCATACACTACAATTATTTGAAGTGTTTATGTGTCATCTCAATTTATTTGGAATTTTAACATACATTTAGAATTGGGGAATCAGAATGAGACATAAAAAACAAAGGTGTCTTTAAATCAAGAGTGAATAAAGTGGTCAAACGTGTACCCGTTAAAGAAAAGCAATACGATGAGGAGTTGTCAAAAAAAATACATATACATATCATTCAGTTTTCGTCTGCTAAAATCTTCAGACGTGTTATGTCATATTAAGATATCTCAATAATTAATTAATCCTGTCATAAATATACATGTTTGGCAAACCAAGTTGCTTAGAGACCTAGACGACCTGATTAAAGGTGTCTCCACTTCACTTAGTTACACGTCAAAGCCTTTAACTAAACCCTAATTTATTATTCCAACTTGGAATGGCTGCCTTAACATTATATATTAACAAAGGGTAACAAAATACAGTCGTGCTAATTAAAAATAGGTACTCAACCTTTTATTGGCACATTTTAGTATCAATGTATGAATTTTGTTTAATAAAAATACATGAAGGCAATGATATATGTCATTGCATGAAGGTAATTTAATAAAGAATTAAGGAATTTTAACAGAATCTCGTATTCAGTGTGAATTTAGGAATACTCATAAAGTTATTGGAAGATACAAATTGCAGAGAGGCAAAACTTATTTAAGAGAGCGTTGAAACGAACGTACGTTTGCGTCTTTGTTTAAAATTAAGAGTGATACATGCGCATAGATTGTCAATGACACAAAGTATTGTTTTCGTTAAAACATTGCATAAAATGGTTTTCTAATCTACTCTATGTATCTCTTAACAAAGAACCAACTATTTACTCGTCACCTACCCTAGAAGATCTTTAAGTCGATAAATAGAAGTACATAGGAATATGACATTTTAAACGTATCGACCTTTTAAGCGGCTGTATTGTTGCCAACTATAATAAAACATTGTTTGTATCGATATTAGTGACTTTTTAGTTGCGTCCATTTATTTGAATACCTTCACCGCCACTTACTTACTATTTGACGCTGTGTACAATGAATCAAGATTAATATTATTTTCTGATTTTATACTGAAAGGACTTACAATTAAAATTCGATTTCAGTTGAAAATGATACTACTATCGAAATTTTTCATTTGAAATATAGATTTCATTTATTAGGTATATTAAATAGATATTATATTCGATTTTCTATTAAGTTATTTTTTAAATCTTATTTCAAAGAAACTAAAGAGACCCATGATAAGCATGAATTATTTAAATTTTATTCAAATTTGATTAATTAGAACCTTAAAGCTCCTTCAACTACTTAACACAATTATTAAGGTAACTGGTACAGAACACCCATTTTAGTTTGCACATGAGTAATGAATGAAAGCTTTTAATTTATTAACTTAAACTAATTAACAACCCAATCAAAAGTTGAAAGACTAAGTTCTTATTTAATTCTTAAACTTTAAGTTAAGATCAATGTTTAAAATACACTGAGTCACCTTAGTCTGGACGACTTACGCGTAGGTGCTAAACGTGAGTTCTTAAATTCGATTTCTAGAGCAGTAAATTGGAGTTCTTTTATTGAAATTCTCAGTAACACAGTTCTATATTTAGATGTGTGCTCGTATGGTGGCAATATACTCCTACTTTATGAAATTGGTCCCATGAAATAGGTATTGTGTCCCCACCATGATTTTTCCAAGATATGGCTAGAAGTGTAATCCTGCCACCATCTTCAAGAAAGTTGATGAAGCTATGTTGATAATGTTATTTATATTTTGGAAATGGAAAATGGTGAATTTATTTTAGAAAATATATTATCAAGTATTATAAGATTTGGATAAAGGTTTTAAACTATTCTCTGCTCATCTCGTTCTTGATAGTAATATACCCTAAAATTTGTATAAGCTGAAATTTGTTGTTGACCAAACCCGATGGTGGGTAAAGACAGCTAATTAGGACTTTAATTTAATGTTGGACGACATATTCAGAATTCTTTAGCGATGTCCTGATTTCATTTGGGTGTAGATGTAGATATATCTGGGAAGTTATTTAGACGATATTTCAAGAAGTGTGTGATATATGACAGGACGATCGGAAGAGACAAAAAAATAAGCAGATGAAACATTCTGAATAAATTTCTCGCTAGTTTTGGACAAGGTAGAAAGATACAGATTATTTTATATGTTACCGATTCAATCACTATGAAGAACATATCAGATTATGCTCTTCAGAGCTGCTTCATGCTGAAAATATTGAAGGGAAGTGAGTTATTCGACTTGTAACTCTGAAGCCAGCTTTTGCTAGAGTAAATAATAAATATCACGATTTATGATACCGCATCGTCCATCGTCCTTTGACGTCGAGGTTTTACTGTGACACAACTCCAAATCCAAATTTGTTTGTTTGTTTTTGTGTTTCCCGTGGAGCACAACAAACAAGGTAGTTTGCTAAATTTTATTCTGTCACAACCAGGTGAGATGTTGGTCAAACGCTAACCTAAGACATACCTATTTAATACTACAAAATTTTGACCGGTCATATACTATGTACCTACTGCTTAAATGGCATAAGTACATGACATGGAATACTCCAACCTATTACTATGACAGACGATTTTGAATACCCTTTTAAACATAAAAACCATCTCAACTTAGTGCACGTTAGTAATTATTATCATAAATAAAACTGTCCCAGGTTAAAAGTTAGCCGCACTATATCCCTTTAGTATGATTATAGGGGACATGTTACGTCCCCTCGCACAACAAATTTGGTTAACGCTGACGTCAAACTAGAAATTTTGCTAAAACTGCATTAAACTTAATCATGAAATATAAACTCTGGTAGCCAAATTAGTTACTGTTTATTCTAGACTTTATAAATAGTAAATTTTGAGTGTATATTGTACATTATTCGTTGAATACATTTAGAATTTGATTTATCTCGTGAATATTTAAGAATTTGCTTGATTTTATAGGCTATTATATAAAAAAAAAAATTTTTTGTGCCGCATAATTGTTTTTTTTTATATTAAATAGGTACAAGGCAGACTAATAACTGATAAATGAGTACTAAAAAATAATATTGTACATTACACCTCTTAAATAGTAAGTATCCACTGGAAACCATCTTTATCATCCAATTAAGAACTCATAAAATATAAATTAATTTACATTTAAGTGAAGAATTTAATCTAAAGGGCCTTTTATAAATATTTCCAAGTGAATACTTTAAGAGTATTAATAGAATTTATTTTCATCTTTCTTATGATAACAGTATAAATAAGTTCTATACGGCGTCCATATCCAAGGAATAATGAAAGATAAAATTTTATGTTACTTTAATTATTGTTGATTTTTTTTTAAATATCGTGAGACAAAATATTTCTTTAAACATTAAAAATCAAGCTAGCAAATAAAAATAAGCACTAAACAGATTTACTGATCAGTGTTTTTACACTACAGGTTACCTAACATAAGTTAGGTCTTACAAATATCACGTATGAACACCATAGTGGGTATATAAACCAATAAAAATGTAAGCAAACGTGAAGAAATCCGCACGTTCACAATAAAATCGGACGTGCGTAATGCTGCCAGAATATCGGGAGATCGCGCAGCCGCATTCACAGACACCATGTTGTCATAGTGTAAGTAATATAAATAGAGAATACACACGTTTAATTTGTGGTACTTTTTTAACAGACTTCCCTGCTATAAAACCCGGGTAGAACCCGTGATTAATTAAGCATCAGTTGAGTAAAAAGCTGCAATAATTACAGTATACACGAGTAAAGACTATACTTTTTACAGATTTAATCTTCAAAATTCTGGATCCATGAAATCGGATTCATCGGAGGATCCATCATCCATGATAAGTCGTGATTAAATAAAAATAATATTAATATACCGCTCCGCTTCCACTTCCACGCCCCCTTTTCCCCCTTTTAAGGCATGATTTCCGGGATAAAAACTATCCTAGGTCCTTCCCCGGGACTCAAACTATCTATCTCTATGCCAAATTTCATCTAAATCGGTTAAGCGGTTATATCGTGAAGAGGTAACAAATAGACGGACAGATACACTTTCGCATTTATAAAATTAGTATGGATTAATATTATTATAAATTATAATATTGAAGTACGGATATGGAAGTATGGAAGTTATAAGTATAGTAAATCAGTACCCATAATTATAACATTTATTAAGAGTTCTAATTAATTCAAGTTTAATTTAGTAACTTCCGCGATAACTTTTATAATTAGATTTCCTAGCTTATTATGTCCGAAGGTATGTACTGTAGTTACTAAGTACACGATACCAACAGATAGGTAATTATAAAAGCGACGCTGCTAACAGGATTGGCAACGTCGTTAATTTCACCTCTAATGTCATTACTGTCGCATCCTACCAATAGCATTTATAAGGGTTTTATTACGGCACGGTGTGAAGAAGGAATTAATTTAGCTGCTTCAGTGTATTTTTAGAAATAATTTTCTGTGGTGGTAACTCCAATATTCAATTTCGCTACATAGGTATGCCATTATGAGTGTCGTAAACATAATGAATGAGAAAAAAATCTAGAAAGGATAATTCTTTAATAGAAATTTAGAAAAAACAAAACTCCATCACGCCTGTATCTTTCGAAAGCTTAGGTAGAGAGATACTGATCTTAATCAATAGTATATTATTTAGGCACCAATAAATAAAGGGTTAAGTTATTTCAAATTACCAACCGCTGCAGCGTAAGAGCTGGTCTCTTTCCCATGGCGTGCTCCGTACCAAATACCTTCATCCTCAATTTGGTGGATTATTTTCGTTTCATTTGTTATTTACAATTCTAGTAAAATTTAATACAACTTCTGGTAAAGTATTTGGCTTTGTGTTTATGTGTTTAAGTATAAAGCTTATAACAATACATTTCTGTATACTTAATGCTAAACTCGAAACCTATGTGTCCCATGCCTTTACGCCGCGCACAAACAAACCATTAAACCTATTTAATTTTATTTACTTTTTTCATTCCTTTTACAAAAATCTACTAGCCAAGTAGGTACAATAGAACATACACAGTACACAAACGACTGAAAAAAGATAACGACTCGGGAATTAAGTAGAGTCAGCAGAAAATGTTCAATAGAGCATTCTTGTCACGCTCCAGGTTGCAGTGCAGTTGGTCGCCTAACACAATATTAATGAGAACCACCCCTGGGCGGGCTGGCCAGGTGCCAACGGTGCATCGCCATCATTTAATTCCGGGCTACTGATGGAAGTACACTGTAATATTGAATTAAGCTGCTTCACTTACGGTTTAGTGTATTGATGGTACGACGCTTGGTGGAGATTTTTTAAACTTGCGACTTAAGAATATCAGAAATACGTTGATGAAAAAGAAGAAGAAACACACACATACAAGATTAGAAATACGTAGAAGAAAAGATACATAGTATACATATACATTGATTTTGCAAAGTCGAGTAAGTTATAGTCATATTTTGTATATGAGGTCCAAGCGAACAAGTATAATAAATGAATATTGTCAAAATTAAATCAAATAAGCGTACACTATTATGTTTAGGTGTCTTCACCAATGAGAGGAGGTCCATGCCCAGCTGTGGGACAGTGAATTGGTTGTTGAGAGAGTGTTTATTTAAAATATATTAATGACGTTAGATTTTTAAATTTAATTGTAATGTAACTACATTTTTTTTGTGCAATGCGTAATTTTTGAGTAACTGGATAGATAATTGAATTATTTTAAAGCATTTTCTACATATTCGTTTTTATTGCTGCTTGGGTTCATTATTTTATACATGCAAGTGCATAAAATAATACATTTAAGTTTTAATAAAAAAATACAAACTCCAATTAGTTCCTATGCCTGAGTATTTCCCGATAAGTATAAGTCGCGTGCTACATCTTAGACCACATCGTCACTTACCATCAGGTAAGATTGTAGTCAGACGCCAACCTATACTTGATAAAAAAAGCTACAGTTCAACCATATTTCAAAAACTATATCCTAGAATTATCAAATATGATAGCACTTCACAAATAGGAGAGACTCCCACCAGTGTATAAGATAAGGTTACAAACATAGTGGTTAAACAACAACTGCTAGTATTTCCAGCCATCATATATTTTTACTGAAAAATGTCACCTCTTTAGTGTTCATAGTCACCTGGTAATAAAACTGAGAAAACGTCCTGCTGCATTGTGTCAGTGTTTTAAATTGAGGCTATTTGGGTTATTTATGTTACAGCAGGACATATCTTTACGGTTTATGTACCTATTGGGATAATCAGTAGTCTTTTTTTATCTGTTGCATATTAACCTCGCTTGGAAGAGGTTAACATTTATATGTATGTATTTACTGTAAATCACGATGTATATGTCATTATCAGATCATGGTTAATGTTTATCAATATTTATATGGTACACGTGTGTCTGATACATGTGTATGTCATATAGGAAAACATACTAGTGGAAAAGACGGTGTACAAAATTTATTCAATTGACAAGCGGTCGAAAATCGATTAACAAAATGTTTCAAAATTTTGTTTATTGTAAGCATTACGATCATAATTATTGAATAGGTTAGGGTCCAAAAAAACGGTTATAAATAACTTTAATTTCGGTTTAATGAAATTTATTCTCATTAAGATATTGTCACTTACATGAGAACTTATTTATAATTTAACTGTTTTATTATATTATATGTAAGTATATTAAAAATAATTTTACTCTTATACGTTGCGTCCGGGCTTTATATAGTTCCCTATATATAATTCTACTGCAAACAAGTTAAATCATAATACCTTCCTTCCCCTGGAGTGTCGTGAGAGGTGACAAATGATCTACGCCCCGTTAACGTACGGTACACCTAGTTCAACTTCTTACTGTTTAGCTCTCCTGTTTTCGGTTTTCGTTAGATATATTACTGGACGCTACAGAGAATTCTAAATACGAAGTCGTAGCAACATTCTTCGTCGTTTATAATTTTTTTCTAATTTTGTTAATGTCTTGAATGGTAGTGTATGAACGCAAGAAGAGTTTGAACGCAAATGTATTGATGCAAGTATATGAATGCATGGCTAACAACGCAAGTCTATCAACACGAATATATCCAGTATAAAAACGCAAGTGTTTACGCATCTGTATAGATAAAACTTTACAATCCAAATAATCAGGTATATACCAGACTATGAAAACTTAACATACCATATTTTCATCTTCATTTACGAAGGAAAAGTGATGTACACCTACAAAATAGTACCGATGGTATGATGGTAGATTAAAAACTAGAAGTTTTCTTCATAAAATAGGATAAAAATCCTAAAAACACTTCTATGCCTGGAAATCTAAAGCAGTACCTAACGCAAATTCGCAAAAATTTGATAGCCTTATCTGTTATATTTACGAAAGTATAATATCATGGTCAGTAAAGCGATATATCCTTCGCTGCGTCTGTCGAGGTATTCAAATTCGTCCTTCGAGCGTGGTATTGCTAAATGAGTTCGCTTGTACAATGAGTGCAACTATTTTCTCGAGAAAACTGACAATAAAGCTTGGATGAATACGAAACCCAACGAGCGAAATATTAAACTTACATAACCAAATAAGGTTTCCACTTTTAGCAAACATTTCATGGGTCAGTTGCCTCACCAAAGGCATCAAGGCATAATCCAACTTTAGTATATTTTAGCATATTCCACGATAGTAAACAAAACTCGTAACTACGTCAAACGATGAGATGTGAATAATATTTACATAATTTCTATGCAACTCAATTTCCTTGCAAATGTGGGAAATAAATAAACTGGCTATCCGTCCATCTATTTCATGTAAGAGACTATTTTATAAAATACTGCCTCTATTGGTCTAGCGGTCGTTAGTGCGATCGCTGAGCCCCGGTCTTGCATCCGATTCCGATGGTCGACCAAAGTCAAACAAAATTTTGAGAATGTTATAGAAAAACCGAACAGGCTTTTTTATGAAATTCTCGGCTCGGAGTTAATATTTGATGCCCGGTTGATAGCAATATCCTCTATTACACAGCACCTAAAACATACAGGCAAAATGTGGGTATACAATTGGTACACCTGTGCCTAAAGCGTGATAGCATGTAATGTGGGATTTAAATAAACTGCCTATACGTCCATCCATTTCGTCTGATAGACTATTACATAAAGTACCTAGCCTAAGGTTTAGTGAGCACATGTAATGTCCGAAGCCTGTCCGGGCGGACGCACGAGTCGGACACAGTGAGCTAGTGTCCGACATCGAGATAAATCGACTACAGCCTGAGAACGGAGTGCACGCTCCGAGGAATTTATTATTTATCTATTTGTTACGTGCATTGCACTGTGCGGATGTAGTGTCGTTGAAAGCCAGTGTGTAATTGGGTTTAGTAAATTGATAGAACCTCTTTAAACAAGAAACGATGCATTAGTCGATCGATTAATTGGTCTATTTTTTTAATTACATTGATATATATAAAGGAATACCTAGAGGTTCCTAGGATCCCTTTATATTACAAGCTAACGATTTTATATTACAAACTATTTATTTTGTTTATGGATATTAATAGGAGGTGCCAGTTACACATATTTTGTTTTTACTCGATAGAACTGAGAGTTGACATTTGATGTGATTGTCACTGTAAGAAAAAATGTTTTAATTTGTGATTTAGATAAAACCGACAAATTAACTTTAAATGTCGTTTCTTTGTTTAATAGGTAAGTCCTGTAATTTTATGTATGATTACTTTGTGTTATTTTATGAATATGAACTAAAATAAATATTTGTTTAACAGAGCAACACATGGTTTTATTTGTTGAGAGACCAACCAATTGAAGAAAAACATAGATTATTGACCAATAGTCTTATATATATTATTATGCGTCTAATTCAGCTCAAATAATATATACTTTTTTTTAGTAATTTATGTATCATATGCGACCATTTTAAGTTTAGAGTTAGGGAAATACGGAAAACTACCTAAATAAAAATCTAGAAAGAAGAAAAAACAAAAGCGGACGAAGCGCAGCAGCCGTCAAATGTTAAATATTATAATTAAATAATAAAAAGTAATGGATAAGAATATATATATGAATATATTTTGGAATGTATTCTTTTCACCATTAGCACGGGGACCGTGCTGCCGTAGAGTTCTGTGTATTGTAGATCAACCAGGTAACTTAAGAATTGAGAAAGCAGAGGCGGCAACCGTGGAAGAAAATATTCGGAATTCATAAACACACAATGGAATATAACCATTCGGGGACTAAATATACGGTATGTAAGTATCTAAACATTATGTTTTCTTACATCGTATTTTCGCCATTGGGAACCGGGAACCATGCGGACGGGAATATCCTTCTTAATAATCTTTAGATAAACAATCTACTTTATGCTTTTTTTGGAAGAACGGTAATCTTCCTAATTAAAAGGAGACTTCAAACTGAATATAAACACTGAGTTCGAAAAAATTTAGTTGAATTTAATATAATTTAATGTGCAGCAGAAAATATCGTATAAACAACTGGATCCTTCTAGTAATTTAGTTGCTTTGTAATAATGGTCTCAAAAACAATACCGTAGAAGACGAAAATAAAACCATCCATTCGCAAGGTCCATCTTAAATAAATGGAGGTACTCTTCCCGTATTTCAAGTACATTAAGAGGGTCCGTCTCTAGTGACGCTAATTAAATATAGCGACAGAATCTCTCTGAACGAAATGTTTTTGTAATCAGATTCCTCCATGATTTCAAGCAATTTAATCAATACTATCCATATTTATATTGCTTTAGGAGATTTAGTATTCAGCTAAGCATACAATTTTGGGTTTGATTCCTAAGTCAAGCAAAATTTTGTTGATTTTGGTGATGAGACGGCACGGTTGTTCGAGCGATCGGCTTCTACACCGCGTGTCGCGAGTTCTATGCCACCTCGGATCAAATACGTATGACCTGAAGGTAGTTGTTTGGGTCTGGGCGTTCGTGCATTGCGAATATTTGTGTTTGCAAACGCCCCCACGTTACAGGAGAATTCTAATGATAGGCAACGTATAAAAATAAATATGATTGTCAGTGTAAAAGCATGATGTTTAATTTTTGCCAACAAGGTCAAGATACGCCGTTCTAACTGGGTTATCAACGGCGTTTCTGCGGACATCTGCATAATATTGTGTTGTATATAATCTAAGCTTGAGATTCCACCGTCAAGTCTCATAACATACATAGTTTACTTAAACAATCTGACGCGGCCTGCCTTCCCGCCACTATAACCAACCCTCATAAAACACAGAACACTTGTCTAAGTTTAACGTTATTTTAATAGCCCTAACTTACATTGAGGACACTCCAATGATTTTAATTAAACAAAAGTTTGTTCAAATGTTGGGTCCAAATTTGGGACAGATGCGGCAGTCGCAACAAATTGATATTAACACATTCAAAACATAATCTCTTGAGGCTTTCTATTATTACGATTATTTGTTATTCTATTAGTGTTGTAAACTTTATTGTTTAAATTGGGAATAATATACAGATTTGTTACAGGAACGCGAATATTAAATATTGATATTTAATATTCGCGTTCCTGTAACAAATCTGATATCTGTATATTATTCCCAATTTAAACAATACAACTACTGTTTTCGGATTATCGCAGTGCAATTAAATTACGGTTTGAGGAATTACTTCGAGAGCTTGCTTTGACGAATTACTTTATTGAAAATGGTCATCATTGCGATGTACGGAACTTTGAATGCGAACGCGAATCACGAATAATTGAATATCGAACGATTTATATCGATAATTTATAATATTATGTTCTAATTATAGCCTACTTATTTTATGTTTATATATTAGGTACATACTTTCATGCTACTATGTATAAGGCTAGTAATAAGACCTACAGTTCGCTTTAAATGATTCTGATCGATGATCTTTTGTTTTTATTTCGACGTTTCGGATGCCTTACAACATCATGACATCATGGATCGAAGCAGTTTTTTTTAAATTATATACTTTCATATAAGAATTATTGTTTTAAATGACTAGGATAAACAAAGAACTCTAATTAGACATGACATTACTCAACAAATATTCTGTAATATAAACTTCAATAAATTTTAAAATTGTCATTAGTCCTTTGCACATTTTAGGTACGTATGCAGGCATGAAGGAGGCATTGACCAGGCGACCGGGCTTTCTGCCAAGTCCCCAAAGACTAACCCCAAGCGCTAAAATATCTGGCTCAGGTATAAAATAAAAAAATTAGAACACTTGTCTGGGAGCCGATAAATATCAGTGTTCGCTTAGGAAGATGCTTACCTATTCAGGAGATTTAGGCAGCTATTTATTTGAAAAATATTTTTAGGATAGCATCAATCTTGAAAATGGCTTATAGACTAAGACCCGGCTGCAAAATCACTACGTTCATAGCGTATGTATTCAAAATCTACATTTTAGGTATAATTAAGAAAATATTTTTGCCAAGGTGCCACTCAAAATGTAATCGCAAATTATTGTTCTTAAAATAAAATTTACTTTAACATAAGAAAAAAATTAGAAGGAATAATGAATAATAGTCGTGCAAAGTTAATGAACCCATATGTATTTTTTCCGGACTCAGTGCAAAAAATATTAGAAGATTAAAAACAATTCCGCGAAGTCACACTCCAGCGTGGACATGCAAAGACAGCTCAATATTACCCAATATTACCTACACTACTCTGAACTAGTCAAAATATATCTTCGATTCTCCAGAATTACTCGGTAATTTGCATAAATTTCATTTATAAATTTGGTTGGCGAACAATGCATCGAAAAAAGGAAATAATACATACCATCACGCCTGTCGTCCCCGAAGGGTTAGGCAGAGTCGTACTAATGTACACCCACGTTTCGCCGGTATGTTTTTTAGGTCCCATGTAATAGGGGGCGAGCCTATTGCCATTCCACTCCGAGCTGCTACTGAGAATTTCATAGAAAAACCCAATAACACTTAGCTCGACCTGGGAATCGAACCCAAGACCTCTTGCTTGACAGTCGCACTGTACGACCACTAGACCAACGAGGCAGTTAAGGAAATAGTAAAGACGAAATATGTATAGATTGTACAAATTATCAACAAAATTCGGTTCAACTTTGTGTCTTGCTGACAATAAGGTATATATTCGCCTGGTGTTGTTTTATTTTTTGCAAACAATTATACCTAATAAATGTTTACTAAGGAAACATTGAATACACAGATAAAACAGATATTAATGCATATCAGTTTCCTTATAATAATATTAATAAAACTATCCCCAACAAGATTATAGGAGCAAATAGAATTAGTGGAGGCAATATTATTCGACAGTTTTCCTCGAAAAACTTTGGGCTGTGTTAAATTGAATCTACGTCTTCATTTGATATTGAAAAGGATATTGGATATAAGCTTGGTCTAAGAGTTTATTAACCACATAGGTAAGATTTTTTTTTACTTTGATTTCCACATCATATTTTTTATGAAAAAGCAAAATGCAATTGCAACTACCAATTTGCAAGTATCTACTCACAGGGTTAGCTACACAGTTCACCACGCTATGCTAGTAGTAGCTTGAAATATTTCATGCATGCGTGGCTGAGAAACGCCGGCAGGCAGTCAAGTTTCCTCATGATATTTTCCACTACTGTTGAAGCTAGTGAATTCAAACGTGCTTCTCTTGCCTTAAGACCAAGACTTCGGACTTTACAATCCATGATTAGAATAACAATATTAGATAATAATTTCCCAGCTCAATCCTTTAGAGAACAAAGAATATTTTTGCCTTGGCTCTTGTTCTCAAGCGTGGGCGCTATGAAACACAAATCCAAAGTATCCAGACTCCGAACAAACATCTGTAGACCATACAAATATTTGTTCCGATGCTGAAAAACATTACCTCGATTGAGAATGCTTCATTTATGTAAAATACCTGAACCATTTAGGTATACATTATTTTTATATACTACTAAAAAGTGTGGTAGCCTAGTGTTGTGACCAGTGGACTAACATGTCAAAGGTCTCGAGTTCGAACCCGTGAACGCACCACTGACTTTTCGGAAGTTATGTGCGTATTTATAACATGCTCAAACGGTGAAGACATCGTGAGGAAACCTGCATGCTTGAGATATTTTCTCGATGGCATGTGAAGTCTACCAACCCGCAGGAGGCTAGCGTGGTGGAGTTTAGCCTAATCCCTCTCATTTCTCTATTCAGTTGATGATGATGATGACTATTTGTATATTTATTCTCTAATGATATTCTTCGCATCCAGTAAGATCAATTAGTGTGAGGTTTAGTTCATTTCTTATCACGACTGGTATTGTTTAAAGCTATTTTTAATCTCCAATTGTCGTACTGGTTAAAGGACGTCCGAGTAGTCCACTGTTGAACGAAAAGTCCAGGTCCGGTTCTGAGATCGATCAGTGTTATTGGGTTTGTCTATATTTTTTTCCGTAGCAGGTCGTACTTTGGATTCGTGACATGGGGCGCAAAAAGACACCGGCCAAATGTGGGTGTTAGTACACCTCCGCCTATAAATCCTACACAAGTGATTGCTGCTACATATATTTGTATCCGGCCATTGACTCGAATAATATCATCACAGTAACATATTTTATTACCATGTAGGCGGAACTTCGATTCTGATAATTACGATATGCTGTGATTTTGTTGATTCTGTCTACACGGAATCCTCTACATGGATTCATATCGGGTAAGGCTAAAAAATATTGTTCTCTCCATGTAGTTGTGAACAGTTTTAAATTAGAACTACATTTAATGCTGCATCCAATATCAGTAACAGAATTTAAATTTGAATTTGAATATCCTAATGTAGTTTTGGTGCAAGTTTTTACGTAGGCAACGTAAACATACTGAATAAACAATGAATCACGTCAGCTGAAATTCGGCAGGTAGTTATTTTATCGGTAGGAGTAATAATATTCATTTCAAACCTCTAAAATAAATTTAGTTACCTATATGGATAAGAATACAACCTTCTCCCAATGCCGTCTATACTGAGTATTGTAAATATGAACAAAACTAAGTATATTTGGTTTTAGGATAATGATACGCCGCCACCTAGGTAGCTATCAACACCGTAACTCGGGTGCTAAAATGTTTAATTGCGTTCGGCTATGTATTATGTATGTAAGCGCTAGAGCGTTAAAGGCAATATTCTCGATTTGTGGACCATTATTATTATTAACACGATATGGACGCAAACAATGAATGTTTTATTTTATATATTAACAAAAATATTTTCACATAATTGACAATAACAAAAATCCCAAAATTTCATTGTTAGCATTGCCGGAGACTCCTTTCCTCAGAGCACGAGCGTGTCCAGCTCTGAATTAATAGAAAACGACCAACAGTGGGATATCCACATGTACAACCTAATAATGATGCAGGCAACACGTGATTGGTTTGGATGTGCGATGATCACGATAAACAATACATGGGACCTAAAATATACCGGCAAAACGTGGGTGTACTTCAATACCTCTGCCAAACCCTTCAAGAACAACAGTCGTGATGTATGTTATATTATTTATGATAAAAATTATAAAAAATCCTTTCATCTAGCATATTATTTCGCCTTTAAAATAGGTAATTTACTATAAATCTAAATTTAAATTTGCAGTGATACATAATAAATTCAATTAGGCATGTCAACTCACAATAACTAACTCATATTACATCAGGGAAAGCTAATCATGTATCCCTAACATGATTTGTTCCGCTGAATAAATCTATGTATATTATTAGATTTATTATAAATTTTAAGGTAACTATCTAACTATCTGCTACCATCTCGAGTCTAAACTACTTTCTATATTTTAGTTAAATTTGGATAAGAGTTAAAATGTGTTTTGGAAACGGATGCAGGATAGCTAAAATAGGGATCAATAGTCTAAGATCCCTTTAAGAACGACCTTCACCGAACTGGTTAATGACGAAAAGTATGTTATAACAAATTAAATAGGAATATTAATAAATACTTTGTAAGTGGGTTGTCCAACCATCTCTCCAGAGTTCAAATTTTTTTTTTTTTGTAATTCCACCGGTTTAGTTAATAGATTACATACCAATCGAAAGTATGAAGCCAGAAAAGCATGAAATAAGTGATATGATTTCATTTAGTTCTGAAATATTTCGTCAATCCCGATACTACTACTAAGATAGAGAAAAGGTATTTGCGAGTGTAAGACCAATTTACACATTTTAGCGACATATCGATTTGAAGAAAAGATTAATGGATAAATTTTTATACCTTTATAATTATGTCTGTCCCTAAAACATTATTTTTTTCTTTCAGTAGACGTGTTAGTATTCATGGGCATTGAACAGGTAACAGCACTCTCTAGATTTGAAAGAAATCAAGATTTATTTGTCACAGTCCAGGCACATTTAAAAATTCACATCTCTTTAGGCTGAAACATGATGAACCGATTCTTTTTACCTTTAAAATTTATGATGTAAAACTAAATATTTGGCATATGCTTATAAGTATGCAATGTAATTAATTAATTATTAAATAATTATTAACATATTATATTTAATGATTGATATTAAATACCTATGACTGAAATTGCAAATTGAGGAAGAAAAATTAGGAATGATTGATTGGATGATTTTCTTCATAAGAAAGTGTTTGTAGCTTTCTTATGAGGATCAAAGAGGTCAAGATCCAACCCACAAAATCGTTATTATTCAAATCGTTGTAGTCAGTAAAAAATAGCAGAACCAAAATATATGATATTTTGGTTTTGACATTTTTTACTATAAAAACGTAGAGACGTTCCAATTTATGTTAATTTAATTCGTCAATATTGTTACACTTCAACAATTAGAATCTGGTCCTTAGGTTAGGTACACGAAATCGAAAGTAATAAGTTAGAGACGTAGACGAAATCGCAAGTTAAAGTAAGACTGCTTAATTGGCTAATGTATTTATTATGAAGGTACACTCGAATACATAATGCAATTTTTTTTTACAAATTCTTCGTTCAAAAAATGACAATTACTGCTCATAAAATTTACGTTCACGCATAGAATCAGTCTAACATTAGTAACGCTCAATGGGACACTAAAACATTATGTATGAAATCTGAATAGAATATTATTTACGCAATAATATTACTTACATTCACATATACGCCTGCAGAAATCACAAGAGCAAAACGCACATGACACACTGCACAGCGTAACCACTATTACAATATCTGTAGGCGTTCGCGACGCCACGCGACTGCCCCGGTCGCGCGCTCGCGTCCATCTGCCGCCGGGGCAGACTTAGACACTGTACCTATTGTAGGTAAAGATCATTCTTGGGTTTAAGATTGAATGCGTTTCAAAACGTATTTCAGAAGTCTAAATAACAGTCCTGAGAACAAAATTACTTATGTTGCAATAATTAAATAATACCAGTCCTCCCCCCCCCTTCTATTTGAAATGATTGAAAGCTCTCTATAAAAATATTGCCTGATCAAAACAATTATTTTTAAAGTTAGATAGCTAGGTGTTTTTAATTCTTTATATTATAATTTCTATTAACCCCACTATAATATATTTGCTATAATCTGTGTGACACCCAAAATAATCTAAATATTATTCAATATTAAAGCCCTATTAGAACTGCTAATGGATTTGGCTGGATAAACACCCACCTAAACAGATAAAGACTACATTATTTCAAAATTGAATTATCCTCGTGTTATTCCAGTACAGTTGTATCCAGTATAGTGTTGTATCCAGTGGACTGTGAAGCCAAATTTTCGAGTTCCCATAGCACGGACCACTGACTTTTCAACATTTACGTGCGTGTTTATCACATGCACTAATGGTGGAGGATTGCTAATCCGGACTTATTCGTCAAATCGCGCGCGTGAAACTCGCGCGGCCGCGCGAGTTGGCACTTTCCAATTTTGCCTATTTTTTTTGTCGTCAACTTGCTTACTCGTAAAACTTGACGTATTTATGGACAGTCAAGTACAAAAATGTTTCAAAAAAAATAATATAAATGTAAATATTTTTAATGGATAAGACACTATACAATTTGAGTTTAGAATAAAACTTGTTTTTGTGAGAAGAGCTGTAGTAGGCTAGTGGTGTGACCAGTGGACTGAGATATCAAAGGTCTCGAGTTAAACCCGAAACACGCCCAAACCACTGACTTTTCGGAAGTTATGTGTGTATTCATCACATGCATAAAACGGTGAAAGATAAGATCGTAAAGAAACCTGCATGCTTGAAAAATTTTCTCGATGGTATATAAAGTCTACCAACCTGCAGTAGGCTAATATGGTTGATGATAATAGTTTTTGTGATACCTTGTTGTATAATATAAAACAAGAAGTATAAAACTGCTTATTTTCCTAATAATAATGAATTGTTCATTATTATTAGGGAAATCAGCAGTTTTATACTTTCATCACAAATCAAAAATATCAACATGAGTTAAGAATTTGGAAATAAATTCGTTAACAGTGAAGCTAACGTACGTACTTCCCAATCAGCCACTGTGGGTGAAGACGCGGGTTATTTAAAGATTTTTGGTTTCAATACATTTTTATTTGTAAAAATAAATTGGTAAAATAGGATGGTGCCAACTCGCGCGCGCGAGTTGACGAATAAGTCCTAATCCGTACTAGTCTATATAATAATAATAATAATATTTCCGGACATTATTACACAGCGCCATTTAGTTCCGTGGTAAGCAACGAGGCTTTTGTTACAGATACTAGTTGGTTGATATACTACATATGTACTTTTTTTTGTAAATACGTACATATTATACATAGATACATCCATGACTCGGAAACAAATATTGATGCTCATCACACACATGTCCCTACCGGGATTCGAACCCGGGACCCATAGCACAGCAGCGTTAACTACCGCTGAGCTAAACGGGTCGTTGTATATGATCCCATTGAGAAGAGAAATGAAAAGAAAACCGTACCCAGCAGTGGAATAGTATTCCAGAACCAAAATTCATCACTGTAGCAAATTACATAGAAACTCATTCAGCCGTTTAAGCGTAGAATGGTTGTTACCACTTAGGTTTTATAAAGAGAAACATGGACTAATAGCTTATCTTCATCTGTATAGATGCCTACATTCAATTATTAGGAGCAAAAGACCTTTTTAGGTGTAAGAGGTGTTAAGATGATGTCTCAAGCAGTCTGTACTTTTTTAAATATTTTATGTAGCGCAGAAAATTAATTACAACTAGTTAGGATTAGGATTTTCACATTCGGATTACGAAAGGTAATAAATTGTACTTACAAAGTACTTAAAAGTATCTTTGGTGTAATGACATTTTAATGAGGCCACGTCTGTCCTTGTGACTGTAATTGAAAGAGTTCGTTGATCCATTGCTTAAACTAAATTATACTTTAATAATTACGTTTTACTCGTGATTTTCATAATCTGTGTAGTCTGTTTATTTTTTCATTAAATCTAACCAAACCGTATTAAAATATTTTTAGAAATTTGCCGGCTCCTTTTGGGAAGAACCGGTAAATATATTCAATAGGTCTTGGCAATGGAACGGAATAATACAATAATAATAATTGGATACATAGGAGACAACATACCTATGGACGCACTGCGGAGTCTAGACGCGAATACGCAAATATTTAAATATTTTTATCTAACGTGTACAACCTCTTTGATAATATTAAATTAAGAATTGGGGAGCCTAGGCTATTTTGCAACGGTCTTACAAACTTAAAAAAGAAGATCGGTGAGCGGCGATGGTGATTATCAAGAAAATCAGTTTTTAATGCTTTTTTTTGGACTTCGAATAGTTAAATAATAATTGAGATTGAAATTGGGAAGTAATTGCTTACTGTACATACTCGTATTTTAAGATTATTTTTCTCCTAAAGCAGTAGGTACTTTTTATTCACTACAGGCACGAAAAATTCGCTGCCACAACTTTCGTATTTCATAATGTTTTAATCAAACAAATGAGCTACTAGTGCTGTTTTGATTTAAGAAATAAAATACAACGGCTGGAATTTTTTGAAGAAGCTATTGTTGTGCATTCGGATCTAAAGATGAGCAACCGAGATTTTTATCTTGTGCCAACATTCTTCTTCTTTAAAGTAAAGTTCTATCAAGTTCATAATCTATCTATTAACGAGAAAATGTGTAATGCAGTTCGACTGAAAAAACCGTGATCGTGTACGGACTTGATAGGTAAAACTTTCATCGTACAAGGAAAACACACTGGCGCGTTTCTAAAATTAAACACTGCTTACAGTGTACGTTGATGAGGGAGCCGGGATAAATTACATAAGGGCTTGTTCAGATCTACTCGGGTAGAGTGCGACAAGTATATTTTTCATGTGTACTAAGAATATAAGTGTTACGATGTTGTTAGTTTATATACCTATCGATAGTAGAATAATAAAAATTCGCAGAATTTGATGCTAAATATGTTTAGTTTATGGACACGTCGTTGCTACAGCTTAGTTATTTGTAATTTAAGTAAAATATTGTAATTATAAATTGAGATAAAAACTGTCCTATTTCTCAAGTTAGACCAAACCCCATACACTGAGCATTTTTTTATAAAATCAGTTCATTAGAACAGACGTTTGTCTCGAACAAAAACCGTGAAAGGATTTATAAAGATATGGAAAAAATAATAATTAATACTTAAGTAAGTTAAGAATATAATAAATTAATACTGTTTAGAAGTCATGTAAATGCAACAAACAAATGGCTTTTTTTAATTTGTTTTATAAATATATGGATACCCCCAACCAGACCGTTGTCCCTGACGCGGAAAAATTAATACATAAGGATTTTATGCCCTACAAAAAATAGGCATAAGATATTGTGCCTGTAGAGACTATATTTAATGCTGACTACATTTTAACCAGCCTTATACCGTCAGGTGCGTTGCTTTGAACCGGCCTTCCACGCATGCGCGTACCAGGTGCCGCCCAAACATTACCATCCATACCCTTTCATGTACTTCCAACGATGCGCCTATTCGTAAACATCGTAAGTGAAAGTTATTTTTAAAGTTTTTATGGTGGTTAGTGGTGGTTTTGTTAACTTGTTTGAAGATTGAGAAATGGGTTATGAATATTTACTTAAACATTGTTAAGCAGTAATGTATGTAAGTGTGGAAATAAAAATACTTTTTATGGATATTCGATACGTCATATTTATATCAATATACGACGTATATCCATATTTATTATCCATTGTATCAAATTGTATATCCATTGTTATTTATTAACAATGTTTCGAATCTGTTACATCATCCAGGATCTAGGGTAGACTGGGCAGTTAGGTGTCTTGATGTTATAATTACTAACGGTATTGTACAATTTTGTTAATTATTGACTAACCGATTTAAACTGGATAAGGCCATCCCTAGTCATAGTATTATACTTATATTTAAATTTAATAGAATCTATACTTAATAACGTTACAATGCTGATGGGTAGGAGCATACGCGTCAAAGATTCAACGAATCAAACGATTAAAAAAATTGCTATCACTGAATAGTCATATCTTGTAATGTAAGACGATTCAAATATAATTTATGCTTACATATTGGATTCTTTAGACTATAGTGTTTTAAGTTAAAATTATCACACGGCACAACTGTTAAAAGGTCTAAAATTATAAAAACAAACCGTTTAACTTTTAATAACTGTACCAACTTATTGTGTTTTCATGTTATCACCAATCCCAAAGACGTGTCTATTAAACGAGACAATAGTACCAAATAAGAAGGCTCTTATGCCGACTTTTAAAATGATGTCTCCACTAAATTCGAGGTCCAAGCTCCTTTAGACTCGATTCAAACAATAAGACTCGGTGCTACCGAACCGCTTGCCAACCTATTTCCGTATTTTCAACTGAAATTCTGAAAACTTGTTACAGGCGATAGAAACTTTGGTTGCAAACAGTATACCGTTAAACTTAGTAAGGGAATTGGAGTTTCAATATTGATTGAGTCCTGGTTAGTTTGGGATAAGTCAAAGCCTAGGTTAACTTGGAATTTAGTAGATGCAGCGGCAGTCTAATTTGTAGTACGCAATTAATTTATCATTCGTCATTCGCTCTGACGACGAAGAAAAGGAATGATAAACAGAGACGACATGATATATCTTAAAGGAATGTCTTTATTAACGTGATTTTGAAACGTTTTTGCAGATACATTGCTAAGCAAACGTGTCGTTTACGGGGCCAAATACCTAAAAAGTGCGTACTGCGTTTTTTAGCCAACGATAGACACAGGAATGATTTTGTAGCCAGGATTATATATAAGTGGAAGTAGAGTACTACATTGACATACACACCATACATTACACCCAGAACTTAATTCTACTTTTATTTTAAGGGGCTCATGGTACGGAAAGCAATACCTCCTGTGAACTCAGGGCAAACCTCTAGTCCTGTTGCAATGACCACTATACTTACTATAATAAATAAAACTTGAGAGGTGTCAAGGGACACCCGAATGGAACGAAGTTCCTTTTTACAATTCCTTCACTAATTAATCGAAAGGTACTTCGTTCCGTCCGGGTGTGCCTTGCTTTCTATAAGAGAGAGAGAGAGTGAAAGACAGACAGAGAAACATGCGCACGCCGCACGGCTTACAATAGCTTACCTACTATAGCAAAAAGTGTCGTTACAACTTTTCGTCTTAATTTTTTTCGTCTAGCCCCCTTTCGCAACGCGCGATAAGGAGCTTCGTTTCAAATGTAGTATTATATCATAAAATATATCATTTTTAAAATTTATTTAGTGAAATAACTCCATAACGTCAATTTTATATTAGTTTCTATGTTTTCATCAACGCTCACCTTCTTTTTTCGAGTACAGCTCATTAGACAACACTTACAAAAGACACTAGAGCACTTTTCGAAACTGATAATTTAGTTTTGTCGATAGCAACCAAAGTGCGTGACGTATGAAGCCATAGAGTACCGATGCGAGACTAAGTCTAAACAGGAAACCGGCCAGAAATCGGTCACCGACTGCAAATTGCGCTGCGTTTCAAAATATCCAGTTCACTTCATACGCGTACAGTTTACGATGTTTTCCTTTTCACATGAAAGAACTATGAGTGAAAGGTTTGAGTTAAACTACAAAGAACATCATGTTGAAAGGTAATTTGATTGATAGTCCAATAATAACCACAACATTGATAATGTGAATATTTGAAAATAACATGAATATTTGAAACATATCTGCACGACCAAATCCGCCATAGTTCTGTTAGCTGTATAGTAAAATTGTGAAAAAGTATTGAAAAAGGCAAAACATATTTTCATTTACAATTACAAAAAAATTTTGGTGAATTGAAAAATATCTACTTAAGGCTTAAATTTTCATGTTTTAAAATAGTATTTCGACTTTAATAGCTGTGGTAGCCTAGGGGTGTGACAAGTGGACTGAGACGTCAAAGGTCTCTAGTTCGAACCCAAGGTATGCACCACTGACTTTTCGGAAGTTATGTGCGTATTTATCACTAGCTCATACGGTGAAGGATAACATCGTGAGGAAACCTGCATACTTGAGAGATTTGTCTTGATGGCATCTGAAGTCTGCCAACCCGCAGTAGGCAAGCGTGGTGGACTTTAGCCTAATCCTTCTCAAATCAGAGGACACTCGTGCCCAGCAGTGGGATGTTAATGGTGTGGTGTAGTGTGTAAGTAAATACTTACTTAATATTTAGCGTGTGTGCGTGTTTATAATAATCATGTATGTCCAAAATATACACAGTATCAACTCAGCATTAGAGATGTTTCATTGACTTTAACTCCCGTCCTTATATGGCGACCCTGCCATTCGAGCCGCAATCATGTTTGCAATTATTTATCTGGTCTCGGTTCTACGTGATACTTGTCAAGTTGCATATCTACAAATACTATCATCATGTGCCAGTCAAAAGTACAAAACGAAGAAATTTTTGTAAATCAGAATAGTGCCGGTGGCGGTCACAATTCAGCCACGGTGGAGGATTTAAAATTTCATATATCCGCTATAAGCATTGTGCTTATAATTATATGCACCATATTGTTCCTGGGAACTTGCTACTTTTTGTACAAGCTGTACAAAAGATGTCATCAAACATGGATGAGGGAACAACTCACGAGGCATGTACTAAGGCGTTCTAATCGAAGCAGGAATTACCGTGAGCCAGTTGCTACATGCGAAAGCTGCAGCCATCGAGCAGGTACACCTATCAAGGACATTCCCTTAAAGTGACGAATTGGCTACGTTCACCGATGTATATTTACGGCTAATGTGTGTAAAAGTGTACGAAAGTGAAGTGTAAGTGCCTGCAAATAATATATAATCGCGTAATTTATCATATTTATCGTTATAATGGACAGTAATGTATGAACATTTAGTAAGTTTAAGTAAAGAGCTTAACAAGGTAAGACTATATTTAGTAAAAATTGGTCCTAGTAGAAGACAAGGAGAAATTGTATTGAAAAAATTAAAAGAAGCCGACAATTTAGTGAGTCATTTTAATTCTAATTTAGAAAAATTAAAAAATTTAAAAGCAACATTAAGTGAAGACGAATGTTTAAAATTTGATAAATTAAGTAATTCATTTTTTAGTCTATATGACAACATTTTGGACTTGTGTAGTAATTCCAAAATAGAAGTAGATAAACAAAACGAAAATATGGCTAAGTTTGACTTAAAAATAGCATTAAATTTATTACCAGTTTTAACTGACGATGAGGGAAGTACGAAGCAGATTATAGATGCGATAGAATATTATCAGTCAGAACTAGATCAGGAAGGTCAAAGTAAACTAATAAATTTTGTCCTAAAAAGTCGCCTTTCGCAGTCAGCTAAACTTAAGCTTAACAGCAAATATGATAGCGTTGATAGTTTAATTAAAGACATGAAAAAACATCTGTTGCCAAAAAAGTCTGCAACAGCCCTACAGCATAAAATGCTCAACCTCAGACAAAGCGATCTCTCTATAAACGATTTTGGTAAACAAATTGCAGATTTGTTTGTTGATCTGACGATTTCTCAATCCGAAGGGAATGAAGCCAGCTATAGCATACTGAAGCCTTTAAATGAGAAGCAGGCCGTAAAATGTTTCGCTGACGGATTAAGAAATCGAAGGCTAAGCACTATAATAGCGGCAAGAAATTTTTCTTCTTTAAATGAGGCTGTTCAAACAGCTGTAGATGAGGAAATTTCATCCCCATCAACTTCAGCTGATATTTTGGTAATGCCTCGTAATAACAACAATTTTTATCAATACAGGAACTTTAGAGGTCAATATAAAAGTAGAGGTGAATCCTTTTCATCAGGACGAGGAAGGACCCGACCGCCGTATCATAACGAGCAAGCTGTACCCCAGGAGCACAACTGGAGAGGCGGTCAATTTAGAGGTCGCGGAGCGTCGGGATCGTACCGAGGAAAAAGAGGTAGGACTTTCTTTAGTCAAACTAGGAGGCCTCAGGTGCAAGAGCAGCAAATACATATTTTGTCAGACTCAGATTCACAGGACGGTCATTTAGATTCCGAAGAGACTGGCATTCCCGAAAAATTTTTTCGTGAATAATCATGTAATTATGTCTTGTAATAGCACTTGTCACGTAAAATTAAGTTTAGAACGGAATAAGTATGCTCATACGTGGCTTATTGACACCGGAGCTTCTATCTCCGCTATCAAATACGGGCATGTACTCGAACAGAACATTCCAATCCAAAACGGGAAACTTTGCGTCAATGGTATCGGGGGCAAAGTTCAGGCCATCGGATTTGTTTATCTTAATTTATACGCAGGTGATCAATGTTTTAAACACAAGTTTTTTGTATTCGAATCGTTACCATGTACAGCTAGTGGTATATTAGGCCAAGACTTTTTAAAAAAATATAGATCGATTCTAAACTTTTATAACAATTCTTTACAATTATGGAATAACAATGTTAAAATGGATTTACCAGTAACTTCGGACAGTAGTGTCTTAAATTTACCGGCGCGGACCGAGTCGATTCATTTCATTAAAACTAGAATTACAGAAGATTGTGTAGTTTGCGCATCAGAATTAAAGGAAGGCATATTTTTAGCGAGTACATTAGCGACACCTATTAACGGGACAATTCCTGTGCGGGTTTTAAACACAACTGAGAATGATGTTTGTTTAGAGGATTTAAATCCGAACATTCACCTAGCGAGTGAATATAATGTTTGCTTTTTCGATAAACCCAATAAAAACGCTGAAAGAGTTAAAACACTTTCTACATTACTTAACTTAGGTCACCTAAATTTAGAAGAACAAAATAGTGTAAAAAACATTTGTGCTAAGTATAATGATATATTTTATATAAAAGGAGATAAATTAACTACCACAAATATATATAAACATTCAATATCTTTAAAACCCAATGTCACGCCTATATATTCTAAACCTTATAGACTACCGCATTCTCAAAAAAAGGAAATAAGAGAACAAATAGATAATATGCTCGACCAGGGTATTATAGAGCCGTGCAATAGTGAATGGTCGAGTCCTGTACTCTTGGTACCCAAAAAATCTGATTTCAGCGGAGTTAAGAAATGGCGTTTAGTCATTGATTACCGTAAATTAAACAACTGTATACAGGACGATAAATTTCCGCTTCCCAACATTAACGAAATATTAGATTCCTTATCCGGCTGTATTTATTTTACACACCTTGATTTAAATCAAGGATTTTACAATGTTGACCTTGAGCCTGCAAGTAGAAAATTTACAGCTTTTAGTTCAGGACAGTTCCAAATGACTAGAATGCCTATGGGTTTGAAGACCAGCCCCAGCTCATTCGCGCGAATGATGACCATGGCAATGGCAGGCCTTTGTTACGAAAAATGTCTTTGTTATCAAGATGATCTGATTGTATTTGGCCGTAACTTAACAGAACACAACAAAAATTTAATTGAGGTTTTTGAACGGTTGCGTAAAGTGAATTTAAAATTAAACCCGTCTAAATGTGATTTTCTTAAAAAGGAGTTGCTTTATCTAGGCCATGTTGTATCAGGAGACGGGGTGTTACCCGATCCTGAAAAAATAAAAGCAGTTAAAAATTACCCTGTGCCCCAAAACGCAGACGAAGTTAAACGGTTTGTAGCTTTGGCGAATTACTACAGGAAATTCATACCTAAATTTGCCGAAATAACATATGCTTTGAATATGTTGTGTAGAAAAAATACGAAATTTGCCTGGGATAAGAAGTGTCAGGAGTCATTTGAAACTCTGAAAAAATGCTTGATATCACCTCCAGTTCTACAGTATCCTGATTTATCAGATAGCAATCAATTTATTGTACAGACTGACGCGTCTGGCTATGCAGTAGGGGCAATTTTATCAAATTTTGACGGTCGCCCAGTAGCTTACGCTAGTAGAAGCCTAAACAAAGCCGAAAAGAACTATCCAACTATTGAAAAAGAGCTTCTAGCTATAGTATGGGCCGTAAAACATTTTAGACCATACCTGTATGGCCGCACCTTCAAAATTGTTACGGACCATAAACCGCTTATATACTTATTTAGTTTAAAAGACCCGTCCAGTCGCTTACTTAAATTTAGATTATGTCTAGAGGAATATAACTATTTTATTGAATACGTGAAAGGTAAAGAAAATGCAGCCGCGGATGCACTATCTCGAGTCACGATGACATCACAGGAATTAAAAGATATCAATGAATGTATACATGTTATGACGCGTGCTCAAAAGAAAAATCTACAATCAAGTTGTTCCGGTACAAACGATCGTAATATTGATAAGTTGACCCGTCAACCTAAACTGTTAGAAAGTTGTAGTAAACCACAAAATGCAGTAGAACTAAGGTTCATAGATAAAAAATATGTAGAAAAATTACGGGAAGAAAATAGAATAGATTATGAAAACAATGTTTTTCTCTATGGTAGCAAGGATTTAATACTATACATAAACCCATCTGCTCAATCACAATTGACGCCAGCCGCATTTGTGAGAGAGATGTGTGTTTTTTGTGAAAATAATAATATAAATGAGATTTATTTTATAAAAAAACAAAACAATAAAATATTCGTCGAAAAATTAACAAGTGAGATAAAAAAAAAATCAGGCTATACGGGCCCGCGCGTTTGTATTTTGAGGGACGTAGAACGAGTTGAAAGTATAGATGATAGGAAAGTCATATTGAATGACTTCCATCTATTACCTACAAGTGGTCATGCGGGAATCAGACGCATGTTAAATAATATTAAAAAATATTATTTCTGGCCCGGAATGGAAAAAGAAATTATTAATTATGTTAAAAAATGTCCACAGTGTCAAAAACAAAAATATACTGCTGTTTTCAAGGAACCAATGACCATCACTTCAACAGCTAATTCTACATTCGAGAAAGTTTTTTTAGACCTAGTGGGACCTCTTGATAGGGACTGTAATAATTATTCGTATATCCTAACAATTCAATGTGAGCTGTCGAAATATGTATGTGCTTTTCCACTTATTAATAAAACTGCAACCGAAACCGCACGTGCCTTTGTAAACAACTTTATCCTGCAACACGGCGTGCCGCGAGAAATAGCGACCGATAGAGGCACCGAGTTCATGTCTGAGACATTTAAAGAGGTATGTAAATTATTAAATATTTCTAAGTTGAATTCCACAGCATATCACCACCAAAGTATCGGGGCGTTAGAAAACTCACACAAGAGCTTAGGCTCCTTCCTAAGGATACAGGCGGGAGATAAATTTCATTCATGGAGTACTTGGCTGCCGTTTTGGTGTTTCGCTTATAATACAACGGTACATAGTTCAACTAAATTTACGCCATTTGAGCTTGTTTATGGCAAGACGTGTAATCTACCAAGTAATCTTACTAGAACTGTAGATCCTTTATACAATTATGATAATTATCCCCTTGAACTGAAGTATCGGTTACAGATTTCGCAAACAAAAGCTAGGAAAAATTTAATTAACAGTAAATTGGAAAGAAAAATTAAGTATGATCAACATATAAATCCCATTCAGTACAAAACGGGTGATGATATACTTATCAAAAGTGAAACTGGTAATAAGCTCACCGATTTATACGCAGGACCATTCAAGGTTATTCGAGATTTGTCACCTAATGTAGAAGTAAATATTAAAGGAAAAACAGATTTAATTCATAAGAATCGAACAAAGCCATATTATACATAATCGTAGCCAAATAGAATAATTTAATTCAGTAAAAGTTGTTCAATAATTATTTATGTTTATACTTGTAACTTAAGTTACACTGCATAATTATAATATGGAGTTATGTTATTGTTTGGTTAATTATGGTTATGAATGACTCACGGTTGAAGTGGCACGAGCTAAGAATTTGTTTATGTTAGTATAAGATGACAATTATTAATCGAATTTAAAATAATCAATGTAAGATTTAGAGTAACAACAATATGTAATCAATGTTTATTATGGTTATTATGAAAAAAAAAAATTTTGTCCTATATTTTTTTTTTTTTTTGTGTACCGCAGGAGGTGTGGTGTAGTGTGTAAGTAAATACTTACTTAATATTTAGCGTGTGTGCGTGTTTATAATAATCATGTATGTCCAAAATATACACAGTATCAACTCAGCATTAGAGATGTTTCATTGACTTTAACTCCCGTCCTTATAATGGGTTGATGATGATTTCGACTTCGATGTCACTTAATCTTTAATCAATAAATGCTAAACAGATTTCATTGTTTTCAATGTAAGAAAAGAACAAATAATAGCTCGTAACGAAGGGAAAACGGAATCACTCCCGAACTTATGTCATTAAAGAAGTTAATTAAGAAAGGAGCTTAATCGAAAAGTTCGGGTACCCTGGATGTAGCCGTGAATTGTATTTAAATAAATTTAAATCGAATCATTTTAAGGACACTAAAATAAATTCATCAGTTGGTTTTTATTCCAAAATTAATAAAATTAGAGTAATTGTTACAGCGTAAAGGAGATGCTTATTAACATTAAAATTAAAAGCCTTTTAAATATTGTCTCAAAAATCCCGAAAAAAATGAGACTAATCTAGGAAATATCCCATTGGATACTTAAATAGTTATTTAACAGAAATTTGAATAATTTGATGTCACCCTCTATGAGATATTCCAGAAGACCGGACGTCTTCACCAAGTAATAGTATGTATTTTTTTAATAGAAGCATTAATTTCCCGGCTATTCGCACAGATTCATTCTGTCAGGGTATCATTCAATTTACTAAAAAAATAATCGTTCTCCTAGAATAACTCTACTGAAGGCAATTTAGCAACCCTGTTATAAAATGTTTCTAAGATTCTACTATCTTGATAAAGTGGTCTTTTAAAATGCAGTTAGGTACTCAAAATCACTTACACGAAATTTGAGAACTAAGGGGCTTATTCAAGAAAGAGGAGTCATTGTAAATTTTCTGTCGTATTTTAATGTAAGAAATAAAAAAAAAAATTAAGCTGAAAACAAATTCCGAGGCATTTCTTTAAAAATAAAGATTATTGTGCAAAAGTAAAACTCCATAAAACATGACATTAAGAAAGGCAGCAGGATGACGAAGGTTCAAGGTTATTTTGTTACCGTCGTGACTAATGTTGAAGAGATTTTATTGGATCACATCATTTTACCTCACGCTCGCACAGTTTTGTTATTCGGAACAGTTAAATAAAACTTGAGGCATGATAAAACAAAATTCGAAAATTGGTTCAATCAAAGTTAACTTATACAGTTTATCTGACTGTACTGAACACAAAATTTTTCACTTTTGAAGTGGTGAAATACAAAATAAAAAATTTGCAAGTAAAAATAAATTACTAGCGGTCGCGTTCAAATCTAATTTCAATTATACTAACCATCATCATCACATCAACTATTATCAACCGGAGAAACAATTGTTTCTCCTGATTGAATAGTATAAGAAGGGATTAATTGAAATAAAACTACTGCTCGATACTATCGTCCAGAGTCACGATGATAGAAGGCTCCGATACATCATGAATCACGATTAAATGATATTATACCGTGAAATGTAGTTTTTAAAAGTCATTTTCTTAAATGTGACGAGTACAATTTGGGGTTCTTCACGTCACGAGTTAATAATGTAAACGTAAACTAAAAAACAACCATATCGCCACTTACCACCAGGTGAGACTATGGTCAAATGTTGTCAGTTAAAATTCATCATTAATCGATGAATACTATATAATAATTACATAGTACGAATATTTTTTTGTATGAACTGCTATATCCCAGCAAAAAATGTATCGGAAAATTTATGATAAAGAATCAGGCAGCCAGGAACTCGTATAAAAATGTAGCGATGACGAACCAACAAGTCAGGTTGAATGGCGATGAAAGCCAAAACAGGCGAGCAGCCGCAACGACCCGGGCTAAGCTTAATTACAACCAGGGGATTAAGCCGGGACATATTTGCGTTGCTTGCTTAAAATTAGGGCACGCTAGGGATTTCTTATTTAATTTATTCGTGTCCGTGAAGAATGTCGGTCCGTGTCAGGAGGATGCTTTTTTATGTTTTTTGTTGCTTTTTTTGGGTAAGATTTAGATTTTTTTACAGGTAGGCTCTTTTGGTTTTCCTTGAATTAGAAGGATAAGGTTCATGTTCTGATGTATAACTAAATATATGAAGCTTGCAAATAATAAAAGAATTAACCGTAAAGTATTTAAAACACAGAATCATAAATCTCACAATTCTCAAAAGGTGTCGTGTTAGTTTTGTATTAGGATGAATTTTTTATCGTATTTTGGGTAAGATTTTGATTTTTTTTACAGGTAGGCATCTGGTTTTATAATAAATAAGAACTCTACGGTCTCTCTTTGATTAATGATTTGATGTGTAGCCTCCAAGTAAGTAGAGCTGAAGCTTTCAAGTAATACAACCAATTTATTGTATAAACTAAAAAAAAACAGAGAATTATAAATCTCACAACTCTCAAAAAGTAGTCGTTCCCTTCTAAAAGAGACAAAATTCTTGATCCTTGACCGTCGGCATTATTTCATTCAAATTAATACGATCCCATCACCAAAGTTTTATTACAAAAAGTTCCGTTTGTATCTTTTGGACTTTTTCTCATCATTTTTCTTGCAAGTTTATTTAGTCATCTTTTGTTTAAGAAACTTATTTCTGATGAGATTCTTTTTTGGTGATAACGTGACTGTAAATAAATACTAGAATGTTATTTAGAGTCATTTATGTTATAAGAAATCCATCGTTTGCCTGTCTTGAATATCAAAGAGGATTAACATTTCTTCATGGTAACAATAGCAGTAACCCGTTTTTTTGCTAGCAACTTAGATCAATCAATAAATCTCTCATCATCATCATCATTATCATCAACCCATTATTGTCCCACTGCTGGGCACGGGTGTCCTCTCATTTGAGAAGGATTAGGCTATAGTCCACCACGCTAGCCTACTGCGGGTTGGCGGACTTCACATGCCATCGAGAAGATCTGTCAAGCATGCAGGTTTTCTCACGATGTTTTCTTTCACCGTTTGAGCATGTGATAAATACGCACATAACTTCCGAAAAGTCATTGGTGCGTGCCTTGGGTTTGAACTCGAAACCTTTGACATCTCAGTCCACTGGTCACACCACTAGGCTATCACAGCTCGCAATAAATCTCTCATTCGCTTTAAAAAAGATTACAACCGAGTTTTAAGCAACTGCAGAGCTAAAAAAATAAAGAAAAGAACATTTTACTAGGCAATGAGTGCTTTTTAAGCCGAATCTGAAACAATGTGTTCAACTTCCCACTTCATTTAAAACCACAGGGGACGCATTCGCTCAGTTAATTTCGACTCAACACTCAACTTTCAACCAATTCCCATGCTAATAAGGGAGTGAAAGGAAATTATAGGGTGATGACTTAATGCCTCCCCTTAACTGAAGTTCTAACTGGAATAATAGATTTTTATCTTGACTTGGGGTAAAATAATTGTATCGTTTCACTTTCGATTTTCTTACAACAGAAGTTTACGTAATAACACTTTGGGATAGATTAAAATCGATTTTTTGTTCGATGTTATAGATAAATGTACCAGTATTACTGGAAGATGCAGCGTCTGAATGCCCCCGGCAAGGTGCACTTGGTAAAGTTTACTGGAATCCGCTGGATGTGGATGGCGCAGGACCGATTGTCGTGACGATCCTTAGGGGGTGACCTATGTCTGTCAGTGGATGTGTTACAGTTAATATGATGATGATGTTAATGATGATTATCGTTCATCGTTGAACCGCATCGCAGCCACGAGTCTTCTCTGCGATTGAGACAGATTAATGTCATGGCTCATTAGAGCCGCTTTATTAGATAGGAGACCTTTAATCTAGCTTATTATATGGGTTGGCAACCACACACGTGCCGAGAACAAATAACAAATAATCTTATGAATGATTTCCTCGCAACTTTTAAACAGTAAAGGAAAATATTATGACGAAATAGCGACAGCAAATATGCCTATTTTTGTATGATTGTGATGAAAAACGAAAATAAAACAAAAAAAAACTAATTTCTTCCTATAGTCAAAGGAAGAATTTAAAATGTTAATATTCGGCACATCCCAGTTTCCTCGAGAGGAGGTAATTAATGTTCAGATAATAAGTTAAGTACGAAAACATTAACGGAATTTATAAGATGAGATTCATAAGCCTTCAACAACGGGGCCCTCATAATTGGGCTATTTTTTACGGGAATTTGTTAAGACTGTAGGAATATTTTTGTTGAATTGGTCGAGAATACTCAAATTATTATACTGCGAGATAAAATGAGAAGGATATTAAACTCCTTGCTGTTATTATTCATATTTTTATATCAAAAACTGTGATAGCCTTGTGCTGTGATCAGTAGACTAGGTAAAGTCTTAGGGTTCTCACAGTTCGATCCCGGAGTCGGGTCACACATTAATGACGTATATTTATAATTATAATTATATTTTTATAACTTCGTTTTTCGCCATAAACACAGTCCCCAAAAACGCCTGACCTTCAACCGCTTCCTCGTGTTTTAGCTGGGATACACTTAACATTACCACATTTCTCTTTATTTATTAAATAAATATTTGAATTTATTATGTAGTACTTATTATAATAATTGTTTAATATTTATCATTTTACGACGGAGTCGGGTCGTACGTTACACTTATTTTAGTATTTTATGTATTGTATGCGACCTGTTTTAAGTTTAGAATGAAAGAAAAACAATAGGCGGAGACGCCGGCCGTCAAGCGAAAAATAATAAAATATAATTAATTAATAAAAGTAAACTCAACAGTGTCGACCAGGGGTTAAGTGCGTAGTATATTTTAGATTTTATTAGTATATTTTATTTTACAAAAGTTTTCACCATTGGCACGGGAAGCGTGCTGTCGTAGATTTCTTAAATTGATCTTAAGATCAACCAATGATTCTAAGCAATATCAAGCACTATCATGTGAGCTAGCATATACTAATCAAAAATTTACCGAGCAGTCAAATAAAAATTGACGTTATGCCTATAATACAAAAGCACATTACAGCTTGAAGCTTTGCAGTGGTGACATATTGAGCTTGGAGCTCGTAACAGTCAATCAGTCAGGCAAGCTGCTGGTGTAGCAACAGTAAGGCCATTTATCCTCTCCGCAGGCTTTGTTCCTCTCCATTGATTCTTACGAGTTGCATGCCGAGATTAGTTGAAACGACACATCTGCCTGCCACTCAGGTACTTTAGAATCCGGAATAGAACATGGTAGAAAACAGTTTTTTAACGATACTTAAAATTTAGATTTTGATAAGTATAGATATTTGAAAATTCGATCCAAAACTTTACATAATAACATCTATTTCTTTTATATGAATGCGAATCTTACATTGAAATAAAATTACCTATTTTAATTATTATAGACAACGGGTCTAAGTCGCGTAGTTATACCTCAAATAACTACGCGATTTAGACTCAAAATCTATAATAATTAAAATGTATAAAAATCGTGAAAATATTATTTAATCCCGACGATTTGTATACTTTATACCATTATTAAAGGGTCATCATGGGCAGATTACGACGGTCGGACAGTCTGTGTCATATTTTAAGCGAGTGTCATAATTTAAACATAAACTTTGTTTGATGTGGCTGTTCTAGTATTTAGTATTCAATATCCTGCATGACCGACTTAGCTAAAAATATGACTAAGCGGATACCTTAAAATTTGCTTTTTTGGTTAGCCATCATCTGAATTCTTTTGGTAGAAAAAACCCCTACGGTAAGTCATGACAGTAGTTACTGAAAATATTCTTGAGCCTTGTAAAAACACTATCAAGTTGTGGCTATTCAACATGCAATTTTCCCATCTAGGGTGGATCCCAGCGGATCAATCGCTCACTTAATTTGCGCTACATAGCTACATTTCCCCTGGGATTTCCATACTGTAACTTCAAATTGACTTTTGTTAATTGAATCAAAATGCGTTAAAAATGTGACTATTACCTTACATAGAAAGCTTAAAGTTATATATGTTGAGCTACTACCAAGATTGGGATGGACTCTAACACAAATGAGATAATTATGTGAACTGATTTAAATTGGATTGACATTGATAAAACATTTTGCTCCTTAGTACCATAAAATATATGAAGTATTTTTGTAACTTTTTTATTCTTATACGTATAATTAATTCTTGTTTTTCTAAAAATAAAAGCGTTTGTGAAATATTAAAAACAAGCATTAAAAATGGAGGTTACGCCAAGAAGTCGTTATTTAAAAACTTCGTCAACTTGGCGAACAAACATGACTCCTTATCTATGTCCATAAAACAATGAGTAAGTGTAAACTTTTAGCTTCGGTGTACTTCTATGATTGAATTGATCTTGTTTTCATATAACTATAGAAAATTTTCACACCATCATATTTATAATCTCAAGCGTATTATATTGCGTCTTTTTTATTTTTGAACTTGCAACCGGAGCAAAGGCGTGGCATGCAGGGTTCGTAGTGCGTAGCGTTCTGTAGTTTCTGCTTACCGTATAAAAATGGTATGACCTTATTAGATATATGAGCTACACGACAACGCTTCTGAGTTAAAGTTATAAACGTCGCATTGCCTTTCAGTCAATTAGCTAAACAAAAGAAAAAGAAGTAAAAATATGACTGCGACAAACATCCGTTAGTAAACAAACACCATAGCAGCCACGGTACAATTTCTTAATTAAAGACAATTAGCACACGCCTTAGAGCAATTCTTTTCGCCGAAAATGTTATCCTACTGCAGTCCTGAAAGTCGGTTAAAAAATGGGGCAATTCCAAAATTTCGTCGAGCACAGTTAGAGGCTAGGGGGGCGGTAAAAGTGGAAGTTTATCATAATAAATGTTAAGAGAAAAGCACCTGAGCTCCCTTGGATATTTTGCAGCACACTAAGTTAATTTAGAGTGAGTTTACTGTAAGAAGGCCGTCTGGCTTTCTACGATACAAAGTTTACTAACTGCTTGTGGAACGTCCTGCGGTATCAAGGTGTAATGCTTGTTGCAATATGTGCAGGAATTTCGTTCGAAATTTACCGGTCTCAGGTTTTTGTTACGACTTGGCGAAAGAATATAGCGCTTAATAGAAAGTGTATTCGATTTTATTGTCCAGCTTTTGTGTTAAAGTAAATGTTAACAAATAACAGGAGCTGTGGTAGTCCAGCGGTGTGACCAGTGGACTGAGATGTCAGAGGTCTCGAGTTCGAACCCAAGGACCACTGACTTTTCGGGAGTTATGTGCGTATTTATCACGTGCTCAAACGGTGAAGGAAAACATAGTGAGAAAACCTGCATGCTTGAGAGATTTTCTCGATGGCATGTCATGTTTGCCAACCCGCAGTGGGCTAACGTGGTGTACTATAGCTTAGCCTCTCAAATGAGGAGACCTGTGCCCAGCTGTGGGACAATAATGGGTTGATGATGATGATGAAGATGAAAAGAATTTGTGTAAAAATCAATTACGACACATACAGGGGGAAGAGATTAAATAAACTCTGTAGCCTTGCTTATACGAATGAACGGAACCCGAATTTTCTTAATCAAAGAATTGAGAAACATAGTTTTTTGCTGTCAGAGAAAAAACTCGTACAAACTACAGATAATATTCGTCGATCGACAATACAATATGTACCTACGCTGTTCTGCCGACAGAAATTGGCATTTATGATTGAAAAAGTTTAATCAATCTGTCTGTCGATCGCGCGTGTTTTGATGGGAAACGTACGAGTTTTATTATACAAGTTATTTATTGATATTTCTAGACTGCGAAATGAAAACAGGTATTTATATCATATCAATAATATAGGTATACTTATTGTACCTTCACTATTATGTTGCAAATGATAGGTATATATAAACGTGGGTGATTTTAATTCTGATAACCTGAACACTGAAACCTTATGTAAATGAAACCTCACAATACCATTCATAAATAAATCAGTCATCAATACTCACTGCCAATCGGCAATATCACCTTACAGCTTTAACTTCTTTAGCCTCTCGGAAAACCTCTTAAAAACACTCTTTTTATGAAGTTTAAATTTTATATTATACTTTACTCAGACATCTATATTAAATAATAACACAGCTGAAGTTTGGCAACATTTGCATCAATAATTTCAAGAAAACAAATTGGTGCTATTGGCCTTGAATCAGTTTGTCTTCTCGTAAAATGTTTTAACACATTTGCAATTTTCACAGAAACTGGCGTGAAATGACTACCACCAATGCCACGGTCTAATATACATAGACCTTCTGAAACTAATAAAACAGTAAAAAATAATACTGAAAATGAGTCATTTAATTTATCATACGACGTACAAAATAAGCAAAACAAAATCCTTTTCTTATTTGCAATCTATTACAACTCTGACGTCATCTTTACTGTTTGCCATTTCAAGCATTTTCCTGTTCTTCACAAACAGAATTCAGTGCTCCACCATACAAGGAGTAATCCTCGTGGAGACAATACACAGACAATAATGCACTTAAACTCTGTTCTGCCGATAAGGCATTATCTGTCAACAATGTCGTGGTGTAACCTAATATGATTTCTATTCTTTAACCCTTAGAAGTCAATTTGGATCAGAGCTTGATGGAAATAATTTTCTATCTCTCAACCCCTTTGTCCGCCAACGTACTGTTATCAAAAGAATTTGATCATCTGTCTCAGATGGCTTTTGCTTTCTCCAATGAAATTCTCTACGACTTATTGTAAAGTTTTTGGAAACTTGTCGAGTTTGAAACTAAGATTGGCGAGTTAGAAGAAATTATTATCTTAAAATTGTGTCGTTAGAAATACAAAGTTTGAAAATGTCGAAATTTTCGTAAGGATCATAGTATTACGGGTAAAACTTTTATCTACGTCCAAAGTACTGGAAATATATTTTAACTCATAAATATTAATGAGACGATGATAGCTTAATGTTTAAATTGAGCTGTCTATCAAAACAACAAAATTTGCATTAAACTTAAAACTTCAATGAGTGAAACACAAAACTAAAGATAAATGATACACATCTAGTCAACAACCTCAAGAATGTCTAGGCAACTTTACCACTAGAAGTCGATAGCCAAATTAATATTAACGACACCAGATGATCCTATCAAATCCGAGTGCCGACCCCGACCTCTTTATTCGACTTTAAATTTAATTAAAACCTCAAATTTAATTCCGTTTTACTGACGGGATTCCCTCAGTTCAGCAAATTGATCGCTACTATCTCTGTCTGTGGGTCGTTAAATTTTGATAGCTAGTTCATTTTTGCTGGTGTGCAATTCATTTAGTGATGTCTTCAGATCGTTTTGTGTCCATTTAACTAATCTGAAATGGACACTGGAAAAAATGGGTCTTCTTGACCATTTTAAATAAAGATAATTAAAATTTTAATAAATAATTCAATTGATTGACAAATTACATTATTTTGTTAGATATAAAATATAAATATTATATATTTTAATTACTTATGAAATTAATCAATCCTAAATGAAGTCATAATTATTAAACATCTTAAAATCAGCAAGGTTCAATTTTAACTTGATTAATATGCAAAATAGCTACAGTAAATTTAGACACGCCCTAAACACTAATACGTAAATTGAGTAAAATTAATTCAACTTTCCCATTACTTGCTCAAGTAATTAAAATATTAATTAAATCCTCTTTTAGCAGAACGGAGTTTTGTGCGAATCTATTTAACATCATGGGAGCTTGCAAGAATTTTCTAGAACGTCTAGAATAACGTGTCGATGTCTGTCTCGTTACTCGTTACAGTATCGTTGGAGTTGATTAACCTGACGTAAGAAGGTGCGTTGCTTGTAGAAATATACAATAGGAAATTGATTGTAACCTTAGCAAAATTATATTCATTCATGATAAGAGAATTAAAGATAAGTGTAAAATTTTAGCTACCAGTAACTTAATCATAATTAACAAAAAAAAAAAACTAACTGATTCATTTATACCCTATTATACAAAATTTTTCGTTGGCGTTCTTTATATTGGATGAACTTCATGTCATGCAGCTTCGTCCAATCCTTGTCTCTGCATGCCAAAAATAATTGAAAGTTTTTTTGGCATAATAGTTTCCATTCCATTTTTATATACCTATTTATTTTTCATCACTGTCACCCTATACTTGTATTTTAAATATTATACTCAAGAGAGAGCATGTGATTAGACTAAAATGATTTAAAAATAAAGCTCCAGTTACCAACACCAAATCAATATACATTAAAGTATTAGTTTCGGAGATGAAGCTGTTTCAAATTCCTTGATAGTTACCACAAATTATATTAGATTCTATCAATATATTCATGAAGTACCAGCAAATCCGTCAGAAGAAAAATATAAAGGTTTTTTTAGATAAATAAAACAAAATACTCTTTTGTAAAAAATATAGGACTTTGTTATTTTTTCATTCCTGTTTCAATAGTGGATGTGACTGAAAAATACAAACATTTCATTTTTAGTCCACTGCAATATGGAACTCTCAGAATCGATTGTTCCATTTTAATTGATATTGTGATACTTTTACGTTCATACTTGGAACCTGTCCCGCGTTTTTCTAGAATGTTATGTTTTTTTTTTATTACTTAAAGGTTTTGCCACTTACTAAGTAACAGTGTACAATAATATCTTTAGCCATTTTAGCCAAGTTGCTTGATGAAAATGTTATTTGCGCCTGATTTATCGGCTTTCTATCATTATTGTCTGAAGTTATACATCAATGAGAATGTAATGTTTTGAAGCGTTGTCAGCGCTAAACTTAGATCCGAAGTAATTGCAACTAAATGCGAGTACTACCGTTGCACCTTTTGGCTATGGTATTTGGTTAATCGCTTATCACCCACTGATGGTAAGACGACGTCCAAATAGACTATATGTTATTTTTGCCATCTTACCTTATAGGCACATATATGTATTGCTGCCTAACACATGCAGGCTAGTTTAAAGCTGTCGTGAAATCACAGACAATATCATTCAGGCTCTATTCCATTAATCACTAAATACCACTAACCTGCTCAAAACACCACGTTCCCGTTCAGAAAACCTAACAAATCATTATCTATATTTGCCTGTTAAAACTATCACGAGCAATCAACGATCGAAATAGCGCTCAGCTCTCACCCATTTCAAAATTACGTCAGGATTGAATCCAAATCGGCATTACCATCGGATCGGCTTAGCGTCGACAAAGCAACATTTGGCACGACAAGTGTACAATTTATGCATCGCCAATCACTACATGGTATTACGACCTAAACGGGCCAAAACCGTTTGAATTATTTTTGCGGACATCGGAACTGATTCGGCACATATAAATTTAGGTGTTCTCGCATAACGTTTAAATGTACATTGTTAAAAATGTGGCCAATATGCCTTTTGCTGCTAATTGGTCTCATTTTAGGATTAGCCTGCAAGTTGAAGCGGTTTTTTTTTAGATCAGTTTTTACATGATCTATCTTTTCTCTCATAGTCTTATTTTGAAACCTATTAGATCAATGCTTGTAGATTTAAACATTATTATGGTCAATTTAAGATATTCATATCACGTATCATCAAACTATTTCAAAATTCTATGTCACTCTTTGCTGTAGTAGATTAGATTTGAATGCACTAACGATTATTTTATTAAGATGGTGCGGTTTAGACAACACTAACAGCTATTGAAGAGGCCTACAAAAGAAGTGGGAGACTCACTCAAAGAACTGTACCTACATATAGTAAAATTTTGAATATGAACAGTGAGAAGTAAATACTGCCCGACGACAAAGTGATGTGTCAAAAAAATTAGGAAGATGTCTGCATTGCAAATTGTATTGTGACATCGAAGAACTCACAGATATAAATTGTGTAAACATTAAAAACATATTTATTTAATAAAAAATCATACCCATTTTTGTAAAACATCCCGCTTTCTAGAGCAAATCCTAATTGACGGCTAAGAAACTTAATAAAAACACAGAAGGATTCAATTTTTCTGTCTACAAAGCTGCATTGGAAGTGCATTGCCAACAAGTGGGCGATGTCCGGGCGGACGGCACGTTCTGTCCAAAGCTCACGTTTCGCTGACGATGGAGATCTCTGCTTACCCGTGTCTTGAGATGTTTATACGGTACAACTTGTGCGCGATGTTAGTTGCTTGAATATGTTCTGGAAGGTGTTTGCCGGAGTTGAAAAAGTTGTGTAATTGGTTTCAAATGGCTTTTATTCCGAATAGTGGTGGAAGTAGTATTTGGTCTCTTGGAATATAGAAGTAAAGAAGTTTAGCCTCAACTATACATAATATTTCCTTGTGAAAAATCTCACTCAGACTGATGGTTGACTCATTGTCAACCATCTGAGTCTCACTCAACGATATCATTTAAAAAATATATACATATACATTGATTATTTTCAGAGAACCTAAGTCTAAAAGTAGTGTTAGTAACAAAAGGACTTAAATTACTTAGTTAAGAAACATAATATTATGAACATGGATTTATTAGAGCTACTCATTAACTTGAGTACTACTCAAAACAATTCTAAAATAGGTAGCTGGAAGTCACTTATACTTGAGTTTTCTTAATTATTCTTGACTTATGATTGATCCATTCAAATCAAAATAATCAATCAAAACGTCAGAAGACATTATGTCGAAATGGATAAAGAAAAATATGCCCACTGCCTAATACAGCTTTCCTCCATTAATATGGTTTAGTCCACCAAGCTATCCTAGGGCTGATTGGCAAACTTCATACACCATTTAGAAAATCCCTCACGCGTGTAGTTTTCCTTACGATGTTATCCATCACCATTTTGAGCATGTGATAAATACGCACATAACTTCGAAAATTCAGTGGCGTGCCTTGGGATTGAACGTGAGATCTTTAAGATCATAGCCTATTTGGTCACCACCAGCACAGATACATTCGTTACAACTTATAACACATTTTTTTGTATCGGGAGTTAAAAATATGTTTTATCTTAACAGCATTGACTCATTTAGAACAATAGCCAGCAGCCGGTTTATATCCACATTAGCTGGTGAACATCACACTGTTATGACAGATTTAGGTCAGACCGTTACAGAATAGTTGTTTTATATTGCGATATTTTTGCTTATTAGTTATATTTATTAAGCAGGTCAATCGGTCAAATTTTCGGGTGTTATAACAGGTCTGCATTATGTTACATCTAATCATTTGTTCTGACATACGTAAATAAATAAAAACAAGCAAATGAATTCTATCCAGAGAAGGAGGAGAATAATTTTCAATTCTCAAATTTTCAAATTCTGTATTTATACTTAAGAACTATGTCTACAATACCCATATTTTGCAAAATAAATGATTTGATTTATTCATCACGGCCGGCGTGACGTGATTTTGTGAAGTTTTTGAAAAACTTCAAAGAATATTTTTAGATGATTAAAACTTCTTTGTACATTGTGTCATTGTAATACGAAAAAATATAATAACAATTGTTAAATCAAACAAAAACCGTAAATACCGAATTTTAATACAAAATGATGTTAACCCCAGAGCCAATATTTTACTCGTAGCACGCCTAACAACTAACTCATCGCTGAGTTGAGCAGTTTGGGGACAACTTCGCTGCCACCCGCTGTTGCAGTACAAGCGAACTACATATATCGGATGAGGCCCAACCAACTGCCAACATTGCCGCTACTTGTATGAATGCACCTTGAGCGCAACCGGTCTACTTGGAATCTGCAGTGTCTTCGTTCCCGGTGAAAGTGTGCAGCATTATGAGATAGACATAAGCTGTTAATAAAAAATTCATGCCAGCATAATTTAGGGTATCCGAGGTGAATCTACATATTTCACTGCCTGACTGGATATCTCAATGCATGTTGCTTTGTTTCAGGTAGTAGATAAGTGGCGTGTGTATTCTACACGCCACTGATCAGTTGTCTGAACCATGTAAGCAATTACCATAAACGACCGCTCCGTTTTCATTCCGACTAGATAAGATCCAGTTTCTAATAAAAACTTTAAACAAATAAACACAATTACATTATTAGTTCGGCATACATTGGTGGTTGCGCACATATGGATTCAAATCGCGTAGCGAACAGTGCGCGATCTAGTTAACATAACTTTATTAGCACGACTCGGCTGGTTTGTTTGGAATTCTTCTTGTTAAGGTTCTATGTAAACTTTAAATTGGATTCGATAGTTGGGGTGAAAATGCGGAAAGCTGGTGATCAATAGCACTTGGGTGTAGTATGGACTTGTTGTACAACAATTTATACGTGCATTCTATTCATCGAACATAGTTGTTCCTTTACATGCATTTGAAAAACAATGTATAATACAATACAGTTTTATGTTCCCTTCTCTAAGTGACTTCACTTCCGTGCATCTGCACTGAACAAGAAAAGTCGTAACAAAATTCAACAATCAAACTTAATAAAAGTCCAAATAAGTTTAAGTAGAATCACTTAAAGCTATTGGGCTTGGAATACAGCGATGATCGAAATCATTTAGCAACACAAACTGTTCATGGGTGTTCAAATGAATCATAATAGAACATCTTTGTTATAATTTATTGGACCAATATGAAGACATCTTAGACTAGGTAATAAAGCGGGTTATGACGGATACGACAAAAACATTATAATTAACGTTAGGGGGTTTTTAAAACGTACTTTACGTTCTTATGTGAATAAGAAACTGAAAGACTTCTCCTATTCATCCCTAAACAATAGCTTTTTTACGCTTAAAAGAAAATGACCCGCCGAGGCAGATGGAAAAATCGGTGGGTACGACGAAGATCTAGTGCTCCAGTGGCCATAGAAGACCTGAGAACTGCTTTAGTGGAAGAGTACCAAAAAATCCCACAGGATTCCGTCAGGAAAATATTTCAGTCAATGAAAAACTGTCATTAAGGCTAGCGAGGGTAACAAAATGTTCAGAGGTAAATAACATAACTTGTAAAAAATTTTTGTAATTGTAAAATTAATTTAATTTATATGAAAATTAACTTTCTGATGACACAATCCGTAGTTAATTACACAGATTGTAATTTTTTTTTGAGTACCGCGCGATGTAGTTGTTCCAGTTCATTGTTCACGAGTTTATATTATCATCATCATCATCATGATAATGTGAGTCTAGAATTAAAGCAGGAATATAATGTAGGCATCGCAGATTTCTACTTTATCTATACGACACAGATCTGCGAAACAGTTTTTCACTGTCGATTGAATCGCACGGTGAATAGCCCGCCTCAACAACCTCCAGTGCCAACGACGAATTCGAAGCATCGAAGTTTGGTAAATCCAATTATGAGTTAGCGCCTCCCTTTGTAATTATATTTGTGAAGGTCAAGTTACAATTTAGAAAATAATCGCTACCCTAAACGCTATAATTTCCTTGTTCTCACTAGTACTTTATTTTTGATGAAATTACATAAGTACCTAAAACGTTTCTTTATACATACTGTAATTTATTAATTATTTTGTCATAAAATAAATAGGTTTAATGATTTAATTTATAGGTGGTGACATCTTATAGATACAAGTTCAACATACATAGAGGAAGTCGGCTGCCCCGCTTAATCTTATCGGCTACCGTATTTTATGTCGGCTACCCGCATTTTCTGTCGGCTACCGCATTTTCTGTCGGCTACCGCATTTTCTGTCGGCTACCGCATTTTCTGTCGGCTACCGCATTTTCATATATATGTTGGATACCGCAGAGTCCTAGTCATTGTATCGTACGTTTATAGAGGACTTTCTGACTTGCAAAACGAAAACAAATTTCCAATCCTTTCAAAACAAAAGATAGCGACAATAAATCAAAAGTAGGAAATAACCAACATTATTGCAGAACAAGTTGAAAAACATATTACAAATAATTCTATTAAAACACGTAAATGTGCAATAAATCGTATTCACTTTAATCAATATCCGATGTATCGATAGCGCAGCGAATATTAAAATCTCTTAATATTTTTCCCGATTCGATTACGTCACTATTTGAATTTCAACAATGTAAATTATTACTCCCTGCAACATTTTCATTATTTACGGCAGTTTTTTATATATATGGCAGTTTGCCAAAATCTTACGTGCTTTATATAAGAGTCTCTCATTTGGTAAGAAAAAGGGGGTTACCTGAAAAGTTTTCCGGGACTTTTGAAAATCAGTAATTATATAATATTATACCTAGTTTTGATTCGCTCTTTCCGAATTTCAACATTGCCACCTCGCATTGTGCCTGTCGCACCGCTATGTTGAAAAAAAGGCGTCTAACCGCATTTTTGACGATATTTTCTTTCCGACTCATTCTACGATAAACATATTATTACCAAACTAAACTAAAGAAAAAATACGAAAGTGCGCCCGCAAAGCCTTTTGGGTGACCGCATTATAGCTAAAAGATTTTAGATATAAAACAAATTCAAACTCAAACTTTATTTAACTACTATGCATGGTTGTCTAGTCTAATCTGTCAAATTGCATACATTCACTATTATTTTACGATAATGGTTAGGGTTGGTCAACGCTGAAAAATGTATTTATATTTAACCTTAATATAAAATCCATTGGAGGTAAAACATGAAAAATAACATTTCACTGCAGCTTGATGAGTTAAGGATACTGCCCACTAGACCGTATCAAGCTATTAACACATTACAAGCGTTCAAAGCGCGAAAATAATTCTCAAAACACTGGAAACATCAACAAGTTTTTTGTTATTGGTGTAAAAGTTGGTGTTGGATTCTGCAAGTCTTGCCAGACTGCACATAATGTATGTCCCACAAACAAAGTTGAAATACGCGAATTTATAAGTCATTTTTCGCTCCGGTGAATGCAAGCATAAAATCTAGGTAGATATTGGAAATAAACATATTTATAAAATGTTTAAAAACATATGTTTTAAGGGGGGTTATACGGTAGCACACTACACTTATTCTACTAGTGTTTATGTGTTACGGCCTCTTTATTTTTAGTCTAGACTAGACTTAAAATGATGTAGATTTAGAATTGGCGAAATTAAAAACAAAAGGAAACAACAAAACGGCGAAAATAAATCAATATCAATAATTTTATTTACGAGATGTTTGGGGAAACGCTGATCATGGAGTCCGAGTGCTTTTATGCTATTCAAAGAAATCTGTAAACGCCTGGTCGACGTAACACGTGACCCCGAGGTTGGCCAATATATCGGGGAATTAGCATTTTCCACCAGTTTTCTGGGTAATTTACCCCTGACAGCGACGCGGACGAATTCTTTGATGCCCTGTGTGTGTTTAGTGTTTTTCAATCACTTCCAAGAATAGTTTTAATGAGTGCGTTTTGTTAAACGCACGTATTGATTCAAGTAACAATATATCTTGTTAAATAATCTATTAAGATTACAAGATTGGATCTTAAAACTATAAATATAAACGATAGATTGCCTTCAGGAATACTAAGAAGATGATGGGAAAACCATCAACAACCACCTAGATCTCAAATAGAATCTATATCAGCCTAGATCTCTTTAAGTTGAATTAATCAACAATTATATAGTAATACCAATTACTACTATAGGTAGATAATTTTGATATTTTTTATTGACTGCAGATTATGAACATAAAAGAAATATTTATCAATATATTATTTTGAAGGGTTAAAAAAAATGTGATAGGAGGCATATGCCTATCACCCGAATAAAAGAATTAAAAACATAAGTGCAGAGATCAAACTCACGACCCGTGGTGCAATAACCGATCAATATCAGCAAATAATGCCGCCAAATAATGTTCTCTAATTCCATCCTAGACAATGTATGTAATGGATGTAAATTAAACCTAAATAATTTTAAATTTATAGAACTTAGTTTTCATATCATCGTTAAGATTACAGTTACGATACGCAGCGATGGATGAATTCTTTATCATAACAATCGTACCAATATTACTCGGAGGAGGAAAACCAAATTCCATTGAGATAATGGCCATTATTGTCCTGTTACGAGACAGCTTATTAGGTTCCCGACATGTCGACGTGTGGCAAATAATATGATGTCAATACAGGTATTTATTTGTTTGGTTATAAAGGTAGGAAAGGCGATACCATGGACATATACATTGATTTCTTAGTATTTGTAACACGTGGAGTTTCAAAGAAAGCTATAGATAGAAAGAAGGGAAAAATATCTACTCTAAAACGTAATTGCATGATACCTGGAACGAATAATTGATAGTCATATTGGCACCCTTCTAATGATTTCATCATCATAATTATTACAGATGCATCAATGTGCATGCTTGTTTTTATTTTCTATTTGTAGTAATAGACTCCTGATTTTTGATGAAGATTTTTATATCAAAATGCTAAATGAATGTTTTTACAGTCGTTCATCGAATGGTATTTTTTTTTTGAAACTACGCCGAATTATTTCATTTACCCAGAATCATTTAATTAATTATTACCATGTAAACTACATTGTTTATTTAAAGTCTTCAAAGATATCATTTGTAATTTGTTATTGAAAAATTCAGCAACATTTCACTGTTATATATAGAATGTCACGTGGGAATAGCTATCAGTTACAATGTTTTGTTGGTAATGAAAAACCGAGACAGTTCCAGAGAAGTGCCAATCACTTAAACGTAGGTCCAGGCGTAAGCCCTGTCTAGACCCCGCCCAAAATTGGATGGCAAAAATAGACATGACAATTTACGGAACAAGTGCCTGTTTTTGTCACCATCCAATGTAACGTTAACGAAAATGTATTAAGATAAATTTATATTTAATTTGGGAAAAAAATATTATGGAGAAAATATGCGCTGCGAGGCTTCTTTTGAAGTGTGTGTGTGTGTGTGTGTGTGTGCGTGTGTGCGTGCGTGCGTGTGTGCATGTGTGCGTGCGTGCGTGCGTGCGTGCGCGTACGTGCGTGCGTGCGCGTGTGTGTGTGTGTGTGTGCGTGCGTGCGTTATACACTACATTGCAATTCCTAAATATCACTAATCACAATAACGATCTCTACATACATGTTCTTACCATATTGTTTTAAGCTAAAATGGAAGCTCATTGTGCAAATTAAACGTTTGATTGCGAATAGAATGGGAGTAGTCACATGGACATGAAAATTGTCAAGCTCTAGCGCTGGCTTTGTGTTCACCGACATTGTGGAATCTACCACTTCATATTACGCAAACCTACTTGTTTATTGTTTATTTGAATGCAAACGACATTCATGTGTTTGTATAATTGATCTGTGTTATCAAAAATGTTTGGCTTGCGCTATAATTTTGATAAGACTTTGGTAAAAAAAGAATTTTTTGAATGTATTCCTGCAAAAAAAAGCGAATGTTTATTTATTCAACACACAATATACAGATTTATTATAATGGCTTTCCCGATGATTATTCCGTTATTTAATTGAAGAAAGTTATTGAAAAAAGAGTAGTTTACTACTAACTAGTTCTCTATTTTGCTCATAAACTCGATAACATTAAAAAGAAAACATTGCAGACACAGCAGTTGCATTGAATTTGTTCAATACATATGCAGATTATGTGGCGTCGGCAATCGCATTGTTATATGTATGTGTTCATTTTGTTGTAGATAAGTAACCTCTGTTGTGCAAACTTGTTTATGTAGGTATATTTTTTTTCGTAATGTATTGCATAGTAACACTCAGTAACACTCTGGGAATAAACACTCTTGTCAATGAACATCTTTTTGTAACTCATATTTCACAATTAATTTATTTACTCTTCCATTTCTTTCAACAAAATATTTCAACACGTTATCAGCACGAAGCTCTGGAAGAGTTTGAAATATAATTTAGTAATTAGTTGTTGTGGAACTGAAAATTTTTACTAGTCAAAATGTCACGTGAAACTGAATGCTTAGAGTGTTAATAAGTCGAATCCCTATACGTCAAATTCATCTTCGATTCCATCATTTTGTCTTCGGAATAAAGATGGATATCCTACTTGGAAGTTTAAGATGAGAAATTACCTTTTAGACGAGGTCTTGTGGGTAACAATTAGTGGTTATCAGGTTGGTGACACGACCCCTGCTTCGATCAAGGTATGCAACGACGAGAAAGCTCTTGCAAAAAAATGCTTAAAAGTGGACGGTGCGGCTATTATTCATGTTAGATGTACAAAAGCTACAGCTGAAGCATAGAAATGCTTGCAACAGGCGTTTGAAGATAAGGAAATGGGAAGAAGATTTGCTTTAGAGCGAAAACTGTACAGGTTGAGTCGGTCTGATTTCGGAAATATGGACTGTACATTAATGCAGTTGTATGAACCGCACTGGATCAGGACAGGTCTACTGCTGCTATACTTTTGGGAGGTCTAACCCCAAAATATGAACCTCTTCTCATTATGGCTTTAAAAAATTGTAATGTAGACGTGAATAGAGAATTGTAGACGTGACTAGGGAATTGTAGACGTGACTAGGGAATTGTAGACGTGACTAGGGAATGACTAAACTGACAGTAAGCGAAACGTCCATGCTGTCGGAGTTATCGCTTCCCCAACGAGCTCTGGTAACCTTACTCACTTGCAAAAATACAAGTATTGTTGATTCACATTCTTTATCAAATAATAGAGACTAGGTACATACAATAGTGACTGTGTCACCCCAGTTGTATATCGCCAATCTTGCCGAATATTGATGGAAATATTATTTGCGAATGGTCGGACACATGTGAGCACTTCTCGTGAAATAGGCACAATTGGAAACGGGTGCAAATAAGAATGGTTTCATTTCCACTTTTTTGCAAATATTGTTTTCGTGAAAGTAGGTTATATTCAAAGCAATATTATAGGTATATTTTCTTCGATTCTGTAGATCGATGCGAAGCTAAGAGCCTTTACAGAGTATCATCGCCACAGAATAACGTCAATGATGTGTCACTGATGTGTTGAAAAAAATACACGAATTTCTCGTTTACAAATTTTCTTGTATACATAACATTTTTCAAAATAAATTGCTCGCTTTCACAGAAACTAATTGATGAAGACATTTCTTCGTTCGTGGAAAAAACTTGCAACTAACAATGGTACAGTTATAGGCGTCTTTGTACCGGACAAGAGCTAGAACAATAAGGTACTAATGGAAGTTGTTCCCTTTCAAGGGGAAAAAGATTTAGCTAGAAAATTATATGATATAAAAAAGCGTTTTTTTCGCGACTACAATAAATTATATTGTATTTATAATTTATGGCGACTAGTAGTTGAAAATCTTGTTTGGGGACAGGCCAGACGGACTCTTGGTATACATCATCAACCCATTATTGACCCACTGGTGGGCACAGGTCTCCTCTAATTTCAGAGTGATTGGGCTATAGTCCACCACGCTAGAGCCTACTGCGTGTTAGCAGACTTCACATGCAATCGAGAATCTGTTAAGGATCCAGGTTTCCTCACGATGTCTTCCTTCACAGTTTGAGCATGTGATAAAAACAGACTTAACTTCTGTGCCGAAAATTCTGTGGTGCGCGCTTTGGGTTTGAACTCAAGACTTTTGACATCTCAGTCCACTGATCACACCACTAGGCTACCACAGCTCTCACTCGTGGTATAAAAAGACTTATTATAATATTTTTTTTAAGTTAGTAGTAGAGCCCCGATGAGGCTTGCTTAAGAGTGTCAAGAATCCTTAGCCAAAGTAGCTGGCACCTAGTAGTTGGCAGAATTAAGCATGGGGTGATTGATGACTCGGTGGCGCAGTGGCTGAGCGATCGGTGTGTGCGTCACGGGTCGCGGGTTCGATCCCCACACGGAGCAAATATGTGTACGTTCTACGGGTAGCTGTTCCGGGTCTGGGCGTTTGTGTATGTGAAAATTTGTATTTGTAAAGGCACCCACGACACAGGAGAAAACACTGATGTGGGGCAAAGTTAAAAAAAAAATACATTGACACGCGCACCAAAATATTTTTTTCTATATTTATAATATCTTTTTACTTACAAATAACCTGACAAATTACTTCTCAACACTTTATACGTTCTGATTTAAACAATACTGTTTACGTGCTTAGAAACATATCATTGTGTTATAACACCAATCAAAATAAAACCTTAAATTCACCATCCTATAGTTGAATTTTGCAAAGGAAGCGAGAAAACATTTTCGAAGGGACGCGTGAATCTAACGCATTCTTTTTAGAGTAAAAATAAAACAAAAGCTGGGATTTATTTTATGAAGGAAGCTTCATAAGTGAAATAGTTATGACGTAAGACCAGATTTCAGGGTTCAGCTTAACAGATTTTTGTGAGAGGTCACGATTGATTGAAATAAAATTGTTGAGGAAATTGTATTTTATCCCTTTTGGACGTTTCCGGTTACAGAATGAAGCCGATTATTTTATAAGGAAGAAACGCAGGGTTTTATTTTTAGGTTCAGATTGCAAACATACATCCACAAACAGCCAGATCCGAAGCAACTACCTTTACGCTATTTACCATCTTTTCTGCAGAAGTTTTTTTATATCACAAGGGTAAAGAAAATAAAGGCGAACAAGCATACTGTCCATTCATGTACATGCTGATTTGAATGTTAAAATGACAATTAGAAGCTAAATTTACCGCAATCTGCATGTTATCTTGGTTAGTGGGTACACTTGGAATAAAAATTCTTCTTCTTTTCATATTTTATCACCACGATTAAATGATGTATTGATGTTTATTTATTGATTTATTTATCTCATTATTATGTATAGCTGATTCCCGCGACTAACGAAAAAAAAAACTACTAACTTTGCACCCCTGTCTTACCCCCTTGTAGGATGAATTTTAAAAAAAAACTTACTTTATAAAAGGAACCCCTGGGAAAAAAATCATGTTTTTAACCGTTTAGGTCCTGCGTTGATATGTCAGTCAGCCAGTCAGCCAGTCAGCCAGTCAGCCAGTCAGCCAGTCAGCCAGTCAGCCAGTCAGCCAGTCAGCCAGTCAGCCAGTCAGCCAGTCAGCCAGTCAGCCAGTCAGCCAGTCAGCCAGTCAGCCAGTCAGCCAGTCAGCCAGTCAGCCAGTCAGCCAGTCAGCCAGTCAGCCAGTCAGCCAGTCAGCCAATCAGCCAGTCAGCCAGTCAGCCAGTCAGCCAGTCAGCCAGTCAGCCAGTCAGCCAGTCAGCCAGTCAGCCAGTCAGTCAGTCAGTCAGTCAGTCAGTCAGTCAGTTTCTTCACACATGTCATCAGGTTTTTATCATCATGATTTCGAAAAGCCAGTTTTGGTGCGTGCTTTGAATTCGATCTCACGACTTGTGACTTCCAGCAGAAGTAATATTATAACTGAACCTTTTATTAATTTATTATATATCTTATTATACAGGTATGTGGTTTAATTTTTATATTAACCTTCATAATTTTAGCTACAAATGATGTACGGCTGTAAATAGGAAAACCTGTGTTATAAGTACCAGCAACCTTTTTAGATCATTGTTTCAAAATACATCATCTCATTATTACCCTTGTTAATAATGTGATATTGGCAAATATCTACATGAAACATATTTCCTTTCCTATCTATTATGTGACGTCGCTAGAGTGACCTCAGTTTTGTAGAGGAATATTGCATATGTAGGTGCTTGTAGACCAGCTATGCCGCGTTTACTATTATTCTTCAACTTGCTTCCATCCACTAAACGGGAAATTTATATTTAAACGGGAAATAAAAAAATATCATCTAGTTGTATTATAGAGCTGTGATTGCCTAGCTAACCGTGACGGCATGGTGATTTGACCGTTGACCAGTAGACTGTGAAGTCAAAGGTCCCGAGTTTGATACCAAGGCACGCACCAGGGGCTTTTGAAGTTAGGGATCATATGCTTAAACGGTGAAGGAAAACATTTTCAGGAAACCTACATAACTGAGAAATTTCTCGATAGTATGTGAAGTCAAATACATATATACAAATACATGCATAAAACCACCCAAAAAATCTTGTCCGAAATAAAAACTACAATCTATACCTACCTTGCCGTAATTCAAATATAGTTTTGAAATACAACACACAATTATAATCGTATGTTTGTGACCGTGCCAACAAATACTTTTCATACTGAATTAATAAATGCATATTTGCATACATTTACCTGACATGAAATTCCTCTCACGATAATGAAAATAGTTTTAAAAGGTTTTATGATATTGACGTTAACCTGTATTAAAGAAAGCTAACCCCTTTAATATTGGTTTAAAAATACCCAGTACAAATTTCTATCTATGAACGAATTTTATATCGATTTATTTAAAATATGTGCATCTTTATGTCATTGATATAAATTTTATTTACAAAAGTGAGTGGAAAAATATATTTTTGTCGTCATTATTTCAGCCAAAAGACGGCTTCTACAGGATATAGGGCTCCCCCGGAGGATTGCCATGACGACCGGTCCTTCGTCTCTGCGCTATTTGGCGTGGCAAATTTAGCCCAGTCGAGCTACGAAAAAGCATATAAGTTAGCAACCCAGTTAAGCTCTCTCTCAAATTAGGGTTACCTTACCGGACAATTAGACCGAGGCAAATATAATCATCAACAACATAAAAGACATTCAGACCTTCATCGGTTTGGAGAAGAATTTATCTTACATATCTTAAAGCGCTACTTATCTTTGTTTAAAAGACATCAAGTCCATTATCATGTCCATGTCAAACCAACGCAAGATAATATAGTTTCATCTAACTACTTGTTTGTCGCTTTATCAAACCTAATTTGCCTTTTTAAAATTAAATAGCAAGAAAAAAATACGAAATATTATATTTGTATACTATTCAGCATCTTAATTTTGGGATATTTATTATCATAGCAAATAGTTCGAGTAACTCGACTAGTACAAACGCTCCTCTGCGATTCTTCGTGAAGCGTAAAAAAAACCCATTCAGTTAGACCATAACATCATCCCTTATTTTAACGTTGGTATTAATTCTTTTTTACGCTGCTTTTTACGCGTTTTATGTGGGACAACAATGGTTTTATGTTATTTTCGTGGGCAAGTTGTTTTAGATTGTGAGTGTCTCGAATAATAGTAAGTATATTACAGAGTGGTTTGGAAATTCAATTTGTCTGCCTGTCCTGTATCCTTTTGATTAAATACAATAAATAAGCCTACTTATTTGCTTTTACTTAGGTATAAAGGATCTAATTACAAAGGCTTATCTATCTTTGTCATACTAGCCCTTCAAATTGGCTACTGTATAATCTGTTACACGAATGTCTAGTCTATTAGCTGTCATTTATTAGTTTAGTACCATTGCTTGATAACAGATGACACTGTGCCGTGACGTCATATTATTGAATCGCGATGTTAAGATTTTCCGGCAATACATGACCCTCCGCCACACATCATGCAAAAAATTGTCTTACTCTGGAAGCACTAGTTTTATTTATAAGTGAGATATTTTTTCGACTTTGTACAAGTGGTCCTTCGAGCCGGATACGAAGGACCACAACAAACACAAAGTCCATGGTGGTTACATTATCAGTTATATTCTATAACTCCATACCTAAAGTAATTAAGGAATCAAAATCACTGCCAACTTAAATTTTATTAAAGCACCACCTGAAAAATACGTAAATTGTAAGAAATTTACCATTTTTTATAACATAACAGGTTTTTTTTTCTTTACTTTTTTTTTAAATCACTCATATTTTTAGTGTACTATCGAGCGAAAAAGATTATGTTTTTCCTCATAGAAGTGAATAATTGTATTCTTTTTGAGTGAAATAAATTTCTTAAATATTCGGTAGAACAAATCAGAGCTCTTATTGCTGAAACCATAAAACTGGATCAGTTTTTTTTTAAGTTACACGTCACGGCAATATTTTCTGAGCAAGTTGAGTTAATTGTATCAAAACTAAAACTTAAAGTAACTGAGTACTTTAAGTTTGATATTATTGTTTTTTTTTTTAAAAAAAGTCTTTTTAATAGCATTTTAATGAGAATTTACCAACAAGCTAATATTACTTCGTCTAAACAATATATTAGTAAAAACAACATACTTTTGTTATCGAACATCAATTTATTTTACGTACTTACGTTGAAAGTTACTTGAAAATTTGAATAGTATCATAAAAAATCAGTTAAAACCAAATGTGCACCGTAATGAAACAAAGCTTTTATCTAAAGTTATAATACGGACCATTCGATTCAGGATACGATGAAACTAATTTCTAAATAATCCCATATAAATAACAACGCTTACCTACCGTCAGGGCAGGTATTATCTTTTATCTAACAATATAAGTTCTAGGGGTATACCACTGAAATTCATTGTAACGTAAAATTATAAATAAAATATTGTTTTAAACAAGTTGTATAGTTGCTATCAAGCTAAGAACATTTGTATAAGGAAAATCAAATTCTGTGTACTCCTCTAAAGCATGATAAATTCTTATAAACATTTCTTTAACAAACCATAGATTAGGTGATGTTTTTTTCAGGTTTAAGTGGACATTTCTAAATAATTTCCACTGTCGCTTATTGGTTAATAGAAAGTTAAAGCAGCTACAATCATAAATATCTTAAATGAATGCATTGTCTGTCGGTCAGTTACCAACCAGGTATACGACAGGGCTGACAAACTTTATCCCTTCATTACCTACTAGGGGAACCTTGAAGTAAAATCATCATCATCATCATTATCAACCGATTATTGTCCCACTGCTGGGCACCGGTCTCCTCTCGGGCTATAGTCCACTACACTAGCCTGCTGCGGGTTGGCAGATATTACATGCCATCGAGAAAATCCTGTATGTTTTCCTTCACCGTTTTGAACATGTGATAAAAATGCTGGTGCATGTGATAAAAATGCGGCAAAATGTTGGTAGGTATACATACATCTGTAAAGCCTAACACATCGACCCTGGCGTGGTTATGTCTTGCCAAGTTATTGCATATTAACCAATGTTTACCTGTCTATACTTTCAGAAAGTACAGAAACAATCCAGTACCCACATTTTGCAACTGCTTTTATTATATTGGATATTCTGGGCCTAGAAGGCGTACTCTATTATAAACATGCCAAAAAGTACCATCACCAAAAAAACATACTTAATAAAATCGTGACATAATCCCAAAACGGGCAATCGAGACGAAAAATCCTAACCATTTTCGTGATCACATAGTAGGAGGATGCGGCCACCCGATCCCCGAATTTGTAATTTTTGCGTGTATACAAAAGGTAAATTGCTCGGTGGCATTTTCAACGGTAATGATGTCATCGCCGCATCCCGTAATCGAGGGCTGGATACTTTTATAGTAGATCCGTTGGCTGTACATTACACCAGAGCGTAAATTTAGGAATTTAGAAGCAAAAACAATATAATTTTATGAAAATATTTGCGATGCGTCACTGAATTTCGTATTCTCAAAAGACCTCATTAGTAAAACATCACATTCGCAAATTATTCCATGTATAATTGAGTAGCCAAAAGTAGTAAATTTTCCAATTGTACTTTACTATATTATTGTCCTGTTGGCGTACAATAAAGAATAATAATAGGTATATCTATCTATCTACCTTGACCATAACGCATGGACCAGAAAACACGCCTGTCAAAATGTATTCTTATTCAGCATATTTAGAAATTCTGCTTAAAGGAGATTTTTTCCTTGTGTCTATTCGCATGATCTTTAGTAAATTTAATTACCAGTTCTTTAGTAATAATAGCTCAAAATCCAGCAGCCAATATGCTGTAACAATATTAATCTTAACAGTTTCGATTTGCAAATAATGTTTGCTTTACATTCGATTATGTAGCTCTTTATTCCGGTGTTATTTATTAAAAAGTTATTACTATTATTCCTCAGCCATTTTCATCCCACTGCAGGGCAAAGGCCTCCCTAACCTCCTTCCATCTCTCTCGTTCTAGGGCTTTCTGCGGCCAGTCATCCCAGTATCGGTCTAGCTCGTCTCGCCATCTCCTTTTAGGCCTGCCACGACGTCGTGTAACGTTGTGTGGACTCCACTCAGTAATGCGTTTTGCCCACAATTCGTCCGACATGCGGCAGATTACTATTATTAATTATTAACATGTGGCAGATTACCATTACTATTATTAATAGCAAATTTTCGAAGATAGTACGTCAGTATGTAATTTAACAAACTTAACGATTCACGATACTAGGGCACAATATAACATGGTACGTAATATTCCGTAAGCTCCTTCGCAGAGTATTACTTTTACGATTAGTACGTTCATGATATTATGTATTGCATGCATAAGGAAAATTTCATTTAAAGCTCTGTAAAAGTATTTATCTAGAGAAACAATTTACACAGCGTTCTATTAGATTTTATAGAGAAAATGTACACATTACATTTGCCGTAATTAACCTATTAAGTTCTCAAGCTGCACGGATTTCTTCTGTCACAGTAATAGGCACATAATTTTCACTATGCTAACCTAACTAGGCAAGTTGGCTGACTTCACATACGCCAAGACCGTCTCGTGCAATGCTTGATTAAATTCGTTCTTGAAAGTACAAAGAATACGGGGATGAATTTTTAAACAATAGGTTTTTGCAGAATTTGTGGGCAAATAGGTGAGCAATACTTACCAAATTGGCTCTTAATATTGCAAAAAAAAAAATTTTTTACGATGGGTGTCAGTTATTCGGATTCTACTATATACAAATATTTGTATAGCCCAGACATAGGCGAAAATCCTCATATCGTATAAAATTGATAATATAGAAAACATTACGCGTCGGTGTAAAGTAAGTCCGACCGTTATTTGGGGGTGTACCTAAATGACATCGTGAGGCCGGACCGTAGCTTTGTATGAATCTTATCTGTGTTTCGCGACCGCCACTAACACCGCACATAATGGGCGCCCGCGCGTGATTTGTGATACAAATTCATCGTATATTGTAGCGCTGCGATAAATTAATTATGGTGTAAATGCGTGCTGACTAATTAGTTTTTGCAAAGTTTAATAATCCGTTTTGTTTGTTTCAATTATGAATGGGGTGATACGTTTGAGGTTTAATGAATAGTGCTAAATTAAGCTTTTTGTAGGCAGTCATTGTGCAGAAATAATACTAAGTTGCCGGTATATTTTATTAGGGTTGGGTTGTTACACTTTTTTTTTTTTTTTTTTTTTTTTTTTCCATGTTTTATCATGCAATCAGTCTAACTAGTGACTATGAGCAGATGTGTTGATAGAGTTTAATGTCGTGTGGAGCCATTTCCATTTTGGGAGCGACTCTTTGTTGATTGGTAGCCTATTGCAGACTATCCAGGTTCAAAATTTTACGTCTCTTAAGGCGATTCAGTGAGTCGGGTAGAGTGAGCTGTACCGCTAGTGGATTTATATGGCATTGGAGACGTTTTTTATAGGTTTTTGAAGATAATCTTATTTCTTCCTTTACTGTGTTCAGTCTCAGGTGATGATGAACCTCTGAGTTCTTAATGAACCAGGGAGTGTTGGCAATTTTCTTTAAAATAGAGTCTTCTGCTCTTTGTATCATATTTAAGTTGGAGTCACAAGCAGAGCCCCACAGCTGGATTCCATAAGCCCAGATAGGCTTTAGAATGGTCTGGTAGATTAACAGTTTATTGTCTATGGAGAGTTTGCTGTTTCTGCCCAATAGCCAATACAGCTCTCGATATTTAATGTTAAGCGCATCTCTCTTGGCTTTAATGTGGTCTCTCCAAGTGAGTCTACGATCGAGGTGCATTCCCAGATATTTAACGCAGTCATGGTGCGGAAGCTGCTGTTCGCCAAGTTTGACTGGTGGACAATCTCCTCGTCTAAGGGTGAAGGTTATATGGACGGACTTTGATGCGCTAACTCTAATCCTCCATTTGTTTAGCCAGTGTTGGATATTCGTTAGACCTTTTTGCAGATTTGTAGATGCGTCTAAAGGATTCGTACTAGAGCTAAGTATTGCTGTATCATCCGCAAAAGTAGCCACTGTAATTCCAGGACTCTGTGGTAGATCTGCTGTGAATATTGTGTACAATACTGGGCCCAAGACAGAACCCTGAGGTACACCGGCGACTATATCATGGAAGCATGATGTATTTTCACCCTCTCGTACCTGGAACAGTCTTCCCGACAGATATGACTCTAGGATTCCATAGTATTTGTGAGGAAGGATTGCTTTGATTTTGTACAACAGGCCTCTGTGCCACACCCTATCAAAAGCCTGCTGAACATCCAGGAATGCTGCTGAACAATACTCTTTCTTTTCCAGTGAAGTCCTGATGGCTTGGCATACTCTATGGATTTGTTCAATAGTTGCATGTTCTCGTCTGAAGCCAAATTGGTGGTCCGGAATTATTGTCGTCCCAGTAATCGAGTGCAGGAGCCTTTTCAACAAAATTTTTTCAAACAACTTTGAGACGATAGGCAGCAAAGTAATGGGCCTGTATGAGGTCACTTCACTAGTTGGCTTACCGGGTTTGGGTACCATTATTATTTGGGACACTTTCCATAGAGTCGGATAGTGGCCAGTTCTCATAACCCCATTGAACAAGCAAGCGAGATAGACCTTTGCTTTGCGTGGAAGTTCCTTGAGTACCATTTTATCTATAAGGTCGAATCCCGGAGCCTTTTTGTCTTCCAATATATTGATTGTTCCAATAACCTCTCGTGGAGATGTCGCCTGTATTGGAGTTTCAAGTTGGAGGTCCTGTCTAAGGACTTGATCGATGTCTAATTCATCATATTCGGGGGCACGCGGATGAGGGGTGAATGTGTTTGCCAAGTGTTTTGCAAAAGTATCGGCTTTTTCTTGAGTTGTTCGAGCCCAGGAATTATCGGAGTTCTTAATGGGTGGTTTCGGCATAGACGGCTTATTAGCACTTCTGCATACTTTCCACAACGAATAGTTTGTGGTGCTAGTAGCAGTTAGTGACTCTATGTGCGCTGTAGCAGTAGCGTTTGCAGCATCTGGAAGGATTTCTTTTAGCTCCCTAATTGCTTTATTTAAAGCCTTCTTGTCTGCTGGATGACGGCTGCTATGCCAAACTCTACGCAATCGTCTCTTTTCGAGAATTTTCGATCGTATCTGCTCAGGTACGACGCTATGTTTTATATTTCGGTCGTTGATTTCTGGTGTACAGCTCCAACAGCTGCTTTGTACTGTAGTCATGAAGTGTTTGGTAGCGCCCTCTATTTCGTCTTTTGTCTTAAGGGCAATTTGGAGTTTTAAATGTTCATCCACCATTTCTCGGAAGGACTCCCAGTCGGTCTTTTTATTATACAAGAATAAGCGTTTATCATACCTTAGAACTGTAGAACTAATAGTGAGCATGACTGGAGTATGGTCAGAAGAACCATCAAGACAAGGATCAATGAGGTAAAACAGCCGTGAGAGGCCTTTCAGAATGAAGAAATCCAGTACATCGGGGCTTCTGTTAGGGTCACTAGGCCAGTATGTAGGTTCAGATGTTGAGATATGCCTGAGCTGATTGTTATCTAGGCTTTTTTTGAGCTCTCTTCCTCGAGTTGTAATGAGTCTTGATCCCCAGTGTACGTGTTTAGCATTCCAGTCACCGCCCGAGATAAATCGACCGCCAAGGGTCGCAAAGTACTGGTTAAAAAGACTTTCACTGATTGTATGCCTAGGAGGGCAGTAGACAGCTGAGACATTGAAATGCCCATTCTTGTTCTCAACCAGTACCGTTGTTGCTTGAATGTGGTTAAATTTGTATCCAGGCTGCTCATGGTGCTTTATTGATGATTTTATTATGATAGCAGTGCCACCGTGGGCGGTTCCATCTGGATGATTTGTACTGTATATGTTATAATTCCGGATCCGCATGTGGCTACGGTCAGTAAAGTGAGTTTCAGACACAAGAAGGATATCCAAATTGTGTAGGCTCAACAGATGCTCCACCTCGTGTTTATTAGGGGCTAAGCCATTTATGTTCCAGGCAGAAATCTTTAAAGAGCCTATTTGGTGTCATTATTTAACAGGGTTGATATGAGAACCATAAGAGTACTCATTTGTTGAAGGAGTAAGTCAAATTTTTCTGACTGTTTTATAATTAGAGTTTCTAGCTTATTCATTTTAGCCGTTTGACCTGGTGTATCCGATTTGTAGTTTTCGGTACCCTTGTTGTATAGATTTGTAACTTCTGCGTAAGTTTTCCTGAGGGACTGTTCCTTGCTACTGTTACTGATAGGGTTCGTTCGAATTTCTGTTTGTGGTTTGATTTGTTGCTGGTATTTATCTCGTCCACTTGGTGGTACTTTTTTTGATGTTTTCCTTAGTAGGATTTCTCTGTACACTTCGCACCCTTTATAGTTGGCGGGATGAGAGCCAAAGCATAGAGCACATACTGCGGGTGTGTTACGATCAACTTTCGGACATTCTGAGGTTTTGTGAGGTTCTGCGCATTTAACGCAGCGGTATGGTCTGAGGCAATAATTTTTTGAATGCCCATATTGTTGGCATCGCTGCCACTGAACTATTACTTTTCGTTTCCTTGGATCCTCAATTTGGACTGATTGGTGATAGATCATTTTAATATCTTTAACAGCTTTGTTGTTGGGCCCAGGGGCTACATTGACGAAAAATGTTGACGTCGGTTGTCTTTCTTTGCCAAATTTTGCATTTATTATTTCTCCAGATACTGTATTACCAGTGCTTTCAATGGCTTCCTTTATAGATCCAAGTGGTGTTGTGTGATGTAGATTTCTGATTACTATTCTGTAGCATCTTTGATCTTTTCTATTGAAAGTATGACCTATCAGTCCATTTTCTCTAACCAGCGTCATAAGAGATTTGTAGACTGCAACGTTATTGCTGTTTATCCTCAATTGATTTCTATTCACAATCTTGTATATGAACTGGGTCCTGTCTGCCACCGTCTCTAATAGTTCTGTAAGTTTATTTATGTCTTCGATTCCATAGAGGATTATAGGTGGCGGCTTAGTTGGTTTCTTTGTAGGCGTTTGACTATCTTCAGTCAAGTCTATGGGTAGTTGGCTGAAACTATTGAAAGTAGCAATGACTTCGGGAGGTGGAGAGCTAGTCAATTTTCGTTTTTTTGTTTCTCTTCCAACTGGCATTCTTTGCCATGTTGGAGGGAGAATTATAGAGTCATTACTTAAGGTAGTTTTCTTTTCGATCACATTATTGTAGTGTTCACAGGAGTAAACTGATGAACTGTTGGTGTTAGGTTCTGGTTTGCTACCAAATGATTGGCTCCTAGGTCGTGGTAGAAAGAGGCTGGGATGAAAAACCTGTTGAACACATTTTTTGGTAGGGTTCTTGTCTCTACCGGGCGTAAGCGAATTTTGGCCCCCCCCAGATACGTTGGGGCCGCCTGAGCTAAGCTCAGGGAGGGATTCTCCAGCCAGGCTGGTACCCTCCTGGGGTAGTTTAGTTTTTAAATCCGCTTCAAGGGTTGTTACACTAAATTTGCTAAATATTGTTTTATTTGTATTCCAAAATTAGGTTACTTTAACTTAAATCATACAGAAAAATAGATGTATATTTTTTGTCTTGCTTTAAAAATCCAACAAAAAATTGTTGAAAGCAGTTATTCAAACTTATTATAACCAGTTTTTAGACCAAGTTATTTCCCTGATGTTGTGCCGTAATAAACCACCTTCTAACTAAATCCTCTTCAGCTACTCATAAATACATGAAAAGAACTGGGTATAAATAAACAGCAATAATAACTCCAAAAGAAACTTGATATCTATTTGTATCAAAGGGTCATCAGTTTAGCTCAGCATTACATGAAGTGGTAGTCCATAATACTGCTACCTGAACGTTGGCTTGAAAGGTGTAAGGCCTTTGTAAAATCATTCCACCTTATTTGCCAACTTCCTCCAAAACAGCAGCCTGGGACATAATCTGGTTGTATCTGTTTACCTGTCACCATCTGGACCTCAATCTCAAAAACAATGATCGGGGCACAAGTCAACGACGGTAAACATATTTCCCTACAATTCTCACTGGCACTTTGCCAAGATATATTGATTTTGCCATGAGAGTCGACAAGTTCTCGGGATCTTAGGGATGTTAAACTACCTGGAAACCTTCGTATTGGAAGTGACTTTAGAGGTGCATTAAAATTGCTATGTTTGCAATTCGAATAAAATAAACTGGAAAGCTTTTAGAATAACTTAATGAGAAGAGCTGTGAATATTTAGAATAAGTTAATGAGAATGTGTAGTCTGTATTTCTGGTTAATTAAAGTCGAGAAGTCTTCAAGTTATGTCATCAATCTTTGGAGTTGTATTTAAAAATCTTTGGAAAAGTGGAGCGCGATTCGTTGTTAAGAAGCTTTAAGGGAGAAAAACTAAGGATTTTTTAGGCTAGTAAAGTCTATCATGCAAAAATCAAATACCTATTAAATTCTTATTCTGACAGAAAGCATAATCATTCGGATATTGTTCGCCAATAAGTGAGACCCGCACTAACTAAGCCTGCGTTACTGACTGGGAGAGGAGACTCGTATCCTGCATAGAGGCATCACTTAATAAAACTACATAAGCAATGGGTTGGTTACATTAGTAAGTAGGTACTACAAGTTTAACATAAACATTCAATAATTATTTTAGTCAAACTAAATTGATAAGCTTGAAATATTGAAACCCGAATGCATTTAGTCGATTATTCAGTATCGGGTTCATCACTAGTTATAAACAACGATATCCACTTTAGTATATTAGTCATCGATATTTCACGGATACGTAGAGCAACAAAACCTACACCGATTTATGGTAAAACGTATGACAAGGATTGATTGACTTGGCAGAATATTATATGACTGATATTTCATATAAATCGGTATTTTAGTTTTGTTTGCTTTGCTGTGGAACATTGTGGAAATTCAGTTTACCTATTCAGCTAACGAAGGGAAAAATCTCTAATTTAGTATAGATTATGGTACTCCGTAATCTATACTAAATTAGCGATTTTTCCCTAGAAATGATTTTCCAGAAAACTTGGATCGAATCTTGCAAATAGCAAATAGCTTATTACTCCATTGTGTTTTGTACACAAAAATATCTAATATCCACACAAGGACTTCACACATGATTTGCCTACTGTAAGCAATTCTTAAACCAATTTACAATTATGTGAAAACTTGGCACACAGCTTCTCCAACTTCACGGTGGCTCTATCGGATATTTTATTATTAAACTCTAGTCATTAATATCTGACGGCGTCAGGTGACGCCTTTACCTGCTCTGTAGTGTCACAATCTGCTATGGAGATTAAAGCTATGTAAGATTCCCGTTACACATTTATGGCATTGTAAATTAGAGCCATTTATGTAGGTACTACCTCTTATTGTTCTTATTGTTTGTACCCGTCATGTGTAATAATCCGTGTTTGAATAACTTGAGGAGATAAGTAATAAACAGTTTACAGATGTTTAGTGATATTGTGTGCTTAAACTCATTCAAGTTTAAGCACACAATATCACTAATTCGCACAAAATCAAAATCGCACATTCTAAAGCAATAAAAAACGGTGTATAATACTTGAGAACGCTCTGATCACGATGTCAGTGAGAGACAATATATTGATGATGGGAAAATGAGCTTAGCATCAACTTCGGTGACCGTAGGCTATACTGGAGGTACTATATCGATCGCGCGTGTCAATAAAAATAATAAAAATACCAGATAGAAGTGAAATGGAAAATCGTTCGCCTTGCCTCCAGGGAGAACTTGCCTCGTGCTTGGGAACAACTCCTCACAACCCTTATAGTATTCTGCACGTCCAAAAAAATCTGGCTCATCAAAAATCTTTCGACTTCCCAAATTAAAAATAACTGCAACCTTTCTAGGCAAAATTTACACCCCAACACACGGAAAAGGTGAGGTCATACTTAAGGTTGACTTAAAAAATGGTTTTAATTCTGTTAAAAGGGACGCCCTGTTGGCAGAAATTAAAAAAGAAGTGCCTAAAACTATAGTTTTCTCTGGCAATGTTATAAATATCCTTCCAAATTGCTCTATCAAGATCATTTATTAAAATCTTCAGTAGGCTATCAACAACGAGGCTACGGATGCCTCGAAAATCATTTGCCCAAACACAAATTCTCCAGCTAACCGTTTTTCCCAGAGACTGGGATGACCTGCACTGCAGTTTGATATGAAATGAGCTTATTGATACGTCAATCAATACTGCCGAGCGTGCTCGCCTTTTGGCTGTGGGTAAATGGGTGTCGGGTCTTTGGCTACACGCCCTTCCATCCTTTAATATAGGTACCATGCTAGATGACTTGACCTTCCGGATCGCTGCTGCTTTACGCTTGGGGGCCCCTTGCTGCGCCCCGCATCGCTGTGTTTGTGGCGAAATGGTCGACACATTGGACACCATGGCTTATCCTGCAGTAGAAGTCGTATAGCGCGGCAGGCCAATATTAACGTCATCCGTCGTGCTCTTGTCTCCGACGGCGTAGTTGCCGTTTTAGAACGTGCCTGTTACGTGATGATGGCAAGAGACCAGACGGCATGTCATTACTTCCTTGGAAGTTCTCTGGTGTGAAGTCCCAAAAATCAAGCGTATATTTTCCGGCTGCTAAATTGTAATATTATTTTTTCCTTTTTTTTCCGCATTCCAGCTCTTCTCGTGAAATTAAAATCACCGATAACTCCTTCTTTATACCCATTTTGAACAACGACACACGACACCATTTTGTCGAACAAAGTTAGGTATAGGTTAGGTTTGGGACGCAACGTGCTTAGACACTCTAGCGCCGCGCCATCCCATCTTCCCAGTTCGGCGAGCCGTGCTAGCGCTGCTGCTACAGCTGCGGAGACCACCAAGCGGGAAAATATATAAATTTATTTAATAGTTATATTTTCGAACCGTTTGGGGTTGAAACACTTGGGTCATGGGGTCCGAGTGCCTTAGCGCTTTTCAAAGAAATATCAAGACGCTTGGTCGACGTTTCACGTGACCCAAAGGCTGGCCTATTTTTCGGACAAAGAATTAGCCATTCAACGTGGCAATGCCACCAGTCTTCTGGGCACTCTACCCCCGGACCACGTCGGGGGACGAGTTTTTTGACCAATTTTTTTTTTAAATTTTGTATATAGTAGTTTTTAATTAATTTAATAATGATCTGTATAATGTGTTTTTAATTAGAAATAAATAAATGAAAAATTAAATAGTTCTTTATTTTATTTTTGTAAATATACGCATACACAGTATGCACTCGTTTATGTTGTAAATTATCATGTTCTACTTATTTTGAAAGTGAACAGACTTTTACTGACATAATGACTATCTTTTATTCAGAACAAGTAATCACGTTCAATATAACGAAGCCTTATACTCGACACGATACAACCCGTTAGGTACCCGCTGCAATTTATCTTAATAAGGACTCGGTTGAAATTACTCGGCCGTGTTACGTTTATCGAGTTTAATCTCACCTGGAAATTAAAAGTGCAAGGCACGGAAAATTTATTAGAAAATCGAGTTATTGGCACAGCTACCTTCAATACTACTACATAAGCAATGAGTTGGTTAGATTAGTAAGTAGGTACAACAAGTTTAACATAAACATTCAATAATTATTTTAGTCAAACTAAATTGATAAGCTTGAAATATTGAAACCCGAATGCATTTAGTCGATTATTCAGTATCGGTTCATCACTAGTTATAAACAACGATATTATAAATCGAGTTATTGGCACAGCTACCTTCAATTTAAATAATATTATTAGAGCGTTTTCATTATTCATTGCGTTTTCATATTCATTATTATTTCAGTCCTGCTGCGTAAGCGACCGAGCGCGAACGCGTTGGCAGTGCGGTTGTGATTGGTGACTCACTGCAGTCGTCGATGTCGTTAAGTACTGTGAAGTGTAATAGTTGCAATGTTGTTATTAATGAACTGTTGGCGTTTCTGCGAAATGTTATGGATGTTATGGATGAAGAGAGTGTGCATCAGCTGTGTACATCCTCATTCACGGCAGAAGAAATAGTGAAAGCTAAGACTCTGCTTTTTGAGTCGTTACCTAGTGGGAAGAAGATGCCCGTTCGACGAAAGGATGGCAAAAAGAAAATGTCTCGGGACCTAGACGACATGATTTGTTTACTGAAGGGATCAAATCCCGAACTTTTTCCGATATTTGTGGCAAAGGAGTTGCATAAGCTCCCTCCAGTCTCCTTTGATCACGTGGACGTTACACGATTGTTGAAGGATATAGTAAAATTGCAAAACAAGATAACTGTCTTAGAAGAAAAAGCGGTTACAAGGGAACAATTAGACCAATTTAAGTTGGAAATTGATAATAATTTGAGACACGCATCGTTGGTTGACAATAACCATACGATGGAAATGAATGTAAACAAAAAGAGAGGAGCATGTTTACAAAACTGTATTAATTACGATAGTGGCCCAATAGGCTTACATTATGTTCCAATAACAAGTTTACAAGTTACAGCTGATTCAAAGGTCAACGGCCGGGCGGCGAAGAATGCGTCATCAACACCTGATCAGTGCGTGAATAATTGCATCTCTGTTGTGCAAGGCCAACATGATGCGACAGAAGATCATAGTTACGTGGGTGAGCGAGAGGTGACGGCTGGGTTAGCGAGTGCGAGTGAGACCAAGAACATGACTAGCAAAATCACACCGATAAGCTGCAAGGAACAGGTTTCAACGTCATCTACCTGTGCGACAGTATCTCGGTCCCCTACTACCGGTCAGCGAGCTAGTGGGATCACGGCGGTATCACAAGCGTCGAAAACGAGTGAGATATTGCCTTCGCCGCGGCCGCCACTAAAGGTAGCTGGTGCGAGTTTGCGGAATGTTGGTGCGAGTTTGCGGAATGAAAACGTGAATAGTGAAACAGTGGTAGGGGGTGTTAATAATGTAAACTCTGAATGGACGTTAGTGCAGAAAAAACGTTATAATCAAAATAGGTTTACTAGCCAAAAGGGAACTGCTTTAAATGTACCGGAGGGTAAATTTCGTGCAGCGGATATTAAAGTGCCGTTGCTTATTTCTAATGTCAGCACAGAAACGAGTGAAGATGACATTATTAGTTATATAAAAGACAAAACAAGTGAAATTGTGACATTGAAAAAGATAAACATGAAGTCAGTTAGAAAGTATAATGCATACAAACTTTATGTGTCTAAAAAAAGGGTTGATCATTTCTTAAACGATGAGCTATGGCCTGATGGAATTGTGTTTAGACGTTTTGTTCATTTTAGGTATCGAACAAGACCTCAGGAGTCTAGTTATAGTCAATTAACATTGTAGTACTTAATTTATGGGTAGTAAAATAACAAATAATTGTCTTAGATTAACTAGTTTTAATTGTAAATCAGCTAAACGGTCGTTCGATAATATTAAGGATATATGTGTGTGGTCTGATTTAGTCGCCCTGCAGGAGACTTGGCTGCTCCCTCATGACATTCCAATACTAGGAACAATAAGCTGTGATTTTGAATATACAGGTAAATCGGCTGTAGACACTTCCGAGGGTTTGTTAAGAGGAAGGCCTCATGGCGGGGTTGCTATTCTCTGGAAGAAGGGCATATTTGATAAGGTCTCTATTGTGGAATGTAGCAGCCCTCGGCTAGTGGCCATTAAAGCCACGTCAAAGGGTCGTACTATCATAATATTTTCTGTATATATGCCGACAAATTGTCCAGATAACCTACCTATTTTTACAGACTTACTGAGTGAGATTAGTGCTACCATCGCAAGTTGTGATATAGAAAACGTCTTTATATTAGGTGATTTCAATGCACACCCTCATGAGTTGTTTTATAAAGAGTTAATGAATTTTTGTAATGATCAGTTATGGTTTTGTGCTGACGTGGAGAAACGGGGGGTAGACAGTGATACATACACTTTTATAAGTGATGTACACGGTAGTAGGAGATGGTTGGATCATTGCGTGGTATCTGTGTCATCTTTCCTGACAGTTACAGATGTTAATGTATCTGAAGATGTTTACGTCTCAGACCATCTACCTATTTATATAGATTGTGATTTAGAAGTAGTAAGACCTAAATTAATGAGTCAAGGTAATGGCTGTAATTCTATCGTATGGGGTGAGAGAACTAATGTTGAAATAGACACATACCATAGTTTATGCAATAGTAAATTGCGAGAAGTTGATTTCCCCCATGAGTTTGAGAGGTGTAGCAACGGGTCATGCGGGCTGATACAGCATAGAGTTATTCTGGATGATTTGTACGAGCAGATTGTCGAAATACTGTGTGCAGCGGCTAGGCAGTCTAAAACGATATCTGGGGGTGGAACAAAACGGGGTAAGCGCGTGTGTGGTTGGAATCAATATGTAAGAGACGCTCACCGCGAGGCCAGGTCTAGTTTTCAGGTGTGGACATTAAACAATCGTCCCTCTTTAGGCCCGGTTTATGATGATATGTGTGAGAAACGAAAAAAGTTTAAGTCCCGACTAAAATATTGCCAAAATAACGCCGAGCAAATTGTTATGAATAGGTTAGCGGAACAACAGGCTACTAAAAACTTTTCCAAGTTTTGGAAGTCAACTGCTAAGTTAGATACAAAGCCTGGTCTCCCTGCGTGTGTCGAAGGGATAGATGATAAGGAGGGCATAGCGAATATGTTCAAGGAACATTTTAAAGTTCAATCTCCACTAGGTCCCTCAACCGTGGTGAAAGATATTGAGCCCAGCAGTCGTGGAGCCAAACCTCTGGTACATTTTACTACTAAGCAAGTACGCACAATTATAAACGGTATGAGCCGAGGTAAATCTCCGGGACATGATGGGCTCAGTATTGAGCACTTCAAGCACGCAGGAGTCCATTTACCACGAGTCCTGTCTATGTTTTTCACAATGTGTATTAGCCATACCTACTTACCTGCTAATCTAATGAAGACCATCGTAGTTCCTATTGTGAAAAACAAGACAGGTGATATATCGGATAAAGGCAATTATCGTCCCATTTCACTTGCGACAATAACAGCAAAAGTGTTGGACGGTGTGCTTGATTCTTATTTAAATAATTGCATACATCTTCATGACGCACAGTTTGGGTTTCGTCCCGGACTATCCACCGAGAGTGCTATTTTGAGTGTCAAGCACACAGTTCAATATTACATAGATCGCGGGACGCCGGTGTACGCCTGTTTCCTTGATCTCTCCAGGGCTTTCGATCTTGTCTCGTATGATGTGCTCTGGAGAAAGATGGGAGACAGGGGCGTGCCCGGTGAAATATGTGGACTGTTTCAGTATTGGTATGGAAACCAAACCAATCATGTGAAATGGGACGGTAAGCTCTCTGAGCAGTATGGGTTGGAGTGCGGGGTGAGACAGGGAGGTTTGACGTCTCCCAGGCTCTTCAACCTATACGTAGATGACCTCATAGCCGGACTCAGCAGCATGCGTGTTGGATGCAGTTTTGATGGAGTTATGATTAACAACATCAGCTATGCTGACGACATGGTGCTGCTGGGTCCGTCACCAGGGGCAATCGGAGAGCTCCTTAAAGTCTGTGAAGCATATGCTGCTGCACATGGATTAACATACAATGTTCAGAAATGTAACTACATGGTCTTTGAGGTCGGCGTCAAAGCCCGTGGGGATGGACCCGGGATATTTATGAACGGGTCGCCTATCACTAGGGTGTCCACTTTTAAATACCTAGGACACTTTATCAGCGACGATCTCAGGGATGATGTGGACATTGAGAGGGAGCGCAGGGCTCTGGCGGTCAGGTGCAATATGTTGGCCCGCAGATTTGCACGGTGTACAGACCTGGTAAAGATTACACTTTTCAAGGCCTATTGCCAGAGTTTGTACACGGGCAATCTGTGGGTCCGTTATACTAAAAGATCGCTAGATGTCTTGCGTGTCCAGTATAATAATGGTTTCAGGATGCTGTTGGGACTGCCTCGGTACTGCAGTGCGTCGGAGATGTTTGCGCAAGCGCGCACTGATGGTTTTCACGCGATGATGCGCAAAAAAACAGCGTCGCTGCTAAGACGAGTGAGAGACAGTCAGAATAGCATCCTGAAAACCGTGGCTGAGAGCTTACACTCTCCGTTAATTAAGTTTTTTATTCAGAGGGTAATTGGTACTAACACTAGGTAATAAGTTTTTCTACTAACAACATATGGATAATTTTTTTCCGAAATAAAGAGTATTATTATTATTATTATTATTATTTCATGCATTTCTCCCTCTATAAATTCGTAATTTTCATTTATTACAGGCTGTGTTAAATATATGAGATATTTTCATATTTTTTTAATGAGAAAGCTTACATAGTTTTCTTGTAAAATATGAGGACATTAGGATCTTGATATCCTGACCTACAAGCTTGAAAAAGTTTCATGATTTTGTGACCATTACATACAGGCTGAAGCCCATCAAAAGATCCAAATGTTGAGGACCCTAACACAGGGAATTCCTACCCTCACAAGCCAATGGATTCTATTGGCAGACAACTAATCCGGACCGGAAAGAGCCCCACCATCCCCAAACTCCAAGGTTCAAACGCCCCATGTTCATCTCCTGTTCACATCAATCGATCACATGGTTCCTCCTTGCTCTTCAATGGAGCAGAATCATACTATATTTTGATTAATTTGTAATTTGTATGCTATAATATAAATCAATAATTAATCGATATCATTGCCCATTTTTTTAATGCAAACTATCGCACTAGAAAAAATGGACATCCGATTGTAAACATTGACAAGCGATTGTAAACATGGCATACAGTATGGTCGGAAACATAAAAGTAAGAATTATTATTAAAAAAAAAATCCCACTATGAATAGTAATCAAGTCTTATTCAAAAATTATATTTTTAATTTAGATATTTCATGCTATTTCACTTGTTGAGACACAAGCGAGTACTCGAAGAGTACCTACTGTCCGTGGGCATTCTCCTTTGCAGACGTATGAATGACCGATGATTGCAATTGGATCAAGAGGATGAATCTATGTGTATTGAATACCAGTGGTATATGAACTAACTCTTTTGTGTCTTTTGAGATCTGTGTGTGACACGTGTTAGGTATTACGGAGAAACACTCAAGCTACTGAGTTATAATTAGCTACCCAGTTTTTGAGTTCCAAGTAACAAAAATATATTCATAATATAGCAGCTCAAGTTTAAGTGTTGTTGGCATATAAAGGAGTCCTTAATAACGCGGCCTACAATTTTTATGTCAGCGTTATGGGACAGAAGTGTACTTGTACGCGTTTTTTACGCCTCAATGCGAACATTAAACCGAACATCGAGATAGGACAAGAGTACCGCGTATAATACGTGAATAGTTCTTGAATATTTCAATGGGATGTTGGAAATGTGGGTCAATATGAATTTGTGTACGTTTAATATCATGAAAAAGTTACAGTATCACATTGTTTCGTAAAAACAGCTGTAGAGTGAGTAATTCCCTGCAGTTTGAACGTTGTAAACCTTGCAGCTATATTCAAGAGTTGCGCAAATCGCTTAATTCATCATAATCATCATTATCATTAACTAATTGTTTGACTCATTGCTGGGTACGGGTATTTCTTCTAATCACAAACTGCCGAAAAGCCAGTAGTGCGTGTATGGGTTCGAACTTGAAACCATTGACTTTTACAGTCCACTGGTCACGCCACCAACCACTCACTACTCCTAAATACTTAATTATTGAATCCTATAATCAAACGATACATGGATCGATATTGTAATCAGATTTATTTTCCTTAGCTCATCAATAAGATATTGCTGTAAATGATGTTTGAATTTATTATTCATGAATTGTGGTACGATCATTTATGTGGAAAGTTAATACTCACATTGGATGGAGCGTGGTGGCAGTTGTCTCGGTAAAGTTTTCTGTTTTGAGAACTGATTAGAACATTTCGTATATACCCCACTGCTGAGATTGACGTATTTGATGACGGCAAATAAAATTGACGGCAAATATAGATCAATTTATGCGCCCCTAGTCACCGTTTAGGTACACGAAGTACATTATTTATTTGTAGGGACCAGTAGTTTACACATTTATAATAGTAAATAGCTAGTAGTGTAAATTGCGTTATCAAGAGGGCTTATTATTTGAATGGCTATTTTACTGACAGTAGATAGTCATCGGATTAATCCAAGACACCTCACTGACCTGTTCAATTGGTCAAAATATGTACACGTGAGTAGGCCACACACGTTTTCTGCTTGATAAAATGAGCTAGCTCACCTAATAATATTTTCTGATATTAAATATATATTTTTTTATATATAAACAGTCCGACAGAGTCGTGTTCACGTGGTGAATAACGAGCGTTTTTAGGGCTACTTTTTACTGTCGATGTTCAAAGTAGTCAATTTATTTTAACTAATCACATTTTGAGTTTTTAGGTATCAAGTCACCAGTACCGGCAGCACTTCTGCCTTACAACAGAAGACCGCAATGTGAATCAACAATCGTTGTATTTCTGCAAGTGAGTAAGGTAATCGGAGCTAATTGGGGAAGTGACTATTTTGACAGCATGGGCATTTCGTTTGCCGTCAGTTTAGTATTTCCCTATTCATTTTAAGAATCCTAAACGATATCTGCAAGTGTTGGCAACGCATATGCAAGCCTTCTGGTGTTGGAAATGTCCATTACTATAAGGTGAGCCGCCTGATCATTTGCAAAAAAATAGTCCTTTCACGGACTCAAACTAACTCTTCCTAAATCAATTTAGCGGTTTTACCGTGAAGAAGTGACAGACAGACAGACATATTTCCGCATTTACGTATAATAATAATAATACCTAGTATGGATTGGACAACTACTTCACACTAACTAATCATCATAATGCCGTTTTTACCCTCAATATTTTTACTAAAATACACGACTGCAAAGTAAAGGTAGTGTTACAAAGACTGGGCTATCAATAGTGTAAGGTGAAGGCTACATTGATCTAGACTAGACCACTGACCAACCGACACCTAGAAATATGGATGCATTTTATCATAAATAATAATACCTCGAGACCAACGAAGAACTTTATATCATTCTCCATTGTCCTGAGAGCTATTAAATATAAATATGAGACCTCAATTCCATAATGATGACAATATATGAAGTAGATTAATGAACCTATCGGCTTAATAGGCGAAACATAAACAATTATGCTTAATATGAAGGTCATAATTATAACAATGAATGGAATATGGTTGTTACCTACATCATTATCATATTATATATATCATGGCAAAATGCCTGAAGTGAATTCTTTAACAGCATGCATGATTACCAGCAACTTATAGATCTGAGGAGGCGAGGGGAAAAGATAATAGGAGGAGCAAACCGCTCACTGAGTGGTGGCCAAGAGGCCATATACGTTAATGTTGGACGTCCGGAGCGAAATGGGTCGATCATATCGCTCAGTTTTTGGGTCGAACCTGGACGAGATTGGCACAGGGTCGAAGCGAATGGCACGCATTGAGAGAGGCCTATACTCAGCAGTGAGATCGGAAAGGTTTGGATGATGATGATGATAGATCTAAGAAAATATTATGCTTTTTTGTGGATACAAAACATTAGAATGAAACAGTCAATTTCTTGGAGAGTATTTTTGGAAGCTATAATTATGTTGAGTACTTATAGCTTTGGAAAGTCGCTCAACATAATGCTCCAAAAGTCGCTCAAAACAGCGCTTTGGAAAATTATTCTACAGAAAGCTATGAAAAGGCTCTCAACACAAGGGATTGCAAAGTCACCAGACAAAATACCCAGGAAAGAAACAAAAAATTAAAGTCACAGCTTATATAAAATAATATAAACAAATATGTACATAATTGGAATGAAATAAAATTAAAAACAATGCTCTAGACAGTGTTAAAAAAGGTAATTTAGCATAATAGGTGTCTTCACTTTGGATCAATTGTCACTGTATCAGGGTATAAGCGCACGATCTATACAGTAACTGTAAAATAGGAATACGAATTTTAAATATCAACAGAGCCATCTATCGACACCATGAGGAAGTTTCGTTCTTTATTCATTCAAATCTTCAATTCCTCATTCGTCTAATTTTTTTTTGTCCTTTCTATATTCAAAAAATTTCATTCGCATTTTTCTTCTCGCCATCGATTAAACGCGAAATTACATCATTGTATTGGAATTAATATTCGAAAATAAACGTATTTTACATTAATTATAGTTAGATTAAACGTATATTACATTGGAAAATAAAATTCTTCATTGAATTCGACGGAACAACCCTGATCCTGCACAGTCACCAAATATCTTGCAAATTTTTTAATTCGGTTTGTAATTGATAATTATATTGAAACGGCTTGGTACGTGACTACTTCCTTGGCAGTGGGTAGGCATCTAGTGTGGGACGCAACATATTCTTAGTGCGGAGAGCTGTGCTACCGCTGCTGCTGCAGTTGTGGAGACCAACAAGTGACGAAAAATATAACAATTCAATTAATAGTTCTATTTTCGAGCCGTTTGGGGTTGAAACGCTTGGGTGGTAATGGAGTCCCTAGTGCGTTATTCTTTTTTAAGAAATTTCTAAACGCCAGGTCGACGTTTCAGTAGACCCAAATGCTGGCCTATATTTCGGCCAAATAATTAGCATTGCCATTCAACGTGGCAATGGCGCCAGTGTTCTGGGCACTCTACACCCTGACAGCGACGTGGACGAGTTTTCTTGATGCCCTCTAATATAAATAACTAGGTATATTTTATTTATTTATTAAAATTGATTTTTTTTTATTAAATTTATGTTATAATATGTAATTAAATAAATTATATTATTTCTTTAAACAAAAAATATATTAAATAATTCTCTAAAATCCTACAGAGCGAGTATGATTACATACATGGAGTAGGAAAATTTAGTTTTAATATTTCAAGGTTGTCAATTTGGAACATCCAGTTACAAGAAGTATTACAGATTAAAGTCGAGAAGAGTGATCTCTTATACTATTCTTTTTTTAAATAATACATACGTGTCTCATTTAGATATAAGGGATTTATATCTTGGGAATTACGAGGAAATCAGGCCGTTTACAAAAAATGAGGATGAAACTAGACTGGATTTTGCAGGGTTGGCCTAAAGACATATTTAGTTCAGAGAATATTATTTTGCTAACCGTTAATTAATTCAGCATCAGAAAGCCGATTACACTTCGTCCGGGAGGTGGCTTCGCAAATAAATCAAGTCATATAGTTGTTAATAAGTAAACTGACCGTCAGTTGCTTCAAAGAAGAGATGCGAAGTGGTAAAAGAATTATACTTTATTATACTTGTCGGCGTATCCGCCTCTATACATCAAACCTCATTTGACGCTGACAATATTAAAACGAATACCGAGCTCTGGTGAGGTGTCTTCTTATGGTAACTGAAAGTTAAGTTTGAACGTTGAGAAGTGCGCTCGCAACCACGTACTCGGTGGACATTTACCTTAATAACAAATAATCAGTGATCAGCGCCTATTTAGTGCTTACTTAGATTGAATTATTAGCGATCATAATTAAAGCAATTATCATACGTGCTATTTCGTTCGAATATAGCCGCCGTACCCATTAATCCAGGCCTATCTAATTATGCACCAATTCTGATAATAGTCAAAAGACTTTATACTTTTACCCTGGATGAAATTTGTTTCTTAATTCATTGTTTAAATATTTAAAAATACGAAAAAGCAGATACGTCAAAATCGAAACGGAGCGCTTAACTTTCATTCAGTTGAACCAAGCTATAAAGCAAGCTCCTGCATTCGCTGCAGCTCATGTTTGTCGATTGACTATTATATGGGAAACGTACACGAGTATTCTGAAGTCCGCTTCATATGCATGAATATGCTCAAGATGCTATGACCTATGTTTGTCTCTACGGTCGGCTAAAATTATTAATTAACAAAATGTAAAAGTACCGTGTAATCGTCTGTGAAATTGTTCAAATACTGCTTCCCGAACAAACATAATATGACCGGTATGATATAGCCCCACGTTTATTCAAGCATAAATTCGGTTGTTAATAAACTACATTGTGACAACGCATCTTTGGGGATACTCGATGCTGAATGTATTCAATGGAATGGCAAAAACGAGTCTTGCCACATGCACACATTCTTATTTGGTTAGTCAAAAGAATGAACACACGACTCAAATAGGTAATATGATATGTATACTGGATTTTGATCCCGAAACCGATATAGACCTACTTGATGATGTTATTATTACTACGAATATGATTCAGGGATCGTGTGGTGCTCTCAACCCACACTTACCGTGCATGGTCGGCAGCATTCTTTATAAAAAAAAGTGGATACCATCTCTACCAATGATGTTCAAAATATTACGACAATGTGTTGATCGACAACAGTTAATGAGTTCCATATTTGCCACTTTTATCCAAAATATTCAAGACACAGTGTAACGTTAAGCGGCAAAGTCCATTAAATACATCTGCAAATATGTCGCTGTCTTTTCAATAAGGATATTTTATTACAACTTTGGATATAAATGCCTTTTCTTTAAGGCATTAAATAGAAAAACATTACACCATTGTCCAAGAAAACACTAAGGCTTGAAAAATAATACCGTGATTCGTCTAGCCACCATATAATAGCACTTAAACAGGGGTCAATGGTCCTTATATATATAATATCTTAGTAAACATAGCATTATTGGGTGCCACAGTGACACATTACACAACAAACACTACTTAGAAGAATATATTTGTATAGTAAAGCTTACAATGTACTTAGTAAAAGATTTGTTTTTGGATGTCGGCCAGATATTGATAATTTTTTCACAGCTAAGTAAAAAAGGAAAGGTCTCTTACGCTGTTGTAAGACTTTTTGTAGTAGCTATCGACATAGATAATTTAGCGTTTTACCTATAAATGTTTTATGGAGCAATTTAGCGATGTACTTAATTATATTATATGATTGATCTGTCTGTTGATAGAATTTTGTATGCAGCAGAGATGTATTATTAATACATAATATTCTGGTCAATAAATTAGTATTTTTTAATTCCCATTGCTGTAAAAAGCTTTCCCATTCACTGTAAAACATACATTATAAAACGGTTTGTAATTATACTGAAAAACTCTGGGAAATGAAAAAATATAACATTTACGAGACACGTAATAATACCAGATTACGAGGTGTTTTGAAATTTGAGTCTACGAAGTAGATCATTAAAAGGTCCCAACATCAAGGAAAAATCACAAAGGAGGTGCGATCGCAATAAGGGTACAATAACGCATAGTACGACTCACGGTCTCTCTCCAGGAAATTGGAAAACGTGAGGCGCTTACTTTCTGTTTATATATACACACCATTTCAAGATTTGGGACGTTTTTGCTTTGTTTCCGTGTTGATTCGCCTTAAAAAAAAAGATCTGCAGGTCTTAATTCCGTTTAAAGTAGAATTAATTGCTAATAAATAAACTTAGTTTGAAGGTGACCCTGAAAACCTACTTAGATTTTACTTACTGTTGGGTTTTGCCCAAAATAACTTTGCATTACTCTATAATTTGCCTCTACAGCTATTCGAGAATACCGTAACGAATTAATGTATAATATGAAATTGTAAATAATATATTGACGAAAAATATGTCAAAGATTCGACTATGTCTACAAATCCAATTGAATTTTGTTTAAAGACTCCGATTTTCCACTGGTACTTCAACTGGCGGAGGCGTTGGGTATACAAAAGATCTGAAAAAATAATTGAAATTTGTTTTCGCTGATAATTCTGAGCCACGTAAAGTCTGGCTTTACAACGAAGTGGTATAAAGTAAGCACTTTTGAATTGAAAAGTGAACCAGCGTAATAAGAGCGGCGACCGCGAAGCGCCTGTGCGAAAGATTTGAATAGCATAAGAGTGAACTGAAAATCCGGTGGAACCAATAAGATGAAAAAGAGGAAAAGCCGTATGACTGAATAAAGTTGTGCTTATATTTCAATCTATTGGCCTCGACTTCAACTTAAAACTTGATAAGTTTAACTATATAGCTCCACAAATTAAATTAATTACTAAAAGTTTCCTTACCCTTCCCAGGTCACCAACTTTTGACGACTCTTTTCAAAATTTTATTAAGAAAAAAATATAAAATTTAAATGACATCTCGCAAAGACTTGTCAAAATAAACATGGATTCAGCATTCACTATACTTCGTTTTCGTTGCTCACCCTCTATTTACTCATTTCTTCCGCTCTTCACCTTTATGGAAGCGTACAAATCTCTTGGAAAGAATGGATTATATTATCAGTTCCACCATAACCTCTATTTTGAACGTGGCTCTGAGTTATTGGACATGGGTACAAGCTACTCTACTGAACCGCTCTTATGACCTCGGTATCCACCAACTTCCACTATTGGTTTAAATATTGTCCTCGGTTCATAGTACTGAAAAATTTACAAGGAATATCCTAAGTTCCATTTTAGTTTTTTTTACATAATATTCTACATGGTGGAGAATCATTTGCCCAAACACAAATTCTCCGGCTAACCCTTTTTCCCAGAGACTTTGGGATGAACCGCTCTGCAGTTTGATACGGAATGAGCTTATTGATACGTCCATCAATACCGCAGGGCGTGCTCGCCTTTTGGCTGTGGGAAAATGGGAGTCGGGTCTTTGGTTAAAAACCCTTCCTTCGTACAATATAGATACTATGTTGGATGACTTGACCTTCCGGATGACTGCTGCCTTTCGTTTGGGGGCCCCTTGCTCCGCATCGCTGTCATTGTGGCGAAACTGTCGACAGTCTTGGATACCATTGGATGGCTTATCCTGCAGTAGACATGCAGGTCGTTTAGCGCGGCACGCCAATATTAACGATATTATCCGTCGTGCCTTTGTTTACGCTGGTGTAGCTGGATTATATGTGTAGAATTTGAGAGAACAATGAAATGATTATAATTGAGTAAAATAAGTTTGACAAATTCTTGAAGCAAATCTACTTTTCATGGATTTTGTATTTGGATCATACTATTTTAACCCTGCGATTTCAATTCTTTACAGCATGTTAGTCACGGGATATTCTTCCTCATTTTCATGATCATCTCATGGTAACCAAAAATGACTGAAGGAAATAGCGTAGTTTATTAGCAATTTAAGCGTCAAGAAATAGGACCCCTAGATATTTCTAGATAATTAATAATGTGTCTTATTACACTGGGTGATATTTTAATATCATATATCAATAAGCCGTACACAGCCTAATACTCTTTCTATTTCTTTTTTTTTTTATTTTTTTATTTTTTTTTTATTTTTATTAAGAAAGAAAAATTCAACCTCAGGCGGGACTCGAACCCGCGTCTTCTGGATTGGTACTCCAGACGCTCTGCCAACTGAGCCACCGAGGTATCCGCCTGATGTGTTGAATTTTTCTTTCTTTATGTTACTTATGTCTTACGGCGACATAGCAACATCGATTGGACAATTTCTATTACTTAAACAGAAATAAATCAATCTTAATATTTATTTTATTCTATAATGCAAAATCGTCGTAATCTTATAGTTCCCTAAATCGATTACAGCGGCAGGTCACGCCATGACAGCTCGGGTTAAGACGATCAGTATTGTGCTGACATTTATTAGGGGCGACGACTCAATCTCTATAAATTTGCTTCGCAAACTAGACACGTCATATACAGATTTTTCGTTTACCCATTGGCTATTGAAATTATTGTTCTGCGCATCATAAAAGTTGAAGCACCACGCATAGTTTTACAAAAAATTACAAGTTTTTATAAAATAATATAATTTTTCGTAATCCCTAATTTTCCATAAAAACATATTGTTAGAATTTCAAAACTTTTCGGAAATTTAATCTGATCGGATTTAAATTTACTATTTCTAATTTGTCTGATTTAAACGGTGTGACATCAACCAATGAAGGATTTGTTAAAATTACATTGGAAGTGAACCAAATGTTCAAATAATATTAACAAGCGATTATATGTAGGAATAATCGTGTTCCCAACAAGATTTAAGCCAACACCTGTGGAGCACAACTGACTTAACTAACGAGTTAAAGAAGTGATATTTGGGAAAGGGCACCCAACTCTATGGTTTGATCTTGAAATACGCCACGAAAATGAACTTGATACATTTATGTATTCTTATTATTGTGTAATAGTCATAAAACACATATTTCTTTCTACTCCATCTTTCAATAACAGCTTTCAACTTTCAGTTCTCGGTAAAAACGAAGTTTACAAGAAGTTCAAGTTCAATTTCGAGTATAAGAGAATAAAGACATATTACTCAAAAACTATAAAACCTAGCAGTAACGTAACGTTTCAATCTTGCTATCTGAATATCGCTAAAGTTTCGCTTGCCGTGGGCCGGAGCCTCTTAACTCCTACGTTCCAGCTATCCTCTGAGTTATGGCTCCCCAGTTCCACGTTTGGGCCCGTGCCATAGTATATTGATTACTTTGAACATTTTACAATTTGAAATATGATGCGCAGGTTTAATAAATTGGTCCGATAGGTTATTTCATTCTTGTTTCCAAGTTCTCAATTTGCCAAATTACTTTGATACCTTCTATTTAATTTTGTGCCTTCAAAAAGGGAAATCGTTTTGAATGTGTAACCTATGAGAAAGATAGTTTTCAAATTAAATTCAATCTTTGACTTACAAATCTCAATTGGAGGAAATCACGTCTCAGTGACTTATATATTATCGATGCACTGCGTGTAAAGACGTGCCAAAAGCGGTTAATTACACGCGCTCCATCGTAGATCGTAGATTAACTTAACCTCAGGTGAACTGGCAGTTAAGCATAGGGCTAGTAAAAAAAGGACATACCTGATATATTTTATTGAGATGTTATGATTGGTCAGCGAGGTAGACAAAAACCGCCGTTTGAAATGAATCTGAAAGAAGCCTTAATTCAAATACATAAACGGGTTTAAATAAAGAATCTGAAAGAAGCCTTAATTCAAATACATAAACGGGTTTAAATAAATTTACAGCCAGTTTGTACTTGCTTTTACAAAAGCAGCAACTCAACTCAGCTCTGACAGTAATTTCTCATCAGAAAGCCTCGAAGAACAAGAACTAAGCTCCCACTCTTTCGGAATCGCTGTACAAAAACAAACGACACACTGCAGTTCCTTATGGAGGGGTGAAAACAAAAGTAGTGGTATTGTTTGCAAAGACAAGCAGGGTCGCGACACTAGCAGACACAAAAGCGGTGTCCTAAATAACGGACGGCTTATTTACCAACAGAATACAATTCTTGACAAAATAATGTTTTACAATGTGAATATTTTAACGTTAGAGCTTTGATTAAAACATTGAAATATAACTCTTTTTATCGCGGCATACTGTTTTAAGAAAAATTGTAATAATAATAAATGTAAATTTCACTGTTGAATAACAATAATTCGGCAAGAAGATAAGTGCGCAGTGTATATTAAATATTTTTAACATTAGCACGAGCAGCAGACGCTGATCACCCAAAGGAAAACCTGGAATTATTATTAAATAATTGTAGACTTTAGCAAAATTTGGGTCTATGTATGTAGGTATATTATAATTTTTGGCAACCACTGACTTGGCGACCGTGCTGTCACGAATTCCATGCTTTATGATTAAATATCAAATATAACTAATTGAATGTTCATGGCCACCACTGTACCAAACGTACGGTGACAGCCGCTCCTGTATTATTAATTGTCTAATTTATAACCTCTAACCGGTTGCAGCATTATATATCGACATTGTATAGACAGCGGATGTGCGGATGTGGCGTCCGATTTGTGATGATAAATAATTGTTGGAGGAAATAGGTCACTTATATTATAATAGCGATTATCTATAATGCTATCTGATTTTAGATTTGGTTCAACTGATTCTTGGATATTATTTTTGTTTTGATCAGTCAGCGGATCATCATCAGCCCATGTACATAATTATTGTCCCACTCCTAGGTACGGGTTTCCTTTCATTTGAGAGGATTTGGTCATACCCACTCTGGTGTGGTGGTAGTGCGGGTTGGTGGAGTGTATGTGCCATCAAAAAAATCTCCCAGGCATGGATATTTCCTCAAGATGTTTTCAGACACCATTTTAGCATGTGGCAAATATGCACGTGTCTTAGGATTGAAAACTCGAAACCTTTGACGACTTTACGGTTCACTGGTTACACCACAGCTGTCGCGGAGACTATTTTGTTTCTGGAATTATATTGAAAGTACCTACACTAGTTGGTACCAAGACAAAGATTTTGTGGGTCAATATGGAGTAGAAACTAGTTCATTAAAATCAGGGGATCTCCCAAGAACTAAGTGATGTAATAAATTGAATGAAAGCAATGCCTCGCATTTCAGTTAGGTGTGGGCAATGTAAGAAGATTATGGAATATAAAATTTAGTAAGGGTGTATCTAAGAAAGAATAAAGCCCAAAAATAATATTCCTATCCGATGGAGGTATAAACAGATCCCTGAAAACTTAGTAGTTGGTGAAGCCACCCTAAGAAAAAAAAATAGCATATAGCTAAGATAAGCAATATTTTCTCAAAGTAATGGACCCAGGAAATCTTTTTTCTGAACTAACTGAAGAGCGACTACTCTTTAATAAATATGTAGGAATAATGGTGTCGACTGAGGACAATACTCCAAGAAATGTTATTTGCTATATATAAGAAAAAGCAACAGAACGAATAAAAGTAAAACTACAAAAAGGGAAGTGAGAAGGCAAATCAGGAAGCATTTGAGATAGCTTCCACTATTGATCCTTCTTTCTTACTCACTATACACTGTTCAAACACACCATTAACGAGTAATTGGTCCAATATAATAACGGATTCAGGATGTTGATGGGGCTACCCCGTTTTTGCAGTGCATGTGATTGTGCACGTGAGGTTCAACTTGCCTCTGTTGGGTGATGTTGTACAAAGATGCATAAAGAACAACAATCTTGTTAAAAAATAGATTTTATATTCTTTACTTACATACGTATATAATTTTCTTATTTACTTAGACATATGGATGATGCTTATCTGAATTAAAGATTATTATTATTATTGATCTCCTCACTCATACATTATTAAGAGAAAAATTGAAAATGAATAATATGACAGAGCAACAACGATTGTGGACAATGCTATTTATAAACTTATAGCTGATGATAAGGAATTTTAGATTATGAAGAAGGAAACGATGATTTATAATATTTGTTGGTTTTCCGTATATTTAACACATTTTCCACTATCATTTAATATAACGTCATCAATCGGATCTCATGTTGCGCCATCATCTATCGCATTGCCTCACTCATCATTCACAGCAGCTCCGCTTAGTACTGGACTTTGATGAATATTGCTATTGGATAGACCAATTGTTACCTATTTGTTAGTGGTCGGATCCATATTACATTGTTTACTGAATTAATGGTAGTAACAAAAGCTCGGTCAAACCTGTGCCTGACGATAGAAATGATTTAATGGTATTTGTAGACTGATGAAATCCTATTATGAAAGATGTGTTTTATTATACATACATAAGAAAATTAAAAAAGGTATTATTGGGACTTTATTCACACTAATTGTAATTTATATTTCCAATTATTAAAATGCTCCTCACCTTCTTGGCCGAGGAAAAAATCATCAAAAAATAATCTACTCTTATTTCAAAACGTAAAGGTGCTCCCTCACCGGGAGCATTCGTGTGTAATGTAACGTTACAGATTTGAGCATTACATCAGTGAAGGAAGAGAACCGAGCATTACAATGCGCACCTTGTAATGATACAATGTGTAATATCTTGATACAACTTGTAACATCAATGCGCTCCACTTCCCCCAGCCCCCCGCCCGCCCGCTCAGTAGCCTACGTGACAGTGAAGTGAACGCTATGAAATGCTCAAAGTCGAATCAATGTGTTACATTACACGCAAATGCTCGTTAGTCAGGGAAGTATTATTGTAATGTAATGCTCAAAGTCGAATCTATATGTTACATTACACGCAAATGCTCGTTAGTCAGGGAGGTATTATTGTAATGTAATGCTCAAAGTCGAATCTATAATATTACAATACACGCGAATGCTCCCGGTGAGGGAGCACCTTTAGAAAGAAGAATTGTGACATTCGATTGTTTTAATAGTTGGCACGTCATAGAAAGAATTAAAGAATTCTTAGCATTTACAAAAGAAAAAAATAGCTGACAGTTTTAAAAACAAGACGCCATTTCTGCCTGATTATCCTGACCAATTTTCAAATTCAGGATATCCGGCACCAAAAGATTTTATGTACGATGTTGTTAGAACAGATTTTATCTTCTCTATTAAAGCTTAATACCAAAATAGTATCTAGATAAACTTATTTGATCTAATACCGTAACGTAAAATATAATCCTGTATCAAAATAAAAATAACATGAACATTTTACCAACATTCGCAATACTACGAATTGTCATGAAATAATTGGTGCTCAGTTGTCCACATAATACAGGCCGCTCATTATGTACAATTATGTACATATCATTATTGCAACCGCTGACAGCTAGCACGGCACAATGCATTCCCAGTATTAACCTTCGTAATTATATAAGATAGGCTTAATTTATAGTAAGGCTGATGCCCAAGTAATTAAGAATAAGCGGGAATTATTATTTTTTTTCTTTGAGACCATCGATAAATAAATATGCGTTATGGCAATCCGAATTGGTTTTTAGTTTTACTCTATTAGAAGGTTAATTCATGATAGTATGTTGCAGTTTGATGCCAGAAGAATATCTCGCATCAGACTGCATCATTCTCATGATATCTGTATATAAAACATTGTAAATGAATTGAAGATTCATTTGTATGAAAGAGAAGTCTCTTAACAACTAATCTCGTAAAAGACCTACTTTTTGTAACCATGCTTTTAATGTTCAAAATTTAAAATTACCTGCCATGTTTGTTCAATTGAAATTAAACATTTGGTTTGACTTAGACTTTAAACTACACGTACCATATAAAATAATTAAGCGCTGTTATCTCGCTTACCTAATACTTAGTAGCTCTTAGCTAACAGCCTCGATCAACTCATTCATATCAGCTCTCTTTAGGTAGCTAGGTCAGAATAGGCTGCATACGGAAAGCGGGGACCTTCTGAACAGCGGCAGCGTGTGTATTGTTGAAGATGTTTCTATCAGTAGATCACTCACCGTCAGTAGCTTGGACCATAGTAATATGATTTATTTTTAAATCTGAATTATAAAATAAAAATAATTGTTAAACGACTTCAAAAAAGGAGGTTCTCAATTCGACTGTATTTTTTTTATATTTTTTATTTCATATCTTTCGACTGAGAGAACCGATTTTGATGATTCTGTTTTTATTTGAAAGCTGATACTTCCCGTGTGGTCTCATTTAGTTAGACTTCAAATGTCAGAACAAGATGTTCTGACATTTGAAGTCTTTTTTTTTTGAATTACTGGTCCATAACTACCTACAGAGAAAAGCGGAAGAAGAATGGGGAGACTTTTGCACTCAGGTTGGACACTACAGGCTCGTAAAAAAACTTTTTGCTAATTATGAATTTGGCTACGAGACATCTTAAAATCAGATTATTAAATTAATAGTATTAAAATATCTTTTTTTTTAACATATTTCAATTTTTTTAACCTACGTCTTACTTCGTATATTTAACGTCCTCCGTTTTTGAGATAAAACAAACAAAATTCGAATCATACACAAAGAAAACAATAATAAGAATCTTGTCAAAGCGTCGAAAAACCGAGAAAATCAATCAACAAAGATTTGACAGGCGTCCACAGATCCTAACATCGCTTATAGCAGAAAAGAAAAATAAACGTTTACTACTTTCTACGTAGGTACGTACTTTTCTACTCATTGGTTCGTATAGCCGGAAAGATATTATCTGTCGCCGGTGCGGTTAAACGCTGCGGAATTATTGTGTCATTATTTTAGCGTTATTTTATTTGGGCATTCCGTCCAAAATGTACGTGTATAGATCAATATTTACGTTTCATACTCTCTGTGTCGTTTACAATGTGGCTGGGCAACATGATTCAGGTTAGTTTTGATTAAACAAATACTTAGTTATTTGTTATTCGTCAATCATCATCAAGTTATTTATAGTCCCACTGCTGGGCACGAGTTTCCTCTCATTTTTTAAAGCGATCAGCATATAGTCCACCACGCTAGTGCAAGTTTATTATTAATTAATAATAACTTGATTAAGTAAATTGTAAGCCAATTTAACTTATTGAATGTGCCTTCATAATTAAATTAACATAATTATGTAGCGGTATACCAATTAGGAAGTAAATATTGATATATGTAATCTACATAGTCTGCACAAACGAAGTGAACAGCGTTGTCTGACAAGGGAAGCAGTACCTCTTATTATTATTATTTATATCAAATATATAGAACAAAAAAGTGATTCATCCATTTAGCAGCTACGATGTACCTACATACAGAATAATACAGATTCAGATATCCACACACAGAAATAAAACATATAAATAAATATATTGCAAATAAATGCAAAATAAATACCCAAATATTATTTTAGTAAGAAGTTATGTTAGTACGAATTAAATTATGATTTTGCTTGGCTAAAATGTAAAGAAAAAAATGTGTATCTAGAAAACCAGTTTGGGGAGATAGTGAAGAGGACTTTAATAGCGACGGCACATACGTGTATGGATCACGTTAACGCTACCGTCAAGGATTTGGAGCAGCTTCGCGGCGAACCACCCTATCCGGAGAAATCGGCTTGCATCATGAAATGTTTATTGGAGAAGGTATAACAACATGTACTACAGCGTATTTTTGACTGGGGATGATGCAAAAGTGGAATGTAGATGAAATATTAGGCTGCTGTTTAGAACTTTTGTACATCACTCATTTTTTTCTTAAATTGACATCTGTTTGGAGTAAAATATATACGGCCTTACAGTTCTTAGCATTCCTAAAATTTATAGTTACTTTCCTGATCGCTAACCCTAATTATATTCTAATAATACGATTTATAAAGTGGTTGCGTGCAATCTGGTTCTGCCAAGGATTGAATAAAAAATATAGGGATAGGGCCGTTTACGTATGCAATCCGTGTTGAATCGCATGAACGATACAGGACAAAAGCTAGGCTTAGAAGTAAGGGTTTTTACTATAATTAAGTGAAATTTTTTTACCTTATAGGTCGCAGTGGTGAAGAACAATAAATATTCCAGAACTGGTTTCATGACTGCCGTGACACCCCTAGTGTTCACAAACAAGAAGAAATTTGAACATATGAAATCAGTATCGGAGCATTGTGATAAAGAGGTAAATAATAGAATAAACATGAGAATTAAATAATTGTAAAAAAATGCAAAGTAAATAATTTCTAAATGGAGGTATATAGTTCAATAGGTACAGCGGAAATAAATAATTGAAATAAGTAACCGTAGACCAAAATTCACTTACAGACCTCTTTTTGAAAAACTTGTTATTTCACTCGTTTTATGAAATAATTTACAGCATTAAAATGAAAAATTTGCCTTAACATCATTTTAAAATATTACTGACAAGTAAAGAGATTAGAATTTTTATTTATAATGCGACTGACGATCATGTTTGTCTAGACTCGGCTCTGTTCAGACACACTAAAGATTAAATTTTCTTAGTTTTTTTTTTCTTTTCAAATAATTTATACGTTATTTTTCAGGTAAATCACAAACATGAAACGCCATGCCAACTCGGAAACGAGGTCATCACATGCATTTTTAAATACGCGCCAGAGCTGCATTTTAAGTCGTCTTAAGAATGTGAACATTAAAACGGAATGTGTTTTAAGCTACTGTATTTACAAAAATGGAATAAATATCTAGGTTTGTAATATGTGTTTTAATCATCATCATCAACCCATTAATGTCCCACTGGGCACGGGTCTCCTCTCAATTCAGAGGGATTAGGCTATAGTCCACCACGCTAGCCTACTACGAGTTGGCAGACTTCACATGCCATCGACAATTCTCTCAAGCATGCAGGTTTCTTAGCTTGTGACAAATACGCACAAACTTAAAAGTCGTGCGTGCCTTGGGTTCGCACTGGAGATCTCTGACATCTCACTGCTAGGCTATCATGCTCAATACGTATTTTAATTTGCAATATATTATTGCTGCGTATGAAAAAATCTAATATGGTATTAAAACGAATATCATAAAGCCGAATGAACTTTGAAGTATTCTCAGTTACGAAAAACATTGTTAAACATAGTGACAATTTACTATTCTTTATGATGTTAATAGTAGATTATTAACCAAGGGCTGTATGACATCAATTGCGCCTGAGCGAAGCGAAGGCGCTAATTAACCCGAGTATGCAATTGATGCTTACGCCCGAGATAAATACTCTGCTTTACATAACGATTGTGAGGTAAGTAAACAACAAGACAGCAGGTTTCAATGAACATTTATTAAGAAGAAAAAAATGTGTATTTAATTAAAATTAATAGTAAAATTATTTCGACAACTGTTTTTGCCCTTTCTTTAATAAAATCGGGCGTTAGATCTATGTCTTCGTCACTAGACATGTTTAAAACTTTTGAAAAAGAACTCAAACAAGAAAATTAATTATTTTCGCGATGCTTTTGCGCCTACTAGTAGACTGCCTTTTTTTTTCACGCACGCAAGCGCGTCAAATCTTGCTGGCCAGTTTGATTTTTAAATCGATTCCATCTAACATACGATGTGGAAACAAATAGTTCCATATTTAAAATAAAATCTTTATAAAATAAATTGTCTAGATTCCGATTCGAGTAATTAATCGATACCGAGAAAAAAAATATTAACTTTTTAAAAATATTCTTCATGCAGTATGAGTATGACAGTTCTTTTTTCAAATTCCAAAACCTATGCTGTAATGATAGTCATACACCCCGGCATTCAGGGGTGTAAGGGTGTACTTACAGAGCAAGAGATATGTAAAATAAGATTAGATGTTATTTTTGAAAGTAAACGGTAATTATCAAATTAATTAATTTTAAACAACAAAATTACAACCCCTCAACAAAGCTAACCATCAAACGACATCTACCAAACTCGAAATTATCATTTTAAATGTTTATTTCGCCAAGAACGTAATGAAAATGTAAATTCATCACGCGTCGTGTAGGCAATGCGTGACAAGAGTGAAGATTTTTAATGTCCCCCGAATATTTGTTAATGTCTCCTTTCTATTCTGGGAACTCTGTACTCTGTTTACTTATGAATGTTGGTGCTGCAAGTTGGCTTTAGCAAATATTGACGGTGTTCAAAAAAATATGAATACCCTACCCTAACCAAGAAAACTGATAAAATCTGCCTCTGATTAGGTACGGTCCAAAATAAATTATTTCGATTTTCTTTTTAATCCAATCAATATAGGCTAAGTGTTTAATAAACCGGTGATAAATTTAACACTAACATTCGACTGCCCGATTGATATTATTTTCCAAAAGCGACTACAGAGCGTGAGGTCCTTGAATCAATTACCGGGGCGATTACTTTGTTAGGATGAACTCTAATATATAATATAAACTATTGTCTGTAGTCAATGTGGCATCAATAAACCGTTTTCATATTAATTTACAAGTCTTGATTTTCATTGATATTTATCCTTTTCATCAATATTTAGTAGCAACTAGCAGAAGTAGGCCCAGTTAGTGATAAAAGGCTCGGTGCCCTCTAATACATAGGAATTCTAAAACAATACTAACTGGTAAACTGATATACAATCGTATATATGTATAATCTGTGCCTATAAAATATCACTCATAATTTGAAACCAAGAAAATTATTTTTCACTTGTCACAACATAATAAAAAAGCAAAATGTTCATTTATAACTGCAGCACTATCACCTATAACTAGATATTTTACAAGACATACCTACTTTCAAAGTCACAGTTGTCACAGATTGATCAACTATTAATGAAAAATTATACCTAAATGGGAAATAATGTTATTCATCATTATTCGATGGTACCCATCATAGTAGAGATTGACTGATAACTGAAAATAAAACAAGGCCTTATGGACAACGAAGATATACCATTTCTATTTTTAAAAATACCAAATGTTTGATCCAAATCCTAAGTGTTTCCAAAAAAATCCAAACCAATGAGTAAAAGAGACAACTAAATAATTCAGATACTTGTGAATCTAGGAACGAACGAAACGACCAAACGACATGTTATTGAAGCGACAAGATGGATGAATGGATGAACAACTTTTATTTTTGTTTAGTGAAAATGAGCAAACCAACATTTGAGAGCCACAACATCGTTTTTCAATATGTATAGTATCTATATATATGCATTACCTAGAAACAAGATCGACGTAAGAATTATTATTGAATAATACTGGCAGATAAAGCCTTTGCCAAGCGCGGCTGAGATAAACCAAAGTATTTGTTTAAATAACTTTCAACGAACGTTCTAGAAATCAGCTCCAACATTTTTGCCTATAGTCTAGTTTAGTTTATTAGTATTGTTTAAAAAAGTCCTCAACAGTTAAAAGAAACATGTTTGCCAGAACCAAAACAGCAAACACCGAAAACAGATCTTTTAAAAATGGAGGTGAAATGAAATGAAATATATTTGAAAGCACGGCTTGCTATAGTTTTCAATTCTTCCAAGACTGCTTTATTTTGGAACAAACACATTTTTACACTTTATTGTAACTATCATTTTCCAATCTTAAAAACAGAAAAAAGGGCTTGCAATACGTTTCTAGTCATTTTTACGGCCTTATAATACATATCACATTATTATTGTTAATTTCTCAACGAATTACTTAAGATATTGTATTTTATTAATTATTTAAATAAAATTTTTCAACACAACGACAGCACATTGTCAATCAAGCGTCCTCTTTAATTATTTGAAATTCGAATGTCACTTTCGAAGATTGGACATTCGAAAAAGTTTTATGCCAGGAAATTGTTATTGTTGACGTAACAAATACTCCTTTCAAGAAATTATATTTTCTTTTTTAAATAGGTTGTGAATTTATTTTGTGATGAACAAAGAGGTTGTTTTACTTTTTTATTTCATTGGTAGCTATTTATAAAAGTTATTATAAAAATATAGATACAGAAAAGAACTCAACGTTTTCATACAGTTAAATTATTTCTATTCTTTAATTCTAAACGAAATTTAAATTAAATTCTAAAATTGAAAATCTTTGTATTTGTTATATTTTTCAATTCAATATTTTTATCGTTATGTTGTCCCAAATAATTTTAATTTATTCTGAGGTGTGACAAATTGATGTTTAAAGGTCCCGTTACAAGAATTGTAGAACTAAAAACTATCAGTGAACGATAATATTTCTTGCATAAGCATCAACTAAGATAATAGGCCGGTCCCACAGCGTCATTTATTTAACAAAATTAAAAAAGTAAAACGTACCTACTTATTTTGCCATAATACTTGAATGTTTTATTTAATAGTTTCTGGCGTTGACGTTTACAACTTTATTTATCTCAGTATGAAATAGCTTTGCGACCCTTGACTAACATGATATTTTATTGGTTATATTTTTGGATTAAGGAAATGTAAAAGTTTACATCGTAGGTATAAAACGTAACGGCCTTATATAACTGGTACTATTTACCTACCTGAAAAACTTGTAATAGATTTAAAATATTGGTAGGAAGAAATAAATAAAACATTATCGCAGAAAATCGAGATAATCATTTCATTTTTTGAGTCTGCCACGGCACCGTTTACGGCTTTCAGGGCTCCATTTACTAGTAATTTTAGCGCACCGAAATATCACAGACTTGCGTGAGAAACGCACGTACTGCGCAATAAAAACCGTTACGTGCGGTTCGACTCTCTCGCCTCATTTGGACAAGAGCTCTTAATCCCTTTTAAGTACGACTACCGCACGTGGGATCCACATCTCTTGCTCTTGCATGCTTTGCGATATCGCCGCTGTTGCGCATTGAGCCTCCTCTAGAGTCAGGATGATCACACCCTCACCTCAGCACCCAGTTCTTATCTCGAGTACCTAGGTCAATATAAACTTTACTTATCTACATATAAACAACAACATCATCACCTACGACACAGGAGAAAATACTAGTGTGGGGCAACGTATAAAAGAAAAATATGTGTACGGTTTTTCTCTCAGAATGAAAGTGTGATACAATCGATTACTATCCATGGTAGCTTAGCGTCTCACATGCTGTTGGGAACATCTCTCTCAATCGTATATAATAATATGTATTATACTCTCTTTATAAATGAAAGAACACTTACCCGTTCTAACCGATTGCCGCTGCTTAACCTCAATGTATTGAGAAGTAACAACAAAAAGCAATCGTACTATATTTCAATCCCATAGCAACCCGATGTTAAAAACATACATTTATCGTTTTCCACGCCAGATACGAGCAAATGTGAGTAAATTCAATTTATGCCGAGTAACATCTACAGTACAGTACAGACATAAAGCAGCAGTTGAAAGTAATAAAAACATATAACAGAACAATAAAGATGTGTTTTATAATGTCATTTTTCATTTATTATTACTTACACGCATTGCAGGAATCTGTTGGCCGACCGGTGAATACAGTCGTACAATTTTATAAAATTGCTGAAAAATGGGATCCTAGTTGTACACGGGAATAGGAAATGACAGTACTTTAAAATTAAATTACTTATGTTCTAAAGTACAACACATACATATCATAAAATACCATAACGCCTGGTGTCCCCGAAAGCTTAGGCAGAGGTGTACTAATGTACACCCACGTTTCACCGGTATGTTTTAGGTCCCATGTAATAGAGGCGAGCCAATTGCCATTAACCGGGCACGAATCCAAACTCCGAGCTACTACTGAAAATTTCATGGAAAAACCCAATAAATGGAACCCAAAACCTTTTGCTTGGCAGTCGTGTTCTAACAAAATATATAGCCTATATATAATTTTGATTAATTTACTTTTTTATTTACTAACTAATATATGATATATGCCTATAACACATCACACAATTCTAATTACATAAAACAACATAATACAACAAATTATATTACCAGTTGGTCGATGTCGATTATCGATAACAATCGACCTGACAATCGACTCATCCGCCACACTAGTTTCCTAGGCATTTTATTTCTTGGAATTTTATAATTCTCAGAATTCGATTATGGCACAAAGGCCAAGGAGCCATGCCATAAAAATTACCAAAAATAAAAAAGAATTCGATTTGCCGAACCGCCAACGCACGGCGCGGTCCACGTCCAACGGTCGACCGACCGACCAGTGTTATTTGACCTACGACGCGTAGTGCATGCAGCTGACTTGCATGATATATTGTCGCGATCTTTATGCTATAGTTGTTTATATATTAGTGTGATATTGCTTCTGTCTTAAATCCGTTACTAAAAACCACTAACTTTTATAACATATTATTATGTACTAACCAGACTAACCGTGCTTGTGATTGTGCTTGTGCTAACACTAATAACGCTTTTTATTGTGCTTTCTAAAATTAGTGAGTATGGTGCCTGGGAATTATATAGATTAATGTGAGTCGACCTATTTATTTACACATCCAAAAGCATTCCTTACACTGGTAAATTAAAGGTTTCGAGTTCAATTTTCGAAACCGAATTTTCAAAGTTACGTGCATATTTATCACATGTCCAAACGGTAAAGGAGTTTTCCTTTACCGTATGGACATGTCAATAACGACCATGACATGTCATGTCACATCGTAATGAAACCTGTGAGAGAATTACAAGATGGTGTATCTACCAAATCGCATGGTGGACTATAGTCTAATCTTTCAAATAAGAGGATACCTTTGCCCAGCAGTGGGACTGTGAAATGGTTGATGAAATCATAATTTAAAAAACAATAAATTATACATTGTAAAAAAACTTAATTGTATTCGGTAGTTTTGTATCACACACTAAAAATTCAGTGATTTATGGGAATAAAGGACGTTGAAATAAAACTACTTTTTACGCATTTTATTGCGAGTGACGTTTCGTATACAGCAAAAATTTATGTGAAACTGTGGCTTTGCCCGAATGGTATATAAATAAAAAGTAGCCTATGTGTTAATCTCGGTAATAAACTATATGTATGCTTAATTTCATTCAAACCTGTTGAGCGGTTTTTGCGTGTAGGAGTAACAAACATACATCCATACATCTATACATACAAACTTTCGCGTTTATAATATTAGTAGGATATACAAAGATAGAAAAAATATGATCTATCGCAAGAATAATATACAAAGGTAAAGTCAAGATATCATTTATTCAAATTGGCATTTCTTGAACGTCGCGGTCGTCAAAACAGACAGCCCCCAATAACGCGCCTTTATATTTAAAGTATTTTAAACGCCAAATTACATACTAGGAATTTAATATTATAGGAATTAATTAATTCCTAGTGCGTAATATACATATATCTTAACAAACTCCTATTTTCCACAAACTTATATTTTGTAGAATTACAATTACTTACACAAAAAATATTGCCAAAATTCCTCAAATTAACAACAAACAAGTAACAGCACTAAGGTATTCTACACAACGCTAAAATAAATAACTGAAATAAAATTTTCAGAAGATTGGTATAATTAATAAATTCATCGTATTTACTTAGAAATTTCAAATTTATTGTTATATATTACAATAAATTTGGCCAAAAACAGAAATTTCATAATAACACACGAATAATTACACGAATAACACACACTTTGATAGTGTGTGTTATTCGTGTGTTTGACGAGATCAGATGGCGTACTGAGAACACGCATCACATTTTTATTTGAGTAAATGGCGTGGAATGGTCATGAACTTAATCAAGTAAGGTAACTCTTTGACTATTTTAAAATGGCGCGAATACTAATTATACTCGTAGACGTACTTATGCGTACGGCGTACGGCTTCTGTGCCGTGTATCGCGAGTTTCGTCTTCATTCGTAATAGAGTCCAACGTGAGAAGCTTCACGAGTTTTTGAGACTTTGGTTGATTTACGTTGGCAACTTTTTTTAAGACCTTGAATATAATTACATTAGTAATTATGTGTCCGTCCAGTCTGAAATTATTGTATTTTTGGGTATTAGAGGAAAAACCATAATTAAGTTAACATTCAGTATGTATATGTCTACATACATTTTTAATATCAAATAACATAACATACAATCACGCCTGTCATCCCCGAAGGTTTAGGCAGAGGTGTACTAATGAGCACCAACATTCCGTCGGTATATTTTAGGTCCCATGCCAAAACATGTATCGCATAAAATCCATCCCAATCACAGCTCGAACATTCAACGTGAGTCCTACCGAACGTTGCTAGCAACCGACGCTTAAATAAATAAACATGATACATACATCCAACTGCTCCACGTTTCCATCAAAATTTCAGTAACTGAGTGCAATTTCCCGAAAGGAATATAGTAACTACGTCATCCTTCATAGATCCTCCACATACCGTGCGTGTCACTTACCCACTTTAAGGTGTTTTTGGGGAACACTCCAGGGGATGCCGGAAAAGGGAGGCATGAGACAAAACGACTTTTATGTTCATACTATTCTGCTATGGTAAATTGAACTTTATATTTAAGAAGTTAAGACTGGTGATGGTGTGAATTTTAGGTAGCGATAAATTAGTCAGTTATTTTGGTATCTGCATGTTGCTTTCGTCTTTTGTGCATTTATTAATGAATAATATGTAACAATTATAACTCTTGTTCAGACACCACTCACACACTATAACACACTAGATAGATGAGAAACTTTAAGAAACTAACTTGTTCCTTTGAGTTCCAATCTATACTTCTATATTTACGTATTTGACGACACAATTAGTCCAGTCGTACTTAACACCTCCTTCTGTGCCTATGGGTCCCGGGTTCGAATCCCGGTAGGGACAAATGTTTGTGTGATGAACATTTAATAAACATTTGTATCCGAGTCATGGATGTATCAATGTAGGTATAACAGGTATGTATTTTAAAAAAGTATATAATTATTGTAGTGTATCAACCATCCGTACATAAGCCTCGTTGCTTTTATTTATTATTTATTTTCAGTGATTAATATTATGATTCGTCCCTGAAGGCCGAGTGCCTTTTAAAAGTCAAAATCGTCCCCAATTAAATACCAGCGCTGCGTGGGCACTTCTGCTAACGCAGCATAATGCTGAGATAGGGGCCTTTTTTGGCCTCACGCAGGGCTTTATCAGTTTTTTTGTTTTATGTTTGTATTTTAATGTAATTGTTATGTCATGTGCGAGTCTAAAATAAACATTTTTCTTTCTTTCTTTCTTCTTTCATTAGCGTACCTAGGTTAGGATAGGTCACACGATATCAATTCTTAACTTATCTTTGTTCTTCATCCATTGATTATTATTATCCAGAATTGGAATAAATCAAGACTGGACTGTTCGATATTCCATTACATGAAATTGTAAAAATTGTCGGTTGAACCGCTCCATCGCACGGATGCAACGTAAAATATGAAAACTATGCTTTTAATATTTATTGCATTGCGTTTACATGGAAAATTTAAATGAAAACCATGGATTAAATCCAACGATCATCTTACAGGAAATGATACTCTGGGTTATCAACGGGGTGAATTTATTGTTTATATTTAATGACAGTTCGACATGTGAAGCTACCGGTTTCGATTTTTGAATGAAACAATGTTTTCATTGTTTAAGGTAAATAATAATAATTGCGTCGGGAAATGTATTTGACGGCGCATGCGTGCGTCGTCTATAATGTCAATGTCAAATTTGAAAGTGGCGATTGCAAAAGTCGGAACTAGCGGAGCGTCGTGTGAATGGAAGCGGTGCGAGTATCTTATTTTGTGGACGAGCTGAACGGGAACCGCAAGCGCACCACGTCTGCGACGAATCACTTGTAATCTGCCCGAATAGTGTGCCCTAGTATCTGATTATAATGAGAAGTCAGAAGCGATATGATGCCTCCCGATCGAAAATACGCCCACAACAACTGAATCCACGATGAATTCTGATGAAGGCCTTCCTGCCCCGACATATTCATAATGACTTTATATTCGTGATAGTACATACCAATAATGATTTTCATTAATGTGATTGACGTACGACGCGACTCAAGCACAAATAGCAGGTTTTTGCGTGTCATTTTTTGGGTACAAAAATAAACAAAAAACGTTTTTTCTGAAGATCGTTTCAATTGAAATGTAATACTTAATGTAAATTAATTTATGTATGTATAAACACTTTTTAATTTGAAATATATTCCATTGACATACATTTTATTTGAGCCATGATTCACGGTACCTATTTCTCTTTTATATACTTTGAAATATAGCCACTATCTACTATTACTTTTCAAATGTTGGTTTTACAGCAATTTCATAATAGGATATTAATAAATGGACTACATTAAACGATAAATACCCCGCCATATGGTCCTAATGTTAATTTGTTTAAACCAGCCGGTTTAAGTCTAAGCAAATGTTTGACTCATGTAACAGATTTGATTAAGTCAATTTAGTGGTTTTACTAACTTGTACTAGTTAGTTTTGTTTTAAGGTAAATTCTATTACCGCTATGTAAATACTTGTACGATTATGTAAGTTTATTTAATGTATGTGGAAACTCGAAACTTGGATTGTTATGGCGCGATTATGAGGGAAAATGGGATCACACTTTGATAAATCTATGATAGTACCTAATTGCTGTCACTTTGGAAGCGAAATGTAAAGGAGATAATTTGGTTTTAGATAATATCAGTATCCCCCGATAACTTAAGCGTTTGACCACAATTTCACTTTCTTTTAAGTGTGGCTAAATCCTTTACGGACCGTCCCGCCACTTGGAGAGGCGATGGGGTGTGTCGGACTTCGCTCAATGTGAGCGTGTACCGACTAAAAAACCGCACCCGTCAACGCCACCAGCCTTATTGCCGGAGTCATAGGATTCGCGAATGCACCACAAATCTGGCGGGACCACAATTTCACCTGACAGTACGTCTTGATGTGGTCTAAGATATAGCCGTTTACCTAGAAGATACCTTTTTTTGTGACGATATGCTTATAAGCCTCGTTGCTTACCACGGAACTAGATGGCGCTGTGTCATGATGCCCAGGAATATTATTATTATATATAAACACAACAAGAACCAAAGTACATGCTTATCACATGATCATTTTCCCTTCTTAGAATTTGTAATGAAGACTATTACCATGAAAAGCTCTAATGCCGTCAATTTAATATCTCATAAATAAATACTTAAAACATAATGTTCCTTGTCGTAGTCATTGTTGTTATATTTAGCCATATTTTCCTAGTAAAACAGGCGCACATTTGCGAAACTGCCGATTTAATGACAAGCCGGTTTCGTCAAATTTGTCTCTTCAAAGGCGAACTAGGTTTCCTTTATAAACTCCTCACTCCTCAGTTTGCATATTACAAACTGCATTCACTATACTGGGAATATTTTCATAATACCTATATTTTGTATAACATTTCGTCGGTTGGTTTCATCATCGTATATGAATTAATTCTGCTTGTATTCAATAAAGGGAAATTTAATTATACCTTAATATTCAGTCAATTTATTTTTACCGGTACAATCCTACCACGATATTTTTTTGTTAGCAACTCCCGTAAGTCAAGATCAACCGTAGCTACCATTCAGAAAATCTTCAAGACAATATAGGACGACATGTCGCAGGATAATTATTTAAACTGTCTTCAAATCGGCAGCGAAATTAATCATAAGATAAAATAAATAAATTTTAATTTCGTACATACCGTATTTTAATCAGAAATCTAATCTGTAAAGTCCTAAATAGTAACCAGCCTTTTGAAGGCAATGTAAAACATGCTAAGCATTGGCCTTATTATGAAATCTCATTAGTAGTAGTTTCTTGTTTCTAGCTTGACATTTCGACATGGGTGTATGTCAGTGAATTGCTGCCCAACCTAAGTATTTATTATTTTATCTAAGACTTTTCCTTGGGATAATTTAAATGATTGCTACATCATTTATTTAACATATGTTTGAAGTTACAACTAAATTTACTAAAATGAAGCAAATGTAGCAATTATTGACGTAATACATTTCGGAAAACATTTAGTCAAGCATGCAGGTGCTTGACTATAAACTAGGAGGTGACCAGCCAACCAAACGTCAGGACGGCTGGTCAAAAAAATATTTTGTATCTAAATATATATCCTATGTAGCAAATATTTATTATTATGTAGCAAATATAAGCAATTATGTAGCAATTTTCGAATCAACTCTCATAGACCAACGCCACAGGCAACCAGTCAAACTGACGCACACGAAAAAAGACAACTTCTAATGTCCAAAACTAGACCAAACTAAAATTGGACTACACAGGAAGCACGACTTTCACATAAAAAGAATCATCAAAATCTGTTCTCCCAGTCGAAAGTTATGAGGTAACAAAAAAAACAGTCTAATTGATAACCTCCTCCTTCTTAAATCGGTTAAAAAAGTGGCAAATCTACAAACTGACAATAGATAAAAATAGAGGCTTTTATGATATTTGAACTTATACCATTCTGGTTGTGTTATTGAGATTAATTAAAATTTCCATTATTAATTAATAAATCAATTTGAAAGAGATTTCTGAGCACATTAAACACTATTACGCTATTTACATAAAGTAATTAGTCTTGCAATTTATTACGGTATTAATATACGTGCTGTTCAGTAAGCTTTACCTTATATTAATATACGTGCTGTTCAGTAAGCTTTACCTTATATTACACCAAATTTCTAGATCAAATTCTAGACCAAAATATAGTACCTACATAATCTGAAATTTAAGACACGAACAGTGTTAATAAAGATAGAATATTAATTTCGTTTAACAGTAATATATATTTCAGGTATTTTTAGTGTTATTAATATTTTCATAATCTTAATTTAGACAGTGACCATGAGAAATGATCTGTCTACCAGGTCATTAGTTTCGAGTTAGGCTCTAAGGCGCGCATTTATCACATGCTCAAACAGTGATGAAAAACATCGTGAAGTGAGCTTTTGGTCCGTCTGAAATCTGACAACCTAATAAGTATTAGGTTGTCAGATTTCAGACGGACCAAAGGGTAGCCTAATCCTTCTCAAATAAAAGGAAATCAATTCAGCTGTGGGAAGGTTAATAGGTTGACGATGAAACTCATACAAAAATATAAGATGAATTTTTTTGAGAGGTCGGGCATAGCGAAAAACCTCACTCAAATTGAGCTGCCTGACTGGGGAAGTACCTCCGCCTTACAGAAGACTGCAGTGAATCAACAATAGTTGTATTTCCGCGCGTGAGTAAAGTTACCAGAGCTCATTGGGGGAGTAACTATTCTGACAGCATGGGCAATTCGTTTGCTGTCAGTTTAGTAATTGTCTATTTTAAGTAACCTAAACGGTTTCTGCAGGGGTTGGCAACGCATATGCAAGCCATCTGGTATTGCAAATGTCCATGGGCGGCGGTGATCACTTACCATTAGGTAAGCCGCCTGCTAGTTTGCCCCCTTATCACCATAAAAAAAATAAGATGTACATATGTATACGCGTTTTTGTAAGTGTGGTAGGGTCAGTTTGTAGCTTACATCATTAGTGTCAGCGGGATTCTTAAGACGATCGCTGAAAGACAAGAGTGGATGGTGTAGGATAGATTCATAAAACTGCATTTCATTATTTTTTTTTAAATTTATTTGACATAGGTATAATTTAAAATGTGTTTTAATTTATTTTCAATGTTTTGTTATTATATTCATGACTAACATAGTTTTAAGTTACTAATTTTTAGTAACATGTTATGGACATGAATAGTCTGAAATAAATTAATAAAAATAATTATTTTTTAAAGTATTTTACAGAAAAAATGGCGGCCTTTAGAACTCTGCAACTCATTTGATACAAATAAAAATGAAATTATACTGTTACTGTACTACTGTTACAATTCAATGTTTTAGATTTGATTTACTACATTAATACATGTCATTCTTATTGTGCATTTAGGAATTCCTAAGGATTAACTGATTGATACGCCTTTTTTTAAATAACCTACACATTTTGCTTTCTCTATTAATGGGTGAGTCATTAATTAAAGCCTTTTTCAAAAAGTTATATACTACGGTTAATGGAATTAATTTCTTCTCAATATGTAAAATAATTAGTAAATCATATTATCCTAAATAACGGGCCATAACACTTTTAAGGCTAACCAAATCCTAACCAACTAACTTAATTAGTTTCGCAGTGAAATAACGATGTTACACTAGCCATTTAGGGCTTAAAATTATTAGAATGTCAGATAAAATGTCAACAGTTAGTGCCTGACCATTTTAATATAAATTGGGCTAACAGACAGCCTGTCTCAACTTCTAAGTTAAATATTGGTAATGAAATTTGGTCACTGGGCTGTAATATCTAGGCAATACAGAATAATCTGCCAAATAATCTGGACCCCTGTTTTCTAATAAAACTATTGGATGGCCAGGCTCAAATAAATTCTAAAATACATATGATGCTGTAATATATTTACTTATATCATCAAGCAGCATCACGAGGCATCGGCAGAGGAGTGCTGGTGTACAGTATACTTGTTTTTTTTTAACTTTCGAGTAAGAAAGGGATTATGAAAGTTGAACGTAATATGTAGTGTATGAATTTGTGTTTCAGTGTATTTGCGTATCGTATTTTTAATACAAATAAACCGATCTTATTTTGATGTTATTGTTTGTGAGTTAACTTAATCAGGTCTTAGTTATCATTAAAAAATTTGCCGTTTGAAGATCAATAGCTTTGTTTATTAGGGTTCCGTACCTCATAAGAAAAAAACTTAACCCTTGTAAGATCACTTTGTTGTCGTCAGTCCGTCTGTCTGTTTATCGATGACATGTGAAGTCTGCCGACTCACATTAGGTCAAGCGTGGATATTACTCTGACACCTCTCGTACCAAGAAAATATCCGTATATCTACAACAGAGGGAAAAAATGAGAAAATATTTAATGTAAGTACCTATTAGCAGTTCAATTTTCCAACAGAAATAGTATCTTTAGTAATAGTATCTACCGTTCACAAGTAAATCGTAAAGCATTATATATACACTCAAAGCATTATGTATACATATCTCACAGCGGTTCTATTTCTAGAAATTTATTTTTAATAGCAAGTTAATGTGATTTGTTATCCATCATTAAAAGCTTCAAGGTGTGCTCTTTAAAGTTAACGTGAAAATCTCAAACTAAATACCTAGCTTTGTTTTAGGATTCCGCTGTGAAAAATAAAATCAGAATGATTGTCATTATTTTAAGACTTATTTCATTTCAGGCAAAGAAAGCCAAATCAAAATAGGTTCATGCATTTAGAAGTACGGCCAGTTCCAAAAGTGCATAGGCATTCCCGCAAAGCGATGACGTTAAGTTTGACTTACGACCGTCTATTTTCAAGCATCATCTTAGTTGTCTAACAAGTGATTCTAGTTCATAATTTCAACGTAATATGAGTGAAAATGACCTAGAATCTCACGCGGTAATTATAAACTTTTTGTAAGATTTTACTCGATTGGTAGTAATGAGACAGAAATATAATATTCTTTATCTCGCACGCTTTATGCACACATTTCGTCAAGTTAGTACGGTAGATCATAAAAAACAACGTAAAGATTTAGATTTGTGTGGGGTAGTCATGAATATCAGTTATACAAATATTTAACGTGATCGATGTGAACGCTGGCGTTTGGTCGCAGTTGTTAGTGTTAATGTGTAGCTTTGTTTAGTGAAGTGTGGTTTAATAAATAGCAGTATCATATTTATTCTCAAAATGCAGGCAAATATAAATAGACAATATGGCGAGAACAAATATAAATAGACCAACTATTATTGTATTGCATAAAAGTGTTCTTAAAAGAACACAAATATCTGATGAAACCGGACTGAATGTGAGTATTGTAATATTAAATAATTGTAACTTAAGCTAAACTTTTATTTGGAATGTTACCTAAGATTGTCAATCATGAGGCCTACAAGTCAATAATATACCTGTAACTAGTGTGTAATATAATAATATATTATATATTTATTGCATTTGTAGATCAGTTTTATATATATATATATATTCTAATATATATTTATTCTATTTTGTTTTAGAGGAATATTGTTAGTTTGTGGATACGGTGAAGTCGAAGGCCGTCGCTTATTACCAACGAGACACTGCGAAATTATTAGACACTTATTGCAAACCGTGCCCTCCACGCTGAGGGTTTACATCACAGAAGACCAGCTATTAAGAGGAAAGATAGAAACAAGAGCGATTACGAAACAGTTAAAAACCCATTGTATGGAGGTGTGGGAAAACATAAGGAACCGAAAACGAAATCGTTTACTTGAAAATTATGGGGGTTATACAGAATATTAATACCTAGATGTTTTGGTTTAAATAATTAGGTGTTAATAAAAAAATTGTAATATTATCATAATTATATTATATCATATTATATCATATTATCTGTAAAAAATTAACAATCCTTTTGAAATTTGAGGACTTTTTCCAATTGAGGTTTAGTTTCAATCCTCTTTTCGCTAAGAAAATGAACACTTGAGCTATAACCTCAATACATTTATTATGACGTTACATAAGAAATAATTTTCATTAAGTGTAAATCATATATTAAACCTATAAGAAGTGTGTATTAACAATTATATCTGTGTTATTAGAATACCCTTTTTTGTTAAGGTATTATTTTCACTATGTGGGTATACAACAAAACTGTTATGAACGGTTACAAATGAACTATTTTTATCTAAGTAGGAATGTGACGTCACAATTATCATAGAAGATTACTATTTTTTTAAATAAATAAAACAAATAAAATTGTTTGTTTTCATTCAACAGACTTTCTTATTTCCACCCCCCCAACACCAAAAAGATAAATAAAAATCATATTTAATACTAATATTTAACTTCTTAATAATAATAAGAATAATGTACTCATGCTTATTATCAAAAAATAGTCTTAAGTTATTTATAATTAATACATTATAGATAAACATATAAAACAAGTTTCTGCCTAATACTAATATTTTATGATTTCAAAGAAACAAAAACATCCTCACGTTGTAAATAAGATTTGAACTCAGATAGGTTTGAATTTGAATCCATTGCCTAGCGCAAGCAGCTACGAGCACATATTAAGTTTCTGCGAATTTTAGCAATGGAATGGTTAGAACACCGTGACGTGGATTATAAATGCAACAGATATATAGTGATATTTCGCGTAGTGTAACGACAGTTCATTTGTGTTTGTTATCTATGTTGAGACATATACTCATTCACGCCCACGCACACACACACTGGTTTGCTAGTTCGTACAGTTCATAGCAATGTAATCCTTAGCGTGCTTATGAAGTTGATATATAGTGATATAGTGCACTATTGAATTGAAGTGATGATAGTGCACTATTGAAGTTGATAGTGCATCTTCTAAATCCATGAACCTATTTTCTATGATTTCAGATTAATATATAGAGATACACACATTAAACATAATTAATGTAACTCACCATTTTTACGAAAAAATAAATGATGATTTTAAGTTTTTTTTTGTATTTTTGTTGCTAAGACTGAAATTTTTGCGTCTTAGTCCTAGTCAAAATATTAAATATTTCATGTAATATTTTATACCTTTAAACTTTGCTTCACTACACGAACTCACTTCCTCGCTTGCTTTTAAAATTATAGTAATTAAAATAATTTTTAGTACTTTTATGGTCCGGAACGCATTTCTAGTCTTATGCATTTATTCTGTCACGCATTTGGCAGATTTTTCCATTTACTTAATGAATAGCCGGTAACTAAAAGTTTCAAGTAAAAGTCTACGAAAATCTAGCAACTTGAAGTATTTATGAAGTTGAAAAGTGTTTGTAGGTAAAGACACAGTTTTTAAAGAAAGTTCTTGTCTATATTTTCTTTTAATGGACTTCAAAAAGGAGGAGGTTCTCATTCTGTCGGAACCTTTTGTTTATTCAATTTTTTTTTCCTATCATCTTAAAATATATCTGTTTGCATTAGGTTTGAAATACTGCTTTCAAATAGCTTCCTACAAGGGACAATACCGAATACCTTATGGGTAGTTTCATTAAAATATTAAACTTAATAATTTTGACGACCCAATTAGTCCAGCGGAAATAACACTGCCTTCTGTGCCACGGGTTCGAATCCCGGTAGGGACAAATATTAATATGGTAATATGTATCTAGTATATAAACCAACTAGTATCCGTAACACAAGCCTCGTTGCTTAACTCGGAACTAGATGGCACTGTGTCATAATGTCCAGAAATATTTATTTATAATTATTTAGTTTATTATTATATTGATTTTTTACACTTACCCGAATATTTAGATACAATTTACGTCCACATACATTGGAATTATATTACCGCGTTATATTGCAAATATTTAATCCTGACATTTCCGATCATTTGATGCAAGCAAGCCTTTGATCACGAAGGAAGAGAATGACTAAGGATAAATATGTTACGAAACAACAATTAGTGTAATTTAGATGATTGTTTCTTCTAATGTTTTATTTTTTTGAATGTTTAGTTATTTGTTATTTGTAATTGTTAGTAATAGTGTTATTTAAAGTAGTTAATATTATAAGTAGACTAAGCTATCGCATTAGGTTTCTAAACCTGTAATGATAGTATAAGAGTTTAAAAAAAAAATGAATGCTGTAAAGGATCCTAGATTAAAATCATACAAAAATACCTCGATAAAATCTTTATATGAATTTACTTCAATATTTAATTTATTATGTTAAAAATCGCTCATTGGACAATAGCTCCCATGGTCCACGGAACAGAATGGCAGTTCAATATAGCCGACTCCGCATTTTTATAACTGACATAGATTTTTATTTCGTTTGCTTTTGTTTTTTCCTATCAGCGCCTACAGCTTTTATTTTTAGTTTTTTTATTGGTTTTTCAATATCATCCATCGACTACGAACCAGATGATATTGTGATTGTTTTACGGTTTAAGCGGTATTGATTCTTATGGCATTCATATACGTATATTCAAAAACACATATTTCTATATTTGTTTTGTAGTAAGTTCGACACATCGATGAATTTTATAGAGCAAAAGAGTATATTTAGTATCATTGTAAAACGTTGAAAACTATGTCTCACTATTTAATCAATGTCCAATGAGATAAATCTCAAGTGGATAAAATAAATAAGTAAATATTCCTGGACATTATGACACAGCGCCATCTAGTTCCGTGGTAAGCAACGAGGCTTGTGTTACGGATACTAGTTGTTTGATATACTATATTATATATAATTTTTTTTTGTAAATACATACATATTATACATAGATACATCCATGACTCTGAAACAAATGTTGATGCTCATCACACAAACATTTGTCCCTACCGGGATTCGAACCCGGGACCCATAGACGACCTATGTGGTCTAGTGGTTCGAGTACCGGACTGCTGATCACGAGGTCGTGGGTTCGATTCCCACGGGACACAAATATTTATGTGATGAATATAAGTGTTTGTGTTCGTCTGGGTGTTTCCTATGTATTATAAGTATGTATTTACAAAAAAAAAAAAAAGTATATAAGTATTATATCCATTGTCTAGTACCCATAGTACAAGCTCTGCTTAGTTTGGGACTAGATGGTGCTGTGTAAAAATGTCCCTGAATATTTATTTATTTATTTATATTTATAGCATAGCGGGCAGCGTTAACTACCGCTGAGCTAAACCGGTCGTCATAATATAAAACATGTTCTACCGAAGTAGGACTTGCTAAGGTACTTGACAAGTGCGGGACGGCGATTTATTCCGATCTAGTTCCGTTCTAGTAGTCGTAGAAAATAAATATGAATTGAAAACAATAACAGTGAGCGGTATTAGTTGTTGGTACATAACTACTTCTTCTTATCGTGTGAATGGCCTAAACAACGTCTGAGTAGTAAGAGGCCACTTCAATAGCATACATACATACATATTAGAACAGGATAAATCGGGATGGTAGACTTCGGCCACATGACACACGCCATTGAGAGAATCTGCATAACATCTGCAACCTGCATGCTAGAGATTCTTACGACGTGCAAGGTTTTCTTTCGTCTACGAAGCAGTGATAAATACAAATGTGGCTTCACATATCTTCAAACATACTGTTGTGTGCCTTGGGATAAAAATGGTTTCTTTACGCCAAGTAGGCTAATGATTTCTAATGGGCATCTATGATAACAGTACTCGTGCCCATGGATGCTGTAAAGGATCCGAAACATCGGGTAAAATAATATCAATATACCGCGATACAATCCGTAAAAAGTAGTTTTATGCAATATCTATCATAGCAAGCTGTGCAATATTGATGACATCTTTTTAAAACTTCAAAGTCTGAACCAGGTCAAAAAAATTTTTTACCATTAAATGAAGAGTCAATTCTAAAGAATAATAAATGGTATTAGTCGTGTGTTTTTTAACACCAACAAGACAAGGACAAGATTCCATCAATATCATTAGATATACCAGCTTAATGACGTCCACTGCTGGACATAAGCCTCCCCAAAGGATTTTCACAACGAACGGTCCTGAGCGATCTGCATCCAGCGGATTCCAGCGACCTTTGCCAGATCGTCGGCCTATCTTGCCGGAGGCCAATCTATGCTGCGTCTTCCAGACAAAGACATTTTGTAATAAATTATTATTCAGAATTTAATCTTGCTTTTATGGATATTCTATGGATTGAAAACTACTTTATCATGATGGTTTAATTGTCAACGAACAGTTTGGGCGGGCTTTACAAATGTATTAAATATGACGTTCTTTCATTCGTTCATATTATATATTTTATTTTTTATTTATTTATTTAGGTTGACCAACAATTGTTTACACTATATACATTTTTGATTTAATGACTATAGTAATATTTACAAGTGCAACAATTAATTAGAGGTCAACACCACATGCAGGGAAAGCGGTTTTACATAACATATTTATAAATTATTGAAATTAGAACTTTAAATACAATGAATAAGTAATTTAAAACTATATTATAGAAAAAATATTTTACATAATCATAATAATCAAATTTAGAACATTAAAATAGTTGTTTTTATCAAAAATAGCACACAACAGTATTATCTTACCTTCTGGATATATGTATAGTAAAGTTTATGTAAGCTTCAAAATCTCAAAAACTTTTGCACCGATTGAGCTCAAATTTTGACTCGATATACAACACGCTTCAAATATTGTTTTAACCACAATGCGCCACAATGAAGCATAGCACAGTACAGCTAGTATAATATAAACTTACTTGTATATAAAAGTACCGAAGCGATAAGGAAAACAAAGTGAATTTAAGCCATCATAAATCCGCCCATTTAGAGGAATCAACAGCCGCTTTCCTAGAATGATTTCAATTATATGGAACTGCGGCTTACGATCTCATTTCGGACGTGAATGAGATAATTTTTCTACAACGACGTAATGACGGCGAATGGTTTGGGATAAGGGTTTAAATGCAACTTCAGAATGTTTTTGGAGATTTCGGCGGCTTAAATACCAGTTGTTGGAATGAAACATTTTTGACGACCTAATAAACATTTGTATCCGAGTCATGGATGTATAGATAGATAGATAGATAGAGTATTCTTTATTGTACATACACCAAAGATACAACAATATGGAATATACAGAAAGTATGAAGTACAATTGGCGGTCTTATCGCTAATAGCAATCTCTTCCAGACAACCATTGGATGGACAAGAGTTGAGAGAAAGGGAAAACGAGTAGTTGGCGTACATAATAAATATAATTATGTTGTAACATACACTAGATATAATACACATAAATATATTCTACACTATACCATTATATACCTACATAAAATATATAATACTAATATAAAATATATACATACATAAATTTATATAAAATAAGTACAATATATAATTTCAAATGTCTAAACAGCTAAGTAATGTTCCTTAACCATTCCTTTAAATGCAGCCAATGTCTGTGCGCGTCTTATAAATAGTGGCAGTGCATTCCACAATCGAGAGGCCTGTACCGTAAAAGAATGGTCAAAGAATCTTGTTGAATGCACAGGTATTTTTAAATTTAGGTTTTCCGATGACCGTAAGGATCGCGAATGTGTATCACAGATGAACTCGAAACGTTCTTTAAGATAAGACGGTGTTGTAGGGTTAAATAAAATACTGTAAAGTAATGAAAGGATATGTGTATCCCGGCGAAGGCGTATTGGAAGCCACTTGAGTTTAGCGCGATATTCTGATACATGATCATATTTGCGTAAACCAAATATAAATCTAATACAAAAATTTTGAAGTCGCTCAAGCTTATTAAATTGGTCCTCGTTAAGATCAAGATAGCTGGCATCGGCATAGTCAAGAACTGGCAGAAGAAGAGATTGTGCAAGCGCAATCTTAGTGGCAGTAGGGAGAAAGTTCCGTAGTCGTCTCAAAGAACTTGCTGATGCAAATAACCGACGACTGGTTTCTTGTAGTTGCGGACCCCAAGACAACGTTTTGTCCATCAGAATTCCCAGGTTCTTAACCTTATCAGTCACAGGAATTTGAATAGCATCAAAGATAACCTGTGGGAGATTGAACCAGTCGATCTTGGAAACCATACGCGAGCTGCCAATAACAATGACTTGGGATTTGGAAGGATTTATTTGAAGTCCAAAGCATCTGCTCCATCTTGATATCTCAGCAAGATCAATATTTATATTACCGACGGCTTCTGCCAACTGGTTTAGTGGAGCTTGCGAGTAGATTTGGAGATCATCTGCATATAGGTGGTAGGATGAAAGTAATTGGTTAGAGATAGAATTAATAAATATTGCGAAAAGTAACGGGGATAAAACGCCACCCTGAGGTACACCAGCTGTAGTATTGCACCATGAAGAGTATGAATCTTCAATACGAATACGTTGCCGGCGCCCAGTCAGATAACTACGAAACCAATCAATCACTGATGGAGATATGTTAAGAGAGCAAAGTATGCCAAGTAAAATATCAAAGTCAACGGTATTAAAAGCATTACTAAAATCTAGTAGTGCAAGTACCGTTAACTTTCCATTTTCCATGCCAAGCCGTATGTCATCCGTTATATTAACCAATGCAGTTACCGTACTATGACCAGGACGAAAACCGGATTGAAAGGGATTGAGAAGTCTATTCTTACAAAGGAATGAACTTAATTGGTTGTGAATAAGACGTTCTAGGACTTTGGATAGGAATGGTAGTATAGAGATAGGACGATATTCAGAAAAGGAAACGGGATTGGGTTTTTTGGGTAAAGGAGTAATCTGGGCGTCTTTCCAAGCACTCGGAAAGACACCACTAGATAGGGAATAATTAAAGATGTGACATATGATAGGAAGGATTTCGTCAAGTATAGGAAGGATCATATTACGGCTGACTGTGTCACTACCAACTGCATTGGAAGTTATGGATAAAATGCTCTTTTTAACATCACAAGCAGATAATTGATTAAAGACGAAGGAGGGATAATCGGGGATCGGAAGTGTAGTAAGATAATGTAATGTATTTGACTTAGTTGTCTTATCAATATTAGACGAAGCAGAAAAATGTTGATTCAGTGAAGTAATATCTAAATTTTTAGGAATTGTGTCTTGGCGCGACTTACCGATTCCCATTGATCTAAGAAATTTCCAAACTTTTGCTGGATCTCCATTTTCAACAGAAGTATGAATAAAATGGCGTTGAGCATTCCTACACACCTTATTACAGTGATTTCTAATGCCTACATATTTCTCCCAGTTTGATTGACTAGATGTAATATTATATTTTGTTTTAGCTGTCACTTTTCTTGCCATAACTTGTTTAATGTCATCAGTAAGCCACGGTGACGGTAGGTGTTTGACCTTAACTGGTCTAATTGGAGCGTGGACATCATAGATATCAACTAGAGTTTTATTAAATATTGATAGTTTATCATCCACTGCTTCAGAAATCATCAGAGATGTCCAATCAATGCTACTGGCAGCCCTCGCAAGGCTTTCAAGGTCCATACCACTAAAATTACGTTGCAGAAGAATTCTTGGCTTTGCCTTAGGAGGACGAATTTTGTATGAAAGAAATATTAAATCGTGATATGAAAAAGCATCGGCCAAGTTCTGGCCGTGCTTAGCCACATGATCACTAGAAGAAACAACCATTAGGTCAAGAAGTGATGGAGCCGAATTAGGAAAATGATGGGTCGCGTTTAGGGGTAGAATACATAGATTACATGATTCTATAATAGAGTGAAAGGAAGAAGATCGAGAATCATTTTTAAGAAGACAGGTGTTGAAGTCACCCATAAGAATAGTATGACTGTAAGATACAACCAGATTTTCTAAAATATGTTCTAAGGAGGAGAAGAAATCAATACGTAAAGATGGACAGTAATAGACTCCAAGAAGAATTTTAGTGTGATGAAGCTCAACTTCAAGAAAAAGATGCTCACCAGCGTTTGACGGAGGAGGTTGTGCCGAAGCGCTAATAATTGTAAAAGTAATATGCGATCGAAGATATATAGCAACACCACCACCGCCACAACTGGTGCGATCGTTTCTAATTAGTTGAAAACCTGGTAAAGAATAGAGATTTGAAGGAAGAGAGGGTTTCAGCCATGATTCAGAGATAAGAATAGCATGAATATTCTTACAGTCAAAGGTTGCCAGCATATCGGGGAAGTGGGCCGGAACACTCTGGGCATTGATGTGAACAACATTGAAATTCTTAGGTACATCAGAAAACTGCGCTACAAGCGTATCAGCAAGTGAAGGGATGCTAACGAAGCTGTCATCATTGCTACTTGCCGAGAAAAAGGTATCAGAATCGTCACTGAAATCTGATGTAGACATTAAAATTATTATAAATAAATATTATACTAATAAAATAAATGTTATTATATAAAATATAAATAATATATTATAAATGAAAAGCTCACCAAGTCCACCTGCCGGCTGTGTTGCTGGTAAAAATTGGGTGAATTATTCATAACACTAATAAACTACGTAAAATGAAACAAGCAGTTTCGTAGTCCGGATAGTAATTACAATAACAAGAAACGGAACGTCACTTCAACATAAAGTGACAGTATGACAAATGTCAACGTCATTATGATGGTGTCAGAAAAAAGAGTAGTGTTTTTATTCACTAGTTTAAATTAATTGTAAAAGTAGATGTATCTATGTATTTACAAAAAAAGTATATCTGTAGTATATCAACCAACTAGTATCCGTAACACAAGCCTCGTTGCTTGCCACGGAACTAGATGGCGCTGTGTCATAATGTCCAGAGGTATTTATAAGGGAGAGATGAAGTACCTATATACATATATAAATTGAGTATAATTTGAAATTATGTTTGACCTATATATTCAAATGTATTTAGGAGTCCCATCCATATGAAGCTATGATAGCCTATTAGTGTGTAAACTGTGAGTCAAAGGTCTTGAGTTCAATTACAAGGCACGCACTTCGGTCTTTTCGAAGTTACGTGCGTATGTATCACATGCTCAAAAGATGACAGTCAAATGGTGCAAAAACAACGTGATTTTCTGGATGGCATATAGATAGACTGCCAACCCGCATGAGGCTAGGTGGCGGACTATAGCCTAATCTGTCTCAATAATGGGATGACATAGAAAACCCATTTTCTTTTGGCCATTTTCATTGGGCAAAACTTGCCCATCAGTGTGAGAGAAAATGGGTTTTTTATTTATTTTAACACGACTTTGACATCAGTTACATTAACTAAACATGATGATGGGTTGATGATGATAGTATAATTATTATGTATTTCAAAACAACCGACAACCATGGTTGGCCTCGGGTCTCGGCCCGTTTCTCTGCTTAATATCTCATCTGTCATTTATTGCTTACAAATCCGCAATGTCAGGTGTTCCAAAAATAATCATCCGTAGGTACCTCAATTTTATATATATTTCAGAGATAAGCAAAGCTCCAGATATAATTTATTACCCTGAAATTGATTGTTCCAAATTCAAAAATAGGTCAAAGAGATAATATAGAAAACGAATTGTTTTGCCGTTTATACCGAAGTAATGAATATTTGTTAAACAAACGAACGATTAAACAATTTACGAGTTGGCCAAAAGTGTTTTCTTGATATATTTGTTACGTTCCGTTTATATTTTAGCGTAATAAATTGTATTTTTCTGGTCAAGTTTTAACACAGTTTTGAGGGTTGGCACTGAGTTTAAACACGGCATATAGATATTGAGCAATTGGGGTTATATGTTTATACAATTTATATATACATTTTTGATTGATTGTTGTAATTTAGAAATTAATTTAATCTATTTTGATTGGTTATAATTTAAAAACTAAATGACTGTCGTAAAAATATCATTTTACCCACTTTTTGTAGGGGTATAGTTTGTAGGTATATATATATTCTGGTTTTCTTTTTTTTTCTTTTTATATAAGGACTAGCGGACCCGGCAGACGTTGTCATGTACACAGACGTGGTCTTAAATTCGAAAATTTAAAAAAAAATACAGAATTCGATCGTAGCGCCACCTACCGGGTCCGATAGCGAATCTTAACCATTCTCGAATCCACTTAAACACATAAAAAAACAATATAATCATCAAAAGGATTCGTCCAGCCGTTTTGGAGGAGTACAGTGACATTCACACGCACATAAGAATTATATTTATAAAGATTTGAATAACCACACGGTTGATGCATATACCAAATTAATTATTGTATTTCATTCTTTCTTCTATTAGTTCTTACTTTCAATTTTCAGGTAGGTACTTTCGTTTAGAGACTTTTTAACGACGGAACCCGTTGTGAAAATATCTTGTTCACTGGCTGTTCCACAAATAAAAACATAGGTACTCCTAGACACGACTGCATAATTAATTTTCTCTTTAACATACGGCTTGTTCTTTTTTAACCCTGTTAAGTGAATAAATGTTTTTATAATTCTAAAGTATTTATTTTCTCTTAAACATTTGCTTTTGGTTAAATACAAAGGTACGTATAAAAGCATTTTTATGCAGTTCAGCTCTGCGATAGCCAAGTGAAGTAACCAGTGTGAATGTAAAGTCAATGGTCTTGAGTTCAATTTCCAGTTGCCAGAAGCAGTGATTGGAAAACATTATGAGAAAACCTGTGTACTTGAGAGATTTTTTCTATGTCGTGTGTAGTCTGTCAACCCCGTAGTCTATTATCTTTCAAATGAGACACCCCGTATCCAGCCGTGGGCAGTAAATGTGTTAATGATAAGCAATACTGGTAACATTTTTTTATAATGATACGGGGGCAAACGAGCAGTGACTCACCTGATGGTAAATAGTCACCCATGGACATTTGCGTTTCCAAACCCTGCAGGAACCGTTTAAGTTTCTTAAAATAGGGAGTTACTAAACTGACAGTAAACGGAATGCCCAGGCTGTCAATTTTTAGGGTTCCGTACCTCAAGAGGAAAAAACGGAACCCTTATAAGATCACTTTGTTGTCCGTCTGTCTGTCTGTCTGTCTGTCCGCCGTCCGTCTGTCTGTCTGTCAAGACCCTTTATTTCGGAAATACGTGGAGGTATCAAGTTGAAATTTAAACCGTATACTCAAGTCTACGGTCCCTTGAAGAAAAAATCAATCTTCTAAGTTTACGTAAAAAAAAGATACGGCCGTCTAATTAGCAAAAAACGCATTTTTCGACACTCTCAAGGGAATCAAAACTCATAGGGTACTTCCCGTTGACCTAGAACTATGAAATTTGGCATTTAACATCGTTATAGACCAACAATACGAGGAAAAATCTCAAAACTATACATTTGTAACTAAATCTTAATGAATAGGGGGTCTGAATTTTGTTATAGGAATCTGAATTTCTAGTTGAAGCTATTAGTTCAAAGAGGGTATCATATGAAAGAGCTTGATGTGCATATTGCAAAATAAATTTTATTATTTTTTTCCGACGCATTATTAATATATTTATCTATGTCATTGATAAATATAATATTTATTAAAATAAAACTACAAAATTCAGCAATCCGCCATGATAAGTCAAATGTCAGTTTTTAAACACCTACGTCGAGTACTGATTATTTGATTTTTACTTCCGTTTAGGGATAAGGCAAAGGAATTTAGGCAATACAGCCAAGTATTGTACTCCAGTAATTTTATAATTTATTTATGATGGTGATTTTTTTTGTGTGGAACGTAAATAAATAATTTGTTGAGAGTTGTAATTGATGTATTTATTGCATTGAGGGCCCGCGTACCACTTATATAATTTAGAGTTCATATTTAACACGCTAAATATATTAGTTTATTAGCACCTAATGTTTAGTGTTGATATACATAGAAATGACGTCACAGACAGACGCCATGACACCAGCGAGCGTTTTGGCGTGAATTTTGAACATAAAATTAAAATGTCAATTTTATTAATATTAAAAAATCAAATAAGGCGAATCGGTTGTTTAAAATCTTAATCAGTACGGGTACAACCACGGGGTACAACGTCCTGATTAAGATTTTAATACAATCGATTTCCGTATAAAATATTAGTGTAATAAGATGTTTGAAACAATAAATAAATAAATATTCAGGGACATTTTACACAGCACCATCTAGTCCCAAACTAAGCAGAGCTTGTACTATGGGTACTAGACAATGGATATAATACTTATATACTTTTTTTTTTGTAAATACATACTTATAATACATAGGAAACACCCAGACGAACACAAACACTTATATTCATCACATAAATATTTGTGTCCCGTGGGAATCGAACCCACGACCTCGTGATCAGCAGTCCGGTACTCGAACCACTAGACCACATAGGTCGTCATCGATAATACTGATTATGATATCAAAAATAAATAAAAATAAAGCTAATAACAATATCATTGTTTCAACAACAATCAATAAGTTAATCTATTTCATTTTATTGTATGGAGGATTGTAGGTCGGTAGTCTCAATACACACATTAGAAAAAATGGGCATCCCTAGTATTGACAGGCGATAGTAAAAAAATGGCATATTTTTGATCGGAAACTAAAAAGTACTAATTATTATTCAAAAAACTATCTCACGTTAAAAAGTTGTGTTTGTTTCAAAAAATATATTTTTAACCGACTTCCAAAAGGAGGAGGTTATCAATTCGACTGTATTTTTTTAAAATTTAGATATTTCATGCTATTTCGCTTTTTGAGATACAAGCCATTTGTCAAGGTACTGTCCTTTATTAGATAAATATAGGTACTATTTATCTATTTAATTTACTATTTATTTATTTTTATAAACTATTTATTTAATTCTGTAACTAAACACAATCCTAAATAGGTACTATTAAATAAAATATGGAAATTAATCATCTTTACATATAGAGTATATTTTTATCTTTGATTATATACTTGTCTATAATCAAATATTTTTATAATGACAAGCTGCAAAATTAACAATGTTGCTTGGCAACGGTGTCAACGAGTATGCATCGGGTATAGATCTACCGACTTAAGTGTCTTGTACTTATGAATAAAATAAATAATATCTCTTGACTATATGACACAGCGCCATCTAGTTCCGAGCTAAGCAACGAGGCTTGTGTTACGGATACTAGTTGGTTGATATACTACATATATACGTTTTTTTTGTAAATACATACATATTACAAATAGATATATCCATGAATCGGATACAAATGTTTATGTTCATCCTTCAAACATTTGTTCCTACCGGGATTTGAACCCGGGACGCATAGCATAGAAGGCATTGTTAACTACCGCTGTACTCAGTGGGTCATAAAATAGTAATAGTAGGTATATTTTAATAGGATATTAAAAAAACATACGTCACGTTTAATTTTAATGTTATAGCACACTTCAACTAAAAAACCTATTAATAATTAAAATAGGTACCTATTGAACAATTTATCATACAAAGCAATTGTAGAATATTACATAAATTATATAAAGGCTACTCGAAACGGACTAGGTAAGTGGATCCAACGATTTCAATCCAAGTTTCCTCCAAATCTTGTTATGTTAAGATTTTCGCGTCCTTTTAAAAACAGTTGCAACTTAAATCTATTTTTAAAATGTCAACTTGATGATAAATAATTAATTATAATAAACAGCTTATAGACATGTGCTCGTTTTTCGTTTAAGATGTCCTCTGCACCCACTTTGATGATCTTATATTTAAATTAGGTACGGAACCCTCGGTGGGCGAGTCCGACTCGCACTTGTCCGGTTTTTTTTTGTGTTTTATGTACCGTCAATCTAAAACCTTGAGCTAGAAAACCAGTTACTATAGGTATTTATGATTAGTGCAAAGACAGGTAGGTAGGTTCATTTCAATTACATTAGAAACATGGGAATAAATAAAATATAATACGCGTCACTGACTCCCCATACTTGCAATATACGCGTACCCATAAAAAAAAAACAAAATGCCATTTGCCATATATTATTTTTATAACATTGTTTCTTACGACCCTGACGTCGTGTCGCTAACATTTGGTCCCCAAGGGAATGTTGGGAGAGCATTCCTCCTTTAATATCTCGCTCCATGGATTTCTGTTGCCCTAGTAGCTACATATGTCGGTATGTCGCTTCGAATTCAAATGTGACTTTCAAAGGATAACTTTGTATGACAGCCAGAAATAGGTTAGCATGGCCGTGATTTTAAAAATAATTTTAGTTTTCTCTATCAGTCTACATGTGTCCACTTCTGGAATTAGATCTCTTGTAGTGAATGTCACAAAGCTCTTAGCTTTCGACCCTTCTCAACCATTCAAGGAATGCCTTATTTTTTCTAAGTAACATTTTCATAATAGATTGATATTCACCATACATTTTCTTGATGTTGGTTATTAATAAAGAGATCTTTGACCTTTTGGGGTCAATCTAACATATAGGTATATGTATATGTTAGATTGACCCCAAATGGTCAAAGATTTATTATTGGTTTTAAGACGTTTTATTATTGAATACGTTTTATTGGTAAGCTAAATTTTAATTCCCCTTTTCCGAGAACGAACAAGCCACATTAATCAAATGTTCAGATCATTTATTTTGTTTTGTGGATGTCATTTCAGCTAAATGACGTCCACTGCTGAACATAGGCCGCCGACAAGGATTTCAGCGAAGACCGATCCTGCGCCACCCAAAACTAGCGTTTTCCAGCGACCTTTACCAGGTCGTCAGTCCAATTTGATGGGGGTCTACCCACGCTGAAGTTACTGGCGAATATCACCTTGAATATTGATAGAACAATTTCTTAAATTACATTTCGGTACCTGAATTAAGAGCTTGTAGGTTTAAATGTATATTATCTATGAATATTGGGGTGTTCTGATAACGGTTCAATACCGACTGTTTTTAATAATAAGTAGGTACAAGACATCGCGTCTTTGATTATTAAGTTACCTAATACTATTATTTATGAATTGAATCTGGTTATGCTATTGCAATTTATTCGTTACGACGAAAATAAAAAAAGAGAACAAAATTACTGGATAACTTACCGTTTGTGTGGTCTGATGTTCACTGCTTCTTCTTCGTCTGCGTCTCCATCTGCTGGTGGGTACATACGACTTTTACACGCTTATAGTCATAGTTTTTACACTTTCCTTGTATCTGGGGGTATACTTGACACTTCGAATTGGCCTGGTGCTTACAAAAGGTCTTGAAATAGCACCCTTAAACTTGCTGCTACTACCTAATTATATCATCATCATATCAACCGTTAGACGTCAACTGCTGGACATAGGTCTCTCCCAAGGATCACCACGACGACTGGACTGGATGGACAGGACCGGTAATTATATTGCCGAGCCTATATTTTAACGAAGTCTAACTTATCTATAGCATCAGGCTGAAGTTAGGACTCACAAAAATGGTCTGGCTATATATAGTCAATGTTTTGACATCGTTCACCTAGCAAATATCGGACACTGAAATAAGTCTACTTTTACAGGTTTTATGGCTATATATTGGATATTATTTATTTCCAACGTTTCAGATAGGTACAGAACTGATCCTGAGTTTATCCGTGACCATTAATTAAAATAACATTAATATACCGCGACACGAACCGTATAAGTAGGTCTATTTAAATAGTAAATGTTGTTTTTGACAGTACAAACGTGTTTAACACATGTTTGTTTAAAACCGGTTTTGCTAATTCGTACCTGAAATATGTAGTTTTTTTTACGTTTGGTACCAACTACTTTCTACAAAAGTGTACATACAATAAAGGTTCAAAGTATATACCTACCTACATACGTACGCCTTTTTACCCAACTGCCTCTCAGGTCTTACTATGCATGTGACCACGTTACACACACTACTTACATATATGTACATCCATAAATATAAATATACCATACATTTTATTCATCACGAATGCAAGAAAGTTTCTTCATTTACTCCCAAAATGGGCTTACTGACAAGGACTAGCATTTCTACTTACCCCCATAACTAAGTAGTCGCAAGACAGGTACCAGGGGAGCATAAATCATGTAGCGGTGTAATAGTGCGCTCGTATTACGCTAACGAGAATTAACCCACTCTTTATGTAGCCGTGTTTCATGGCTCGGATATGCACCTAACATTACAACTAGTTACCAACTTTAATAAGAACTCGTTTGTATAGTGTACTTGTAGTGAAGAGGGGTTGAGATTAATATTATCTCTCATCATAATGTAGACGCCGCATCCATTATTATTTTGTTTAATATCTACCTAACGTAAGATAATATTACTTTAGCCGAAAAACGTATTATTATTATATACTTGTTTAATAAAATCTTTTTGTATTTTTTAGCTTATTTCAAGCTAAGATTATTAAATTTTATTAAGAAAGAAATTTTGAACCTCAGGCGGGACTCGAACCCGCGTCTTCTGGATTGGTACTCCAGATATTGCTATGTCACCGTAAGACGTAAGTAACATAAAGAAGGAAAAATTCAACACATCAGGCGGATACCTCGGTGGCTCAGTTGGCAGAGCGTCTGGAGTACCAATCCAGAAGACGCGGGTTCGAGTCCCGCCTGAGGTTGAATTTTTCTTTCTTAATAAAATTTACTTGTTTAATATTGTAATCTACAATTTATTTTCTGGGTTGTTTTGCTAAGACATCTAATAACGATTGAATTAATAATTTTTAAGCGTTTGTTTTTGAAACAATATTTTCTAACATTTTCCAAAAAGCTGCCAGCTGGAGAGTAATATTTAAATTTAAGAAAAATGTGAAAGGAAATTCCAAGCTGATTAAAAATATAATGAACGCAATCCTCTTTTTTCATCTAAATCCTTAAACCCTGCAAAAATATTTCCTCCTGACAATCCAAAAAGTAGCCTACATATTTTGTTGTTCTCAGATTATAACACAAAAACCGGAAGATTAAATCGTAATGCTACAATCCCAAGAAATATAAATACGTATTAAGAAAATAACTAGAAATAATATCTCCCGACGAAGGCTTATATCAACGAACATAATGGATCGTAAAAGAAACTGTACCGATAAAGCCACACACTAATAAAACGACATCATTTCACTTGATCGGTTTATTTTCCTTTACATTAGATATCTTTGCTTTGAAAGAAAAAATTAGAAGCTATTCTGGCCGACTAGGTGGTACACAGCGTACGTTAAATTTATAAAGAGGTGAAAAACAAGAGAAAAGGGTCAGTCTTATGTTTGGGAAGTTTGTATAATAAACAATATTTTTATTTACAAAAGTTTAGCTGGAATATACGGACAGTAACGCAAATGTAAAGCAAATGACTTCTCTCATTCATTTTCATGGAATTCGTGAGTGAATTATTTAAATTCTGCTAAAAACGGCACAGCATTACTGACATGGTATTTTTCATTCAAATAAAAGTTTTTGAACCAGACTCGGAAAACACTGATATAATTTTACGTTGAATTCTGAAGAATGACTGAAACATAATTTTATGTTTCTTTTAATTTGAAATGAGTTTTTTTTTATTTGTGTTGGAACGTAAATTATTTTCAGTCAAATATGGCTGAAAAAATCTGTCCGGATATTCCACCCTACAGGAAGACACTTACTCGAAATACATAAAAGGAATATCTAGGGAACAAATCAAGTAGATTAATCGCTCTCATCTCATCGCCCACAGAATCAACAAGTTCACTTTAAATGCAATATTACAATATTAATATTGATAACAATCTTACGTATTTACCTCACAGATGTCAAACATCGTCCATATCTTAGCGTTATAACTATTTACATTTTTTAAATTAAATCACTTCGAAATTATTATAAAGTACAATACAATAAAATTAGGGAATAGTCTAATTGACTGCGGGTTTCTTGGTACCAGGTCACCTCAGCGCCGAGGGGTCTAGTACCAGAGGCCGGGGCTAAAGGGAGACAAACTCGGGCGGTGGCGGCGGTAAGGTCAGTACGGGTGTCTCTGACACTTCAATATTCTCTGTGCTAGCTCCCGGTAGAGACCAGGTTGAGCTACCTGTAGCTGTCACTCGAGGGCCCATGTTATCATACGCTGGAGCAGCGCAGCATGTTCTATTCCTTCGAGGTAGTGTAGCACCACCACTCAACAGGTCAGGGTACTTAGCAGGCTCTCCTCGGCCAGCTACTTGGACAGATATGAAGATGTTACCATACGGCACTGGTACAGCAAATTCTGCTGGAGGTGGTGGAAACGCACCCGGCGTTCCTTCTATAGTAATATGAACAGGGTCAAAGCCACAACCTCTGGGAGGATCATCAGACATTCGCTCTGTCATTTCAAAATCACATGGCGAGGCCATGTCACCAATAGAGCGGTCACAACTTACGACAACAGATGCATCTATGAGTCGTTTTTCTTGGTCAGTGAAACTTCTACTTGGTGGAACAGTTCGTCTTCTTAAATGCCAGCAAGCTACTGCTCCAATAAAACCAAGAGTTGCTAGAATGCCTAGAGCTCCAAAAACAACTCCTAATAAATGTGGTATCCCAGGTGCTGTCCGAGCGGTTGCCGTCTGTGACCTCGGTAGAACAAGACTTATTATAGCCCTCGCCTCGCCCGCCACACTCGTGGCCACACACGTCCATTCCCCAGCGGCACTTGACGTCACATTTAAAAGGGTCACGTTGACCCATCTAACACTACCCGGCACTCTATCTTCCGAATCGTCTTCAACGCTTGTTTCCGTCACTTCCATATCGCAATCTACTGAACTATTATGCACATTAACACCATCAAATAACCACGTCACTTTTGGTTTAGGTACTCCGTGGACCCAACATCCGAATGATGTAGGCAAACCGATTTCAGCTCTAACGACTAAAGTGCTTGATTTAACTTCGGGTGGACAGGACATGCTCTCACCCGTTACGTGTCGCCACTTGTTTCCAGCTTGCGTTGACGGTTCCACGCAAAGCAAATCCTCCGTACCCAATTTACTTTCCAGGAACCAATCCTTGAATTCACGCAGTCTACAATCACATCTCCATGGATTACCGGACAAAGACACCGTTTTCAATGCAGGGAGAGAAAATGTTATCAAACGGAGGAATGTAAGCTGATTCCTACGCAAATCTATCGTCTCTAAAGATTTTAAATTCCTCAAAGCGTTCGTGTGTATAGACCTTAATCTGCATCCGTCTAACAAAAGCATCCGCAAGTGTGGTAAAGGTGGGAACTGATCCGCAACCAGCGTGGTCAAAGGATTGTTGCTAAACACAACTAAGCGTAATCTTTCGTTGCCTCTGAATATGTCCCTTGGGAGATAGGACAAGTCGTTGTCACCTAAATCGACCTCAATTAAAATCCTTAATTCTAGGAACGCGTCTGGGTGTATCGACCTGAGGTTAGTCGCTCGAAGATTCAGTCGTTGTAAGTTTAAGAGGCCAATGCTAGCAAAGACCTCTTGTGGTAAGTTTCTAAGTGGATTGTCGTGTAGATCGAGGACTTGTATGTCAGATGAGAGAGCTGGAGGGCGGCGTAGGTCACCAGAAGCACAAGTCGCTGTCTTCTTGCCGGAGGACCATTTGCAGCGGCAGGTGGCGATGTGGGCGCAGTCAAGCCAGTCGCTGGCGGTCCTCGCGGCGCACGTCGTGAATATAACGATCCAGTACCACCTGGCCCACGCCACACGCATACTCATCTCATTTCGACTTTGTGTTTACATCGGCGGACTGCCTGAAACAACAAACAGGAGCGTTAATCAAACTAGATTAGTTAAACAAAGCGGGACCTAAAATACAATGGTTGGATATCGTGCCGTTGCGAAATCATATTTGTGTTTTACAAACAGGTGGCTTGTGTTAAACTGGACATAAAGCTTTTTGTATCGCGTAATTTTGGTCAAGGGTACGCTATCGTAAATTCCGTGGATTCTACAGCGAGTTTTGCCGTAAAACAAAATCTTACGCAATCCCCATGAGTTTGGAACGTCATAAAGTTGCTCTGGATATTTTATTCATTTCTGGAATATGTTATGGGATAATAAAGATGATATATTAGATTATATACAGTATCAGTTAGTTATGTAAAACTTCCTGTAAAAAGGTATACATTGCATGAATTGGATGTCTGTGATAAAGCCAAAGCTTTAGTTTTTTTTAGTCCAGTTTAACACAAGCCACCTGTTTGTAAAACACAAATATGATTTCGACTTGACCCAAAGGTCAAGGTTAGAATAGACGTAATGTTTAAATAGAATTTACGTTTGTGTTTCAAGAAGCTTCGTAAGATTGCATAAGATTGATAGTAAATTACAATATGTTGATTTAGTGGTTTCCTTCTGAAGGTTTTAGATTAACTTAGAATAGACCCACTCTTATGGTATTATTGGTTTTGGCTACTATTTTACTTATACCAACGTAAGAGAGCTTAGTTTATTGTACGAGTAATAAATTATTATACTTATAAAAATATTAATTTATGTTATTTGAGAGGTGTATTTTTAATATTTTTGTTCGTAATGAATAATTAAAAAACTATTGAACTCATTTAAGAAATATTTTACCAATTGAATACTCTATTTGGGCTAAATTAGGGGGGTAACTAGAACTCGAACTGTCACAGTAAAACACAGTAGCACTTCTATGGTCATATATAGACCCATACGTAGGATGTGCTAGCAAGAGGACCACTAACATGAACTAAACAGATTATCTTAACGCTTGAGCATCACGAGATACTAAGATATGCTTTTACAGTCCACTCTAGTTAATTAATCCCAACTATGATTAAATTTGTTTGGTTACATTTGATGGCAGTTAACGGTGAATATGAAAACTTATGCTATCTAGCTTTGTGGATGCTGCCCTAACAGCTTGACACTTATATAGTTTCAAGTCTTGTTGGCAAATATATGAAATAGAAAAGTAACTATTTAACCATAATTTAACTGGCTTCTAGTCTATAACACGCGAATGTGCTGAGTTGTGTTAATTTAAATTGTGTCTCGGTTTTAGGAAAACGAAAGTTTTTAATTCGGTTATTAGGCAAATAGTTAGCTGCCCATCTTAAAATATACAGAAGTTTGTCGACACTTTCGTTACAGTAGCTATAACGGCTTCTGCACTATGGGTCGCGGCTACTGTCTGCACATAGGTCGTTTCGAGTCTAGGCGTTTATGACGTATATGTATGTGAGAATTCTAATGTAAGGCAAATTGTGTTAAAAAATATTAGATGTTGTATAAATACAGAGTGCATTAAATCGTTGAATGTTTCGACATGTCTAACTTCTGCTTACAGAACAGCAAGATTAAAAAAATACATTCAAGCTGGGTGGGTTCTAGTCTTTTAATTATTAAAGTCACAATCGATTAATGTCCTCAGCTAAAGTCGAATAGTTATAAACTAAAACAAACGCTGTCGATTGTATCTTACAAAGTCCATTTTGGAAGCCACCCTAAGCGATTAATCGCTCGACTAATTGAACAACCCGGCTCGGCCGATGACAGGTAGTGTAAACATAATCACGGAGCCACTTGTGATAGGCATACGGAGTATCTGGGTCCTGGATGTAGAGGATTTTGAGAGGCATCAACGACGGATATTCAATAGTTCGATGTTTGATGAATACCTGCGATAATTAATTCCGTATTTGCTATAGTTTTACAGGATTGTGTTAGGCTGTCGGCGCCCTTAATTAAACAACAAATATACAATAAAAAAACATACTCGCAATTGTAAGGTGTTATATCAATTACAACTCTGCTGAACCTTTCGGGATACAGTCGAGAAAGAGAAGTTATATTATGGTATTTTTTTTATCTATAATGAGTAATTGATAAAATTCAGAGTAGTACAGAAATACGTGCCTTTAATTTGAACTTGGAACATGTGACTTAATGCCCTGTCTAATGTAATTTATCACTAAGATAGCTTGGTGATATTAAAAAGTCCAAGCTACGTGTCTTTGATTTGAACTCAAAACTAGTAACTTAATTTTTACATTTCACTAACTTATTTTAGTAATAAATTACATGAAACTGGAAATTGTGTCACAAGTTTCGAGCTCAGATCAAAATCACGTAACAGGGTTACGTGCTCTTTAAAACGTGCAGTTAAAGGTTAACAAATACATTTAATTGAAATATTTTTGTATGTATACATCTATTTTTATTTATGTGACAGTATTTGTACACTTACGCAAATATTAGACATTGAAATAAAACTACCATGGATGCTGTAAAGGATCCGAAACTTCGGGCTAAAATAATGTCAAATATACCGCGATAAAATCCGTAAAAAGTAGTTTTATATTATGTGACAGTTTTGTAAAAAAAAACATGACAAGAAATTTATAGGCAAGGGCAAAACTTGACGAGTCGTTTAGCACAACGGCGGTATTAAAGCTACTTTATGTGGTAAGGATCTTAGATATTTCTATGTATAATATTAATATATTTACATAAAAATATCTATGTAGTACCTATATCAACCATCTAGTACCCGTAACACAAGCCTCGTTGCTTACCTCGGAACTATATGGCGCTGTGTAATAATGTCCGAATATGTATATTTATTTTTATACATATAATATGTATACATACACTCACGTCTTTTTCCCACGGGGATAGGCAGAAACTACAGAATACCACGTGCTACTTTTCCTACATACCACTTATATTTATATAATATGTAGTTATTAATAAAGCAACGCTATCATATCTCTTCATGTCGTCCTTTAATCCAACGTTTAATGAAATTAGTCGGTGCACTACCCAACCTGATGATAGGAAGTGTAAACACTTACGGTCAGGCTGCGACACAAATTAATTACTGTATGGCTGTATGCTAATGGACAGTTAGAGTGAACTTTCAGGGGAAACTTTTAAATAGAAAAGTTTTTATTTACTAGGTGAATTGATGTTAAGGGCTAGTTGTTAAGTGAAAACTACGGTGATTAATTGGTGAGGTTATTCTATGGATAGCTGGAAATTAAGACCATGCCGTGCCTCGGAATGCACGTCAAATCATCGACATATTGTATATCAAATGTACACACTTTAAAATTATATGTAATAAGTTTAAGAAAATAAGTTGACTTCGCTATTGAATTAGGTTATAGCTACCTGTAAAAATAGTTGTAAGTGATAAATAAATAAATAAATAAATAAAAAATAAAAAAATATACAATGATACTACCCAGTTTGTACCGCCATTTTGTCTGAAAAGACGTCACATAGGAAATCATGTTATATTATGTTATTCAAAAATCAATGTTAAACTGACACGTACAAATCTCATGTAGGTACCCAATCTATTTCCTAGTAAAGATTAGCAGACTTCACACATCACTGTGAAAATCAAGCAGATTTACGAGTTTTCATTAATTTTGTTCCTCCAAATTTCGAACATATGATTAATACGCACATAATTTGGAAAAGTCAGTAGACCGTGCCTTGGAATTGAACTCAAAACTGTTGACTTCTCACTTCACACACACACGTGTATACTCATACCGTTACACACACACCTTTAGGCTACTACAAACATCCCAAAATATCCTTAAAATATTAATTGACGGAAATAAATATGATTTACTATTTTTAACACATGTGGGTGCAAATTACCTAGGTGGAGGTGTTTTTTTTTAATGGGTCTTGCCCGCCACCAGAATCCCTACTACTGCAACTCCTGTAAACCAGGATCAACAATAGTAACCATCCACAAAATCGTCGAGACAAAGTAGTCCGACGTGTCCCAGGGGAACGATTTTAACTGTCTTGGAACCCGCTGCGAATCAAATCATAATCATGAAATTATATAGGAGGAGTAAGAAAAATATCAGTTTACCACTTACCTCCTTATCAAGCGAGAGACAGAATAGAGGTGGAGGTGTTGTGGGTAACTATGGGAAGGTCTCCCTAAGGAGACATTATATTGTGGAGAAAAGGGGAGATTTTTATTTCTCCATAGGAAATTACCCCATGCCTTTTATTTGCGATAGTGGAAGCTCATTACTGATGTGCATGCATAAAAACCACATCTACATAATAGGAAGGGACCCCATAAATGTCTTTAATAACAAGATGAAGGTCGGATTTTATGTGTTGTAGGTATTTTTTTACTCGACTGTGCACGATAAATATAGAGAATAAATGATAATCGCCTGTATTTTCTCGAGGGGTTTATTTATTTGATAAAATAATACAGTATAAATTTGGACAGAGACAAGATGAACGTTTGCTGTGGTTAATTTATGTTTTGTATCTTTCCTCTCAATGCCATTTTAAGATCAATGGACCGGGATTAGAACCCAGCACCCTAACCGCAGTTGGTGGCCTTTAATACTGCTGCGTTAGTCGGATCATTAGTCAAAGTCGAATGTATAGGTATGTTGTTTAATAAGTAGGATATTGTTTTAATAAACAAAATGGCGGCCATACTGATGGACACCTTGGATTTCAATGGCTGCAGTTACTGAACTATGATAAATCTACTTCATAAAGCTGTTTCATCAGCCAATTAGTCCAGCGGTAGTTAACACTACCATTTGTGCTATGGGCACCGGTTCAAATCCCAGTTGGGATCAATGTTTGTGTGATGAGCATAAACATTTGTATCCGAGTCATGGATGTATCTATTTATAATATGTATGTATTTACAAAAAAAAGTATACATGTAGTATATCAACCAGATAGTATCCGTAACACAAGCATCGTTGCTTAGCCCGGAACTAGATGGCGCTGCGTCATACATAATGTCCAGAAATATTTATTTATTTATTATTTATAGCTTTATTATAATTACTGTTAGTGGTGTGGTAGCCGAGCGGTGTGACCAGTGGACTGAGATGTCAGAGGTCTCGAGTTCGAAACCCAAGGCACCACTGACTTTTTGGAAGTTATGTGCGTATTTATCACATGCTCAAACGGTGAAGGAAAACATCGTGAGGAGACCTGCATGCTTGAGAGAATTCTCGATGCATGTGAAGTCTGCCAACCCGCAGTAGGCTAGCGTGGTAGACTATAGCCTAATCCCTCTCAATTGAGAGGAGACCCGTGCCCAGCAGTGGGACATTAATAGATTGATTATGATGATGATGATGATAATTACTGTTGGATATGAATCTTCTTCCAAATTTTTTAGATAAGATTGGATTTTTATTGAATGAATCTTACTTATACATTATTTCAAAATGTAGGCAATATTTAGTATATACACTTAGTTACGTGATCATTTAGTATTCAAATGTATTCAATAGCTATGTTCTCATCAGGGTATTCATGTACTAAACTGTTTATTTCCTGTGGAACAGATTTATGACAGTGAATTATATGGTAATAAATGCTGTAACTGAAATGTCTCTAGGGTGTAATAAAAACATAATCTCGGAATTGAAATCTGTTATTCACATAATAGATTTGTTTTTAGGTCCACTGGAGGGACGTACATATACAACATACAATTACGCTCTAAACGGGTAGGCAGAAGAGTAACTTTTTTAAATAAAAATTGCGCTCTTTTTTCGCATTATTTCGAGTGTACATGGGGAAGTACTTCCTCCTTACAGAAGACCGCATTGTAAGAACAATAGTTTTGTTTCTGCGAGTGGGTAAGGTTACCAGAGCTTGCTAGGGGAGTGACTATTCTGACAGCATGCCAATTCCGTCTACAGGGTTTGCAACGCGCAAGCGACACTTCTGCTGTTGCAAACTTAAGTAAGCTTATTAGCCACACTGGTTTATAAAAAAGGATTTGTGGACTTCAAAACAAAAGCCCAAAATATTTCATATCTATACATATATGGTATCTAGGCTTTCCGATCAACGAATAAATATGAACGTAGAGAATTCGATTTGCGTGCAAAGGTCGATGTAAAAAGAATATGTAAAAATATAGTGAAGGCAATTTCTAAAAATGCGCCGTCAATTGTTTGTTTTTCTCGATCGTTTTTCATTCACGTACGAAAACTTATTTTGGAAAAATGTGTTTTACATTCACATTATAAATTATTTGAGTGACATTTTGTCTTAGTATTTATTTTATTTAGGTTGTTTGAAGGTCACGCAAATACGAATGTAATTTGAGTATCACGCTTTTTTTTCTTTGAAAATCTTTATTAATGATTTCAAGGGTCAGATTTATGTAATAAAAACTTCAAGAAAATAAAAAGTCTTCGAAAACTTCAACAAAATAAAACGTCTTTGAATTCTTCAATTTAAAATACTAAAAAATAACTTCGGTTGTGTTTTTTTGTGCAAAGTTTATTTTAGTAAGACTCTACAAAGGTTTTATTGAAATGTTCTTCCATAAATAAATAACTTCTATAGTTAAAATCCTGTAGTAGGCTGTGATTCTATCAGTAGAATTTGGATCTTAACCCTGAAATGCTGAAAATATCCACACAGGCCTGTAGAATATAAATAGTAAAATGGTCAAAAAGTTCTATCTATGCTACCACATAATACAAAAATCATATCATTAGACAAACAAAACTCGGAACAACGAAACCCGAGATTTGATAAATACTTTGACACTACCATCTATATAACTCTCCGGAGGTTTTCTGTCAAGATTAGAAGGATTAATGGCACAAGCAGGATATTTGTCTTGTCTCAAACGCACTGGTCGATGGACTGGCCAGAGGCACAATGATTCATGACCCGTGCCATAGAAAAAGAACAATGATGGATTTTTCTTGGTGTTCCCTGAGTGAAAATTGTGGAGATTTGGTTTAGAAGACGTTACAAAATGCGTTTATTTTTCGAAATTTGACCTGTTATTGATGTTTTTTTTCCGTTTCTTTATTTGCGTTTAATAGAATACCTCATATAGGTTTAATTTCGAAAATTATTTAACAAATTAGTCAATGTGTGCATATCATCTCTGTCATAAAGATTAAAGACTTAACTAGTAATAATACCATATTGTTATTGCTTATAATGTCTTGGATAAAATGATAATGTACTTAAAAAGTTTAAAGCTGAAAAAAGAACATTAAATATTAATCAGTTTACTGGCAACGAATAAATATTTTATTGATTGCCAGTAAACTGTTTCATTTTTTCAATACCGAATTTGATCCAAACGCAAAACAGCATTCGAATCATAAAAGAAGTCCAAAGTCTTGTATTGTGAGAGATATTCCTTTTTCAAAAGCAACTCAGAAGTTGCTTGAAACTTGAGGACTCTGCTAAAGATTTGAGAAAGTCGAGAAGTGTAGCGTCATTAAAGGTAAATGCAACTGCAAGATTCTTTCTCAACAAACGTTGGCAAGAAATACACGGATTTTTCGCATGATTTAGTTCTTATTCGTATTTTTAAAGGGAAACAAACTAAAATTGTTAGAATTTGTTGCCATCTGTAAAAATAATGTTAAAGAAATGGAAAACAACAGCCATTAAATTCTATGTTATGTTAAATGAATATATTATATTTCCATTCCATTTTGTCAACAAATCGATTCAAATTATTATTATATACTTAATAGAATTTCTCGAAACTACTTTTGCACCATAAGACTGCATAATTGTATCAAATAATCATATAAATTCATAAAAGTATACTTAATTCTTAGAATACAAAATAATCAAAATACAAAAACACATATTTACACAAATAATTCGGATAAAACTATTTTTTTCGGTATTTTCTATTCTATCACAGTAGGTACATAGATATTATTTAATCCCAACATTTCAATATACCGAGATAAAACCCGTACAAAATAAGAACACACCTAACTCAATAACATTACTGGCAACATTATAAAATATACATGTTACAAATCATTGAGATTCAGTCGATTTCATGCGTCCGCGCCCTGATGCTCATATCGTATTTAAACGGGTCCCGGGACCTCTGGGGAGTTTTGGGACCCCTGAATAAGTAACTTTGTTTTTGACTGAATCCCACGACACTGAACTTTGATAAGCAAAAGGTTTCTGACAGATGTTGGCAACATTAACTCTTTATAACTTTATTTTGGTACGTCATCATTAATTTTATGATGTTGTCTGTACCTACTTTATCTTTTAACTTGTGTCTTTTTTCTATGTCTCTTTTTTTCTCTCACTCTCTCTCTGTTTGGTTGTGTAATATTGGTAGTCTATAAATTAATACGTTCATTTATCGATCTTGATTAAGCAATGTTTCATGTTCAATTTATGATTTACATAACTGTGTAATTTTATTACACACTCGTTATTCCGTTCCCAGCATAAAAACCGGCATTGCAATGGTTCATATTACTCAAAAATTATTTAACAATTAACTTGATAAGAAGAATAAGCAAAAAAAATATCTCTATATGTTTTGTCTCATTCTTTGTACCCGATATACTTCTGAACTTATAAACCGATTTGAATGAAACTTTTCACACTGTGTGTATGTAGTTTGGTCCAAGTTGAAAGATAAGAGGTAACATAATAGCTTTATTTGTAGGTTTTATGTAGAGAAATAGTGAGCACAGGAGTATCATATTTTATACAATTTATAAGTTCACCGTCAAGAAGAATAAACCATTTAAAAACAATATAAAATGTTTTAAAAGGCAAAGAACAATGAATTTTAAAAAACATTTCGATACGATAAAAGCGAATACTAATTTAAAATATATTATTAGACTTCGGAGTCCCTTTGAAGGGCAAACAGCCCGCTCCCTTACTACGACTTATCCCTGTTCATAGCTCTCTAGAGCTAACCCTTTTGGAAAGAGAACAAATCATCTCCCCATCTCTTTTTAGTCCTACTATACTACACTATACTATACTACTATAGGCCCGGGCCTAGCTTATAGTACAAACAACACAAATTTAGTGTGAAATAAATTAAATTAATGACCTAAATTAAAAAAGAAATAATGTAGATATAAGTTGATTAATAATAAAAATAAAAATAATCATGAACATTTATCATGAACCTATTATTGTCCCACTGCTGGGCACGGGTCTCCTCTCATTTGAGAGGGATTAGGCTATAGTCCACCACGCTAGCCTACTGCAGACATTACATGCCACCGAGAAAATCTTTCTTACGATGTTTTCCTTCACCGTTTGAGCATATGATAAATACGCACATAACTTCTGAAAAGTCAGTGGTGCGTGCCTTTGGTTTAAACCCTTGACATGTCAGTCCACTGACCAGTGGACTAGCCCAGCTCAATTGTACCAAATTTGAACCATATCATCAAACCTGTTTAGTAAATGCACAAATACTAAAAAGGTATTATTAACTAATATTATTTAATATTTGAAACTCGGTTTTCTGTGCCAATAATTATATTATGTTTTTGACTGATCCAATTAAGTAATTTGATTGCTAATTATTCGTACTATGCATTTTGTGAAATTGTATTATCTAATTTGGCAGATTGAACTATACCTACAATTTAATGAATTAATATAATTATGCATAAAGCCTATCATGACATACCATTGCGCTTTTAATCTTTTATGGATAACCTACTAATGACTACAGTATATTTTTAGGAAATTATAACTATCAAATTTACCAAAATTCCGATTCTCAAAAATAATTTGGAAGACCTGGGAATCGAACATAATAACCACCATTGGCAAAATGAGGCATCTATTATTCTGGGCAAATATGTAAAAAAATATTTTACGTTATAATAATAATTATGTACCTACTTCTCTTTAAAATTATTACCGCGGTATATTGTATTATTATTTTTTATTTTTTTGGATTCTTAAATGATCACTGGTCCATTTCTTTTACGTAAAAATGCCATAAAATAAAAAATAGTTCTACTTAAATGTCTAATATTCGCATGAGTATAAGAAATCGAAACACTGTAATATTACTATGCCATGATAAAATCCATAAAAAGTAGTTATTTTATTACAAATCATTTTGTGTATCTAGTAAACATACGATATACAACATTTTATCTTTCCTGTCTTCCTTAAAATATTGAATAAAGTAACTAAAAATGGATATAAACTTCTTGCGCTGTATATTCCAAAAGTTTTTATAGTTGTTTATTAAATGTCTTCTGTTACTAACTTTCGCATCGCTTAAATTGGTACAATGACCCCGCGGGGGAGAATTAAGCTTGTTTTCATATGAATTCCTTGTTTTTTCTTATTGTTATTGCTTAAATGTAAACAATTATATTCTTATTTAATAATTTATTTGTTATAACACCCACTGCAACTTATAAATGATGAGATTTTAGAAGCAGAGGTCATCTGCAAGCATAGTATTGCCTCATTACTGGGCAAATATGTAGTAGGCATAGTATGTATATATGGCCACTCATTTGATAGGAATTAGGCTGTAGTCCACGACATCGAAAAAATCTCTCAAGCATGGATGTTTAAATGTTATAAATACACGCATAACATCCGAAAAGTCAGTAGGGCGTGCCTCAGGTTCCAATTTTGACTTTCACAATCTACTAGGTTAAACTATTCACTAATTTACACCATTAGGTAGGCAGAGGAATATTCATGTACTACCAAATTTCACCGGTGTGTTTCAGTTTCCATGTAATAGGAAACGACCCAATTTTGCTATCAACCGGGCAGAAATGTGAACTCAGAGCTGCTATTAAGAATTTTTCAGATAACTAAATTATGGTTACTGTCGAAAAATCGAAACGAGAAATCATTAAAGATAGAACAGGTAATTAAAAAAAAGGTAGATTAATTTTTTACCCTTATTATTATGAGCATAAGGTCAAAACTCATATTCTGCAATTCTTTCTGTTCCTATAAGCTTTCTCAATGTATAAAATATACAGTTACGCATTCTTGCCTTTAGTAAACAAAATTGGACGCTGATTGTGCCAACCCGAAGTAAACTAGCGTGGTGCACTTTAGCCTAATTCCTCATCAGTAGGAGCCAAGCAGTAGGACGGTAAATTAATTGATGATGAAATTACAGAAAACCGCATGAATCAACAATAGTTATATTTCTATGAGTAAGTAAGGTTACCAGAGCTCATTGGGGGAGTGACTATTAACATCTACATATCGTTTGCTGACAGTTTAGTAATTCCCTATTTTAAGAAACCTAAACGGTTTCTGCAGGGGTTGGCAACGCATATGCAAGCCTTCTGGTATTGCAAATGTCCATGGGCGGTGGTGATCACTTGCCATCAGGTTGCCACCTGCTCGTTTGCCCCCTTAAAAAATGTAAATCAAACAATTCCTTACATATATTGATTTCTCGATTAGCATATGCAGAACATATTCCGTCCACACATTCTCTAAATGTCGAAGGATTGCAGGCTGCAGAAATTGGTCGCATTCAGGCATGCGAGACGCCACGTCGCTCGGAATAGAATGCAATAATGTGGTGTCGATGCGCACCAGAGATTTTCTCTCAAGTAAGATGTGAGACGTAACTCAATGTAAGTTCTATAGTTAAAGATAAGAATGTCCATTTATATACTGATCTGGGGGAAATGTAGGCAGTACTTTATAGCTATATATTTCACTGTTAACAGATGTGTGCGAAGACTATAACGCTGTTTTATAAGATAAATAGTGGTGTATATAAATTAATATAAGACTATTTAACACACAATGACTGCCTTATTGGTGTAGCGATCGCAAACACAACTGGTGAGCGTGTGGTCTTGGATTGGATTTCCATTTCGAGCAAACTGCTATTGAAAAACTAGGTACTTTTTAAATATATCCATATTATAACATTTTTCTGATTGATTTTACAGCATCTCTGACAAAATCAACGACAATATCTCTCTGCCCGTGGCCGTGTATGCTGTAAACGATCCTTTACTTTTCACTTACCGTGATAAAATCCGAGAAAAGTAGCTTTATTGAACGTTTTAATATTCATGTAAGTGTAAAAAAAAACAATCAATAATAATATAATTACTTTAAAAAACTGCCGCTCTTGATAAAATATGAACCCTATATCAACATATTGTTGTATTAGTTTCTAGATACCAACATTATACACGACATATTAAAATTCATGATCAATTTTATTTATGACACTATGTTATGTAGCAAATAATCCTTATGATAATGCCTTTCGATCGGTATGATAAAGCAACAAGATGATTATTTTTCTGATGTAACGGATTAGATTTCCAGTTCAACAATGTAATTATTTAAATATCTATGAATGCAGGTTAAATTAAAATAATGTCTTCTTTCAGTAAAATATTCCATCTGCAATATTCAAGGTACTTTCCCTCCATTTAGCATATACGTGGGACGCCCTGTATAGCACTACACAGCAGGTATTAGTAAGCCAAGCTTAAGTTTTAAGCTTGCCTGTCAAGCTGTAGTTAGATTTGAGATTCGTGTATAATGCATGAGGAGTCTAGGCTACCACGTATATGAGTATTAACCTCTCAGACAGCGAAGACAAGTTGAGTACCAAACTGACATGTTCAAGAAACAATACGGCACATAGATGGGATTGGATGCAATCCACCAAGACTCTCTGTACATTTCTAATAGGATAAAGTCCAATTTACATTGCTACGCAATCTTTACGTCAATTAGGTATGAAGTAGCCATTTTAGGTTGGCTATTTGTTAAATAAATAAATAAATATTCAGGGACATTTTACACAGCACCATCTAGTCCCAAACTAAGCAGAGCTTGTACTATGGGTACTAGACAATGGATATAATACTTATATACTTTTTTTTTTGTAAATACATACTTATAATACATAGGAAACACCCAGACGAACACAAACACTTATATTCATCACATAAATATTTGTGTCCCGTGGGAATCGAACCCACGACCTCGTGATCAGCAGTCCGGTACTCGAACCACTAGACCACATAGGTCGTCGTTGTTGTGTAGTTAAAGCAAATATATATCCAGACGTTATGATATTGTCAGTGTGTTTGCGTTTCTGTGAGAAAGATGGATGAATGTGTTTAGTTTCATAGTTTATTTTTGTTATTAGTATGTGTTGTAATGTTTTAATTCTATTGCACTTGTTTTTCATTATTGTAAGTGCTATTATGCCGTTATAATTAAATTAAATAAATAAAATAAATGACACAACACCATCTTGTTTTGAGGTCGGCAACGAGGCTTATGTTACGGATGCATAAATAGGTTTTTTTTGTAAATTAGTTTTAGCTGTTTTTGTGCGATGGGTATGGATATTTAACCCGAGTCATAAGGTTTCTATGTGTAATATGATGTATTTACAAAAAAAAACTATGTAAGGTATCAACCATCAACCATATCCGCAACGCAAGCCTGTTGTTGCTTATCTCGAAACTAGATGGCGCTGTGTTATACATAATAAAAACATACATGATATAAATAAATACTGTCTTCGGAATTCTTAACAAAATAATTTAACCCAGTGGAAAATGGCAAAAAAGCTTATTCTGTACAATTGCGGTGGTTTGTACTTTCTCTGGCAGTAATTAAAGCCACATCTGGACCAGATAATGGTGAATTAGAGGCTACTGGCAATGTTCTCTGTGTGATTACTGCGAGGCAAAATGGCTGTGTGCAATCAGTTATGTACGTACTAGGTTTACGTATGTATTGGAAGATATATAATAATTTAATATTACCAAGATTCAGCAGCATAATATTTAGCTTATTTTTTCAAAATGAGGCCTAAAAATTGTGACCTATAATACGTCAAAATGATATACTTCGGCTTCAATGCTACGTAATTTAATTTAACACCTCATGTATCCACCATATTTCAGCAAATAAATAATTTGATTTGATTTGATTCAAGTAGACCATACATAGGTTATTTTTGAAAATGTTTAAATAAAAATCTTCAAGCTCGCATAACCAAGAAAAGAGCTGGTGATATCCAAATGTGACTAGTAGTTCAATCTCAACTAACGCACGTCTGACTTTTCAAAGTCAATATTTCATCATCATCATTTTAGCTAAATGACGTCCACTGAACATAAGCTGACAAAAGATTTATACGACGACCTAAGTCCATATTTATCACACGCTTGGACGGTGAAGAAAAACTCGTGAGTAATTCTGCATCTCTGAAAGGTTATCTCGATGGCGTGTGAAGTCTGCAAATCCTCCTAGTAGTCTATAGCAGGGGTGGCCAAGCTCATTGATAGTCTGAAAAAATGTTCAATGGCTTGGACTTGAATGAGCTTAGCCTAAATATAGGTGATCAAAGGCAATCACGGGTATATTTAGCCACCAATAATCCTTCAAAGATAGGAGAGGAGCTCTCCTTCAGGAGAGCTGTGGTAGCCTAGTGGTTTGACCAGTGGACTGAGATGTCAAAGGTCTCGAGTTCGAACCCAAGGCATGCACCACTGACTTTTCGGAAGTCATGTGCGTATTTATCACAAGCTCAAACGGTGAAGGAAATCATCGTGAGGAAACCTGCATGCTTGAAAGATTTGTCTCGATGGTATGTGATGTCTGCCAACCCGCAGTAGGCTAGCGTGGTGGATTATAGCCTAATCCCTCTCAAATAAGAGGAGACCTGTGCCCAGCAGTGGGGCGTTAATGGGTTGAAGATGAATCCTTCAAAGAGCTGCTTGTGGCTCCCGACCCGCAGGTTGGCCACCCCTGGTCTGTAGCCTCTCAGACAAAAAGAAAGCCTTGCCCAGTATTACGATAATAAATAAATTTATGAGAGATATAAACACCAACACATTATGTCTGTCTCTACAACAGCTGTAACTTCAGCTACAATTTCTGAATGATAAACTAACTTCGTCAGACTTTTTGAACGTCAGTAGAGATGCGCATGCGATACAGAAGTCAGCCAACAAACTTTAATATGCGAATTCAACTGGAGAAGAACGAACTTTGTAGTTTTCTCGTAAGTTTACTATTCACTGTTGTGTGTTTGCAAATAATTTAGCTGAATATGGTTCTGTATATGCATTGTGGATACAGACATAAATTCTCACATATATTATGTATGCACCCAGATCTATCGTAGAATAACTACCAGTGGGCTATATTGCTTCTAGCGGAAACCAATTGTTCAGCTACTGCGGGTAATCTGATTCCGTATTGGATATCAGGTACTCCAGAACGGTGTCATATTGTTGTTATCTAATCAACTGTCTTGTTGGTCTAGTGATGAGGAAGATAAATCAGTGTTATTGAGTTTAAAAAAAATTAATCATCATAATATCGAAAGAATCGATTGATGGCAATAGGTTCGCTCTCTATGACATGGGACCTAAAACCATGGGTCGATTCTGTTAGTTTCAAATAAATTATTATTCCTAACGATTTAATGTTGACAGAATCGTCATTAACTCGTAAAATGGTTTAATTGATAGATCGGAAACAATTTTGTGTTTACATTAACATTGGTCAGCGACAAAATACGTCGAAAGCATAAAGCCGCACCCCTCCGACAAAACAGAATGATGATGAAAGATTTCCACGCGAATTTTAGTTGTCTACTGCATGCCTCAGAGATTTTCTCGACGGTTGTGTGAAGTCTACCAACCAGTACTAGGCTAGCGTGGTGCACCTATAGCCTAATCCATCTTAAACGAGAGCTGACCCAAGCCCAGCGCTGGGACAATAAATGGTTTGATGAGGAGCTAATAAGCTATGCAAAAATGTATTAGGAATTGTAACAAAAACTATATTAGTCGGTGATTAAACGGTCTGCGATTGAAGCCATAATATTAAATGCCTCGCCTTGATACAGTGAGAAGTAGGTTCAAGATTTGACCTTCATTTCCAAATATCGGTCGTGTAAACAAGTGTAGTGAGTGTTTATCTTAACATCGCGAACGTTAAAGTGCTGAATGAAATAGTAAATGCTAAGAGAGATGTAAAAGAAACTGAACAGTGATCTGTTACCCTTGATAAAGTGGTACTTGTTGTGTAGTAAATACTAGGTATTCTTAGCCTCTTTAGAGATGGGCAGTTTGAATACACATAAGAGCTATTTTAAAGGAGTTTTTTTATTGACGTATGATATTTACGAATGAACAAAAAAATTGCAACTTGCCCCTACCCTGTTTCGAATCTGAGACCCTTAGAACCCATATAACACCAATTAATTACACACTTCTCTTCAAAGAATTTCTTTAACTCACTCAACAAATAGTACTACAGCAATTTATTATAACAAAGCAAGAATAAATTCGTTGCTGAACAAATTATTTAATAACAGAATTTCCCATCAGTCTTGTTGATTGTAATCAAACCCCTAGATTGATGGCAATTAAAATTCCTGTTCGCTGTCGCAATTCGTACAGTTTTTGGTTGAAAACTGATGTATTGGACTTTTCATAAAAGCTACCAATTAATGTTGAGGACTTATTACTTTGATTATTAACGACTGACTGATTCGTTGATGCGTTGAGAGTGGAAATTTTAAATAATTTATAATGTGTTTTTCACCCGTTTTCTTCTCTTTGTTTCATTTATTGTATTTTTAATATAACTAACGACAATATGCAGTAATTCTAGAATACAAAAATAAAGTATAAATGACGATTTATTATAAACTCGAAGTAACATTTTCTATATAGCTCCGTACCACGCTTTTTAAATGAAAAAACATATTGAAATGAACGTTTTGAATCCTTTGCATTTATAGCGACAAAAAGCGCAAAAAAATAAATGGGTAGTATTTTTGCGTGTCAGAATTCAGTATGAATAAATATATGTGATACTAGGTATGTACTTAACAAGTGTGTTCTCACAAATATAACTCAGTCAAACAGTTCCATGAATTTCTATTGCGCGAAGCTTGATGTATGATTCAAAAAGTCCAATGATTATTATTATTATTGTAAATGAAGGCACATTTACAACATCAACGTTTTTTCTTCCCTCCTCACTGGGTAAGTGGCGGCGATCAATCACGCGTTAGTATGAATGTCGCACTCCGTACTGCCAGATTGCACGATAATTCAAGATCTGCGCTTTTTTCTGTGATATGTAACAGTGAACATATATTTCGATGTTATAATTATATAAACAGCCTCGTTGGTCTAGTTGTACAGTGCAACTGCCGAGCAAGAGGTTCTGGGTTAGATTCCCATGTCGAGCAGTGTTATTGGGTTAGTCTATGAAATTCTCAGTAGCAGCTCGAAGTTTCAATTCGTGCCCGGTTTTTTATTTTGCGTTACGAGCGGATTATATTAGAAGTAGAGAACGAAGAACGTCAATTACTTTAAAAAAAAGTATATTTAACCTCATACAGTGAAAACCAACGCCATTATTTTTATATGAGATTTCTCGAATACTCGTAATTAAATGTCGTAACATCAGAAGAATAGCGCATAATGTAATTATGTAGAATGAAAAAAAACCGTCTAACTCGATTTGTAAAAGGGTGCCTTTGTTGAATTGAACCGACGGCAGCGAAGTTATCAAAGTAAATGGCGCCTCCTTACTACTAAAGAAATGCAATCGATACTTTTTATTACATTTCTCTCGGAGTTGTTGTCCGTGGTTTGACGGGCATCTAAACCTCACGCTAGTTATACCTTGCAGAGATCTTCAAATTAAATTAATCATAACTGCGCACACTCTGAAACCACCTTTCACGAAATCGTAATCAAATTATCCGGTTAGGAGCCAACCACATCTACACAAATACCAGGTACATATTATGAATGTGGAACTTATAACATCCATCTTTTTGGGAATTCAATATAATGTGTTATTAAAAGTGACATAACACAGGGCACTTAGTGGCAAGATCTAATGAATCGGCTAGCTAGCCAGTTATAATCTCATCCTTTACAATATCCAAGATCACGGGTAGACTAAACTGTTAAAATCAGTTTAAACCAGTTTAATTTGAATTTCTTTCTCTTGCTTATTATGTTTGTAGTTTCTAATAACAATTGTCATTCGCCACGACCACGCCAGAAATACACACGCAAATGTAAGTACGAACGAAATGATCTGATAATAATAATAACCCAAAGACTTCACTCCCAAATCGGCAATAATTTCCAGTCTTATTCTCCCGCACAAGACTATAAGGCTCACTTTAAACCAAATCAACATAGGAATACCGTAACGTTCTCATAAAATCGCAAGGATTTTCTTAGAAATTTCCTTTTTACGTACTCTCTGGCGGGTCTTCAGGCAGGCTTCAGTGCTGCCCTCTATCAAAATACTACAGAGCGTAGCTTGGGGCAACTGAATCATGTTTATTCAGGCGGCACCACCGCACACCCCAAAATACCCTTTACTCCTGACTTTTATATGACCCGCTTGTAAAGTTAGAAAGGCTAGAATTTAGGTTTTCCCTTGTAATATTTTCTCTTCAGTTGGCCCCAGGTGTCTGGTTTCTTGAGAGGGAATATAGACTTTTTTTTAATAATGGATATTGGATTAATATAATATACTCGCACGGATAACATTATGTGATGTAAAACGCAATACAAGCTTTCAGCGTAATCATACTTAATATTTGTTATGGTTAAAGTTTTTAATACATTCTCATGTTTGAACTTAAATTGCCTTTGAAACAAAGAGATAATGATGTTCATATTAAATAATATTGGAAATAAAACTATTTTTTACTGATTTTATAGCGGTATATTGATATGAATTTAATGTCAACGTTTCGGATCCTTTACAGCATCCATAGACACAGAGAGAGTGAGGTAGGGTGTGTTAAATTGATGTTATATTTACAGCATCTTGATATACTATTAATCTTTTTTGATAATTATTATTATTGAGAATCCGACTGACGCAGAACGAGCTTACCGTATTCTTTAATCTTGTAGTTTTAAATTACATTTAATGGAATTTATGATCAGGTCTCAAACAAGAAGTAATAACCAGCCATCTTTTAAATTAAACTTTGAGTACTTTTATTTTATTTGAATAGGGCACTCGAAAAACAAACTGTACCAACTAGGATTTTAAAAAAAAGTTACACTCAAGTTTTGCATAAATCTCAATTAAATTAGCCTTTAACAAGAATCTGTCTTGTAATTAATAAGATTGTTGTTTTAAGTTGGCATAATTAACAAATAAATTGGCCTGAGCATATTTTATTAAATGTTATCTTATTTCTGACAAATTGGTTCAGATTTATTTAGGCAAAGCGGCATTGTACATTTATTTAACACAAAAGAATAATTCTGAAACATGAAATCAGATTTGAGCTTCATAAAAAGGTAATTAGAAAAACTAGCTTTAGTACAGCGACGAGGAATAATAAAAAGATTATCTTATAATTTAAAGATTATACATACATATACATACATACACTCACGCCTTTTTCCCATGGGGGTAGGCAGAAACTACAGAATGCCACGCGCTACGGTCCCTGCATACCACTTTTGCCTCGTCCACATTCATACATAAAGATTATCTATACAATATAAAGTAAGCATTAACTATATAATATGACAAGGTCGAGTTTTGCTTATCCCGATTTGGCTGAATATTGGTTGACTTTCATAGCACACGTATTATCCTAGGCATAAACTAAACTAGTCAGGTTTTTTAGGATTCTCACAGAAGGTTCTCGATATAAAATCGAGAATAAAGGCACAGCTAAACCTAACACTGAGAGCTGTGGTAGCCTTACGCTGTGACCAGTGGACTGAGATGTCAGAGGTCTCGAGTTCAAACCCAAGGTACACACCCCTGACTTTTCGGAAGTTATGTGCGTATTTATCACATGCTCAAACGGTGAAGGAAAACATCGTGACAGCCTGCAAACCTGCAAGCTTGACAGATTTTCTCGATGGCATGTAATGTCTGCCAACCCGCAGTATACTAGCGTGGTGGACTATAGCCTAATCCCTCAAATGAGAGGAGACCCGTGCCCAGCAGTGGGATAGTAATGGGTTGATGATGATGAAACCTAACACACCTAATGATCTGCATGTTTGTTATTTAATCACAAAACACATTTGGAACGTTAACGTCAAACAAAATTTACATACAAGAACAAAACAACTCACAAACCCGTAATTTTCGATGGATGTGCTAACTCGACGGATTAGATTAAACTTGCTAATTCTCACACGACTAATCTCATAACTTAGGTTCTAACCATTATTGTGTATGGAAACACGTGCTTTGAGTAATTAAAACAATTTACATTTTGTCACTTAGACTAAGAAACCATAAAGTAAATAAATAAAAATATTTCCGGACATTTTTACACAGCGCCATCTAGTTCCGTGGTAAGCAACGAGGCTTGTGTTACGGATACTAGATAGTTGATATACTACATATATACAATTTTTTTGTAAATACATACATACTTATTATACATAGATACATCCATGACTCGGATACAAATGTTGATGCTCATCACACAAACATTTGTCCCTACCGGGATTCGAACCCAGGACCCATAGCACAGCAGGCAGCGTTAACTACTGCTGAGCTAAACGGGTCGTCAAGTACTCTTATAACATAACATACCACCACTTTTTATTTTGTTACCTGAGGAGGTCAAAAATTAATGTTTTTCTTTCTTTCTTTCTTTCACTTCTGTCGTCTCCGTAAGGTTAGACAGTAATGTAATAATGTACACCCACATTTCACCGGTATGTTTTAGGTCCCATGTCTGTTTAGGTCCCAGGAAACGAGCCTATTGTCATCAACAGGGCATGAATCTAAACTTCAAGCTGCTATTACTGTCAATTTCATAGAAAACTGCGATAACAGTTTGCTTGGAAATCGAGCCCAAGACCAAGGAGGCAGTTAGTAATATATAATAAATATTCTTTAATGTAATACCAACGAGGTAGATAAGTATACTCGTCTCTCTTTATTTATTTGGGTGAATTGGTCAGGTATACTAGTAGGTGTAAACGTTTCTATTAAGCATTAAGTCTTGCAAAGCCAACGCGGTTGCTGAAAGGTAATACGACTGTTTTGGTGTATACAGTAAATATCTGACATTCGTAACAAATAGACGTGATGGATTGCCATGTTATTTAGTAAATTATCTCACTGTTGTGTGGCCGAGCCTCGGAGGATACGTTAAGCCGGGAGTTCCAATTTCGTATACCAATATCTATGAACATTTTATTGTCCCTAGACTGGTACCTAGTCAAAACCTCAAAAAGCATTAGATCTATAATAGTTTATTCAAAGGATATTGGTGTCAATCTATTATCCATTTAAATTTCGAGTTACTACACATTACTTGACATGGAATGCGAATCCAGAAACTCAATTTAGGAGCCTTTACATCTAGAATTACTTATTAATCGGACTACTTTGTAAGATAATTTTGCCTTATACTTATTATTGGAATCAGATATAGGGATAAGGACCTATTACTTATTAATTCGTCATGTATGGCGCTTTTAAACTGGACTATAACCAGTTGTAAACTGTTCTTATGCCAATGGCATTTAAAATATATACTGTCTCTCGCTTGATACGGAGAAAAATTAAAACTGGTGTTTTTCCTACTCCATAATACCTAAACCTTCAAACTTACCAGTCTAGGACTATAGATGACTTTACTATTGAAGCATGTAAACGTGCACACAATAAACGTACTTATGTGCTTTATGTCTGTTTTAAAACGTCTAGAGCTTATCAATTCCGCATGCCACAATTGCGTATTGCGTAACGCGAATCGCATAGCGTCCATATTGGCACGACGCCACGCGGCCGACTATTCCGGGCGACGACCTCCTTCCATGCGTTCAAAACAATGGGGTTTTATAACAATTGTGACATAATATCTCGTCATTACACTGGATAAGAATAGACTGGCCTATTTTGAGAAAGAGTAATTGGTACAAGTTTTTTTAAGATTCTTTTCTTTGCACTCACACGGATGACACACCAGTTCTTGTAATTGAAAGAGTCTGGCCCAATTTGTTCGTCGTGGATCCATCATAATACCAAGCTTGCTATGGACATCAAGTACGAGGTTCCCTGACTCCTGACCATCTTCTAATGTAGCCAACAACATGAAGTCTGATTTCTTAACCTGTAGGTAATTCTGATGTTGTGTTACATAATTAATGTACTCCGCTGTTTCCGACTGTGTTGAAGGTACCATGGAGTTGGAAGAACCTATTACTAATAATCGAGCACATATCGAAACTCAGAGCTGCTATTGAGAATTGAATAGAAAAATCCAAAAACCCTCTTCTCAAAGTAGGAATCAAACAAAGCTTTGATGTCATGCTTGCCACCATTAGTTCAATGAGCACCGATTTCGAACTTAGCCATTTATTTCAATTAAATTTCTAATACTGCAGAACACCACATGATACGATCCTTGTATAACACTTTTGCTTCATCCATATTCATGTTAACTGGTCATACATGCGCGTTAGCTGGAATTACTAGGCACCTGACCTTTTTGAGAGACCTTTTTGAAGTTCACGAATAAGTTTACCATATGATTGTACCTACAGTGTTCATAATTGTGTAATTTTATTGTATTTTAATTTAGTATTGTTTAATTTAATCTTCTTATTGTTCATTTTTGTAATAGATTTTCCTTTTTTGAATTTGAATTCTACTCGAAATAAAACGATTCATTATTTTTCCTACTCAAATTGTGAACGACGTGGACTCCTATGAGAAAGCATAGTAATATAATACTACACCTTCTTTACAATGTCAGGTGTTTTTCTTGCTGGAGACCAAATAAATAAATAAATGTCCTTCTAGGGTCCTATCTCTATGTGTCTACATCAGCCTTTTAAATTCCATTTGAGCTTATTCCTAAACAAATCTGCGTTTTTACTTTCACGCAAATACTGGACGTTAATATAAAACTACTTTTCGGACTAAATCACGAAGTTTTAGCAGACTACAAACGGTCTGCCCATGATCATGGATGCTATAAAGGATGCGGGTTCAAATAATATTGCGTAAAAAGTAGTTTAATTTTAATGGCTAAATTCTCTAAGGACACAATGTAACTTTGTTAAGGCAACATTGTCTTTTACTGTTTAAAAGTAGTAAATATTCGGTTAAACTTTAAACGTCGTAGAAGCAAAATGTATTTCCTTAGTAATCCAATGAATCGGCAAACACTTGTGAAATATTGCGCTACGCTTCAATGCGTGTTTGAGATTACATTTATTTGCATCTATCTATTTTTCATCTATCATTTATTTTTGTTCAGCAAAGTGAGCCGTATTATAAATATGAATACAGCATATTTTTCCATCAACATCATATCAAATTTATTCACTGCTTAAGACCATACCATTGATTACCACATTAATATACTGCTCTGGGCCAATATTGCTCACACAAACAGCTTCTTTTTTTCAAATTGAACACACACACTTTTTTATTAAATATTTTTATGTCATTTCAATTTACCTATTGATAAATAAATTTAACACGATCCGGATTTACTATGTATGGTTTACAACTCCCAAAGATACGGACAAGCATGAACAATTTTGTACTTATTACATAAAATTGGGTTTATTATAATCTATTACCAGTGAAATTTTAACCAGAAGCCTTTACCAAGTCTTTCGTCTATCTCATTGTAGGCTGTCTTAAATAAAAGTACACCTAAAATGTTTCTAAATAAAAACCTACCATAAAATACTACCATAATACTAATACTAAAATACTACTTCTCGAGTTTAAACACTTTTATTAACCTCCTTGTCAGTCCGTCAATGACAGTCAATCCAACAAAAATCGTATGTGAAGTCACTTCCAACATTCCTTTACATTATTTATTCTCGATGTCCGTTTGATCTGCGTTGTAGCCAATAAAGTTCCTTTTGATCTTATTTGGGATCTTGGCGGCCATTTTGGCATTAATACACCCGTTAATAACATGGTTAATCACCTTGAAACGTTCCTGTTACATGAATTATGTATACTTATACGTTTGTCGCGAATGGTCTGTGAAAATGCTGAACTATTTAGAATGAATATTTCTTTCGCTCACTCTTTTAATGGGCAGGGAAAGTAGATTTAAAAATAGCTACCTAAGTGTTTATGAGTTGGTAAGATTTAGATGGCTTCCGTATTAATATCTGATTCGGGAAGTAAGGTTAACGACATTTTATATTAATATGGCCTTTGCTGAGGATGTATTTAGTGTTATGCGTGTTGGGCTGCGAGAGGCTAATGGACTGAGAGTCAAAGGTCTCGAGTTCAAACCGAAAATACGTATATATCACACGCTGAAACGGTGAACGAAATCATTGTGAGGAAACCTGCATGCCTGATAGATTTTCGCGTTAGCGTGTGAAGTCTGTCAACTCGCACTAGGCTGGCGTGGTAGAATTTAGCCTAATTGTTCTCTCGAGGGGAATCTCGTGCCCAGCATTGGGATAGTACATACATTAAAGATTAATTTGACTGAGAAACGAAGTAGCGATTTTCTTCTGTGTATGTTCATTAGCTAAGATAAATAATTCATTGCATTTTAAACAATCGCGTATAGTCGTTCTTCACGTTTGTTTCATTTGAAACACTTCTGTTTATCACTAGCTAGATGAGCAAAATTATTAATGTATTGCATCCCCAGAGTATAATATTTACCACTAAACATTGTATTGACTGTGAGTATCGGATTTGAGTATCGATTTTACTTGAATTATTATATTACAAAACATAATTCGGCATCGATATTACATTTTGATTATTTGTATAAATTTTAATCAGATACCAAATAAAAGTCATATTATTTATACATATGATTTCCCTTTATGAATTAATCAACTGTTTCTGTGAAAGATTTTTCCTTCAGAGATCGTGAGGAAATCTGCATACTTGAGAGATTTTCTCGATGACGTGTGAAGTCTGCCAACCAGCAGTAGGCTAGCGTGGTAGGCTAGAGCCTAATCCCTCTCAAATAAGGGGAGACCCGTGCCCCGCAGTGCGACAATAATATGTTGATTATGAAATACAGAAAAGTGACTCCATCCCTTCGTCTTTTGTATATCTAGCTTACGATACAGCAAACTTCATGACAGTTTATGATGTTAGGCGTTTGAACAAAAGCGAAGTAAGATAAGATCGTGTTTTGCAACATAATGAACATGTCTGGACACAAAGGCAACTTCACCTGTTAACACACACTCACTCTATCAGAAACTTACCAATGTTTGTACACGTGCCGACGTGTCTGTAAAATAAACATGGTTACCGGTGGGTTTTGAGGAACAAAAACACTTATATAGATAAAACTGTAATTTTATTAGATCTTGCTTTTCGCGTTCGTTCGTTCACTGTACTGTGTGTGACGGATTTTATTTTGGTATGTTCATATTGTTTAATACTAATTATTCGAATCCATTACTTTACGTGACGATGGATGCTATAAAGGAACCAAATTGTCGGGAATAAACAATTATCAATGTTTAGTAAATACTTGTTTTATGTCAATTTCTAATTTTCGCATAGAATGTTTAGAAACATGATGCAATAAACTTTTTAACAGAATGTTTTGACATTTGTTGGAGTTTTAGAGTGGCCGTTCTGTACGAAAGTTATTCTTTGACATACATTTACTAGTGTAGGTAATAGCGCCAACATGTTTACGTATATACCCAGTTATAATAGTCTTAAAAATCGCAAAATCATTAGAGTAACCAAGAATTTAAACACGCAGAGTGGGTATGCCCAGAAATATGGACTGAGGGTAAGCCCTCAGTTGTAAATAATACTAAGGTAAAGGTCGCTAGAATCTGTGAAAGCCCTTGATGGGATTGAAGGCCTATATCTAGCAATGGACGTATTTAATCGGAATGACGATGATGAGTCAAGAATTGAGGTTAAAAAAAAACAGAAAGCAATAAGAACGCCCATAAAATCTCGATCACCGCTGTAACAAATATATGACTTGCGTTGAACTTCCACTATACCGTCTATATTTAGCTGCTTGACGTAATAATGAATAGAATATTATTAGCTCGGCAACACAGTTCATTTGCAAACCCTCTTATACAAGAATCGAATGAGGAACCGTGATTCTGACACTAAAATCTATCTATCTGAAATAAACTGTGTTATTTATAATTTACTATAATTAATGATATTATAAATGATATAAAAATAATATGTCATTGTATATTATATTTAATATATCTACTTACATTGCATTATAAGCGGACGGCTTATTGGTTAAAATGGTATTAAATTTTAAAATTGGTTCCTCATTTTCCTTATCAACTATATATTATATCGAAATTATTACTATTTATAATTATCTACGGAATCGATTTCACGATTTTTTTTATTATTCTTGGGTAATATGTCAACTCGTACTGATTCTCTTTACTTTCGCGAATACTAGTAATAGAAATAAACGACGTTTGGATCTATTATATTACATTATTCGTGTCATCCACATTATTGAGTCTGCCCATGACCACCCATACTGTTAGGAATCAGACTCGTGTGAATTACACCGCGATAAATAGTTTTATTAAAACGTAAAGCCTTATTACTATTCGTATGAGCAGAGCAAGGGGCAAAATTGAGTAACTTGTAAATAACTTTATTAACCTACCTCCACACTGTGGTTATCTAAACCCTGCGGCCGGTAATTCCGGCTAAGTACCACCCAAACTTGGATTTACGATTACTAGATCATAATATTATGTCACCCGCTTATTAATTTATGGGTTAACCCGGGGGACGAGGCATGTCGCTTGCAGCTGGTGGTGTACTATACGAACATTTATAATATGATAGCTAGTATTTGTCTGGAGTAGACTGGTGCTAAGTCTAGGTAGATAGCAATGGAATTATCGGTAGTTGACAGTAGATGGCCTTTGAATCAATTGATATATCAGATTGATCTAGACTTCATCTAGGTATCTGTTGGGAACCGAAGACAGGCAGTAAGTACTGGTAAGAAACCTAAATATCCTTATCGATGGCAAGGGATTTGTGTATGTATACAGTATATCAGTTTTTTAAGAAATCGGTAGGGTTTCTTTTTGTTTTGTCTTAACCGACACATTGGCTTTTGGTCGGAATTGCCGTTCTCTGTTTGGATAAAAAAGCTCATAATAAAGTCCCTTTTATTTAAATTTCATTACTTTTGCATTTTTTTGACATAGATCATCGTAATAACAATATCATTAACACCACTGTGTTCGAAGCACCTAACACGGTAGTGCCTTGATGGAAACACATTGCCAAAGCAGGTAATTTTAATTCATAACTGCTTAAAGAGGGCAATTACAAGTATAAATATAAAATAAATAACTGGTAAGTTGACTGTACTACATAAAAATCAATTTTAATAAACGAGGGAGAAAAAAACTAAATAGAAAACTCTCAAAGCTTTGAAAGAATGTTTTAATTATTCAATGCCCATTTTGACAGGTCATTGTGACGATAAAGTTGACACGGTGTTAAGGGGCAATTCTGCGAAATCCGTGAGCTTGCCCGCCGGCTTCGGTATCTCGACTTCATCAAACGACTTCAAACGCGACGACTTCAAACAAGCTTTAAAAACTGGCTGAATAGCATGTTTACTGTTATTTTTTTTTTTTTTGGATTTGATTATTTAGGGGCGAGCAAGGGACGGGAGGGAACGTTTACTGGACGTCGCGATGGGCCTCGCCGGCGAGGACGATATTTAGGTAGACGTGTGTGGAGTGTGAGAGTGCTGGTCTCGGGATTTGACTCTTGGAGAAGAGTGGTTTCGTCGTCTGGATAAGAGAGGACGTGTCTGGGGCGGCGTACCGAACTGATCGCGGAGGGCCTATAGTCGGTGCACTGGACTAACAAGGGATTCGGGTGATGGGGGACGCGATCGAAGTATCGTTTCGAAGCACGTTTTAGGTACTGCTTGATGGTGGGCAGTTTTAAGTCTACATGAAGCTGCTTATTGCGCACGAACCACGGGGCGTCCGTGGCCTTACGCATGAAGCGGTTCTGTATGACTTGCATACGATTTATGCTGGGACCGTCGACGTGTGCGAATACGATACTCGAGTAGGTCATGATGGGGCGGATGCACATCCAGTAGATTCTCACCTTACACCTAAGGGACAACTTACTCCGTGCATTTAGGATAGAGTGCAGACGACCGAGAGCGAAGGTGGCGCATCCGCGCACCGACCTTATGTGCTCACGGAACGTAAGCTTCCTGTCTAGTATTACGCCCAGGTATTTGGCTTGCTTTTCCCATGGGATTTGCTTGCCGAATAGGGAAATCGGAGGAACTGGGGTGGAAAAATGATTCTCTTTCTTGCGATGAAAGAGGACAGCTGCGCTCTTGGTGGGATTCACCTCAATCCTCCATTTCCTAAACCACTCGCCGAGGGCGGTGACTGAGGATTGGAGGATTTTGGCGATGTGAACCTGACTAGTGCCGGTATAATATATAGCCGTGTCGTCGGCGAAAAGAGCTAATCGTGTTTTGCCTTTTTTAGGGATATCGCTAGTGTATAGCGTGAAGAGGAGGGGTGATAACACTGAGCCTTGAGGGACTCCGGCGCTTATCGGGTGAGGAGACGACATGGCGCCGCCTTCAATACGATAGCGAAAGCTACGGTTCGATAAAAAGTCCCGAATGATAAGCACGAGACGGTCTGGCACGTTGAGGGAGTACAGCTTGTATATTAAGCCGTTGTGCCAAACTTTATCGAAAGCTTTTGCTACGTCGAAGAATAGCATGCCCGTCATACAACCGCGCTAGAATCCAGCACTGATGTGTTCGACGATGCGATGCACTTGTTGTGGGCAAGAATGTTTGGTGCGGAAACCAAACTGCTCGTCTGGGAGAAGATGATTAGATTCGGCAAAATCCTTAAGTCGGGAGTAGATAAGCCTTTCGTAGATCTTCCCAAGTACGTTGAGAAGACTAATGGGGCGATAGCTGGTAGGCTCGGAGCGGGGTTTGCCCGGTTTGTGGATACCGATGACGGTAGCGCATTTCCAGGTTTGCGGGAAGATGTTGTTGCTTAATGCCGCATTGAAGATGCTGGTCATTAGCATGATGAGCTGAGCGGGGAATAGTTTGACCACCTTATTGGTGATACCATCTGATCCGGGGGCTTTCCTGGGGCGTAATTTTTTGACGATTGACTGGACACCCTCGGGGGTGGCGGGGGGGACAGGGTCGTCGACTTGAGTTTGAGTGCCTACTGGGGTTAGTGGAGGAGGGGGCGGGAGAGCGACTCTTCGTTCGACCTCGGCGTTCACCTTGTCGAGGTGAGCCTGGTCGACCGGTTGAGTGCTGGGGGAGCATTGAGCCTCTAGACTGTCGGCTAGGCATTCGGTCTTTTCATCATCCTCAAAGGCGGGGCTTTGATTCGGACGATTTAGTGGGGGCATAGCGGACACGTAGTCGGTCTTCAGCTTCCGAGCGAGTTGCCAGAAGGCCAGGTGAGTCGTCTCCAGGTCGCTCAACATACTGTCCCAGCGAGATTCGCGTACTTCACAAATGCGTTTCTTTACAGCACGCTGTAAATTGCGCATGTGAGCACGGTTTGCCTCACAAGGAAAGTTGTTGTACGCTCTGATTGCCGCGTTCTTTTCTGTCATCAATTCACGCACGTCGTCCGGTAGTTTCCAACGGAGGTCGTCCTCCGCAGGAACCCGCCGTGAACAATCGTTCACTACGGACTGTACGTGACTGGTGAGAGAGTCATTTTACTGTTAAAAATAATCGAGATATTTATAGCCAAGGTAGTGGTAGTTTCTGGTTGCTAGGTTTAATTTTGGAAACAGGTTTAATTGTTAGTGACATATTCTTGATTAAATATTTTAATTTTAAATGTTATAATTAATATATTAGTTCTACATGAGTGTAAGAATGAGAATGTTACATGTATGAATGTGGCCCAAGCAAACGTGGTACAGGGATTGTAATTCGTGGCGTTCTGTAGTTTCTGCCTACCCCAAACGATGCATGAAAAACTTGCGAGCGCTTTTGTGTAATATACCTCGTTTTAAGTCCTTTAATCTTAACTGAGGATAACAATATCAAAATATCATAAATTCCATGTAATATTTACGTAAAACATCTCAAACATTTATATTCAGTCAACATCATAACTCAAAACTAGATTAAATATATAATATGTTATGTATACAGACGGTTCTTTCTGAAATTCAGCGTAGAATTTGCTAGCGCCTAAGTTATGGCTGCCTTGGGACCGGCTTGTGGGATTACTAGTTCGTCCGATTAGGTTGCGTACATCTAATATTCATAAATTCCACGATGGAAGAAAATTTTGGACACTAATTTTGTACAGTTATTGAGGTCAGTTTGTAAAGAGGAATAACATGAACGAATTAAGTAGGTACACAGGAGTTAGGGCCAATCATAATTAATTTAAAAAAATTATAAATCTCTCTACATATTTTGAGGCGGCTATTTTGGACCGTTTTTAACAAACACAGCTAAGAACACTTCTGACTAACTCAAATTTCAAACAAAAAGAATACAACATAAAAATCGGTTCGCCCATTCGGAACCTACGATGCCATAGACAGACACACGTCAAACTTATTACACTCCGTCGTTTTTGCGTCGGGGGTTGAAAACACGACAAATAAAAAGACAATTCAAACAAACTTTATCAAGCGTTTATAAACAAATGGTAAGTCGTCTTGTCGCACATTTCCAAGAAGTTTTTTATTATGGAGAAAGATCCGGCAAGAAAATTTGATACATTTTAAAATTAAAGCTATTACAGTATTTATTGGAGTTGGTACAGAATAATTCTGATAAGAAGGTTTGTCTTAAATCATCTCCATCATCATCGAAACATTATTGTCCCACTACTGGGCACGGGTGTCCTCTCATTTTAAAAGGAATTAGGCTATAGTGAACCACGCTAGCCTAGTGCGGCAGACATCACATGCCATCGAGAAAATCTCTCAAGCATGCAGGTTTCCTCACGACGTTTTCCTTCACCGTTTGAGCATGTGATAAATACGCACATAACTTCCGAACAGTCAGTGTTGCATGCCTTGGGTTTGAACTAAAGACCTTTGACATCTCAGTCTACTGGTCACACCATTAGGCTACAGCACAGCTCATTGACTTAAATGGTTAATGTTAATTAATCGTAAAGTACATAATGTTATAATGATTCAGTATTGCTTGTCACGAGTTACGGGTCTATTTATCAATTCCGGAAGAAATTTATGTGGTTTGTTTGCGTTTGCGGATCAGAAATAATACAAATATTTATACGTTCAATATGTAGTTCTGTAAGAGGTAAGTCTGGGTGAATGCGGGAGTAAGAATCAGCAACAGAAAAGCAAAAATGTCTTATATTATGTATGCATACTCACTCTCAATCTCAACTCAATCCTGTTCCTGATTAAAATAAGAATTGGCGCAATATAGATTTAAAAATGATTCTGTTGAAAAAACCGACTTCAAATGTCAGTACTAGACCCAAAAATAGCACCAAATTTCAAATAAAAATGAATCATCACAATCGGTTCAGCCAGTCAACAGTTACAAAAATAAAAAAATACAGCCGAATTGATAACCTTCTCCTTTTTTGAAGTCGGTTAAAAACTCATTTATTTCACAGATCCCTGATAAGAATATAAGGTAAGCATGTATCCCTGTCTGTCAAAGTGACAAATGAAAAGCGTCACTACAGCTATCACAAAGCACAATTCTTTTGTTGTAGGAGTTACTGACAGGGTTTCAAGCTTGTATAGAAGATAATCAGACGGCGGTCCATTGGCTAAAGTGCCTCGACGTCACTACAGTACGCCATGGCTGTCTGAGTACTCTCTAAGAGATCTTCAGCATCAACGAATCTACATAAACGTTTTTCAGTCCCACTCGGATGCGAAATATAAGTGATGATGCAGAAAATGGCCCTATTCAACTCGTATGTAAAGTTATATTTCACAGATCGGTTCCTTTAGCGAAAACTTAACTAATTTACCTAGTTTTTTTGGTATTTATAGCTGGGTAAGCGATTTACGCTCTTAATATTTTAGGTCTCAAGCGAGCTTGATCGTGACCTACTTCAAGCTATTACGAATTCTGGCCTAAGTTTCCGCCTCCGAAGTGCCTAACAGTTTTCAAAGTGAGTCCGTTTAATTCCGAATACGTGATTTAGTTTCCCAGTTTCCCTCTCAATCACGTTTTACAGATGTGGCAAAGGATGTTTTATTACTTGAGCTATTTTGAAAAACGATTCAGTTCTTTATAGGAGCCAATTTGATTGAAACAGTGGATATACCTTATTATGTTTCTTAAGCAGGTTATAGGTATTATTATAAGTTTAAGAGGTGTACCGACTTATATTTCTTGGGTAAAGCTATTACTTTTCTTTGATTCATTCACTCATTTACTCAGAACACACACCATTGATTCAGAAGCTTCTTCTCAGAACTAGATTGTTGGGCTATAATCCACAATGCGTGTACAGGTTGGTAGCCTTTTTTTAGCGTGGAGAAATTATTTTAGGCTTTATTTTTTTTGCTTTATTCAGTGATTATACCTGTCATATTCTGTATTCAAAAGAAATTTTGCTTCATAGTTGCCCAATTATCACAAATTCTCACATACACAAACACGACCTCAAAAAAATCTCGAAAAATCTTACATAAGCCGATTGGTCAGTCACTAAACCAATAGTATCATCATTATTAATTCCGTTCGAATTTTCGATGTCCTACTTTATGAGGCACTGAACTTTTCTTTAACTTACCTAGCCAAAAAAACCCTTTCCGTCATTAAATATTCATCGGCGAACCTAGTTGATCAGTGAGAGGGTGCATCGTGTGTTTGTCAAAGCATTTACACCTTCACATTTACATCCCAAGGTTTCCACGTAACATATAAACGGGCTTTTACGTGACTTGCTAGTGTCAATGTCGGGTGTCAGCAATACATTATGTAAGGAGGCGGGCCTTTCCACTAGACTGAATAAACGCGACCTTTACCGCACTTCCGCGTTCGTGATAACTAAATTATTAGGTCGGGGTTGCAAACAAAAAAAAAAACCCATAATCAACTATGGTATAACATTACATTTTTGGTTGACATTTTCCCCTGGATGAATAATTAGGTTTGTGGGTAATGATTTATTCAAAGTTTATTCAGGGCAATTATTTTGGGTTTAAACCTCAAATTAAGAGTATCTCAATTTGACGTTTCAGTAACGTGTACTTTAATTATTCCGATAGGTTGATTAACAAGACAAGGAACGAATAAATATTTAACAAGTAAAATCAGTCTTTTTACAAATTAATCTTTGTGTTTATTTTAATAAATATACGAGTTTTGTCCCAAATTATATGGAATCTAAACACGGTATGTGTTTAGATTCCTATATACCTGGAATTTATTTATTAACATAATAATACAACAGGATAATAATACAGATATGTTTAACAAAAAGAGGTGATGAAGATAATATGTTTTTCAATAAGATACCTACATACCTAGTATAGATTAAACAATGAAGTTTGTTCATTGTTTATAACCACCCACGCACAGTCATACCCAACACAACATAAACCCCTCAAGGCACTTCTCTTAATAAAATATTTATAAAACAAACTTGGGGAAGAAACTGAAGCAGACAATATTGGAAAACTTAACTTCCCACTTAACCTTCGTCGGCTGATAAAAACTTATATCCAAACACAAACAATAGATGAATAGAAATAAAACAAAAAACAACACAGCAAAAGATGAACATAAATATCTGCAGTAGAGAGAAATAATGGCCCTATCTGTCAGCATAGTAGAGACTCAGATGGAAAGGTCTAGAAATACGGCGAGAGGGCAAATAAATCAAGGCATTTGATGTAGTTTTGATGTAGATAGGTTAGGCAGTACGGTCTGTAGCAAACAAAAGCTGGAATATTTAGGTACCTTTTTTAGGCAATTTTTGTATTAATTATGGAGTTTTTCGTCCGTTTGTTCTCCATAAGATGAACTCTTTGGAACCGTGCAACTAGAGTCTTAAGCAGAAGTCAGATGTCCAAATAAATTAATATAACAGGTTACTTTTCAACTATCGAAACTATATGCACGGCTCAATGTAGGTATGATTAGAGAGACGGCACAAAATCGCCAAAAATACTCTTTTAAAAAGTTTCTCCAGCTTCTTATACAATATGTATTATACTAATATGACTTCACATTCACTGCCCAGAAAGGTTCTGGGCATTAAATATTTAAGGTATTTTCTTATGAAGACTTTTTGTCACAAATGAAAAGAATGTCAAAAAGTCTTCGTAAATGTAATAAAGTAATTAATAATGATATCGACCCAGGAGAAACGTATGATTACCATTTTATAACTGTTTCGAAATTGAATATTTATTTGAAATAAAAGCCTAAGTATTAACAATAATACTTTCTCGAAACAAATTCGTAAAACAAAAGTAGTAGATAGGTAGTTCTTCAGCCTAATATACTGAATATAATATTCAATGGTTAATAAAAGCAAGTATGCCTCCCTTTAGAAACAAAACAACATAACCCGAAAATTTTAATCACCCGGTTACTGAAACACGACCATAATGAATACGCTATAAAACATCCCATATCTTCCCCCTGAGCATATGGGGTACCGTGTAACGCTATCATTGCTTGGGGCCCAAGGGGGCTAGTATGGGATAGGGCGCGAGTTACTACCCCAGCCAATTGTATACCAATCGGTTAGGATTAGCCCACTCTTTGCCCGAGAGGATTTGTAGGCCTTGAATTATTGAGCCGTTTTTATCTTTGGTGAATTATGTATGGTAAATATTATAACCGCCGAAGTTCGAGCTCTGTGGCGTTCACTAGGGTAGGTCTACGTTCAGGAAAAGATGAATATAGGCTGATGATGATGATATATTTGCCTGCTGTGTTGTGGGTCCCAGGTTCGAATGGTAGGGACAAATATTTGTGTGATGAGCATTAACATTTGTATCCGAGTCACGGATGTATCTATGTATAATATGTATGTATTTACAAAAAAAAAGTGCATATGTAGTGTATCAACCATCTAGTATTCGTAACACAATCTTCGTTGCTTAGCTCGGAACTAGATGGCGCTGTGTCATAATGTCCAGAAATATTTATTTTTTATTTATTATACATATAGGTAGGCCATTAACTGTTTACCGCAGTTTTGGAAACCCCTTTTCATCACCCGGAATTTCAGCAGTTTTTTTTTAATATGCTCTCTTAGTGAATTTTTATGAGATAGGTACGTTACAATTTGAACTTTCTAGACTTAGTAGGTACTTTTGGCTCTCCAACAATAAGTTAGTCAGTCAGAACGGAACATACGATTAACGACATTATTATACAACACCCTTTAGTTTGAAGTAAAGGAACGAGGCCATACAAGATGGTTTATATAATACTTGTATATAATTTACTGCAAATATTTACATATTATAGATGAAAACATTTATGATCCTTATCCCACAAACATTTGCCAGTAAATTCAAACCTTTACTGCGAAAGGTGTCCTTAACACTGCTGCGCAAATCGAGTGATTAATTTTATAAGGTGATCGGCCAAATTTCTGTCGGCTATTTGATTCTGCGCTACCAAGCGCCGCTCTAGCAACGCGGCCTTCATATCGTAAAATATGCCCAAATTAAACCAGTATCAACAGTTACCTACCCTACACATACATTCTAGTTGTAGACATGTATTCTTATATCGTAATATACTCACGATTCACGTTGGTACGTAACGCATTACAAGCAAATTGGATACAACGTTTGCGTACGTAAATATACATTCAATTTTTTCAGCCGTCGCGTTTAACATTTGGGACATGCGTTTTAAGCCTTAGTACGTTTTATTAAAGATTATTTTACCTACTTATTACCACTTATGAGAGACCAACTAAGAAATAAAAATGCTATAGGAGAATTATAGTTTTTCGTAGTTTTTGAAACAACCAAACAATATCTTGATTTTAATTTGTAAAATTAGAAGACAGATTGTCAATACAAATTTTGAATAATAGATAAAATGTTATTCATAAATAAAAGGTGTGCATTTTATTTTTCTAATAAAATAAAAAATAAAGGTTTTTATACAAAGACCATAATAATATATTAGTTACATTCAAAGAAAGAAGAGAAATCTGGAAACATCGTACCCGTGCAAAACTAAGGCGATTGTAAAATTTAAAAGAAATTAAATCTCTTTTACTACAATTCGTTTCATCCCAACGAGAGCATTGATAGTGAATACATTAACTTAAGCCCGAAGTGATCACTAATTGCTTGAATAAGAGCACTTAGTCCAGCGTCTGTTACTTCGTACATAATTAATAGTTTGTCTAGATGTGACTTAGTAATCTTACTTTGTAGTATATTAGTATAGAAGACGGAACTGACTTCAAAGATATCAATACTTGGTGTAAATGGTCGTCAGTGCTAGGCACAAGGCTTCTCTTATTTCAGAGGACTTAGGTCCAGTCCACCACGCTAGCCTACAAGAACACCTGAGATAATATAGCCAAGTTACCAAGCATCACAGATGTCAAATTAATTAGTTATGGGTAGAGATGGGAAAAAATGCCCGGGCGTTTTGGACAAATTGGGCAGAATGCCCAAAAATTCCTTCCCTATGACGTTTTCTGGGCATTTATCTAGGTATCTTATTATAATATTAATTAACTTACTAAATAGATGTTGAAATAAAACTACTTTTTACGGATTTTATCGCGGTATATTGATATTATTTTAACCCGACGTTTCGGATCCTTTACAGCATACCATGTATGCTGTAAACGACGATGCACGGGCCGACTGAGGTGTTGGTTGTCTGAAGTTATAATTACTAACAGCTACCTTACATTTTTAATTATTAAGACAATCCGATTTACATAGAACGAGCTCACCTATATCAGTATTCCCTTTATCAGTACGTACATGACTAATAAACGTCTTAAACGCGCCAAGAATTCCCCAAAACGTCTTAAATTCGGCACGTCATTTAACATTCACGTAAATATTTTTCTCGCACGATACGCCGCGATCATCGCACATTGCTATCTTTTTTTAGACTACGTATTCCAACAACAAATGGAGTACAAATATTTGTAACACATAAGTGTATAACTGTGTTCATACGTGGAGTCATGTAAGAGAAAAGTTTTTTACTTTAAAAGTCGCTATTGTTATAAATGTGATATGAAATGAATATAATGAAAACGATGTTCAAAAGTCTGAGCGTACTTTACAGTATATTGCTTCTTTGTATCCACGAGGTACGTATCATCACGGCTGTATCCCTGAGGGATTAAGCAGAGATGTTGTGACAAACCACATTTTGCTGGCACGTTTTAGATCCCGTGCATGCCGCTGAGAATTTCACAGCAGAACTTAATAAAAGTGTTCAACCTGGGAATTGAACGTAAAAACTCACGCGACATTAACTTCTAAGTAAGGATGCTTAAATCTTGATGATGAAAGAGACCCTAAAACTTTCTTCTCTCTCTTTCTGACTTGATGACATGGAAAGTTTCCGAAAGATGGCTTAAAGTGCTGCATATCAATCAATTAAGTTCTTTCTTGTCTAGCAGTAATATTTGATTAGTGGTTAGTCAATATTTAATGTTTAGTGGTTAAGGTGAGCTACACTCCGGCCGCTCAATCTAACTTTTTCTATTCTAATACATTATTTTTCTAAGTCGTTGCCCCACACTATGATTTTCTACTGTGTTCTGGGTGCGTTTACAAACACAAATTTTCACATACATAACCGCCCAGACCCGAAAGAATGATTGAAAGAATGCGACAAATCAAAATGGGAGGTTCAGGAACGATTACCCATTAATTTTAAAATTTTATTTTACGAATCTAAATTGTCAAGGACGTAAATTTGTTTTTGGTTTTAAATGGTGTAGACTGAGTTATCTTATAAGAAAAACATGATTTAACAGCTTTTAAAAATTAAATAAAAGTAATTATAAACTTTAATAAAATAATTATAAATTTCAAGTATCAATTCAACCGCGCCGAGTAGACTATCATTTATCTATTCCACAGGAACATACTACGTGAAGTATGGCAACGCATTGTATTTAATATTTTTAACTATTTCATTGAGAAAATAGGTAATAACGCGCGATGTTGCCAAACCGTTCGGCTCATCTTACGCATCGCTTTGTCCTTGCCGGCCTATCCGCGAATAACGTAAACAAATGAAATTTGATTTGTTTTGTTTTGACAGTCGCTCGGCAACTTGCTGAAGAGGTCACGATTCATTCATAGGTTCATCGCACACGCATTAAAGCTATAGGGTATACGCGGAATTATAATCTTGATACTTTCGCCACTTTTACGTTTTTTGCAGGGTCAAAAAGTACTTATTCATTTCTCATATTATCACGCTCAAAATTTTCTTGGTTCCACGTAGAATTATATATTTAATTTTGTCGCAAGTTTTCAAAGTCACCTGTATAGTATTTGTGAATCGTTTTTTATGGAATTTAGAAACAAGAAACGAAAATAAAATCTACATTTTTCTTATTTTGAACTTAATATACTCTCGTATATAGCACATTTCACAAGTATAAAAAGGTCTCAACTATCAAAATCCTAAAAATAACGTTGCGTGTTCGTTCGACTGCCAAGCTGTCAACTGCAACTACTAGAAGTAACATCTGAACTACAGGGAGCCTCTGAGGTCAACGACTTCGGTGAAAAGCGTGGAAAGTCCATACTGTACATATTATAATACTAGCTTTTCTCTGCGAATCCGTCTGCATAGAATTAGTAATTTGGGCAGCTTATTTTTCATATATTTTTTTTGTTTTTTTTTTTTAAACACACCAGGATTTTCGCCTGTATCACGGATGCGTTACAAAACAAAACAAAAATGTACACATAAACAAACGCCCAGACCCGGAATAACTATCAGTACAACGTACAAATATTTGATCCGTGCGGGGATCGAACCCGCAACCCGTGACGCACGAGCCAATCGCTCAGCCACTGCGCCACCGAGTCAAATATCTGGTTAATGGTCAAAAATGCATGGTTCTAAGTGAAATTATATTTCTTTTTTAAAATAATAGCGTCAGAGGTCGTTAGGCAAGTGACTATGACTGTTTTACTTTAAGAGACTCAAAAGGCATAGTTTTTGGGGTTTTCAAAAAAAGGGAGTGAAAAGGTTTCTATAAGGTTGGCAACGTGTGAGCGGTACCTCTGGTGTTGCCAACATCCAGAGGCTATGGTAACCGCTAACCGTTAAGCCGCACTTGTTTGTATATATAAAAAAATAAAGTAAATTTATACATTTAAATAAGTAATGGCACTTGGTGGATGACTATAGAATCCAATAATTATCGAATTAAGATTTGTACATTAAATATCATAACTAATGGCTTCAATATAATATTCTACTAGCTGTATTATTATGGCTTCCGAATTGCTTACCAGGAAAAAGTGTGGAGAAGCTACATAAAATATCTGAAATTTCGTGTTTCATATACCTGCCTACTTAACTTACCTCGAAACGAGACCAGAGTTTTTTTACTACTAGCAATGAAATTGGACACTTTCTGTGGACTCGTAAAAAATATGCAAATATGTAGAAGTGGATAATGAAAATTTTCTAGAGAAATCTTATTGCAACGAATTATCAAAAATATACCAGATTAAAATATATTATTATAACATTTTGCTTATCGTGGCTTATAAAGTATATATTAATAATAATGACTATTATTATTTTATACTTTCAGACGGAACATTCGGATAGAATTATTACAATTCAATTTATATAAAAAAAATATCTTTGATGTATAAACCCTATTCTTTTTTCATAATATAAGTTTACTCTGGTAGTGACAGGCAAGAAATTAAGCCTACATTTAGCCAATAAGTTCTTGGTACTACACAGTTAGAGATGAAACCGTTGCCACTAACCGGGAAATAAAATAGAAAAATAGATTTTTACCACGGTAAAACCGAATTTAGGCCCGGACACTTAGTAGCTGCACTTGCATCATTGAGTCACTTATTTGTTCAAATATAATTTCATTATTAGGTAAAAAATAATAAAAAAACACCTCGGAAAGAAAGAAAAAGAAAATAAAGTGTATCAGATGTTAAACATTCGAGCAAATTGGGATCATTTCTCACTTCGTAAAGGAAAAGACCGGTCACGTTTAAAGATAAGAAAAAGAAAATACACTCGCCTAAGAACTTTTCCTTTAGAGTTTTTTTTTCGAAACTTATTGTTTATGGACTTGGTCCTTTGCGGCGCGATCCTTTTACCTTTTCTATCTTTATTTTATCACTTTCTTTTTGCCTTTGCTAGACAATATTCTTTTATTATCAAATTAATTTTAATATAGACCTTATTATTGTCTGACAGATGTAGTATGAAGTGACAGGACTTTCGTTACTACTAAAACTTTTATAGCCTAGTAGTGATCAATGAACTGGTAAGTCAGAGATCTTGAGTTCCATCTCGAGGCACGTACCACTAACTTCGTAGTTATGTGCGTATTTATCACATGCTCAAAGGGTGAACAAAAACATTGTGAGGAAACCCGCATGCCTGAAAAATCTTTTTGACGACATGTAAAGTATGCCAATTTGCGCTAGTCTAGCGTATTAGACTGTATATAGCCCTGTCACTACTAAACTGAGTGGATACTCGTGCCCAGCAGTGAGACAGTTAATGGGTGGCTGATGGATGATGATAATTATTCCTTATTTGCAAACTAACTTCTATTAATCCATCTTTAAGATGCATTTTCGTTTGGTCTATAGTAGTGGATTTAGTACTAGTACAAATTTACACAATAACATTTGCAATATTTGCCATTTTATGAGTTCTTTGTCCACTGAGGGAAAAAAGGATGTTGCCCATATTTCTTTTTTTATTTCTTCTATAATAATCCCCGCATCATGAACCCTTCTTTATTAAGTCAATTCAAAACCACTCAAGTCTGGATACTTTCATGTAACAAAGAAATCAGAACAAAGACTAACTTAATGTTGGAATCGTGCGCGAAAGCAAAAGACGTTTCGTCCTTTGCTGAAGACCCCTTATTGCCAGGAGAATCGAGACCTCGACCTTGGCACAAATAACCTTAAGTACATACAGAAGTTTGTTTTGTTATTGTTCTTAGTAAGCTTTCTGGTTTAACATTGCTGAAATTGTCGGAAATTTAAGGCAATCGCGCTCGTTGTATTTGCTAATGCTGTTTGGATTGTGAAATTGAATTAATGGTGTGTTGTAAAATAAAATCCACGATTTTCCTCAGCTAAACATAATGTTGCGTGTACCGTAAATGGTCTTTTATGTAAAAGGAATGGAATTTAAATAAAAAGTGACAATGGACTAAAAGTAAGGAGGAAAAATGGGCGAAGGAGAAATCTCGACAGGTTATATTAAAACCTGAGCTTTAAATGCAAAGCTTATATCGTCAAATAACAAAAGTTTATTAGTGACATTTTATACTTCTGTGGGTCGTCGCGGAAATCCTTGGGAGAGGCTTATGTCCTGCAGTGAACTAAAATTATGGTGATGATGACACTTTTGCAAGCATTAGATATTGCCTTGCCATGGTGACAGATAGTTTATCAGTGACTATGAATGCTGGAAATGTGCTGTGGTACACTTGTCCCCATGTTGAATCTCTGGTACGAAAGTAAAGCAGAAATATTTTAAAAGTAATTATTATTTGGGTTCAGGAGTCGACACGAATTTTTAAATTTAATGATAAATTAATATTCAGCTTGGTTAATAATAGGTATAGACCAATAGAATATTCTTCATTGCATGTTTGACCTGACTGCCCGCTAGAACGGGTAATTCTATCGGTCATAAAGTTTGACCGTAACGTACGGCCTATCCAGCTCCGAACTTAAGAATGGGTAGCAATTTAAATCTTATTAACAAACCAATCACATTGCCAATCTTTCGTTAATCAAAACCAATACGTCATCACTATCAACCTTTTCAAGTCCAAGTAGACGAAGCATCCGTATAGGTTGGTTTCTGCCAACATTCTTACGTCGGGACGTGCTCCAATTTGCCAATTAATTTTGACCCTTACGAACTTGAGTGGATCACGAACGTTCGTTTAAAGAGCCCGTTTGTTTGACACCGTAAAAAGTATTTTCTTTATGCCATTTTATAATGGATTTTATGTGATCTCGACTTACAAGCGAAACGGATTATGTTTATTAGTCTTATTTTTGTACGAGTGTGTTTTTAGTATTAAAATGTTGCTCATAAATATGATATATCATATGAACAAAATTTCAGATTATCAGACGGCATATATCCTATCTTAAAATCTAATAAACGGATTTTGAACACATGTACCTACGTACGTAATATATAATACATAATAAGGTATTTTATAGATTATAAATCAAAATCCTTATAGATTGTGATTATAACAGAAGTTTCTAAAATAAAACCTTTTAAGTTTAATAATATTTGCGTTATAATGTATCTTAATTAAACACAGAATCATAAAAACTGTTCGGAAAAAGGTTCAGTATTTAACTAAAATGTTAAAAGAATAAAATTCAAGCTTATAAAAAAACTAGTCTCTTTGTTGAACTAATTAGAGATAGGAGAAAAAAAACAAAGTTTAATTACAACGTCGTTAGATAATTTTTGTGAACCTCGTATTATGAAAGGCGGGACTTCGGTTAAAAAGGGGAAGACTTTTAGCCAACCAGTGAGATAAGAAAATATTCTTAATTAAGTTTTCCTCAATTAAATCAAATCTGGTACGATTATAAAATGTGACATTGACAGGATTGGAAAAGAAAAAAATCTAGTTTTGGAAAAGTCTGTCAGCTGTGTATTTCTGCTGTTTTATCTATATCTATATATTTACTATATAAAAGAAGAAAATGACTGACTGACTGACATATCAACGCAAGGGCTAAACTATAAGGGTTATAAACTTGAAATTTTGCATAGGGGTTCCTTTTATAAAGTAAAAGAGCACTAATACAGGATTGTTGAAAAAATTTGTTTTATTTAAATTGCACGCGGACGAAATCGTGGGATCCAGCTAGTCATAAATAATCTCTCAAGATGAGTCATGTTACTCAGTTAGACTAGTGTGATATGTCAGATATCTAATGCTGTCACAAAAATCCCTGAGGCATGCAAGTTAACTTACGACATTTTCTGCTTTGTCTTAAGAAATTTTAGGCGGCTTTGATTACCGAGCTAATAATATATAGCTCTAAGAGTATATTTTGATTATATCTTATGTTAATTAACACACATAATGATAAAACAAAGATAGTTCTAAATAAAATACTCAGTATAAACTAGCTGATTCCCGCGATTTTTTCCGCGTGCAATGTAACGAAAAATAATTCATTCGAATAACTTCAGAAACGATAAAGTTTCATACTAACTTTGCACCCCCATTTTACCCTCTTAGGGGGTGAATTGTCAAAAATCCTTTCTTAGTGCTCTTTCAAGTAATAACATGAACTGTGCAAAAATTCCAGTTTGTAACCCTTACAGTTTAAACCCTGCGTTGATATGTCAGTCAGTCAGACAGCTTCTCCTTTTTAATATATAGATAGATTTTATTTGATAAACACGTTGTGTTTACTTGACAATTATTTTAAATACAAACTACATAATTAATTTGTAACTACATTTATATTATATCTCGAATTCACTGCGTATTATTTTGTTGATTATCCTTTACGTATCTCAAATAAGCATAATGGATTACTTACTAAGTGTAATTACAACAATAGGATTAATATTAACAAAGGAGACAGGCTGTTTTTGCAGACTAAACAGATTCATTATCTTCTTTTGTATTTGAGAATTTTCTTTATACTTAATCCTATGATAAAAAAAACTGATTGAATAAAAGTCTTCATGGAAATTTAATAAGACTCTAGAGACAATGCCGATATTATAGACGTTTTCTTCAAGCAGTGTTAAAGGTATTTAAATCCATGAGAACTTGTCAGAATGATATTTTGCCAATAAAGAATCTTTGTTCTCTCAGAGAAATTCATTACTTTCTATGAATAGGAATTTAATAAAACTTAATTTGATCGTGAAGCCGAACAAGTCTACTTTGACGAAACTCAATAAAGTTTAAAAAATATTCATAAAATGCATGGTCACTGGATTAAGCTCATTTTCCAGTTTTTTATTGTTAAAATATATACCTACATGTGAGCGCACAAACGAAATTACGTGGTATATATGTATTTATTTTATTGTTAGACACTCAAGCGCCATCCCATCTTCCCAGTTCGGCGAGCCGTGCTAGCGCTGCTGCTGCAGCTGCGGAGACCACCAAGCGGCGAAAATATATCAATTTATTTAATAGTTATATTTTATTTATTTATTTTTAAGTTTGTAAATATTAGTTTTTATTTAATTTAAGATCGGTATAATGTGTTTTTAATTGTATCATTCACAGAATAAAAATATTTTATTGTTGACGTTCAAAAAGAGCCAATTCAATCGTACTTACTATATATTTTATTTTGAGTAAAAGTTTACTACAAAATATCAAGTACCTAGTTAGGTTAGAACGTTTACAAAAATCTCCAAACAAAGTTTTTTGGAATTTGTGTCTGCTTGGCTCTGTATTCGAGACAACATCGGTCTAAAATCGATTTTAATTACTTGAAAAGATTTGTTAGAACATCTGAATGAAACTTAGCTAGGGTACATATCTTCTCAATTAGTTGAATAGCTAGCTATTCTATTATAAGCTGAGTCATACAAACAACCATTACTGACCATTACTGTTGTATGGTAATTTATGTAAGTTTATTTCTCTATTCAATGTTGGCAAAATTGCTGATAAAAGCTAGTAAAACCATACCTAAACATATTTAATAAAAGTCAATCCTTTTTACTGCAATTAATGAATTTTTATTTTCCTTTTTATATACCTATATCTGGTAAACGAATGTTTAGTTTTGTTTTTTTATTGTAATTAAAAAATAAATGGTCTAATTTATTTGCTGTATATAACAGTTGGAATAATACCATTTGGAACAACTGTTGTTTTGTTCCAAATTACATTATTCCAACTTTTAAAATATATAAAATAGGCTGTACTGTAACTTTATTTTCCGTTTTATGTATATCTCTAAATAATAGCGTATCTATTTCGTTTTATTTTGTTTGGATTCTATTTACGACGGGAATTTAACGTTAATTTTAGTTATTCGCAACTGCCTCGCTGGCAGTGGTAGTGCTCGCAACTGCAACTGAAAGAGGTCTTGGGTTCGATGCCCAAGTAAAGCGTTATTGGGGTTATCTATGAAATTCTTAGTAGCAGCTCAGAGTTTGGATCCATACCCGGGTGATGGTAATAAGTTCGACTTGCATGGGACTTCAAATAACTTCGAGGACGACAAAAGTATGTTATGTTATTATAGTATTTATGAAAAGCTTAATTTTTTATAAAATTTAAACCGCTCTTTGGTAAAGGTATATTAATCTTTCAAATTTTTCTCGTTGTTCCGTTTCTTTTTCTAATCCCCGAGGAAGACATCCAGATTATCTCGTAATCTGACATTAATTATTACATTGGACGGTATCATTTCAAATTCCATTAATATTTCCTATGACACGGGTTTTTGATGAAGTATTTTTTTTGTATTTACAAAATCATCAGTATTTTCTTTGACATAATCATCATCATCAACCCATTTATTGTACTGTGCACGGGTCTCATTTGAAAGCGATTAGGCTATAGTCCACCACAATACCCTACAGCGGGTTCGTAGAGTTCACACTCCATCGAGATAATGAGAGATCTACAAGTTTCTTCACGATATTTTTCTTCACCGTTTGAGAATGTTCCTTTGAATTAAACGCAAGATATTTGGCTTCACAGTACACTGGTTATGCTTAGCCACCACAGCTATTTGAGACGATATATTATGTCAAAACTTTGTGTATTTTATTTCAAATGTTTATTTTATATTTACCTTTCACTGTCTGTGTTTTGGTATCATAAATAGCTGTCAATAAATCCATGGGTCGAGTTTTAATGCAGCAATTTGTTCCTATTTTATAGGGTAAATAATTATTCAACAGATGTTATCTTTATTTGTCTGTCTCTGTCTTGGACTGGCTGTCGCTTGGTTGGTGTCGTTGATAGGCCCTTAACAAGGTGGAAGACGGAAACATAGGATGAGGAAAGTGCAGGACTTGTCATCCTTAGAATCTTTGGGATCCTTGGTTTCTGTCAAGCAGTGGGCGTTTTTCAACTTAGGCGATTTAATTACAAATTTTATCAGTCTTCTATTTAAAATTCTTGCAAACATCATACTTTTTTTTCTCTAGTTCGTTTTATAAAGGCCTCGTGTGCCAGGGCTTTATAATAATAATATATTATTTTACTAAATAAATAATTAAACTAAATAATTAATTAAATAATTAAACTAAACATAAAAGAATATTTAATACACTACCTTATATCCAGGCCACATAATAACTTCATACCGAAGTGAACACTCTAATCTTGATATTCAAGAAAATTCACCTCGCCAACCCTTTACTGGCTGCGGTCTTTTTGCCATACACGTGCGCGGCGTTTTACCCAATTAGGTCCCGCCAGCGGACGGGTTAATCTTTTATTGACTGTATAAATGTACAGCACTAATTAACTTTGGCTCAACCGCTTGGCACACCATTTTTGCAGGACTTAAATCGAGCGTCCGAAGTGTCGAGTATTTCTGTATCCTTCGGCTTGAAGAGTTTATTTGGATGTCTTGTAGGTTTTATTTGAACGCTAAACCAGCTTATGTTTAAGGGTTTTTTTACGAAGTCTTTAAAGATATACGACTTTCTTTCTCCAGTCTAAGTACAGCTCTTTATGTTTAAGATTATCGGCAGGATTACCAGGTTGATAAAACAATTATTTAGTTATTTAGCTGCATAGTTAAGATAAATATGGGGCTTTAAAATATGCATTACTTGTAAACCGTGTGTAAAACATACGTAAATGGGGTATTTTAGATGTAATTATGGTCTTCTATAATATTTCATTGTCTATACGAGAATTATTTTAAAGATTATACGTATGTAGGAATACTTGTTTATTTCTCGCTAGAAATGGACATCGTACAAATCGTTCCAGAGTTAATCTCTTAACTAGGACCTTCGTTCATATTTTGACAGCAAATTAGTAACGATTATTGGTCTTTCCCAAAAATTTCCTTTTGAAAACCAAAAAAAAAATATATACAACTATACAAATACAAATTACACATTATTTATTTCATACCAACACGCCTATTATCCCCGAAGGGTTAGGCAGAGGGGCGATCGTATTGAATAGGTAAACTAGGTATTTGAAGTCAATAAATGTTCCTTTCTCTCTCATTCTCTTTTCTGTATATTTGTATAATCTATCTCAGATTCTCTTAGTAGGTACAAATCAGTTTGTGGCCTTGCTCGTAGATTTAAACAATAAAACTGAACTATTTCAAACTTTAGACTTCGCCCCCATTTCCAATAATAAAGTCAGAAACTTTCAAATAGATCCGTTAATCCGTTGAATTGTGAAAGTTTACGGAACAAACAGACGCGTACTTTATTTTCATACATTAGTCACGGATTTAGTATTGCAGTAAAAGAGAGTTTGGTATTGTTACGACTTATTTGTACAGGTAAGTATATGGAAGCGCAGTTCATGAACAAAATGTTGACCTTTCTAGCGTGAAGCAAAGCGATTGCAGATTATTCAGTAAGGGACGGATATACATACATACATAAACTCACGCCTTTTTCCCATAGGGGTAGGCAGAAACTACAGAATGCCACGCGCTACGGTCCCTGCATACCACTTTTGCCTCGTCCACATTCATACATCTCGTCATGCACGCGCGCCGGTTATAGGTACTGCGTACCTGACCTTTTTGAAGGAGTTCACCAATTAGGTCGGTGTATTAAGGGACGGATATTTTTTTTTATGGTGATAAAGGGGCAAACAAGCAGGCGGCGCACCTGATGGTAAGTGATCACCGCCGCCCATGGACATTTGCAATACCAGAAAGCTTGCATATGCGTTGCCAACCCCTGCAGAAACCATTTTGGTTTATTAAAATAGGGAATTACTACTCTGGCAGCAAACAGAATGCCCATGCTGTTAGAATAGTCATTCCACCAACGAGCTCTGGTCGGATGTTAATGTTATTTGAACTTTATCCACTGGTTTTATTTATACTTGTGTCGTTTATAATTATTTTTGAGGGTCTTTTTGACGGTGTTATTACGCTTTGATGTGATACATGTGAACTATTACGCCTGTGACTTTAGTAGGTCAATTATACATTCAATTTTACTGAATTTGCTCATGAAATTACTAACATATACAGTTGACATAGTTGTATCATCATAAACCCATAATTATACTGTCCCACTGCTGGGCACCATCACGCTACCCGAGTGTGGATTTGCAGATTTAACATGCCATCGAGAAATTCTCTCAGGCATGCCGGTTTCCCCACGATGTTTTCCTCCTTCACCGTTTAAACATGTGATAAACACGTACGTCCTTTAGAAAAGTTATTAGCAGGCCTAGGGATTGAAGTCGAGACCTTTGACATCTCAGTCCACTGGTCACACCACTAGGCTACCACAGCTCTTCAATTAATATACACAACATACATACAACCCACCTTACCATAAAAAACCTTTTCTTTTACTTCCAAAATGTTCATCTAGTTTTGGCCAGAAAGTGGTCAAATTTTAATTTCACACACAAGCGCTCGCCATCGAATCATTGAGATCCTAAGGGAAATATATTTTTACCATTGCTACCAGCCTCTCTTTCGTCTACCCAATATAACTTAATCTTTTAATAGTAAAGCGCCCAGTATGGTGAATAATTAAGTATTTTTTGGTATTCAGCCTCAAGTACAAATAAATACAACATATACCTGGACATTATGTCACAACGCTATTTGTTTCCGCGCTAAGCAACTAGGCTTGTGTTACAGAGACTAGATGGTTACTATACTACTTATATACTTCTTAAAAAATTCATTCATATTGTAATATGATATAATCTATGTAACATAATCCATGACTCGGACACAATGTTGATGCTCATCACTCAATCATTTCTCCCTACCGAGAACCCGAAACTTATATTAATAAAATATTTTTTATATTAAATAGTTCAGCGTTCTTTTGATATTTACACGTCAATTGTTTTTTTTATTTCTTGTACTAGATGTCGCTAGTGTTTCCGATCTTAGGACGCGTTGAAAGTCGGAAGGTCTAAACAAATCTTTTTTATGGTACCTACATAATTATCCTATTATTATTAAAAATACGAGTGTCACATTTCACCAAAAGCTTTGACTAAAGTTTTGAAGAAATTCAAGAACAAAACAAAACAACCCATAAATGCTATGCTGCTTCTGTAGTAATTTCGAGTTGAACTGTCTCAATCAACAGCATACACTATTATATAACAACAACATATAAACATTCATTTAAATTGTGCACTCAAATTTTACATGTGAAATACAAATTTAAATTTAACTTCATATTAAACAGCTCTCCGGAAACATGAATGAGGGGATATTTATATTCTGTTATCTGATATGTGAGCCAGGATATTATTTAACATTGTTATAAGTTACTCATAATATCGACTTTGCTACGACTAGTACCGTGGTAGCCTAGTGGTGTTACCAGTAGACTGAGATGTCAAAGATTTCGAGTACAAACCCAAGGCACGCACCACTGAATTTTTTGAAGTTATATAAAGTTTAGAATATTAGAAATCATCGTGAGGAAACCTGCATGCTTGAGAGATTTTCTCGATGGCATGTGAAGTCTGTAGGCAAGCGTGGCGGACTATAGCCTAATCCCTTTCAAATGAGAGGAGGCCCATGCCTCGCAGTGGGACAATAATGGGTTGATGATGATATCTGAATGAATCGACTTGACAGCATCCATGGCCACGGGTAGACAATCTGCCTGAGAACATGAATGCTGTGAAGGATGAATAGAAGCGTAAACGGATAAAGCCTGTGAAAGTACTTTTATTTTTGTTGAGTTATCTTGATGTTAACGTATCTAGAACACTAAAACCTTTTTACTACCTACTCTTGTAGAAACAAAATATCGTTTGCTAAAAAGTATTTTAAAATCGTAAAGTGGAATTGTAAAGGAATATAGATTCATTTGATAGCAGTAGTGTTTAGTGGTCATGGCCCCGATTTGCGAGAGTAGGTCGTGGTTTCGAATCCAGATGGACGCGTACCCATTGAATGTTATTTAAAGAAGATTCAAGTAAGTACTTCTCATCACCATTGCTGTAATGCGAAATGAAAATACTTAAACGGTTTTACATATTTAAGACTAGTAGTGGTCCGCCCCGACTTCGCACGTGTTTTAAACTTCGGAATACATTTTATTTTGTTATAAATATAGCTTATGCTATAATTATAAATTATGCTATGTAGCATTATAATGGTGATTGATATTTTTGAATCGGTTCAGTAGTTTTGAGTTTATTCATCATTTATTATTCATTTATACAATTAATCAAAGTTCTTATTAAACCTGGGAGTACTTTCGGGTACATGCGCTCTTTCTGTCTCACCCCTCTATGCCATTTATGCCATAGGATTGCCTCCATGTTCTGTTCCCGTATTTAATTTTGTCTGTATTTAGTTACTTAAACCGCCTTTTCCTACGTTTCCTAACACCTCGATACACTGTCAAGATATTAGAGCACTGCCCAGGTTTTGATCGAATCGAAGACTTTCTCAAAAGACGAGGTCAAAATATAATTTATTCAACGTTGGCTAAATTTAATTGGCTCTTTGAGCTTCGACAATAAAGACAGCCCCTAATAATGCTTCATCGCTTCCTAGTGTTTTGATGCAACAACATATTTCTGTCTGTTTACTAAAATAAATGAAGATAGGTTCTCATAATCCAAAAAAAAATATATTGATAGAATAAACTCTTTAGTCTTCTTTATAGCCTGACGGGATAGCCTAGCCTGCCTAGGATATGTCTATACATATTAAACAAAGCAAAATTTTAAACTCAATTAAAACAATTTGAAAGCATAATTAAACTTTATGTGTGTCTCATTCATAATTAGGCCACGTCTAAAATGTAAAATAACTAATTGTATAAAATATTCCATCTGAATAAAAGAGAATTTACTGAAAAACCATACGGTAATCTTATAAATTTTTCATCGCTCTATTTTTTAAATATTATTTTTTACTTGAAACCTTTCTCCCTAATTTCTAAAAACTTTGTTTAAGATTTTAATTAACAAACCTCTTGTTTGACTAATTAAAAAGCACAATAATAAGTAGTTTGAAGTGAAATAAATGTGCTAGGAACACGGAATGTTGGCAATTTTGCGCTGGAGAATTTTTAATTTGTTTGTATCTTTCATGTTTGTAAGTACATATTTATGAAAATATGCAGATAATGTTTTAATTAATACTCTTATTATTTTACATATATTAAATACTAGGTGTACCTACTCTTCCACGCTTTGATAGGGCACATTTTGGTTACAGATTAAACAATATTTAAAGAGGTCTATGAAACCTCCTTATACGATATAAAGTGTTAAAATTAAGCTGAATCAGTGCTGAAGTTTTTCAGTTTTTGAAGTTTCAAAAACCACCTTAACATTTTTAATCGATTATTAGGATGACTTGGTTAGCGTAATATCACTAGATATTAAAACTAAAATAAAGATTCATATGCTTTACTTAAATAACAACACCTATATAAGTTAGTTATTATATTATTTTTCCTTTAACTAAAGGTATAATCTCATTTATTTCTAACAGTAGATAATTATAGACTTAGTAATACATTAATTATTACAAAACTTTGACGTAACTCTAGTTTTTATGATTAATGGGGCCATTTAACACACGAAACCCTTTGATGTATTAAAATTGAAACGAAAAAATATATTTCATTTAATTTAACATCATTAACGAGTTAAATGACGCGATTAATTAACGGATATTGCTGAACTTTAGTTAAAGTAATGTCGTAAAGTAGAAACAATATTAGGCTAACAGTTTAAGTGGAGGATTTTATCTAGAGAATTACTAGAATGACCTCGTTTTATTTGAAACTTAAAACTCGTAGTTTATAGTTTTAGTGTAGTTTATACTTTGTTTAAAATAAAGTTTTGTTATCGAGATGATAAATTGTGTGTATAAAGTTTTAGTCACCGTTTCCTTTCTACAGCTGCCTAGTGGCGTGGCCAGTAGACTGTAAAGTCCAAGGTCTAGAATTCAATCCCAAGGCACGCACCACTAACTTTTGAAAAGTTACAAGCATATTTATCACCATGGTCAAAATGAAAACATTGTGAGAAAGCCTGCATGAAAGCATGATTGTTTAAATAATAATAAATAAATAAAATAATAAATATCTCTTGTCATTATGACACAGCGCCATCTAGTTCCGTGGTAAGCAACGACGCTTGTGTTACGGACACTATAAAGTTGATACACTACATAATAATATACTTTTTTTTCGTAAATATATACATATTATAGGTACATAGATACATCCATGACTCGAATACAAATGTTTATGCTCATCACACAAACATTTGTCCCTACCGGGATTCGACCGGGACTCGAGCCCAGAAGGCAGCGTTAACTACCGCTGGGCTAATCGGGTCGACAATCAATCAAATGAAATCGTATGAATGATTTTCTCAAGTTTGTCGACAGAGTTCTAGAGTTTGTGCCGTCATCCCGCTATACCGAGCAAGCGTGAATAACTAAAGCCTATTTACTCTCAAATGAGAGGAGACCCATACTCAACAGAGGAACAATAAATGAGTTAATGATGTGAGATACAAGACAGGCCGTCAAATTACAACACAACAACATACTGCTTCATCATATTTCACTCAACATCAAATATTTGACAGGGGTTTTACACTGTTTTACGAGATTCTGAAATATTTACATAAAAAAGTGATCACAACTTTCGAACAAGGGTGGTTTCAAAACTCAGTTTACAATCTCAAAGAAGTCTTTGGGAGCCTCCGTAAATAATTAGGCGGCAATGTCACAAGGTTGGTCGTGTCAACGCTCATAAAGTTAAGTAATTAATCATGGTGTTACCCCTGTATGTGGGGTTTTTATTTCACGTTACTTTACTGGAGCGGAAAATTCTGTTTCCGTTGACAGTGAATATTTTATTAAATAAAAAGATGCGTTCTCTGTTACATGTTTTATTTTGGAAAGTTGCATAAGTTAGGTTAGGTTATGGAATTATTTTATAAATACCAAATACAGTCTATAGTGATGTAGTCGCTGGAACTGCGTAGCGTGAGTCCCTGGGTTCAATTCTCAGTTCAAGCAATGCCGTGCACTGCAATGAATCAGTTGCCTGACTCTGTACTTGAAGACCTCTAAATTATGCTCGTCAGGACATAATTTAGGGGTCTTCAAGTCACAATTGAACAAGTATCATCAAGGTAAGCTTGCTTCCTCTTAAACCACTTACCATCAAGTATGACAGTTATTAGACACTAACGTATCTATTGTTAAAATAATAAAAGCCAATATGTCTGAAATCGTAATTTTCAGTTACGTACACCTACATCAGAACAATTCTGCCTTATCCTTTGAGAACAGAACCGTGATGGTATGAACGTATAAATGTATTATGATATATTGCGATTTATTCATCTTGTTAGATATGCCAGCTATTTGTAATTTCCCGGAGAAGACTCTTAAGATGGCCCAGTTCCGACGCTTCGTGTACTCAGGGCGCTGTTGCATAGTATTTATAGTCCAGCTGAGAGCTATCTGTACGAGAGAACTAGTTAGAGCCATCTGCGGTTAACTAGATAATCCGTCTGTGGAAGCTATCAAGCCCACAGACTTACGTAAAAATAGATAGCACAAGTATCGCTGATGGAAAAGCATTTGTTACAAAACTTTATAAGCAGAAAAACGTAGCGCGTTACTTTTTTCTCCATACCATATTATTATTAATTTAAGAGCTCAGCTCTAGTCGGTGGAGCAATTGCCACTGTTGTCTATCTCCTGCTTTCTGTTTGACTTCTTGATACGACTCGATTCCCACTTTTTCCTTCACTTGGTCAACGAAACTTCGTCTAGGTCTTCCCCTTCCTCTTTTTCCTTCAATTCTACCTTCTAGTATGGTTCTAAAGAAGTCGTCGTGTCGTATCATATAATTATACAAATTTATATAAAAATGTTTAATTGGTTAGTGCTTTAAAAACAGCTTCAAAAACATAAATTTTTCCACTAATAGAGCTCAAATTTGGAGACGATGGACAACCCGGATCAAGGTTTTTTTTGCCTTTATTTTTATCTCCATTACTCATCCATATCCATCCACAATATCCCACAGCGAAGCGTAGCGGGGAACGGTTAGGTAACTGCGTTGAAATGTTCTGTATCAAATAAATTCTAAAATCGGTTTAAAGAATTTGATTAATACCTACCTACTTGTTATTTATCTGAATTTAAGGATAGAGAAATTATGAAAATTGAAGTCATAATTTTTATGGTTTTTATAATCGTGGTCCACTCTAGAAATTTCGCCTGTGCCACCCAGACCCGAAATAGCTACTTGTAGGCCAGGTATCGAACCCGCGTGAACTACACCAACCGTGCCGTCAATCTTATGGGTATCTTACATAAGCGATATAATAATGTGTTGCCTTATCTATTTTATCATAGATCTGTGATCTAAACAGTATAAGTTGGACTTGCTCATTCGGGATTATTTAACTTTGTTAAATCTAAAACGTGAATTACTCGCAAGACTAGAGTCTGTTTTATAAACAACATTATTCAAAACTTGCCCTATTAGTTATTAGGTCGCACAATATTCCGTACAGTCTTTAAATCTATCTGAAAACATCAAAAAATATTAAAATCTTTCTTCTAGGTACTTAAAGTGATATAAAACATTGAAATAATCGAAGTGATTTGATAACGGATTATTAGGTGTATTGATCTTATGATAACATCAATACTGGAATCCAAAACAATCGAGAATCCAAAACGTCAGGATTAAATTATATTAAAATACCGCGGTATAAATACCGCAAAAGTTTAAGACTTATTGAAATTAAACTATAAATAATAAATAAATATTCAGGGACATTTTACACAACATCTAGTCCCCAACTAAGCAGAGCCTAACTTTTTTTTTGTAAATATATACTTATAATACATAGTAAACACCCAGACGAACACAAACACTATTCATCACATAAATATTTGTGTCCCGTGGGAATCGAACCCACGACCTCGTGATCAGCAGTCCGGTGCTCAAACCACTAGACCACATAGATAATCAAAACTATAATTGAATATGTTATAAAATGTTGTTAATAATAACAGTTCTACATCTTCTGATCGATATTTTTCAAAAGCACAAGCCGTAAATTCTGGATGAAAGAACTTAACTCGACACTGTAATTGAACGTAGACCTTACGCTCAATAACCGATCTTGTGAATACTATACTACTATAATATACTATACTATACAGGATAAACCTTTTGAGGTGCTTTTATCCTGTAGTGGTGAGTTGCCTGACCATAATATATTTTTATTATTTTTGTTGAAATTGGCTTGACTTTAAACATCTAAGCTATAACAGAAAGTGATTAACAAAAACAATGAATATCTGTTATTGAAAGGTTTTCCTTTACGTTTTAAATGGAAGTTCGTTTTGGCTCCACTCCGATTAACTTTAAACTCCGGAACGCCGCTGGCTGCCGGCTCTCTCTGTACTTTATATATATAGGTATGGATAGAAGAAAATATATCATACAGTTTTGTATAAGTTTTACGAAGTAACTTAAAATAACTGTGAAAGAAATTCTAAATAGAGGTTTGAAATCATTTGAGCATATTGTTTTAATTATGATGCATATATAACATAATAAACATTACTCATATTACCGGCGCGCGTGCATGACGAGATGTATGAATGTGGACGAGGCAAAAGTGGTATGCAGGGACCGTAGCGCATGGCATTCTGTAGTTTCTGCCTACCCCCATGGGGAAAAGGCGCGAGTGTATGTATGTATGATGCAATTGTTTAATATAGATATTGAAGATAACCTCTTACGGGTGTCTTAACCAAAGCAATAGATGGTAAAACATTTTGTTTTAGATTTTTGTTTTTACATGAAGTTTTCCCAAATGTATTGCTAGAGGTCTATATTAAAATATAAGTTTTATTTACCGTAGATAAATAGATTATTATAACACTGTTTTAATTTTTGTTTTAACATAGGCGTCTATAGGTATACCCACGCACCACGCGGGCTAAACCGGGGGCTAATGTAGGTACTTCACTATATGGCTTTCCAGTTTCCATTTAATGAAGTACATTGAGAAGGGGGAGAGAAAATATATATAAAACATGGTTCAAAATCAAAAATGCGTGAATGATAAATAAATTAACAGATAAATTAACTGACATTTAATTTATTTATTTACAAATTGTCAATCGTAATTTCTGTTATCTCCCATTACTATAGACATAATTCCTTTTCTTCCATTACACAATAAAGTTGTGAAACCATTTTTACGTAAAAACGTCATCGCATAGGTTAGGTTATGTCTGGTCTTAATAAAACTGAATTATAAAAGTGTCAAAAACTGTAGGCCTGTAGGTAGGTTGTTTTGTAAGGCCCATTTCGTGTGAAACAAAGTTAACATTAATTTGAATATTGATAAAAGGGGAAAACATAAATTATTTCGTAATAGGCAGTATTTCGTAACTGTAAAATATATTTTTATTATAATACTGTTTATCTAAAAACCTTAACCCAAAAATTTCTGAGCAAAATTTTCCTTAATCATACCTTATTAAATCTTAAACGACGAATGGACACGCAAATTGCTCTACAATATTTATTGTTCCTATTTATGTGTATAATAGACCACAATTATGACTTCAAACTTCCCATGTTATAATGAAGTTATTGTTTGGTAACCATAAAAATGAAATATCGACAAAATTGAGCACAAAAGAGGGATCGACATAATTTGGTTGTTAACAACGTTTTTGTGATGATGGAACATTGCGATGGAAAATTTATCAAACCTTAAACAGAGTGAAATTAAGAGCGCTTAGAGAATAATGTTCCTTCTTTATGTAATATTGTGAGCGCTTGAAAATGTTCAGGCGTAAGTATGGTTGTAGGAAAGTCAATAAAACAGACATAGGCACATCAAACGAGTTCTGTGCTTTGACTCAAATGATTTTGTTTATAATTAATCTGTATTCCTGAAGTATTGATCCTTTACAGCATCCATGGTATCAGGTGGACTGAATGCATGACCATGGATGCTGTAAAGAAAAAAATATTAAAAAAAAAAAATTGTATCATAACGGTACACAATCCGTAAAAATTAAATTAAAAATAGTTTTATTTCAATGTCTAATATCCGAGCAAGTATAAGAAATTAGTGTGTATTCTGTTTTTAAGAGGAAACCCTGAATATTTTTTTTTAATATTTTTTTGTTTATTCTGAGTTTACCTAAATAAGTATTTAATGTGAAATCAAACATATTTTATTCAAGTAATATTTATCTAGGTTTCCACAAACGTATATTTCTAAGATGCTGTAGCATTGTTAATTACAAGCCAATTTAATTTAATTGTATTTATTAATTGCATATACCTCTACGTATTGTATGTACAACCTAAATAAATAGATAGAATAATAAAAAGACTGCCTCGCTGGTCTTGTGGTTGTATGGTGCGACTGCCGAGCTTGCTTTTAAAATATAAATATCTCAAAATATAGCGCAAAATTGGGTTTAAAATAAATAAAATCTGCCAATAACATTAGACAAGCGAAGACCCGAAAAATTATATATTTAATAAACAAAATTCTCAAGTGCATTAATTGCCTGTCATGCCCAGGCAAAATTCAAAAATGTTTGCCTACACCATTTACGAATACAAGCTGGAAGCGACGTGCAATCGTAAAAATGGCGAAATCGCTTAATTCAGTTTAAAGAGAACACCTGCAAGCTGTGTAAAATCGGTAAGGTGCGCCCATATTACAGTTGGGGGATGGAACGCTTATTGAACTTGCAGTAAGCATAGATAGTATAGCGATAGCAGAAACGATTTTATTTGCTAGAAGAATGTAGTCGATTTGCAATCAAATGGAGTATGGTTTTCATTTGTGTGTTAAAAACTGAACAAAACGAGAACAAGATATATATTATTATTATGACAGTACGCAATTTAGTTCCGAATAGAGATATGAGTAGTGATTATATGTTGTTATGAATATTTTCATATTATACATAGAAATATCCATGATTCAGGTCCAAATATCTCACTCATCAGCTCACATACAAAAATTTGCTCCTATAAGACTTCGAACCCGGGACTCTTGTCACAAAACGTAGCCTTATAATGACTGCAGGGTACAATAAGAAGTAAAAACTTAAAAGATCTGAATATGATTACGAAAGTTTATGTAATTCTACTTAGACACAACTCTAAGATCTCTGTATAATAGGTATTTTCACTTCGTCCACATTCATACATCTTGTCATACATGTGTCCTTGGTAGCGGGTTCGCACTTGACCTCTATGTAGGAGTGGAGCGTTAAAGGATAATAATAATTTTAGAGTATAATTTTGTTTTTTTTTTGTCTTTGGCTTTATTTGATACACTACAAAAAGTTGTGACTGGTAATTCAATAAACATACTTCAGAAAATTATATTGATATTTATTTATATCATACGACGACCCGTTTAGCTCAGCGGTTGTTAACGCTGCCTGCTGTGCTATGGGTCCCGGGTTCTAATCTCGGTAGGGACAAATGTTTGTGTGATGAGCATCAAATTTTGTATCTGAGTCATGGATGCATCTATGTATAATATGTATTTACAAAAAAAATAGTATATAAGTAGTATATCAACTATCTAGTATACGTAACACAAGCCTCGTTGTTTACCACGGAACTGGATGGCGTTGTGTAATAATGTCCGGAAATATTTATTATTTTTATTATTATTTATCATCAATTCAATGAATGTCCCCGCCACTAAAAAAAAGTGAAGGGAAACATCGTACTAAATCAGCATGTTAAGTCTTCCAAGCTGAAAAACACCAGCTATAGATAAGTTATCTTAACCTAAGAGCGAGAATCTTGCCCAGCAGTGGGACAATAATTTCAATGAAGATTTCTCTGAAATTCTATTCCGGATTACCGTTTGTTACATTTATTATTCCCGACCACAGAGTGGTAAGAAACAAACGAACAAAATATTTGCGTAAAACCCCTACTAATGGCAGCATTCCGGGGGTGCTAACCGAACGATTTGTTTTAACGAAGTAATCAGGCCTCAACAAGCTTCAATCGGAACACTGTTTTAATCTGATATCTGAAACTGAATTAATATGGGGCATTTTATGCATATTAACGCGTTGGCGGCCTTACTATCAGTGAAAAACATTATTGGTTCAACAACAATAAACAAATAGCGTATGATTTAATTTGTGATTATTTTAATGGCACTGTTATAAGGCACTACTGCATTATTGATAGTCTGGGCTGCTAAGCCCTGATTCCCTGAATGTCACACACAGTTGTTCATTGCAACAGGCCAAAAAATATACAGGAAAATAGTGAGTAATCTATTGAGGATACAGCATAGAAAATATATACAGGTACATATTTATGTCAAAGACATTTTCAATACTAAAATTGTTGGTTCGTCATCATCGTCACATCAACCGTTAGACATCCTCTGCCCATGGACCTATGTCCACATAGGTCTCTTCACGGATCGCCACGATGACCGGTCATTATTCATCCAAAATCGATCATATACACACAAAAACTCAAACACCTTTACTCTTAACTAAAAAAACTCTTACAAAAAACCATCGCAATTTTTAACTCAAATGCAAACCCTGAAACGTCCCAAAATTATGTCGACAAACATCTACCTATTATGTGCTCATAATCTAACAGCATTCGCGAAAAACTTGCTCTCGAATATTTGTAAGAGCTCGACTAATAGGTCCATTTGTGGAGCGGTAAATCGGATAGCCCTAACGAATGGGTGCTTCGGCTTTCAAAGCTCAGGACTTCAACTGAAACCCGATTGACCTGAAAGCGTCCTCCAAACTAAATTAAAACCCGCCACCATTTTTATATCTAAACCGATTATCAGAATCGGTAAATCGTTAATCTGGAATCGTTTTAAATCAATTTGATGCTTTTCGTCCTTCGGATTTCAGATATTATTTTTGATAAGTAGATTTAAATTGCGTTTTTAGATAGCTTGGCTTAGAGAAACGTTTTTTGTCATTTATTTTAATGTCTACTAGAAAATATTATGACTTGAAGTGTAGCTTAGATAAGATTTTTAATCAATTCTGGTATCAATTCTATTATAATTATTAGTTAGTGAACACCAATGAACTTTTTAATTTGTATTAATAGTTTTAAAGGAAGTACGTTACGTTACGTAAGTAACGGATAATGTAATATTATGAATTATAACGACAGTATCATATTTTATATTACCCAATATTAAGTAAGAAAAATATGACAATTAACTGCGCCATAGGTTAGTTGTTAAAAATGTTGATGTAGTGTTATTCAGTAAGCTACACCAATAACAATTCGAGCACTTGATAAACTAAGCAGAAATAAAAAATAAATTCTGACGTTATATATCAATACAAAATCACTTAAGTACATAAAAATAGCAGTCTTGGGCTATATTTTCAAGTCCGTGCCTCACATGTACATAAATAAACAAATAGTTACTGAGTGTAGTGAGTGTAAAGTACGGGGTTCGATTACCAGGACCAACATAGTGCAATAATCATAAAATTCTAAGTAACGAAAAAGGAAATAGACTGGACACGTTACTACATAAGACCTAAACATACTTGTGAATGTTCCGTACCAATGTTCAGTATTACCACCAATAACAAGTGTTAGGCTAATCTTATTAAAAATATGTCATTCAACTCCAAAAAGAAACAAAAATTCAACAAAATTGGTAACGGCAAGGTTGACACATCAAAATATTTAATTAAAAAGGTAACATAAATACTGCATAAAATTACTGGCAACACATTTAGCTAATGCCATTTTGCTCTGGGCATCCCCACAAGGAAACGTGGGGGAAAAGATAAGAAAATATGTTAATGTTTTTGGGGGATTACGAAAGAGGGAATGGAAAGACTTTTCGGTGTTAATATTTCGTAAATACGGGAAAATGCAGTAGGACTAAATATTATATTTTAAATGTGTACCTATGTTATGTTAAATAAAAAGTTTACTATATTTAATACAATATTATTTGGCATATTTGGAATAAACATAAATGTGTATATACATATATCCGGACATTATGACACAGCGCCATCTAGTTCCGAGCTAAGCAACGAGGCTTGTGTTACGGATGGTTGATATACTACATATTATTTAATTTTTTAAATACATACGTATTATAATATGCGTATATATAATACCCATGACTCGGATAAAAATGCTGATGTTCATCACACAAACATTCGTCCCTACCGGGATTCGAACCCAAGCCTCATTGCACATAAAGCAGCGTTATCTATCGCTGGGCTAATCAGGTCGTCAAATATGCCCAATGATACTGTCAAAAAGAAATACTTTTTTATCAACCCATTTGTCTACATAGCACGTATATCTTATCATTTTGAAAAATATATTTTAGGGTATAATCCACAACGCTAGACTTTAGTTAAAGTCTAGCGTGAGTTGGCAGATTGTACACGTTATCGAGAAAATTCCTCAGGCGTTCAAGTTTTCACAGAATCACAAAGTTTTGCCTTCATCGTTTGTGAACATAACTTCGAATAGAATAATTATTTTTGTCAACCTCTGAATAGAACTCGAGACTTTTCACTTCACAATTTTCTGATCACACCACTAGGCTAACACAGATTGCATATAGGTAATTGCATAGGTATATACGTCTCTTTATATATGAACATCGATTCTGTGTATAAAAAAAGTTGCAATAACTCACTTTTGCCTTTGAAATTATACCACTAGAGAACTTACTAATATAGCAGAAATATAGGCGTTATCTCAATGATAATAAATTCTGTAGTTGTATACGATATAGTTTATTAATATAATTTATATAAAGGAGATTTTTCTTTATTCGGAAAAGTGTGAAGTACTTTAGCAATAGCGTTTGACTTGACCTAATCGCTTTCTAAATAAAGCAGCTAATATCTAAAATGATAGACGAACCAGCTACCATCAATAATAATTATAGACTTGCTCATCAATATGACAATGTCTATAGGTATTACATTACAGGACCAAAGACATCATAATCTACATATAATATAAGATTAATAAGGGTATATCAAAGTTTATAACCTTAATCAAACACAATCCCTATTTATAAAATCAAATTAAATTTCTTACTTTTAATAAAATAGTTTAAAATTGTCTAGGATCTCACTACTTTCTAAAATAAAATATCTATTTAGAAGTCTTTGAAAAATATACAGTATTTTTTCTTGTATAAATATTTAAGATGGCTCCTAATTAGCATGAACAGTGTTTGTTTTGTGTCAACAAACTGAAAACCAAAAATAGACGCTTCTATCACGTCGTCGATGACTCGTAAAAATACACAAGTTACGCGCCGTCAGACAGTTTATAAGTATAGAGAATAAATTTACTGTCAATCATAGTCACACTCAAGCTGTGAAAATGTTTATTTTAAGTATTTATTAAAAAAGGGCCGCTAGTATTTAATAAAAAAGTAAATACAATGATGATGTTCAATGTTTGTTTGCTCACTTTTATCTTGCAGTTTACCATTGAAATGAGGGCTGATTATCCTTAATACAGGCTACTTTGTAACCTAGCTAGGGCATTAGATCTGATTATTCATTGCTACTCATTTAAATGTTATTCTTACTTATTCATATTTTTAATTTGTAACAGACTGTACCATTATTTTTGTGAAGAATATATAAAGTAAATAAATAATTAAAATAATCCATAGTTAATTATTGCACTCTATTTTGTATTGCCGGTATATTCCGAGCCTTCATTGGTATTGATAGCCATCTTTAGGTGCCCAATGAGTTACGATTCTCTCCTATAGTCAAATTAGAATTGCTGACGTAAGTATAAAAAATAGAAGACAAGTATATTGAGCGGGTTATGTGAAGTAATAAATAATTCAAAGTCAAAATATTATTTATTCAAAGTAGGCCAAATTTAAATGGCTCTTTTTGAACGTCGACAATAAAGGCAGCCCCTAAAAACGCCCGCTCATCACTTCTTCCTAGTGTTTTTGCTGGGAAGAAGAAGCGGCGCAACAAACTCCCCAGCACACATTTCTGTCTGTGATATACTACATAAAAACGATAATAAACTTATAGAGTAAGATCCCAGGTCCGCCAGACGTCACGTATTTTCTGACGAACCAAATGTGGATTATTGAGTAGTGCTAGTATGTACTAAGAACGCATGCCTACCAGCTATCTTGCCTAGTGGGCCAATTTTCAGGTATCAGGTAATCAAGGTACATACAAATATTACTTACCTCACGTAAATTCTCCAAGCTGATTTTTACGTATATTTTAGGCAATATCCTTAAAAATAAGTCGCCAATAATCCCAGACACTTTCCGTCGGCCGTATTGCTTTGCAGACGCTTTAAAGCTCCCGAAGGAATTAATTAACTTCACGTAAATTCTGATGATCCATTCTTGTAAAAGGTTTCAAAATAGTTGTGACAGGAGGCAGAACGATCCAAAGGGCTAATCATACCCCTTAATTCAATTTTAATGCCTCTGTGGGTAGGAGCGTGAGGGTATTATCAACGCGCATGAGAGTGAGGCACATTGCGAATATGCGGAAGTCTAGGGGATGATTGGCCCCTTGGATCGCTCTGTCTTCTCGTAAAATGTTTCGAAATAGTTGTCTGGTGGAGATATAAACAATGGAGCATCATAATTTACGTGAAGTTAATTAACTCCTTCGGGAGCTTTAAAGCGTCTGCAAAGCAATACGGCCGACGGAAAGCGTCTGGGATTATTGGCAACGTATTTTTAAGGATATTGCCTAAAATATACGTAAAAATCAGCTTGGAGAATTTACGTGAGGTAAGTAATATTTGTATGTACCTTGATTACCTGATACCTGAAAATTGGCCCACTAGGCAAGATAGCTGGTAGGCATGCGTTCTTAGTACATACTAGCACTACTCAATAATCCACATTTGGTTCGTCAGAAAATACGTGACGTCTGGCGGCCCTGGGATCTGGGACTATTAGTATATAACACCAATCGAGTTTAGTGCAGAGAAAAATATGTGTATTTTAGAAGTAAATAATGTCCGCAGACTTTTAGCTATAAATTATAAAGATACTGAGCTCCTCTATAACTTCTAGCTGTAATCGTAGCAAATTGTGAGTCCCCGAAGGCTCGTAGCACTACACGTAGTACATCTCAATTCAATTCAATTCAAATTTATTGCATTCCATAATGTTATAAATACAGGTGTTAAGGCTTAGTTCTAGATACAATTATGGACCCTGTCGGGCACAGCAAAAGTATAGTAAGAGAGAGGAGGAAAAGTGATTTTTTAGCAATTTATTTTATGTTATAGTATATATTATATAATATATTAATATATATTGTATCTAATTTAATTTGTCGTTTAGTTATAGTTAATGTAAGCAGTTTTTTTATTCTGTAAAGTTATTCTTATTGTTTCTATCTCAATATTAATTATTTTTTATTTAGTATTATAGTTTGTTTATACTGACAATGTTATTTATATATTAAATCAAGATATGTATCATTTATTTATTTTCAATTTATTTTATATGAGTAGGTATATTTATAGCAATTATTATAATTAGGATATTATTAAAATGTATTTATTTGGTAAACATTATTTATCTTATTATTATATTCTAGTATTAAATAATTTTATCTTTTAAATATTCATTTATATTATAGTAGCATTTTTTAATTAGGAATAATTTTAGTTTATTAATAAATATATTATATGTTTCTACGTTTTTAATACTTTGTGGCAGCTTATTATATATTTTTATTGACATCACGTAAGGACTAGACGAATGCATACTTAAATTAGAAGTTGGTAAGTTTAATCTGTTTCTATGGCGTAGTATATATTTTGTTTGTTTATCCTGGCGTGTAGTATATGAGTCTGGGTATTTACGAACTAGTTTACATAATTCTAAGATGTACATACATGGCAATGTTAGGATCTTATGTTGCTGGAAGTATTCTTTACAGCTTTCTGTTTGCCCTATGTTTACTAAGATTCTAATCAGTTTCTTTTGTAGGATAAATAAGCTTGGTGCGTCTGTACTACCTCCCCACATGATAATGCCGTAGTTGAGCCAAGAATGCGCATATGCATAGTAGGTAGCAAGCGCAGTGGTAAGATTAGTAGTTTTCTTTATTTCGCGAAAAGCATACGAGAATTTTGACAATTTTGCTCTAATTTGTTGTATGTGTGGCTTCCAGGTAATATGTGTATCTATAACTAAACCAAGTAAAGTGAATTTGTTTACTATTTCTATTCTTGAGTTGTTGAATATAAAATTAAAATGTATTTGCTGTTTTTGATGGGGGTGAAACGTTATTATTTTAGTTTTCTGAAGGTTAATTTCTAAATTATGATTATTTAACCACTCTGTTGTTTTCGAGAGCAGGGAGTTTAATTTTTCTGTTAAATAGGTTTCATTAGGGCATGATATGAGCATAGAAATGTCGTCCGCGTATAAAACACATGGTCCTTCTATATTTTTTGGCAGGTCATTTATGTAGACCAGAAACAACAGACATCCAATCACGCTACCTTGCGGAATTGATGCTTTTACAATTTTTATATCGGAGTGAATTTTTTTAATACTGTTTTTATTTTGGTCATAATACTCTAACTCTACTAATTGTTTTCTATTTTGCAAGTATGACGCAAGCCAGTCATGAGCTTTTCCGCGAATACCTATACCGAATAATTTATCTAGTAGTATTTTAAATTGTACCTTATCGTAGGCTTTAGACATGTCAACAAGTACGCCCACTGCGTATTTTTTATTATTTAAAATATTTAGGGCCTCTTGCATGTACTTATAAACCGCTATGCTTGTCGATCTATTTTTTCGAAATCCGTTTTGACATTCGCTAAATATCTTGTATTTCTCGCAAAAGGTATAAATACGGTTGCACATTGCTTTCTCAAAGATTTTTGAAACTGAGGGTAATAGTGCTATGGGGCGATAGTTATTAGGATCTGTTTTGCAGCTCTTTTTATGTATAGGTTTTATAAGAGATATTTTGAGCAGGTCTGGAAAACTACCTTCTTCAAAGGATTGATTTACTAGTTGGTAGAGTGGCATAGTCAGTTCTATTGCGCAGTGTTTTAGTAGCATTGGGGGAATTTCATCTATACCGTGGCTTTTTTTAGATTTTATTTTTTTTATTATATTATATATTTCAATTGGGTCTACTGGACTGAGGAACATTGAGTTTTCCGTAGGAGTGAGTACTGGGGCCCCGCCGCAATTTGTATTGTTGGTGCTGCTTTCACCAACAGATGCAAAAAAGTCATTAAATGTGTTTGCTATTATTTTAGGGTCGGATACTAGGCTATTTTTAATATTTAATTTAACATTACTTTTTTCGGATTTTGGTTTTTTATTTGTTCGCTCATTTATTATGCTCCACATTGACTTAACTTTATTTTCGGAATTTTTCATAATTTGTATGTACTGTTGTTTTTTTGCTGTAGTAACTGCTTTTTTTAATGTTTTTTCATAAATTTTATAGTGTGTTGTAAGTATAGGATTTTGATTTTTTTGTGTAAATGTTTTAAGGAGTCTTTTATTTTTGCAGGATTTTTTAATACCAGTTGTAAGCCAATATTTTTTATTTTTTGGTTTTAATTTCATATATCGGATGGGCATACAAATGTTAAGGATTTCTATTAGTACGTCATTAAAACATTTATAATTATCATTTATGTTTTTATTTGGGTTAATTATGTTATTCCAATTTTGGGTTTTTAGTATTGATTTGAATTTGTCTATATTTGTTTTATTATAAAGTCTTTTCTTTTTGTACCAGGTAATTTGGTTAGTTTGGTTAGGGATTCGTAGTTGTATTGTTGTTCCATTATGGTCAGAGAAACCTAATTCTTCCACTCTTGTGGATGATAAGCTCTCGTGGAAGTTTGTAAATATTAGGTCTATTAGTGTTGATGTGTTTTGAGTAATACGAGTAGGATTTTTTATCTGTTGTATAAATCTATATTCTAACATTTGTTCTAAGAACTGGTTTGTCTTTGTATTATTTTCTAAAATATTTATGTTAAAATCTCCGCCTATTATAGTATAAAATTTTGGATATTTGGTTATAATATGATTTAGTATTGTTTTAATTTGGACTTTGAATATTTCTTCCTCTCTCCCATTCCAGTAAATAACAATTAATAATATGTTTACTTTACATATTTCTATGGCACACACTTCTATTATATGTTCAATTGACATTTCCGTGATGTCACTTCTCTCTATATACTCTATGTCTTCTTGTAAAAGGATGCAGACACCGCCGCCTCTATGTGCGCTACGGCTGAATGATGACACTATTTCATAGCCGGTGAAATGTATGCTGTCTATTTTTTCTGGCGATAGCCAGGTCTCAGATACGCATATGGCTTTATATGATGGGTTTTCGTTAATAAAAGCTTCTATAATATGTTGCTTATTGTATAAGCTTTGAAAGTTCTGAAATAAAATGTTAAACTGTAGGTCTGGATCTACGAAATGTCCGATTTTGGTTGTCTTCGTTTTGGTTTGTGTATATAGTATGTTGGTTGTCTCTTCCGGTATTTGGATTTTTACTTTTTCCATAATCCTCGTTGTTAATATTTAGACTTTTGTTGTTTGTATTTAGGGTATCGTTGTTCAAATTTGAAGTGGTGTTGTTTATTTTTAAGGTCTCGTTGTTTGTATTGATTATTTCTCCATCTATATACAATTGATTATTTCGTATGGTTGCAAATCGACCACATTTACGTGCCTTCATCATTTCTTCCTGTAATAATTTTCTTTCAGTACGTGCTTTTTCATCTAAATATTCCGACATGTATACTTTTGTGCCTTGAAAACAACTAGAGTTATTTAGAATGTATTTTGTCATTCTCTTACTCAATAATTCAATTACTAGCGGTCGCCTTTTAGTGTTTTTCCTGCCTAATCTATACGAGTCTTCAATATAACCCAGTATATCTAAATTCATTTTATCTCGGAAAAGCTCTATTAATCTCATATGAAGGTTTGTTTCTGTTTCTTTATAGTATTCTGGAAATCCATAGAGGACAATCTTTTTATTATTTATTTCAGGGCATTTTATATGCCCTTTAGTAGGGTTATTGGTTATATTTGAGTCCTTTAGATTTTGTATTTTGTTTTCTAATTTTTCATTTTCTGTATATAGAGTTTCTATTTTGGCATTTAAATCTCCTATTTCCTTTTTTGTTATTTCATTTTGTTTGTTTATTTTCAATAATTTATCTTCAAAATCTTCTTCTAGCTTAGATATAGCCTTTTTTATCTCTGTTTGAATTGTATGTTGTAGCTCTCTAATTATAGATCTGTTGTTTTCTTTTAGGCGTGTAATTATGAGTTCACTTAGGTTATGTAGGGTACATTCTGACGGTAAGTTGTTATGAAATAAATCCTGATCTTCGCTGTTTATTGTGTCACCCAGTAAACTTTCACTGTCAGATATAGTAGTGTTATTGTAGCTTGTCTTTTTCCTTATAGTGACGTTTGAGTTTCTTTCAGGTGAGGCTTCAGCTGTAAATTGATCTATTTCTCGCGCCCTCGAACGGATCGCAGTGTTAGCGTTTCCAGTTTTTGGCGTTTTGCATTTACAAGCTGGACATTTCCATGCCTTTTTTTGTTCAGATGTCATAACCTTTATAAAGTAGTTTTTAGAAATGTTAACGCACTCTAAGTCATATTCATCATCGCAGTTAGTACATCCTAATTTCTCATTACTCATTATTTTTTGTTTACATCCTGCACATATCAGCGCCATCTGTTATCTATTTGCATTAGATTATTGACGTCTGCTGAGATAGTGGTTCCGCTCCTTGCTGATAGATGGCGTTATTTTTTGTTTACATATGGTTTGACTGTAGGTTTTGTTTTGAAATAACGTATGATGACTTTCAATTTTATGTTTTTATAACACGAATATGTAATTAGATTTTTGAGGTGTTTTGTAATATGTTTGGCTTAGTTACCTTGTTGAGGTGTCCTTTTATTGTATTGGTATTTGCTGTTTAAGGCATTTAGTATGATATTTGTTCACACATATTATCGCTTTCTTTTCAAAAAATTTAGGTATGACACTTTTTATTCTATTTTATATAGTTTTTTCAGTTTCTTTCACTGCACTTCAACTTTAGTCACTTTAAAACATTTAAGAGTTAAAGATTTTTCACTGGTTTTCGCTTTTTAAGAACTTTTTATATTTTTTTGGAATATTTTTACTCGGAGCTTGTGTTTACGTACGCACTGCAGCGCCCTCTCTGCTGTTCCGTCCAACATGTTACACAGAGCTCTATAATCCATTAATTAACACCAAAGCGACGAGTTATGGTATCGGTAATAATATATTAATCTAATCCCCGGATATATTTATAACCTTACCTAAAAATATGAATTTCAATAGAGTAAGCGGTGTATTCATCTGTGTAAGTAATTAGTCATCTGAGGTCCTATAAAACGTTTAGTCGTAGCCGTAGCGAGTAGTAGAGTACTACATGGCTCATAGTTGTAGCCGTAGCGAGTGTTGGATCCTGTAGAGCGTATAGTTGCAGCCGTAGCGACTTTAAGGTACTATTAATACGGTTAATAGTTGTAGCGAGTGTTAGGGTCCTGTACCTTACGGCTCATAGTTGTGGCCGTAGCGGGTTATAGTTCCTGTAGGTCTCATAGTTGTACCCGTAGCGAGTGTTAGACCCTGTAGGGCTCATAGTTTGGTTAGGTGTATAAGTATCTGGTCGTATCGTAGCTGTCTTTGGTTTTATACGGGTTGTATTTATTATAGAAGTTGATATATTTATCAGATTTCACACTTTTTTAGATTAAAGAAAAATCATCTGTATGCTACAGGATTCCTTATCCTATGGGATATGGAATCTAGCTGTCTAGGTCTGCTAGCGGTGCATCTTCAAAGTGAATTGTGAGACGTAGCAAGCTAATTTATACAGAGGCCTGATTCTCGTATATAGAGTCGTTTATGCAATAGCTGTTTTGGCCTAGTGGTATAACCAGTAAACTGTAAAATGTACTAGTGTAAAAGTTACTGTAAATTGAATGGTCATTAATCAAGTACCCTGATCATTCAATATAAATAATATATTATATATAATAATATATTTATCCCGAAACAGTGAAGGAAAACATTGAACAAACCTGCTACCTTGAGAATTTCTTTTCGATCGCGTGTCTGCCCGGACTAGGCTAGCGTGGTGAAGTATTTCATAGCCGTAATTCTTGGTACCCAGTAATATGACTGTAAATGAGTTGATAATCCATGGATCACATGTCATGTAATTCAAATTATTTCAGTGAATATGCAATTCAATTAACAAGAGATATATGCAAGCACAGAAAACATAAGTTCAATTGGAAAACCTCGTTAATTTTTTAAAATAATGGTAGTCGATTACATCGATCTAGGTATACAGGTATAAGAATCATTACAATTAACATCGGAAATAATTATGTTTGCAGGTTTTGATATAGAAACTAAATTGTATTCATAAACTACAATATAATTATGGAAATATGGAATTAAATTCCAAAATAATTTATCACTCGCCAAGTCGACGATTTCCACTGCGAGAGAGGACTTAATTTGAATAAATATTCCTTCTAGATTTAACAACCAGACAGTTGAATATTTTTCCAGGAAAAATGCTGGTATTTTTGTGTGAAATATTTTATTCCTACCCTATTTAGGATTACGTAAATACGTATAGATATTTGGTGGATATTTCTCTTACCCAAGTGTGTATTTCAAACGAAAACTATTTATTTTCGTGGCTATAAATGAATTAATTTCTGTCAACTAAATACAAATTCATTGCTATATCATGTAGTAACGATATTTTAATATCAGCTATTGTAATATTAATCATCAAAATACATAATGCGGCAAAGTAGTAAAATATTCCAAAAAAGTCTTAGGTACAGAAAGAAAAAGATTCAAGGAAATGTCCAATAACATAACTAATGTGCTTACTATTGCGCTGCTTACACGATTGCAAATGTTGATATAAAGAAATATTAATTACCTATATTGTTACGTTTCAATGTTAAACGTCAATAAATTGTCGTATTTTTTTGTGAAAATACTGTGTGAATGCACACCGCAATCAGTAATTTCATTCATCTCCCAAATAGGAGAACTCCTAAGAAAATGTGGAAAGTAAGATGGATTATAAAAAATATAACTCACCATGAGAGGAACGCACGATTCCTTTAAATAAACACAACACAAAACGCCATTGAAAAATTCACATACAAGTCACAAACACACACTCATCACCAACAGAAAAATTTAAAACGTTTTCTTTCGAATTTCGAATGCGTAGTTCTCGGCAAACGACGCGCGGTCGCCCGTCGCGGCATCCAAAGAGGTTATGGCAACGAGCTTGCGTGGACCGACACTCCCCCCACCACAGACCATAATTTTTAGCCGGTCCACCACCATAAAAATATTTTGCGACCGTATTGCGCAATGCATTAATCTCAACATCCAAATAAAATAAACACGCTTTTTTTCTGTTACAAATAATTATGCGAAGGCAGCGTTTCGCGTCTAAAGTTACGCAGTTGTAAATTATGGAGGAAATAGGCGTAATTAAGCCCGTTTTACGTTTGAAATCCGTTCGGAGTCAGAAATAGGCGACAAGGAATGTTTTAATGTTTAATTAAAAGGATTGTCGTGCAAGGGGATTTAGTGGAACGACAAAAATACTACTCAATCTCAATGTGTCGAGGTGGATTTTCGTTATACATTCACGAATTCCGCTGAGCTGAGGTGTTAGTTTCTTTGAAGTTGAATTCCAATAGTTTATTGTAACCTTATTATTCGTGACTTGTTAAAAGATTTTTTAATATCTCAATTTGTACGCCGTTTCGAAAGAGACGTGGTATGTTAAATATTTAGAGTTTTAGTTTGGTGTTCTCTCTTGAATTTAAGTCTGATCTATTTTACTTTTATTCTAAGATGTAAAAGAGCACTTAAATAAATAAAAATAAACAACTGAACTTTACTTTCTTCTTTTTTACGCTTATTTGCCTTTGAAAAACTTTATTACTATTTATGAAGTCAGCGTTTTCTAACTGACGACCTCTAGAGTAGGAACTTGTTTATTGTCCCTTTCATCATCATCATCATCAGCCCATATTGTCCCTTTAAAGTCCGAATATTTTGGTGTGCATTATGTGACTCTAATAATTATGGACATAACAAGCTATGATATCCTAGTACCAGTAATTTGATGATGTACTGACTGATGTGTTACCCAAAAGGGTGGTAAATACAAGGTGGAAAGCGCAGAAAAGTGCAGAAATGTACTTGTCAGATGTGGAGTAAGTGGCAACACTGAAACGAATTGAAACCCAGAAATTGCACTTGCTCAAACGGTGAAGGAAATTATTGAGAGGAAACCTGAATGATAGCATAGGTTTTTTCTACGCGTACAAGTTTTGGCAACTCGCACGAGCCTCACATTGTTACCTATAGTTTAATTCTTTAAGACACCAGTGTCGTAAAGGACACCAGTGGCTGTGAAATAAAAAAAACTGTTGATGGGAGAATGGCACTAAAATGGTGTAAATTAAAATATATCTATTTACCACAATTGCACGCTAACTTAAAAGTGTTTTTATTTAATTTGCATAAGTAAGATACCGTATTCGCATTAAAAACAAGATAGCATTCTGTTCTTCTTAAATATTAAAATGTCTACGCGTCTGTGAAAAATGTAAACCTATACTATGTGCATGAATTTACATACAATATTCGACAGAACGCGTTCATTCATTTTGTTTTAAATAATTATTAATTTAAACGGTTAAATGTTGAAGAACATACCATTACGCCTGTCGTCTCCGAAAGGTTAGGCAGAGGTGTACTAATGCACACCCACGTGTCGCCGGTATGTTTTAGGTCCCATGTAATAGGGGGCGGGCCTATTGCCATTAACCGGGCACGAATCCAAACTCCGAGCTGCTACTGAGAATTTCACAGAAAAACCCAATAACACTTTGCTCGACCTGGGAATCGAACCCAGGACTTCTTGCTCGGCAGTCGCACTGTACGACCACTAGACCAACGAGGCAGTTCACAACGAGCGCTTGTTGAAGAAATCTTTAGAATAAATCTAAATGCACTTTAAATAATATAATCACACACGCGTCCTCTGGAACTTTTCACTTTATCTCTTTATCTAATGTGAGCCTATGTATATATTACGTTTCTCATTAGTTAAATCCTTGAGCCGAATTTACATTACGAAACGTGTAGCATGAAAGTAGTTCGGTGACATTAATTTCATCAACAATTTCACGTGTAAACGTCATCATCATCAACCCATTATTGTCCCACTGCTGGGCACGGGTCTCCTCTCATTTGAGAAGGATTAGGCTATATATAGTCCACCACGCTAGCCTACTGCGGGTTGGCGGACTTCACATGCCATCGAGAAGATCTATCAAGCATGCAGGTTTCCTCACGATGTTTTCCTTCACCGTTTGAGCATGTGATAAATACGCACATAACTTCCGAATAATCATTGGTGCGTGCCTTGGGTTTGTACTCGAGACCTTTGAAATCTCAGTCCACTGGTCACACCACTAGGCTATCACAGCTATTTTTCGTGTAAACGTCATGTTTTAGAATGCATGAGTCGTTAAATCGATGCATTAATGGCACGGAATTACTTTCATGCTACACTAGTTTCGTAATGTAAATTCGGCTTTTAAGTCCATTAGATGTACAGCTGGTAAAACACACACTGTATTTTGTAAACATTCATTATATGCTTAATCATAGATGGGGGAGCAATATAGACAAGATACCATCCTCATTTTAGTAGTTATTTTTAACTTACTTTTATTTTCTGACAAGCTTCGTAAATCGTCAAACGCTTATTTTAAAACCAGTATGTTTATCTTATTTTTTTTCTGTGTTTAATGTTTAGCCTAATTGAAAAATTTTTGGTTTTATTTGATGAATATATTTTTTGTACTGGGAAGTTCAACTGTAAATGTTGGGTGTTCGGTTGATCGTGCAATCGGATTCTGCGTCGTGTGTTGCGGGTTGGATCCCCGCACGGAACAAATATATATTTATGTACCTATATTAGTAGTTTGCCGGGTCTGCGTGATTGTGCATTATAGTCGTACATTTTTGTTTTTATAAACGCCACGCAATTCGAAGTGTGGGGAAACGCTTTAAAAAATAACAAAAAATATACATGGATTTTATACACTTATTTTTATATATCGTTATTCATGTGTGTCTGTGCATTAGCTATACGTTATATAGCGCGTATGCTTATAACGTATGTGCTATAAGAGCAACGTTTCGTGTGGTCATGGTCAGCGGCGTATATTTATATTACAAACTACATATAAAATGTAGCAAATTTAGTTTAAAATTAAATAGAAAATTAAATGAAAATATGATTTTATCTTAGAAAGACAATCATAATCGCCTGTCAGAGGCACAAAGTTACGTGATACACAAACGTTCTAGTTAATATTTAGTTAAATTAACGGCTATTTTATATTTAGTTACCTGCCCAATGGACGTGACGTCAAAGCCATTTTTCTACAAAGTAAAAATACTTAATTAGCTATTATAACACTTATAATTTTGCAACTACATATTAATTATATGTAATAGCTTATTTTATAAATTATCGAAATGTTGTAAGGGAGATTATAGAAAATTATTTAAAATATGCAAAATTCTACCGATCAATTTCAAACATAAATATCTTTTATTAGTACCGCCACCACAGTACCCAAGAACATAGCTTAAATCACGTACACAACAACCATAATACACGAGCTATGGCTGCTGGCAGATTCAATGTACCAGAGTCACCAATTACTTTGGTGACAGAGCACTGGACAAGAGAATACCATACCTATTGAACAGTCTGCCGGCAGACATAAGGAATGAAACAAACATAATTAGATTTAGACGTAAATTAAAAATATATTATTTAGATATGTTATAAATTTTATATAAGTGTAATTTCAAATAATACTTAGTTATTAATTAAGTATGTCTACGTCTCTAATTAAGTATGTCATTAAGTATGTCTACAGACTCGTCGACCCCACAGTCAAACCATTGCAACGGTTTTGTGGGGCTTAGCTTATAAGTTACTTACCTTTTTGGAATAAAAAATAAATAATAAAAAATAAAAATAATATTTTTTCGTTTTCTTTATCACTTTTATGTAAGTAAAATAGAAATACTTCAAATTTTAAATAAATAAATGAAAGATAATTTATAAAAGAGACACATTTTCTACTCTGACAACGCATTTGCAAGCCCTCTGGTGTTTCAGATGTTCCAGTTTCCATAAAAAAGCACGGTGTGACCAGACTGCCATTAAGTGAGCGCATGACCGGGTCCAGTTTTCAGGTCATGGGGTCACAATATCTTTTGACAGGCATAGGGATCCAGTATTTTGGTTTTATTTATTAGGATCACCCCCGATTCCATGAGACCTGAAACATACCAGTGAAATGTGGGTGTACATTAGTACACCCCTGCCTTTGGAGACGACAGGCATGATGGTAGATACGTTATGTAAAACAGAACTGCAAAATTTGACGTTTGACTTTCCCGCCAAATTAACGGAAAGCAAAGACAAGACAATGCTGTAAATGCCAGTGTCAGCGTTATTTAAACATCGAAATGCAAACTCGATTAATCGAAGCGTTCTTGTGTTCATATTTTGAAAATTCAATTTTCGAATGCGTTCCGTTTGATAATTTATTACGTACCGCTACCGGTAGTTGTTCCGCAACTGAACATTTTGTGTAACATGGATGGACGTTACAGAAGATATTTTCAGTGTTGGCAACATTATTAATAAAATAAAAATAATGACCGCTATTTTACAATTGTCTACATACATTATGACAACACCAATGAAACAGAAGAAAAACAAAATGGAATACTAATATTACTTAGGCAAGACACGGAAAGAAAACTATACTATTTCATCCCGGCTTTTCATGAAGTGATTTTTTTTTAATTGGAGAAACACTGGCACTAGTCTCCATATAACATAATCTTTTCGGATTCTTTACCCAGCGTCCATCGAGAAAAATATTTTATTTCAACTTAATTATATTATGTAATGTATTTTTCTTATTATATGTGTCTATTAAGTCTCAGATATAAATTAAACCCTTTAATGTATACGTATATGCAAGTCAATAAAGGGTCGTGACGTTACTGGCCCAAGAGTACACATGCACTGAGCCAATTTACTGGCTTGATGAGACGGTATAACCATAAATTGAGTTCTGTCTGGTCTAGATTAATAATATCTCCCCTATTTGGCTTTGTGGCCATGGCGTTTTAGATGTCAAAAGATATATACATACATATAATTATCTACTGAGTACTGCTGAGTATTTGATAACACTATTTCACTGGTTTTTTTTTAATCTTATGGAATTGGGGCACAAACTAGGCACAAATCCAAATTCCAAGCTACAATTGAACATTTTATAGAAAAGCCCAACCAAATCCCATGCTCAGTTACACATTGAAAACACGTAGCTTTAAATTACGTAGGAGCATAAATAATACAATCACATCGTTAGTTTTCCAGTTTTAAATCGAGGTGTGATTTATAAATCTGCAAAACAAAGGCGCAATTCTTGCTTCGCTGTCAATCTTTAAATTTATGTCCAGTTTTATGGTGTTTCGGACTCAGGGCTTAGTCATACATCATGTGAGATTGTGTAACATAAGATAAGTCTGTCATCACCCTTTTTTTTTGTCCCACAGCTAGGCACCAGTCTATTTTACCTTGAGATCGGTTAAATAAATAAATATAAAAAATTCTGGACATTATGACCCAGCGCCATCTAGTTTCATGGTAAGCAACGAGACTTGTGTTACGGATACTAGTGTGTTGATATACTACATAAAATACTTTTTGTTTTGTGAATACATTAATAATATACATAGATACATCCATGACTCGGATACAAATGTTTATGCTCATCACACAAACATTGGTCCCTACCGGGATTCAAACCTGGGACCCATAGCACAGAAGGCAGTGTTAACTACCGCTGGACTAATTGGGTCGTCGTCATTAGTTTCTATAGTAGGCACCGCGATGAACTCTTTAGTCCCAAGGACAATCAGATTGGATTCTATCCACTCAGTGACTCCAGAGAAGATAATGACACTGCCCAGTGTTGCTGTACTCAGTGAGTACCTACTGGCAGTCTTCCCAGAGATGTGTCTTTTAGAACACCGAAAAGTTCTTCAAGTTTTAGTTGAGAGGAAGACTCATTAACTCGGCGTCATGGGAGTTGGTTTTTAAGAGGGCTTGATCAATAGTTTTGATGAGGTAAGAATACCACCAACCAACCACGGCAATACCCGACTCTTCCCCAAAGACTACCTTCTGAAGGTTTTCTCTCCTTCCTAAAGGGCACCATGCTGGCTACATGCGGATTGACAGACATTTTACACTATCACTGTTATCACACTATTACCGTTATCACACTATCACTATCACCGTATCACAAAATATCGCCGTTTAGGATGTGATAAATAAATATATAACTCCAAAAAGCCAGTGTTGTATATTTTGGTTTCGAACACAAGACCTGTAACTTCGCAGTCTAGTGGTCACAGGGATCGTTAGCAAAATGACCGAATATTTCATTCATTTTCAACGGTTCCATTCATTCACTCGTTTCTCTCATTCACTGGTCAACAGAAGTCTCTCTAGGTTCGAGAGAGTTCAGTGACAACAACTAAATGGCCATTGACATGTCTGGATACTTATATATATGTATATATATATATGCCGACGTCGATATCAGTTGAAAGGAATAAGTTATAAAACGAACTAAATTATACCGCTTTTACGTGCCCATAAAAATATGCTGATGTTTGAAAAATATGGATATGGACTGAAATGAAATAAATTTTTCACATTGATAGGAGTATTCACGCGGTGCAGGTTTATTGTGAGAAAAAGAGGTATGTATATAACATACCATCATTCCTCTCATCCTCGGAGGGTGAGGCATAAGTGTAATAATGTACATTATATTTTATCGGTATCTTTGAAGTCCCATGTAATAAGGGGCGAGCCTATTGCCTATTGCCATCAACCGGGCAGGAATCGAAACTCCGACCAGCTACTGAGAATTTCGTGTATGGATTATGTGGATATGCGGCATGTTCAAAACCACCGGTAACAACTAGTATTAAAATTTATAATGGTTAAGCTACACAATGGCTGATGTATGCGTGCTGTCAGTATGGATAGGTCAACTCAAAGCTGCACTGGTGCTTTCTTCAAAAGGCCATCTGAGACTGACCTACATCGTCAGGCTCACATATTGTAAACAAAGATGTTTGGACTTCAAAAGAGACCATGATTCTCTGAGTTTGTTTCGGCATTTCTTCTCAGAGGTCGTCAGTTAGGAAAAACTGATGCCATCTAGTTCCTAAAATATATCTTATACATGACTTGTAAAAGTGTCTTTAAAAGATCTATTTACAGAAATAAATATATGACGGCGCATGCATGCGTCGTCGATAATGTCAAATGAGAGTGGCTGTTGTCAAGAAGTCGCTCTAGCGGAGCGTCGTGTGAATGGAAGCGGTGCGGATATCTTGTTTTGGAGACGAGCTGAACGGGGACCGCAAGCGTGCCACATCTGCGACGAATCGCTTGTAATCTGCCCGAATAGTGTGCCCTAGTATCTGATTATAATGAGAAGTCAGAAGCGATAATTATGATGCCTCCTGATTGAAAATACGCCCACAACAACTGAATACACGATGAATTCTGATGAAGGCCTTCCTGCGCCGACATATATTATACCTATGTATGTATTATACAAATAAAATATATCTGTACCTAATAATCATCTTCATTTCTGGACATTCTATTGGCCGACCTACGTAGATATAAGGATGGCCGTTAGGACTTCCTCATGAAATAAAAGGTTCAAAGATTACATGGAACAAATGACGTCACAACACAGAAATACTTCTCAACTTCCTATCCTATTGCATGCAAAACTCCCATTAGCCCCTCAGTATCGTTTGACTTAAGCTATTTGCACGAGATCACAGCGCATTACATTTATTTCTATTTTATACAATATAGAGAATGTAAAATCTACAATAAAATTCTGCACATTGGGGATAGCGGACATAGTAGGAGGTAGGGCATAGCGAGATTTCTCGCTCAAATTGAGCTGCCCGACTGGGGAAGTACCTCCGCCTTACAGAAGACCGCAGTGAATCAACAATAGTTGTCTTTCTGCAAGTGAGTAAGGTTACCAGAGCTCATTGGGGGAGTGACTATTCTGACAGCATGGGAATTCCGTTTGCTGTCAGTTAAGTAACTCCCTATCTTAAGAAACCTGAACGGTTTCTAAGCGGTTTGGCAACGCATTTGCAAGCTTCTGTTGTTGAAAATGTCTATGGCCAGCGGTCATCACTTGCCATCAGGTGAGCCGCCTTCTCGTTTGCCGCCTATCACCATAAAAAAAATTCTATAGTATATACAAAAAAAGGGCATAGTGAGATTCCTCGCTCAAACTGAGCTGCCCGACTGGGGAAGTACCTCCGCCTTACACCACAGTGAATCAACAATAGTTGTATTTCTGTCAGTGATTACTCATTAACAGAAATACATGATTAATAATTTATAATAATTACCAGAGCATAGTCACTCCCCTAACGAGAGTGACTATTCTGACAGCATAGGCATTCCGTTTGCTGTTAGTTTAGTAATTCCCTATTTTTAGAAACCTAAACGGTTTCTGCAGGGATTGACAACGCATATACAAACCTTCTGGTATTGCAAATGTCTATGGGCGGCGGTGATCACCACCAGCCGCCTTATAACCATAAAAAAGCAGATTTGATACATTTGCCGAAGTGTTTCAGGAGAGTGAAAATTTTACCACTACAATTTCGTGAGCCAATGATCATTAATATATGACTTCAAAAGGAAGATATCTGCCTAAGATCCGATATAGAGAATTACGAATTAGCTATATAAATTATATAACAAAACATACCATCACACTTATCGTCAAAAGGTTAGGCAGAGGTGTATTGATGTACACCCCCGTTTCGCCGGTAAGTTTTAGGTTCCATATAATAGGGGGCGAGCCTATTGCCATTAACCGGGCACAAATCCAAACTCTAAGCTGCTACTGAGAATTTCTTAGAAAAACCCAATCACACTTTGCTCGACCTGAGAATCGAACCCAAGACCTCTTGCTCGGCAGTCGCACTGTACGAACACTCGACCAACGAGGCAGTCAAATCAAGTCAATAAGATTATATTATAAGACAGAACACTTTACTTCAAGACGACAACCCTTTTCAGATGTACAATGTGCAATGTATAAAGCAACAATGTAAGGTTACAACTTCGCAATATAAATGATCGCAACCTAAGGGCTACTTCTTGTAGCTCGTAGAATTGATGGCCGCTGGCAGAAAAGCTCCTAACCTTGAGATTCTTTCAACGAGATAGACGAAAGACCTTGTTAAAAGATCGATGGAGAATTGACTACTTGATTAGCGCAGTGGCTGAGTGATAGACTTGTATGATAAGTGATGCTTGTCCGATCCTTACATTGAGCAAATATTTATACAATCGGTAGGTAGCTTTTCAAGCTCTGGGCGTTCGTGTATGTGAAAATTATGTTTATTAATGCACCTATGACACAGGAGAGTATCCCAGTCTGGAGAAACTGATTTTCTTTTTTTTTATGTTGGGTTATAACCTTTGGACTATATAGAAGGGCCTTTTGTTCAACAGTGAACATTCTATGAGTAATATGCTCATATTCATATTCATATTCATATTTATTTATTGCATTCCATAAAGTTTATAAGATGGTATATAAAGGCTTAGAGCTATAGTACAATTATGGACCCTGTAAGGGCACAGCAACATACATACAAATTTAAAATTAAAATATTAATAAAATAAAACAAAACATTAAAACAAAGTGTCAGGTATGCAACAAAACAAAACAATTCTTATTTATATTAATTAAATTACAATATTAAAATTAAATATTAAAATTAAATGAGATCATTTTAATTATATATAGGTATAAATTATTCTATATTTTAGTATATAATAGGTATATTTATAATGGTTCATGAATAACATCTATTTTTTATATTAAATAGATAAATATGATATATATATATATGTGTGTTGTACATTTAAAGTATATTGTGTGTGTTATTATTTTTTATTGTAATCATAGTTTATCATTTAGGTATTCGTTTATGTCGTAGTATGTTTTATTTAATAGAAATTGCTTTAATTTATTATTAAAAATATGATTATTATTTATGTTCCTAATTGCTTGCGGTAGTTTATTATATAGTTTTATAGACATGACATAGGTACTAGATGAATGCATTTTTAGTCGCGATATTGGTAAGTTTAGTCTATTTTTGTGTCTTAATGTAATTTTATTTTGGATTTCTTCTCTTTTTGTATGCTGTTAACAATAATGAGGTGTTCTTCAATGCGTTCTACCTTTGGAAGTAAAAAATAAATAGTGTTTTATAATCACACATGCACAAGCAATTATCCAACTGCTCGTAACTCGAGCTGGACTGAAGTGAAATATTTCTTTAATAGCTTAACAGTACAATTGTGGAATCTTTCTGTCTGTCATAGATTAACTTTGCGAGATGGCTCATAGTTTTAGCAGATCGATATGGAATAAGTTGATTTTGAGGTTTTTTTGGTTGTGGCCCATTTCGTCATCATTTCATTAGTGACCGAGTGCTGGGCACAGCTCTCCTCCCATTTGAAAGGGATTAGGCTATAGTCCATAGTCCACCACGCTAGCCTACTTGGCACACATAACATGCCATCGAGAAAATCTCTCAAGCATGTAGGTTTCCTCTCGATGTTTTCCTACACCGTTTGTTGGTTATTTGTGGCATTTAAATAAAATAATTATATATTATTACGACTGTATTGAAAAAATCGGTACTTTGTTTTGTAGGCACTTTGTTTATTTATTGTTAGGTAAACTTGGTGATAAATTTTGCCGTAACAATTAGTACCTAATAATTTTTTTGTAAAATTATGCTGCACCTCATCATAGTTTTACTAAAATGTAAGTTCATAAATAATTTGTCGCCTCTGTCCCCGTCTCTCATACACTTTGACACAATTTAAAACTGTGTGTTGCTAGTATTGTCGAGGACTTTTATTACGGGCAATGTTTATATGTCTGGTTCTTATTATATTCAATGTACTGTGTAGTTTTCGCTCTAAATTGTACACATTGTTTCGCCTTTATACAAGTTCTCCAAGTCTTATTGACTTTGTTTTTGTTGGAGTGCGAAGAAACACGTTCTTTAAGTCTGCATGAAAAACTGAAGATATTTCATAATGGTTTTTTGTTGTGGAGGACAATTAAATACACTATTTCTGTTTTAAGTTACTGTCAAAATTTTTAAAAAAGCTTTTGAACTGTCGTAATTTTTTGTTCTACACTCCGTTCCATTTACGAAATTTCAAATGACATTATATTTTAGTTAATGAAACAATAAAATAATTGTGTTCTTAAAATAGTTTTAAGTTTTTAAAATCAATTACTTAAATGACATTAAAGTTTTTGAATAAAGAAATAAAATATGTGGGCGCTAATTGTGCACTTTTTAGCTACATAGTTTGTTTTTACAAATGATTCTATTCTGATCATTTTTCCAGTTCGCGGTCGCCACTCGAGAACCTTCAAGCCCCAACGGCCATCCGTTCTTCGAGCAATGTGCCCTGCCCACTGCCACTTGAGTTTGGCGATTCTTCGGGCTATGTCAGTGACCCGGGTTCTTCTCCGATCTCCGAAGACGCAGCGTGGGTAGGCCTCCGGCAAGGTGGACCGACGACCTGGTAAAGGTCGCTGGAACCAGCTGGATGCAGGTGGCCCAAGACCGGTCGTTGTGGAAATCTTTGGGGGAGGCTTATGTCCAGCAGTGGACGTCCTCCAGCTGATATGATGATGATGATGATGATCATTTTTAATAAGCTTACATAATATATTAAATTAAAAATAATTACAAACATATTCTTGACCTTTAAGTTGTAAAAAAAAATATATTACGTAAATTGGAGTGTCGAAAACGTAGACTTTAAAGTGCGTGTGTCAACAGATTTCATACCTATATGATTTCAAAAAGTTAGGCGCGAGCCTAAGACATAAAATATATTATGAATAACGACTTGGCAATTTACAGTCATATGTCATTCCTATGCGGATGCGTTCTGAAAGTGTAACCCGTCCATTCTCACTTCAGCCGGACAGATTTATTTCCTACATTCGCGTTTTCCGTTTCGGATCATATTATTTAGTTTTCCACTTAAAATAAAAATTAGGATTAAAATAACTAGTAAAATTAATGCGTTCGATGTACAATATATTCCTAGTGTTCAAACTTTTTGTAAAAATAATATGGTTGTATATGGTATAAAAGCAACCATGACGCAGGTACAAAAAAATCCGTGCTCATCCCACAAAAATTTGTCTCTATCTATAGATTATGAAGCCGGAACCACGGATGCAAGCCTTCATACCGCTTCGCTAATTGGGTCGTTTAAAGGTTATAATATTAAGGTACATGTGTCCAAGCATATAATAGCTTCATTAGCTTTAAAGTTTCGGTCGTTAAGTTTTCCCGCTACTGCAAATGTAAGGCAAGAGCTTGCCCACACAACATTTAATATTCTTACAGCAAACGCTATTTTAGAAGTGAGAAATAATTTTACTAAGAATTAAATTCTAAGGAATAAATTGTTAAGTAAAGACTGGTCCTTATTCTACAAACTAGTTTGTAAAGGAGTGTTGTTTACACAAGTAATAATTACTACGTTTGAAATAAATTTGTTTTTCTTAGACTAATAATAATTTAGTATTGTAAATAGAGCAATTATTTTTGTAATTTGGTGCCAGCAATGCTCAAATAAATATAATTTCGTTTTAATTTATAAACTATGGTCTTTTCAGCATTTTGGTGGTATTTAGTCTGAATAAAATGTTAATTACAGATATTTATCATCACTCGTTTGAGAGGGATTAGGTATAGTCCTCTAAGGTAGCACTAACAGGTAGGCAGAAATCATCGCTTTTGAATCTCACAAGCAGGTATTTTTTCACGATTCCTTTCCTGTTTGAGTATGTGTTAAATACGCACGAAAAAAACCTACGTTAAATATTTAGTGATGCATACCTTGTGATTGAATTCGATGAACCAACCGTGTAAACAGACAGACAAAGTTGAATATTTATATTACTATCTTATAACGTAATCTTGCCATCCAGAGAAAAAATGGTCCTTTTGTCCAAAATTTAATTAAATGAAAGAATTCAAAGTAATCTGCTTTAATACATATTAAATGAGAGACCCACTTCGAGAATTTTTTTTATAAAATATTAATATTTTAAATATAATCCGTTCTACATATAATTTTTTATTAGTTCTTAATATTTAATTGAAGCTGGTAAGCAGTGTCATAAGGACAGAAGGTCAAATGTTTCAGACTGTAATGATCCCCATGGGAGCTGATAACACAGTCCTGTTCATAACCCGGATCCGCCTAAAGATAGTAAGTCACTGAGGAAAGTTTATTCAGATAAATGTTGGGTCATTTTATTTTAGATACATATGTACCTTGTTTACCTATATACGTAATTATCAGACATTTAATTGTTATTTGAGACATTGAAATAAAACTACCGGATTTAATGGCGGTAGTTTCATTGATATTATAATAAGCCGGCGCGGCGTTTTGGTTCAATGGTCACGGGTAAAATTAATGTGTTTTTAGGTTTTAACATCGAAACAATACTTTCAAGGATGCAGGTTTCCTTACGATGTTTTCACACATGTTATAAATATGCACATGACTTCGAAAATTTGTTGTTTTTTGGTGTTACGCGCCTTGTTATGTGAACAGACTTTAGTTCACACCACTAGTCCAGCAAAGTATTATTTTAATGTAACATCTCAGAAGAAGAATGTAAATCATTCCTCAAAACCTAAATATGGAATTATATCAGAACCGATCTTAACCCCTCAAGAAATACTTCATATACCTATATAAACATGTATCTCTTGTCTATTAGAAAAGGAGTCCAAAAGACCAAATTCCATGTTAATGTTATTTTGAAAATTTACTTTGATCCATATTTACATACTCCCTCCTTTAGAAATCGAATCAAACTTAAATCTTCTTTCATTTTATATTCAAAAGCACCTTTATTCTTGCACATATGGCGCACCCGACTCTTCTGACCGCTTACTCGGCGCTTATAGAGCCACGTCTGTGTCGGTCCTCTGAAAACAAGAAACAATATATTATAGACTACGTATACCTACATAAAAGTAACTACTTATGTTATCTACAATTTGCTGTATAAGGTTTACATGTAACCTTATAAAGCTATACATATTATTATAGAGCTGTATTAGCAAAAAAATAATTCTATTTTAAAATTGACATTTGGGTATAAAAAGTGCGTGAATGACATAAGTCTACCATAAAGCTACATCCCAAGGTTTTCCTAAAATATAACAGTACGGGATTCTTTTCAGAGTTGGCAACACACAAGCGATACCTTCAGTGTTGCAAACTCATTAGTAAAAAAAACCCCTCTCATATGAGAGTGCCCCATAGTGGGACAATAAGTGGGTTGATGATGATGGTTATACCAACAAATAGACGCATTATTATTAATATTATTACGTGAGCTGTGGTAGTCTAGTGGTGTGACCAGTGGACTGAGATGTCAGAGGTCTCGAGTTCAAACCCAAGGCACACACCACTGACTTTTCAGAAGCTATATGCGTATTTATCACATGCTCAAAGGGTGAAGGAAAACATCGTGAGGAAACCTGCATGCTTGAGAGATTTCCTCGATGGCATGTAATGTCTGCCAACCCGCAGTAGGCTGGCGTGGTGGTCTATAGTCTAATCCCTCTCAAATGAGAGCAGCAGTGAGTGGGACAATAATGGGTTGATGATGACACGCATTTCACGTTTATATAAAATATGCAATTAATTAAATTAACAGCGACAAATAAATTGCATTCAGTTCAATTTGCCGATATAATTATCCGCTCGCTCATAGCTTATACTGTCGACTAATTAATCGTCCCGTTGACTCTCATAGGATGACGGGCTATTAAATTAGCGAGTGTGAAAGTGAAAATAATGGAATCAGCTACTTAAATCTTTTAAATTTTTATTATAAGACTAGCTGATTCCCGCGACTTCGTCCGCGTGCATTTTAACTAAATGAAATAAAAGTTTTATATTAACTTTGCACCCCCGTTTTACCCCCTTAGGGGAAGAATTTTCAATAATTCTTTTTTAGCGGATGCCTACCTACGTCATAACATCTACCTGCATGCCAAATATCAGCCCGATCCGTCCAGTGGTTTGGGCTGTTCGTTGATAGATCACTATTTCAGTCAGTCAGTCAGTCAGTCAATCACCTTTGAGTTCTATATATTTACATTGGCGTTTGACCACAACCTCACTTGATGGTAAGTGACGACGGTCAAAGATGAAACACGATTCATCATTATCAATCCATTATTGTTCCACTGCTAAGCATGGAGCACTCCTCATTGTGAGGGTTTTTAGGCTAAAGTCCCCCACGCTACCTCACTGCGGGTTGCCAGACTTCACATGCCATCAAGAAAATCTGTCAAGCATGCAGGTTTCCTCATGATGTTTTTTACTTTACCGTTGTAGCATGTGAACAATACTCACATAACTTCCAAAAAGTCAGTGGAGTCACAACAACAACAACAAACATAATTTAACAAGTGTGTTTCTGTGTCTGTGGCATCGTAGTCCCTAAACAAGTTAACCTGTAATTTGGATTACTTTTATATTAGACATGATTTGATCAATAGTCTTCATCTTGTTGTGATAATTTACTCAATAAAATCTTACAAATTATAGTTTTATAACCAAAAGCGCTGTTTTCGTGGCCACAAAGTTTAAAACCTGATGCGATAGTTGCGAACAAACAAATGTCTCTTAGTTTCGTATTTCAATGTTGTCGTTCCCGTTTGTGTTACTTTTGAAACATTATATCTGTGGTTTGCAAATAGTTTATAGTTTTGTTGCTCAATAAAGACACTACACTTTTGAAATTTGACTATAAGTAATAATATGCTTTTCAACTGGAACTACAAAATTAGGATCAAGTATTTTACAATACTATGTAATTAAAAGATATATACCTAGTCCTAGAGGTAGTTACGCTTCTTTTTAGGAGGTGTATTTACTAAAATAATTTTAACTACCTTTTATCATCACCACCAAACTATTTCTTCAGTCACACAGTTTACAGGCTGGTTTTTCTATCTTTGAAAGTAAATAAGTTGTAATACACGACGCTAATTCACAGTTTCTAGCGTGTGTTAATTACGCACGTAACTTTAAAAAGTCAGTGGTGCGTACCGTGGGATTGAACTCTAAACCTTTGACTTCACGGTCAACTGGTCGCACCATTTTGCTATCACAACTTCATCTACCTTTAGATTATATAAATATATGTGTCACGCGAGGATAAAACCTGCAAATAAATAATAATCCCCGACAGGCCATAATCAATAAACCAACTATCAATTAAATTAACTAGAAAAAGTTCAACAAGAAATCAGTACTCAGAAATAGGTTTTATCTCAATTCCGGGAACACGAAATGTATCTGTGTTCGTAGTAGCATAATAGGTACACACACAGGCACGTGCAAAACCTTAAGAAACCTACTAAAAGAAGATTTTAACATAGATTTCTCGACTGGCAAGCTCGCTTGAACGTGGATAAGTTTGTGCTGTGCATACAAACTCGACTAGCCAGCTCAGCGATTCTTGCTTGCAGTTTTACTATATTTTAACTTAGGTAGTGTGTTGTGAAATTGGATTTTTACTTACTGGGTATAATAGGGAGTTATCTTTCTATGTGAAATGCAAATTAGAATTGATCTGGTTTCCATTTTTGCACATAATATAACTTTCTTCATTATTTTCAATGATTAATTTTTAAGAAACCTACCTAGGGTTTCTGCAGGGTCGGCAACGCGCGAGCGACACCTTTGTTGTTGCAAACGTCTTTAGGCTACGGTTACCGCTTACCATAAGGCAGGCTGTACGATCCTAATCGTACATGTTCTGCTGACGCTGCGGCCTACATAGCGCGTGCGTCATTTTGTTTGGTTTACTTTACATATTAATAATTACAGAAAAACGTTTTAGTGTGTGAGCAAAAGTGGATGCAATAACAACTAACGTTATTAGAGAAAGGAATTGCCTATCCTATCTTACGTGTAACATTTAATTATTATAACTAACTCAGTGAAATAATTGTGTTCTTCTTTCTCTCCGCTCTCATCTCAACCTAACTTCAACTTGAACTATAACTTTGTGCAAGTGTACGAAACCGTACATTTAATGGTCCTTCGAGCCGGATATTTTCAGTGTTTAGTGTTTCTGTCTACGATCGCGAATCGGTTCAGCTGGTTCCCAGAAGCGGGTCGCCCTAGTTGAATTGAGACGGCGCACATATCGAAAATAGAATACGAATACGGAATATCTAGAAGCGACTAGAGGAAAGAGTAACAAAACTGTAATCTCCTTAGTTGCTTGGAGCCAACACTACGGTCATCAGTCTGTCAGCTACGTAAGTGCCAACTTAACTACCAAACCTAACTAACTAAACTTACTAATATCTAATTAACTAAAAGCATTACGATGGAGAAACTGGAACTGCAATCGTCATGCTTCGAAAACATCAAGACCTTGTGTGTCAACTACCGCAAGGATTCTTCAGCAAGGAAAACTTTGGACTACTTAAACAAGCGTTTGTCCTCGTTGGAAAGTCAATGGATGGATTTCGACAACAGGCATGCTATGTTAGTCCTAGAACTAGAAGATAAGGACATCAACTATTTCGTGGATGAAGTCTATGAAAAGACTAAAGAGATGTACGCTACTACTAAATCGGATATCAATAACAGATTATCAGATTTGCAGAAACGTAAGCAGAACGTAAAGTTTGATTTAGCTGACTTAGATCTGCAGTCGGAGAGTGGTGACAACATTCAACTGCTTTTGAACAAGCAACAATGCAATTTTAACGCCATATACCGTGTCATATCCAAAATTAACAGCGCCTCCATCTTTGAGAAGTGGGAACTAGACGATAATGTATCTACCTTGAAAGGTAAATGGGAACCTATCGATAAATTGCATTGGGAAATTGACTTTCATCTAAAAGGATCCAACGAACAATATTACAACATGTTCAGAGAAGTGGAACAAAAATACGACGAGTTAAAAAACTCTCTTAACTCAAAAATTTGGAATACTGCACACTACCAGAAATCGGCACCCAGGATTGAAATTCCTGAATTTTCAGGCAGTTATAGCCAATGGACTTCATTCAAGGACTTGTTTCTGGAAGCAATACACAAAAATCCAACGATTAACAATGCGCAAAAAATGCAACATCTTAAGACTAAACTGCGAGGTGAAGCTGAACGACTGGTACAACATCTTACTATCAGCACTGAGAATTACAACTCCTGCTGGGACATACTAAACCAGCGTTATGATAATCGTCGTTTACAGTTTACGTCTTTCATGAACACTATGCTTAATCTACCAGTCATACAAAATGCAGATTCATTTAATTTGAAGAAGATGCATGACGTCATAACTGAGTGTTTAAGTGGTATCTCTAACATTGGTATCGATACTTCATCATGGGACCCGATCATTGTACATATAATGTCACAGAAACTGGATTCCAGCACATTAAGTGACTATATGAAAGAACTGCGGGATCATCGTGAGCTGCAAAGTTTGTCTGACTTTCTTTATTTCATTGAAACTCAATTCATGGCATATGAGACAATGAAATCTACAAAGAAAGGAAGCCCAGCCTCTCAAGAGAAAACTATTACTAAATCTAACAACCAAAACCCGATGAAAAAACCTTATTATAATTACAACTACAACAGAACTTATAACTATCACGCAACATACGGAAAGTGTCCTCATTGCAACGGAAATCATGTATTAATGCAATGTGACAAATTCCTTGAAATGGACTTCGGTAAACGATATAACATCGTTTCGAAATTACAACTTTGTAAAAACTGTCTATTCTGCCACGGGCGTGATGAATGCAAATCAACAAAAACTTGCAAAGAATGTAATTTAAAACACCATACTCTATTGCATAACCCTGACAAGAAAAACACAACAACAACGGATAGAAAGGGTAACTTTTGGCAACGACCTTCATCATCTCAACATCCTGCTTCTTCGCAACAAGTAACCACCAACCACTTATACTCAAACGACGTAGAAGTTCTATTGACAACAGTCCAACTAAAAATTAAATCAGTTGATGGCACCTATATTATACTGCGCGCTCTTCTTGATCAAGGCTCGCAGGTGAACTTGATTACAGAAAATGCAGCACAAATGTTGAGACTTCAAAGGAAAGGTATACAAGCATCTGTAACTGGAATCGGTGCGGTTTCAGGAGACTGTAGAGGACAGCTTGAGCTTACCTGTAGATCGATCCACTCTGATTATAGCTTTCAAACTCAAGTACTTATCATGAAGAAGCTGACTAACAACTTACCTACTACAACATTCCAAAAAACTCAATGGACGCATCTGGGGAATTTGAAACTGGCGGATCCTGAATTTAACGTATCACGTCAAATAGACCTCTTACTGGGAGCTGACGTATACTCAGAAATTATCCTAGATGGAGTCTTAAAGGGAGATAATCAGAGCCCAGTTGCGCAACAAACACAATTGGGATGGATTCTATGTGGAAAAATGAAAACCTTTAACTGCCACGCAACTTTATTTAACATGGAGGATTTATCAAAATTCTGGGAAACTGAAGACATTCAAAGGTCTGATGATACCAATAAAGATGAGAACTGTGAACAATTTTATCAGCAAACCGTACAACGCACGCAGGATGGGCGGTACATAGTAAAGATGCCATTGACTTCCGATTTTGAGAAAAAGTTAGGAAAATCGAAACCCATAGCCGTTTCGCAATACTTACAATTGGAAAAACGGCTGCACAAAAACAAAAGACTTTCAACTATGTATAGAGAATTCATAGAAGAATATGCAGATCTCGGCCATTTGAAACCGGCGTCTCCCAGATCAAGTTACAGTTATTATTTACCTCACCACGGTATCCTGAAAGAAAAATCTGCAACAACAAAATTAAGAGTGGTATTTAATGCTTCACAAAGGACTACGAGCGGTCACAGTCTAAATAGCCTTATGGAAAAAGGTGCCAATCTACAAAAAGACATCCAGGCTCTAATCCTAAAATGGAGAACATATAAATACGCTTTTACCGCAGACATTGAAAAGATGTACCGATGTATATGGATCGCCGAGGAACAACAACACCTTCAAAAAATAATTTGGCGGGACTCGCGTGATGACAAACTTCTGGAATTTCAGCTATGTACGGTAACTTATGGAACTAAAGCAGCACCTTGGCTTGCTATGCGCACACTGAGGCAATTGGCTTTTGACGACGGCCACAAGCATCCGGAAGCTGCGAACGTACTAAATACGGAATGTTACGTCGACGACGTCATTAGCGGTCATAACGATATTAAGGAGGCTCAAAATTTACAACTATCATTGATAAAATTGCTAGAAGGTGGGGGCATGAATTTACGAAAATGGACGGGCAATCACCAGGCATTATACCAAAACCTACGAGCAGATCAAATTTCACCACAAGACAATTTTCATTTTAAAACTGAAGAGCCTATGAAGACCTTAGGACTCTTTTGGAATGCTGAGAGCGATGACTTTCATTTAAACTGGCCAGTAGAACACTCAAAACGACTGACTAAGAGATCACTACTTTCAGACATATCAAAATTATACGATCCGCTCGGCTGGCTCTCACCAGTAACAGTCATGGCAAAACTATTATTTCAGAAACTCTGGATGGCCAAACTCAGCTGGGATGATGAAGTACCCAGCGAATTAGAAAACGAGTGGTTGAAAATCAAAACAGAACTGCCACTTATTAAAACCATGACGGTAAATAGGTGGATCGGAGATTCACAACAACAAATAGAATTGCTAGGATTCTGTGACGCAAGCGAAAAGGCTTATGCATGCGTTATATACAGTCGAGTAATTAATGACTCTGGTCTACCGGTAACAACCTTACTAGCCGCAAAAACGAGAGTAGCCCCACTGACTCAAAAAATTACACTACCCAGACTCGAGCTATGTGGAGCTCAACTGTTAGCCGATCTGATAGAGAAGACAAAAGAAACTTTAGCAGGGCATAACATATCAATAAAGGCTTGGTCTGATTCGCAAGTAGTACTAGCGTGGATTCAAGGTGACGCGACGAGGTGGGAAACGTATGTGAGTAACAGGGTTACGAAGATCAAACGGATTATTCCTGCAGTTGCTTGGCGCTATGTAAAATCTGAGCAAAATCCCGCGGACTGTGCTTCTAGAGGCATGTTACCCAGCAAACTACTGAATTTCAAACTATGGTGGCAAGGACCCATATTTTCACCACAACAAGAAAGCGCTGAAAACATTCCTGGTACATACGAAACAAGTTTTGGCCGCATACTTCATATTAACACAGAACATAAGTTATCAAAACATAGCAATAATTTATTAACTGCATTATTGAATAAATATAGTTCATTGACACGCGTAACACGAGTCGTCGCATGGATCCGTCGCTTTATTACAAATATGCATAGCAAGACAAAATTCACAAGTGCCTACTTAACAACAACTGAGTTAAGTGCAGCGAACAAAACTATTATCATTCATGTGCAATGTACACAGTTCGATTCCGAATACAGACAACTTATGAAGAATGAAAGCATTTCCAGAACAAGTTTGATATTTAAACTAACCCCCTTTATGGATGACAAAGGAATTATTCGTGTCGGAGGCCGTCTTAAAAACAGCAACTTGTCTCCGGAGATGAAAAATCCGGTCATAATACCACATAAGGGCCGATACACTAAACTCCTAATTGAACAAGCTCATTCCACAACACTTCATGGAGGGGCTCGGTTAACATTAACTTACCTTAGACAGAGATATTGGATAGTTGGTGGAAACAGAGCAGTCAAGACCTGTATTAAAGGATGTGTTCGATGCCATCGTTTCAAGAGAAGGGACAACCACCAACTGATGGGCAATCTACCTCCACAGAGAATTATTCCTGCTAGGCCATTCACTCATACAGGGGTTGATTTCACTGGGCATATTGAAATCAAACTCAACAAAGGTAGAGGCGTCAAAACATCAAAGGGATACATAGCGATATTTATATGCATGGTTACAAAAGCAGTCCATATCGAGCTTGCATCAGACCTGAGCACAGAAACGTTTATTTCTGCTTTTCAGAGGCTGTGCGCTAGACGCGGGACCCCCAAGCATATGTATTCAGACTGTGGAACAAACTTTGTGGGCGCTGCAAAAGTTATGCGGCAAGAATTCGAGGATTTCAAACAACTACTGAAGCCAGAATTCTTCAACGAACTAGGTAAACTGGAGGTCGAGTGGCATTTTAATGCCCCAGCTTGGCCCACTGGAGGCGGTCTGTGGGAAGCCGCCGTAAAATCGATGAAGCACCATCTGAGACGAGTGTTAGGCGACCAGAAGTTAACATTTGAAGAGTTAACAACACTTTTGGCTAAAATAGAAGCCTGCCTAAACTCAAGGCCTCTGTGTCCCCTCACTGAAGATCCCGAAGAATTCTATAACTGCCTAACACCTGGACATTTTTTGACAGGAAGTCCGATACTGTCATTACCACTATCGGATTACAATGACACAAACAGCATCGACTTACGTCGCAGGTGGCAACTTACTGAACACATTTTTCACCAATATTGGAAAAATTGGTCCAACGAGTATCTCAGTACATTACAAACACGCAGCAAGTGGAATAATCCTACCCGAAACATAAAAGAAGGTGACATAGTACTGGTAAAAGAGGATAATCTACCACCAGGAAAATGGGCTATGGGACGAGTGCTGGAGACTCATCCCGGATCCGATGGCTATGTCCGGGTCACTACAATTAAAACTCAAACCGGAGTCATAAAACGACCTGTAGTGAAGCTGTCACCACTACCCCTGGACTCTGAATGTGAAATTGATAAACAGACTCAAAATTGTCATAAACAACATTCAGAAATAAAAACACGGAAGAAAGGGTCAAACATAATTTCAACACTATTAACAACATTAATTACCTTGTTTACAATTGTACCGGGATCATATTGCACTAGCGACGCCGGGCGCGTGCGGCCTGCACTGGGCGCTCAGGTTACGGGTTTGGAGCGTGCGCGGCCAATATACTATGACACTCTTGGGAAAATGCAAACAGTTCATGATGATTGGATGCTTATTATGTACTATAATTTAACTAACTATTGGCAAGGCACTCGTCGGATTAACAGTTACTTCGAAAATGTGAAAATTATGTGCTATCAAACGAAACTAGATCACTGTAGAGCAACGATGGAACAGCTTAGTCATGAAATGGAGCTTCTCAGCTACTACAACTCCGTGCTAATAAACCCACGCAAGCATCTAAGTAACAGAAAGAGACGTGGATTAATAGATGGAGTTGGTTATGTGGCTAACAGTCTCTTTGGCATCTTAGATCAAAATTTCGCTGACAAATACCAACAGGACATTCAAGCTCTTCAAAGCAACGAGAACTATATGATGGATTTAATAAAAAACCAAACAACTATTGTAGAACTCGAAAATAAGGTTTTGAAGAAAAGTGAGACGAACATACAACATCAATTTGACTTAATTGAAAGTCTGGTCAACCAAACTAACTTAAACATGGGATCAATTGAATCGGAAATAGAAATTATTTCAGCTACCACCTACATTAATTCAGCCTCGTTAACAGCATACTTACTGATTAATAGCTTGAGAACATTTCAAGAAATGCTATTCAATACGCTCACCAACGTGTATCAAGGCCATATAGACGTACATTTAATAACACCTATTCATTTGATTCAACAGTTAAATGAAATATCTGGAAGCCTTCCAAAGACCGTAGCCTTGCCAGTTGAAAACTATAAAGAAAATATAAAGGATATTTACAAACTGATCACCGTGAAAGCACGAGTAACTCAAAACTACTTTCTCTTTGAAGCACAAATTCCACTTGTTTCCACCGATGATTTTATTTTGTACCGGGTCATTCCTTTGCCGGTTATTACTAAGACAGGAGCTACCTATGTACAGACAACAACCAAATACATTGCTGTAAACTTTAGGAAAAATACCTACATCTCGTTTGCTGACGATGATTTTAAGCAGTGTATGGAACAGAGGTCGAACAACTTTCTGTGTAAGAGAAACTTACCATCTTATGACTTGCATAGCCACAATGCGCCGTGTGAAGCAAAATTGCTGTCACATCAAAACACCGCGCCTTGCGACGTAACAAGAGCGTCATGTAAGGAAGCATGGATTGAATTACATACTCCAAACAGCTGGTTAGTAATATGCTGCGATAAGTGTTCGCTACGCACAATATGTGGCAATGACCTCTCGTCATATGACATATCAACATCAAGTATAGTGACGTTATCTCAAGGGTGTGTTTTACAATCTAAAGATCTGACTATTTATGCTCATCGTCTATACCAGAGCCATATGGACATGGACTATAAATTCACGATTCCAACGTTAGACACCTCCATCAACAGGATTGTCAATTTAACATACAATTTCCTCCCAAACACGCTTCGAACAAAGTCTACTGAGTTAGATACTGCTCAAATAGAAGAAAAAATCGCTGCTCTAAAGGAAAATGAAGCTCATACAACAACACTGACAACTCATGACGTTCATCAATATGTTATCAGTTATGTTTTGCTGACATCAGCCATAATAACGTTGCTTGTAGTGGTTGGGAGGAACCGCTGCCGCCGTTGTAACACCAATAACTTGAGAAATAGGCCTGCTGAACAGCTACAACGTGAAGATATTGAGTTGCAAGTCATTCATAAACCACATGATAACCACCAGAGCGGAACCACTAGGTCTGCATCTCCGAGCAAGGGAATCTATGCGGAGTGTCAACCAGGGTCATCTCGCACAAGTTTTAAAACTGGAACTCAGAATATTGCATTTAATTTTGATTAATTTTCCTTTGTAAAGGCTTTTCTTTTCTCTTGATTTTTTATCTTTTTTGGGGGTGCCAAGATGTACGATCCTAATCGTACATGTTCTGCTGACGCTGCGGCCTACATAGCGCGTGCGTCATTTTGTTTGGTTTACTTTACATATTAATAATTACAGAAAAACGTTTTAGTGTGTGAGCAAAAGTGGATGCAATAACAACTAACGTTATTAGAGAAAGGAATTGCCTATCCTATCTTACGTGTAACATTTAATTATTATAACTAACTCAGTGAAATAATTGTGTTCTTCTTTCTCTCCGCTCTCATCTCAACCTAACTTCAACTTGAACTATAACTTTGTGCAAGTGTACGAAACCGTACACAGGCCGTATGTTTGTTTGCCACCTTTTTGACACAATAATAAATAAAATAATGTATTATGTATGTGTGTAACAAATTAAATAGTTTTAAAATACTCACGCAGATATTAGACATTGAAATATTATTACACGACCAGCCGACCTCGCTAAATCTTGGCTTACAGGAGATACAGTAGTAGGGATTACTGCAACTCCTGTAAGTGAGGATCAACAATGCTTATACATAATATGATACTCGAACTATAATGTCGTAACAGCACACAAGATCACAGGCAGATTGAGGTGTTGATTTTAATTACCCTGCCCGCCGAAAAAAAAATCAAAAATCTCGTTTTATTTCAATTGTTATAAAAAATAAATAGAGATTATGTGAGGAACCTCAAAACAATAAAATTAAATAGAAATTTTCTTCTCGTAATTTAGTTGGAAATGAGAAAGAAACTTTATACTTAGATACATTATTTATATTGCCTGCCAGCCAAATACGTAAGTGTATAGAATGATTACTTACAGTATATCAAGAAAGTTCTTCCAATAGAATAAATCATAATCAATCTAGTAACAAATACGGTTACATGCCTAGCTTTCGTAATATAATTTATTATATTGATTACTCTTAGAAGTACTGGAGATATTAGTAATAAATACACTTATTTGAGAAGGTATCATAAAATTAGCAACCTTAGAATTACTTTGGCAAATTTATAGTGGAATTGGTAAAAACGATGCTTTGACGGCACTATTGGTGCAGTGGTCAAACGACTTCTGCGCCACGTGTCGTGGTTCCGATCCCCACACGGGCCGAATATGTACCTATATACCTACAGGTACCTAGTTGTTTCGCGTTTATGTTTTTAAGCATTGTGAATAGGCGACCCTGGAAAAATTACTAGTGTGAGGCAACGTTAAAAAAACTGACAGACAAAGTAAAAGTGGTATGCAGGAACCATAGCGCGTGGCATTCTGTAGTTTCTGCCTACCCCCATGGGTAAAAGTAAAAGTTAATATAAGTTTTTTGGTCAGGTAACAGTACCTACCTATAACTAAATACAATTAACATAACAATTAATATAATGTAAATCGTAACTACACCTTAAATAGGCGGAAATGACGATTCTATAGATATACCGCGATCTTTGGCCCAATCAATCGCTCTGATTGAGCGTGAAATTGGGATGTCTATAGTCACCTTAACCTCAAAGTACTGCTGACGGTGACGTTATTCTTCGGGTCAAAGGACTTCATAAAATACTAGCAAGGTATAATTGTTGAAACGTTTCATTCTAAACAAATAATAATAATATATTTTTGTCTCGCAAGATTATCGAAACATAAAAGAATATGCATTGGCGATCATTTATGATAGGCATTCTCTACCATTCAATATTTAAGAAAATAGATTTTGTTTTATTCCACAAATGTGGAAAACTTACTTATAGCCCTCATGATAAGCTGTTACCGTAGCTTATTGAGGTTTGCTATTCTAGAAGTGCGCTGGCGCGTTGCCGATCGATAATAAAAATAAAATCAGGAGTCCAAGGAATAAAATGGTCCTATTTTTTACATTTGGTTACAGTATCATGCGGAAATAAGGACCATTAAAATAATAACTTAATTACGGAGCTGTATACTCGAGAAATGTTACCGTTTTTGTGCTATTATTTGACTATTCTTGTTTTAGGCAAGAGTTTGTATTATTTCCATTTTAACTATTCATCATTTTCGATCTTTCAAAGCTGACCTAGGCCAATTAATTCAAAAAAGCGGAACCAAAAACTGGAGCAGGAAGGTCATTCACAATAATAATTCCCAAGAAACAATAGGCAGGCTAACTATCGAAGTTTAAATATTCATCAAATACCTTATATCTGTCGTGGGGGACGTTGGAACGACCGAACTTTGCCTGGAATTCGGGCAAACGACATTAGGCAAGTGCCGGAGGATCCCTGATTTGTAACTTCGCCAAAGTAGGCCGGGATTGGAAATTAATTGTCTTTTAGCTGTGTTCTGAGGACTTTCTGTCCGTTTCTTGCAGTTTGTGAAATTAATTCTTCTGTTTTCAAGTACGTTTTGAGTTAGCATCAATTTTAGTTGGCTATTATGGAAAGGATGGCGATTATTTCTTTGGTAATAAATTTGTAAGCGACATTGATATCTTTGCTAAGTAACCCGAAATGCGAAGAATACTTTTGTGTTTTTAAATAAGACATTTTAATATTATGTAGTAGGAAGTTTCTGAAATGGACTAAACTAGTAACTAGATACATACGTACACCATCACGAAAAGAACCCAATATCACTTTTCTCGACTTTTTATTTTTGGGAATCGAACCCAAGACATCTTGCTCAACTGTCGCACTTTGGGCAAAGTAAATAGCAGTTTTTTAGTAAATACAATCTAAATACAGGGTCTTCCCTGCTCCCATTTGGACAGCCTGTGTCTTATAAATAAGAAGGGACCATGTAAATATTTTGAAATAATATTGTACAAATCTATAAGTTTAGTGTCCTCTATTTCATTCTAAAGTGTGTCTGTGATGAGAGTGGTTCTTGTCGTTGTCCATACAAACTCTTCTCTGTAACTAGCTAAACTTTTATTTGATATGCAATAAAGTGTATTCATCTGACATCCTGCTGTGTATTTGGCAACAATACGACGCTGCAACTTATTTGCCTAATAATAAAATTTATTACTGTGAAACTAACCACAAGGACCAAAAACGACGGACGAAAAGACCACGAACATATTTAATTGCTTTTCTTACCACTTATATATTTAAAGATATTTTTCAAATTTCTAAAATTTTATAGCGGCAGAAAATCTCGCCGTAGTTAAATATATGTATATGCATCTATCTGGACACTATTATTTACGCAGTTCTATTTAGTTCTGAACTGAGTAACGAGGTTTCTGTCACAGTTTTTTTTATTTATACATAGAAACATCCAGGTCTCAGGTACCAATAAGTCCATGCTTGTCACGCAAACATCAGCCCAAACCAGCAGTTTTCAAAGCCGCTATACTAGTTGGGTCATTATTAATAGTTATGATAAAATACGCAAGAAAACTTAATATACGAGTATATATATGTATATGCCGAAAGACCATTTTTTTTTATTTTATCTATCTATCTTCTATATAAATAATAAAAAGACGACTGACTGACTGACGATTGACGATTATCAACGCAGGGCCTATACTATAAGGGTTATAAACGTGAAATTTTGCACAGGGCTTCCTTAATAAGTTAAGGGAAGAATTTTTGAAAATTCACTCCCTAAGGGGGTTAAAACGGGGTTGCAATTTTTTTTCCACTAAATTGCACGCGGGCGGAGTCGCGGCTATCAGCTAGTTTTATTAAACAGATCTTTAAGTAATACAACATAGTTGTACATGCCGTTTCAAGACAAAAGCGCGATGATATTTGAGACACTAACTCTCATTTCGCTCCGCCATAAAACAGACTATAAAAGACTAACAATTGTTTCCAGTGTTGCCATTATATGACTAAAAGCTTGGCATTAAATATGATGCTTGTGTATTTTCTTATTGTGTTAAAATTTGATGTATTTTTACACTGTAAAACTACTTGTAGTTGAAACTTAATTATTTTTTTGCAGCACTTGATCGCAATACCTAAATTTTTCCATATTTCTCTTACATTTACTCTCTTTCTTAATAAGAGATTTTACATAGCACTAATAAGGATCTGCTGACTCCCAAACTAAGAACTACCTATGTCTTGGCAGTCAGTAGAGTTTCCTTTTTAAAATATACACTGACTCTTAGACACTTTTTCATTTGAGAGGGGGTAGGCTTAAGTTTCCTCATGATGTTTTCCTGCAACATAATTATGTTATAAGCATAAATGCCCAGCAGTGGACGTCTGATGTCGGTGATCGAAAGGTTGATATGATGATGATGATGAAGATATACTTGTTATATTATTATTGCTTATGCCTGCGATTTATTTCTTACCGTCTTTTAAGAAATTGTCGATACCGATGCTGCATACGACCCAGTTAGTCCAGCGGTAGTTAACACTACCTTCTGTGCTATGGGTCCCGGGTTCGAATCCCGGTAGGGACAAATGTTTGTGTGATGAGCATGAACATTTGTATCCGAGTCATGGACGTATCTATCTATAATATGTATGTATTTACAAAAAAAAAAGTATATATGTAGTATATCAACCAGCTAGTATCCGTAACACAAGCCTCGTTGCTTAGCACGGAACTAGATGGCGCTGTGTGCTATAATGTTCAGGAATATTATTATGATTATTATACAAAAGATCACCAGCCTTTTCATCCTTTCAAAATTTCATCTAATTCGGTTAAGCGGTTTAAGGTGAAGAGACAGACAGAAATACTGTTGCATGTAAAATATTAAGAATGATTCGAAATCACACATAACATAGTGTAATGTTTATCTAAACAATAACTACACACGGCAATATCCGATTTATCAAACTGCAATTTAAAGCTTAATTAACGCTGTTGCGTATTGGAAACGAATTAGCATCAAATTAACAGATATCTAACTATGAAATAGTGACCAGCTGTGTTCGATGCAAATTTAATAACAATGTGACTTCATTACGATGATTCATGTTGTTTTATTAAAAGTTATGTATTAGTACACAATATTAAATGTAGTGCTTGGTGAAACTCTTAAGTGTTATATTAGTAGACTAGCTATTACCCGCGACTTCGTCCGCGTGAAATTTAACAAAAAATTTAATGTTCATATTCATGCATTGGTCAGCTCCCGCGTTTTTAAGTCACTAGCTGTTACCCGCGACTTTGTCCGCGTAAAATTTAACGAAAAATTTAATGTTCATATTCATACATTGGTCAGGTCCCGCGTTTTTAAGTCATACGGAACTTTAATTCGTTTCTTGTTCTTAAATTGAAGTAGCCTAAGTTACTCCTTATAACGGTGGTGAAAGTCCCTACAAAATCGGTCCAGCTGTTGCAGCAATTAGAAGGAATGAAGAGAGAGACAGACAAACATTCTAGACATTTTTTTTTTTGTAATTACTTTTATATATGAAATTACAAACAGAAATTCCAATTTTAAGGAGTATAAAATATTTGCATTGCATCAAGCTTTTATGTGAGTTCAACCTCTTTTGAATAAAATCGGATTTAAATCAAAAGCACTAAGGAGTATTGATATCACCTCCAACATAATTCTCTATCTCTTTTTAATCCCGTCAGGGATTGAATTTCGATAAAATACGAAATACGTCTTCCATCAATTCTGTTAAAGAATGTTTATGCAAAATTTGAAGTAGATTGGACCAAGGAATCACGTTGTCTCGTACAAACTTGGTCCCACTAACCCCCCCCCCCTTATGGGCAAAATTTCGGAAAATCCTTTCGTATCGGATGCCTACGTCATACAAAACTACACTCGCCAAGTTTCATTGAAAATCAAAGAAATTTCATATTAACTTTGCACCCCCATTTTACCCCTTTAAAGGATGATTTTAGAAAAAATATTTTACACGCGTTTCATAACTTTCAATAAAAACCTTCAAACTTAATTTCAATTCAATAACTTCAAAAACAGCAAAGTTACATACTAACCTTACACCCCCGTTTTACCCCCTTAGGGGGTGAATTTTCAAAATTCCTTTCTTAGTGCTCCCCTACGTTATAAAAGGTATCCCTGTGCAAAATTTCAAGCTTCTAACCCTTATAGTTTAGGCCCTGTGTTGATATGTCAGTCAGTCAGTCATTCAGTCAGTCAGCTTCTCCTTTTATATATATATAGATAGATATGACTGTATAATTATGCACTGAGATGTAGTGTCTGAATGTATCATTATTAAAAAAACTGCCTCGTTGGACTAATGGTCGTACAGTGCGACTGCCGAACAAGAGGTCTTGGGTTCGATTCCCAGGTCGAGCAAAGTGTTATTGGGCTTTTCTATGAAATTCTCAGTAGCAGCTCAAAGTTCGGATTCGTGCCCGGTTAATGGCAATAGGCTCGCGCCCTATTACATAGGACCTAAAACATACCGGCGAAACGTGGGTGTACATTAGTACACCGCTGCCTAACCTTTCGGGGACGTCAGGCGTGATGGTATAACTATAACTCTTAATGGTTTTTGTGGTATATGAAGTAAAACCATGTAATTATTTTAATGTGTTAGAAATAAAAAAATAAATGAATCCAAATCATTAAAACATTTTGCTTACAATTGAACCCAAAACAAAAAATGTTATACAATAAAAAACTGGTTTTGAAGTCCTGAAAAGTACAGAGGAATTGAGTTTTTTGAAAGAAAACAGTTTTTATGAAATACAAATATATAAATCATGTACAGTTCATAAATTGTGTTACGCGCTGAAAAAAACATTCGTTCACCTGTTGCCTCGTTAGTTTTTCTGATATAAAATATTATATGTTAATCTATTTTCAGAATTATTTTATTCAAATACAGAATTGAATTTTGTGTAAATTTGGACATTTTTGATCACATGATTATACCGTGTAGTAAATCGTTATTATTATTAATTTAAGAGCTCAGCTCTTGTTGGTGGAGCAATCGCCACTGTTGTCTATCTCCTGCTTTCTGTTTGACTTCTTGATACGACTCGATTCCCACTTTTTCCTTCACTTGGTCAACGAAACTTCGTCTAGGTCTTCCCCTTCCTCTTTTTCCTTGAATTCTACCTTCTAGTATGGTTCTAAAGAAGTCGTCGTGTCGTATCAAATGGCCAAACAACTTCCCTCTCCTATTCTCTATGGTTCTTAATAGCTGTCTTTTCTCGCCAACAATCATTAATACTTCCTCGTTTGTTTTTATTTCGGTCCAACTGATCTTCTCCATTGGACCGAAATGGATAAATCGTTATATCTCAGAAAAAATGTATTGGATTTTTTTATCCAAAATTTCATACCAATATTATAAATGCGCAAGTGTGTCTGTTTGTCTGTCTGTTAATGTAAATCAGTTAAGCGGTTAAAGCGTGAACATTGAATTAAAACCTTCTACAAATACCTTCAAAGTCACCTATCTACCCGCTCATTGATTGATGAGTCCGCATCGAATGAAAACCATTTCCCGTGACGGGAGCGAAGCGAAGAAAATGTAGGTAGTCTACACTGTATCGACGATATCGGAAACAAATGAGTTTAGTTAGCGCGCCGAGCCAGACTCACTTCCAGGGCTGTGCTGGAATTGAACGGCGTGAAGGATTTTAGGGTTGTGCTATCCGATTTTGGATGCACAAGTATTTGAATATTTGTGATGTTTGTGGATGTTCGTTTTGATGTTGCGGTTTTATGTGTGAAGGGAAAATATTATTGTTATGTTACAAGAAAGATAAACTAAGAAGTTATAATGTTATATTACAAGAAGAATAGGCTAAAAAGTTATATATACCATCACGCCTATCGTCCCCGAAGGGTTAGGCAGAGGTGTAGGTACTAGAATGCACACTCACATTTCGCCGGTATAGCAAGAGGTCTTAGGTTCAATTCCCAGGTCGAGCAGTGTTATTGGGGTTTTCTATAAAATTCTCAGTAGCAGCTCGGAGTTTTGATTTGTGCCCGGTTAGTGGCAATAGGCTCGCCCTCTATAATATGGGACCTAAAACATACCGGCGAAACGTGGTTGTACATTAGTACATCTCTGCCTAACCTTTCGGGGACAACAGGCGTGATGGTATGTTTATTTCTATATCAAACTTGCATCCAATATCCTTAAAGTCTTCACCAAAGCGCCATTTAAACTTTATGCCATTTGGGTACGTATAAAAATGCTAATAAATGTTAATTTTCATTGCACTGGGAAGTCATTTGAGACAGGCCAATCAATTTTTATTATCCCTTGAAAGGGTTGCGGGCGAACCCAGCTGCTAAAATTGTTTATCGCGATCATAACAGCGTCCTGTCAGCTGTTATTGTTACGGTCTTTTATATATTCACGGTATTTTTTTCAGATGGGGTCGACAGTGTATCAGCTTCTCCTTAATTATATATTTCTTGTAATACACACAAATTGTTAGAAGGAAAATATATTAATAAATAACAAAAAAAGTAATATATATAAATAAAGTAACTTCTTTTTCAATTTTATAAACTCTTCTACAAATATATTCCATGTTGAACTCAATATCATCATCATCATCATCATCAACCCATTATTGTCCCACTGCTGGGGACGGGTCTCCTCTCATTTGAGAGGGATTAGGCCATAGTCCACCACGCTACCCTACTGCGGGTTGGCAGACTTCACACGCCGTCGGGAAAATCTCTCAAGCATGCAGGTTTTCTCAAGATGTTTTCCGTCACCGTTTGAGCATGTGATAAATACGCACATAACTTCCGAACAGTCAATGGTGCATGCCCGGGTTTGAACTCGGCCACTGGGCTACCACAGCTCATTCGCATTAGCTCACCGAAGATATTGAACTCAATATCTTTAGTCATTTATAGCTTCAATGACACAAACTAAAGTGTGTATTCAAATCTTTTCAACCAGAATGTATATTAAAATTACGTCAATAACCATATAATATAGTCGTTGACATTATTTTAGAAGGTAATAAAATAGCATTGTCGGAAAATTAAAGCCCTAAAAATATCGGTAACAAAAATATGTATTAGTTTCACACGGAAATCAAACCCGCAACTTACTGTAAATCACTCAAACCATGCTCCTAATCTAGCTATAAAGTTAGTAGCCACAAACCTCAGATATAGTGGCTTATGCCGCATATGTACATATATACCTATAGTATATGTTGCTAGTTAATGTTAGATCATAACATGAAACTTGGGCGATTTATCATAAAACGCCGTACGCATGTGAGGCGCGATTTGCTATGAACTATGACCGATGGTCATACTGCAAGCGAGAATCACTCTTATTAATAACTGTTTGTTTGTCTTAAGGTGCTTTTTCCCGGGCGAGCGAAATAAAATCTTACAAAAAATGGCACACAAACAAAATATTTCTTTAAAAATACAATTGAAGAAGCAGTGACAATTTAAATCTAATTATTTTATTAATCAAAGCTTGAATTTGTAAAGCATCGGGAAGAAAACTGCACGCTAGGGGCTATGTAACGTCTGCTAACCGACACTAGGCTAGCGTGGTTTACTATAATAGTCTAATCTTTATTATCCTTAAAGAAAACCTGAACCCAACAATGCAACATTTGTCAATGATGCATTACAATTTGACTCTGGATTATTATCTGTTACCTGAAAAAAGTATTTTCTCCTCCAAACCATTTACTGACACATGTCTACTCTCTATGGATGTGGGGCGAGGCTATAGTCTACCACGCTAGCTACAGTTCACAAGCCATCGAGAAAATGACGAATGAAGGTTCAGGTAGGTAAAGGAAACCATCTTGAAGAAACCATGCAGATTTCCGTCTCAGCTATGATTTAAAATATTTTATTATTATTAGTTAACTAAACATAACAGCACGTGAAGAAGATAGCAACTAGTTTTCTATGCACACAAAAAATCTATTACATACATACATACACTCACGCCTTTTTCCCACGGGAGTAGGCAGAAACTACAGAATGCCATGACCTACGGTCCCTGCATACCACTTGCGCGTGCATGACGAGATGTATGAATGTGGACGAGGCAAAAATCTATTAGCTACATATAAATAACTTTATGCGTCCCGCTAATCGCTTACACACTGACCACCGCCTAACTAGGTCATCGATTTAGCGGTTAACGCCTTATAATAATTCACGTATTCAAGCCCAGTGATTGGTCGGTATGCATGGGATGAGTTGGCTGTATGTGCGAATCTTTGTAATGGTGTAACCATGGGGGATAATTGCCGGCGATGGGATGTGGATGGGTAATTAGTTCTTTTATCATTGTTTTATAGGTAGGGAGTGGTGTTAGCATGTTATGAGTGGTGATAACGGCTGAACGGCTGAACTACTTTAACTTTATCGCGACCATAACAGCGTCCTGTCACTTGTTATTGTTACGGTATTTTATACCTATATTTACGGTATTTTTTTACAATGATGGGTTCGACAGTGTATCAGCTTCTCCTTATTTATATATTTCTTGTAAAACTTATTACGTACTTCTTAAAATACAAAATTCAAATTCCATTTTTTTTTTGCATAAAACATGGTATAAAAAGTTGTTACAAATAAGTTTATTTATTCAAAATTAGCATAACATTTTTATTTTTATTTTTTATTATTATTTGTTATTATATCAAATAATATAAATAAAATAATATAAATATTATATCCACTGGATGCGGGCGGCATATAACCGGTCGTCGTGGCGATCCTTGGGGGAGACCTATGTCCAGCAGTGGACGTCAAACGGTTGAAATGATGATGATGATGATTAAATCACATATGGGAATATCTTCCTGAATTAAATGGATTTTATTTTTATTTTATTTTATTTTTTATTTTAAAAACTTCAAGTCACTTTAAAAAAAAATACTTTCAAAATCGTTCCACCTGTCTAGGAGCTACGATGACACAGATAAATAATAAATACCTTAAATTTATAATTATAATACCACCCTTTTTCAGAGGCAACGCATGTGTGATTTTTGAAACACTACAAAAATATAACTTTAAATCTTTCTCTTTAACTTCGAGACAAACTCTGGCGAAAATATTCTCAACTTTAAGACCTATGCAAGAACTTAACGTATACCAATTAAAAAAAGCAATTATGCCAATGACAAATGCCATTCATGATGTTCACGATGTATCATAAGACAAAATATCATTAGCCCTAATACCAAAACTGGTTCAATATAAAAGGTCCAAAATTTTAAGGGACCATTGTAACATTTTGCGTTCGCCTTGGCTATTTCTTTGTACTGTTTAAAATGGGCAAGTTTATGCCTGTTTTTTGCCCATCATTATGATCGTTTGACTAATACGGGCCTATTTCAGCATTTCAGCTGCCTTTGGACATATTAGGGTTAAAACGAGAGTCGCTCGTACTCGCTCATTTACTAATATATTTTATCAGACAGGGGTTTTATTTTGATACGCTAACATATTAGACGCTTGTAATTCAAGCTTACCAATATCAAGACCTTGGATTTAACCTTTTGACTGTAATAACATACAAATAAAGCTGGTGTTTTTGACTATCGTTCCTTTTCAGATTATGTGTGTGAACTGGCAGAACATATCGAGACGATAAATCGGATATTCTATTATTTGTAAAAGCACCTATGTGTGTGTGAGGTAGAAATGGCTACAAGTTCTTTTCGAGAAATGAATGAAATAAGTAAACTATAATAATATCAGTAATATAAATAATATCAGATTGTACTTTCCACATAATTAAGTAAGAGACAATTTAAACGCTAGCCTTAGCGACTGGCCTTAAACTTTTAAGGCCAGTTGCTAAGGGCCAGAGAGATAACAAATTGTTCCGAAAAATGTGATGTATCACATCTACAATTGATGATCTGAATAGCCTAGCAGTAGTTACCATTGCCTTCTATGCTACGGGTCCCGGGTTCGAATCCTGATAGGTACAACTGTTTGTGTGATGAGCATCAACAGTTATATTATCCGAAAGAAAAGTATATATTTCTCCTAGTGCCAATCCGTAACATTTCTCTTGTATACCACGGAACTCAAACAAACAAACCGAACATTCCCGTCCGATATTTGGCGTTTGGAAATTCGTATGTAACTTTTATATTTCCAGGTTACTTGGTAATGAACATCAACTAACATATTCCCTGTTTTTGTCCGTATGAAAATTCCTATATAGTTTTACCTCTTGTTTACCAAAGAGGGACCTATTTTTCCCTCCAAGGTCACCGTATTTTTCATATTATCTGTCCTACATATTAGTTTATAAGTGGATGTTATTACATGTTCAATAGTCTAGGTATTTGTATGTAAATGTAAGTAAATAATATTACCTATATTGATTTTTGTTATTGTTCTAAGACTGTGTATTATATTTTTTGTTGTTGTAGCGTCCAAATTCACAATTAGACTTTAGCCGTGGGTATTAGGGTTGAAATTGCATCATTACTAAACTATTAATTTGTTCCACGGATTTTCTCTTCTGAGAGTAAATCTGTCCTAAGATTCTTGGAACGTCACAGTCTCCTCGCTATACAGGAGATCAATTTTGATGATGCAAAGATAAAATTTTAAATTTTAAAAAATCTTGATAAAATATAATAAAAATAAAATGTGGCGGCGGCCGTCTTGGACCGATTTCCATCAAACATAACTAAAAACACTCCTGACGAATTCACTTTTCAAACAAAGAAAATAAAATCAAAATCGGTCCATCAGTTTGGGAGCTACGATGCCACAGACAGACACACACGCAGACACGTCAAACTTATAAAGGGTCAAATTCAGTATGCTACGCTAGCCTAGTGTGAGTAGGCAGCCTTGCCATGTCTTGCCATGCCTTCTCCAAATGTCCATGCCATCGCAAAAATGTCTTAGTCATGCAGCACGTTTTCTTCGCAAGATTCAGGGCCAATAATACTTTATTAAATAAATAAATGTAGTAATTATTTTATTCCAACGTTTCCGATCCGAATCCAGAAATACACCGCAATTAATTTCATGTTTCAATGTCTGATATTTGCGTCAGTGTTAAAAACTATACTTCAATGAATATTGAACAATGAACTGATTCCAAAAAGTGTTCAATTACTGGTATCACTTACAAGTCTTCTTGACATTCTTGTAGAGCAATACCAACTGTTCTTTACTCTTTTGTTAAAAGAAGAACTAGAAATTCAAATTACCTACTACTTACTAAATACTCGACTGTAATATGATATTGTTAACGGACTAAGAAACTTGGTATTTGATGATATTATATACCGAAATAAGCTTTTAAGAATTCTCAGTAGCAGCCCGGAGTTATGAATTGTAGCCGGATAATGGCAATAGGGTCACCTCTATTACACATTATGTACAAACTAGCTACCTCCCGCGTTTTTGCCCGCATAGTACTTATATAGAAAAAAAAATGCCTATGTATTAATCCAGGTAATAAACTATATATCAGCTAAATTTGATCCAAATCTGCGGTTGAAGGATTAACAAACATCCATACAAACTTTTGCATATATTATTATGTAAAGAAAGAAAGACACATTTATTTCTGATCTCGTCGTGACAAATAAAATATAAATAAAAAATAAAACAACAAGACGTTATAAAATATAACAAAATTGGTTAACCCGAACGAGGCCAAACAACGGACCCTATCTCAGCGTATTGCTGCAGCACTAATGAATCGATGCTTCAGCACTGGTTTTCTGATAGGACCAGGAATATGTAGGTATAAGATTTGTAGGATCTGTGCATTTCTGTATCTGGGAAACAGGTGTTTGTATGTACATAATAATATACGATATATTTTAGTCAGTGTTTGTAATCAATAAGCTATCCTGGTTTATAGACAGGACGCGGGTTCCATCCCCGTATTTAAAAAAAGGTAAAAATATTGCAATGCGAAATTATTTTGTGTCTGGAGTTTTGTATAGGTACTTAAGTGAGAGATAATGTTAATTAATGATTGAATAATTGATTGAATGATTGTTTATTTCTGTAAATAGATCTTTTTAAAGACACTTTTACAAGTCATGTAATATTTTTTTTAGTATCTAGCTGACATCGGCATTTCCTAACTGACGACTTCTGAGAAGAAATGCCGAAACAAACTTAGAGAATCATGGTCTCTTTCAAAGTCCAAACATTTTGTTTACAATATGTGAGCCTGACTATGTAGGTTAAAGTCTGAGATGGCCTTTTGAACAAAGCGCCAGTGCAGCTTTGAGTTGACCTGTCCATACTGACAGCACGCATACGTCAGCCATCGTATCCCATTAATAAACGGGTTCCTACTGGTGATAATTCTACATATATATAAAAGACACTACATAAATGTAAAGAAACATCGCCAGTGGTGATGATCTTCAATCGGATGTCCAGCTTTTCTTGAGTCGTAGCAATTCTTTTAGCAAAAACACCTTTTGAAGATATCCGCACTGTCGCGAATTTTCCCAAACTTCCTTCAAAACAATAACAAAAGCGATATCAAAATCGGTTCGTCAATTGCGTACTTTTTGCGTCAGGGGTTAAGAATATCATCACTTGTGGTAAATATTTTATTCAAACCCATTTTCAAAGTGTGTTGTCTGACCGGTAGGTGTATACAGTACTCAGAACGGGTGAAAATGAAATTCCAGTTTTCAATACATCATATCCTACATCAATATTTGTTTTCGCAACTGGATGAAAACCTAACATGTGTCCCATATTTATTTGTGCACCACCTGACGAGGGTCGAGGGTTAGACCGATGAGTTACAACTGTATATAGTACAGTTTTATTTAATAATATTAGGTGTATTGTAGTAATGATATCTAATCGTTATTATTAATTTACATACATACATACACTCACGCCTTTTTCCCATGGGGGTAGGCAGAAACTACAGAATGCCATGTGCTACGGTCCCTGCATACCACTCTTGCCTCGTCCACATTCATACATCTCGTCATGCATTAATAATTTACATTAAGATGTTAAAAGATTATATAATATTTAATCAACATTTGTAATGTTTTTTCTTATACTCGTATATACAATACGTAACATATTGGTTTTTATAAAAAAACTCATTCGATACCCAATTGAATTTCAAAGAAAATTGGACTTTCTCTTTGTATGTAAATAAGGGAAGAAAACTACGGATTGTCAGATATAATATGTACCGTATTTAAGAACTGTGTAGATTCACTTTTGATTGCATAGTGTTTTCAATTAAGTGTTACAGGTTTATACATACATTATATGTACAATCTTCTTGGGTAACTTTGATAAGTCTACACTATTTTCTATATAATATACCACGCTAGTTTAGTGAGGGCTGGCAGACTTCATACGCTACTGACAAAATCATGCACGTTTTCCTTCATCATGTTTCAGTATGTGATATACACCCATATATCTTAAATTCTTTGCGGGTTCCAAGACAGTAAAAATCATTTCCCTGGAACACGTCGGGCTTCATTGTCTCGACGATTTTCTGGATAGCTACTATTGTTGATCCTGGCTTACAGGAGTTGCAGTAGTAGGGACTTCGGGTGGCGGGAATGTCCCAAAAAACTTCTTAAGTCAGAACTGTGTAACTTGAGGTTGAACTCAAGACCTTTCACTTCCATAAGGCTATCACAGAACAGCTTCTACTATTCAAATATGATTTGTTTTTCACCGCATAGTCGTACGTCAAATCGCCGTATTTGACTACGGAGAGATTAATTTTACCAAAAAGAAAATCTTCATCACCCTGTTTACTGGGCATAAATCTCCTCACATACACGCTAGCCTACTGCGGATTGAAAGACCAAAATTTGGTCGTTGAAAGAAAATAATAATAAGACCGAAATAAAGAATGACAATAGAAAAATAGCACATTTTTATTAAATTGCAAAGTATCAACACAGTTTTCAACACAAAAGTCCACGGCTTATGAATTTGTGTTATTTTTATATATTTTTTGAAAAGCTGTCAGTATTATAGGTAAGTTTATTTAAACACGGCGCACAAAGCCTCGCCCCGCGGGTGGCTGTAGGTAATAAAGGATCGCATTCGACTACGAGACGTGATCTTTTACTTTCTTAAAGGTACCCGGACACTGTATTGTTTCCTTGACGTTATAAACGGAGCAATTTTTGAATTCATGGTTCAGATGTAACTATTAATATATCACACAACAAAACTGCCAATGAAAATGTTTTTTTGGTAGTAATACATTTTTTATCTCATTTCCAATTCAGGATTTAAAATTGAACCTGATGGTGTAAATTATAGTATCAACTAGCTTCATTGTGGCACATTGTGGTTATATGGATGAGAGGAACAAGACATTGACGCAAAAATATCAATAAAACAATCTTTGAAGAGAGTTGTTACGTCATCGCGTCGTGTCAAGATTTTTAAAGAGCCCTAACGGCGCAGAAGTTTTTAATTTTGGAGGCTTACACAATAACTATACTTACTCGTAGATTTAAGGTCCAATTTTGTACTAAAAACTTTTTTTTTTTTTTTTTTTTTTTTTTTTTTTTTTTTATTGATTAAAAGTTACAGATTTAATGTTACAAACTATAGTAAGTATGAATGTATAAAGCTTATTGCAAATAAAATTACAGATAGCATTATCGTAAAAATACAATGATTCAGTGTTGTAAAATCTGTACAAAATTATACTAACCCTGCCTCTTAAACTAGGATGACCTGTATCTTAAGAGACAGTGTTCGGCCATGAATTACCCTAACATAATACAACATACAACAGTGAACTGCATCGGAATACCGATCAAGATTTGCTTTACTATCATAAAAATTGGTTATTTAAGTAAGGAGTTGTAATGTTGGTGTACGTATATATGTGTGTATAGTGTAAGTGTGTGAGTGTGTGCGCGCGCGCGTATGAGTGTGTGTGCGTATTTGCGCGCGTGTGTATGTATGAGCATATGTATGCATGTGCATATACCCGTGCGCATGAGTTTAGGTTTGTATTTATGTATGGGAGTTGATCGGGGATGAGGTATACATAAGTTGTGAACATGAGAATATCCGTGCGTCGATACTTAGTCGAGGTATGTAAGTAATGACTCTGTATATGAGTAGTCCTTCTGTAGTAGCCACTCTATTACTTTAGATTTTACTGTGTGTGTGTTCAGGTTTGTGATTTTAATTTTTTTATTGATTTTTTTATATATGTGAGTGCTTAGTGTGTAAAACTGATGTGTGGCAAAGGTGGTTCTATGCTGAGTACCTGGGAGGAAAATTGTTCGTCTATTTGGATTTTGTGGTGGAACACTAGCGTGTTTTCTCAGAATCGATTTAAGCACAAATAATAACCTATAAAACTGATTTAATTTCGACAATAATTGGAATTAGTGCTACATGCCGTGAATAATGAACTCGAAGACAAGCTACTGACAAATTCTATTAACCCTTCATCCCTAATCAACACGGTAACAAATCAAAATCTCCCCTTAGTTTCGAACTTCATAAGCCATTCGCATAATCTGTTACGCTACGGTGGGCAGCGACCTTGCTAAACCGATGACAGTATTACTCCATGTCATAACGGATTTGTGCTGTCTCGCGGCTCCGCCTGCATATATTCGTTATCAGGATTCAAAGTTCCATTGTATTGGAATAAAGACCTTTCTTTATTCTCCTGACGTAATAAGTTCTTGTTATTGCGAGAGAAACGCGGTGTAAAATATTGTGAGGCGCTTTAAGTGACGAAGTTTTTGTCACGCGGGATCCGAGCGTGTTAGCAGTAAACTAGGGGTTTATGTTATATAAGTATCTTAGTTGTGTATTGGATTTGATGAAAAAAAGATCCGACTGTGGTTGTCGTACAATATATAATGGTGAGAAATGGTGATATTGATTCGCTTTTTATAAATCAGAGAGTAAGTCAGTGCCAGAATGGACGCATCTTAGCTTAGTAGAGGAACCTGGATACCTAAACCTTGACCTGGAGGACTCTGAATGCAAATGGAAGAGAATTAGGCTAAATTATGCGACTCAAAAGTATGTCATATTGAAGTGTAAAAATTCGATATCAACAATGTAATACTTAAAAACGTTTTTTGCATTATTTTGTTGTAATATTAGATTTAGTACGGTGTAAAATATTGAAGCACTTTGAATGACAAAGTTGTCGTTCTGAAACTGTTAGTAAGTAATAAAGTTATGGTTAACGCTGAGAAATTTAACTTGCTTCAGTCCCAAGTAATGAATGTTCGGTATTGTTCTTGTTCGATGTTGGGCTCATAGCATGTGAACACGCTGACAATATCGGAAAGCTGATCGATCCGATGGACGGATGACTTAATAAAGGTAAGGTGATTCTACGCAGTCGAAGTGGCACAATCGCTGGTTTCTAATAAAGAAGATTTGAATAAATATAACTGACTTCTCAGGGCCCTTCATTCCATTCAGAACTTTTCAGGTATTCCCACTAATATCCCAATACGGATATTGTTTCTGATAGAGATTATTGAATGTATTGTCTAACTATCTTCCCAAGGGAAACAATCATAAAAAAAATATTTTAAATAGAATGTTTTTTTTTTTTATATATTGGATAATTTCACCTAATTTAGAATCCATACTAATCCAAACTTCCTTACTTTATTATTATTAATAATATTATAAATGCGAAAGTCTGTCTGTCTGTCTGTTACCTCTTCACGCTATAACCACTGAACTGATTTATATGAAATTTGGTAGAGAGATAGTTTGAACTTTGGGGAAGGACATAGGATAGTTTTCATCCCGGAAATCATCAATTAAAAAGGGTAAAAGGGGATGAAAGTTTGAATGCGGATAATATTACTAATTTTACGCAGGGGAAGTCGCGGGCCGAAGCTAGTATAATATATAAATACCATCAAAGTGTGTTTCAAAATCCCCTTCATCCCATTCGCACCTCTCAAGATATCCTCTCAAGTATCCTTACACAAAAGCATTTCAATTTCAAGTATTTTCCAATAACAACACTTGAAATTCTCTTGGCGTTTGCATCATTCGTCTTCCCCTCACAAGGGCGCCTGATACGAGAGGTCATGGGTTCGATTCGAGCAGTGTAATTTTTCATTAAATTTTTAATACATAGTATCTTGGAGTTTGAATTAATGCACGATAAATTGCAATAAGTTCTTCCCTTATTGTATTAACCTTATTTTTGTTTACGTTGTAGCAATTTTCAAAAAGCTCCCGTTCTGAGGGTATGGGAAACAAGGAATGTAGGATTTCTACCTTACTAGAAACACCCCTCTCCTCTCCTCTTCTCCTCTTTAGAGACCAACTCCGAAACCTTCCTGAGCATCGCCTAGAAGGCACATCCTTAGGAAGATTCTAATGGGGTCACACTACAGCTGCTGAACAAAGTACGTATACGTGACCACTGCGTTACTGTCTTTGCTGGGGTCACTTAGCGGATCATCAGAATCCTATTATAATACCCATAAAACTATCAATGAGTTTTTGTATACCCCTTACCCACTGACCCCATTAAGGGTCTAAGCGTGATAGTAAAGACAAAATTCTCTTCATTTATGTAAGTCAAAAAATAACAGCAAACAAATACTCCATGAGACGTCATTGAAACAAACAAAACCCTATTTTATTGACTGGCCCACCATCCAATATTACTTGAATTTCAATTTTCTATCGGCCGCAGCCAATTGTATTTTTTCCACGCTGCGTGGTGAGGGTTATCTTTATTGGTTTTCCTCTTTATTTAACACACTGATCTATAGACATATGTACATAGAGATAGACAGAGAGTTCTCTGTTATTTGGATTAGATTTTCTCCTGAGTCACGTGTGTTTTAACTATCTTAAATTCACATAAACACCCAGTCTTGAAACACCTTTCTGCAGGACATTTAAATATTTACTTTACTTTTTATTTATTGAAGCGTGGATCTATGCCCCGACCAGGGATTATTTTTTTATAATTAAATAAATATCCGGACATTATATTATTATATTACACAGGGCTATTTAATTTCAAGCAACTAGGCTTGTGTTACGGATAAAACATGATTGTTAGTAGTCTATGACTCATTTATACATTATATTATATATATAATAATATTATATTATATATTATTATATATATATTATATATTATATTCATGGACATTAAAGAAACAAATCTTCCCTTACCGAGGTAGGAAAACAAATAATGTGGATCGTCGTTACGTCTTTTTTTTAAACCAACCTCTAGGTTTTCAAGGTGACTAAAAATCAAACTAAAGTATCGGTAGCCATACTTACGATCACCAATCTAAAGTGTCAGTTTTAAACAAATTCTCGATCACAAAATCTAAATTGAATGCTAAAATAAACACAGAATCTCTTCGATCTGAAATTCAAATGCAAAAACTTGGCATAAGAATTGAATTTATCTTTGAACTCAGAGCTAAGAATAAAGTCAAAATTTGTATTTTATATTCTTTTAAAATACTTATAAATATTACTATAATATGTTTTATTATGGTTTTGCTAGAGGTAGACGTTGGTAAAGAACATAAAACTATTACTCACGTGCTGGGAAAAAATCGCTCTTGGAAAAACGTAGTGCTGGTTGCCTTGCGATAGACCGAAGATTTGAAGAAGGTGGCTGCCCAAAAAATGGATGGTTGGTGCTCTTTTGGGGCTTACGTTTAACAGAGGCAATAGGCTGATATATTTATAATATACAAATCCAACAGAATTATTGTTAAATATAGCTCTAGCTTAATCTAGTGGTGAGAAGTGAGAGTATTTGTGAAGTTAACACTTTGACTTCAACTTTTCGAGAATCAGGTGGTCAATTTGCTCATTGGTAGTCCGTCGCAAAACCGCTGATAGACTTCTAGCATACAGCTGCGTCCTGCAAAAGGCTTTATAGGCAACTCTACCACTCTCTAAGACTCAAATGCAAAGCAAGCCTCGTTCTTTGTTTTTTTATTTTGTGTCCCTATATTGTGCATAAATGGTACCTACATTTTGTTTAAAATTGTTGGAAAAAGCTTAATTTTAAATTTATTGGGACCGTGCAACTAATTTTGATAATTCAAAATATTACGGATACGTAATATTGTTGTAATTGACACAAATCACATGAGTTTAAGCTTGGGTCTGCTTGTAAAGCCCGCAGGTTGTGGGGTTTGAGAGAATGTGAAATGTTATCCAATTCTCCATCATTTTTTACGAAGAATACAAAAAAAAGTCGCCCAAATTATATTACAAAATACTCACTCTAGGAAAATAAAATATATTCGTACTTTCCCCTTGCCCACCTGCCTAAGAAATGCAAAATTAAATCAATTGCAAGACTGAATTTGAAGTAACGCTTGAATTGAGCTCAACTGGTAGGGCTGTAACGAGCCAAGTTAGGGACGAGAGTTTTAGATGATTTTAGGGTACCCCAGACATTTTCGGGAAGTGAAAACTTCGCCAGTAATATTTTTCGTTTGGGTTCTAATACCACAATATAGAATTTCGTTTGAAAAAAATAATAATTTTAAGTTATATGAATTACAATTGATTACAGTAACAAAATACATCATCGAAACGTTTTTTTTTAGTCTCGATTGACGAACAACACATACCTATAAAATCAAAAAGTTTATGCTGTTTTAAGCCTGAAGTTTTAGAACCTTTATTCAATCTATGGTCACGTATAGACTTGTCTGCGTGATCCGTAACGTTGGAAATAGACATTCTATTCCTGCTAAAATCTTGTCTGCTTATGTAAGCCTAAAATTAAAATTATATATATATATATGTCTGTACCTATCTCTCCTTTTTTGGACCTAACTCCACAGTATTTAAAATACCTACATATCTTCAAAACCGATTCAGCAATTGAAGAGTTTATCGCGGACTTACTACGAGAAGTTTGTATATATGTATAGCATTACTGTGCCATCACCATCATCATTATATCAACCGTTAGACGTCCACTGCTGGACATAGGTCTCCTCCAAGGATCGCCACGACGACCGGGCGATACTGTGCATTGCATGCTCCATTGAAAAAGATAACAACAATATTTGAAGCTTGGTGTATATCATTTGAAAATTTGAGCTCAATCAGTGCAGAATTAATTGAGTTTTTGAAGCTTGCACTAACCAACTTAACATTTTCATGTATATTGTATGTATATCCGACCCGTTTAGCTCAGCGGTAGTTAACGCTGCCTGCTGTGCTATGGGTCCCGGGTTCGAAACCCGGTAGGGACAAATGTTTATGAGATGAGCATCAACATTTGTTTCCGAGTCATGGATGTATCTATGTATAATATGTATGTATTTACAAAAAAAAGTATATATGTAGTATATCAACCAACTAGTAACCGTAACAAGCCTCGTTGCTTACCACGGAACTAGATGGCGCTGTGTCATAATGTCCAGGAATATATAGAGCTAGCTTTTGCTTTTTATAATCATACCAAATTTCCTCAAATTGGTTCAGTTAGAGCGTGAAGAGGTCATACCGGAGGTCATACATATGGACAGACACACTTCCGCATTTATAATATTGATATGGATGTACAGTAATTTTTTTTCAAGGGACCCTGTCTAAAAACGAAAACAAAGGTCAAGGTGACAAGGGTCACAAAGGTTTTAAGACCAACTCCCACTGGTCCCAGTATATTTTTAAGAATCCAGTGACGTCACTCGTAAAGTCTGATTACGTAATTTGCGACCGCGGTTAATTGTATGATTTTAATTTTTACGGTTGCTTATGTACTTTATTTACTTATCTTAGTAATAGGTTTAGGTCCTTTGTTGTTTTTTTCTTGAGTTTTTAAGGTTTTATGAGTTATTTTGTCTTTTGTGGTCAGCGTTTTTACGAGTTTACTATTTTTCTCACACCACCACATTCCAGTTCCCCCTTAAAGTAAAAAAAAAACTAGTTACAATAACTTTATCAGTAAACGTTTTCTACCTTTATAGTACTTGTAAAATTTTGGCTGCTTATCCCATTCGTTTTCAAGATTTTGTGTTCAGTCAGCCGTTAAGTAATAATATATGTATATCCCCAAAATCTTATATTTACCTATATTATATAATATAGGTAAATATAAGATTTTGGGGATTATAAGATCTTGGGGATTCTTCGTATGTCCAGTCGGGGTGAAATATTGGCACACGTAGGAATGGTGCTATTTTGACGCATGTTTAAGAAATTCGTAAATCTTTCGCGCTTCATCTTCTAACCCGGATATTTTGTTGTCAATAGGCAGTCTGTCATACAGGATATTTTACAGACTTTTCAAAAAAGAACTATCACTAATTATCACGGAATTTATAGCGGTATAATTAATATTTTATCCCGTCGTTTAAGATCTTTGAAGACATCACATGATCACTGGGGACCTAAATGTCAATTTCAACAAAATATACGTATTTTATTGCTTGACATTTTATCTCGCAAATGCTAACTCGTGCAAATATTCTCTCACGTTATTACACGAAGCGAAAAATCTTAAAACAATTTTGCTTCAGCACGGCCATTACCGGCGCTTAATATTTCGCATTTTGATGGAAGCGTTCATCGTGTAATAAAGACAATTAACTTAATTGCCTCCAGTCCTTAAGTTGAGCGACTTTCGGGGCCATTTAGCGAGATGTATTACATTACATTACATAAGTTACACTTAGCAAGGGTGCACATACGGGGTTTTTGGCGAGCGATTTCATGACAACGTTACATAGTGATGTCAGATTTTATCGCAGTATATTGATATTGTATTTAAAATAGCGCTACGTTCCAAAGACTCAACAGTTTATAAACATAAGATGATCAATCCATACAACATAGACACTAGAAAACTAATTCCTACACAGAATGATTCGTGAGGTTATTGGATTTAAAAAACACGTATATTTCAATAGTGAAGATGGTTGAGTCCTACCTCCTGCTTGGAATAATAGATTATATCCTATATCCATATTTATTACTAGAAAAAAAATGTGTGCGGAAAAATCCTTTACGGACCTTCCCGTTGCCTGGGGAGGCGACAGGGTGTGTCGGACTCCGCATGAGCGTTAACCGACTAAAAAACCGCACCCGTCAACGCCACCAACCCAATTGCCGGGGCCATGGGATTCGCAAAAGCATGCACCACAACCCCGGCGGGAACTCAAAGGTAACTGACTGACTGACATAGTGATCTGTCAACGCACAGCCCAAACCACTGGACGGATCGGGCTGAAATTTAGAAGGTAGATATTATGACGCATAGGCATCCGCTAAGAAAGGATTTTTGAAAATTCACCCCGTAAGGAGGTAAAACGGGGGTGCAAACTAATATGAAACTTTTATTTTTTTAGTTAAATTGCACGCGGACGAATCGCGGGAATCAGCTAGTCCAAGTATAAAACTGGAAGACCAAAAAATGTGGTGAGTTTTTCTCTGATGATATTGAGAATTACAAAGATTTTTGTCAATCTTTTCCATTTCATAAATTTAATTTTATTGGTTACATTTTAATTTCACTAAACACATTTGAGTGGCAATACTGATTTTTCTGTTCGAAAGATTAACTTTTACGGGCTAGTGAGTTCGCCCTTATACATAAGTGTATCAAAATGTCCTTCGCAACTCCACGTCCATTAGGAGACTCTCATTAAGTCTCACTCTCATAGGCATTTTCCTCGCATTACTTATTCATATCTTCAAGCTATTACCACGGAGAGATGGGCAAACGAATCGGGCCGCATTTATTTTGTCACAGGATGTTTGACGAGAGATGCGTCAGCGTAATACGTTTATATTTGAATATTTTGGAAATTATTTAAGGCGGAGTTGGGAATCTAAATAATTGTGTTTGTAAAACGAATTTGAGAATGTCAAGGGGAGTGAAATGAGGAATGGAAAATTCAGAAAAATGAGTGGAGAGGTTTGTTTTGCAATTTCCCTAATATATTAAAAGACCTTTAATTGGAGTTAAATATAGGTAACATATTTTACGTAGAATAAAAAATATATATTTTTAAGCAAAGAAGCGAAATAACATTGCTGCTAAAAAAACCTATAATAGCTTGAACTGGTAACCAAACCTAAGATATGAATCTAGAACACCAAAGCTATCTAATAACTAAAACATTGATTTGTAAAAGTGTCCATTAGAATATTTGAGGGATTTCCTCGATTTTCCAAGGATCCACTCATCAGATCCTCACCATTTTTGTATTGGACCACACTTTCAAACAAAAAAAAATCAAAATCAAAATCGGCCTAGCCGTCTTCGAGTAATTGGTGAATAAAAAAAATAGACACATCCGATATGAGAACCTACTCCTTTTTGAAGTCGGTTAATAAAGTCAGGGAAATTCCCATTCCCAACCGCAAGGCATAGCTAGTATGCTTACAATGGAGAATCATTCCAAAGGCACAATAGTAGAACAGTTTGGTCTGAGCATCAATGGATCACGCGCCACTGAAACCCTTTACAATGCGTCCATGAAACCAAAACGTAAAAATAGACTCGAAAACCATTAGTACATCAATTCGAGCGTAGTACAGTGTGTATAGACAGACTGCCAAGTTATAAGTTTCGAGTGTGAATCTAACGCTCACATTTTTAAGCACCAAAACTAATGGGCGTGTAATTAAGGGCAGATCAATGATATCTAAACTATAGATATGTTACCCGCCCTCTAAAATGGCAATAAGAAATCAAGGCAATTGCCGGGATTGCGCTTAGTGACGCACCAACCAGCGTTGCGACGATACGTTCCGTACAAATAATTCGTGCTTAATAGTTTATACTTCCTGAGAACAAGATGCCTTCATGTGTTTACAAATTACACTACAACAGCGAAAGATAAAAATGTGTCGTAATGTTCGTGCATGACGTGTCTATATAATAATATGTCATTGGGGCAGATCTAGTTTTCACCTCTGTCTGTCTGTTACCTCTTGACGAAACCACTTAACCGATTTAGATTAAATTTTGCATCGAGTTAGTTTGAGTTTCTGAGAAGGACATAGTATAATTATCATACCGTAAGTCTTCCCTTAAAAGGTGGTGTATGTATGTGGTATCGAGCATTTCTTAAAAGAAGGTAGAAATAATTAAGCAATTTGATGAAAAAGCAGAATGGATAGATGGATGCAAGTAGCCCAAGACCGGTCGTTGTGGAAATCTTTAGGGAGGCTTATGACCAGCAGTGGACGTCCTCTAGCTGACATGATGATGAATAAGCATAATGTATATAATTACTAATTTTACGCACACGAAATTTTGGGCAAAAGTTAGTTAAAAATAAAGCCCCCAGACCTGCCCCAGAGGGAGGGGGCATAACCCCTTCTTTTGATCCGCCCTTGGTCTCAAAATTACTCAAACGAGTTTATCGTTTATTGCAAGGAATCTAATTTTTTTTCGAAATATAGTCTGCCTACCCGCAATCGGCTATCGTGGTTATTCAAAAATCTAACCAGACTGCAGTCTAGACAGTAAATGAGTTGATAAACACAATAAAAAAAACATAAATCTCAAGGCACTTATCAAAACACTCCTATTCCTTTGGAAGTATTTTCTGTTACGGTCCAAATCCGGCCCGTATCGCACCCTCCACGATAATTGACTGGGGGGATTAACTATTCCGATCATACGGATCCCGGATAACGGGGTATTAATCACCCCTTGTTTATATGATTCCAGAACAAAACTGTTGATTTCAGTTTCCGAGTTATGATGGAATAAGGGTTAAATTTCCTCGAAAGCTTTTGAATTTAAATCCTAGTTTTTTTGGAATTTCGTGGCTCATTGATCTAAATGAATATGTTAAATTCTTTAAAATATTGTGCTTAAACTATATTTTAGGGATTTCATCGCGGTATATTGATATTATTTATTCATATTTAAATTTGACCCTATTAAATTATCCATGAAAAATAAACATCTTCCTGTTATTTTTTGGACCTAATTTACTAAAAGGTCAATCTGTTGACATTAATTTTCCGTTTATTTGAAACAAACATGGTAAATAGGTATAAATGTTGTTGATAAAAGTTATTTGTATTTATTTCGTAGACTTATATTTAAAAAAAAATACAAATATTAAAAAAAATATACGATTTAAAATAAAACTAAGTAGTTTTATTGAATTCCCAATAATATACGTATATTAGCCTTATTAGTAGTATTATTAGCCTTAGTAAGTACAGAGGCCAACCAAAAGAAGTATACTAGCTTAACGTTTTTTCTCATAATTGCATTGCATGCAAGTATTCTCAAGATGTATGGTGAAGGAGAGCTGTGATAGCCTATCGGTGTGACCAGTGGAATGAGACGTCAAAGGTCTCAAGTTCGAACCCAAGGCACGCACCACTGACTTTTCGGAAGTTATGTGCGTATTTATCACAAGCTCAAACGGTGAAGGAAAACATCATGAGGAAACCTGCAGGCTTGAGAGATTTGTCTTGATGGCATGTGAAGTCTGCCAACCCGCAGTAGGCTAGCGTGGTAGACTATAGCCTAATCCTTCTCAAATGAGAGGAGACCTGTGCCCAGCAGTGGGACGTTAATGGGTTGATGATGATGATGGTGAAGGAAATCACCATTTGAGCATGTGATAAATACGCACATAACTTATAAAGGTCAGTGGTGCGTGGGATTGAACTGGAGACCATTGACTTAACAGTAGAATCATAGCATATTTTTCATATAGTCTACATAATATATGACTTTAAATAAATTCAACCCATTGATCATCAGATCGTCCATCAATTAAATTCTAATGAGTCATAATTCCTATTTCAATATTTAAAATTTAGTCCATAAATTCATTTTAAGTCCCTGACTATTAAAAATGCTGAAAAGCCTTATTCATTCTATCCCACATATTCCATATAAATAGGTACTTGAGCGCTCAGATGCATGCAATGCTCAACCCCTTAAAACTGCTTTTATTAAAGGCTCATCAATTTTATTGGAATTTCATATTACCCATATTTTATTTGAAAATAATTTATTACGACTTCTTTTCATAAAAATTGCTATCATTTAGTTCATAAATTAATAGGCCTATGTTGAATTTACTTTCATCGTTCGAGTTTTTAAATTTCAGAGTGTTTTAGGGTTTTGATATTTTTTTTTATTCAAATTATTTACGTATAATAAAAATTAAGACATTACTTATGAAAAAACTAGTAAGAAAAAATATTTTTATATTGCCTGAATTTTTTATATAATTGTAACTAATAGACTATTGAAGCAGTTTTCAATTAATATTCTTTTCAACCGAGGAAACAGAAAACGGTGGAGGTTCTCAAGTCGACGCGTAGGTATTTGACAGAATAGTCCGATTTTGATAATTCTTTATTTTAGATAATAGGTAAACAGAATAAACGCGCTTTAAAAGAGGCTATATCTCTCTATGTTTGTTCCAGCATTTTTTCTTAACGCTAAACATCCAATAATAAAAAAAGACAAACAATATTTTTTTCAAATTTAGAAATTTTACTAAAATAATAATTATCATTTATATTCAACATACAATATTAGAATTTATTTATTATTATTATTCAATACACTTTTCGCAGCTTATTTTTCAAATCAAATCAAATCAATTTTTTTTTTCCGATCTATGGGTATTAAAGTTCTTACAATTTTCTAACAAAAGATTTATTAGATAGTTAATAAGGTTCATTTCTTAAAAATAAATTAAATTTATCAGCTTTACATCAAATGAATTTGCATTATTTTTAATACTGAGTGAAATTTCTATTATTAGATTACATTGAAATTCAGAGCTAATTTAAATTACAGAACATTATAAAATCCATACAAATATTGTAAATGAGAAAGTGTGTCTGTCTGTACATTTGTTACCTCTTTTTTATACCACATTGGTACCTAACAAGCTTACACCCCGTGTGGTGAATGGAAGGCGGTTGCCGTAGCCTATAGACGCTAGCAACACCGGAGTAGTTGGTAGCGCATTGCCGACCCTTTAAAAACCGATTAGGTTTCTTAAAGTAGGGGAATAGTAATACACTAATAGCAAACGGAATTCCAAACATCTTCACACTTTAAGCGCTGAACCGATTTAGATGAAATTAGTACCTTAATTCTAATAATTATATTCCTTTAGTTATAGCGCAACAATTGTAACTATTACTAATTCGCATGCCCTCCAAAGGCGAATATGTTGAATTTATGTATTAACAACTATTGTACCATATTCTGAGCGAATAAATATTATATTATCTTATCTTGGTATGGACATAGTTCGAGTCCCGGGGAAGGACATAAAATTTTCCCTTAGAAAGACGTAAATAGAATTGGCTGGAATTTTGAATGCTAAATCGATAATTTCTTAGAAGACGGGGAATTAAATAAATAAGCAGACGAAATCGCGGGCAGCAACTATAGTTTGTGATAAAATATAGAGGTTTTTTAATTTACTTTAGTCTTATTATTTATGCATTATGAAACCATAGGCATTACACGTATTTTTCAAAATAAGTGCTGAAATCTTATTGAATAAATGTCTTTTTATTTTGAGAATAAAAAGTGCGTGGGTTTTTGAATATTCTGAATTTAATACGGTTCTAGAGATCATTGGTAACAATTTATATTATTATATGTATACTAGCTGACCCAGCAAACGTAGTTTTGCCACATTATAGGGGTTGGTGGACAACCCTTATTACTAAGGAGTATGAAAAATAGATGTTGGCCGATTCTCAGACCTACTCAATATGCTCACAAAATTTCATGAGAATCGGTCAAGCCGTTTCGGAAGAGTACGGGAACGGACATTGTGACACGAGAAATTTATATATAAGATTTTTAAGATTCTTGCCGCCCAAATTACAGGTAATAAAAGCGTGAAAGGATTTTTAAAAAAGTTTCAATAACATAGAAGTTAGTTGTTTAGCTTTTGCTCATTTGTAGAATTATTAGTGATTGTTTCCAATATGCTTTTTATCCAAACTGCTTATTTATTTCTGATATATTTTTTTAAGGGTTCCGTATACAAACTTGCACCCCTTTATTTCGTCGTCATCAACCCATTATTGTCCCACTGCTGGGCACGGGTCTCCTCTTATTTGAGAGGGATTAGGCTATAGTCCACCACGGTAGCCTACTGCGGGTAGCAGACTTAACATGCCATCGAGAAAATCTCTCAAGCATGCAGGTTTCCTCACGATGTTTTCCTTCACCGTTTGAGCATGTGATAAATATGCACATAACTTCCGAAAAGTCAGTGGTGCATGCCTTGGGTTTGAACTCGAGACCTCTGACATCTCTGTCCACTGGTCTCACCGCTAGGCTACACCCCTTTATTTACGGAGAAAAAAAATTTAACAGTAAAAAACCTTTATACATGATGAATTACGATCGTATTTCGACCTAATGTAAATTCGTGCTAATGAAACGTACTTATTTATAAACTAGCTTCTGCCCGCGACTTCGTACGCGGATCCTGTTGCTTATGCCAGCGAAAACGGGATCGTCAAAATCGAAGATCTGAAACGTCTGATGTCGAATTCTAAAAGGGAAAACAACGGGTTGCGCGAGACGATTCGAGACGTTCCAGATCTTTCATTTTTGTAAGTCAACAGGAAACACCCATTATGTACTTTCCCACCTGAGCAACACATATCGTTTGTTTCTTTTTGCCATTTAACAGCTTCACAAAAAGCACTATTTTGAACCATACCTCTGATGGCGGAATATGTGGCGGGGTCAATTATAGGAGTATACGTAAATGCACTCCGTTCCTCATAAACCCAAGGAAGGTTGCCATGCCCTACGGCTATGTCTTGAGTCACATCCGATTCTTCAGATGATATCAACATCATGTTCAGAGGAGTCGAAGACGATCAGAATTCAAACACTCGTTGCGCTCTTCTTCTGTCTCTTCATGCCGTACTCCATCAATTCTTTCTCCCTCACTTTCTAACTGATTATGTATATTTTGTTGTGTGCGTGTTCGGGACAATGTATGATAACCTCGATCAGCAGTTAGTCGCGCATCACGTTCATAACTCGTTTCAAAAAACCTGTTAGTAGATCAGATGTGCGAATACGCTGAGAACTCAAGCGTGTTTCTGTATCGGTAAACGTTTCCGATTCGCGAGACAATGCATGTCGCTCACGATCAGCGGACAGTCACGCATCATGTTCCGTATTTGTCTCTAGAGACCAAGAAGCAGATTTGTAGATACGCTGAGAACTCAAGTGCAATTCTCTATCCGTGAACGTCTTCGACTCGCGAGACAATGCGTGAAGTTCACAATCAGCGGTCAGTCGCGCATCATATTCTTCAATGGTCTCTAGAGACCTGGATGTAGATGCGTAAATACCCTGAGAATGCAGGCGTGCTTCGCGATCTGAAGAGGTTGCCACGGAGCGAGTTGAAGCCTGATGTTCTCTTACAGCATCAAGTCTCTCCTGACGCTCCTCGGTAGATTCTTGGGATTGTATGATCCTCAATCGTTTAGCTCGTTTGGAACATTGGGAAAGATTTGACCTCTTTCTAGGCATGTTTATAGTTTTATTGTGAAGATAGCTGATCAATTAAAGTGACTGCTCCCCTGCGTTACCGGATAGGCTACCGTGTCACGAAGATAAATGGAAAACGAATTTAAACACTCAAATAACATAAACCAGCCTGAAGAATATTTTAGAAGACTATTTACTAAATAAATTAAAAAATAAATGATAGTTTTGGCCAGTAGTATCTATTTTTCAATGATATACCATCGTTATCAAAAATCAGTCCTAAACTGTGACTGCCTTTACCGCGTGGAGGTACTCCCAGCTTATGCTATTTTATAATATACAGTAAAATTAGTGACAGCTTTGATTTCCACATCGGATGTCTGATCTTCGATTTTTATAAGTCAGCATGAAATGCCCATCAGACCGAACAACTTTTGCTAATATGTCATTCCTATATGTGTTACGGTGTAGCTGGGCTCTTGGAGTTCCACATCAGGTATTCCAGATCTTCAAATTTATTCTCTCAGCAGAAAATGCTCATCATGTGGAACATTTTTTGTTATGGTACCATTTTTGTATTTCTAATAGTTTAGCTGGTCTCTTGCGGTTCTGCATCAGGTGTTTAAGTTTCCAATATAAATTATAGCCTATATGTTGCCCAGACTTAATACCTATACAACAACAAAAAAATCATTCAAATCCGGCCAGTAGTTCCGAAGATTAGCGTGTACAAACAAACAGACAAACAGACAGAATTTTTTTTTTGGATTCCTGCTCTCTTACTGTTCCTAAAGCCCCCTCAATAATTTTTTTTTAAATATATTCAATGTACAGACACAGTTTTTTACTGTTTTATTATATGTATAGATTGTCACCTGCCGCAATACCCAGAAACAGTAATGAATACTGACTCGGTAATTTGGTATTTATTCTCTCATCAACTCAGTTATTGTCCCACTGCTGGGCACGTGTCTCATCTGAGAGGGATGAGGCCTTGCCTATTGCGTACCTGTACTTATAGTGTGATAATAATTAATATTTACAATATGATAGCATGTTACAACGTGTAGGTTTCATCAATTTCGCAATTACAATTAATGTCTTTATTCATTTACAAAGTACACACTGCCTCCTCGCGGAAGCGACCTAGTTGTTCGAAGTTTCATCTACATAATTTGTATAAATACGTACAATGTCTCAGTTTTAGCACAACAAACTTAATTACACGCCTATATTCCTGTAGAGGTGGGCAGAGGACTGATGTACACAGTTCGCTATTACCATCAACTTTACTATTACCATTGCTGGGGAGTCTGTTGCGTTTGTTCTTCTTCTCAGCAATAAAACTAGGAAGCGGTGAAGGGTGGGCATTTTTAAGGGCTGTCTTTATTGTCAACGTCCAAAAAAGAGCCAATTAAATTTGGCCTACTTTGAATAAATGATATTTTTACTTTAACTTTGACATCCACTGGGTTCAAATTCAAACTGTTATGTTATAATCTATAATTGACAATAAACTAAAAGAACTAATCAAGCTGGATCAATCTACCAACCAAAATTAAATAAAAATAGATACATCCGTTTTCACACGCAGACACATAAGCTGCCACACAGATACAATATAATTACGCGCATATCTATTTCAAGTTGCACGTGTGTAGGTATGTGTGTATAGAACACGATACACATAATTTAATCTTATAACAATTCCCTTTTGGCGTCGGTTACTAATATTGTTCGATGAGAAATGGAAAACTCTTTGCTAAAAACCTCCATGGTAGCCTTAGGCTACAGAATAATGACTTATAGGGACGACTACTTCCATCCCCCTCTGACGGTGGCCACCTTACTACCCCATGACGTTCATTCAGCTGTTTGTTGTCATTAAAGGGTTCCTTATTTCTATACACAGAATTTCTAATACTCACATAGACAGATCCGCACACACGCAAACACATGTGCATAATATGTAGTAATATCCTGTTATGTCATATCAGAATCGAACATTTTCGGTAGAGTGGCCGAGGTGTGCTTAAAAACAAAGATTCCCTATACTTAAAATCTCATTAAAATAAACAAACAGTGCTATTAATAAAGCATTAACACAGATCACATTATCTCCTTCGGCTGCTACAAAATCTCCTACACAATATAAATTAATTGATCATTTACTCAGAGAATCGTATTTCACTAAAATCGTTCAGCGAACAAAGAGAGTACTGTTGAATATTTAATACAACGCGATGCGGGCTTTCGGTTCAAATTGAAAGCTTTATAGGCACTATTCTCATTGATAAAGTATTTAATATAGTTAATTAACTGTTAGGTGTGCAAATTACAGAGATGTAAATAAATGGGCTTTTTATATGGAAGTATTAGTTGTCAAGTGTTTCACAACAGCGCGATTTATAAGGCAGCTTCTGCCTCGCACAACTATTCTGTGTTACCAGCTGTCACCAGCGGTCTTTCCGAGACCTGGGAATCTTCAAGAAGAGAGCATATTTTTTATTGAAAGGCCGGCAACGAATTTGCAAGCCCTCTGGTTGTAGAGACAATAGTGATCATTTATAAAGTTTTAATTTGGGTATCCTTTTTATTACTCAACCCGCTTTTTCATCTATCTGCATACCCTCCATATTACCCCTTTGAGGGATTATTACCTGAATAAAAACTATCCTATATCCTTCTTCAAGATCCACTATCTATCCATATCAAATTCCATCCAAATAGACTCAGCGGTTTAAGCGTGATGAGGTATGTTGCTATTGATGAGTTCACGATCTCACCAATAGCAAGTTCAGGAATTATTTTAAAGTTAGAATACAAAACAATATGAATTCACTTTTGCGAAATGCGCTTACCAGACAATCGTGTGCGGCCTCCTGTGTTGCCTACGGCGGGCAGATTTTATTACGTAGTTAGGCCGGCTGCACACGACGCCGCATGCGGTTTGCAAGCTCAGCTGACGCCCGTTTGGTGCAGAATAAATTTATTGCACGTTTCATGTGCATTCCGCTGAATATATGTTTCAATTTACTAAGATATAAGAGCTCAAGTATTTTTATGATATTGAAGAGTAGCTCGAGGCTTCTAATTTACTTAATTATATAATATTCGATTATCAATCGATGAGGTCCGAGGGCAATTTATACATGGGTCATCATTCCGTTCTGAAATATTGTATAACCATTGGTCCTAGTTATCATACGAATAATAGAAGAAATTAAATTCATCTTTTCAGCTAAATAACGTCCACTGCTGGACATAAGCCTCCACTACAGATTTCCATGACGTATTCGTCGTGAAAATTTTTGCATCTTGTACTACGAGTACTAGACAATGGATATAATACATATATACTTTTTTTTGTAAATACATACGTATATTACATAGGAAACACCCAGACGAACACAAACCCTTATATTCATCACATAAATATTTGTGTCCCGTGGGAATCGAACCCACGACCTCGTGATCAGCAGTCCGATACTCGAACCACTAGACCACATAGGTCGTCAAACACTCATACAGGCCGCTTATATCTATCGCCATTTGTAGGTACCCTAGGACAAGCATTAATTAATAGCCTAGCTAGTTAGTTTCAAATTAATGAAGGCTCTCGAAACCTCTTTAAAACTCCCCAAATTCTAATCAAAGAAAAACCACTGGACTAATACAACATTAATCCACAATTCCTTAATGAAAACGCCAAAAGTTAAAAGTAATTTGCATCAAAAAGTACCTTTTGTTGAATTCCCGTAAAGTTGGTAAATTAAAATTAAGATTTAACGTGTTTCCCCCGGTCAGAGACTAAGTTTCGAGTTTTTTTTTTATTATTTACGAGTCGCCCACTCGTGCTTGACTGTTGTAGTTGTTTCCTGGAGTAAACATTTATATTTATTATGGTTTAGTCTTTATTTGTTCGTTCTAAAGTTAAATTTGCAGTGCAAAGTTGTATGTGTTTGTTTGATATGAGACTCTATATCATTGTTTTACTGCAAGGAAATCAAATCCTAAGGATCACCTTAAATAAAACTAGTTTTCCTTTTGCAAGGTCACCTTTCACCTTAAAGAGACCTTTGTAATTAAAATTCTTACATGTTTACTTGCCGTCGCAAAGGTGGATAGGTATCTGCCGTACAAAAAGGTCACACACTGTGCAATTAATTCAGTGTATAAAATTTCTATTAATAAGCACCTCAGTCGGAGTCAAGTCGCCTTGTTCTAATAAAATGGTAAATTATTCAGCCTATAAGTCTCATGGCGAAACGTGGCCCTTAGCAAGGAGCTGTGAGACCTTCAGTTTTCCTCCAATTTAACGTTATAAATAGTTATAGTTTATAGTCTAAGATCCGGCTGCAGAATCACTACGTTCATAGCGTACATAGACAAAATCTATTTTTAAGGTATAATTAAGACTGGATGAATGTATTTCTGCCAAGGTTCCAATCAAAATTTGTCCGCGAGTATTTCTTTTTTTAATATTAATTGCCTTATATGCCAAAAACAAAATCACTTGCTGTGAAAATAAACTACAATCCATCCCAGAGCAATATATTAATAATAATAAATATTAAATAAATATTCTCAGACATTTTACACAGCACCATCTAGTCCCAAACTACGCAGAGCTTGATTGATTGATTGTTTATTTCTGTAAATAGATCTTTTTAAAGACACTTTTACAAGTCATGTACTGTGACTGGCAGCGGGTGGACGCGAGCTGCTCAAGACCGGGATAGTTGGCGCTCTTTGGGAGAGGCCTACGTTCAGCAGTGGACGGCAATAGGCTGATACATATACTATTATTCATCATACTAAAAAGGACCTTATTTATGTAGATATATTAATATACTAAACAACTGGTCAAACACATTAGAGATTATTATCCCTCAATACGCACAATTTCATCTTTGTTCAGGACAAAACATAAAGAAATACGCAATCAAACAAAACAATTGAGTACGAACTGCTGTTACAAAGGGAGAAAATTGGCCCAACTGATAAGCTCAGGTAAGTCGTGAGGTCGTCGTCCCGGTGTCGTATCGTTACCGTAACGCTGCCGCATCGTAGCCGTGCCGTCTCGAGCTCCGCGAGATTTACTCTTATGTGGATTGGAGTTGAAAATTCGTTTCTTAGGGTTGGCCAAAATATTGATATAGGTATTATAGATTTAGTTCTTGAAAGAGAAAAAACTAAATAAAAATCTAATCTATACGGTATTAGCACACCAACGCCTGTCGACCTGAAGGGTTAGGCAGAGGACAGGTGTACTTACTGATGTACACACAAATATTGCCGTTATGTTTTTTTTTATGTTTCACGTAAAAGGGGCAAACCTATTGCCATCAACGGGACAGAAACCAAACTCCGAGCTGCTACTGATAATTTCATAGAAATACAAACCCAATAACACATTCGTGGATCTGGGAATCAAACCATCGAAGACCGCTTGCTCAGTAGTCACGACCTCTAGACCAATGAGGCAGTTTTTCAAACGTTACGTTATTTAACGTTACAACGCTACCTTTGAAGTTTATAATTAAAGTTTGTACATAGTTAACTGTGTTTGAACGAAATTAATATTGAAATAAAACTACTTTGACTGGATTATTCGTTAAATATTAATATAATTTAATCCCTACGTTTCTAATTTGACTTCAGCTTCAAAGTCACGGGATAATTATACTAAAATTCAATACATAGTATTTGTAAAAATAAAATCTGTAAAAAATTGTTTTATGTCAATGTCTAGTAGGTACCTACTTATTCACGTCGGTGTAAAAATCAGCTCACTCTCTTTAAACACTCTTTAAGACATTGCATATGGGGCTCCAGAGTGAGTCTCAAACTAGGACCTAAGACGACCCTGCGTCTAATAATGATGGCCACAGGGCACCTATGGTTTTATTTATGTGCTCTCATTTTCCCTTTAATTGAAACGGCGAAGGAAAATATCGTAAGAAAACCTACATGCCCGAGAGATTCTCGTGGGTATATGAAACGGTAGTGAGAATATGCTGGATGAGGATGGCGGAGGACAGTGTTGTGGTAGTTTGGGAGAGGCGTATGTCCAGCAATGGACTGCGATATGCTGACTTGATCTGCCAGCCTTTATCTAAACTGTAACTAACAATACTTTACTCTACCTGCGAATTAAATTCAGAGCTTTAAAGTATTGTGACCAGTTGAATGTAACATCAAAAATATCGTTAAAGTATAACGCGTACAAACGATGAAGAATGAAAAATATCGTGAGGGCTTTCCTCATACCTAAGTTTCTTGAAGGCGTGGGACGTCTGCAAATTCACACTGACTGATGTGGTAGAAAACAAACTAATACGATGAGCCCCGTGCCCAGCTGTGGGTAGTTACACAACAAGCGGACAGTTGCTAACTAATGTTAGTATAATTTATAACTGCAATAAAACTACTTTTATCTTGTTATTTTGATACTACTTGACCCCAAAGTTTTGCTTCCACTGAGGTATTGGAAATCTTAATTTCATAATTATTACTAACAGTAACCCTACATTTTTGCTGATTATTGACGATCACATTTACACCGAAACAGCTCACCGTCACTTATTTCACGTGCACTGTAATCAATACCCCAATTAGTCAGTCAGTTTTTTAAAACAAATATTGTATATTTCACCATCCCTCCTACGAGCCAACCTTCGCTAGAAGTATGCAAATTTAATTTTCCTACATGTTTCAGGCGCCCGCTTACGTTATAAAAAATCTACGATCAGGTAAATCATAAAAACGCACAGATATACAGGAGGATGTGGAATATAATTTGCTGAGAGAGAAATGTTTTGTTTCAGTTAACGCTACGCCGCCTTTTTGACATTCAATAAATTATTGGGATTGGAAATAAAGGGTTTTATACAAGGTTTTATTGGAACAATACGTATTCTTATATCGGATTCGATTTGCGGGATTTAATACCGTATAAAGAGATTGAGTTGATAGAAAATGTTATGCTTGTAGGATAAATATATTGTTTCAGAACGGTAACGTTCTGAAACAATATATTTATCCTACAATTTTGTACCTACATTGTACCTACTGCGAGTTTCATCTATTTCATGGGTGTGTTTACGAACTTATACCTACATACATGCAGACATACATACATTCATACATACCCAGGATTCCCCATAGATCATACAAATAAGTGTTCTGTGCTGGATAACTGTACGAATGATGTTTTTATATAGTTCCAAATAAATGCTTAATTAAGCAACGTGATAGTAATTAATCACTGTTTTTTAGTTAGGAAACGAGCCTTTTGCGGTTAACCTTACAGAAATTCTGATTAAAAAAACTATGTAGGAAGATAGGTCTTGCTCAGTGTAGATATAGAATCCATCCCTGATGGGGTTTTTGCTTCACCGTCGTAAGAGGGGCATTAGTCGTGAATTGGCGAGATCTGAGTGAGAATCCAAGGACAGCCCCAATAGTTTTCAGATTGGGAAGTCTGCTGTTATATGGACCGGCTATATCGGCTATAAATACTTGTCGGAGGAGAGGCCCTAAAGCGCGCTTCCACAGAGGGATTGCGAAGCATGCTGCAGCGATTGGTGTGCCCAGTATAGCGGCCACCCGGCCAGAGAACCCGACATAACCGATTCACATCCTATAACCTAAAAATACGCCTTATGTGTATCAAAACAAAAGGCGCATATTTTCTTCTGAATAAAAAAGCATATCTAAGTTTAAAGTCAAATGTCAAGTATTCAAAGAAGATCAAATTTAATTGGCTTTTTGAACGTCGACAATAATGAGAGTCCCTAAAAATGGACCCACCCTTCATTGAATCCAAAAGCTGCTGAGACAGTCTAAATTAGTCTCTATTATTAAGAAGGAAATTTTGAAAATAGAATTTACTTCTTTTATATTGGGATTTTCTTTGAAATTCTCAGTAGTAGCTGTAATCCAAACTCCAAAGTTTGGATTCTGGTGGATGTCAATAAACTCACCCCGTATTTCATGGGACTCAAAACATACCGGCGATGTGGGTGGAAAAATAAGTAAGTCTGAAACATAACCTACAAAATTCAAACAAGGCCGTTATAGTGTAGCTACGTATTTCACCAAAATATTCTAAAATTAAACCTAGAAACGCCTAAAAAGGCTAGACCTTGATGTTCAGGTGTCAGTACAGACCTAATTTGAGACGGGTACCTCCTGAGCTGACCTTTATAAAAATTAGTAAAGGCTAATCTTTCTGAAACGTGAGTTGTGCTTTTGACCGAAAAAATGTAGGTACAATGCCTTTGACATAACTGATATTCTTACTAGGAATTTAGATACTAAGATTTTTAAGATAGAATTGGGTGTTGTATATTTTGTTCCCTCGTATTTTTTTAATGTCATATTTCTTTTTTTTATACCACAGCGGTACCACAACAAGCTTTGGCGCACCTGATTTACCGTAGCCTATGGGCGATTTCAATGCAGGTGTCGCGTGTGCTCGCGCGTTGACGACCCTGTAAATATCGGTTTAAGTTTCCTAAAATAGAGGAGTCACTTAACTTCTTAACATCAGCAAATGGAATTCCCATGCTGTCAGAATAGTCACTCCCCTAAAGAGCTCTGGCAATCTTAATTACTCGCAGAAACACAAATATTGTTGTTTTACTGCGGTCTTCTTGAGGGAAGTACTTCCTCAGTGGGCAGTTCAATTTGAGCGAGAAATCTCGATATGTCCTAGCATATCGCGGACAAACAACGTGACATGATTTTTTTACATATAGATAGGTAAAACAGATTGAGAATAATATTTCTTCAACCACATTAGACAAGCAAAGATGAACAAAGTTGCAGGGAAATGTTGGCTTAGTGTACAATCTCAAAAATGTATGAAGTTTATAAATGACAAGTTACATTCAAGCCACATTACTTTATTATACCAGTCTGATAAAACTTTCAGAAGGTTCGATGCCCGACATCATTACGCTAAAATTCCAAGATATTGTTGAATGCTTGTCCTCGCAGATATAAGTGACTCCGTGATATCTAGAAAGAATTTAGAGAACACAATGAAAAATATTCAGTTAGACTGAATTTAGCTGCTGAAAATCGTCTGGCTCGATATTTCAGGTGTCATTTAGAAAATATAGATATCAGATAGTGAAAGCAGTTTTCTTTTATGATGATTGCCAAAAGTCATAATAATAGTGCTTTATTATACTTTGATAACGTATATTGTCTAAAATTATACCCATACCTACCCAGTTATTAAGTTTTAGCTTAATTTTATGATTTTTTATATAATATGTATTTTTAAATGATGTTGCCCCCATATCTTGGCTAGTCATGCCTCCTCGTCGGATCCCAGCACCAAGAATGAATAATAATAGAATGGTTTCAGATAAAAGAACTCAAAATATCATATACTGCAGCTCGCCTCTGCTTTGCACGTGTTACTTCGAGAAACATATTTTTTTCTAGGATTAAATATAGCCTATCCATATCCTATGTTACTCATGGATAGTTTTGGCATTCGTATGGTGAAAGATTTTTTGTAAACGGTTCAGTTGTTTTTATTTATTCGTTAAAATACAATCTTTCCTCTTTATAATATTCATCATCATCAACCCATTATTGTCCCACTTTTTGCACTTATTGCTGGGCACGGTTCTCCTCTCATTTTAAGAGGGATTAGATGATAGTCCACCAGGCTAGCCTACGGTTGGCAGGCTTCATTTCTTCTCACCACGAGGCTATCACAGCTCTATAATATTAGTATAGACTTAAAGTAGGCCAAAACGTGAACATCGAAAATAACAACAGCCCCCTAAAACGCCCATCTTTTACCGCTTCCTAGTGTTTTATATACCATTAATGCAACGAGGTAGTTGGTGTAGTAAAATAATGTGGTATATAATATAGATGGAGCAATAGACAATTGGCTGTTATGACTATCACAAGTCACAAGCCTACCAGCTATATTCTTTCCTATTGTAAAAGTAAAAGGTTATATGTAAGGACCTGTTTTCGGTAAAACAGAAAACAATAAATTACATTAATTAACAGGAATTAACAAAAGGTAAATTATAATTTAAATAATGTTTAATAAATTTATGGTTGGAAGCTGGGTGGTGTCGCAAAACAGCAAAATATACAGAAAACACATTCGTTGTTTTATTGTGATTTGAGATTTGTGGAAAAAGAAAAACAGTTGTATCGATGTTTTTCAATACAAGGACTTTTAAGACGACTCCGTTTAATTACTGACATATTAAATAAAATATATGTATACAATGATTGATGAGGTCTAACTAAATTGTAATGTAATTTTAAAAACTGCTGAAACTATTTTTAGTTTTAAACCAAGAATATGCGTTTTTTTTTAAGAATAGTTTGTGCATGATTAAGTTCCAGATCTTTTTGTTTAAGCATTAAGCTTTTGAAGCAATATTGTTTAAGTTTTAGGACAGAGACAGCGCTATACAAGTTGTAAAGCGCCATCCTTCTCTTACAACCAAAACATCACGTTTTGCTACGTCGCCTGGCGTGCAGTTCCAAACCATTTGACCATTTTACCTTCTGTATTCAACGTGTTTAGGGAAATTATTATAGTAGGATTACTTTAGGGACTATGCTAGACATAAATAACGCTGAAGGACGTGTGAATTTAGTGGAGACTAGTTTTAGTTGCCGCCATTGTTGTTTAGACGTTAATACGACCATAAAACTAAATCTCCTTGATTCTGCTGAAAATCAACAGTAAACTATGCCACTTTTAATCATATCACATCACTTTATTATTAAAAAGGGATGGAAAATATTGATAATCTATTAAATTTATCCTTGTTATTTTTTTTACGAGGTTAGAAGGGGACTGGTTTTGATTGTATTGACAATAAAATTTCAATAATATAAACATTTTTTATAAAATAAATAAATAATATAAATCTAATTGAAACAGACTTTTGACTTTAGCTATGTTGATATCACAGTAAAAAATTCAGTGCCTACTACTGACATCCGCCTTATAAATTCTGTTCGTTAATCGCCTATCATTCATTCTCTCAACATGCCCAATACCATTTGAGTACATTTTTCACTTTGTCTTTCAGACTACATAGTTGTATTATTACATCATTCTTCAATTTGTCATTCAAAGATTGTAACACACATTCACAAACTTGACACATCTTAAATAAATAATTCATGTAAACAAGAAACCTCTGTTCTAATAGAAACAAGTAAATCACTATTCAAAATCATAATGCGATTCGGTTCCGCAAACTTATGCAGATCTAGGGCGGTTTTACACTAGTTCGCAGTACCACCTGCTACTTCAGATGTATTTGCATAAACATAGCGGCAGTGTGCCGCCAGCCTATTGCGGATTCCAATCCGGATTTGTATTTACTTATTATAGTTGTTTTAGTTTGAATTTATACTGATCTGTTTGAGGATAAAAATGTTGGTATCACCGTTGGCTTCGGAGTTCGGTATGGTATTCGGTTGAACCCTAGGAATAAATATAGGTATAGCTATAATGCCTTAAAAAGGCAGACAATTGATTAAGCAATTTCCCTACTTTTAAAATTAATGGAGTTTCATACAAACGTCTACCGTTCACGTTTAACCCTTATGGGGTGGAATTTTCAAAAAAATTTATTTGTGCAACAAAAAATAAAAAATATCAAATGCCAATATTTAAACACCTGGGGTTTTTAATTTACTGTCCCACAACAATAAGTGGGTTGATAATTATAATGATTTTTTCTTGCTTCCAACAATACGAAAAATTAGCCCTATTTCCTAAAATAGCTTTTCTTTGTTTACGCACTCGAGCTCTCTAGACATATGTAAGCATTTGACAGGCGACCTCTAGACAACCCGGCCTGAGGTCAAAAATTTACATATTTACTGGACGCTAAGAACAGGGAGCCATTGATAACGTTTAATAGATGTGAAAATAATGTTAAGATGAAACACAATGATAACAGCTTGTTATCATTTTGAATTTAATTTAATATTTCTATTCAATTGAAATATATTTAACGTAGGTACTATATATTTATTTATCGGTACTAACTAAACGTAGTTGTGATAGCCAAGTGGTGTAACCAGTGGACTGTAACGTCAGAGGTTTCGAGTTCGAACCCATATTCCACTCGAAATTATGTTCGTATTTATTACATGCTCAAATGGTGAACTCAAATGGGGACACCATTGTAACGGAACCTTTAATTATATTTTCTGTGTGGAAAACTTCATACAGCGAGTTGGATTGTTACCTTACTAAAATCACCCCAGTAGCTACCATCAGCACATAAATGGAGGTGCCGGGACCTCTTTTGAACCAACTCCAGGGCCCTCGTACTCCCCACATTATATTATAATAAAAAAGTAATTACTAAATACAAAACAATTAAATAGCATGTTTTTTAAAAACATGATAAATTTCCATTTCCTACAGTTTGAAATAAAGCAATTTAAAATTAAGTCTAAAACCCTGTCATTTAATTTTAAATGGGAAACGGAAATGAACAATTTAAAATAATTATCAATCGTATGATATGCAAACGAAGTGGGCTGCTTGATTTGTATATACTAATTGAATTTAATTAAATCGAAACTGGCCCATAAATTGGGGTGGAGTGGCTGGGAACACTGAGTAAATAAATCATACTTTACTAGACTCGACAATTCATTGAATGATAACCTTATTTAACTTCTAATTCACTTAACTTTGTTTTTTCATTAACGTTTTAGTTATCCGCCATGATATAAATAAAAACATACGAACAGCATGATACACCGCTATCTGGTTTCCAGTTAATACATTGAATGAGAAACTTATTTACCTTCAAATTACCTTGAATATATTTTTTTTTCAGTAAGTTTTTAGTTATCCGTCACAAACAACATGACACAGCCCCATCTAGTTCCAAGGTAAGCAATTTGAATCGAGTGTTAATACACTACATACACATTTTTATATACATTCATAATTATTATACTGACTATGGCTTATGAACGTTCGCAATCTTTAGATCCGGCCATAGATCACGCCAGTTCACCTGGAAGAATAGGCAGAGTAGCACTAATACACACAGATGTGATAATCTAATGGACTGTAAAGTTAAAGGGCTCAAATTCAATCCCAAGACCACCGTCTAAACCGATAGGGGACGTCTTTCCAACAGTGTTATGATAAGTGGATTGATTATGATACGTTGATTTCGGGCCCATGTGGGAGGGGATGAGCCTATTTCAATAAGCACATATAAAAAGCAAAGCACATACAAAATACATACAATTTTCAACACGCTACTAAGATTTTCTTCGAAAAATACTTTGTTACATGTTTAGTCGTACTTGGAACTAGAAGACTCGTACATATTACGGCCATTAGGCATTTAGGGCCCCCACGATACAGGCCTGGCCTAGTGTGGAGACCATGGCAAATATACCTACCTTGTAACTCATGTCAATGTACAGATTAAACATTCTGATGTACTTTCAAAACTGTCTGCAAGTCGATTGATTTTTAATTTGTTTCAATAAGTTAGTAAATAAATTGTTTAAATAAATGTTTTTTCATTTTATTTTTTCATTAAATAAAACGTATTGTAAAATCTATGTTCAATAAATTTCTTAAGTCTCCAAGATACTCATCTTCTTTTAATCATTACCAAAAAATGAGAACAAGATTCCTTAATTACAGTACTTAATGTAAAATGGAAAATATTTTCAAGGGAAAACTTTAAAAGTGGGTAGACTGGACGTTGAATTTTAATACGTACAACAGTGAGTACTGCTAGTTCCATAGGTACTTGGTATTCGTACGGTGGAACGCCCCGGGCTGCTTGACCAACTTTGTCAATTTTTATACTTGGCACGTGCACGGAATAGTCACTAGTCACCATGTAGTGAATATTATAAAACTGTAAAACTCTCTCCCGTATTTTCGCAGACATTTTGAAACTAGTAACATTTGTGTCTCGCGGGAGATTCGAACGCGGAAGGCAACATAAAACTAAAGATATTAAAACTAATGGTCTTTCTTATAATTGCCCTTAAGGTGTTGGGGTATTCAGAATATAGTAATAGTCCATATTTTTTCCATGGACGTTGTGGATATCGTTTAAAGGCTTCGAAATAGAAGAAATGGGTACTTGCCACCTAAACGGTCAACGTCGTTAAGCACACATATTGTTAGCAAAAATGTCTGTACTTACCTTAAACCTAAGAGACCTCAATTTTCTGAGTTTGTTTCGGCATTTCTTCTGAGATTGTCAGGTAAGAAATGCCGACGCCATCTAAATCCTAAAATAACCTTATACATGCCTTGTAAAAGTTTCTTCAAAAGATCTCATTAAAAATAAGTTCATTAAAGCTAAGCTTAAAAGTCGGCAGTCAAATAATAATAATTATAATTATTTAAAAAGTTCAAAGATCCAATGCAACTTGAAACTGTCATAGATAGTTGTGCCATACTTTTACAACAAGATACTCAATTTTCTACCGTTACACGAGTTATTACTTGAGATATATCTCCGATTGCTCTAAAAAAACGGCAAAAAATGACCAAATAAATAAGAGGCAGTCTTTTTTAGATCCAACGAAGCAATCTATTTGATTTATATATAACGAAAAAACAGCCATTTGGCTTCAGACTGTCTTCACGTACCTACATAATACAGCTAATCTTGTAAATTGCTGAAGGGATTCCCGAGTTATCTCCACGACTATTTCTCTTGGGATACTAAATAAATGTACTAAATTCACGGATTAAAAAACAAAGCTGAGGCAATGTCTTGATTTTTGATGAGATTTCTTACATTTGTTTGCCTTTTTTTGTTTGTTTGTTATGGTTATTGGGACGTGGGAGGCGCGGAAACAAATGACATGCGGAAGTTTTGAATTTATTCTCAGCGCGGATGAAATTATTTTGATCCGTGAAAAAGTAACACGTATGTGTTAAATTTGGCAAAGTTGCGGATTGAAGTACGACGTCCATGTACAGGTCTTTATATGTGGCAGTTTAATTTATTAATTAAATTGTCTATAAAATCCATGCTAATATTATAATATCTAGTTTAAATTATTTTTTTAAGTATTTTATCTTGGTTATTAGAAAAAGGTTTTGAAACGTGCAAAAATTACATATATTTTATGAACTAGAGGCCGCTCGCCGCTCAAAATTCGACCGTAAGTCGTAAAATGTTTGATGTAAATTTGAAATATTATATCTTTTTTAGCCCTCGGCTCTCTATCACTATTCAAAAAAAGAACACAACTCACAAATTAAAACTTGTCAGAAACTTTATTCGACTGACTGGCTATATGTATTGTTTTGACATGTGATTGACATATGACATTGTCAGTTTGTGTCAAACGTGTGGTAGTGTGGGCTGCTTGATTTGTATATACTAATTGAATTTAATTAAATCGAAACTGGCCCATAAATTGGGGTGGAGTGGCTGGGAACACTGAGTAAATAAATCATACTTTACTAGACTCGACAATTCATTGAATGATAACCTTATTTAACTTCTAATTCACTTAACTTTGTTTTTTCATTAACGTTTTAGTTATCCGCCATGATATAAATAAAAACATACGAACAGCATGATACACCGCTATCTGGTTTCCAGTTAATACATTGAATGAGAAACTTATTTACCTTCAAATTACCTTGAATATATTTTTTTTTCAGTAAGTTTTTAGTTATCCGTCACAAACAACATGACACAGCCCCATCTAGTTCCAAGGTAAGCAATTTGAATCGAGTGTTAATACACTACATACACATTTTTATATACATTCATAATTATTATACTGACTATGGCTTATGAACGTTCGCAATCTTTAGATCCGGCCATAGATCACGCCAGTTCACCTGGAAGAATAGGCAGAGTAGCACTAATACACACAGATGTGATAATCTAATGGACTGTAAAGTTAAAGGGCTCAAATTCAATCCCAAGACCACCGTCTAAACCGATAGGGGACGTCTTTCCAACAGTGTTATGATAAGTGGATTGATTATGATACGTTGATTTCGGGCCCATGTGGGAGGGGATGAGCCTATTTCAATAAGCACATATAAAAAGCAAAGCACATACAAAATACATACAATTTTCAACACGCTACTAAGATTTTCTTCGAAAAATACTTTGTTACATGTTTAGTCGTACTTGGAACTAGAAGACTCGTACATATTACGGCCATTAGGCATTTAGGGCCCCCACGATACAGGCCTGGCCTAGTGTGGAGACCATGGCAAATATACCTACCTTGTAACTCATGTCAATGTACAGATTAAACATTCTGATGTACTTTCAAAACTGTCTGCAAGTCGATTGATTTTTAATTTGTTTCAATAAGTTAGTAAATAAATTGTTTAAATAAATGTTTTTTCATTTTATTTTTTCATTAAATAAAACGTATTGTAAAATCTATGTTCAATAAATTTCTTAAGTCTCCAAGATACTCATCTTCTTTTAATCATTACCAAAAAATGAGAACAAGATTCCTTAATTACAGTACTTAATGTAAAATGGAAAATATTTTCAAGGGAAAACTTTAAAAGTGGGTAGACTGGACGTTGAATTTTAATACGTACAACAGTGAGTACTGCTAGTTCCATAGGTACTTGGTATTCGTACGGTGGAACGCCCCGGGCTGCTTGACCAACTTTGTCAATTTTTATACTTGGCACGTGCACGGAATAGTCACTAGTCACCATGTAGTGAATATTATAAAACTGTAAAACTCTCTCCCGTATTTTCGCAGACATTTTGAAACTAGTAACATTTGTGTCTCGCGGGAGATTCGAACGCGGAAGGCAACATAAAACTAAAGATATTAAAACTAATGGTCTTTCTTATAATTGCCCTTAAGGTGTTGGGGTATTCAGAATATAGTAATAGTCCATATTTTTTCCATGGACGTTGTGGATATCGTTTAAAGGCTTCGAAATAGAAGAAATGGGTACTTGCCACCTAAACGGTCAACGTCGTTAAGCACACATATTGTTAGCAAAAATGTCTGTACTTACCTTAAACCTAAGAGACCTCAATTTTCTGAGTTTGTTTCGGCATTTCTTCTGAGATTGTCAGGTAAGAAATGCCGACGCCATCTAAATCCTAAAATAACCTTATACATGCCTTGTAAAAGTTTCTTCAAAAGATCTCATTAAAAATAAGTTCATTAAAGCTAAGCTTAAAAGTCGGCAGTCAAATAATAATAATTATAATTATTTAAAAAGTTCAAAGATCCAATGCAACTTGAAACTGTCATAGATAGTTGTGCCATACTTTTACAACAAGATACTCAATTTTCTACCGTTACACGAGTTATTACTTGAGATATATCTCCGATTGCTCTAAAAAAACGGCAAAAAATGACCAAATAAATAAGAGGCAGTCTTTTTTAGATCCAACGAAGCAATCTATTTGATTTATATATAACGAAAAAACAGCCATTTGGCTTCAGACTGTCTTCACGTACCTACATAATACAGCTAATCTTGTAAATTGCTGAAGGGATTCCCGAGTTATCTCCACGACTATTTCTCTTGGGATACTAAATAAATGTACTAAATTCACGGATTAAAAAACAAAGCTGAGGCAATGTCTTGATTTTTGATGAGATTTCTTACATTTGTTTGCCTTTTTTTGTTTGTTTGTTATGGTTATTGGGACGTGGGAGGCGCGGAAACAAATGACATGCGGAAGTTTTGAATTTATTCTCAGCGCGGATGAAATTATTTTGATCCGTGAAAAAGTAACACGTATGTGTTAAATTTGGCAAAGTTGCGGATTGAAGTACGACGTCCATGTACAGGTCTTTATATGTGGCAGTTTAATTTATTAATTAAATTGTCTATAAAATCCATGCTAATATTATAATATCTAGTTTAAATTATTTTTTTAAGTATTTTATCTTGGTTATTAGAAAAAGGTTTTGAAACGTGCAAAAATTACATATATTTTATGAACTAGAGGCCGCTCGCCGCTCAAAATTCGACCGTAAGTCGTAAAATGTTTGATGTAAATTTGAAATATTATATCTTTTTTAGCCCTCGGCTCTCTATCACTATTCAAAAAAAGAACACAACTCACAAATTAAAACTTGTCAGAAACTTTATTCGACTGACTGGCTATATGTATTGTTTTGACATGTGATTGACATATGACATTGTCAGTTTGTGTCAAACGTGTGGTAGTGTGTGCAATGTTGTTTTTATACATTTAAACTAGCTGACCCAGCAAACGTTGTTTTGCCACATTATAGGGGTTGGTGGGCTACCCCTAACTTTTAGGGGGGTGAAAAATAGATGTTGGCCGATTCTCATAGATACCGGATAAGCACAAAAAATTTCATCAAATTCGGTCAAGCCGTTTCGGAGGAGTATGGCAACGAAAACTGTGACACGAGAATTTTATATATTAGATTATTTCTGCATACATACATAGGCACTTAATATCACAATTTTCGTCCTTGAAATGTACCCTTTTAGAGGGTGAAAAAGGGGTTAAAAGTTTATATGGAGAGTCCGTTATTTTGAAAGTAAGAAGAATAAAATTTAATATTCCAGTTCCTCAACAAAAATAAATACATACGCGTTTTGTCAATTTTGGAAATCGGTCCCCGAACGGGTGAAATAGTGAGGAGAAATTAATATAAATTTGCGCATGTGAAGCTGCAAACAACAGCTAGTATTATATAAAAATATTAACACTTCTTTCTTGGTCATGGAAACTTAAACTGTGCCAAATTTCATTGTCCACCTCCTAAATGTGATATTTTGCAAATTTTCACCAAAAATGATCAATATCCCTTCTATGCATTAGTCTTTGGTAATCCAAAGTGATTTTATTTTGGTGTACAATCAATCGCAGTGCGGTTTGTAGGATGTGTTTATTTGTAGAATTATAGCCAACATTCGTTGTTTTATTTTAAATTAAATTATTGCACGCTTGTTTTAATTATTTCCGCGTGCTACAGTCACATTTATTTTCAAGTTGACACTTATTATTTGGTGGTCAATTAAAGAGGGGTGCATTTTAATAATTTTCTGAATGAAATTCAATTAATTTCTACTTTTCTGAACTGAAACTCGAAGTTATTATATTGTACGTTGTGTGTTGGTAATTACTGCCCCAACCTTCGAGTGGGGGTTAATAGATTTCATCTGCTATCGAGAAAATATTTCAAGGTGAGGTAGGTATACAGGTTTTCTCAAAACATTGCGTGATACTTTTTACAGATTCATCTCTATTGAAATTTAATCATTATTTTTTATTTCAGATAGTCACATAATAATCATTCTTGGTATGGATTAGTTGTCTTTTGCAACCACGTATTAAATCTGATGTAGACAAACCCCAGATTTGTAGGTAGGTATGTTCACAAACTGCTGACTTTTTGAAACGGTAGTGTTTAACATCAGAAATGTGTTCTGTTACGCGAGTCTCTTATGCTTCATTTATTTTACCTTATATGTTTAAAGTATGTATAAATTTCGCATAATGTAGAAGAATTGAGAATATTTTTATAAACAATATCATTATACGCTTAAATATTTAAATACTTTATGTAGCAATATTGTTAACATTGTTAATTAATTAATTCTAGCTTGTAATGAGAGAAATAAATGTTGTTATTATAATATAAATCGTATTTTAATTAATTAAATATAAACTAGCAAATTTGTATTTATTCAAACTATGTTGATAAGTGACGAACAATGGATCAAATATTTACGTTGGCTAATTACGTTTATCGCGCAAGCGAGTAAACAAGTATGTACAAGAGTAGCCCCATGCGACCCTATACTGCTAAGTAACACTGTATTTTATACACATCGTAATTACTCAGACGAGAAATGTAAGAACACACTGGTGAAAATCAAATAGTGTTTTCACTGCGGATTCAAAAGTGTGTTGACTTCTGAATTCGAAGTACAAACACTGCTTCGTATTCATTAGTGCTGTAATTTGCTTTGCATAGTAAAAATATAGATGAAGTCGTAGTCAAATGTTGTTATTTCAATTAGGCCAATATAACAAGTACTTTTGGATTCAAAAGTTTGACAATTGTCAAAACTAGAATCCAAGAGGCAGGTCTTATGGATAAACCTGCAAGAAACTCCACAGATACTCTTTTAAATTTTATGAAAAATAACTAAATTGTGTGCGTCCTTGTGATAATACTTTAACTGTCAAAGTGAAAGTAAATCCAAAATGAGTTTTGAGATTAATCCGTGTCTTTAGATTTTTTACACTTTTTAGACATTGTAATAAAACTACTTTTTACGGTTTTATCGCAGTACTTATATTGATATTTATTTATGAAGATGTTTGGGCTATTTATCAGTGGAGACTTGTAATTAGAAATTTTGTTTTCTATATTATTTTAAGCATTTTGTCTTGTTATTTGTCTGTAAGTCGTCCTACAAGTAAATAAATAAATTTATTTAACCCGTCGTTTTGGATCCTTTATCCACTACCATGAACAGCCTGAGGAGTTAGTTGTCTTGATGTTATAATTACTAACAGTTACCGCTTTTTTTTATATTTTCTTTTTTTAATTAAGTAACTAAGGGACGGTAGGGTTCCACCATTGTATGATCTCTAGACAGACACGGTAGTATCTTAAGCCTGCCTCACACAAGAAGCGATGACGTAACGTTACCCAGACGGTATGTCATGTCAGTTTGACATATATGATTGAATGCGAACGTGTGCCACACTGAGATATCCAGAAATTGACTGACTGGTCCTACGATCTAAACTGAGTGATATGTATGTGCACACATCCTAAATAAGATAAAGATTTCAAGAAATTTTAAATGTATTTTTCAGAATTATAGATACTTCAACTTTTAAATAGGTATGGAGTTTCATACAGCCTCTTCTCTAAAACCTTCTTTTTGGAACCGTTAAAAAATATTCTGTTTATAAAGACAATGTAAAGTTGAAGCAAATTTAATGCAGGTGCAAAATATAATTAAAACCAGTTAATTAGTTAACCGCGAACAAAAAACGTGACACGAAAATTTTATATAAATCTATTTAAAAATAATTATGATTATAGAAGTCCAGGTCCAGGTAGAGGTCCAAATGATTAAAGCAGTCAAGTTTGAACCAAACCTCTCAGATAAGGCTATTTTTAACCAAGAAAATAAACTTCCTACCTATAAAATAATCTACGCTCTCTACGCCTCGGGGCTGAAAACTTAGTGTAAACTCAAATTATTCTCCAGCAAAGGCTAAGTGATAAGAGTCTTTTTTTAAATTAACTGAGCTGCGAAATAATTTGGTCGTCTCCTTTTTCGAGTTTTTTTTATTCGCCATAATTCAAGTCGTAAATCAGAAGCGAGGTAACTAAGAGAAATTCTTAATTACGAAGCTTAAAAAGGCACTTAGGGCGGCATCGCGAAATTTAATTTTTGCTAGCAATGTTGCGTGTTTTTTAAGTCGAATAGATGTGAAGAGGCCAGTGAATTGTAGGTACTACATCATTTTCATTAGAGATAGTGTTAATAGTTTATATATTGATTTCTTACACGGCATCCATTGTCACGGGCCGACCAACACTTCAGTCGGCCCGTGACAATGGATGCTGTAAAGGATCCGAAACGTCGGGTTAAAATAATATCAATATACCGCGATAAAATCCGTAAAAAGTAGTTTTATTTTAATAGTTTATAGTTTAAAAAAAAACGTTGCCCCACACTAGGATTTTCTCCTGTGTTGTGGGTGCGTTTACAAACACAAATTATCACATACACAAACACCCAGCCCCGGAACAACTACCTGTAGAACGTACAAATATTTGCTCCGTGCGGGGATCGAACCCGCAACCCGTGACGCACAAGCTGGTCGCTCAGCCTCTGTGCCAATCAGGTCGTCAATCATCACCACAAGATCAGTGTTGAACAAGTATATACGCTATTGGAGGGACTAATGGGCTATGAAGTCAAAACACTTAAATTAGATCCAAAAGCAGCCACAACTTTTTATAGCTATGTGCATAATTATCACATACTCAAACGGTGATAGAAAACATCGCGAGGAAATCGTCATGACTGAAAATGTTTCTAGGTGACGTGTGAGCTGTATGCCAGCCCGCATTAGGCTAGGGTGGACAATAACTTATTTTATGAGAGGAGACTCGTGCCTAGCAGTGGGACACTAATTGGGTTGATGATAATGTTAAATATATGTATGTAATAAACATATTTTTATGTAAAATGATCCTCATAAAATCATAAAAAGCGATGTGAAGATATTTATTAGAGCATTTTAATAATATTCAAAGACAAAATCCAATATCGCAATACCTTTTGTTCAAGGTGTTAAGCCAGAAAATCTTGTAAATCCAAGCCGTCTTATTGTATCTCGCAGCGATCGAATCAGACTTCAATCTCCTATCGCCATCGAGTTAGTGCTTAAGATCGACCAACAAGTGGCCGGATATTTTTATGCTATCCGTCTATACAGGGTTATTTGGACTCGGCCAAGCTTCAATTATTGGATTTTGATCCGGAAAATTTGAGCAAGCTTGTTTGTTCAGATCCCATACATTATTTTGGATCGACCATATTCAGGTAGTTTATTTTAGGCGTTGGAATCTGTTGGAAGCGGGTGGAAGGGTCCTGCCCTTCCTCAACAGAATCCTTGGGGGAAGCTTATGTCCGGCAGTGGACGTCATTTACTTGAAATGATGATGATTATCTATTTACTGTCCTACCGTTGGGTACGCCTAGGTGGTGTGTGTGGGTGGGCAGACTTCATACGTCATTGAGTAAATCACTCAAGCTATGCAGGTTTTTTCAACTTTTCCACCGATTGAGCATGTGATAAATACGCACGTTACTTTGAAAAATCAGTAGGAACCGAGCTTGAGACCCTTGACTTCACAGTTCACATGACACCACAAGGTTATCACAGCTTTTATATTCATAAAGGCCATACAAATTTATGCACCAAAAGAAACAGTCGAATAAACAAAAGTCGTACAAAAAGACTTTGAACACTTTGAACACTTTTTCGACTTTGCCAAAAAGGATTTGAACGTTTTTAGTATCATCTTTCCAGCGTCCAGAGTCCAGTCGTACCCTTGTCACCGTCCAGTTAATATTTAAGGGCTGCGACTAGATGTAAATCTTACTTATACCCTCGTCGGACCCTGATTACTTGCTAACTGTCCTGTATGGGTATACGCCGCTATTTCATGTATCGCGAATAGTTTTTTGGACGTTTGTTTATCGTCTGCAAAGATATGGTGATTTGACATTTTTTGAAGAACGGAGCAAAAATTTGACCTGGAGTAAAGATTTTACGGTCGTCGTCGCGATCCTTGGGGGAGACATATGTCCAGCAGTGGACGTCTAACGGTTGATATGATGATGATGATGATGAAAGATTTTGAAGTTGGGACTTCTGCCACGGAAGCCCTAACACCTTGAAGTATTAAGGACTTAAATTTAAAATGTATCGGCTTTATTCTTTTTTTTTAATATTTCATCCTCGCATATACCCAGAACCTGTGCACCATACAAATATTTGTTTTGTATGAGAATCGAATCGACAATACATGGCGAAAAAACCAATCACTCATCTAATGAGCCAATGGTATCATCATTTGACTTTAATTTTCCTATATTCCTAAAATAATTTCCTTTCAAAAATATAAATAATATCTTCTCGATTTTAATAAGAACCTTCAATTATTCATAGGTAAGATCTATTTTACTCCAGACTTTGTTTAGCCAGTTTATTTCCACAAAACCCGTACCAACCTTCCATCCAGTAGCGGCGTTAGGGTAGGGCGCGGTTGGGCGATCGCCCAGGGCGCCGGACAAAAGGGGCGCCACAGGCGCCCCTTTTTACCCTATCGCTCATAGTTCGAGGTCTACTTACTCGCAAATTCCCTAAATTAAGCGAAAAAATCGAATGCTGGCATCACTTAAACGGAACGAAGTATTCAATCTGTTTGCAGAAACTGTACGCAGTTCATTTTATCGCGAATCCCCAATCAAATGTACAGAAATGTTGAAAAAATGCTGCAATTTCTGTTTGAAAAATTTGAAAGATTATAGAAATACAGGTTTTAAAAGCGCAACTTTTACTGCACAGGAATTGGCCGAAATTAATTTCAGTAATTCTGATAGCGTTTTTGCCTGATCAGAATGGGGTTAGGTACTCCTACTTTTGTTTTAAATTTCATTAAAGACTTACAAGAACTGTATCCAAATGTATGGATAGCATTGCGAATATTACTGACTATACCTGTAACGGTTGCTAGTGGGGAGAGGACTTTTTCAAAGCTGAAGCTGATAAAAACCTATCTTCGATCAACAATATCTCAATCTAGATAGACAAACTTAGCAACTTAGTCAATTAAAAACGAAATTGCTTTAAAAATCGACTTCGTTAACCTTATAAAAGAGTTCGCTGATAGAAAAGTAAAATTTTATTAGTTATTTTCTAATAAACGGTTATTTTTATAATAAATGATTATTTCTTTTAATAAATGGTTATTTCATTATATACTTTCCCTTTTATAGTATGGGTTTAAATTGCAGTTAGGGGGCGCTGTAGAAATCTCGCCCAGGGCGTTGGTAGTGTTAAAACCGGCACTGCTTACATCATTTACTTAAGCCTAGTGGCACGATAAAAAAACTTGGCTTTCATAAACATGATCCGCTCCACTGAAATTGTTTCAGCATAATTCACGACCTGCTGATAAATTTTCAGGAGACGCGAAAAATGTAAGCCTATATGAAGGAAATATTAAAAAGTTATGTATTTATATGTTCTGGTGTTGCCAACGTGATTTATTCATGTAATTATTTTGTTTGGGATTTTATAATAAATTTCTCTATGAAGGTTAGCTTATATTTATACCCGATTTTTTTAAATAAAAAGATTTAAGATTTCGCTAGACGTAAAGAAGGAGTGATTTATTCAAGAGGCTGTGGGAGATTTAATATAAAACTATAAGGAATAGCAAAAACTACTAAAAAAAGTTTATGGTCCGATTTCAATGTGAACTAAAACGGCATATTAGATTTTTGAAACATCCATATTCTTAGCCAAGAATCAAACCGTATTACTAGATATATAGATTAGATATTAGATATAGTGTTTTTTCGTTGTAGGAGGTAGGGCATAGAAAGATTTCTCGCTCAAATTGAGCTGTCCGACTGGGGAAGAAGAAGACAGAAGACCGCAGTGAATCAACAATAGTTGACTTTCTGCGAGTGAGTAAGGTCACCTGAGCTCATTGGGGGAGTGACTATTCTGACAGCATAGGAATTCCGTTTGCTGTCAGTTCAGTAACTCGAAACCTGAACGGTTTCTAAGGGGTTTGGCAACGCATTTGCAAGCTTCTGGTGTTGCAAATGTCCATGGGCGGCGGTCATCACTTACCATCAGGTGAGACGCCTACTCATTTGCCGCCTTATCACCATAAAAAAAAAACAATCAATAAACCGTCTATCCCGAACTTCTGCCTGTTATAACGTGTTTGTTTTCCTTTTTTAGAGGATATCTAGTTCCGTATGCCTTTAGCCAATTTCCTGGCTTCCTCGAACATTTTCCATAGTGTTCTATCTCTGGCGATACATTGTTAGTGTGCAATAATAATTTTATTTGATCAACAACAAATTCTATAATCAAAGAATATTGCATTTTAAATATAACACATAATTACTACAAGTCGAGAGAATATAAAACATTTATTTCTTTGTCATTAAAAGTCATGTTTCATCATCAACCCATTATTGTCCCACTGCTGGGCACGGGTCTCCTCGCATTTGAGAGGGATTAGGCTATAGTCCACCACGCTAGCCTACTGCGGGTTGGCAGACTTCACATGCTATCGAGATAAATCTCTCAAGCATGCAGGTTTCCTTACAATGTTTTCTTTCACCGTTAGAGCATGTGATAAATACGCACATAACTTCCGAAAAGTCAGTGGTGCCTTGGGTTTGAACTCGAGACCTCTGACATCTAAGTCCCGCCACACACAGCGGTCACACCGCTAGGCTACCACAGCTCAAAAGTCATGTTTAATTAAAAAAAATATTATATGAGCAATGGCTGTACTGCAACGGGTCATAGGTTCGTTTATTGCATAGAACACACATTTATATAGAATTGTTGATTCTCATTTTATTTCTAATCTATTTTAAAAGAAAATTCTATTGTATTTATAAAAGAGAAACATTTATAACGTTTTCAACACCGATAATCGTGCTTAATTTATAAAAAAAAAACTCATTATTTTAACTCCTACGTGATTTAAATTTTTAAATATGCGTGATATTGTGAAACATCCAGATTTTAATAGCCTTTTGAAAATAACTGCAGCGCAGTCCATCAATCAGCGGCCGGAAATTGACCGGCCATTACGTGACTCCATATGACCACACTTACATCATGCTGTATAGTCGGTAAAATATTATACGTTATCTTTTTATATATTTGTAATATATTTCGATGACACAATTAGCACAGTGATATTAACGCTACCTTCCATGCTAATGAATTCATTTCCAAATTCGATGATAGGGCTAGTGTTAGCAAGTGCGGTTTATAGTCGGTTGGCCACCCAACTTTCTTTCCAGGATGCCTTTTAAAAGTGCAGCTCCTGAGTTGGTCTCTTAAGAGTCACGGTCTCGGGTTGAGACCGAGTTACGGCGTAGATAACCTTAAAAAACCCGGGAATTTCCACTCCTGGAATTTTCACTTTTCACCTCTGGGAATGAATCCCGATATTGTTGGATTCTTACCTCAATAAAAGCATCCCAGTGGTCATCCTTGACATACATAAAGGGAGGCCCCGGAATAACTCCTGTTGTATTTTTTATGACCCAGGACAAATTAAGACTCCAAGTTGTTACAAAAAATATCATAGAAACCACTAATATTACTTTACTGGACCACAATGTATGTTTATAAACGCTTTCAATCTCGATGGAAGAGGCAACGCCAGTTTGGAGTAAAATAATTATTTATTATTTCTATAAAAATAAACTATTTATCACATGCTAAAACGGTGAAGAAAAACATCGTGAGGAAACCTGCATGCTTGAGAGATTTTCTCGACGGCATGTGAAGTTTGTCAACCAACAGTAGGATAATAGGCGTGGTGGACGATATCCTAATCCCTCTCAAATGAGATACCGTACCCAGCAGTGGACAATAATGGGTTGATGATGATGAAAGAAAGAAACTACAATCACTTTTGGAAACCTATATCATGTCACAAATAAGATTAAGAATAAGAAAAATTGACTGCCTGATTAATCATTGCTCAATAAGGTCGAGGGCTTAAATCCCAAGACGAGCCTGACCTTGTTCCAAAATGTTTCAGAAAGATTCAATTTCTGGTTTATCTCTAATGAAATATTAAAATGAGAATTGAGATAAAAAATTAGACTGTAGGTACCTAAATTTAACTTTATCTAAAATAGAATCTGACAAATTTTGCAGATTTCGGGCTGCTTTCTTTTGTCGTCCGTTAGTTACTTTTTTTCTTATGATAAGCTAGATTTATATACCTACGTGATCCGGAAATTTTACCTGCTTACGCTGCTTGCAGCTGAAACTTGACTGGAAATTATTCATCAACCCATTTATCTACTATACCACTGTTTCCCTCTGAGTTGAGAAGATTTCCCTCTCAAAGGCCACGCTAGTTTAGTCTGGGTTGGTGGACTCCACACATCATCGGGAAGTTTTCTCAAGCATGCAGTTTCTTCACAATGTTTTCCTTCACTTGTTGTGATAAATAGTTGATCACTTTTTTACACTACAAAGGAATGTTTCCATCTTAGTGCGAACATGATTATTTTATTTTTTAAACGTTGCCTAACATTAATATTTTCTCCTGTGTCCTGGAACATTAACAAACAGAAATTTCCGCAAACACAAATGCCCAGACCCGGAATAACTACCTGTAGAACGTACAAATATTTGCTCCGTGCGGGGAACGAATTCGCTACCGATAACTTTCAAGTCGATCGCTCAGCCAGTGAGCTAAACGAGCCGAATAAGTGTAGTATATGTTTAAGCAACATTCCATGATTATTATCTCCTAACAAACATCCCAGCAGGACATCCTGCCAGAATCTGTGTCGCATTCACGAACAAATCACAAATCTGTGCGCGATTAGCGGCCGACACGTACAAATGTAGCTCAGTGCGTTATGCATATGAAAGTGAGTCTTGTTTCGAGATTCATTGTCCGGGTATGGTCACAATATCCCATGGGGGCGACGGTCGTGCCTCCTGGTGGAGGGCTGGGCATCAATCAAAGTCAGTACCCGCTTCGAACTGACCTACGGGCTTTTAGTTTCACCAGCTTGTTTTACATAAATGTAGATCAAATTAAATTTAGGAAACGTCTGGTCCGGTAGTTCTGCTTTTATGTTCTGCTGGGTTCGGTTCGGGATTTTGCTATGACATTATTTTTTAGAAAATTTAAGTTGGTTTCCTATTGTATTGCTGTCTAAGGTAAAAGAGTCTCTATATGTTAGAACTGGTTACCCATCATTAAAATGACCTCAGTAGGCGCATTTTAACCTTAATCATCGAAGGACAAACCAACCTTTAGCATTTAAGTCAAACGTAACAAAATGTTGCTATTACATCTTTATGTAACTATGTAGACTATATTTCTGCTGGTGACACTGAAGCTTCTCACGTGATGAATCTAGACAAACGTCAGTGCCTAAGCGTGTTGTGATGTTACACAACAGACTCTTCGGTTTACGCGGGGGTTAAGCAATCAGTTTCTGTGTGTCGGATCGCAGGCTCCATTTCCACACGGAATTAAAATTGTGCCTACAATTACTACGATTGTCGTTGCTTTTAAATATAGTAGAAAAAAAAATTAACAACCCTAGACACATTTTGTGGCGGCTATATTCCTAATATAGCTAGGAACACTCCCTCTACTAACTATTAAAAAAAAACGGTTTATCCGTTCGGTAGCTACGATGCCACAGAGAGACACACACACAGACACGTCAAACTTATAACAACACGTCGTTTTTGCGTCGGGGGTTAAAAAAAAAGAATAAAACTGATTTTTTGAACGTCGACAATAAAGACAGCCCCCAAAAACGCCCGCCCTTCACCGCTTCCTAGCGTTTTTTTCTGGGAAGAAGAAGCGCTAAGAACACTCTTTATCAAGTCACCTTTCAAACAAAAAAGAAAAAATATAAAAATCGATTCACCCGCTTAGGAGCTACAAATCCGCACAAAAATAACACACGTTAAACAAATAACCCCCCACTTTGTAGATTATAAAAATATACAAAATATACAAGTACACACACAATGAAAGAAAATACACAAGTAAACAATGTTCATTAACTGAAAAGATAATTAAGCATCTGCAACAGTTCTCTTTTTCCCCGAATTCCGCTAGAAAAACAAACCATTTATTATAATCTCATTGTCACATTACTGCGCGATCAAAATGTAACTACCGTCATTCTACGTATCAATGCTTTTTCCCTCTTTCTTTTCTGTCTTTGTCCCTTTTTTTCTCTTTTGTTGCAGTTCACCCATAGCTTACAAAAGGAAATTTAGCGATCTCGGTTACTGAGAAAAAGGAATTGCTCTTCATTGAGCTATGAGACACTTCTAATGACACTGGGATGTAAGTTCTTGCTCCAAGGGTTGTGGAGTATGCGCTTTAATTCAGCCAGCCGAAAATGTTGACTATGGCCTAGTAATTACAGCTTAATTATTTTTTAAGAAGGAAGGAATTGTCTTTTGAATGTCCTGGTACTAACAATTTACGTACTTGTTAAATATAAATATAAGCCACGTCGTTCTTTGTCTGATTTCGACTAAGTCGTGTTTTAGTTGAACCAAGACATCGAAGATCGAACTATGTTCTAATTTTTTTTTCCGTAATAACCTAGGTCTTTTATCGAAAATAGCTTTCATGACATATTTTAGGTTACCATCTGCATCCATTTTCTCTATTGAAACGTATACTAGACTAGCTTTTGCCCGAGACTTTATCTGCGTAAATACTTCCAGCCTCCTTTTCGCTCTCTTAAAAGAGGGACAAAAACTCCAATCCCATCTTCTTCCCTGAAACTCAAACTATCTCCTTCCCAAAATTCATTATAACCCTGAAGATGCAACAAACAGAACGATATTCTTTCGCATTTATTATTATTATTGGTATGAATTATGAAGAGCCTAAAATGTTAAGTCATATATTTATCCCACGTACTTAATACATCAATGTGCCCCCTCCAAAGACTTTAGGGGATTGTTTAGATTTTCTTTAGATAATCTATCACATTGACCCCAATATACTGTATGCAGATTAGTCAGAAATAGGAGAGAGCTAGGCGTGGAAGCGGGGTGGCTCGTACATTTTGTTGATAGATGACGCGTCGGCCAAATGGCCCGCTGTGACAGGAATTTGTTTGGGTTTTATGTCACGTCGTTGTTTTCTGAACGATATAGTTTTGAGGGCACTAGGCACGGAATAGTTTAGGACTTTTATATGTACAATTGTACATACTTTGATTAGTTTTCGAATAACATAAAGCTGAAGCCCAGCAGTGGGGACTAATGGATTGATGATATATTGTTTATTTTTGTTAAAAATGTAGTATTTCAGTATGATATATTATTTATTATAGGATTTCTCTTTTTATCTGATTTAAAGTAATGGTACATGTATGTATATAAACAGTATACCTAAGATATATATTAAAGCTAGTAAACTTGAATTTTATCGCCATATTAGGTCACCAACTTATAGCATAAGTGGATGAACGGATAACGCTTTTCTACTTTTCATCATCATCAACCCATTAACGTCCTACTGCTGGGCATGGGTCTCCTCTCATTTGAGAGGTATTAGGCTATAGTCCACCACGCTAACCTACTGCGGGTTTCTACTTTTATGTAGGTGAAAAATAATCCTTTCTGTCAACCAAGAAGACGACTGGGTGGACAGCGGACAACATCAACCCTATCATCGGATCCATCGGCCTTCGGTCCAGCTCCATTGCTGGATACAGGAAAACCAAAAAAAACACCATTCACAGTAGTCACTCAAACAGTACATAAAAAACTGCCACTTAAAAAAACTGAGACAATTTTGAACACACACAACCCTGCCAAACTCACCAGACACAAAATTCTATACTACATCATTCTACCTACTTACAATGAACAAGCATTATAATTATAATAATTCATAATATATTCAAATTGGATTGTTCCAAAGCCAACAAATGAGTGTAGTTAATTAGCGGGTGTCGTCATTTTCCTCACATGTGTATGACTTGTGTCGGTGACTGTACTGTAAATGGCATTTATAATACACTGTTTATATGTATGTGCATGTCCTTCATAGTAATTTCGCTCTTGACCTTGAAATACTATGAGGTTACTTAAAATACGTTCAGATACTGCGAAAATTTACTGGTGAGAAAAATACATATATTACCACGGCTGTATTTCTGAAAGATTCGGCAGAATAGTACTGGTTTTTTTTTTTATTCTTTAAATTTTCAGGGACTTTTGTCGTGTTTCGGCAATGTCAGCCCCATTATTACAACATTATATTCTAACGCTATTCACAATAAGTTCTTAACATTATAATATATATCTAAACTTATATCTAAATAGTACTGGTAAAATGTAGAATAGTGTATGTAAAAAAAAGCTAGCCTGAGAGATTTTCTCGAGGGCATGTGAAGTAGATATGCCAATCTGCAAGAAGTTACCACACCACTTGTTTTCAATTATTAGACCTTAATAGCCTCATAACATCGTTGAAAGAGTAGAACACCTTTGTTAGAATAAAAATCCTCATATATACACAATATCGGCCATTAACTTTCCACGTTCAGAATCTGTCCGATATGACACATACACCAATGCTCCAAGCGACTGGTTATCAAATATTTATACATCAATCCTTTCCAACTGATTGCGATGTACTCGCTTCACGACATTGAAGTACTACGCGGCGTATATTAAAATATACGGGTGGAAAAATAGTAGGAAAGTGTTATTTGTGGAGTTTTTAGGAAAAATTCGAGTGTAGATAGATAGTAATAAACTGAATGATGATAGAATATGAATAGAAAATAAGCGTTTCCTTATGGCTTAGTAGCAATATATACCAGAGAACCCTTGTTTAGAAAAACAAATATTAAAATTAAACTGCGTACTAGAAGTATTATTATTAAAATTCATTTATTTTGCCTGCCTAAATCCGTATTAATAAAACACAAATTACAATATAACTACTGAATTTATACTAAATATATGTATACATGTTATTTATATACTATCTTGCCTATCCTACTAATTCCTAGTTAATTATATTAAAAAAAAAACAATTGCATTCTATTATTATTATTATTTTCCTTCAAATAAATTAATACAATTCGATCAATCAAATTTTACAAGATCATGCTCGAAGCGAATAATAAGAATTTATTGAAAATGTCATCAAAATCACTCCATCAGTTTCAGAGTCAATACGGAAACACATACAAACAGATTGATATAATAAAATTCAATTGTTTTGCTAAAAATCTGGCACATTCCCAGTTCCGACAGCAATACAAGAGCAATCCGCGATAAGCGTTGATCTCTCAAGTGTGCATTGTCATCGGGACATCTCTACTCTCTGAGATTGACATGCTCTCAACCGTTTCTCAGCACACAAGTATTTGTTGTACTCTTCTATTCCTATCTGACACACTTTTGGGAAGAAAAAGGAACGTTTAAGAGCATTTGTGCTGTACATGTGTTTACGTACTATGTGCTGTCTAAGTGCTGCTACTGAAGCAGGAGGCAAGAGGATCTGTGTTCGATTTCCAGGTTGACCAGTGTTATTCTATGAATCCATAGCAGCTCGGAGTCGGTTAAAAGTTGGATTAAATAGTATCAATAAACTTCAATATTTAGGTAAGGTATAGCAAGATTCCTGGGAAGTACATTCTTTCAGAAAACCACAGTGAATCAACAATAGTTGTCTTTCTGCGAGTGAGTAAGGTTATAGAGATTGCAAAGCGGGCCCGGCCGGGCCCGGTGCCCTTTTAGACATCCACCGGGCCCGGCCATTTATACCGGGCCCGGTATAAATGGCCGGCCGGTATAAATACGGGAACTGCAGCAGGGAAGCCCCAACTTGTAGAAAATTGGCATGGCAAGTTGCCGTTCTCTCGCGCACCTCTCACCCCTGCTCGCTGTATGCGTGTTTTCTTTTCTTCTCTTAGTCACAGTATAATTTCTACTGTGACTTAGTCGACGTTTGTCCTCGGTTGACGAAGTATGTGTGTTGCTCTGTCATTCCGTCGCCGCCGCCGCAAGCACAGCAAGACTAGTTTATTATAGCTACTTTCATAGCATCATGTCTTACGGAATATTGCTGTGGGGCCGTGCTGCAGACATAGAATCAGTCTTCTACTGCAGAAAGGAGCAATAAGAGCCATTTATAACCTAAGTACTCGTGATTCACTCAGGGAACTCTTTAAAGAAATAAATATTATGACAGTGCCCTGTCAGTATATCTTTGAAAATATAATGTACATTAGGAAAAATATATCATATCATACGAAAAAATGTGAACTGCATAATTATAATACTAGATATAAGTCAAAATTAATGAAGCCACAACTTCGTCGCGCTAAAGTCCATACCTCTTTTAAATTTGTGGATATAGTTAAAACTAAAGCTACAAAGCTACAAGCTGCTAGTTAAAACAAAGTTTATCTATCGAAGTTGATAAGACAAGTTTAGCACATTAGGCTGCGTTATTAGTTTCTTATTCTAATATAATAAAGGTTTTCAAATACATAGTTACATTAGTATTAGTAATTAACTTTAAGCAAGCAGGTATTTCTCTTTACTCTGTATAGTATTACGTAGTAACTAACTAATTCTGTATTGAAAACTCGTAATTTTGAGACTGATTAAGACTGACTGGTGTTGATTTGCTATTCGTCGGCAACCCGGCCGGGCCCGCCGGGTTGAGAAACATACCGGGTTGCAATCCCTATAAGGTTACCAGAGCTCATTGGGGAAGTGACTATTCTGACAGCACGGAAATTCCATTTGCTGTCAGTTCAGTAACTCCCTATTTTAAGAAACCTGAACGGTTTCTTATGGGTTTGGCAACGCATTTGCAAGCCTCTGGTGTTGCAAATGTCCATGGGCGGCGGTCATCACCTATCATCAGATGAGCCGCCTGCTCATTTGCCCCCTTATCAGCATAAAAAAGTACATTCTTTCAGAAGACCACGGTGAAATAACAATAGTTATATTTCTGCGAGTGAGTAAGGTTACCAGAGCTCATTAGGAGGGAGTGACTATTCTGACAGCATGGGTGGGTATCCGTTTGCTGTCAGTTTAGTAACTCCCTATTTTAATAATTCTAAACGGCTACTACAGGCAGCAACGCATTTGGAAGCCTTCTGGTGTTGCAAATGTCAATGGGCGGCGTTGGTCACTTACCATCAGGTGAGCCTCTTACCCGTTTGCCCCATAACACCATTAAAATACCGCGATAAAATTAGTAAGAATTAACTTTATTTCAATATCTAGTGTAACAAATCAATAAGAACTTATACTGGCTGTATAAGTTAATTACATAATATGTATTACTTGCAGAATAAAGATATGTTATTACTTGAGATAAGCGTTAAACTCAACTCCACCATAGATAACTTATGATATTGAGATGTTATGCATCACGAAAATGTCCCCCACCCCTCCTCTTTCCCCGTGAAATAGACATCACTCCCCTAGATTGATCGTCATCCATATGTGTCGCCCGCGGCCTATTACTGATACACTCCAATTTGTGATAGACTCCGTGAAGATACCTTCAACAGAATTATTTATGTTTATGTTTCTTGTTTTTATATCTTGACTTGGAATTTCTTTACATGGTAGCTCTTCTGTGTATTTTTCTTATGTGATTTTTGGGTTCAACAATTTCAATGGACATAATACCATAGCGCCATCTAGTTTGGCTGTATAGCTTTTATTGCTTTAAGTAAAAGATGATTAATATTTAAGTAAGTATACATTTTGTGGGTACATGCAAATGCATGCATTTTAGATCTTTTGAGGACCTGATTATTGCAATGGTATTTAACGCTGCCTTCTGTGCCACGGGTTTCGGGTTCGAATTCCAGTAGAGACGAATATGTGTGTGATGAGTATCAAAATTTGTATCCGAGTCATGGATGTATCTATGTATAATAATGTAGGTATGTTTTAACAAAAAAACTATCTATAAATGTAGTATATCAACCAACTAGTATCCGTAACACAAGCCTCGTTGCTTAGTTCGGAACTAGATGGCGCTGTGCCGTAATATCCAAATACATTATTTTTTTCAAAGATTTTTTTTTTGTCAAGTCAATTTTAGGTTAATTATTACATCGCGTCGCCAAGTTATGCTCATTCAGACCAAATAACCGTACCTATATACTAGTTAAAATTGAGAAACGAATATGGGCTGATGATGATTAAGAAACACTACAAACAATTTTAAAAATCTCTGACCAAAACCTACTTCAGAACAAATATAACCATATCGAATAGCCAATTGTCCTTTATTATATTGTCTACCATTTAAAAGGCATCGGATAATCCTCGATTGTCCCATAAAGCCCCATAAGGCTGCCCCCGACAGTAATTGGCGAACATATCGATGGAAAACTCTTCCATGGCATTCTATGGTGTACTCAATCGTAATGTGGAGTAATAAAAGTTGGTATAGTAGTGGTGAAAGAAAAAGGCAAAAGTGGTATTCTGGGATAGTAGCGCGTGGCATCCTGTAGTTTCTGCCTACTGCCATAGGAAAAATGTGAGTGAATAATAGTTGAATGAACGTTTATAAATAATAGTGTTTTACTGGTTTAGAGGTTGCGAGCGATAATGTTGAGTAAGAGGAAGAGGGCCCATTTATTTTTGTTTTTTTTTTTAAGTGCGGAAAAATCGTTTACGGACCGTCCCATCACCTGGTGAGGCGATGGGGTGTGTCAGACTCCGCTTGAGCGTATACCGACTAAAAAACTGCACCCGTCAACGCCACTAACCCTATTGCCGGGGCCATGGGATTCGCAAAGGCATGCACCGGAACCCCGGCGGAGGGCCCAGAGCCTGGGCCTCTCTTGATGTACTGATCATCAGGACGGTATTAATGAGTTAAAAGTCACATACTTCTCGGACTCTTCTCCAGAGGCCGGTCGGCCCCTTGAAGGTTTCAACATTGTAAACAAAACGGGCGAGCAATAAAAGCTTTATTAATATTATAGTTTGTGCAAGTGCACGGTCTTCAGCAAAGGATCACCCGCCCTAATTAAAAAATAATTAAATTTAAAACTACGACACATTTTGTGGCGGCCATCTTGGACCGATTTCATCAAACATAGCTAAGAATACTACCGACTGACTCAGCTTTCAAACAAAATAAAATCGGTTCATCTGTTTGACACACACGAACACAGAAACGTCAAACTTATGATACCCCGTGTCAAACTCATGCCCCATCGCTTTTGCGTCGGGGGTTAAAAAATAAGACCTCAAGCGACATCTGTCGTGTAATTCTGCAGCTACATTTCATACATATACTGTCGGATGACAACTACTTGGTGTGCCTTCTTAAAACTTGCCAATAAACTTTCTACTTCTTGCAGTGTAAGCTGTGAAAATAAGGCTTTATGCGTTGACATTGTTCGGTACGACACGATAAAATTAAAATACGTCACAATTCTAATTCTAATTCAGTCATCACTGATTTTTATCGATATATATCCGTAGAGATCATTTTACAAGCAGCGCCATCTGTGTAGACTGGAAGCCAACTCTAATACCTACAGCTACGAAAAAGGTTGCAAGAAAAAGATCAATATATTAAACTAGCTTCAGCCTGCGGCTCCGCCCACGTGGTAGGTTGATAAAAAGTTTATATAATTCTCCAAGATTCCGTCTTCATCAATACCAAATCATTTTCTAAGGATGTTTTAATTTACTCTATGATATGATAGAATATATGAGTAAAACAGTTTTTTACCTCATTTTTTCTGATATCTCTCCAAAAAGGGGCAACATTTAATTTATATGAAACTACACAGGTTCAGAAGAAATCATAAATCATTCGTCAAACTAGAGGGTGTGTCAGTCTCATAAAATCCACATAACTCATAGTATCAACCCTACCACTAACCGGAGGAAACGCATGACATCTGAGCCACGTCTCCTCCATTTAGTTGAAATATTAGTTTTTCATGAAAAATTAGTTGTGCACATTCAATAAAACACTCAAATATCACGAAGATTTCCAAGATATTTGATCTTGGAAATAGGTTAATGTACTTATTATGTAGGTACTAGGTTTTGAACGTGACTTAGTTTGCGTATAATTAGTAATGTTATACAATCTGCCTCATCATCATCATCTTCATCATCAATTATCAACCATTTCCCCCACATCCGTGGGTTTGTCTGGGGACCTTAGATATCCATCTATAGTCGCTATCCATCGATGTGCTTCTTCATTTAATAACTAACTTCCACTCTTCTTTTCACCCTTTTAAGGTTTGATGGTTTCCGGGACAAAAAATTATCTCCATACTAAATTTCATCTGCACAGTTCAAGTTCATTGTACTTTTAAATTGAAATTAACTGAGAAAAATAATTGTCCCGTTCTATGGTCAAAAGGAAATCACATTTGACAGCTCACTTTTGAAATATTTTTTATGAATGTCGATAATTATTAACTGTAAATAAAGGTATTTTACCTTTATTCGTATAACAATGCACACTAACTCAGTAAGACACAGAACAAACAAAGACACGGGGAGTGTTGCCACAACTCGAACACGACAAATCTCCGCTAGTCACCGAAGTTGATCTCACGCTGAAAACCTGAACCGTCACTTAAATCGCCATTTTGTCTAGCTGAGAACAATGGAAGGTTAAATTAAACTTAAACAACAAAAATATGACATATATACGTTATACGCTTCCTTTCATCTGAAAAGAAGAGCTGTGGTAGCCTAGTGGTGTGACCAATGGACGGAGATGTCAAACCCAAGGCACGCACCACTGACTTTTCAGAAGTTAACTGCATATTTATAACACGCTCAAACGGTAAAGGAAAACATTGTTAGGAAACCTGCATACCTGCACGGCGTGTGGAGTCACGACCCTCAGTAATGAGGAAAACGACGCGAGGAGGAGGATTATAAAACTTATGTACATATATTATAAATATCTTACGTAAACCTTTACCTTTTCATTTTATTGTCAGATCAAATGGAAAACGGAGGGAAAGAAACAAAGGTGATTCCGTCCCAAATGTAAGAATAAACAATGGTGAATTCAAATATCCCATTTCTCTATGGGTAGTCCTTACAATATCTTCATAGGATTACGCAAAGCTTGGCACAATATAAGTGATGTGACGTGTGTCCACAGAAAACCCCTTTTCTTATAGAACCTTTTTGAAATAGCCGTCAAACCATCACTGAGTTATAAAAAAAAGTTGACACTAGGAGACAAGATTTTGTTCCGTCAGTTGTAGAGAAAATGCTGAAACTTACTCCAGTAAATCACAAATTCTAGATAGGGGTTAAATTCAAATACGGACGAAAAATAATACGACATTATTTTTGTTGCATACGCAATTTTCTACTATCACTATTTAATTTTCTATTTAAACATTGGCCCGTACTATAGTTTTCTTCTGTACCGCAGACAAATACAAATACAAATTATCACATAACATGGGTCGTATAAAATATTATTATTGTTATTATCTTGCGATCATTAGTACAATAGCCACCAGCCGAGCGCCCAGCCACTATCGTGAACCGAGTCATCGATAAGAAAAAAAGAAATGTATAACTGTTTTTCAACCCATAATTAAAGTTGAATTACGTGACTGCTCTCTGCTAAAAATAACCAGATTATTTCTTATACTTACGCCAATATAAGAAATTAAAATAATTAATAAATATATCTGGGCATTATTAGTTTTGTGTGTTGCATATTGACATAAACCCTGACAGTATATAAATATATATAGTCTACCTATATCATTTGCAGCATTTACATAAATTATTCACGGGACAATTGGCCATTCAGTCACGACAGACTACTCATTTTATTATCATGCTCTCAAATCCTTAATACCTCAATGTAAATGTAACCTACTTCGCACGGTTACCCTTTGAAGACGCAAAATAAACACGAAGATAATTAATAAGGTCAGAACGTTGAGCTTCCGGAAATTTTAATTCGTTGCAATTACTTGAGATATTTTAAGGGGAAAAGAAAAGAAGTTGTGAATTACTAGCGTTCGTGTGATTTGTTGTATCTTATATACAATTAAATGAAAAGTTAGTAGAGTATTCAGTGTTTTTTATTCTTATTTTATATATTTTTTATGTTTTACGATTTTAAATATACTGTGAAGGATCTGAGAGCCCGGATTAAATAATATTTATATACCACGATGAAATGCGCAAAAAGTAGTTTTATTTCAATTTATGATTAATTTTAGTCGTCTGAAATAAAATGATTTTGTGTATTTTGTTTTTATTGTAAGCCAAGATTTTAATCCGTAGTGATACATAGTATGGGTACGGCTGCCAAAACTTTATATAAAAAAAATTAGTTTCTGTGTCAAAAAAAATATGCTCTTAATATTAAAAAAACTCTAATTGCGGCTCAAATGTTATCAAGTTCCCTATACTGTCAATTCTTGCACGTTTTTTCGCCGAACCGAGTCCAGAGTTTGAAAAGCGCTAATCCGATTTATGTCTCCTATTGTCGGGTTTGTAGGGTGACTAACTGTTTACATTTTCAGTTCATATCGTGTGTAATTTATTATAATTTTTTTGACACTATACTGTATTAATAGTATTGAACATCTCGGATCCTTTACATGATATATAGTCACGGGCAGACTTGTTTATGATTTTGAACGATTTTATAAGCAATATATCTACTTCACATGCTTCATTCATGGTCACCCTAACAAAAAATCAAGCGGAAGTGATTTAACGCTTTATTTTTATCCAGAGAGGAACTTCATCCCTTCCGGATGCTTTGCTCCATTGATCCTCTGGCGTTTTCTGAACATATTTATTTACTCTGCGTTAGGCCGAAACGGGGTTTTCAACCTTTGGGAACTTTGGGAGATTAGACTAGGTTTGTTGTATGACTTTGAAGGTATTTTCTTTTGTGTCTGTATGGCTTATCGGTTTCAATAGTGTTTGAAACTTTTGTACCTACTTTTGGAATCGTGCAACTAGTTTGACAAAAGCACCTGTAATATTGGTCTACTTGAAATGAATTATTTTAATTTGAATTTGAAATTGTAGAGTCTGTTGTTATATAGAGCAGGTTGCTGTTTAATGTGCTTGTTCGTCATACATACTAATGTAATGTAAAGTTTAATGTAACCCGTATTAACGTGGATGAGGCAGTAGCGTATGTAAAGCTACTGCCTTGTCCACATTAATACATCTTATCATACATGCGCGCCGGTTGTTTCCTTTTTCAAATTATAAAACAGCTTTCACCGGTTACAACACTCTTGTTTGAATAAAAAATTACTTTAAAAATGCAATTCTAGACAAACACACTATCAAAAGTCAAAGATATGACTATATTTTTTTTAATTTCTTGTAAATCTTTCTCGACCTGGAGAGTGACAAGAATACCCTTGCCCTACCGTTTGGGCTATGTACCATGATCTCAATCAGCTGCGGTTCAGCTTCATAGCTGAAGCCCAAAAATAGGGATACCCCGGGCTCTTTCCTTTACAGTAAGCTCGTCAATATTCTTTCTATGTAGAAAACTAAAGACAGTTCTACGAATGGAGTCATAAATCAGAAAAATTAATACTGGGACCTCTTTAATGACCACGTGTTCAATTACCACTTCAAGTAAAATATATGTGTCGGATCATTTTTAATCGATTAATCGGAACGCGAGTACCGCCTAGCGGTACTCGACAGAACCAATGACGTCAAAGTGAAGCTTTCAAACCGATCCCGTGTAGATTCATTTTTCTCTTACTTGGGAAGCCGAAGCGACAGCACGTATTGGGACTGTGTCACGTTCCGTGTCTGTATAGTGTAAGTGTTTATTGTGAATATTTATTGAAGTATAAACTCAGTGTGATTATAAACTATGTTTTTATTTTGAAACCAACATCAATGATACGCCAGCATCTCGGAAACATGTCTAATAACGAGCAAAATATGCCCGTCAGTCGATATTTATGTATATGTCGGCGCAAGAAGGCCTTCATCAGAATTCATCGTGTATTCAGTTGTTGTGGGCGTATTTTCGATCAGGAGGCATCATAATTATCGCTTCTGACTTCTCATTATAATCAGCGCATACTATTCGGGCAGACTACAAGCGATTCGTCGCAGACGTGGTGCGCTTGCGGTTCCCGTTCAGCTCGTCTCCAAAACAAGATATCCGCACCGCTTCCATTCACACGACGCTCCGCTAGAGTAACTAGAAGTAACTAACTAGAGTAACAAAAATTCAAATAACGTTTTCTATCCATGGTAAATTAAAAAGTCGCAATTTACAATCTTCCTCCTCCAGCTCCGTCTTAATAAATCATCTAGCAAAACCGACCTGTCAAAAATCATAATTATTTCACGAACAACAACAAAAACAAAATTTCTTTTGTAAACAAACTGGAAACATCTTTCCGGTTATCCGTTATCCGGCCGAGTCCGGATGAAAGCGGGTTAGACAACTCTGATATTTTTATTTATATAAAAAGTAAGATTCGTTTCATCTTAAGGTAAGTAATTTGTTAAATTGACAGTATATTTTAGGAGGTAAAACTTTTTGGTTTAAAATCAGATAATTCCTTAAGGTGTATAAGTATACTAGCTGCTGGCTGCGGCCTTTCTCCCTTTAAGTTGAAATTTTATTTAATCCGTTCGTAAGTGAGACTCCTACCTACAAACTACCGACCTGCTTAACCCTTTGACCGCCACGTCAATAAAGAAAAAAAATGTTCCCTGCGCCACGCTACAGTAAAATAGTTATATTTTTGTCGACATTTGCCGACGAAAGCTTCCTGAGCACGTTCTGATTTGCCGAGTATAGCCGACCGTGGCGGTTAGAGCGTTAAATGTCAGCTCTATAAATCAAGTAGTTTTTGTAATTTTATCTTTAGTCTGAGAATGAATGATGTGTGTTCTTTTATAAATGATGATAAAGATTTTTTGATTTGTAGACTTCATGCGTCATTGGCGCAGTGGCCAAGCAATCGGCTTATGCGTCACGTATTGCAGGCACGGAGCAAATATTTGTGCGATTTACAGGTCGGTAGTTGTATGTAGCGACATTTATCTCGCCACATAAGAACTAAGTGCTCAGCGACGGAGCTAATAATCCTACATCGCGCAAGTGAGATTTGCACGCGAGATAGCATATATATAACCACCCAACATCAACTGTTGGGCAGTAGCCCGCCAGGCATAACACCTCGTCTGGTCGGAGGATCCTCCTTTTCCAATGGAGGGACTACCACCTCCTTCCCTTTATATTGTATACGAAAATGTGTGTTTGTAAATACATCCACGATACAGGAGAAAATCTTTGGCGTTTTAATAAAAAATAAGGTAACTAATTACTTGTCCAAAACATTATCTCGTGGATCTTGTAGCCGTAAGCATCATGGCTTCGTTTATCAGGTAAGTATCATATTGGAGTTTTCTAAGAAATATGAACTCGGAGTTTGGATTTGTTCTCGTACAAAGGCTATATGCGTAGGTACGTATTCATTAAATATATGAGGCTTAAAAACACGTCATCCAGCAGTATCTTTCTGCCTGATGGATGGTTTGCAGCAAATATTATGGTAATTTGATATGATAATATATTTTTTTCAGCCATGGGAAAATAAATGTTGTTAAATGGAAAGAAAGAAAGAAAGAAATGGCATGTTAAGTCTAACATTCCACGCCCAGGCTAGCGTGACAGACCACAGCCTAATCTTTTTAAAATGAAAGGAGACTTGTGCCCAGTAGAGGGAAAATAAATAGGTTGTTAAAAAAGAGGCTTAAATGACTTTAACTTGCGGATAGAAGTTTGATGATAATAAAACGCAAAATCTAATAGCAAAACAGATATAAATAGACTAAAAAAATTGTTATTCTAAGACCGAAGAATTGTTTAACGAGTTTTCATTGACTGACAAATAATACCTTCAAATGAAAGCGTTGGTAACCAAAAGTACTAAAGTTTTTATATTGAGAGTATTCAAATACAACTCTTTTATGGTGATTGCTGTCTTAACTGTTGGTACTTACTTCCCGTACGGTACCTTTAACGTCGTGATTATTTCAATAAACTTCAGAATTAATTAAATAACCCTCGTTTTCGTGACTTGTTGAAAAGCGTAGACTGGCCAACTGTAGAACGAACGTTGACGGCTCAGTGGCGCAGTGGCTAAGCGATCGGCTTGTTCGTCACGGGTTGCGGGTTCGATCCCCGCACGGGGCAAATATTTGTACGTTCTACAGATAGTTGTTCTGGGTCTGGGCGTTTGTGTATGTGAACATTTGTGTTTGTAAACGCACCTACGATACAGGAGAAAATCCTAGTGTTTGTGCAACGTTGTATTTTTTAAAAAGAAATAAAATAATAATGAACGCAGTATCAATTATTCAATACATCCATCCATAATATTATAAATATGTTAGTGTATGTCTGTTATCTCTTCACGCTTAAACCACTGAACCGATATAGATGAAATTTGTATGGAGATAGTTTGGGACTTGGGGGAGGACATAGGATAGTTTTTGCCCCGGAAAACATCCCTTGACAGGTTGAAAAGACGGTTTACAGAACCGATAACCGATTTGTTAAAAGAATATAGAAATAAATAAGCAGATTGGATACAATTACTAATTAATTCTACGAAGACAAAATTGCGGGAAAAGGCTAGTGTATATTTTTGGATATTATAATCATTTCATTGCGTGTTACTCAAAAAACAATACTTCACAATTTATATGCAATAAACTATGTAATTCACCTAATTTAACTTCTAAAAGTTAGTATTGCTTGCCTAGAAATCGAACTCAAAACCTCTTTCACAGTTCACAGATCATACCACTAAACTCTATGTATAGGTACCTAAATGTATAATTATTTATATTGCCCACTCCACAACCAGAAAATCTTACTGTGTTGGTATTTGTAAACACATCCAAAATACAGGAGAAATTCCTAGTATACGGCAAGATTCTTCAACCAAAATATACTCGATCTTTACTAATCAATCGCAAAAATAAACCATAACAAATCGGTTTTAAAGTCGATAATTAACTAGAACTAGGGCAATTCCTAACATCTATTACTTGCAATTAAAGTTCCTCTCGCGTTTCCAATTAAAAATCCCCATACATCCCTACGACTACCGCTCCTCACACGTACCGAAGGCCCAATTAAATACGCCATTCACCAGAGGGTTAATTAAGAAGAAAATTATCTCCTCAAACAGTAGGCGGGCGTGACATGCGCCGATGGCTTAAGTGAAGCGATGCTAGCGGTTGTACGAGCGCTAGCGATTAGCGTATTGTCATTTTTTTGCAAGCAATATACAATCAATATATCAACAATATCTATATACCGCTATAAAATACCATCAAGATATCGTCCCCAAAGTATTAGCCAGAGGTGTTTTGTGTCCCATGTAATAGGGCGTGAGTGTAATGACAGGTCAGGCAGGAATCCAAACTCCGAGTTGCTAATGGGAATTCATAGAAAACCCAATAATAATATACTGGGAATCGAAACTAACGAGGCTATTAAAGTAGTAGTATTATTATTGGTGTACAAGTATACCTGTAAATATTTAATATTTTTTATCTTTTTAATAAAATCAATATCCAAAAACGCTATCAGCCTTTATCTTGCATCACATTATAAACTGAACGACCGCTTGAAGCTAAAATATGGCTCAAATTCCAACAGGAATGCCTACTCGCACTGAATTATAGCTAATGAGACGAATATTAAAGGAATTGATGGTGCGCTGGGCATTTTGTTTTTTTCGCTGTTATTTTAATAAGAAACGAGTTTCCAGATGAAATCGATTTGTTTTGAGGGGAGATCGGGGACACTTTTGGTGTGCAAATGTTTTGTGATATTGTGGTTTATAATGAGGCCAGTAGAATTGGTATTTGAATGTTCAATGTGTGGCGACTTGGCTTAAAATGGTATTTTTCTTTCATTAGTCCTGACTACTTGGCTCAAGTTCTTCGTTTTTGTGAATAAGTAAAATAAATTTAAGCATTTATAATGTAATAGATGTAGGTAAACGGATCGCGAGACTTAAGTGGAGATGGGCAGGGCACTTAGCAAGACGGGAAGATCTCAGGTGGACTAAAGCAGTAACCGAGTGGTGGCCAAGAGATGTTAAAAGAACTCGCGGCAGACCACCAGCCCGATGGTCTGACGACATTGTGAGGGCAGTGGGGAATCAGTGGGTGCGACTTGCACAAGATCGGCAACAGTGGCGTAATAGAGAAGAGGCCTTTACTCAGCAGTGGGTGTCACCGGCTGAATAGATAGAGATAGAATGTAATAAAATTAAAATAATTTGAAGGTATATTCTGTATGGTATTCAATTAAAAATCATGTGATCTTAAAATCTATTTGTATCATTATTATTGTTTGATGTCTTTAATAAAAATCATTATAGGACAATGTTTTTTTTTGTTTACAATATTTGGCGGTTTTATTTAGGTAGTGGCGGAGTGATTAAAAAAAGATAAGTGCTTCGAAAATATGCCAATAAGAATTATGTCACAAATTGTCAATATAATTAATGTATATTATTATTCACCACTACCTATAATTGGGTTACGTGAACCTAACGCTTTTAGATAAGATCTTAGTGCAGCGATAGTGTGACGTCAGCTGGTAACGCGAGACTTCGTAATAGAGCCAGTAAAATAGCGGATAAATATTAAAAAAAAAATATTAATATTATTTATATTATAGAAGCTGTGGTAGCCTAGTGGTGTGACCAGTGGACTGAGATGTCAGAGGTCTTGAGTTCGAACCCAAGGCACGCACCACTGACTTTTAGGAAGTTATGTGCGTATTTATCACATGCTCAAACGGTGAAGGAAAACATCGTGAGGAAACCTGAATGCTTGAGAGAATTCTCGGTGGCATGTGAAGTCTGCCAATCCGCAGTAGGCTAGCGTGGTGGACTGGTGCCCAATCCCTCTCAATTGAGAGGAGACCCGTGCCCAGCAGTGGGGCATTAATGGGTTGATGATGATGATGATGAAGCAGTGTCCCGGGCTAGATGGACTGACGACCTAAAAAAAGTGGCGGGGATAGACTGGATGAGGAAGGCGGAGGACAGAGTGTTATGGCGTAGTTTGGGAGAGGACTATGTCCAGCAGTGGACTGCGATAGGCTGAGATGAGATGAGTGTCAATAATACCCACACAGTTAATAATAGTATAATAAAATTATAAAAAAAGCATGTTGATATCGATTATAATGAATTTAAATTATGAAGTTTTATTTGAATCCATATCCAATGTCCAAAAATTCACGTCAATGTAAGAAGCAGGTCATTTAATTACTTAGTTTTGTGTAGGTATGTGTATAATTGCAAACTAATTGTATAGTAGGTACATGTATAATAATAACGATAAATAATGTAAATACAGCAATCAACATAGCGTCAAAATAAAAAATAATGTCAAAATATAAAAAAAACGACGACTTGCGCAAGGCAGCTGGCTATGACTGGAGGAAAAGAACCGAAGCCGTGGACGAATATAGGTTGATGATGATGATGATGATAAAAAAAATATGTTAAAATTCTAATAAATACTTTCCGACGTTCTTTAGAACTCTCATTCAATCTCAAGCAGTTTATTCATCCATGTAATCTTTCAACATCAGTCGCTAGCACAAATCTCTGTTTGATAGTGGATTTAAATTTGCTAACACTTAATATTTGTATATGAGTTGGAATTTCGTTGTACAATATCATTTGTAATAATTCATTGTTCAAATTTGAATTAATTGGACGTGACTATTAAGTTACAGTTAATTGACGACTCAATTAGTCCAGTGGTAGTTAACGCTGCATTCTGTGCTACAGGCCCCGGGTTCGAATCCCGGTAGGGACAAATGCTTGTGTGAAGAGCATAAACATTTGTAGGTGTATATGTTGTATATCGACCAACTATGTAGTTTCCGTAAGACAAGCCTCGTTGCTTAGCTCGGAATTAGACAGCACTGTCATGATGTCCAGAAATATTTATTTACTTATTTATACATAATACATCAAACCAGACAAAGACAGAAGCGTCATGGAGGTATCTCAGGAACAGCTATCACAAACTTTCATATCAGACCTATGACAGGTTGGCGTGTTAATCTCGCATCGGTTTATTTAGCCACCAAAACCATTGTCTCTCAGACAATACACCATGAATCGTCTGAAATAGATAAAGAGGCCATAATTATAACATATCATCAAGCCCTTCGTCCCCGAAGGGTTAGGCAGACGTCCCCACAGACGACACCCACGTTTGGCCGGTATGATTTAGGTCCCATGTAATAGAGGGTTCGCCCTCTATTGTCTTATTGCTCTATTGCCATTAACCGGGCACAAATCCAAACTCCGAGCTGCTACTGATAATTTCATAGAAAATATCGACACGAAGAAGGAGAAGAAGATAGAAAATCCCAATAACACTGCTCGACCTGGGAATCGAGCCCAAGACCTCTTGCTCGGTAGTTGCATTATACGACTGCTAGACTAACGAGGCAGTCAGTCATAATTATATAAATCCATTTACTGACATTTCTATTTCTTCCAGACAACCATTGGATGGACAAGAGTTGAGGGAAGCGAAACGAGTAGTTGACAATGTACGTAATCCATTTAAGTCTAAGATACACTAAATATCATACACATAAATATAATATATATGTATCTATATATACCAGACCATTATACATAGATAAATGTAATATAATTACACTGAACAAATTCCAATTCTCCCTTTTAGCGCTTAATCAAAATCAGTTAAACCCAGACATAGTCTTTCCCCTGACACCCTCACTGCCCCATATATCACCACAAACCAACACACTGTCATAAATTCAGCCACGAAATCGCCAATAAAACTTAATTCTGCCAAAACTCGTTACTACAGTATTAAACGTGAATTGATAGCCGGTTTTATGGCCGCAACACACGCCTACCCTACTGGGAATTTCCCTGGTCAGCAACTCTTGAAGATGTCCTCATTAATGAGCTCTTCTATATACCTTAAGAGAGCTATCATGGGCATTAATAACCAATAGTGTGTAATACGGCTGAAACGAATGGCCAACTTGTTGGGTGAATTGTACGATAATAATGGGATTAAACAAATTCGGTGTCAGTTTTTCTTTTTACTATCAATACTAATTTATTATTGACATGGTGCATTCACATTTTATCATTATGTTTTTAGGTTCTATGTAATAAGGGTCGAGCCTATTGCCATTGACTGGGCACTCACACAAAGTACGAGCTGCTACTGAGGACGACACTAGAGGACACTGATCTACTTAGGAACCTAGGACGTTACGCTCAGCAATCTTGTCTAAAACCGGGAGACTATTTCTTTATTAATATAATTGGACCATTTAGTTCATAGTAAACACCAAAAGTGAACATAAACATACATTGATCCTGTTTTTGCAGCCATTCCTAAATTAAATAATTATAGAAAGCTTTATTAAACATAAATTTATTTAACATTGCAACATATCCTCTATAAACAACTACGGAATCTGACGACAATCATAACAAATTACTGTACCTATCGGGTAAACAAATTAATGAAAATATATTACTCGCTGCATACCATACAACTTTACTCGTCGATCTAAACGGTCGTATGTCACGATACATGTTAAGCGATGCAGGTGAAAATTTCCCGATAAAATTATCATAATGATGCTGAGCGCCAAGTACCCTGGGAGTGACAGGATAATCTCCTGCATCTGATACGAGCTACATAATACACTGGCTTCTTACTTTATCAATGTTTAACTCCTTATTATGCCCTGATGCAAAAAGCGGGCTGTTATAAGTTAGACGTTCGTATCTGTTTAAAGCAGTCGTAGCTTCTACATGGATGAACCAGTTTTGAATTAGTTTTGTTTGATAGGTAAGCTGTTATATTCTAGTGGTGTGACCAGTAGACTGTGAACACAAAGGTCTTTAGTTTGATTACTGAATGTGTCACTATTTAAGTTTTTGGTGCATTCGTTTTGTTGGTCATTCATGCTTCATAAACAATATTGTAAAGAAATCCAATCATTTTGTAATTTACATTTCATTCAATAGAGTATCTATCTAGTTTTGACATTTCAAATGTACGTACAATGTTAGTCTGGTTTAAATAAAACATTTGAGATTGAGTCTGAAAATTAATGTTAAATCCAACATTATAATAATGTTTTAAATTTATCTTACCACAACTTAATTATTTTGTGTTACGTTTCATATAGATACCATAAGTAGGTATTTCATAGAAATACCTACTTATTTAAGCAGTTTTTAAAGGTTCGGCAAAGATAATGTGTGTGGTAGTTGATTTCTATGACACATTTATAAGAAGGATTATTATTACAAATACGTTTGAGTATTTGTTCGTTAGTCTCTAAATTCAATTTTAAGAAGATTTTAGAACTAGTGCTGCCTGGATCGCAAGCAAAGAAAAAGATTCAGTTTTAGATGTAGGTGCTATAAATTGAGTATCCTTTGAATATTGACCGTTATAAAAGAAGAAGCTGCTAGCCAAGTTAAATTGTATTATTTCTATCACTTTGTTTCCATCTGAGTGTTTCTTTGTTCTATCCTTAAATAACCTGCAAAGCAACACAGACATAAACCAAAATTACCTCAAATAAGCAACTGTCAGTCTTACTTTTAATACATTAAACTTAATTATTAATCTGAAAATTAAATTACCTAAAAGCTATTTTTCAGTCTAAAAGCCGGGCAATATTTTTCCCGCCGCCAGCGTCGAACTCTGGTCTCCACAATAGGCCATTCTAAGGCTGTTATGACGTAATGGCAGATGCGTCAGCATCATTAGTTCATTACGCCGCGGTTACGCCCAATGACAGTGCTTGGGGTGCGCTTACATTGACGAGAGACAGCGGATAGAGGTTTTATAAATACGCCCAAAAGTCCGGGTTTTTTGCTGTGTTTATCCGGCTTCGGCAATTTAGGTGATGGCAGTCCTAATCACAACATCCCTTTCCTAAAGTCAAAGTCAAGTCAAGGTCAAGTCAAATCATTTATTTCAATTAAAACAAAACAGGTGCTTTTGAATTGTCGAATTGAATTGAATTTAGTTGCATAAAGTCCTCATACTAGCTTAAGTAAAGAACCACAAGCGCCAAGTTTATCGCTACTCGCTCATCACTATGAAATCACCCTAACAAGTTAATGGCGTCTGTTCGTCAGAGATACGGACCACGAAACACTCCACTGTTCCTGAAACACTATTACTACGCAACGCTGCCTTTAAACTGCTTAACCAGTGAAAAGAGACATGTACAGGAAATTAGGTTTCTGTGAAGGTAGATTAGAAAGAAACTATTAATATTATATTCAAGAGGTAAAATACCCAGAAAACTGAAGATATTGTGATGTTGGATCGCAACTCTATTGTGTTTGTCTTTTGTATGCATTATATTTATTAAAAGATCTATTGAATATATTGTTTTTGTCACATTTAAAATATTTTCAGGATCTACTGAGTTTTTGAGCAGAAATACCGTAGAAACGCTGAAAATCATGGTCTCTTTTAAGGTTCAGCCATTTTCGTCGTGTTGTTCTTAATACTCAACTCAAAAAATGTTGCTCAACATGAGTATCAAACATATGACATATCGGTCAACACCCTTACAACAGCTAGGCCAATAATACAGACAATTTACACTGTACATATTATTTATGTATATGGAAATATTTATCTATATAATCAATCGTTTTACAAAGCACAGTACTGAACTGCGCCCCCTAAAACCCATGTATTATAACTCTGCAACCGGCGTACTGTTACGTGGTCACATCCTTCAGTGGCTGATGATTGAAACGCCATAACCGTTTGGCCTCTAATAAGATATGTAATACGCTTCTTGGTATTCCAACCGATAAATACCCAGTCACGTTTATGGGTTTAATGAGCTCATTGATCTGGAACGGTTGTGGTAAATTAGATATTATGTTTTGGTAGATATGTAATTAATATCAGATAGATAGTTTACTGTTAGTTTATTGTTCACCAATGAGACAACAAAATGGAATATACAGATAGTAAAAATACAATTGGCAGTATTATCGCTAAAGGCGTGAATGTATAGTATGTATCGCTAGAAGCAATATCTTCCAGAAAACCATTGGATGAACAAAAATTGAGAGAATGGGTAAACGAGATCTTGGTCAACTTGATTAACTACACATAATCAATTTAATTCTGATATATCTACATACAATATCTTGTTATTGATGCGTATATTTTCGCTCATATTCTTTGTTTAATCCATATCCATACAAATATTATAAATGCGAAAGTGTATCTGTCTGTCTGTTCCTCTCTTCACGCTATAACCGCTGAACCGATTTATATGAAATTTGGTATAGAGATAGTTTGAGTTCCGGCTTCCTAATTTTACGCAGACGAAGTCGTGGGTAGAAGCTAGTTAAGCATACAATTTAAAAAAGTTTTAAAAAAGTAGGAAAAATATTAGTTTTTACTTCCCTCCTTATCAAAAGAGAGACAGAATAGAGTTTAGATGTCATTGGCACAAGAACAGATGTTTACAACTGAGTTAAGCCCAGGTGACAAATTAATAGGTCCTAACTATGTGGGCAAATGTGGGTAAAAACGCAGGGAAATTTATTTTAGCCATCACGAGTTACTCTATTCTATTATTATACATACATACCATCATGCTTGTCGATCCCCGAAGGGTTAGGCAGAGGTGTACTTATATACACCCACATTTCGCCGGTATTTTTTAGGTTCCACGTAATAGGGAAAGCTTATTGGTATCTACCGGACACGAATCCAAACTCCGAGCTGCCACTGAGAATTTCATAGAAAAACCCAATAACACTTTCCTCGACCTGGTAATTTAATCAACGACTTCTACAGTAGTCGAACTTTACGACCTCTAAACCAACGAGACAGTTTATTATTAGGTTAGTTAAGATACTAAAGACCGAGTTTAAGATTCGCAAGCAACGAAAGTAACCAAATATGGACCACTAGCACTTAAAATTATGTTCTCCCTTAAGAGGGAGCAGGCATTAATGTAAATAGATAGGAGGGAGGTAGCCGTTATCCTCCCACGCGTTTGTGAAATAGCCTGTGTGGGCGCTTTCTTTACACATTTGTGCAGTTAAAATGTCAACTAGATGACCTTGTCAAACTTTACCGAACTGTGTTAGGTTTAGGGTCGTATTTTTTTGGATTTCTGTAATGGGGCGGTCAGCTTCTGCACCGCGAGTCGCGGTTTCAATATCCGTTCATAGTCATGGAGCATGGGCAGGTAGTCGGTGCTGTAGTTATTTTTCATTTCAAAAACAAAACAGTTGATTTTTTTAACTTTTCTTCCTCTGTTCGGCAACCAATGTTTTTTTTTTTGGATAATTGCATCCGAATAAAAAAGATACATTTTCATTTATCCTTACACTTTTTTTTTAGATGTAGTCTTATTCTACGTCAAGAAATGCTACGCTATGTAGTTTCAAATGAAAGATTCTCACTAAAGTTTCTCAACTTCGTGAAAGTCACTGAATTTTTGCGTCCTCTTAAGTGCTTATGACCTGAATTCAAAGTTTGCTACCTACTTTCAACTTGGCGTACTCTCAAAGATAAAATTATCTTAATCAGTAGATTTTTCGTTTTTCTTTCAGGCTTGACTCGTTCTGACTTGCATTTTTTTTGGATATTAGTGAGGTACCTACAGACCCGTTCTGTATTAAAAAGTAGTAATGAGTGTTATTATTTGATTTTAAAACATAATATTTACAATATTAGGGCCATGTCTCAAAATATAGATATGTTAGGTAGTTAATAGGCAATAAACTCGAATTGAATTGAAAAATCATGCAACTTAAACATGATTTTTTAATTCAATTCAATTCGACTTTATTGCATTCCATAATATTATAATACAGGCGGTAAGGCTTGAAAAAAATACCTACAAACTTAACTATGTTTTCTCACACCTTTCTAAGGCATTCGACCTCTGGGAAAAAGTTCAAGGAGTTTAGGATGCATACGCAGTGGTTACCATTAGCACATGAAAGGAGATACCAGGTGCCCTAAAGAGACCCACTTTGGTACCCCCTGTGCAACGCCATAAAGGTATATCATCCCCATCCCTGGGGAGACTATAAAGGGGTCCCCCCCATGCCACTATGCATCGCAGCACGTGATAATTGTGCTACTGTCTTCTCTGGGGTCATTCAGTGGTTAGAATGAAGCTAATTATATCGAGACATATTTTTAAGGATCGGTAGGATCTCTTAAAAATAATTTAAATGGATAATTTAATCTGTTAAAACTAAAACTCAGCCCAGCCGTTTCTGTAGAGACAATTTTTTTTAGCTAGCCCTCAATGTATAATTTTGCGTGAAATAAAACCAAGTCTCAAATTTTCTATTTATATCTCAGATATTTTACTACACATTCTAAAAATACTGATCTAAAAACGCCAGCTTTTAAAATAGTGCTACGTCTCAAAATATCGGGTCGGTGTTAAAATAATGACCGGAGCCACAAGCTATTCACTCCTCTTACAGCAAACAAATATGCGGCCAAAGACACCTCCGCACGTAGTGTAAGGTCCTGACATTAGAACTGTCCCATATTTTTGCTCGGAGCTCAATAAGGGAGTACGGCCAAGTTTGCCAACCTCTTCTAATTAATTTCTACTCCGTGCCGGTAAAGTGGGAACTGTGTGTATGGGTTAAGTGATAAGAATAGGGATTGTAAATTGTATTTTTGTAGCATTTAAAACGCCTTTATAATAGAAATAAAACGTTTTGGATCCTTTACAGCTTCTATGGTTACGGGCAAACTGCCCGTCGGAATGAATCAATACCGGTTTACCGCGATTAAATCCGTAAAAGTTAGTTTTATTTCAATGTCAATCATCAGTAACAAACAACTCTATAATTCATCTGTGCCAAGGACCAAAAGGGCGATAGCTGAGCTTTAGATCCTGGGTTGAATTCTCAGGTCTAGCAAAGTATTATTGCCTTCATTTTCAGTATTATTCTCAGTGAGGTCGAAATCGATTTAGGTTTGTGTCCGATAAATGACAATAAACTCGCCTATAGAACATGGTCCCATGGAATATGGTAAATATAACGAAACTTTGTTTGCATATCAGGCCGCTTTTGCTTATTGTTAAATGGAATGCAAGCGTAGTGATATAATGTTGTGTATCGTTGACCGACCTAAAATAATTGCCATGAATTAACCAATCGGAATTAATAATCAATATAAATAAATATCTTCTAATCCCGCGCAAATAGTGAAGTGACGAAGGACAGCACTCCATTCATCCTTCTTACTTCTAAAAAGTTTTTATTCTCTAAGACAAATTCTCTAAAACAGCCTGCGTTTGTAACCGCCTAAATCTCGCCTTGTCGTTGACAGACTAAAACATATACGCCATAATCTCGTCTTTAGACCACACCATTCAAAGACTTTACACGGGCGATAGTGTAACTTCACAAAGCTCCCAATTGGTGAGATTAATATTATAACAAAAGCGTTTGATCTGGCCGAGTGGCACTCCATTCTGAGTGTGGAAACTGCCGACAATTGTGTTTCTCAATTTATTTGGTATGGTCGGATTCTTTGAGAATGTCGTCGGTATTGCTACAGCATTGTACGAAGCAGGTATATCTATTAGTTGGAAAATACTACCGACTGTGAATAACTTCATATTAAAACTAAAATTAAATCCATCCATGAGAAAAATTCGCGCTCCGTTAAACCTCTGTTGAATAAACGTGGCAGTTTTCATAAAAAAAAATACAAAAAAAAATATTTATCATTTTCAGTAACAGTTCTGAGTTTAAATTTGAGCCCATTTAATCAAAGTAAAGAACAAATGTTTCTATTTTAATTAGATCAATATTACGGGTACTTTTGAAATGTCGAGACCAGTTGCACGGTTCCAAAAGGCAGGACTTAAGGAGAAGAACCAGCATAAAACTCCATTATATACTCGTTGAAACAATATAAAATTATAGTGATGGTTATCGTTTTCAATAATTTATGTATATAATATCAATATGAGAATAATGTGAAACATAATTAGGTACACACAATAATTCAATAGGCTTGCCCCCATGCCAACTAAAACATACCTGCAAAACGTGGGAGTACTTTAATACTTCTGCCTACCCGTACTAAGATACTGGCGCAATGGTATGTATAAAAATTTTGACGCGCATGAAAAATTAATTTAGGTCTTAATTCTGAAGGGTTTTTATGTGAAATGTAAAATAAGGCCGAAAGCAATACCAACTTAAAAATAAGTAAATATTGGTTTTAAGAACTAAAATATTAAATATTGAAATTGAGAACACTCCGGATTTTGATATTGAATTTAAAAAGTAAATATTGAAGGAGTCTAGACATTTAAATATTTGCGTTTTTTATATATTTTTTTGTTTTTCTTTCGTAAATTTAAACCTTTACAGTTTTAGATACCTCAGATATCAAATCAAATGGTTTTTACTTCAAATAAGCTTGTACAGGCGTTTATGACACGTGGAGACTAAAATAAGACGAACGAAGCGGCTCGAGTTGTCGACGATCAGGTTCTTTCCGATCGGCTTGATCCTTTGGCTCTGCGTAGAGATGTTGGATCACTCTGCACCTTCTACCGCATCTATCACGGGGAGTGTTCCGAGGAATTGTTTGGTTTGATCCCGGCTGCTGAATTTTACCATTGGACATCGCGCCAGAACTCTAAGTTCCATCTATTTTATCTCGATTCCACAACAGTGCGGTTTTTAAGGCATTTTCTGCCTCGCATAACCGTTCTGTGGAACCAGCTGTCGCCAGCAGTCTTTCCGAACCGTTACGACGTGGGAAACTTCAAGAGGAGAGTATATTCTTTCCTGAAAGGCCGGCAACGCATTTGCACGTCCTCTGGTGTTACGGATGTCCATGGGCGGCGGTAATCACTTACCACCAGGTGAGCCTCCTGCACGATTGTCCCCTTATTTCCATGAAAAAAAATCTTATATTTTCAACCAAATCCAAACAAGCTTACGACCCACCCTTTAGACGTTGGCGACAGCAGAGGTGTCGTGTGCCTTTAGAAACTGTTAAGGTTTCTTAAAATAGGGAGTTAATGAACTGACAGCAAACGCCCAGCAGCAAACTCCCATGCTGTCAGAATAGTCACTAAGCTCCTAAAGAGCTTTGGTAACCACTTACTCGCAGAATACTTCTTATTGAGAGGAATCTGGTATGAAACTCCATACACCATCTGTAGATGGTTAGACCCGACATGCACTTGAATGTTTATATTGTTATTTTATAACTATGATTCAAGAGGGACCGTTCTAAAGCTGTTTGAAAAACATCACCTCTGCTGTTGATTTCTGATATTTTTATGTGATTTGTAGAGAGAGAATGAGAGTTAGAGTGAGGCATCAAAGAATTAACCCTAATTTTTTAACGAGCAATGTACAATTAATTTGCAGTTTAAAAAACTAATAATATTTGAAGTTAGTGGCAAAATACGATAGTTCTTTCACTCGCCTGGAAAGTGAATGAGACAGCACTATAGTTGAGGGCTACAGCGTATATTACACCTTAAACAACGATATCTACAATCCTCATTCCTGTCTCTATATATAGTAAGTCGACCCATACTTCAATAGTCACGTATGAAACGCCTATTGTTCCATCTAAGAATAATAGACGGTTTTCTTTAGTTATTTTTCTTTTCTAAAAAATAATATTGACGCACCACCGACACCACGTAGAACTTTCTGACCCATATTATGTCCGACAAAATTTCCAACGCTTACATCTTCTGCCTACTAATAAAACCCACGCCTCTCAATAGAGTGGGATTAGGCTATAGTCCACCACGCTAAAGTACAGGTTTGCCGACTTCAGATGCCATTGAGAAAAACTCTCGGCCGTGCATTTTTCCTCACGATGTTTTCCTTCACCATTCAAGCATGTGATAAATACGCTTTTAACTTTGAAATAATTATGACTGTACCAAGCAAATATAGATGCAAATTATTTCACCGAACTCTAGTTAACATAAGAAACGAGGTTTGTGTACTGTGTACTCGGAAATAATTTCCGCAGATATACAATTCGAGTATGTAGGTATGTACATTTAAAAAATCAAGCTAATAACAATCAAGGTCACTGTCTCTCAAACTTGAATCCACAAACGCCTCTCACACAATGCTTTTTGTGCGACTTGAACCACAGAAAGACCCACAAACTGTCTGGAGAGACTTTTGAAACATTTTGGAAGACTCTTCAAAGTTCGCCCTTTTCAAATGATAAGTCTACGGTTTGGGGACCGCAGACAGCCGAGATGAAATAATTTGTATTGTACATGTTGACGTCTTTGGTACCTATTGTAGCAAATATTGTGAAGTTTTGTGTAGACCAGTTTGTTGCCAGTGAAATTGGGGTCGGATTTCAATACATACATACATACATACACTCACGCCTTTTTCCTATGGGGGTAGGCAGGAATTACAGAATGCCACGCGCTACGGTCCCTGCATACCACTTGTGCCTCGTCCACATTAATACATCTCGTCATGCACGCGCGCCGGTTAAGAGTACTGCGCACCTGACCTTTTTGCAGGAGTTCACCAATTAGGTCGGAGTATGTCCTTCTAGGGCGCCCCCTCCCGGTGTTTCCACTGACATCCGCCTTATAAATTCCTTTCGTCAGTCGCCTATCATTCATCGGATTTCAATCTTATTTAATAAACAATTAAATATATTCAGGAAAAAGGAAAAGTGAAGGAAAAACTAGGGATCCAGTCGTATCAAGAGGTCAAAAAAAATGCAGAAGATAGAGCAAAATTTGAAATCCAAAACTTCGTACAAATATTTTTCTTTTCGTGTTATCTTTTATTTTAGCTGTCGGTGCACAGAGCATGCTTTCACATGTAAAACTGACGTCCGTTACGTGTTACATGATAAAAATGAGTATTTTAAACAAAACTTTGAACAATACATTAGTACACTGCAAATTAAACCTAATTTTATAGTTAATATAGATATCAATTTCGTCAAAAAAGGGTTTAACAAACTAACCCATTAGCTTAACTCCTCGTGAAGCTAATTACCCACAATTACCCCCATATCAATTAACAAACGCATGTAAACACGTTTGCGGTTTGCGTTAAAGTTAACCAGTTAATGTCACACGAAAATTAAGGTAACGCAAACTTGTGTGCAATTACCGTGGCGACTGAAGTTAATTCTCACATATATTTGGTGGACGATAATGTTAATGATTGGACCCTTTTCACTTGCTGTCTGATAAACCGTCTAAAGTATAGTTTAACATACCATCACGACTGTCGTCCCCGAAGGGTTAGGCAGAGATGTACAGCTACAATTTACTAACGAGGCTTGAACTAGGGTCTAAAGTCCTATCTAGGTAGACTAAAAGTCGCAAACACCTTGAAAAAAACGCAATATAATAATATGGTTTATGAATCAAATTAAAAATCAAAATAATCTAGTATATCTTTGAAATAAAATAAGCAAGCACTATTTTATATAAATTAAATTAAAAAAAATATAATTCAATTTCAGGTCAGACTGAAAATAAGAATAAGACTGTATAAAACAATTCACTGTACCTACATATATTTTTTTCAGGAATTTTGTTTCTACATTTCAGCGTTAATAAACCCTTAAAATTTACCCTCAACCCTGAGATAATACTTGGCGACATACCGCCCAGTGTAGTGAAATGTTTGAACTTAATACATCGGATATTAGGAGGCTCAACACGGCTGGCGGGTTTCGAGAATCGCGTGGGATAGCGGATGCCATCAAGTGACGTCATAAAAGTAGTACAATCTACACAGGCCTGAGGTAAGGCCGTAAAAGCCTATTTTGCTAAAGGAAGTCTCGGGATGTCAGAACGTTTTGTTCAAGATTTCTCCCCTATTACTGGGAAAACGAAATTGGTGGGTAGTTGTCGAATGTAACATCAAATTGTATGTTTACGGTCGGTTTTCTTAGTTTTTAGTGGAAGATCAGTGTCGATGTCTGTTATTTTTAACCGACTTCAAAAAGGAGGAGGTTCTCAATTCGTCGGAATCTTTTTTTTTTTTTATGTATATTCACGAATTACTTAAAAACGCCTGGACCGATTTGCAAAATTCTTTTTTTGTTTAAAAGGGTAGACTTCACAGTTGGTCCCATTGTAACCACATCAGGATCTGATGATGGGATCCCAGGGAAATCGAGGGCAACCCTCAAATTTTATAGGCAATTATCACATTTTCAATATATTTACTATAATTGTTCCAGTATTTGCGTCTGATAATTATCATTTGATGTTGATGAGCTGATTATGGAAGGTAAAACTCCTCAACAGTTAAGAGTTTAACTCTTCTTTTAGAAAATTCTTTCAGTTATAGGCATTTATTACATTTACATGTATTCTCCAAAGCTGTTCAAGTGTTTGCATCTGAAAATCACCATCTCATGTAATGATCTGATGATGGAAGGTACAACTCCTCAACGGTTAGGAGTTGAAGGAAAAATCTTTCATAATTATTAGTATATATGGATCGATAGTTGTATTATTTCAGGCTATTAGATTGACCTGATATGAAAAGTTAATCATATATAAATATACAACACTAAAAAGAAAAAAATAAATTAACTTTAAAGAAAAAAGAAAAACCAACTTCAAAAACTAAAAAGCAAAAAAATAACTTCATACAGTTTTACCTTTTTGTTAGTTTAGTTTGAAAAGTTGGTTTGGAGTCGGTGCCGATGATGTGGTGGTTGTAACCACCCCGCTCAAGGTCACTCGCGGACAGTGTACTTACTATTACGTTTGGCTTGTTCCTTATATCAGTTTAATACCGTAAAAACTTCCCGTCTGTATTTTATATGATATCTTTAGTTTTTGTAAGAAATGCAGCAAGTATATTCATATTAACGTCTACTAACTCTATAATCATATTATTAAGGTATCTGTAGACTATTTAAGTGTTTATTTGACGCGATAACTGGGCCCGCAACCAATAAGACAGAAGTTATCAGCCTAGACACTCTTATGCCCAAATAAACAACGACAATTGTATTCTTACGCAAAAAAAATACTTCTTGAAGTAGCTCAAAATTAACACAAGCCTACGACAATTCAGACACAAATTAATTTCATTTTGTTAGGAAGTATAATCTACTCTAAACTTAAAGCTTTCATTGGTTACGGCGGATGGTGCTGCTAAGTTTTGATATTATTATCATAGATAAATAAAATAAAGTAATATTATATCGTCGACTACAGCCGAAAGTAGAGTTATGACGAAATAACTGTACTCAACTATTTCATAAAAACAATAAAACAACATTCTAGAAAAACAGCCAACAACTATGTCTCTGACTTATAACGTATTTTACGACTCAACCAACACTGAACTGGCGTAAATGGAGTGATCACTAATTAGAAAAACAATAATTTTAGAAAAAAAAACAGATGTATTTACTTCAGTACTTTTTTAAATTAAGTTTAACTACACTAGCAATAACTACATACAATTTATTACTACATTTATACCACAGCAAGATATTCATTCAGTCTTTGATCATTCATTTTGTCCTGTCTCTTATACAGATATTTTAAGCAATGGGGACATTAAAGACTTATTATGATTTTATATAGGAAATATATACTATACCTATTGCAATACCCTCAACTGGGTAAGGCCTAATATTAAAACTATCCTATCTCAAAAGTTGGCACACGGTGATTAAAGTTCAAATTGGAACTGAACATCTAAAGGAATGAATCCTTCAGAGTTCAGTGGAAAACGTGATACGAAATAAACTAAGATATCAGTAGAATATACATAATTACAATAAACTAAATGATGACTTGTATTCTACATTTTCCTTTATCGTAAAGAACATAACATACCATCGCGTCTGCTGTCCCTGTAGTATAGTTGTATATTAATGTTGTACCCACATTTCGTCGGTATCTGTTAGGTCTCATGTAATAAAGGGCCAACCTAATACCATCAACCGGGCACGAAACCAATGAGAATTTCATAGAAAAGCCCAATACTACTGCTCGACCTGGGAATTGAACCCAAGACCTCTGGCTGAGCAGTCGCACTTTACCACCACTAAACCAATAACGCAGTTTGTCGTAAAGATAAGCACAGTATTTGTACAGATACTCCTACCACTAAGCCGCAAATAAATGCTCCATTATCTCCCTACTCTGTGTTCACGGCTGGGCTCTACAAACAATTCCAATTTGTCCTAATGTCTATATAAAAGAGCTCTAACTGTGAAAAAGTTTTGTCATTTGTATTGAGCCGATGATACAAGGCTCAATTGTAACGGCTGAACTGCCTGTTACACTGACCATTTGTCACAACTTTCACAATTATTTTGTGCCAAATTTGTTATGGGATCGTTAAATTAACCTCGTTTACTTTAGTGCAAATTATTAAACGTTGTCCTACAATAAGGTTATCTGGTGTGTTTCCTCACAAGCTCATATTTGCTCCATGTGGGGTTTGAAACCATGGTACAGAAAACTATAGCACTGCCCGTGCCCCAAAAGTATTGTTAAATAGTATTTTTTGCGCTGGATTTGTCAACCACTCAAACTCAAAACTCAAATTCAAATTATTTATTTCAATTAGACTAATATTCCAGGTACTTTTGAATTGTCAAAAACTAGTTGTACTAATTCCAACTTTATTACCATAATCCTCAACGCTGTTAGAGATAAGTCTAACTCACGCCAATGAATAATTATAGCCAGGTAGATTAATTATACCGTAAGTTGTCATAGCCACTATTACAACTAACCCGGCCTCACCACGAGGTGTATCTGAGGCACAAACATCCCAATAAACAAACTTTCCAATCTATATATTTAAAAGGAGAAGCTGACTGACTGACTGACATATCAAAGCAGAGCCTCTACGTTGACGAAAAATTTCAATTTTCTAAGTAAGTAAATAATAAAATTTAAAATTTTGCACATGGGTTTCTTTTCTTTCTTTTCATGGGCATTAAAAAAGGATTTATGAAAATTCACCCCCTCCGGGGTAAAACTGGCGTGCAAAGTTAGTATGAAACTCTTTTTTTCCGTCATATGGCACGCGGGCGAACTCACGGAAATCAGCTATTTATAATATTTGTATAATTGGAACAATATCTTCAAAAGCATTTAGAATCGTATCATACTCGTATGATTCTTAAAATTCATATCCACACAGAAAATTCAGTACGAGAAACAAACACACAACATATAAATCATAAATACTGCAGTTTGGCAGGCTGGTGAGCAAACGACTATCCAATTAGGGTGGGCAGGGAGGTAGGTATCAAACGCTAGTTAGGCGGCGCGACGCTGCGGTGCGGGTCCAAAACGAGAAGTGAGAGATTCGAGTTTAAAATAGACTGGAGTAAATATGAATTCTTATATTTTGTTTCGAAGTTTATTGAAGTTTTATTTTCGTATTATTTTTGTAGCTGTGTAAGCCTAGTATTGTTAAGTCTGCCAACCCCTCTAAATGAAGAGGTGACGAGTTCCCAACAGTAGGACAATAAATATTGTGTTGATGATGAAATATGTTTTAATTAATATAACACATACACAAACTGTGACAGAAAACATCGTAAGGAAACCTGCATACTTGAAAGATTTTCTCGTTGGCATGTCTGCCAAACCGCAGTAGACTAGCGTAGTATACTAATAGCCTAATCCCTCCCAAATTACCCAGCAGTGGGAGTTGGGACAGTAATGGATTGGTGATGATAACACATACGATATCATTGCACGGTGCATTTTGAAGGTTTGCTTCTCATTAACAAATATAGATCTAAAGTAATAGTTTGCCGGCCTGTTGGCATCAACCGGGTACAGACACAGAACTGATCGACCTGGGAATCAGACCAGTGTCACCACTAACCACAAAATCAATTAGACATATTATGTCATCATCATCTTCATCAACCCATTAACGTCCCACAGCTGGGCACGGCTCTCCTCTCATTTGAGAGGGATTAGGCTATAGTCCACCACGCTAGCCTACTGCGGGTTAGCAGACTTCACATGCCATCGAGACAAATCTCTCAAGCACGCAGGTTTCCTCACGACGTTTTCCTTCACCGTTTGAGCGTGTGATAAATACGCACATAACTTCCGAAAAGTCAGTGGTGCGTGCCTTGGGTTCGAACTCGAGACCTTAGACAAGTCAGTCCACTAGTCACACCACTAGGCTACCACAGCTTTAATATTATGTATGTTGCACAATTTTTTGAAAACAAAACAACATTTATTTCCGAATTACATAGTCACAACCTGATCCGTATTGATCCTGTAACACTACCGTCTCTGGGGAGTTTATAAAATGTTCTGATGCAGTCGAACCCAACACGTATGACGTCATAACATCCATACGTGTCAGAACCACTATATGTAATGATATGGGTCGACATTTGTTGTATCGAAAATATATTCACTCGACGAACGACGTTAGAGATGACCTTCTTTGTTTCAATTTAAATATATTGGAGAAGAGAGATCTTAAACAGCATTTTATTACTTTCATCATCATGATCAATGTTGTCCCACTGCTGGGCACGGGTCCTCTAATCGAAGAGGCTATAGTCCACCACGCTAGCCTGCTGCGGGTTGGCATACCTACTTCACATGTCATCGAAAATCTCTAAAACGTGCAGGTTTCGTCACGATGTCTTCCTTCACGTGATAAATACGCATAGGCTTGCACTCAACTTCCGAAAACTCCTCATTTGAGAGATAGGGCACTCGCAGAGATACAACTATTGTTGATTCACTGCGGCCTTCTGTAAGTCGGGCAGCTCAATTTGGGCGAGGAATCTGGTTATAATAATAATAATAATCATTTATTTCGGATTAGGTACATCCATATTTGTTAGTAACATTACGAGCTTACGAACTAGTATTAGTAATAATAATAATTTATCTAAATAATAATATAAAATACAATAATTTATAGCTAGCTCTCAAAATAGTTTTTGTTTATACATAGTTACTAATGAGGTGCGTTACGAAACGGCCGGTCAACTGCAGTGGCTGGCGGTACATTGAAATAAAGACGACGCGCGTCTACCCACATTCGGCTACATGGTGGACCAGTTGACAAGTCAAGTGGAGTGAGTTCGGGCAGTCTGCGGTACCCCGCCGCGCTTACGTTTCAAAACGCCGCATTCAAAAGTATGCTCGTTCAAAGTACTAAGTTTAAGTGATATTAAGTAATAAACGTTCTTAGTGAGTGGCTGTGAAGTTTATTCGTTTCAGCCCGATCTCTATCGCCAGCCAGCCCCTGCTTCAGTATGTAAGTATACGAATCAGTAATAATTAGTAATACCTCCTGCATACGTATATTGTATTGATACTTTAACATACATAATTATATACACGCCTTTTCCTCACGGGGGTAGGCAGAAACTACAAAACGCTACACGCTAAGATCTTTGCGAACCACTTTTGCTTTGTCCACATACATAAGTAGGTACTTTTACAGACAAAATTCTGACGTACATCAACCGAAAAAATGAAGTGGATCCTAGTGTTTTTCCTACTCCTCCTGTGTAATTGTATGATTAATTTCGTTGCGGGTTCCAAGACAGTTTAAATCATTCCGCTGGGACACGTCGGGCATCATTGTCTCGACAATTTTCTTGATGGTAGGTATTTTTATTGTTGATCCTGGCTTACAGGAGAGTTGCAGTAAGTGCTTGATAAACGCGGAAAAATTTTTGAAATCGCGACCCGTAGCATAGCAACTATCATAGAAAGAAATGTTTAACCGCGATTATCTTTTGTTTTCTTTACCAAACGAACTAATCTTTGCAACTTCCTCAATTCTTCACACAAGTTAGTCAACCCTTTAGGTTCAGTTACAATACATGGCGGGTTAATGACCTATAAAGCTCCGCTGATTCGTTCCCTAATGTGTTTTTAATGGCGTACATTTTGCTATTGAACTGTCATTTAATATGGCTAACAGAATTTACGAGGGAATACCAAAAGCTTTGTTAATATTTGCGGTGAGAATTTATGACGACTTTCGAGTAATTATCGTGCGAATTTTTGTGTTATTTTTTGTTTTTGTGTGTTGAAAATTGGTTTATGAAAGCGTCTGTTTAGCGTAGCTATGATATGATGATATGTGCGTATTTATGGGTCAAGTGGAGTGACGTAATGAGATTTACTCATCGGCAGTGCCGGATTAACGTAACTGGATGCTAAGCAATCTTGTGTGGTGGGCCTAAAAAAAACTCAGCGCAGATACATTACCAAAATATTACAAGACAACTTTAAAAGTGGGCTGAGGTTTTTTTAGCTCTATCACCCTACACCTTGATTGTCCGTAATTATTCTCGATCGTGTGCCTCCCATACGGGATGCCCTAAGTACTTGCTTAAATATCTATAAAGATAGGTAGGGCATAGCGCGATTCCTCGCTCAAATTGCCTGCCCGACTGAGAAAGTAGCTCCGCCTTACAGAAGACCACAGTGAACAACAATAGTTGTATTTCTGTGAGTGAGTAAAGTTACCAGAGCTTGTTGGGGGAGTGACTATTCTGACAGCATGGGCATTCCGTTTGCTGTCAGTTTAGTAATTCCCTATTTTAAACATAGGTTTTTAAAATAGGGAATTGGTTGGATGGTTTCTGCAGGGGTTGGCAACGCATATGCAAGCCTTCTGGTATTGCAAATGTCCATGAGCGGCGGTCATCACTTACCATCAGGTGAGCTGCATGCTCTTTTGCCCCCTTATCACCATAAAAAAAGCTTTAGGGCTAATTCAGGATAGCTCATCGATGGGTGAACATTTTCAACCTACACTAGGCTAGCGAGGCAGGCAGTATTATATCTCTCTAAAATGAAAGGAAAAGATCCCAGTTGTAAGTCAAATTTGTGAGATTGGTGATGGGTAATAAAATATACCTACCATGACGCAGACACGATCTACATATAATTATGTAGGTATTTTCATATCCTAGTATTGGACATGATTTTTTTGATAATCATAATGATTAAAAATGTTATATTTTGAAGCATAGTTTGATACCATTTTATTATTTGTCATTGAAGAGCGGGGCCTCCTAGCACAGGTAATATACCTGTTAATAAATGGTATGTACTTTACTTAAAGGCAGTTTAGAGTAAGATTTTTTTTCATTTATTTATTTGAAAAACAAATGACACAATTCTTCTTTAGGCTCGAGTCGTATTTTAGTAGCAAAAGCCATTTTACGCATGTACGCTTTCGGCCAAATTTGTTCAGTATCGGTTTACCGGTCAGAAACTATCGTGTGCAGCCTCGGCGCCCGCCCCTCGCCATCGTCATTCCCCCAAAGACATGTAAAATTTATGGAATGCGCAAGTGAAGTTTGTGCACACGACTCGTGCCTATACCTACCTACCTATACCTTCACTCTCCAGCGTATGAGATATTAATGAGAACTGTTTACGAAATATTTTGATTATAAATAAAACTGTATACACAAGTAAATCTACAAAGGCGGACTTAATGCCTCAACTTAATGTAAATAAATGATTATAGTTAGACTTGCAACACTAAAGAAACAGACAAAAAACATGGTCTTCTTAACGGCCTATCTGGGAGGACTTGTTTCTTTCTTTCCTAAATGCAGCAACGGATAGGGTTGACAGGGGATCAGCTTCTTATGTGAAGGAAGGAAGGAAGGAGAGGGGAATGAAGGAGAGAGAAGGAAGGAAGAAAGAACCTGACTTATGTGGCTATAGTGGCTCTTTTCCCGCAAGATCTTACGTGCGACGTCGTCTACATACATACATATCATCACGTCTATCGTCCCGGAAGGGTTAGGCAGAGGTGTACCAATGTACACCCACGTTTCGCCGGTATGTTTTAGGTCCCATGTAATAGGGGGCGAGCGTATTGCCATTAACCGGGCACAAATTCAAACTCCGAGCTGCTACTGAGAATTTCATAGAAAAACCCAATAACACTGCTCGACCTGGGAATCAAACCCAAGACCTCTTGCTTGGCAGTCGCACTGTACGACCACTAGACCAACGAAGCAACGTCGTCTGCGTAGAGTTAGTAATGTTATCCAGTCTACTTTTTCATCAATCTAACAATTTATTTCTCTTGTAAGAAATTATTGATACCGCATATAAACTTTCACCCCTTTTTGCCTTTTAAAGGGACAAAAACTATTCCATGTCGTTCCCCGGGGTTCAAACTATCTCCATTAGAATTTCATCTAAATCGGTACAGCGGTTAGAGTGTGAAAAGTTTAGGAAAGATAGACCTCCTAGGAGGTAGGGCATAGCGAGATTCCTCGCTCAAATTGAGCTGCCCGACTGGGGAAGTACCTCCGCCTTACAGAATACCGCAGTGAATCAACAATAGTTGTCTTTCTGTGAGTGAGTTTCCATTTGCTGTCAGTTTAGTAATTCCCTATTTTAAGAAACCGTAAAAATGCTTTGCATTTGCAAGCCTTCAGGTGTTGCAAATGTCCATGGGCGGCGGTGATCACTTACCATCAGGTGAGCCACCTGCTCGTTTGCCCCGTATCGCAATAAAAAAAAGACACACTTTCGCATTTTATTTTTGGTATGGATATTAAGTGTGAATATTTTTGATCTAGATAAATCAGTAACCTATGACGTCATCAGTACCGTTCAATACAACATTTGTCACGTTAACATTATCTCGAGGGACATTCAGACGTCACCTTCACAGATTCTATTGTCGGATATTTTATTTATAAACTGACAAATCCAAGAAAATAAGACAATTCTTACACAAATAACGTATCACAAACGGATATTTTTGTGATGGTGTATTAAAAAAGAAAATGTCAATTGCCATGTGAAAAATGTCACTGACATCTGTTCGTGAGAAATAGAAATAGTTTTATAAATAAATATTCCTGGACATTATGACACAGCGCCATCTAGTTCCGTGGTAAGCAACGAGGCTTGTGTTACGGATACTAGTTTGTTGATATACTACATATATACTTTTTTTTGTAAATATATACATATTATACATAGATACATCCATGACTCGGAAACAAATGTTGATGCTCATCACACAAACATTTGTCACTACCGGGATTCGAACCCGGGACCCATAGCACAGCAGGCAGCGTTAACTACCGCTGAGCTAAACGAGTCGTCGAATAAATGTCGAACAGTTGTCACAAGTTACACCTACTGAATTTCAGAATATTCTATTTAATATGCAAAAAAGATTTAAATTATATGAAATAAGCATTTAAATGCTCTTAAATATACATAATCATTTAAAAAATGTAAAGCGAGTTACTATTTTGACGACCCAGTTAGTCCAGCGGTAGTTAACACTGCCTTCTGTGCTATGGGTCCCGGGTTCGAATCCCGGTAGGGACAAATGTTTGTGTGATGAGCATAAACATTTGTATCCGAGTCATGGATGTTTCTATGTATAATATGTATGTATTTACAAAAAAAAAAAGTATATATGTAGTATATCAACCAACTAGTATCCGTAACACAAGCCTCGTTGCTTAGCACGGAACTAGAGGGCGCTATGTCATAATGTCCAGGAATATTTATTTATTATTATTTATTATTTTTTAACACCTGTTGAGAAATCATGACGGCTCCAAGGAAAGAAAGGAGCCTTTTTTGCCGTAGAATGTTCCTTTCTATGAGATATATTTTTATCTCATAGAAAGGAACATTCTATTATGAACATACTAACTATTCTACGTATGGAGCTGAACTCAAAATGTTATACCCAATGATGCTGTGAAATTAGCCAAAAGAAATACTAAACGGGTCGTTACTACATCAGTGACTTGTCTATTTTTCTTACCACCGATGACCTATGTAATTGTATTAACATATTTAAATAAAAATGTGATAAAAATGTCCAACCTAAACTATTCGTTAATCCGATCCTAAGTCAAATACGGTCAGCAGGAGCAACTACTTGACAAAAGCGTCCAACTTGATAATGATAAGCATTAGAAATAAGATACACCTTCAAAATCAAAATCCTAACAAGACCACTAGCCTCCCTTGTCCCCATTGGTCCCATGATGTCCATGCAAAGATGATGCTCATTATTATAATTATAAACTCTAGATATAAATGAACAATATCAATGGTCATACAAATTTTCATTCTTAGCTTTACGTCTTAAGGAAAACCCTCCTCACACACGGAAGGTCATCAGGCTAAATGTAAATTCACCCTTAACATAAATTACACGGAGGAAACAAGCCTAACAAGCCGTCGAGTACTGCGAGCGAATAAAGAGGGTAGTTATAAATCTTTCCGTTTGTTATGCTACTGAAAAGACTGAAAAAATTTCAGATTTGAGTCTTGGACTCAAGTTTTCACTGTGTAATGGGGTTTTTAATTGTTAGGTCGTGTCATTTAAATGTCTGTGGCTTTGAGATATAAATAGATCGTTAAACAAGATATTACTACAACATATATTATTACAACAAATTTTTAACAAAATAACATGGATCTGATAAATAATGGTCACATATTTTATCATCGCACCTCTCGAATTTGTTTTTACACCTAAGAACCAAAATTATCGCAGTTCCAGAGAAACAAAAGAAGCGAAGGAGTTATTACAGGTTTGGCAACGCCCAGACCTGGAAAAAATAACCCGTAGATCGTACACATATTTGCTCCGTACAGGGATCCAGCCCGCCACCCCCGACGCACAAACCGATTGCTCAGCCAGTGCATCAGTTGAGTCGTCAAAATAAAAGCTAGGTCACATATTTGTCGTTATGACATCTATGTGATAGACATTTAAAAAAATTAAGTCAATCAAACAGTAGGGTAGCGTGGTGAACTAAAGCCTAATCCTTCTCAAATGTGAGTTGACCCGTGCCCAGCAGTAAGACAATAATGGGTTGATGATGATACAATCAATAATGTATATTTAGTCTATAAATAGTAAGTTTCATTATATTATTATGTACGTACCAATAACCAGGCAGGCAATATAAACACACATACGTCACGTTACCGTAACGTCAATAAAAACGTCGCGCCACGTAAATCCGTAATGTACGGAGATCAGGCCGTCACAAACAATAATCCTATGAGCATGATATGGGATGACATATGGGCAAAAAGAATGAGAAACATGCTCGAAGATGACACTATCGCGCAAATTTACTACCTGAGTTTACTTGGCAGTCAAGTACCAGCTGATGGTCTACAACAACGCTCGAAGGTCGACGACCAAGCACCTATAGGCGCTGTCAGTTGTTCCCCACGTAGGTTTGTTCTCGGCAGGAGACTTTTTAACACACCACACAACGTTTTATATAGGTACCGTCCTTGTGACCTCGTCAGCTAGGCCTGTCAGGAAGTCCCTTAACTGATAACTACCCTTTCAATCACATGCTCGAGTCATCTCATTGTGAACTAATAATCTAAACACCTATTTTCTTTCTTTCTTCTTTTTGTCGCTGTTTCTCCAGCAAAGACTGAAGATCGAAGCAGCTCTTTGATACTTAGTTTATAACTTGATTTTTTTGTTGGAGTCACTTTTATGATACTTCGCCATATTGACCGGCTACGTCATCAAAGCTTTCTGCAAATAACTGAAGGTCCATAAGCAAACAGCTCTCGACTATCAAAGTCGAGAGATGACGTTTACTGGCTTGGCCTGTCGCGAAAACTCGTAACTGCTCCTTTTACTCCTCTTTCATCCTGTCTCTACCTCAAATCGCCCCATACCGAGTCAGTGTAGCTTTAATTTCGTCCATAAGTACAGATCCAGTGGTCTCTAGCTAACTCTTCAGCATCGCATTTGCCTGCTGCTATCCAATATAATATGCGTTAAGCCCAGGCTGGAGGCTTTTTGCCAAATTCTTGCCAAATAAACCGGTTCAGTTGCGAAAGTTCCCTAGGACTAAACAAAAAATGAGAGCTGTTGTAGACTAGTTGTGAGACCAGTGGACTGGGACTAGGTCTCGAGATCAAACCCAAGTCACTTACCACTGGCTTTTCGGAAGTTATGTGCGTAAATATTTATAACATGCTCAAAACGGTGAAGGAAAACGTGTGGAAACCTGCATGCTTGAGAGATTTTCTCGATGGCATGTGAATTCTGCCAACCCGCAGTAGGATAGCGTGGTGGACTATAGCCTAATCCCTCTCAAATGAGAGGGATTAGGCTATAGTCTCCCACTGTTGAGCGCGGGTCGCTCAACAGTGGGACAATAATGGGTTGATGATGATGAAACAAAAAATAAATTGTGGGACAAAATAAACGACTGTGTATCCCAACTAGCCGTGCGCAGGTACACAGGCAATATTACATTCGTTCTTATTTACAACCACCGAAACAAATCATTGAACGATATGAGTCGGAAGTTTATACGTACACATATAATATTATCACGCTTGTTTGTATCCTCAAAGGCTAGGCAGAGCTAAACTCACATATTTTATTACGACGATAGATCGTTCAACAGTACTTAATAATGTAGTTATTAATATATTAATAAACATTACGATACGTATATTTTAAGTGTTAACTAATTAAAGCTTCGGTTACACTAATACATCTCTGCCTGATCCCTTGCATACAGGCGTGATAATACGTTACTAGTATTACAAAAATGTTGATGTAAACTTCAACTTTTTCTAATTGAAATTTCAACAACGAGCCCAAAAATCTTTTAAACAATAAGACAAGTCTGTTATATTACGATTTTACGTGACATATCTACGTGTCTTGTGTTAAGACCATTTGTCATGTTTTTTGTCGCGCTACTGGAAAATATACATCATAAATCATAACACAGTTTTTCTTTGCTAAAATAATTGTCAGCAACAGATTTAATGAAACAACCACGAAATATGTAATGAATTTGTTTTCAAACGTTACGGTGTACGTAATATTTTTTATATAAATGTTTCATATGATCTAACTGGCTAACTCCTTCAAAGAGGTCAGGTGTGCAATACTCGTAATAGGTTCTCATGTATGACAAGATGTATGAATGTGGACGAGGAAAAAGTGGTATGATCGTAGCGCATGCTGTAGTTTTGGCCTACCCTCAAGGGAAATAGACGTGAGTGTATGTATGTGTCATATTATGCTTCATTAATAAGTGCTAATCTTTCAGTATATCATTATCAAGCAATTTACTGTCCTACAGCTAAACATGTAAACTCTATTCTGTCTCTCGCTTGATAAGGAGGGAAGTGAAAAAACTGGTATTTTTCTTACTCCTATATAACTTCATGATTAAATTCGCTGCGGGTTCCAAGACAGTTAAAATCATTCCCTTGGGACACGTCGGACTTCATTGTCTCGACGATTTTCTGGATAGTTACTATTGTTGATCCTGGTTTACAGGAGTTGCTTACGTTTCTAATACTTATGTTTCACATCAATCTGCATCATTCTCATATTGTTATTATATCCATACCTAAGAATTTTTATATTGTTTAAAAGAGTATCTATGGAGTTTTTTGCCGGTTCTTTTCCATAAGACCTACCTTTTGGAACCGTGCAACTTAATTCAATTAAATTCGACAATTCAAAAGCACCTGTATTGGTCTAATTGAAATAAATGATTTGATTTTGATGGGGGATTCGGGTGGTAGGCAAGTGTCCTACTGCTAGGCACGGGTCTCCCCCTTTTTAAGAGATATAAATAGGCTTTACTCAACCACGCGGCGCGGATTGACAGACTTCACACGCCATAGAGAAAATCTATCAGTAATGCAGTTTCCCCACAATCTTTCCTTGTTAAATGTTTTAAATGTAAATTCGTATAAAATATCCATGACTCAGCTAATATGGAGTTTCTTGCCGGTTCTTCTCCATAAGATCGACTTCTTGGAACCGTGCAACTAGAATCATAACGTTTTAAAAGTGCTTGAAAAAGTTTATTTGAAATAAAAACCTTTTGATTTTTGATTTTTGAGGTACAAATGTATGTACATACATGTAAGAAACGAAGCTTGTATTACGAATACTAGTTATAGTATATAGGTAATAGGATTAAGATATTTAATAGGTACATTTGTTTATGTAAATAATATAAGGAAACATCAAAGTAAAAATCTCCTTGAATGTCACTAAACATTTATCTCTACGGGGATTCGAAGTTTGGTAACGGGGTCATCAAACCGAGTAAATTATACATAACATGGGCATGTTCTAATAACAATTTCTCTTGTCTATACTAATGAATTTCCAGTATTGGGCATTTCACTAATAATGTGACGAACGTTGCTCGTAATTAGAAACCACTGTAATTGAGACTTTAGAATGAGGTTTAGTGATAAGCGAAAGCGGTATTTTCAAAACCACGTGTACCACATGTACTGTCCCACTGCTGGGCACGCTAGCCCAGTGCGGGTTGGAAGACTTCGCACGCCATTTAGTCTTTTTTTCGACTTGTAGGTTTTTGTAGGTTTTTTCACGATATTTTCCGTCACCGTAAATACATACATCTTATACATATAAGCATTCACGGTATGGAGGGGAGGGGGTGTTAATCCCTCCATTTGAAAAGGAGGATCCTCCGACCAGGCGAGGTGTTATACCTGGCGGGCTACTGCCTCTTCTGCGCTTGTAAACTCCGCTATCGCAATGTAGGATGATCTTCGTGATTGGAGCGTTCGATGTGACGTCAGTTTGACAGTTCTCCGTCGCTATGTAGCGAGATAGACGTCGCTACAACGGCTATCACTGCACTATATACTTCATCCTTGACAAATAAAATTTAAATATATATTTTTAATTTATCGTGTCCCAAAATCGTCACATCTTAACACTATGCCCGCTGACTAGGGGTCGATTCAACCACAGCCCAATGTCTGGCCATCAGGCCGCAATCCGATATGTACCACCGTACCACAATACTCTGATCACTCGACTGAGCAATGACGTGGAAGATGTTACTTCCATGTCAATTAATTGGAAGGTTCACTTCAAATAGATATTCCTCGCATGGGAAGGTTGGACGAAGATTATTTTGGTGGAAGAGGTCAATTATTCTCTTAAAACAGATTATTGTAACAATTTAATGATATAAAAACATGGTCAAATTTGATTGTGTATGTAGGTTAAAGGTACGATATTTTTATAGGTGAATTCATTAAGTTTTGTATACCTAACTAGTAGATGAAGTAAATTATATTTTTTTTAAATGTGCTTTTATTTTTTTTTGAAGTCACTGTTTTTTTTTTAAAGATTTTTATCGATACATTGAAATAATGCTAATTTCCTTCACTTAATATTTGCGGTATATTGATATTATTTTAGCTCGACGCGACGCGGCGACGTTTCGAATACTTTACAGCATCCCTGGTCACTGACAGTCTGAGGTGTCGGTTGGTTGAAATAATATCAATATAACCACGAGTATATTGAAATAATATACAATGTAAAATCTAAAAGCCTGTACTACCTTATATTTTATCTTCTTCTTAGAATAATATAATTTATGCATAAAAACTAAAAATGATTGCCCATAACTTTCTGCTAGCGATAGTTGGCGGAATTTTAAGTCCTAAGAAAGGTTATTTCAAAAGTCTTTAAACTTTTACAAGGTGAAAAACTATTAAACCTAGTCTCGTATAAAAGCAGCTGCTCTTTATTGCCTTTTGAAGGCATAAATTAAAAGTAAAGTACACAACAAGACCACAAACCACTTAGAAATGCCTGAAGAACTTCGCAGCGGTGTACTTTGGTACCTACACCCAAATTTTGATTTATGTTTTAGGTCCCTTAATATAGAGGGCGAGCCTATTGTTATCAATTGAGTATGAATCCAAATCCGAACTGCTACAGAGAATATAATAGAAAAAAATCAATAACACTTTGCTCGGCCGGGAGTCGAACGTAAGACCTTAATCAACAGCCGCATATATGACCACTTGACCAACGAGGCAGATCGAGATATATTTGGAAATCAAATAATTATTATCACGAACAACAAAACGTTTTGAATAAAGCCACAATAGACATTAAAAGATATTGTTTATTCAAATTAACGATCAACATAATCCGAAAATGTATCATTAAACCCTTAATAAAAGCATGTAAAAATATTCGCGAACAATGTTGGGGGTTCAACAGACCCCATCAAGGTTTGTAATCAGAGCCGGAATGTGACCAGCCATTTGGGGGTTAGAGTAGTTAAAAACAGGTGGGCTATGTCAGTTTTGTTTTAGTAGGCACGTGTATACGCGTATTACGTACGGACTTACGTTTTACGCTATGCGTTTTAGAGGGGTTATGTTGTTTTGTTTTATTAGTTTTTCCGCGTCATTTCCGCGCGGGTTTCCGTGACGGATGAGAACTATTTCTATTAAAACGTTAATAGAAATAGTTCTCATCCGTAGTTGCTGAAAACCTTACTCGAGAATTCGCATCTGAATAACTTAATTTAAGGCACCATTATAGTACACTAAACTAGCATAATTATATTTTATTTAATTCTGTCGAAAAAAACCGACTTCTAATGTGAATGTTTGATGAACTGGACCAAATTGGGGCCACACAGAAAATGGGTCCACACCACTGGAAGCACCAGCTTTCAAATAAAAAAAGAATCATAAAAAAAATACATTCGAATTGATAACCTCCTCCTTTTTTGAAGTCCGTTAAAAATACCACAATCTAATACAAAATGGATCATCATTGGCAGACATTGAAATAAAACTACTTGGTCACAGGCAGATTTAGGTTTTAGTGTCTGGATGTTATAATTACTAACAGCGACCTAGGTACTCTACAATTTTTTTAATTTATTAACAATCCGATTTACACAGAACAAGCTCACAGTATCTTTTGGGTTGTGCATTTTTATACTTGGACTAGCTGATTCAAAAGCAATAAATTACCTCGTTGGTCTAGTGCTCGAAAAGTGCGACTGCTGAGCATGAGGTCTTGGCTTCAATTCCCAGGTCAAGCATAGTGTTATTGGGTTTTTCAATTAAATTCTCAGTAGCAGTTTCGGGGTTTGGATTTGTTCCCGGTTGATGGTGTTACATGGGGCTTAAAATATACCAGCAATATGTGGGAGTACAATAGTACCGCTGTTGAGGTAAGTACTGTAGGTTGTAGCAAGTAAAATAGCAGTCCTGGTATCAACATGTATTCCATTGAACTTAGCCTATTTATTTACAAAATTAGCACTGTACAAGTAGTGGATTCTCTTATCTACCAACAATAAGCAAGAGGGCGCGCGGTGCGCAAAATATACAATTTGTCTGCAAAGTCGTCGTGGTGCATAAGGTGCGCGCGAGTATAAAAACGTCGGTACAGCGCGAGCGCTTCAGTGTCGAATGAATCGCCGTGGCGCGCGCATGTATGACTTGCAGCTACAGTACTCCCCCTCAAGCGAAGCGTACGGGTCTCTTGATAATTCTTCCAGATTTTGTTCTTAGCGTAAGTTCACTAGGTTTATCGGAGATGCTTACTGTGGAGTCACTCGCCGTCATAACCTGGTCGGGATCGTTCCATGTGTAGGCAGGTTTGAGGCGGTCAATTGATACGTTGACGTCACGCCCCGGTAGGCGTATCTTGAAATACTTGTCATTTCGTTGTAGGACAGGATATGGACCTTCATATGGCCGCTGAAAAGGTCTTCGGACGGCGTCAACCCGCAGAAATACTGAATCACATGTTGAAAGATCCTTGTGTATGAACATGGTATGTTTGTTGCTGTGCGGGCGGTATACAGGCAAAAACTTGATGGTGAAGCTTTCATGCCTGCTCTCTTCGGTATGACGGAGATGTTTGCACCGGTGTCGATTAAGAATGACAAACGGGAGTTTCTATCGGTTATAAATAGACGGTGTGAAAAAGTTGTCGCGCCGGGTGCCGCCTCAGCCAACGCAGGTCTTAGTTTTCCGAATTCATATTCTTGTCTTCGTAACTGCAAGGTCGAGTACATCGCTGTGCTTGCTTCCCGAATCTTCGATGGTAGTAGCATACCCCTACTTGGTGTGGAGCTTCGTTTCGAGGGGAACGGGATCGCCCTGGTGTTCGTGACCTGGAGCGGTAGCGACGGAACGGACGCCTTCGTTGATATGACGACTGGGTGGCCTTCAATTCAGCTATCTCTCTTGTCAACATATCAAGCTTCTCCGCAATGGTCGTCTCATGCATGGTGGTCTGGCTCGGGCTGGTGGACACTACTGCTACCGGTTGCGGCTGTGAATGTTCCAGGATCTTGTCGGCCGTCTGTGCGAGGTCGTCAATGTCCGACTTCTTAGCGATGTTGTCACTCACGGCGAGTACCGCGCGAACAGACTGAGGCAGGTGATTAGTCCACATAATGCGACTGCACAGTATCACGTCGGGGTCACCACTGTTGAGGTAAGTACTGTAGGTTGTAGCAAGTAAAATAGCAGTCCTGGTATCAACATGTATTCCATTGAACTTAGCCTATTTATTTACAAAATTAGCACTGTACAAGTAGTGGATTCTCTTATCTACCAACAATAAGCAAGAGGGCGCGCGGTGCGCAAAATATACAATTTGTCTGCAAAGTCGTCGTGGTGCATAAGGTGCGCGCGAGTATAAAAACGTCGGTACAGCGCGAGCGCTTCAGTGTCGAATGAATCGCCGTGGCGCGCGCATGTATGACTTGCAGCTACACCGCTTTAAACCCTTTGGGGACGACATAACACTTTGCTCGACCCGGGAATCGAACCCAAAACCTCTCACTCAACAGTTAGCTTTTACGATCACTTGACCAACGAAGCAGTTAATTCAATATACATTCCTTATTATTACATTTTTGTTGCAAGTAGTTGAACTACAGCCCTCAAATAAAAAAAACACAGCAAATTATTTTTCTGCTAAAAAATGTTCAGCGAATATCAAATTCCGTTCTCCATTTAGTGCTAAAATGCCTTTTTAGCGAGACGGAAACTTAAATAGCATTTTACATACATTTGCATGTTGCATGTCATAACACAGTTTCATTCATATTTCCACAAAATTGCTTGTGTGATACTTTGTAGGGATATTACGATTTATTTGTTTTTTATCTTTCTTTTCAATTATATGAAAATAGGCAATAAAAATATGTTTCAATATAGAATTGGTAATAAAAATAAATATTTCTGGACATTATGACACAGCGCCATCTAGTTCCGAGCTAAGCAACGATGCTTTTGTTACTGATACTAGTTGGTTGATATACTATATATATATATATACGTTTTTTTGTAAATACATATATATACATAGATACATCCATGACTCGGATACAAATGTTCATGCTCATCACACAAACATTTGTCCCACCCGGGACCCATAGCGCAGCAGGCAACGCAAACTACCGCTGGGCTAAACAGGTCATCAAAAGTAAACACTGTGAAAAGGTGTGATGTCATAGTAGATTGACCAGTAAACTGTGAAGTCAAATGGATCGAGCTCGAACCCAAGGCTTTGGGATGTCCGATCATCATCATCAACTCATTAACGTCCCAGTACTAGGCACAGGTCTCCTCTCATTTGAGAGGGATTCGGCTATAGTCCACAACGCTAGCCTCACGGGTTGGCAGACTTCGTAATAATATGCCATCGAAACAAATCTCTCAAGCATGCGGGTTGCCTCACGATGTTTTTCTTCACCGTTTGAGCTTGTGATAAATAAGCATATAACTTCCGAAAAGTCAGTGGTGCGTTCCTTATGTTCGAACTCGAGACATTTGACATCTCAATCCACTGGTCACAGCACTAGGCTACCACAGCTCTTCATGTCCCTCAGTATGTCCGATGTTACGTGCGTATTTATCACATGCTCTCGGGAAATGAGTAGGTACTAACAAATACCTTTTTTTTAAGTGCGGAAAAATCCTTTCGGACCCTCCCGCCGCCTGGGGAGGCGCCGGGGTGTATCGCGCAACATGAGCGTTTACCGACTAAAAAACCGCATCTATCACCGCCACTAGCACTATTGCCGGGGCCAAGGGATTCGCGAAAGCATGCACCACAACCCCGGCGGGCTTCGGACCAGCTCAATTACCTAGTTTTTCTTTCATCCAGATAGCAGCACTACGCTTTAGTTGTCTCTTACCATCAGTCATCAGAGAACTAAATCTTAATATTTGACGGATAAAACATCTCCCTTTTTTATGCCACGTTTGAATTAAACGAAAATTTGTTATTGTTAATGACTAATGTTCTTAGAAATTATGTGCCGCGAACCTTAATTTGTTTTAACAATATTTTTCTAATGAAGAAAAAATAAACAGCACGAAAATTGCGGAAAAGCACCTATTACGTATGAAATAAGGCAGGTTCTACGTTAATAAGTACGAAATTACAAAGACCTTAATTGTCCAGGTAAATTTTCAGAAACACCGCCTCATATAATTTTTCCCTGATTAAAATTAAGATTTTCTGCAGCTTTCTCTCGCCTAAATGTGTGTTGTACAGAAATAACTTAGCGAAATTAAGGGGAAATGTTTCTGGTGGATGAAAATGGGAATTAGCGTATATACAATGTTTTTATGGCTTTATTTTTGAAATAAGTGACAGTCAAAGTTTTATTTTACTTAGCAAATGTCGTAGGGGATCAATTGACCCACCACACAACGCCATGATAATGAAATAAACATACAGAAGACTGGACAACACGTTGAAAATATAGCTATATTTTACGTGTGATATACATTTTGTGACATATAATTACATTATTATTACATATAATATATTTTACTTTTTTTTAACCAATATTTGAGTAAGATTATTTTTTAATTCATATCTCATAATTAAATTAATTAAAAACTACTATTTACAAACTTAAAAATAAATAAATAAGATATAAAATGTTATGTTTGAGGGCGTCAAAGAACTCGTCCCCGTCGCTGTCAGGGGGTAGAGTGCCCAGAAGACGTGCGCCATGCGCCATTGCCACGTTGAATGGCAATGCTAATTATCTGCCCGAAATATAGGCCAGCCTTTGGGTCACGTGAAACGTCGACCAAGCGTTTAGATATTTCTTTAAAAAGCGCTAAGGCCCTCGGACCCCATGACCCAAGCGTTTCAACCCGAAACGGTTCGAAAATATAACTATTTAAAAATTGATACATTTTACCTTGATCAAAGTCTTTCCTCAATTTTTTTTTTTTTTTTTTTTTTAATAGCCTGTAACGTCCCACTGCTGGGCAAAGGCCTCCCCACTCTTCTTCCACACCTCTCTGTCGTCAGCTCTCAGGGACCAGTCTTTCTGGAAGGAGTTCGTCAGCTCGTCTCGCCATCTCCGACTGGGCCTGCCGCGTCGCCTTTTGCCATTACGTGGGACCCATTGGGTCGTGATTTTGGCCCATTGGTCGTCTGGCATACGGCAGATGTGTCCAGCCCAGTTCCACTTCAACATAGCAGCTTTACGAGTCACATCAATTACTTTTGTTTTGGAACGTATGGTGGTATTCCTAACCCGGTCTACAAGTTTTATCCCGAGGATGCTTCGTTCCATCGCTCTTTGGCAAACTTCGAGTGTGGACCTCTGCAGATCTGTCAAAGACCTCTCCTCAATATTGCATACTCGTAATTATGTATTTCTATAATCACTATTCCATAGCTAAACACTCTTTCAGGTTTTGGTTTCGATCTAGTGTTTTTGGCTGGTGCTTGGTTGATTCTTACGAAATAAGAATTCTGTATTTCCCGATGAGTACAATTCGGGGGTCTTCAAGTCACGAGTGAATAGGTATCTTCTAGGTAAGCGTGCTTCATCTAAGACCACATCGTCACTTACCTGATGGTAAGTGTGATAGTGGTGAGATAGTGGTCAAACGCTGACCTGTAAACAATAAAAAAAAGCTTTTATTCTACGTAGTTTTACTAGGTTGTCCATTGGCATATAATTTGATATTATTACTCATAATTGGTTACCGCCATTGAACTTACATGATAAGAACCCGCAACTTATTAATTTGTCATCCTTCAGTAAACATCTGTCAAATACATCTCAACTTTATTCTGTCAATTGCTTGATAAGGGAAGTAGAAATTAATAAATATTTTTTACTTCTGCAATTTAATTTTAATATTTATTTCATTGCAGCTTCCAAGATAGTTTAAATCATTCCCATAAAACGGCAATGTCAACCTTCATAGTCTCGACAATTCAGGCTTTTAGGAACTGCTGTACCAAGTACTTAAAAGTATACCTACTGCTGTTGAACAACAAAAAAGAAAAAAATACACGTAAAATTAAAACAGTAATAATGACAAAAAAGGTTTTTACTCTACTCCGAAAACTATGGTGAACTCAAAATGAGCTATCGGAAATAATATTTCTCTATTTTATGATCGAGTTTCCTTTATTTTATAGTCATCTGTTGCGTCAGTCAGACGTGCTAGAATTACAAATACGAAATCGATTGGCTTTTGTTTGGAACGTGATTAAAGGATTTCTTTTGAAGAGATAGATATTTTTTCATTGGATTTTTATAATAAGAAAAATATTATGAAGAACCTGGTGATTTGTAATCCAGAAATCTACCTAGCGTTCCATAGATATTATTTTTTACATCTGTCTGGTGTGTCTTGTATAGTCTACGAATTTTACAGTTGTTTTGAGTATGGGTCTTCGTAAATGGGTGAATAGTACACTATAGCCCTATCTCTCTTTTTTACTATAGCCCTATCTTTCTTTGAGATTAGTTCCCGCAAGGGCAGTAAATGGGTTGATGGGAGACAAAAAATAATTTATTTAGGGGTGGGCAATGGTAGCTTACCAGGATTTTAATTTATCGTAGTTTAAGCATCAGTTTTAACACTAATCTGTGCAAACTATTATTATCTTTTTGGCTACTACTTATAAAAAGTAATTATTCAGCGTTGTCTTCAGCTTGAAGGTGCAAATAAAGATTTGTTTATTTATTTAATATTTAATACTGTTCACTGACTGCCAATAAAGCTAAATTATTGGAGAAAAAGAATATACGATATAAAAACGTCTTAAAAAAGATTAGTACAATAAGGTTTTATGTATCTTCAAAATTGTGTGTTAGGGAGCAATCTAACGGCAGTTTTATTTACCTATTTATTTGTGGTACCGTTTCCTTGTGTTACATACTTTATTGCCCAATATGTTGAGGTAAAAGTGTGCATCTCTTGGGACATATTACCCCTACAAAGGCATAAACAGTTTTGTTGCCATGGTCACAGAGTAAATTAGGGTAATTCGGAATTTAGGAGCAAGTGTTGATGAGATATAAAGGTCACAAAATTGCGATTTGATTTTGTTTTTGGTCGACTGCGTATATGGAAATAGAATTTTATATTATACTAACTGACCCAGCAAACGTTGTTTTGCCACATTTTAGGAGTTGGTGGAAGAAGTGAAAATTTTGGGTTATAATTATTTTTGATGCCAAATCATAAAATATATGGTTTGTCAAAAAATTATTATTAAATCATTTACGGCTCTCATCAACGTACCAAAGAACTTCAATAATGGCCCAGTTTATAACATGAAGAAATAATTCCATATTCACAAACGACAATAAAAAATCAACAAGTCAACATATAAAATATTACAATACAATAAAACAGTTATAACTGTACAACTCCAATCAGATCACCCGCCAATCGACAATCCAAAACACCAGATGAGAAAATAAAACAATTAGAAGCAAACAACTCCAACTGAATTGCTTTTTTATTGCACAGGGCTGGCAAAAAGGCTGACTTTTAACAACGGCATCAAGTCTCGAGATTAGTAATTCTCGGTGTAACACCAATTAGGGGCAGACGCTGTTGTGGTTATAACTGCACGGGATTATAAGGCTACCACTTTTGAGACGGCGCGCGGCGCTTGCATCGTCGTTTGTAGATATAAAATACTAATGCTTAAATGATTTTTTTATTTATCATGTGGTTTTGCAGATTTTTTAATAAAAAAAATATTGAGTACTTAACAGAACGCATGTATGACAAGGTTGTCAGGATCGTCGTGCATGACGGTCTATAGATTCTGCCTACCTCTGTGTATTTAAACTTGACATAAATAAAATTAAATGGTTTTATTTTGAGTATTAAGATTTTTATAAGTCATCATCACGTGTATAATTGATCGCATTGATTGTGATCATATAATAAATAGACTAGTTCAAAAGAACCAGATATCTGAAAAAAAAGTAAAGGATAATTTTTTATTTTATTTAAAACGATCAGCAAAACTATAAAATAAAAAATACAGTTTATATTAAAACCAGATTCTACTGAGCGCCTAAACACAAGTCGTCGAACAGTACAAAGCTTAGGAAATCCGCGGATGCTTGCAAAAATAAATTTAATTCACTATTAAGTTTTAGTAGGAGCTCTCTTGCGGGGTAATTAAACGCGTCCTTCGGCTTGTACCCCGCACAGTTTAGGCAATGAGGTGTTTTTATGGGGCCGTAAAACATGTTAGCATTAGGTGCTATTAAATACTTAAAATTATATTACACGAGGAAATTATGTGGCGCTAGAAAATTTTATAGGGAACTCTGGACTGATTTAGTTTTATTAACATTTGCGTGGACAAGAATTATTCTGTTTAGGGCTAGGAGGTATTACGCGAAAAGTCAGTGGTTTGCACCTTGGGTTTGAACTCGAGACTTTTGACATATCAGTCTACTAGTCACACCACTAGGCGACCACAGCTATTATCATTCCATATCTTCAATATTAAACAATTTTTCCTAATAACCCAGTAAATTAAACCCATTAAACAATTGCTCTTAATGCCCATTTAGATTAAATTTTCCAGTGATAGCTATGACAAGACTTTCAATTCAAAAGAAAGAGTCCGAAGTCGAAACGCGGAATCAAACTTTTCTCTTCAAAAATGCAAACAAAGCACTATCAAAGTGAAGTTTAAACAAAACCGATACAAGCTTGTAAAATTGAAAAATATGTATGTTATAAAGTTACAGAACAAGGCGGGCCTTTGCGTTTTATGAGCACAGCACATGTGCGGAGACAAAGCAATTTTTCGGCCCGAATCGGTACGAGAACGATTCCAAATTACATTTTTTAAACACAAGTTATAAGCGGTAGCGGGTGTTGAGTATGTAGAAAACCCGCCTTAGCCCAATGAAGTGTATTCGCTGACAGAGAGCCCACTGAGCCGTATAAATGTATTTGATGTGCCTACTTTCATACATCTTAATATTTAAAATTATTATCGATACACGTACATTATAGCAGTTTACAAGAACACGAAATACGTTTTTCAAACGTGTCTTATTATTTTTCAAATGTTATTTTGTAGCTTGCTTTGCCCAAAGACCCTCTTCTTTCTTTCCACGCTGGCTTACTTCCTAATTTATTTACAGAATACTCGTGAGTGTTGATCTCATCACGTTTACTTCATATGTTATGACCACGTTTTCAATTCACTCCATGCTGGACCTAATTAAAAACAAAAACTATAACCCAGTTTGCTCCACTTCTGGACAAAGGCCTCCATTCTATACTTCCATGCAGCTTTATCTTTCTGCTGTTTTATTCTGTAAAATCTTGACTAAAATATTTTAAAATCAAGGTCATCAAATCCCAAGGTCCTAAGGAAAAATGACACATCAGCGGTAGAGGTCATGATGCAAAAAAAATTACTTGGCAAAAATTACAGAAAAGATACGAACGTTATTAAACTTATTTCCAATGAAATCTATTCCGGTAGATCCGTTTATTGTTCAAAGAGAATTTAGCCACTGTTATTTTTAAGGGTTGAATACAAAGTTACCATCATTCTTTTAATTTTTTAGCTACCAATTGATAAGTGGCAAGCCTTTTGCTGGTACCACTCTCACTACTCCCGCTTACGACCACTAAACCATTCAGAAAGGTTTCAATTAACAATCAACATATATTTATTTATTTATTCTTTATGCACAAAAATAACTTGTACAAAGGCGGACATAGGCATTTTCTATCAGTCTACCTTAGGGTGATGCAGAGATATAACATGGTAGGTGCACCCTGAATGTAAAAAGTAATAAATCATACCTATACTTACTAACAAAGATAATAAGCATACATACATATATACACATATATAAATACATACATACGTAATATAACGAATACATACATGACAAACTGACAGTAGCTATGCCAACGAGTTACGGAGGTGTTCGCGTACTTTTAATTTGAATGACAGCCGATTGCTAGCCATCCTGATACCCCGAGGGAGCGCATTCCAAAGGAGGATTAATTGGACAAAGAAAGAAGACTATGCCAAATACACTGCATAACAAGGATGAGACCAATGATTTTTGGGGATATAAGGGTATAAGGCCATCTGTCCAGCTTGTTGAGAGACTCTGTCCCATTCTTCGTATCCTGTATACACATACATCACAACGATTGATAAATCGTTAACATAAATTAATGAGGCACAACTTTTTAAATTATAAAACTGCCACAACAAGACACAACGTCAGTTATAGACAAAAAATACCCAAAATCTATTCGGAAAGATATGCCAATACGAATTTTATTGCATTCGGAAGCCAGTCGGCAACCCTTTTCCTCGAAGCGATTGAAATTTCCGAAAGTAGATACAGAGTGGGGAGTAATTTTTTTTCCATATTCAATACCCCGCGTGAGATCGAAGAGATTGTTTGAACTCTTTGTTATGTTTATTTGGGCTCACTGTTTATTTTCGTCGATTTTCTATGTATGCAAAACAGTTTTTTTATTTTCTCTCGGAAATATTGCAAACATAATTTACCTGGCAGATACGTATAGCAGCGTGGGTAGCCCCCGGCAAGGTGGACCGACGAGCTGGTTAAGGTCGCTGGAATCCGCTAGATGTGGGTGGCGCAGGACCGGTCGTCGTGGCGATCCTTGGGGCAGAACTATGTCCAGCAGTGGCCGTCTAACGGTTGATATGATGATGATGATGATGATACGTATAACAAAAATGATTATTACTACAGCTGTAATATAATTCATTGTTATTGTATATTTTGGCATTTCTCAAGCAAAGAAGATACGGGAATAAAAAAAACGTTACCTTATTATAACTTCCTAATAATAATATAGAGAAGAAGTGCAGAAAACAAATTTTGAAGAAAAAAAAAAAAAAGTGCATAAGATGTTTTTTTCAATAGCTTTTATTTTTTTATAATATGTATTCGAATTTGAACTACTAAGAGATCACTTTTAAGCATTTACATATACACAATCACTGTATTGCCGTCTAGAGCTGGAAAAAAAACGAATAAAACTTCGACTAAAATTACGCAAGTTCAATGACCACTTAATTCATAAGACATAAGTTCGTGACTTGCACTATACAATTATGCATTCAACGCTTAAATGGAAGGCGACGTAACTTGTCTGGATTTATTGTTTCTTTGAGTGTCCTCTTTGATGTGGACTACAAACGGAGTATTAAAACTTTCGATCGGTTTTCGAACTATTACAAATACAATATTTCATAGTCAATTTTTTTTTAACGAGGACAAGAAAGGATTGAATCAAGAATTGCCTTTTGCGGTTGTCGCAGTATATTAAATATATTTTTATTCCAACGCGGCGACGTTTGCAAAATATAAATAAATTGTGTCCGGATTATTTTACGCAGCGCCATCTAATTCAGAGTCCAGCTCAGTTCAATGGTCGATAAACTAATATAGATTCTGTTTAGTAAATACTTACATATTATACTGAATAATATAATACTGTCTTGAGTAAACTTTATGTTATATTCAATACTAATATTTAACATTATCATTTACACTTCAAGAAGTAAGAAAGAGACGAAATCATGTCGTATGCAGGGCTGCCAGATTGTATCGTTTGATACCAAATTGGTATAATTTGACGATGTATCGATCATTTGGTATAATTCGATACAAAGCAATACGCTCTCAAAAAAAATGTACAGGATTATCGAGGGATTTGAGGTAAAAACCACGTTATGCCACATAGAATGGGTAATATGTTATAATACCATCACATTTGGTATAATTGCAAATACTAAACTTTTTTACTGGCAACCCCTGTATACATAACAACATCTCTAAATAGTACATAATTTATTATGTATGTAGGTAAAAAGGTCATTGACATAAATGAAATAATATTTGGATGATAGGATTTGGCAAAGGTCCACTGATATGAGATGATAACCCGAATGGTTTTAAGATCCAGGTAACAGGGGTGAGCCTAATTTCACTAACCATAAAAATCCAAACTGTTACTATGACAAATTATATTAAAAAAAAACTTATAACACTTTTCTGAATGTCTCACTTTAGAATCAAAACTAGGATCTGCAACTCAGCAGTCACATTTGAATAAAAATACTTCTTTTGTAAGGGTAATAAGATCCATTATTATTGAGCAATCGAAGGCTCGTGTGGCTTAAAAGACACTGCTCTACCCAGGTCAGTTTCTGGTCATGAAAAAACTATACCTAAAGTTTCCACGTCGGGCTAAACAAACAGGGGTATAAATGGATCGTTTCGCGAACTCGTTTCATCTAATTCCGCCATCTCGGCCCGTAAGTGCCTTTTATGCCTAACTATGAAAGTGTTAAGTAGGCACTAAATATATGGTATTATAATAAGTGAATCCTTGAACCGCGTTTATGTGGAAAGCATTTGGGTTGTTAGAAATATTGAGAAGAGGCTTAACAACGGTGTCGCTTTTATTTTATATAGCAAAATATCTTCAAAATGCCCCTTCAAAAAGTATTTACAAGGTCAATTTTTGCTATCAATGTAGAAAATTTAAACGAGCAACAATAAGACTGCTTGTTGGCTGAAAGTTTTATCAGGCAGAATCCTTGGATGATGGATGGGATATCTTCCATCATCCTAGGATTCTGCCTGATAAAATCTTAATCTAATTAATATCAGTATACTATATTGTCTAACAGCAGCATTGGTAAGTAGTAAAAAAAATGAAACGTGTGTATGTTTTTTAAATGGTTTTAAAACTAAACTATCCCACACTTTGGTAAAATCTTCCCACCATTCATTCCATTTTCACAGTAGTACGCCTCTTCCATATAATTCCCATGGAAAACATCCAGGTTCTCCAACGCGTTAAAATTATTGAACTCTTAAACTAAATCTATAAGTTTTGGTGCCAATAAAACCTGTAGTTAATATGTTCATAGATGCATAAATAAAATAAATATAACGAAAACGAGTAGTTTCGCTTTTAATCTTTGATTATGTTTATATTTACATTGTATTATATTGAGGAGCAGAAATAACGGAACCGAACGATAATATTACAAGCCATATTTCTTCTTTATCTCTACCAAAGGCTGTGTCTAAGGGTAGAAAATGTAATTTAAAACTATTTTACTAGCTATAATTAAAACCTACAATGCAATGACACAAAATTCCACTATACGTACATCTCTTTCATACAGTAATTAATGCACATGATTCGGTACATCAATTGCTTTTTTCCACCTACGGCCAGTTCCCTCCAGTTCGGATCCGGTATTATCTGGTTTAATCCGCTTTTGTGCGGCCGTACCGGTTTCGGAAAGTGCTGCGCTGTCCCAAATCTGGATTCTTCCTATCCCTTTACCCGGTATTCAAAGCTCAAAGACTTTAATTATGTACAACCTATGGGGATAAGCCTGGCCTTTCAATGCGCCAATTCTTGGATTTTTGTCAAGGTTGGTTCAAGAACCAGGGACAGGTAAACTACATCTTGTTGAGAATTAACATTGAAGAGGATTGTAATGTTCTTTTTCTATCCTACGTGCTAGATCGTAGCACGTGGCATTCTGTAGGTTCTGCTACCCTAATGGAGAAAACACGTGAGTGTAAGTATGTGTTATGGGTTGAGAAAGGTATGTAAGTTTGTAAGTTTCCTCATAATATTTCTCTTCACCATTTATGTTGCTGAATAAATGCATCCTTAATCTCATATTATTTTAACGATATACTTCATATTTTACATAATTATTATTCAATCTTGTGCGTATTAATGTATACAAGTTTTTGAAAAACCAGGGGTACGGTCTAGACACAATAGGGAAAATTTTTGGGCATATCTTAAAGATCAATTATAAACCCAACTCAAAATTGATTAAGCTTCAATGGAGTGCTGAATACATGTCAGAAATATATTTCATACAAGCCATGTAACCTAGGCCACAGATATTTGGCTTTTGTGTTAAAAAATCTAGTCTAATTCTTTACAAAAGCGAGTATCATTGCGCTTCCCAGTGGATATCAATCACGAAGGCTCTGAGCGTCGCTCCCAATTTGCCGAGGACATTTGCACAGAATAAGCCACGTTTTTAGCTGTAACATTGGCACGGCGCCAGTACATTTGTATCTAGGAATATTGTGGAGAATACTGTAAATAACAATGTTGTTCGTTTTGTATTTTTCTTAGAGGGAAAAGAAAAATTAAGTTGTCATTTTACAGGTTCAGTAGCCAACACAACAATTGGGTCAATATTTCTTTACAGCAGTACTGACTTTTGTGATCTGTTAGTGTAAATGAAACTAATGTCATTTTAAATGTCACCATTTTGACGGTCACCGTATGTCAGTCGGTTATGTAATTTAGATATGCAGTAGTTATATTGCGTCAAATAAATTACAAAGACAGTCAGTGGATAATACATAGATAGTCAACTAATGGTTTTAAATAAAATTAAAATCGCTACAGAAATTACTAGGGAATTGATTATTTATTTACTAAACACTACATTGCATTTTGTGAAAGAAAGAAAGAAAGAAAGAAAAACATTTATTCTTGACCTCCTCAGGTAAATAATAAAATAACACTAACAAATAACTTGTGCGGAAACATAAAATGAATACCTAAAATTTTCTCATAAATTATGTTTATTTAGCGCCATTTTAAGCACAAGTCTGACTCAGTAAACTGATTCAGTGAGTATGGAAATATGGGTCAAGCATATTTACTTTAGTACGAAAGAGTTAAAGCAACTGGAAGGGAAGTGACAGGCAAATGTTAACCATTTTTCATAACCAGGTTTGAAAAATATGCGCGCTCGCTCGTTTGCTCGTTCTAAACTGTCAAGTTGTCAACTGTGTACTGTCAGTTACAATATGGTAGGACGAGGGGAGTGTTTAATCCTTATCCATACTAATTTCTAACGTAATATTATAAATTTGAATGTATGTCTGTCTTTCTGTGCATTCACGCTTTAATCGCTTAACGGATTCAAAATGAAATTTCGTATGGAAAAAGTTTGAGTCCTGGGGAAGGATATAGGATTTTTGTCCCGGAAATCATCCCTTAAAGGGGTAAAAAGGGGGTGGAAGTTTATTTGCCGAATCGATTACTTTTAAGAGTCAGTGAAAAACTGTATAAGTTGGTTTTATTTTTGAAGTTATACTTCTTTAGGCGCGTTATGAAAAAATGATGAGAGTGAAATTTTAAGATGCGCGCGCATCTGTGACACAAAATGAACAGTATGAAGCTGTCTGCTTAATGAATGATGAGAGTGAAATTTTAAGATGCGCGCGCATCTGTGACACATAATTAACAGTATGAAGCTGTCTACTTAACCGCTCATTAAGTCTCGAAAAAAAAGCTACCAACAAAATAGAAATTGAACCTCGATATTAGTCGCGCATGTTGGTACGCTCGTCACCTCTGATCACTGTTTTCATATTTATAATATTTATCAACATGTTTCTAGTTTATACATTCACAACACGTATTTTAGTTTCATACAAGTGCGAATTATATGTGCTAATAAATTATATTCAGTAGTGATTTAAATTGAATATTTTGATTGATATTACTTACTATTTGTGAATATTAGTGAAAAAAATTGTGCTTATATACTTTTTCAAGTGCTCCAATATAATTGAGGTTAACTATTTAATGATGCCAAAGAAGTATAACTTCTCACGCGCGTACATAAGTACACGCACCCATTTTTTTATAATGATCTTTGTTGACTTTATTGCATATCAACCTTTTGTGCTGTGATGAAGTTATTTACTGTTACCCGTTCTACATTCTTTATGTCTGCGACTCCTCGGCGACGCAGGTGCATCTGCTACCCTCGTCACAGAGCGTACTAATCCCGTCAGTGTAGATCCCACTTAATTTCCTTGACGTTGCGACAGGCGTTACAGCCCAAGGTGATTTTAGATGACAACCTATTATGAGCGGTCAGTTGAATTAGGTCATAAATTTGAAGCGTATTTCAGGAATAATTTTATTTTTAGTTTGATTTATAGAAAATTAACATATGTATCTAATATATAAAATTCTCGTGTCACAGTTTTCGTTGCCATACTCCTCCGAAACGGCTTGACCGATTGTGATGAATTTTTTGTGCTTATCCGGTATCTATGAGAATCAGCCAACATCTATTTTTCATCCCCTTAAAATTTAGGGGTAGTCCACCAACTCCTATCATGTGGCAAAACGACGTTTGCTGGGTCAGCTAGTAGGTATATAAAATAAGGTATAAAATAAGGTTACTAAAGATCGTTAGGAGAGTGACTATTCTGACAGCATGAGAATTACGTTTGCCGTCAGTTTAGTAACCCCCCTATTTTAAGAAACTTAAACAGTTTCTACCGGGTCGGCAAGGCACGAGAATAGTCACTCCACAACGAGCTCCTCAGAGTATTTAATAATTAATTACTATCAAATAATTGAATTTGTTTTATTTCGAATAAATTTAGTTAAATTGGGGATTGAATCATTAAAAAGAGACCTAGTTTGACTCGGCCAAAACTCTCTCTCCTCCCTCAGACAGGTGCAAAGTAATTTTATAAAGTGCTTAAAAGCACTCTACATAAAATTACTTTAGCAACTAACGTGCGAATCGCGTAGAAGTTTTCTAACCTCAGAGCCCTTTTGGAAAACATTAGCAGGACTAAACCTTTATATCTACCTACAAACGATATTCTTTCTCGAACTAAATATAAATATATAAAGGATTCAATTTATAAAGTTAGATCAGAATCTAAATTGAATTATAAAGTTTTATTAAAATGTTATAGTTTTGAATACAATTTACAAGTGTTTAGTTTCAATTCTATTTAAAGTTATATTATGATGGCAAATGAAAAGTGAGGTTTTATGCAAAAATATTGTAAAATAATATTTATTTAAATAAAACTTGCCTTGTAACCAAAATATGACCTTTCAACGTTAAAGGTTTTGTTATTCTCGATTTTAAATAGGTGGCTTTTTAACCGACTTCAAGAAGGAGGAGGTTCTTCATTCGGATGTGGCTATTTTTTTCCATAGCTCAGTCCACTGGTCAGCGCATTATGTAATGATAATGTGAGTGAGAAGTCAAAGGTTCGATGTTGAGTTCTCAATTCGAACATAGAAGGAATACCGTCTGAGTAAACTTAATATTTTCCTCAGATTTTCTTGATGGCGTGTGAAGTCTGTCAAATCGCACTAGACTAGTGTGGTGGACTAATAACTGAATCTCAGGTCTCTTAGGAAATGTGTCCACTACTGGGATAGTTGGCTTAAAAAAATGCTTTTGCAAAAACAATCTTATATACCTACATTAAAGCCAGGTCCAATAACAACTGCAATAGTGCGAACCTTTTAAATCAGCTATTTCTAAAAGCGCCTTTACTTAACTATTATTTTTATCAAATTAATTCTCCAATAATAACAACATTTATATCAGATACCGTTGTTATCATTAACTACACAACTTACACAAACCAGTCAACAATAAAGACAAACAAATAAATACTTACTCTTAATTGAACGTGGACAAAGATTGTTTATGAGACGGTACTATCTCACTTAATCGTCTTTGAGGCGTTATGGGCACGTCTGAAATACTGTCGAGACGTCTTTTGTATTGGAAATGTAGCGACATCTATCGAGCTACATACGAACTACGTACACAGCGACGAAGAACTGTCAACTTACATGACACATCAAACGCACCAATCACGAAGCTGATCCTACATCGCGATAGTGAAGTAATCAAGCGCAATGAGCATAGATACTCAATATGAATTGTCGGGCAGTAGCATGCCAGGCATAACTCCTTGCTTGGTGGAAGTATCCTCCTTTTACAATGGAGGGACTAACACGTCTTTCTTCTCTTCTTCTTCTTCTTCGTGTCGATGGATCATGAATGACGTCAAATTTAATACCCATAAACCATTTTTAAAGCCTATGATACATTGGATTTAAAAAGAAACTGAATGCTCAATAGTTATTAAGCTGGAAATCCTATTACTTAAACTTGTGGTCATCATCATTAACCCATTATTGTCCCAATGCTGGGCACGGGTCTCCTCGCATTTGAGAGTTAGTCCACTGCGGGTTGGCAGACTTCGCATGCCATCGAGAAAATCTCTCAAGCATGCAGGTTTCCTCACGATGTTTTCCTTCACCGTTCGAGCATGTGATAAATACGCACATAACTTCCGAAAAGTCAGTGGCGCGTGCCTTGGGTTTGAACTCGATCCCTTTGTTGACATCTCACGACAGTCCACTGGTGTCACCACTAGGCTACCACAGCTCATTAGTCATCTGCAAGTCAGTAAAAAGGATAAGTTCCTACTCTATCCTTTCAAAAATACACGCCTTTAATACACATACATTGAAAATATTACGACAAGTCACAATTCTTCACATAACATCCGTAAACGTACAGAATCTGGATAAAACACGTCTGAATAATATATGGCAGCACATCTCCCATTCAATGTTTGTCAAACACAAATATTGTTGGAAAATGTCGTGTTAAAGGATCATATTTTTTATTGAAATCTCTTATGAAATTATATTTTTGTACTTTAGAAGTCATTTCACGTGTAACGTCGAGTAAATTCAATGTATCAACGAATTTACAGCGTCTAGACACGTCGGCTATGAAAAACTGTCACCTATGTACGGTGTCCATGCTTTGATTGTAGGCAAAGATAAAAATAAGACTAGGTACGCATGATAATTTTGTCCAGGATATTATGATTATGGAAATATGCGAAAGTAATATGTTTAAAAAATATATATGTCGGAGAAACATTATTTCTGTTGACATCGTCATTAGTGGCTAAGAATTTAGTGGGCATCATCAGAGTCAATTGCAAGCACAAACATAATGATCATTGTTTTGCACTACATATTATTTTAATTCGGATTAAATAACAATTTATCACCTCACAATAATATCGAGAGAAAATACACAGTTAAGACCGAGCAGCGAGTTCAGGGCACCGGTCTTACTTTTACCAACAATTAATACTCTTTCAGTCTCTCAGACTCTCAATCTCAATGATCCAACTCGACCATTCGCTATTTCTCAATAATGTCCAATACTGTTCGCGTCCCTCCAAAAGTAAAGATGGCGCCTCGACCACGCTCAAGCTAAATGCTCTGCTCTGATTGGTCTATAACTGATAACAATATTTTTTACTTTTTATTAGACTAAGGAGGTTCTAAGCTATGGAAAAATTTAATAAATCATTATGTGCTTTATTCTTGCAAACAATAATCAAACCGACTTATAGCTTCCTCCGACATATATATATATAAATTGTGAAAGTGACAAATTCACTTTCCAAATTTTTTATAACTGCTCCAATTTAATTTTAGAGTTAATTTCTATGCGGGTTCCAAGACAGTTTTAAACATTTGTCGGGGACAATTCAGGTTTGATCGTCTCGATTATTTTCTGCATTGTAATTGTTGGCAATCCTGGCTTACAGAAATTGCAGTAGCAGGGCTTTAGTGTGGCAGTCAAGTTCCAAAAGAAATGGGCCTTTACCGGTAGCTCAGTTAAATAAATCATACGATTAAATAAACTGGAAAATAAAAAAGGTAAATAAACTTATTAAAAACCCACACCGCGTGGATATCCTACTAAATCCATGTAAAGTACATGTCATAAAAAGTGAATTTTCTTGTTATACGTTCTATTTTCGCAAATCGTTTGATTCATTGGCTGATTTTGTGTTAGCTTTTGTTTTATTCATTATTCTTATCAATCTACAAATTGACAGATTTTAGTGTTTAATATTTTTCTTGAATATTATGTTGATTGAACATAGTACGAATCCAAGGTCGTTGAAACGTCGGGATAAAATAATATATCGCGATAAAACTTCTCCAGTCTGGCAACTCAATTTGAGCGAGAAATCTCGCTATGCTTTACCTCGCAAAAAGTTTTATTTCAATGTTGAATATTCGCGTAAGTGTACAAAATCAATATCATATATTAATCATATTGTTAATATATTAATTAATAATATTAATAATAACCATGCAGTATTACTGCATGGATATTATTCATTAATAGAATATAATATTATAATTAATTAATTATTAATATAATAATTAATTAATTTTTAGCTATAGCCTTATCCCTCTCAAATGAGAGAAGACCCGTGCCCAGCAGTGGGACGTTAATGGGTAGATGATAACGATATTATTTGCGTTGTAATTGAGGTTAAATTAAATTCTACCCTACATTATTGTTTTAATATTGTATAGTCAATAAAAACTTTTTCTTTTAATATAATTTCTTGAGACAAAATTATTACAAAGAAACTTACATCAACTTCATTAGCAACCTGAAATTTATCTTTTAATTTTTAATTCCAATTTACGCAAAGGCACAAACTTTAAAGTGCCTCCAATGTCAAATTAAAAATGTATACACTCTAAAAATGGTTTTATCCTGTGAATATGTCTATTATTACTTGCTTTACTTTAAATCTTACTGGGTATTATTTATATTCTATAGATAAAAACGCTTGCACAAATTTCCTTATAGAATAAAACTTGTTTGAAAGTTTTAAAAGAAAACCAAATCAAAACCGGTTCATCTATTTTGGAGCTACAACGCAACATATCTGAATATAACACACAAATGAATACTTACAACAAATAACATCCCTTTTTGCGTTAGGTACTGAAAAACTACTCCGAAACCCGTTTCTCATTGTTAAAATAACTTTCAACAATGGTTATAATAACCTGTCCAGTTAAAAAATGGGTCTTAATCTACAATTACGTGTCTGTAACAGCGCTCAAATGGGGTTATATACATTTTAGCTGTCGCCCAAAGAGTCTCACTGTAGTGAAAGAAGCGAATAATTTTCACTGCCGGTTGTATTTAGACGCCTAATTGCACGCCGCACACCACTCATCTAGTTAAGGGTAAGCAGAAACAGTCATAGCAATATTTTTAATACTTTTCTCTAGGTATACAGCAAATTTAAACGCAAAAATGAGTTTAAATACAACTCATTTATTATTCTACTAGCTTTTGCCCGCGACTTCGTTCGTAAAATTAGTATTTTTATGCCCACCCCCCTTTTCACCCTTTTAAGGGATGATTTCCGGGATGAAATCTATATTCTTTCGCGGGACTTAAACTATCTCTATACAAAATTTCATCTAAATCGGTTTAGTGGTTAGCGTAAAGAGGTAATAGACAGACAGACAGACAGACAGACAGACCGACAGACAAAGAGACAGACACATATTAGCATTTATGATACTAAAAGAGTGGATAATAATTAATAATAAAGTAAGGATTGTTTTACTGGCTGCGGTGTAGCTTGCGTGGTATATGTGGATGAATTAAAAAGAAAAACCAACTTCAAAAACTAAAAAGCAAAAAATAACTTCATACAGTTTTACCTTTTTTTAGTTTAGTTTTAATGGTATGAAGTCGGTGCCAAGCCAAACGTAATAGTAAGTACACTCTCCGCGAGTGACCTTGAGCGGGGTGGTTACAACCACCACATCATCGGCACCGACTTCATACCTTTAAAACTAAACTAAAAAAAAGGTAAAACTGTATGAAGTTATTTTTTGCTTTTTAGTTTTTGAAATTGGTTTTTCTTTTTTTTTAAAAGTTAATTTATTTTTTTCTTTTTAGTGTTGTATATATATATAATTAACTTTTCATATCAGATCAATCTAATAGCCTGAAAGAATACAACTATCGATCCATATATACTAATAATTATGAAAGATTTTTCCTTCAACTCCTAACCGTTGAGGAGTTGTACCTTCCATCATCAGATCATTACATGAGATGGTGATTTTCAGATGCAAATACTTGAACAGCTTTGGAGAATACATGTAAATGTAATAAATGCCTATAACTGAAAGAATTTTCTTTTAACTCTTAACTGTTGAGGAGTTCTACCTTCCATCATCAAATGATAATTATCAGACGCAAATACTGGAACAATCATAGTAAATATATTGAAAATGTGATAATTGCCTATAAAATTTGAGGGTTGCCCTCGATTTCCCTGGGATCCCATCATCAGATCCTGATGTGGTTACAATGGGACCAACTGTGAAGTCTACCCTTTTAAACAAAAAAAGAATTTTGGAAATCGGTCCAGGCGCTTTTAAGTAATTCGTGAACATACATAAAAAAAAGATTCCGACGAATTGAGAACCTCCTCCTTCTTGAAGTCGGTTAAAAAAAAGAGCCTATAAGTTATTCTAATGTAGATAGATGGAGTATTCTTTATTGTACACACATGAGACAACAATATGGGATAAGTATTTACTATATTACATTAAAACAGGGGTCAAAATATATCGCTGAAGACTGCAATCGAACTGAAATGCTACGCAGCAGTTTCTGGGCGATGCATGCACGAAGTTACAGAAGAAAAAAAAAATGTTTTTTTGGCTTCTTTAAATAATAGTAATAACATATTAGTTTTTTTTACAATATCGATAATGTACAAACATCAGCCTGTTACAAGTTTATTATAATGTATAGCTATAGATACCTTCAGAACAAAATCTCTCGGGTTCTCATTAAGAGCAGTAGAATACCAAAAAAGGACATCCCTAGGGAGACTGTAAAGAGTGTCCCTGGAGCCTCGCTGTGCAGAAACACGTAGCCACTATGCCACTACCTTCTCTGGGGTCACTCAGTGCCACTCAGTGGGCGGTGATGCGCGAAGTGGAATCAGGATTGCCTATATCTTTCTATAATAAAAGGAGACGCTGACTGACTGACTGACTGACATATCAAAGCAGAGCCTATACTTGAAGTTTTGTACAGGGGTTCCTTTTATAACGTAAGGGAGCGCTAAGAGAGGTTTTTTGAAAATTCACCCCCAAAGGGGGTAAAACGGGTGCAAAGTTAGTATGAAACGTTGCCGTTTTTGTTGTTATCCGAAAATTATTATTTTTGTTGAATTGCACGCAGGCAATTCGCGAGAATCAGCAAGTTATTTATAACTACTTAGCTGCTTTATTATAATTAAAATTTAACATTTTCTGCTTTATTATAATTAAAATTTAACATTTTCTGCTTTATTATAATTAAAACAAAACTAGCTTTTTAGTCACGTGCAGCAGTGTGTAAGATTTAATTTAACGTTTTAGGAAAGCTCTTAATTTTTTTTTAAACTTTGCCCCTAGGATTTCGTACTGTATCATGGTTGAGTTTGCTAATACCTACACATTCTTCACCACCGATATTACCACCTGACGTTATGACCTGCGCCGTGTGGCGAAGCAGCAAATCAAAGTAATTAAAGTAACTTTGTCTTGTAGTCAAAAAAATGGTAAATCTAGGTCATCAGCGGTCACAGCACGATACTAGATATTTAAAGAATCAAACAGTTACAGCATTAGTATAGTCACGGGCAGTCTCTGATTCTACCCCTAACTATAGATGCTGTAAAGCATAAATCAATAAAATTAAACAATATAAATATAACATAGTCCATCAAAAGTTGTACATTTCTATAAAATATCTATTCACAGAATACACATTGTAATGTTGACTAATATCTTGGTACAATTCTTGGAAGATGTCAGTCGAAAATTTTACTCGCACGCCCTTTGTCTTATTAGGGGAACCTTGAAGGGTTTACCCACAGATAATTTAGATCCCTTACCATTGAACAAAGATACGGAACCTCTCCAAATCGGATTGGTCAACTGGCAACCCTTCGTAATTGGGCCGAATCCTTTGTAAATTGACTTGATTGATTTGATAATCGCTAGGGGGCTTAATGTTGGTCAGCACAGATAAAAAATAATGAATAAAGACCATGGAAATGTATTATTAACTGTAACTTGACATAATGCTGATTCAGTCGCGCTATGAGAGTGAAAAAGGTTTGCCATGAGTAAACGTTCATTAATTTATTTTTCATAAATATTCGCTTTTTTGTAAGTCAATATTGTGCCATTTGTGTGCTATTCTATATACCTCTTTACAACCGGACAAAAATGTTTTGATTTTGTGTTATTTATTATATAGGCCATATTTGTAGAGATAATAAGATCCCTAGGAAAAATACTGAATATAGAATAATTTTTATTGAAACCTACCACGTTTTTTCAGGGTTGGCAACGCACGATCGACATGTCTGACGCTGAAGGGATCCGGGAACTGCTTAGCACCAGGTAAGCTTGTTTGCTACCCTAGTTAGAAAATGTTTAATGAAGACTCAAGTTTCACCGGTCAGTCTCGAGTATTTAAATTAACTATCTTTCATTGATCTTGTGGTTGCAAACGCAGCTGGTAAACATGATTGTCTAGTCCTGCAACGTTATTCATTTTCCATTAATTAATTAACAGTCCAGAACCATATTAATTGGCAATATTTTGACGACCCGTTTAGCTCAGCGGTAGTTAACGCTGCCTGCTGTGCAATGGGTCCCGGGATCCAGATAGGGACATATGTTAGTGTGATGAGCATCACCATTTGTATCCAAGTCATGAATGTATCTATGTATGCCTCGTTGCTTGGCTCGGAACTAGATGGCGCTGTGTAATAGGTAATGTCCGGAAATATTTATTTATTATTTAATAGGTTCGCCAACCACATGGGTCTTAAAACTAAATCTACACAACCAGCTCTGTGATATCTCTCAGATATTCAAATTCATTTATTCAAACTTCTTCAGTACATGGTATACTTAAAAATACAAAGTCTTACTTAGGTATCTAATTAACATTATGCCTGAACTAGGTAATCCTGTGTTTCAGGCTATAGGAAAAAGCTAATACATTAATAGAAAAAAGTCTAAAATAAAATAATCACTAATCTAATCCTAGGTACAACTATCAAACTATTATAGTTATTAATAAAAAATAATGTTCAGAATATAATTAAAAAATAGCAATATAATAATAACTTCAATACAACCAACAATTTCTCTGTATCAAATATTGCATTGTTAACACTTTTATTATGTAGTACAAACAAAACTGTTGAGCAGCAGAAATGTAAACGGGGTCAAAGTCGATGTTGTGTAAATCTTCTAATACCAGTCTAATTATATTTAATCGTTAATGAAATTATTGAACATACAATCTAAAAGTAAGTAACAAGAAAAGAGACCAATAAAATAACAATAAAATCCTATATGCGCTTTCAGGCGCATTCATAGTTAATCGAACCGATGTACCTCTTTTCTGCCATGGTTTTCGCCGGGCAGTCAGCAGCGCCAGTGCTATGATTATTAGGCTTCTTGAAATACGAACAAGTAGCACATTTTGGCTCCTCTGCTTTCTTTGGGCAATCCTTTATGGAGTGGCCTTGGTCACCACAGTGCCCGCAGGTATAAACTGACTGCCGACATGACTTAGCGGCGTGACCATACTGCTGGCATTTATAACATCGCGTCACCAAAGTAAAATCTCTCACTGGACAAGATGACCAGTTCACAAATACTCTGTCTCTTATTATAAGGGCTTTGCGTATGGCTGCAGGTGTTTCAATTATATAATTACAACTCTCTGCATCTTTTTTACCGGACTTATGGCTTAATTTAATTGAGGCCAAGAACGTCTCAAGTGTAAAATTCTGCAGCTTGTCAGCCAAATTTTGTTGGTACAAGCAGGTCAAAACTTCCTTCTCTTGCATAACAGAGGGCACCCCGATGATAACTATCCTCGGCTTACGCTTATGGGGCTCATCAACTGTAAGACCCGAGTTCGTGAGTTGCACTGATTGTTTAAGCTTCTCGATGTCATCCTTGGTATCTGTGCTAATTATGACCCCCCCGTTCCTCGTTTTACGCAGACCTCTCACATGTAGCTTCATTTGTTCAGGGCAGATAATTTTTTGGACAAGGGATTTTGTCTCTTCACTTGTTTTTAATTTATCATTAGGATAAATGGCCACTGAGCTAAAATTTATCGGCTGCAAATAGTTGTTGGTACCTTTTTTTACCATGTCAGCAAATGAAATTTCCTTGGCAGGTTTGGTCGACTCTTCAATGCTTAGCTTAAGATCCTGTAGTCTCTGTGACAGATCTTGTTGGTCTTGGAGTGTTTGTATGGAGGAATGGGCTTGGACGGTCTTCAGCTTGAGGGATTGGTACTGCACTGCCATTTGCGATGTTCCGTGGCTGATTTTCCGGCACAAAGAATTGATACGCAGTTTTTGTTCGGAGTTCAATTTACCCTCTGCTGCGGTGTTACATACCTCACTCAAGCAATGTTCAATTGATGACATCCAGTTTTGTATTTCTGGGGTAGAAATAATTTCAAGGACATCATCTCTTTGACTTCGTGCATTAGGGCCAGTGGAGGGAGCAGGTGAAGGCGTAGGTGGCGGGGTGCGAGCAGTCCTGCCGCTTCGGTTGAAGGGGCTATTGTCCATTTTATTAGATTAGAAAATTATCAAACACTGAACATGTCCGTAAAATGCATTACATTACATTATACACGACACAGTTTATTTTACTACCGGTAGTTGGTAAATGTAGGTCACAATTCAGCAAGTGATTATTAATTTATTTTAATATTATTCAACACGTCTGTACTTATTGAAGTGCAAACAATCAATGATATGTCTCACTACTACATAATATTCAATGAATAATAACAAAACAAAAGTCAACAATTCAACAAACCGCCACACAAACAAACAAAAGTAAAAAAAATAACAAATCTTTGTATGAAAAGAAAAATAAAATTTTTATTCATGAAACAGACTTCCCATTAAGTGTAGCGACATTAGTGCATATAAACAAGGTCTAACGGGACCGCAGGACTTCAGCCCCTTAATTAAGAGTCCGGAATGCAAATCCTACAGTATTACAGCGCAAACACATAATTATTACTGCTATATATAAACTGTTATTCCTGAAATAGGAGACGGTTTTGTTTTTAATATGCGCACCCGATACATGGGGGTTTTGTAATTATGCCTCCGTTATTGTTTGTTTTGTGGTTGCTATGGTAACAGATTTTTAACACTCGGCGCAAAAAGATTTATCGTGTGTATTTGTCTGTGGCATTGGAGCTCATAAACGAATGAACCTATTTTAATTATTTTTTTTAGTTTGTCTAGTGTCTTGACCTAGGGTGTTCTTAAGGTGCGTACCGATAACATAACATAACATGTTATAAAACGTTGTTATATAACAGAAAAATAACAAAATAAAATACAATACAGTTATCACCTTTCATATTTTCCAATTTTATTAGCTCTTCAACAACAAAAAAACCAAAGTTTTTAAAATATTTTTCTCCAAAAACGTCATCTTCATTTGACATTACAACGAAACCTGCAAATGACAATAACAAACGAAAAAAAAAATCCTTTTTTAATTTTAGAATGAGTTATAGGTACCTACCAGTTACCGTGACTCACTTGTTTCCGGGATTAAAAACTTTTTGGAGATCGACAAAAAAAGGGCTCATGGGCCAATGGTTAATGAAGACCATTTAAATTAGCCACGGAAGTTGGTAAAGTCTTCAAAAGGCTATAATTAGCCCTTTGTCTGAATCGGGGCTCGAGTTTCATCTTTGCTCGTAAATCATTGATGATAAACCCCTTTCCCGCTGTTATGATTTGTTACTGAAGATATTACGAAGGAACCACATTTTGGAAATGCGATTGAGAAAAGGGAGTTTGTTTGAAAACATCGGGCGTTTAAGAATTGATTTTGTTAATAAAACGTTCAAGAGTAGATTCTGTAATTTGTTGTAACCATAGTAAATTTACTCAAATAAATATATCTGGAAATACCCGCAACCCTATTTTTCACCTAACGCGATTTGAACGCGAATCCGTTACAACAGAAAAGTCTTTGATACCGTTACACTATTGGGTCGTCAAACTTTTTAATGTACAGAATATAATTTGTCGGTAATGCACGAGAAACATATTCGACGCGTATTCATTGATTAACCTACTTGCATTCTCAGTTTTACAATTGGTTGAGAAGTGAAACTCGCACTTTTACTGGAGTCTGATTTCCACTTCATAATCGAATTCACAATCGAGAAATGCAAATGAAATAGAAATAAATGACGACCTGATTGGCGCAGTGACTAAGCGATCGGCTTGCGCGTCACGTGTTGCGAGCTCTATCCCATTTCGAGCAAATATGTGTTCCGGGTGGTTGTTTATTTGAAACATTCGTGTTTGTAAACGCACCTACGAGACAAGAGAAAATCCTAGTGTGGGGGCTAAGTTAATCATAACCCAACAACAGCTAGTCAAAATCAAAATTATGATCATTTACTCAAAAGAGACCAAATATAATTGGCTCTTCGTGAGCGGCGACAATAAAGACCACCCCGAGAAACGCACGCCCTTCACGACTAATTACTAGTATTAGGCCTATGGGTGAGAATGGAACTCGAATACTCACACTTCGCAGCCACGCTTGCAGCCTATACACAAATGAGTCAGTTTACCAAAAAATATATCATAAAAAACTCATTCATTATCATGCGTTTAACTTTTCTTAAAGAAAAACTGACAAACTTGAAAAATGAACGTAAGAATAAAGTGGATAATACATAGTCGTAATTTACTTTTCTTAACCAATTTTTTACGCATCCGTCAGTCAAAGTCAGCTGATGATACATTGCCTATTATAATGTAAATTTCTGCCGCTCAGTAACGCTTTGGTAACGTAATCCATCATTTAATGTGTTCTATACATGTAATTATTTACTTTCGCATTAGTATCATGTGCGAGTATGGAGTGTAATAATGTCGATTTTCCATGAAAAGAGCTGAAGTGTCGATATAAGAATTATCTCCCGATACACGTATATGAGAGGAGACCCGTGCCCAGCAGTGGGACAATAATGTGTTTGAAGATGATTACACCTATCCTAGGTAAGAACGGTGCACTTTCTAAATGCACAATTTTACATTATTTTTACAATATAAAACTGATTCTGTAAGTTGTAAAATACAAACAAAATAATTTGTCATGCATGACAATTGCCAGTACCTTCAAAATCAAATCATGGTAAATATATACATAGGTGTTAAATAAAAAATCATAATTAACATATAATCCTGTAAAAAGAAAGAGACGAGAAATTAAAAAGCGAATTACAATAACAAAAAGCGTTTAGTAATTGATATTTGAAATTGATAGCGTTGGTATTGCTGGCGTCGAAATTGATAGCGTCGGTAGATTGCGTCGGTATTCATGGCGTCGGTATTTTTTGCGTCGGTATTTATGGCGTCGGTATTTTTTGCGTCGGTATTTATGGCGTCGATTTTTATAGCGTCGGTATGGGTGGCGTCGATATGTTGGCGTCGGTATTTATGGCGTCGGTATGGTTGGCGTCGGTACATATGGCGTCGGTACCTATGGCGTCGGTTTTTATGGTGTCGGAATTTATGGCGTCGGTATGGTTGGCGTCGATTATTATGGCGTCGGTATTTATGATGCCGATATTTTTGGCGCCTGTATTGCTGGCGTCGGTATTGATGGCATCGGTATTGATGACGTCAGTATCGATGGCGTCGATCTAGTTGGCGTCGGTATTGTTGGCGTCGAAATTGATAGCGTTGGTATTGCTGGCGTCGAAATTGATAGCGTCGGTAGATTGCGTCGGTATTGATGGCGTCAGTATTTGTGGCGTCGATTTACATCGGCGGCGGTACATATGGCGTCAGTATTTTTTGCGTCGGTATTTATGACGTCGGTATTAATGGCGTCGGTATTTATGGCGTCGGTATGGTAGCGTCGGTACATATGGCGTCGGTATTTTGGCGTCGGTATTTATGGCGTTGGTATTTATGACGTCGGTATTTATGGCGTCGGTATCGATGGCGTAGATTTAGTTGGCGTCGTTGGTATTGTTGGCTTCGAAATTGATAGCGTTGGTATTGCTGGCGTCGAAATTGATAGCGTCGGTAGATTGCGTCGGTATTCATGGCGTCGGTATTTTTTGCGTCGGTATTTATGGTGTCGGTATTAATGGCGTCGGTATTCATGGCGTCGGTATTTTATACGTCGGTATTTATTGCGTACATTTTTATGGCGTTGGTATGGGTGGCGACGATATGTTGGCGTCGGTATTTATGGCGTCGGTATTTGTAGCGTCAGTATTGGATGCATAGGTATTGTTGGCGTTTGTATTGATAGAATTGGTATCGGTGGCGTCGGTATTGGTAGCGTAAGTATTGAGGGCATCGGTAATGTAATGTTGACGTCAGTATTGATGGCGTCGATATTGGTAGCGTCAGTATTTTTGTGTCGGTATTTATGGCGTCGGTATTTTTGGCGTCGGTATTTATATCGTCGGTATTTATGGCGTCGGTATTTATGGCGTCAGTATTTTTGGCGTTGGTATAGGTGGCGTCGGTATTAATAGCGTTGGGTGGATTCGGTACATATGGCGTCGGTATTTATGCCGTCGGTATTTTTGGCGTTGGTATTTATGGCGACGGTATTTATAAAGACGGTATTAATGGCGTCGGTATATGTAGCGTCAGTATTGGATGCATAGGTATTGTTGGCGTTTGTATTGATAGTATTGGTATCGGTGGCGTCGGTATTGGTAGCGGAGGTATTGAGGGCATCGGTATTGTTGACGTCAGTATTGATGGCGTCGATATTGGTAGCGTCGGTATTTATGGCGACGGTATTTATGGCGTCGTTATTTATGGTGTCGATATTTATGGCGTCGGTATTTTTGGCGTCGGTATTTATGGCTTCGGTATTTTTGGCGTCGGTATTTATGGTGACGGCATTCATGGCGTCGGTATTTATTGCGACGGTATTTGTGGCGTCGAAATTATTAGCGTCGGTTTTTTTTTTTTTTGTTTTTTTTATTTATGGCGTCGATATGTTGGCGTCGGTAATGATGGCGTTGGCATTGAAAGCTTCGGTGTTGTTGGCGTTGGTATGAATGGCGTCAGTATCGATGGCGTCGGTATTCATAGCGTTGGTATTTTAGGCGTCGGTTTTTATGGCGTCGGTATTTATTGCGTCGAAATTTATGGCGTCGGTATGGGTGGCGTCGATTATTATGGCGTCGGTATTGGCAGCGTAAGTATTGAGGGCATCGGTATTGTTGACGTCAGTATTGATGGCGTCGATATTGGTAGTGTCGGTATTTTTTGCGTCGGTATTTAGGGCGACGGTATTTGTAGCGTCAGTATTGGATGCATAGGTATTGTTGGCGTTTGTTTTGATAGTATTGGTATCGGTGGCGTCGGTATTGGTAGCGTAAGTATTGAGGCCATCGGTATTGTAATGTTGACGTCAGTAATGATGGCGTCGATATTGGTAGCGTCAGTATTTTTGTGTCGGTATTTATGGCGTCGGTATTTATGGCGTCGGTATAGGTGGCGTCGGTATTTATGGCGTTGGGTAGGTTCGGTACATATGGCGTCGGTATTTATGCCGTCGGTATTTTTGGCGTTGGTATTTAAGGCTACGGTATTTATGGAGACGGTATTTATGGCGTCGGTATTTATGGTTTCAATATTTATGGCGTCTGTATTTTAGAGTCGGTATTCATGGCGTCGGTATTTATGGCGTTAGTATTTATTGCTACGGTATTCATGGCGTTGGTATTTTTGGCGTCGGTATTTATGGCGGTGGTATTAATTGCTACGGTATTCAAGGCGTTGGTAATTTTGGCTTCGGTATTTATGGCGTCGGTATTTATGGCGTTGGTATTTATTGCTACGGTATTCATGGCGTTGGTATTTTTGGCGTCGGTATTTATGGCGTCGGTATTTATGGCGTCGGTATTTATGGCGTCGGTATTTTTGACGTCGGTATTTATGGCGTCGGTATTTATGGCGTCGGTATTTATGGCGTCGGTATTTTTGACGTCGGTATGGGTGGCGTCGATATGTTGGCGTCGGTATTTATGGCGTCGAAATTAATGGCTTCGGTATTTTTGGCGTCGGTATTTATGGCGTCAGAATGGGTGGCGTCGGTACATATGGCGTCGGTAATTTTTGCGTCGGTATTTATGGCGTTGGTTTTTATGGAACCGTTATTATGGCGTCGGTAGTTTTGGCGTCGGAATTTATGGCCTCGGTATTTCTGGCGTCGGTATTTATGGCGTCGGTATTTATGGCGTCGGTATTAATGGCGCCGGTATTTATGGCGTCGGTATGGGTGGCGTCGATATGTTGGCGTCGGTATTTATAGCGTCGAAATTTATGGCTTCGGTATTTTTAGCGTCAGTATTCATGGCTTCGGTATCTATGACGTCAGAATGGGTGGCGCCGGTACATATGGCGTCGGTAATTTTTGCGTCGGTATTTATGGCGTTGGTATTTATGGCACCGTTATTATGGAGTCAGTAGTTTTGGCGTCGGAATTTATGGCGTCGGTATTTCTGGCGTCGGTATTTATGGCGTTGGTATTTATGGCGTCGAAATTGATGGCGTCGGTATGGGTGGCGTCGATTATTATGGCGTCGGTATTTATGATGCCGATATTTTTGGCGCCTGTATTGCTGGCGTCAGTATTGATGGCATCGGTATTGATGGCGTCAGTATCGATGGCGTCGATTTACATCGGCCGCGGTACATATGGCGTCGGTATTTATGGCGTCGGTATTTTTTGCGTCAGTATTTATGGCGTTGGTATTTATGGCACCGTTATTATGGTTACGGTATTTTTGGCGTCGGAATTTATGGCGTCAGTACATATGGCGTCGATATTTATGACGTCGGTATTTATGGCGTCAGAATGGTAGGCGTTGGTACATATGGCGTCGGTATTTTTTGCGTCGGTATTTATGACGTCGGTATTAATGGAGTCGGTATTAATGGCGTCGGTATGGTAGCGTCGGTACATATGGCGTCGGTATTTATGACGTCGGTATTTATGGCGTCAGAATGGGTGGCGTCGGTACATATGGCGTCAGTATTTTTTGCGTCGGTATTTATGGCGTTGGTATTTATGGCACAGTTATTATGGTTACGGTATTTTTGGCGTTGGAATTTATGGCGTCAGTATTTCTGGCGTCGGTATTTATGGCGTCAGTACATATGGCTTCGGTATTTATGACGTCGGTATTTATGGCGTCAGAATGGGTGGCGTTGGTACATATGGCGTCGGTATTTTTTGCGTCGGTATTTATGACGTCGGTATTTATGGCGTCGGTATGGTAGCGTCGGTACATATGGCGTCGGTCTTTATGACGTCGGTATTTATGGCGTCAGAATGGGTGGCGTTGGTACATATGGTGTCGGTATTTTTTGCGTCGGTGTTTATGACGTCGGTATTAATGGCGTCGGTATGGTAGCGTCGGTACATATGGCGTCGGTATTTATGACGTCGGTATTTATGGCGTCGGTATCGATGGCGTCGATTTAGTTGGCGTCGTTGGTATTGTTGGCTTCGAAATTGATAGCGTTGGTATTGCTGGCATCGAAATTGATAGCGTTGGTAGATTGCGTCGGTATTCATGGCGTCGGTATTTTTTGCGTCGGAATTTATGGTGTCGGTATTAATGGCGTCGGTATTCATGGCGTCGGTATTTTATACGTCGGTATTTAATGCGTACATTTTTATGGCGTTGGTATGGGTGGCGACGATATGTTGGCGTCGGTATTTATGGCGTCGGTATTTGAAGCGTCAGTATTGGATGCATAGGTATTGTTGGCGTTTGTATTGATAGTATTGGTATTGGTGGCGTCGGTATTGGTAGCGTAAGTATTGAGGGCATCGGTATTGTTGACGTCAGTATTGATGGCGTCGATATTGGTAGCGTCGGTATTTTTTGCGTCGGTATTTATGGCGACGGTATTTATGGCGACGGTATTTATGGCGTCGGTATCGATGGCGTCGATTTAGTTGGCCTCGTTGGTATTGTTGGCGTCGAAATTGATGGCGTCGGTATTTATGGTGTCGGTATTTATGGCGTCGGTATTTATGGCGTCGGTATTTATGGCGTCGGTATTTATGGCGTCGGTATTTTTGGCGTCGGTATAGGTGGCGTCGGTATTTATGGCGTTCGGTGGATTCGGTACATATGGCGTCGGTATTTATGCCGTCGGTATTTTTGGCGTTGGTATTTATGGCGACGGTATTTATGGCGTCGGTATTTTTGGCGTCGGTATAGGTGGCGTCGGTATTTATGGCGTGGATTCGGTACATATGGCGTCGGTATTTATGCCGTCGGCATTTTTGGCGTTGCTATTTATGGCGACGGTATTTATGGAGACGGTATTTATGGAGACGGTATTAATGGCGTCGGTATTTGTAGCGTCAGTATTGGATGCATAGGTATTGTTGGCGTTTGTATTGATAGTATTGGTATCGGTGGCGTCGGTATTTATGGCTTCGGTATTTTTGGCGTCGGTATTCATGGCGTCGGTATTTATGGCGTCAGTATTGAGGGCGTCGGTATAGATGTCGTCAATATTTATGGCGTTGGTATGGGTGGCGTCAGTACATATGGCGTCGTTATTTATGGCGACGGTATTCATGGCGTCGGTATTTATTGCGTCGATATTTGTGGCGTCGAAATTATTAGCGTCGATATATATATATTTTTTTTTATTTATTTATGGCGTCGATATGTTGGCGTCGGTAATGATGGCGTTGGCATTGAAAGCTACGGTGTTGTTGGCATCGGTATTAATGGCGTCAGTATTGTAGCGTTGGTATGAATGGCGTCAGTATTGATGGCGTCGGTATTCATGGCGTTGGTATTTTAGGCGTCGGTTTTTATGGCGTCGGTATTTATGGCATCGGTATGGGTGGCGTCGATTATTATGGCGTCGGTATTTATGATGCCGATATTTTTGGCGCCTGTATTGCTGGCGTCGGTATTGATGGCATCGGTATTGATGGCGTCAGTATCGATGGCGTCGATTTAGTTGGCGTCGTTGGTATTGCTGGCGTCGCAATTGAAAGCGTTGGTATTACTGGCGTCGAAATTGATAGCGTCGGTAGATTGCGTCGGTATTGATGGCGTCAGTATAGTTGGCGTTGATTTACATCGGCCGCGGTACATATGGCGTCGGTATTTATGGCGTCGGTATTTTTAGCGTCGGTATTTATGGCGTTGGTATTTATGGCGTCAGAATGAGTGGTGTTGGTACATATGGCGTCGGTATTTTTGGCGTCGGTATTTTTGGCGTCGGTATTTATGTATTGATGGCGTCAGTTTTTTAGCGTCGGTATAGATTTCGCTGGTATTTATGGCGTCGGTATGGGTGGCGTCGATTTAGTTTGCGTCGGTATTGCTGGCGTCGAAATAGATTTCATCCGTTTACATGGTGTCAGTATTGAAGCGTTGGTATGGTTGGCATCGGTATGGGTTGCGTCGATTTGTTGGCGTCGGTAATGATGTTGTTGCTATTGAAAGCGTCGGTATTGGTGGCGTCCGTATTGGATGCATAGGTATTGTTGGCGTTTGTATTGATAGTATTGGTATCGGTGGCGTCGGTATTGGTAGCGTAAGTATTGAGGGCATCGGTATTGTTGACGTCAGTATTGATGGCGTCGATATTGGTAGCGTCAGTATTTTTTGCGTCGGTTTTTATTGCGACGGTATTTATGGCGTCGGTATTTATGGTTTCGGTATTTATGGCGTCGGTATTTTTAGCGTCGGTATTCATGGCTTCGGTATTTATGACGTCAGTATTGAGGTCGTCGTTATAGATGGCGTCGGTATTTTTTGCGTCGGTATTTATGGCGTCGGTATTTATGGCGTCGGTATTTATGGCGTCGGTATTTATGGCGTTGGTATTCATGGCGTTGGTATTTTTGGCGTCGGTATTTATGGCGTCGGTATTTATGGCGTCGGTATTTATGGCGTCGGTGTTAATGGTGTCGGTATTTATGGCGTCGGTATTTATGGCGTCGGTATGGGTGGCGTCGATATGTTTGGCGTCGGTATTTATGTCGTCGGTATTTTTGGCGTCGGTATTTATGGCTTCGGTATTTTTGGCGTCGGTATTTATGGTGACAGTTTTCATGGCGTCGGTATTTATGGCGTCAGAATGGGTGGCGTCGGTAATTTTTGCGTCGGTATTTATGGCGTTGGTATTTTTGGCACCGTTATTATGGCGTCGGTATTTATGGCGTCAGAATGGGTGGCGTCGGTACATATTGCGTCAGTATTTTTTGCGTCGGTATTTATGGCGTATGTATTTCTGGCACCGTTATTATGGTGTTGGTATTTTTGACGTCGGAATTTATGGCGTCGGTATTTCTGGCGTCGGTATTTTTGGCGTCGGTATTTCTGGCGTCGGTATTTATAGCGTCGGTATTTCTGGCGTTGGTATGGGTGGCGTCGGCATGGGTGGCGTCGGTATTTATGACGTCGGTATTTATGGCGTCAGAATGGGTTGCGTCGGTACATATGGCGTCAGTATTTTTTGCGTCGGTATTTATGGCGTTGGTATTTATGGCACCGTTATTATGGTGTCGGTATTTTTGGCCTCGGAATTTATGGCGTCGGTATTTCTGGCGTCGGTATTTATGGCGTTGGTATGGGTGGCATCAGTACATATGGCTTCGGTATTTATGGCATCGTTATTTATGGCCTCGGGTGGCGTCGGTACATATGGTGTCGGTATTTATGGCGTCGGTATTTTTTGCGGCGGTATTTTTTGCGTCGGTATTTATGTAGACGGTATACATGGCGTCGGTATTTTTGGCGTCGGTATTTATGGCTTCGGTATTTATGGCGTTGGTATGAGTGGCGTCAGTTCATACGGCGTCGGAATTTATGGCATCGGTATTTATGGCGTCAGTATTGAGGGCGTCCGTATAGATGTCGTCGGTATTTATGGCGTCGGTATGGGTGGCGTCGGCACATATGGCGTCGGTATTTTTGGCCTCGTTATTTATAGCGTTGGTATTTATGGCGTCGGATTTATGGCGTCTGTATCGGTGGCGTCGGTATCGATGGCGTTGGTATTGATGGCGTCGGTATTGATGACGTCAGTATTGTTTGCGTCGACTTATGTCGGCTTACGTCGGTATGGGAGGCGCCGATTATTATGGCGTCGGTATTTATGACGTTGATTTAGTTGGCGTCAGTATTGCTGGCGTCGAAATTGATAGCGTCGGTATAGATTTCGTCGGTATTGTTGACGTAGACTTGGTTGGCTTCGGCATCGTTGCCGTCGATAGTTTCAGCGTCGGTTTTGACGACGTCAGTATTGATGGCGTCGGTATAGATGGTGTCGGTATTTATGGCGTTGAAATGTTGGCGTTGGTATTGATGTCGTCAGTTTTGTAGCGTCGGTATTGATTGCGTTGGTATTTATGGCGTTGGTATGGGTAGCGTCGATTTAGTTTGCGTCGGTATTGCTGGCGTCGAAATAAATTTCATCCGTATAGATGGCGTCAGTATTGAAGCGTTGGTATGGTTGGCATCGGTATGGGTTGCGTCGATTTGTTGGCGTCGGTAATGATGGTGTTGCTATTGAAAGCGTCGGTATTGGTGGCTTCCGTATGTGTGGCGTTGATTATTATGGCGACGGTATTGATGGCGTCAGTATTTATAGCGTCGGTATGGGTGGCGTCGGTATTGATGGCGTCGGTATTTATAGCGTCGGTATGGGTGGCGCCGATTATTTTGGCATCGGTATTTATGACGTTGATTTAGTTGGCGTCAGTATTGCTGGCGTCGAAATAGATTGCGTCGGTATTGTTGACATAGATTTGGTTGGCTTCGGTATCGTTAAAGTCGATACTTTCAGCGTCGGTTTTGATGACGTCAGTATTGATGGCGTCGGTATAGATGGCGTCGGTATTTATGGCGTCGATATGTTCGCGTCGGTATTGATGGCCTCAGTTTTGTAGCGTCGGTAAAGTTCGCGTCGGTATTTATGGCGTCGGTATGGGTGGCGCCGGTATGGGTGGTGTCGAAATAGATTGCGTCCGTATAGATTGCGTCGGTATTGATGGCGTTGGTATTGATGGCGTCAGTATTGTAGCGTTGGTATGGATTGCGTCGATATTGTTGAAGTCGGCATTAATGGCATCGGTATGGGTGGCGTCATTATGGCGTCGGTATTTATGGCGTCGATATGGGTGGCGTCGGTATTGATGGCGTTGGTATTGAAAGCGTCGGTATTGATAGCGTCGGTATAGATGGCGTCGATTTTTTTGGCGTCGGTATTTATGGCGTCGATTTAGTTTGCGTTCGTATTGCTGGCGTCGAAATAGATTGCGTCGGTGTAGATTGCATCGGTATTATTTGCGTCGATTTGGTTGGCTTCGGTATCGTTGCCGTCGATAATTTCGGCGTTAAAATTGTTAGCGTCGGTATTGATGGCGTCAGTATTGTGGCGTCGGTATAGATGGCGTCGGTATTTAAGCGTCGGTATTGGTGGCGTCGGTATTGATGGCGTCGGTTTTGATGTCGTCGGTATTGTTGGCGTCGGTATTGATGGCGTCGGTTTTGTTAGCATCGGTATTGTTGACGTCAGTATTGATGGCGCTGATATTGGTGGCTTCGGTATAATTGGCTTCGATTTTGTTGGCGTCGGTATCGTTGGCGTCGGTTTTGTTGACGTCAGTATTGATTGCCGTCGGTTTTCATGGCGTCGGTATTGGTAGCGTCGGTATTATTAGAGTCGGTAATAAAAGAGTTGGTATTGATAGTCGATATTAATGGCGTCGGTTTTGATGGTGTCAATATTGGTGACATCGGTATTTATGGTGTCGGTATTGTTTGCGTCGGTATGGGTGGCATCGATTTTTATGGCGTCGGTATTGTTGGCGTAGATTTGGTTGGCTTTGGTATCGTTGCCGTAGATAATTTCGGCGTCGAAATTGTTAGCGTCGGTATTTAGAATCATTAAAGATTTCCTACACTTACACAAATATAAGACAATGAAATAAAAAAACTTTTTACGGATTTTGCTACGTGTCTGATTGTATTAGTAGCCCGTGAAGTATAATGTCTCCAATTAAATCCCAAGGCATGCACTACCAACTTTTCAAAACGGCGAATATAAAACATTTTTAACCGACTTAAAAAAGGAGGAGGTTCTCAATTCGGATATGTCTATTTTTTTTTCTTTTTTTATGTTTGTTCACCGATTCCTCGAAGATGGCTAGCCAATAACAGACACTAAAAAGTAAAAAAAAAATTAAAAACTACGTTTAAAAAGAACCTACTTCTACAATTAAAAAGCAAAATATAACTTTATACAGTTTTACCTTTTTTTAAACACAGTTTTTAATTTTGAGGAAACCTAATGCTAGGAAAATCTTCTCTATGTTGTGTTATCAATCATCACTCGGTCAGAGCTGTGTACCTAACTGACCCACAGTTGGACAATACATCCAATAAAGAAGAAAGAAAAAAGAAAAGAAAAAATTAACACCCCGAAAATGGTATTATCCACATCACACTTTTTTTAGAAAAGACCAGCGTAATAAAATTAATAAAAACAAAACAAGATCTCTGGGCAAATCCTGCACGAGGCCCAAAAGGCTCCCATCTCAGCATAGTGGCATATAATTATATATTTCACTAGATGACCCAGCAATCGTTGTTTTGCCACATTATAGGGGTTGGTGGACTACCCCTAACTTTTAGGGGGATGAAAAATAGATGTTGGCCGATTCTCATAGATACCGGATAAGCCCAAAAAAATTCATCAAAATCGGTCAAGCCGTTTCGGAGGAGTATGGCAACGAAAACTGTGACACGAGAATTTTATATATTAGGTTACATATATAATAATAAATTACAGTGTGTAATTTTTGACAAATTAATGGCCAATGATAGCTATATTCTTTGATAAATGTTCAGACAAGGCCAGTGAGGTCAAGCACTGAAATAAACCTATCGTGCTTAGATATTTTTTAAAGAGTCGGACTAAAACAGGTGGTAGCGACGTGGGTCCACCGCACTTCACAAACCAATTGTTTTAAAAACACCGGCGGCATGCCGTTTATGTGAACCTTATTCCACGAATATTAAGGACTGTTTCGGTATGTTCAGAACAAAAATAAATTTGTCATCTCCCTATCTTTTCGGAGGTCATTGAGAAATACTGTTGACACGGGACAGAATTTTGTATTAAAATAATAATTTGCTTTTATCTTTCAACATGACTTGTTATGCATATTTTGAAAAGCTGAAAATAGGGAGTTTTGGAAGAACGATGTTATTCCTTTGTTTTAGAGACCCTATCTTTTTTTCCTGATCAGGGGTTTTAATGAGGCTTTTATTTTGTTGAAATATAAAATTAAGTACGTACGTATGTACTTATAATTTTTTAGTGAGTCAATAGTCACCTTATCAAACTATCACAGTCTTTAGTCTTCACAGTCACTGGACTGTAAAGACACAGTTCTCGTGTGGTGTCAAGAGGTCAAACAGATACCAGAAGATGGAGAACAGTGGCAATAGCTCTTCACCAACAAGAGCTGATCTCTTAAATTAACAATAAATTAATCATAACGTGCATATTAACATGCACAAATAGTGTACGAAAACAAATTAAGGAAAGTTACGTGCCTAAGAAATTGTGCGACAATAGGCTCGCGAAGTGAAGTCTAACAACGCACAATAGGCTATCGTGGTGGAATGTTTAGCCTAATCCCTCCCAAAGAAAAGTCCAGCTAAAAATATAATATATTATGTTATAATCTGTAGAATATGCAAACGTTACAACACGATACAGTGATTGACTGACAGTCTTTTGTGTCATTGCATACGGGGTCGAGTTCTGGGTAGATCAAACAGCGTTTGTGTTTGTGAAAATTCGTATTTGGTCATACTCACGACAAGGAAGAGATCCTAGTGTGTAGTTCTAATAAAATTCCATATCTTTATCTTTTAAAGCATCTTTAAATCAGCTGTGAACAATCCAAAACGACGTAATTAGAATAATACATAATCCTTATAGTTTCATTTCAATGTTCAAAATTCGCATAAGTTTAAAAGACCATTTTATAACATAACCATATTACATTGGGTATAAGAACCACAATTTTCTGCTTGAAAAAATGTTGTATTAAAATCCGTGGGTTTTTCTCTTTGTTTCATCTTAAAAGCTATCTCTTGCCTACTTATACCGCGAGCGTGGAGATAAAAATCCTGTTGCCACAATTCCTAGGTTAAAAATTCAAGCTGGAACGAAGTCGGAAAGTTTCATAAATTAAATCTTCTTTGTGTACAACACTAGGAGTAACAACACTAAAAGGTAATAAAAACTACGCCTTTACTTGTTAAAGTCCTCATCCACTACAATGATATAGCTACCGAATATTCTGGATTAATTAAATTTTCTTTTTGGACCACAAGGGTGGCAGACAAGTTTACGGCCCGCCTGATGAGTAAGCGGAGACCGTAGGCTATGGACGTTCGCTAGAGGTATCGCTCGCGCGTTGCAGACCCTGTAAAATCGGTTTTAGGTTTCTTAAAATAGTGTAGTTAATAAAAAACAAACGGAATTCCCATACTTTCAGAGTAGTCACTCCCCTAACGGGCTCTGGCAACCTTACTCACTCGCAGAGTGCTGCTGCCTTTTTATTTTAGCGAGAATTTTCGCTATATACCTCTCAGCAATACTATCTCATATTGTCATTTTCCAATAATAACATTACAATAAACTGACACATTCGCTATCTGTAAAAACTAACTTACAGCTTCATGCACCAAAATATTAATCCCAATATTATTCCCAAGAAGTATGCCTCAAAAGACGTATTTAAAATAAAAGAAATTGACATCCTAAAGATCAAAAAAAGCAATTTAAATGTCGCAATATCAAAGTGGTAATGGCAAAATGAGTAAGTCTTTGTGCAGCTGGGAAAAACCCTATACCTTAATACAGAGATGATCTCTCATCGACCCACAACGCTGGTCTTATGCAGGCAAACTTCACACGTCAGCGAAGAAATCTTTCAGGCACGCAAGTTTCCTCACGTTAGTTTCCTTCCTTTTGTTTGAGCACGCGATAAATACGCACAGAGCTTCGAAAAGTCTTGAGATAAAACTCAAAATATTTGATTTCTATACTTCCTTTATGTAATATTTTCTTCCCCTTTCAACAGAAAACTCAAAAGACTTCCAAGAAGAAAATACATACAATGCACTGTCCAATACCATTACTGAGATCTAATCCAATAACTTCGCTTCGCTCATTCCTGGCATATCTGCCGATGGACGTCCTTCCAAGCGAGCATAACTTTGGCGACATTTTAATATTTCGAAACTCCAAAGTTGCGGGTACCTACGTAAAAGATATTAAAAATTCCTACCCACCTCTATTTCTCAGCGAACCATGCGAGATGGGCATGTCCGTTTAAATTATGAATAAAACTGTTGCAACACTGTTTCTCTTTAAGTTTTTTAATTACAACATACTTGGCACCATTATACCGCCTTATGTGTAAGTGAAAAGGTAGTGTCTCATACAAAGGCGTATTTTAGTTTCCATAATATTTTTTATAATTCCGTATTAAATAGGACTTATTGCCATCAACCACGTACAAATCCAAATAATTAACATCTTTGAATTTCTTCATAATCAATTTCTCCATATTTTTTTGATCTAAGAGCGATTCCAAAACCTCGATTTATTTTTAAAATTTGGTTGGACTTGGTTGTTTTAATTCCAAACTAAATGGTATCTTTGACTTAGTTCATTTATGATTCGTGACTTACACAAGATTATTATTTTCCTTATTTGTACCAATCGCTATATCGTTAGCGGAGATAAAACCAAGTAGACTTTAAAATTTCACGATTCACGCCACAAAAGGCACAGTTAAAAAGATCTACACAAATGGTTGAAAATGTCCCACAACTAACTATTGAGCCAAGATTACTAACTGCTAAGTATTCAAAAACTTCACCGTTCAACTTCAAACGTTCATACAAAAGCCTTATGAATAAACCAGAACACCTTGATAACTAAAGGACAGCGTTTACACAACAGTCTAAAATTTCCAGGATCAACCCTTTAGCTCGGCCATTTACATAAATATTGCACGAGACCAAGACTTGAATAGGTATTTAATTCTCATTCAGGCTGCAGCTTGGACCTCTACAACCACACCACTTTGCTGTTCCCAAAACGACTTATTAAAAATCTGCATCCTTATTACCTAAACACTAAAGTCTGATTCAGCATTAAACATTTTCGAGGAACAGAAAATCTAATATTGTCGACTTGTACTCGGCTATTTATAATTTGCTGTTGATTTCAGCTCGTGTTTTTAGTTGTACTCTAGTGCTAAGAAAATAAGGGTAGAAATAGATGGGTAGCTGGTTTTGAAATATCAAAAATATATTGGTGGACTTATTCTACAAGGAAGAGGTACACAAAATAGCAAATGCTGATAGTATGGTAAAGCTATATTGCAATGGGCTTGGGTCAAGTTTATTTTAAATCAATTTGCATAGGTACCGAATCCCAAGGATTACCTAATAGCATTGGTCCTAAGTCTTTAAATAATAGAATCTTAGGACCAGAAACAAAAAGAATCGGTTTACGGGCCTTTGAAGTGCCTCGGTGTTGCCAACCTTTATTCAATTTTACAAACGTTTTCACTGTTGACCCATTTTCGGTTTTGTTTGTTCCAGTTTTGGGTATTTCGAAAGTGAAGTTTGGAATGTCCCACTCAATTTAGGGTTTGAATAAAGACTTTACATTTCAATTAAAAGTGTAGTGCATTTTTTATATATTCGTCTTGGTACTTATAATATCAATTTTCGAAGTTAGATGCCATATGAAGTATCATGCTGTGATTTTTTACCCAGTGAATTATTTTCACTAGTCACCACTCAAAGTTACACTAGTACCAAATCACTACTTAATACTTCTCTCTTCTCTTCTGCGGCCCCACGGCTGGCACCGTGTTCCTGAGTTCACCAGTTGTGACAGCGCTCAGGCCATGGCAGTTTAAAAGAGCAGCGCACCATAATACCGACAGTCCTATCCAACAATAGCCTCTCTCACCTTTAGCCGTGCTGTCGCTATGCTCTATGGAAATAAAGCATTCATTTTATTTGATCGTTGTCGGTTTAAAATTGCTTGAAAATTATGATTTATTAGCAAAAGTTTAGGGCAAATTATTTCAAAGAAAAATAATGCTTTGAACGTCTATTCTGCCATCTTCAAAATGAATTAAATGTCATTCTTCATTCATACCAAACCCTATTTCTATGTGTCAAAATTAATCCTCTCTTGTTTATGTCTATTTTCTCCCTCATCACTCCCCCAGTCTTTAATATCCAATTTTAGTTTAATATTATTTTATGTTCGTAAAACACATTCAACAAAAAGCTCATTATAAGCTTGACAGCACATTCGAGCCACTATATATATATTATTCAGAAACTCAACATTAAAACTAAAATGAGCACACAAATTTGATACGAAAAACCAAAATTGGTCTATACTCGCGCACGATGTGTACTCGCGCAGCTGACGCAAGCCGCAGCCGTTCATCCAATGGTTAGGAAGCCGTTACACAATTTGGACGACAATGTGAATGTTGCAATTACAGTGTCGAGCAGTATTAACAAGATGCACGTAACCGCTGCAACGGCGTTATGACCATAATAGTAGTATTTGAACACTGGCGAGCAACTTAATGAGCGCAGTTTTGGTCTGCTAATAGTGGTGGCAGTCATCATCGTTTTATAGTACCGTTTCGATAATATCAAATGACGTCTGTTGTTGATACGTCGCTGTTTTGTCCTGAAACTATTGGTGAACCGCTTTCAAATACCTAATTAAACTGCCGAATAGACAACTTGTTGGTCTGTTTCCATGCCTTTGATGACGATTGTTTTCTCCCCCTTTACGTAAGAGTATCTTCAACGACTAATATCTACTTTGAAAATTTGGATAATAGAAAACTTCTTGAGGAACAAATTCATTGAAAGCCCAAACTAGAAAGAGGATAACAGCGAAACAGTGCTATTTTTGATAATAATTAAGGGCTTATCAGGCTTTTTTCATAAACACTTGCCAATATTTCTTGCAAAAAATTAGCAAATATGACCTCCTAGGTCCAATCTCAAAGTCGGGCAAAATAATATTGAACTTAGCTTTGAGCTCGTGCAATGGCGATATAATATGCTCGCTCTCTTTCCCACATAATACCTACTAAAAACTACGGTAATACATCAGTAGGTATAAATTTACCTAACCTTTCGGCTATATACGCATGCTATGTCATCTATATTCATGTCATGTACATCTATCTATATTCTCATAAAACATACACAATTAGCTTTTACCGGTCCGATATTTACTCAGCGAAATATTGTTATACACTGGACGGCTTTTGTTTGAAATAATATTGCTCTAATAGAATAACAAACCTATGGTCAAGGACAAAACTGATGGTGTAAATGTGTCCCAAACGCATAAGTGTACATAACATACCATCGCGCCTGGCGTCCCCGAACGGTTAAGCAGAAATGTACTAATGTGCACCCATATTTCACCGGCATGTTTTCATCATCAACCCATTATTGTCACACGGATGCCACGGATCTCCTCTCATTTGAGAGGGATTAGGCTATAGTCCACCACGCTAGCCTACTGTGGGTTGGCAGACTTCACATGCCATCGAGAAATCTCTCAAGCATGCAGGTTTCCTCACGATGTTTTCCTTCACCGTTTGAGCATGTGATAAATACGCACATAAATTCCGAAAAGTCAGTGGTGCGTGCCCGGATTTGAACTCGAGATCTTTGACATCTCAGTCCACACCACTAGGCTACCACAGCATCCGGTATGTTTTAGGTCTCATGTAATAGGGGGCGAGCCTCATAAGAACATCACGACTCCAAACTCTAAGCTGCTACTGAAAGTTTAATAAAAAAAAAACAATAAAACTTTACTCGACCTGTGAATCGAATCCAAAACCTCTTGATCAGCCGTCGCAATTTACGTCTACTAGGCCATCGACGCAGGACGCATGTGTTAGAAGTCAATATGGAATACTAAGTAATAACATATTTACTTTACTATTATATTATTTTGTAGGAGGTAGGGCATAGCGAGATTTCTTGCTCAAATTGAGCTGCCCGACTGGGGAAGTACCTCCGCCTTACAGAAGACCGCATTGAATCAACAAAAGTTGTCTTTCTGCAAGTGATTAAGGTTACCAGAGCTCATTGGGGGAGTGGGGAGCTCATGGGAATTCCGTTTGCTGTCAGTTCAGTAACTCCTTATTTTAAGAAACCTGAACGGTTTCTAAGGGGTTTGGCAACGCATTTGCAAGCCTCTGGTGTTGCAAATGTCCATGGGCGGCGGTCATCACTTACCATCAGGTGAGCCGCCTGCTTGTTTGCCCCCTTATCACCATAAAAATCTTAATCGTGATGTTGCGGATTCATTATAGCATTGAATATCTAATATATAAAATTCTCGTGTCACAGTTTTCGTTGCCATACTCCTCCGAAACAGCTAGACCGATTTTGATGAAATTTTTTGTGCTTATCCGGTATCTATGAGAATTGGCCAACATCTATTTTTCATCCCCCTAAAAGTTAGGGGTAGTCCACCAACCCCTATAATGTGGCAAAACAACGTTTGCTGGGTCAGCTAGTTTTTTATAAAATTTCCTTTATATTACGGGAAAACATAATATTAGACTACAAGGACCAGTTAAACAATGCTTTAGATTAGAAATATGTTTCATTACGTGGGCGGAAATTACAGGTTAATTATCTTCTGATACTCTGCTTCCTAAACCGACATTCCCACAAGAATTCCAGACAAACACCTACGTCAACACTTTAATTTATCAAATAATTATTATGTAATACTACATGCCTAAAATATGACGTTTCCTCAAATATATTCGCGTTGCCAAGCACAGAATATTAACTTGTAGGCCTTTATGTGTAGATTTATTACGCTGCCATTTTGGTTTATCGCGGCAAGATGGTGGTTTTAATTAAAAATTGATGAAAGATCGCGTTAACTGATTCATGTTACATTGTAGTGGTATTTTGATGGTGTGGTTGTTTGAAGCGTTGAATACCAACTAGTCTATAGATAAGGGTTTAAAACAGGTTTTTCTTTATTAGTCGTCTATATAACTAGATAGTACATACTTGTATCATATATTCGGCGCTATTTACCTGATTGAGTGGATCTGGATGATGGGAATATTATTCGCACAGTATTGTAGAATCAATTAATGTGAATTTTGATTTGTTTCAAATCGGCCCAAGCCCATAAATACTAACTATCTGGAAAATCGATATTGTTGATTAATTTATCTATGGATCCTATTTGGACTACGAAAGCAAGGTATTCTTCGGGCAAAAAGGAGCATGTTATGATTATAATTTGTGTATGATTATAATGCTTCTGTGAGCCTATTTGTAGAATCATAGATTCGAAACAAATGTACCGCTTTTGATTTGGACTTTTTTGGTTAGAAAAATTACTTGATCGAGGATATTCTTATATTTGATTAGAGAATCTATTGAGTTTGAAGATCTTCAGCTCTGTCTCCATCAAGATACAACCATTTTAATTAGATGTTAAAAAAATAATTAAAAAAACATTTTTCTCAACAAACTCATTCAGTTTTGCACACAACACCCTCAGGTTCGCTCTGGTTATAACCAGATCGCCCGAAGCCTCTCCAAATGAGAGGCGACTAGAGGCTGACGTCGCAAGAGCTCGTTTTATCGGGCCCTTGGGACCTAGAGAGGCTCTTGGAACGCGTTAAGCCACCCATTAGGGATCGCGGTCTTGTCACTCGGCTGTTTTCAATACACTTGACACATTTTTCGGTGTAAGGTACGATGAATTACGAAATTCATGTTCGTGTATATTGAGGTGGTTTTGGAAGGTAAATAAGTTATTTATAGAAAGGCTGTGCGTACTGTGAAGTCACAGGTCTCGAGTTCGTACTCAAGGTACCACTGACTTTTTGAAGTTATGTGCGTATTTATCACAGGCTCAAACGGTGAAATGATACATCGTGACAAAATTTGCATGCTTGAGAGATTTTCTCGATGGCATATGTAGCTTACGAACCCGCACTAAGCTAGCACGGTGGACTATAGCCTAGTCCCTCTCAAATAAGAGGAGAACCGTGCCCAGCAGTGAGACAATAATGGTTTCATGATGAAAATTTAAATTATGTCCATCTACAGTATTTTTGGATCATAAGTAACAAACATACAAATCTAAACACCGATCTGCAACTTAATTCTTAATTAAAACATCTATTCCCTAACGCTTATTTCAACGTCTGACCCTACTCTAACATGATGTTTTTTTCTTTGATAAAACAGACGATTCAAATAATAATTTAAAACGATAAGCACCATACTTTACTTAAAAATACTTGGGTCGGTCTCAAATTGCCGACAGACAATGAGCGCAGTCATCAACGGTCGTTCCTTTTCTGTATTAGAGAGGCAGTTGCCCTACATTGTGGTGTTAGGCTATGTTTACACTGATTTGATGGACCCTAATACTAACTTACCATTATTATAAACGCGAAAGTTGGTATGGATGTATGTTTGTCACTCTTTCACGCAAAAACCGCTTACTGGATTTGGATATAATTTAACTTACAGATAGTTCCTACTTTATATCTATAAATACCATGCGGCCGCAGGAGGAAGCTAGTTAAATTATAAAAAGAAAATAAATCATCAAGAAATTATTATATTTTGCTTTTTGTTAAGTCCCTTTTTTATCGTATCGTATCGAGTTGATATCAGATGATTAATTACATCATTAATACTGGCTTAAATTAACGACAGTGAAAATCGGGTGCTGGGTAGCAGGAAATTTATTTATAACAATCTTACCTTCACGTCCTTCACTATCAATACAGATCTATGATCCAATGCGACTGAGTGGCCTTACTAACTAAATCCTAAATCTACACCTTATACCTAGTTAAAAATATCTTAATCTAAATAACTTATTACATATAGTGTAACTTTTGCGAATTCACTCAAGTTCCACCACAATACATCAACCCTCCCGTGAACCTCATTAATGTAATTAGATATACATAATTCCTTATCGTAATCATTTGCCATTACTGCACATTTTAATTCGAATCAGTGACAATTTTGTCAGAACAGCTCAGGCTCTTCTAATACACAAACACACTGATATTATTCTTAATAATGACACTAACACTGGCCACAAATGTTTTCTTCGCATACAAAAACCCATTGCTTCCACCCATTCAACATTTAAAAGCCTTTTTTCCCCATTTTTTCCGTTTCATTACTCGCTTCGCAAAGCAAGATGTAGTTAATATTAAAACTCCCGCAACCTATTAAGAGTGGAATAGGCTTGTGCTCGACTGTACTTAAGTAGAAGCTGTTTACTGCAATGTTTGTGTACTAGTTTTTTTTAATTAAAGCGCCTCGTTACTGCTTTGTGGGATATTGTTTTTACAGGCTTGCGCTTAAGAAGAATGTACGATATTTTTTTGTATCAGATAATCCTTTTCTATTTACTTCAATTTCTTACTCTTTCTTATTTAATTTTAAATAATATTCTCATATCTCCGTTAAGAAGAGGCCTATATCCAGCAGTCGACTGCGATCTCATTCCCTCTTCTTTCTTCGCTTTTTCTTTCTCTCAGGATAACGATGGATATTAGTCGCTTCTCATTTAAAAAGCAGAAAACATATTCTGGAAATACTGCAAAATATTATGAAGGTATCATTTCAGCCAAAAGACGTTGAATGCTGGACATAATAAAATCAAAAGTGATACAAATAAGGATCATAGTTAGTGGATATATTTCTTTTTTTATCTCTTCCATCATGACAGTCCTACCTGTTATTTTAATATAAATTTTGGTAGCAGGGTCAAATGATCCACCAAACTAGTTACCAATCTACCCTACCATTACCATTTTGACATACACATGAGGATGTGTATGTCAAAATACCACAAACGTTTACAAATAAATCCAGATTAAAAGCACTTACAACCATGGAGTACGCATGAGAAAAATGAAACAGAAATTAATGTGGAAAGTGATAGATATAAATCTAGAGTATCTGCCTATCCCAACGATAAACAGTCATAATAGTATATCTTGTTAAAATATAAAGACATTGTAAAAATTAAGTGTAATGAACTATAGGTAACCAAATTATCTAAGCGTTCACAATAAAGTGAAGTTAAGTAAGACAGTTATTCAATTAACAATAGTTGTTTATCCGTTTAACTGTTAAAGTTATTATATACCTATTCAAACTTTCGTCTAAGTCTTTAGTAAACTATCACTACGGAGAATTAGAGTTTCAAGATTGAAATTACTGTTTAATTTTTAAGAACAAAATGGTTTTTTGAAATTGTTATATTTTATTAATGTACTTGTTTTTGACACTTATGCGAATATGAGACACAAAGTACACTCATTGATACATTTCACGGGTATATTTTTCTAGTCCCATATACCAAATAGGGATCGACCCTATTGCCCGATCTAAGAACCAAACCCAATACATTCAATAGTCGTTCTACAGCCCATTATTTATATAAACCAGTCGTGATGTGTATCCTAAGTTTAGCGGATAGTTTGCGGTCAATATCTTCTACTTATTCTTTCTCGTAATTTTCTCTTTAATTTCGCCCCCGTTCTGTTTCCTTTCCATTAATTAGTCGATTCCGTGGAGAGCGCTCGCCATTTTGTTATAAGAGCACTATTAATACTGCAAGGTGTTAACTTGATTAGATTTGTAGTTTTTCTAATAATTGGATGTTGGATCTGTTAAAGTATATTTAAGAGTGTTTATTTTTATAATGTTTAGTTAAAAATGTAAGCAATATCTATACTAATATTATAAATGCTAGTGCGTCTGTTTGTCTATTACCTCATCACGCATTAACCGCTAGACCGATTAAGATAAAATTTGGTATCAAGATAGTTTGAATCCCGGGGAAGGAAATAAGATAGTTTTTGTCCCAGAAATAATCTCTTCAAAGGGTGAATGAAAGGAGGGTGCATATTTTTATGCGCAATCAATAAAAAACGGTACTGATTATCAATTTCAAGAGAACCAACATATAATTTTTTCCGTGACCATGAAAGTTGTAAATGATCCGAAACTTTGAGATCAAATACTATCAATGGCTCTGTTAAAGTACAATTATTAGGAATAAACATTCTTAATATACTGTAACGACCCCAGCGTCCAATTATTAGAATACTAGACAGCATTTATACGAGCTCACTTAAAACATTTTTTACCGAAACAAGTAAATTTGTTTTCTTTGGACCAATCCTAAGAGACACACAGGATAAACTGGTGAGGTTATGAGAGAAACTAACTATTTGTTTAGCTCAGTACCTCAGTACTGTTTTCAATGTTGACTCACTCTTTGTGGTAGTTTATTTTGGCCAAAACGGTTTTTATATTTTTGACTTGCACTTTAAGTCAAAAATATAAAAACCGTTTTGGCCAAAATAAACTACCACAAAGAGTGAGTCAACATTGAAAACAGTGTTCAGAGTTATCAAATACCGGTGGCATAAAATATAGTTTTAAAAGAAGTCTGAAATTAAAGCAAGCATAGGAAGTAGGGTGGTGCAATTTTCTGCAGCGGATCCTACCGCCGACCACAGGAATGAGGAGGTAGGAAACGCTTGAAGGACAATGGATGGGGCAAAATAATTACCTTATTTATAACTTTTTCAGGTTTCTTCTTTTTATTTTCGAACTCAGGAGATTATGATCTCGGTGCATAACAATATACATAGACTATGAATTCTCTTTTTTTATGGTGATAAGGGGTAAAACAAGCAGGCAGCTCACCTGATGGTAAGTGATGACAGCCGCTGATGGACATTTGCAATACGAGGCTTGCAAATGCGTTGCCAAACCCCTTAGAAACCGTTCAGGTTTCTTAAAATAGGGAGTTACTGAACTGACAGTAAACGGAATTCCCATGCTGTCAGAATAGTCAACCCCCCAATGAGCTCTGGTGACCTTACTCACTCGCAGAAAGACAATTATTGTTGATTCACTGCGGTCTTCTGTAAGGCGGAGGTCCTTCCCCAGTCGGGCAGCTCAATTTGAGCGAGAAATCTCACTACTCTCCTACAAATCTCTTAGTAGCAAGCTTATGGTGCTTTTTAAGAAGCAGCTTATTCGCTCTAAAACTATAAAATACTATCACGTGTGTACCCCAAAGCATAAGACCCCGGAAAACTTTGGGGTACCGTTAACTGTATACGAATAAGCTGCTACAGCCTAGTGGAGAGCTGTGAAGGACTGTAAAGCTAAATATAGCGTTCAATTCGAAGGCTGACGTTTCGAATATAGGTACATAATAATATGTGCATGTTTATCACTCATTTATACGGTGAAAGAGCACCACAGGGAGGGACACTAGACACATAGTTCACAACGCTAACTTTGGGCGCGCTTTGATAGATTTTACGCACACTCGTGTGGGGACATACCTGTTACGGAAAATGTACATTACTCTTTTACAAAACCCTCCAATCGCCTCCAAAAGAACACGCAACTCTTACATAATACCGCATCCAGGATTATTAAGCATATTAGCTTAAAGTGGCCATTACAGAGATCTCACAGGGAAATTGCTTTCTTGCGCGCACTTCATTTCTTGTGTAAATTTTATTTTTTAACCGTACCCTCAGTTGGTTTCTGTGGTGTAGCCTCTTAAAAGCCTTCACTAATAACGTCATGAATATTGGAATATTGTTACTTTATCGAAAGGTGACGGAAATTTAAATAGTGTTGTGATTTACAGATCGGCGAGTGTTGCTGACTATATTCATAGACTGGTAGAAAATTCCTAACGCATTAAGTCTGCCTTTGCACATTTATTGTATATTTGTGCATAAAGTTGAAATAAATATATAATAAATATCGTATGTGCAATCGCAATTGTGATTGCTCTGAAGTATATCAATTGGATTTTATTTATTTTGGCGACCCGATTAACCAGCGGCAGTTAACGCTTTGACCATTGAAATTCTGTACATATTATAGTAACGTGCAGATCTAAACACATACGTGTAAACATTGCTTAAGTCTCGGTTTTAAATAAGATATTTCAACTACTTTGCAAAATGCAATGGGGACAAGTTGAATGCCATTTGAACAAACGCACTCACACGATTGTGAACCTTTAATAGACTGAACTAGAGGTTACATTTCATTGGCTAGTTTCAGATAACCTAGGCAACATTTCTTTAAGTTTAATCTAAGCAGTTTATTTCTTTCTGAAATGCTCTTTGTAAAAGACGATAAAGGCTAAAGGTTCTACCTAAGATATTATTCAGTAATTCTATATTTATGGATAATAAGATAATCTACCGTTGGTTTTTCAAATGAGACCTTTTCTATTATTCAAAAAAAAATCGTTGACCCCTCAAGGGGAATTGCCATCAACCGGACATAAATTAAATTCAAATTCAAAACATTTATTTCAAGTAGACCAGTATAACAGATGCTTTTGAATTGTCAAACGAGTTGCACGGTTCGAAAAAGTCCTCCATAGACCTCTATGGAGAAGAACCGGCAAGAAACTCTATAGATACTCTTTTAAATAAATACAAATTACAATATAGGAAGTCAATTCCTTTACAATTTTCATTTGCACCATCAATTTGAGAATAATGCAGTTTGATGTGTAATGTATGAACTATTTACCCAAGATAAAATAAAACTAATTCAGAATGCCATAGCATGTATGAGTCGACCAGCCACCACCGACAGCACCCGTTCACGAGTATGACGCGTGTATCAGCGTCGCTCTACTCAACCGACCTTGTAGGGAATAAAACGACCCGATACACAACGCCACCATTGGCAGGACAGTTTAGTGAGCATGAATGAAAAAAGTCCGAGCTGCTACTGAGAATTTTATAGAAAAAACCAATATCGCTTCGTCGACCTGGAACTCAAACCCAAGCTTCAGCAATCGTACTTATGACCACTAGATCAACGACGCAGTTGTAAGACTGATAATATTACAAATAATTCTGTCAAAAAAAACTGACTTCAAATGTCAGAACTGAACCAATTGAAATGGGACACGGAAAGCACCATCATCATCAACCCATTAACGTCCCACTGCTGGGCACGGGTCTCCTCTCATTTGAGAGGGATTAGGCTATAGTCCACCACGCTAGCCTACTGCAGGTTTGCAGACTTCACATGCCATCGAGACACATCTCTCAAGCATGCAGGTTTTCTCACGATGTTTTCCTTCACCGTTTGAGCTTGTGATAAATACGCACATAACTTCCGAAAAGTCAGTGGTGCGTGCCCGGGTTCGAACTCGAGACCTTTGACATCTCAGTCCATTGGTCACACCACTAGGTTACCACAGCTCTTAAATAAAAAAAGAATCATCAAAATCGGTTCACCCAGTCGACAAACATAAAATATTAAAAAAATACAATCTAATGGATAACCTTCTCCTTTTTTGAAGTTGGTTAAAAATGCATGATTAATCATTATTTTTTGAGAAACAAATTGTATTCTAAGCCACAGATAACAAATGGTAATGTTATTACGGGAGATTAAACTTAAAAAAACCTGCGTGGGCAGGCTCCCGGCAAGGTGGACTGACGACCTGGTGAAGGTCGCTGGAATCCGCTGGATGCGAGTGGCGCAGTACCGGTCGTCGTGGCGATCCTTGAGGTGACCTATGTCCAGCAGTGGATGTCTAACGGTTGATATGATGATGATGATGATGAAACTTAAAAAGACACAGAGTCAGAGGAACAGTCCAATCATCTAAATGTACGTCAGAGCGTGCACTATTCATTCATACATTTATCACCTCTTTGACTACCGTCGATATACCTACCGCGGAGTAGTAAATAAATGAAATGCTCAGATGGATCTTTCTTTTTACACGCCTTCAATGCTTCTAAATTTTGTCATCTCTAGTTGAAAGCTAAGGTACCGTAAATTGGAGCACGCAATTCAATTTGCTTATCTTTCAAGTTCAAGCTGTTTGACAGTGGTCTTACTCATTACACTTACCATTACACTACTTTTACCATTTACACTGTTTATCAGCGTATGAACAAAAAACAAAACCGTGTCGAATCCAAACTCCGAGCTGCTACTGAGTATTTCACAGAAAATCCCATTAGCACTGCTCAACCTGGGAATGGAGCCCTCAAAACCTTATGCTCAGGAGTTTGAGGTTTGAAGAATTTGAGACACAATCGGTCGATCTTGTACGACTCTGTACGAGTTTTGCATTTAGTTCATTCGCTCCATTCGCTACTGCTCTCTGGCGTCGGTGCTATCGAAACAAACGTAGCGTGGAAATGCGGTTGTCAGTTCGTTTCAGCGCTGTTTCGTTAAAACAGTGTGCTATGGAGTATGATATTTGTTTTCCTTGAGATATTGGGAGCTGCTTTGCAACGTTCTGTTAGGATGCTATCTGGTTTTCTCCAACGGAACCGATTTAGCTTTCACAATAAAAAACTTACACTTTCTTTTCATTTTACAGTGTCCTTTGCGAATAAATTTAGTTTTCTTTTTCTTTCAATAGAATAGTATTGTAATTCAACTCAGGATTGTCGTGTGATTTCTGGATTAATTAAGCTGTGGAATGAGCCGAGGTACTATAACAACTACAGCATGTGGTTTGTCAAAAAAAAGGAGTGTCATGTTTTTAAGGGTTGGCAAAGTGCGAACGACACGATCCGGTGTTGCAAATATTCATATACTACGTTGACTGCTTACCACCAGGCAATACGTAAACTTGCTTGCCATCCCTAAGGTATTAAAAAAAGATTTTTTTATATAACATCTGGCTTATAAACATCGCCAAACCTATTACTTATTAGCACCCTCATCAGTTATATTTTTTTACTTTACCAAAGCACGTAAAATGTCTAGCAAAATGGAACGCCTAAAAATTTATAAAATCATTAACGCCGCACTGTTTAAGGCGTTAATTACGCATTTTTACGCGAAACTTTTAATGGAATAACATAGCAGTGGTCTCCGTTGGTAGCTAACTTTTATTACGCACTCAGCTGAGTAAAATTGTTTGATTACGTACTTACTGAGGTTAGAAATTAGTAATCATCATCATTGGGTTTATACTACACAATTTCTACGAACAACATACCCTTTTATATGTATCAGCTTATTGCCGTCCACTGCTGAACGTAGGCCTCCCCCAAAGAGCGCCAATCTTTTATTCAAAACAATCGTATATACGTGGAAGGTCGGTTTTTAGTCTAAAATCTACCTAGATAGATAAAGCTGAATCATAGATAGATACATCGGTATTTAGCAAGAAGCGGATACCATTGAATTTTTGCAACAACGAACACGATAACTTTGAAATAGCGATATGAAGCGGTTACCGTAGCCTATACGTTGCCTACACGGTTGTAACACCAGAGGTTTCGCTTGCGCGTTGGCGGCTGTATAAAATCTTTATTTTTAGAAACCCCATGCTGTAATTGTTTGAAAAAACCCCAACAGATCGAGAGGTAGGGCATAGCGAAATTTGTCGCTCAACTTGTGCTGTACTCTGGAGAAGTACCTCTGCCTTACAGAATACCGTAGTGAATCAACAATAGTTGTCTTTCTGTGAATAAGGTTACTAGAACTCGTTGGGGGAGGGTGACTATTCTGGCAGCATGGGAATTACGTTTGCTGTTTGTTTAGTAGCTCCCTATTATAAGAAACCTAAACGGTTTCTAGGGGGTTCAACGGAAGCTTCTGGTGTTGCAAATGGCGGGTGGCGGTGATCACTTACCATCAGGTGAGCCTCCTGCCCTTATCACCATAAAAAGGTAGCTCATTCCATAGCCTGAGTGTACGTCGAATGAAGTTCCTCTGGAACCAAACTGTACAACTAACTGCAAAGTGTCATAAAAAGAAATATTAATAAGCATTGCGTTTCAAAATTTTCTAATAAACACCAAATCCCTGACATCAGCTGTTAATTAACGACACACAATAACGTGGACCGTACAACAGTCATAAACAAAAATTTTGCAACCAAACAGAAATCAACTCGAGGTGGCCGCGTAAATTGATGGGTGTTTCACATTGATGCTTCTTTACTGGATATGGCAGTATGTAAGTATTGCATCAGCGTATGTACCAGATGATGGACAGCAGTGATTGAACTCCGGCTTCTATGTAGCCTGTGGACTTACTAGAAGCGTTTGCCGCCAGTGAAATGGCCCGAGTTAGTGGAACATGTAGATCATAGGAATAGAAAATTCTGTCGGAGTCATGATCGTGGTCGGAGAAATGAGCTGATATCTTAACTACCTTGACCCTAGTAAGGCTAATAATAAAAACTCTCAGTGGTCAAATGCAGCTGCAGAATTTGAAGTTCAATTTCTAGGTTAGGCGGCGTTATTGAAGAGATGGTGTTAGCACGCATTGTATGCCCTGTCTTCGCGCAGGATTTCCAAAGACAGAGTGTCTTCCTCATAGAGACATTTCTGAGAAATGGGGGTCCTTATACCATTTAAAAAGAGGTGGCTTCTTAAACAGGCTGATGTTACCTGAACTACTTTTGAATCCAGGTCTTCACAAGTATTTATATGCTAGATTTGCGAGTGCAACTTTATCTATGCGTAGTAGGATTAGATCTATTATTTTGGTTATATAGATGTTAGGACAGACGACGCTGCACATTGATAAAAATATTTCCTATAGTCACATCCATAAATTAATCATCCCAATGAACTTCTGAAATTAAAAAAAAGGTCGCGGCCAACATATTATCCGGTGGCAGCCAACCCTACCTCGGAGACAGTAATTTAATTTCAAGTCCCATTTTGTCAACCCTGGGCGGTTCATTTGGGCCTACTTTTTGTGGCCTTCGACGTAATTAGGGTTGAGTTTGGAAACTTTCTGATGATACTTTATTGTTAACATGGATGATAATTGTTAAACTCCTTTAACAGATTATTGCTTATTATGTTCATTCGTTTCGTGGGTTCGTGACTTTTTATTACGTCAGGGAAATGGAGTTAGTACGATTTTGTTATTTTATTAGATACTGGATTTTGCAATAAAACACTTCCTTTCTTTCTTGTTATTCTAAGTAAACATAATATATGTATGTTTAGCACTTAACATGACAATAAAAAAAAACCACGCCTGAAAATAATATTTTGACGTCATAATTTTGACTTCATAATTAAATGCCGAAAAGCCACGGTATTTCAACAATTTTCATTTCATAGGTCAGACTGATATAACTTCTTGTTCGAGCAAAATTTTACAGGTTTCATCTATGAAATTCCTAATGCCATACCAGGGTAGATACATGTTATAGTTTGGTTCTCTACTACCTGTACCCACCCCGAATACTTTAGGATGTGAATGTATTTTAGTAAAATTGTCTACCCCTTCAGTAAGTGGAAACAGATATTTTTCCTACAATCCTCCAATCTAAATTTATGATTAATTTCGTTGCCTGTTCCAACACAGTTTAAATCATTCCCCTGGGACATGTCGGGCTTCATTGTCTTGACAATTTTCTGGATGGTAGCTATTGTTTATCCTGGCTTACAAGAGTTGCAGTAGCCGAGACTTGTGCCAGAAGAAAATAACCCCTATGGAATACAGACGGAGTGTAAGTGTCGGTTGAATTTTGGATACACAAAACATGATTTGCTATAGAATCCCTTGTTTCGTCTACCTACATCAATACACGAACATGATGGGCGTGATGTTCCACTAATGTCTTCATTAATCAGACCAAGTGAGAACGTCTTGTGCCTTATAATTGCTTCTATCGTTACGCACTTTGATTATAACGATAATTGATGGGGCTGAAACCAACGCAGGATCTGCGTGAATATTTGTCTGATGTGGAATCTGCGGCAGGAATGTGTAAATGGAGTGGAGTTATAACACTAGGCATATTTCAACATGTGTGATCAGTAATAGATTAGTTATTTGATAATGATCTGCCAATCGCAAGTCGCCAGTTCGAAACCAGGGCACGCAGATGCGTGGTGATACGCCCATCATGATTTTCACGACTTAGATCTGTAAGTCTTGAAAATCATGATGAATGAAAACATCATGTGGAAGGCAGTATATCTAAGACATTTTTTCTCGAAAATTCTCCCAATCTGAATGGTCTAGCATGGTAGACTTTGGTTTTACACCTCTATAACATGTTCAGGGGTTTGACAGTAAAATGGTAGGTATGATTATAAATACCTACATTAAAATTAACCTACTTTTTACAAATTTTATTGCGACATATTTATATTATTTAATCCTGACATATCGAAGTATATAAGTATAGTTATTAGTATAGTTTTAGAGTATTCCTGTAATTATAAAAAAAGATCTTTTCGTTCAAATATTGTACGTAGTTAATCAGTTTTACCTCAAAAAGTAAAGTATTTTCTCTTTTTAACTTTTACATCAACGAAACCACTGGTCAAAACCATTAAATCATAAACAGATACATAAAGAGATGATAATATAAACGTTAACTACAAAACTCGTCAAAACTCAACTTAGGGATTTCCGTTAGTTAAATTGCTTTTGACGACTATGTGCTCGTTAACTTTAACGGCACACCTGAGGTTATATTTAACGGCTTCACAACACAAAACACAATTAGTCCAACGGCAGTTAGCACTGCCTGCTGTGCTATGGGTCCCGGGCTCGAATCCCGGTAGGGACAAATGTTTATGTGATGAGCATAAACATTAGTATGCGAGTCATGGATGTATCTATGTATAATAATATGTATGTATTTACAAAACAAAAAGTATATATGTAATATATCAACCGACTAGTATCCGTAACACAAGCCTCGTTGCTTAGCTCGGAACTAGATGGCGCTGTGTCATAATGTCCAGGAATATTATTTATTAAAATTAGCCTGCTGTACTGTCTGATAAGTGTTACGGTAAAATATGTAGTCACTTACACATATACTCACGCCTTTTTACCAAGGGGGTAGGCAAACACCATTTTGCTTCGGCCACATTCATACATCTCGTCATGCATGCGCACCGGTTACGAGTACTGCGCACCTAACCTTCTTGAAAGAGTTCACCTATTAGTTCGATGTATTTCCTTTCAAAGGTAGCCTAGCGGTGTGACCAGTGGACTGAGATGTCAGAGGTCTCGAGTTCGAACCCAAGGCATGCAGGTTTCCACATGATGTTTTCCACCATTTAAGCATGTGATAAATACGCACATAACTTCCGAAAAGTCGGCCCAGCTGAACTCGAGATCTTTGACATCTCAGCCACCGGTCATAGAGTAAGATCCCAGGGCCGCCAGACGTCACGTATTTTCTGACGAAGCAAATGTGGATGATTGAGTAGTGTTAGTATGTACTAAGAATTCATGCCTGCCTGCCACCAGCTCAGACGGCCAATTTTCAGGTATCAAGTAATCAAGGCCACTATTACCTCTAGGCTACCAGAGCTCAATCTACGGTGAGTTCAGTTTATGGTATGTTATATACTTAGATAAATCTACCTACTGCCGTGTTAGAGAGTACTCTAACACCGCAGTAGGTAGCCGAATTCAGAATTAAAAAATACGATAGGATGACACAGCGCCATGTAGTTCCGAGCTAAGCAACGAGGCTTGTGTTACGGATACTAGATGGTTGATATAGTACATATATACATTTTTTTTAAATACATACATATTATACATAGATACATCCATGACTCGGATACAAATGTTGATGCTCATCACACAAACATTTGTCCCTACCGGGACCCATAGCACAGCATTATTTTGTTTATTAATTAATTAATGCCTCGTTGGTCGAGTGGTCGTACAGAGCGACTGCCGAGCAAGAGGTCCTGGGTTCGATTTCTAGGTCGAGCAAAGTGTTACTGGGTTTTTCAATGAAATTCTCAGTAGCAGCTCGCCCCCTATTACATGGGACCTAAGACATACCGGCGAAATGTGGGTGTGCATTAGTACACCTCTGCCTAACCCTTCGGGGACGATAGGCGTGATGGTATGTATATTATGTGTTATGTATAAGTCCGATTAGCGCACTGGTTATAAAGGGTCCCAGGTTCAAATCCCGGGAGGTCCAAATGTTTGTGTAATGAACCTGGAAATTTGTACCGGAATAATGGGTGTCTAAAATGAAACTATAAAAAAAGGCTGTAGTGTATCAATCATCTATTCATCATCATCATCATCATCAGCTAGATGACGTCCACTGCTGGACATAAGCCTCCTCCAAAAATTTCCACAACGACCGGTCCTATTCGTAACAAAAGTATTATTGCTTACCACGGAACTAGATGGCGCTTTGTCATTGTGTCCGGATAAATGTATTATGTATTTATTTAGTCTGTATTTTGTAATTCATTTAATTAAACATATTAAGATCGAATAAAACTTTGACTTTAAAAAAAATGCTCACATAATTATCATTACTGACACGATTAATCTCTGCTGGTCCCCGCAGGTATGCAGCGTGAAATTAATTAGTAAACTCCGTGCTATCACAGGTTCATATTTTATTCACTATGTTTTTAATTTAAAAGTTAATTATAAGAGTCACTAGGGAGCCCGCGCGGTGACATAGCGCAAAGGAAAGCTTAATTTATTTATAGTGGTCAGAAACGATTTGCTATGGACGTATGTGGAGCCGGCATTAGGTTTTAGATGGGTTTTATAGCGTTAGTGTCTGAGAAAAATAAATATTAATCGTCAACCCATTAACGTCCCACTGGGCATGGGTCTCCTCTCATTTGAAAGGAATTCGGCTATACACGCCAGCCTACTGCGGGTTGGCAGACTTCACATGCCATCGAGACAAATCTCTCAAGCATCGGGTTTCCTCACGTTTTGCTTCACCGTTTGAGCATGTGATAAATACGCACATAACTTCCGAAAAGTCAGTGGTGCGAGCCTTGGGTTCGAACTCGAGACCTTTGACATCTCAGTCCACTGGTCATACCTCTAGGCTACCACAGCTGTGGTATGTCTTAATATTAATATGTCGCGGAAATATGTGTCGATTTTTAAAGAAAATTATACCTTGTGTATGTACGTACATCTAGCAACCTATATTTGTCACTTTTATTATCGTTTTCTCTTAATTCGTTCGTTATAATTATGGCAAATTGCAATTTTGTTATATTTCTGTTTATAAATACTTAATTTTTATTATATTTCGCTTTTAGCATAGATTTGAGACTAATAATAAATATAATAAAAACAACAATATTCTGAGACATTTTACTCAACACCATCTAGTCCCAAACTAAGCAGAGCTTGTACTATGGGTACTAGACAATGGATATAATACTTATATACTTTTTTTTTGTAAACACCCAGACAAACACACAAACACTTATATTCATCACATCGATATCTGACTAGACCTGTTATTGCCAATAAAAGCTAGAAAGTAGGTATTCATTCATTCATTGTAAATCAACACAAAAATTACCCAAAAAAAATCAACAATAGGTACCTCAACGAACATTAAAAGGAAAATAATTAAAACACAACAAACAGGAAAAGGGGTGAAAGACGTCAGCTTACGAAAAATCCAAAATGGCCGCCGTATTAAGCGTCATTAATATTCTTGTAAAAGTTGATGTGACGTCAAATATTCTATGATTAACGAGCGAGTATTGTTTGGTGACCTTATTGTCCCAATGTTGCCACAAAGGTCCGCACTAAAACGGCGGACAAGAGAAATTTTTCGGTGCTTTTTTAATATCTCCCTTGAAATCCCGTCGCGTGTCACTTTTACGTTGGCATCAAAAATGGGAAAGATATAAGCAAATATTTGCGCTCATTTTTCAGTGCGTGGCCTTGAGATGCGCGGTTTGTTTTTTTATTTTAACTTTCTAAGCATCAGAATTTTCTAAGCATGAAGTAAACACATGTTATATGTATTGCTTGCAAGTCATCGTCAACCCATTAACGTCCCACTGCTGGGCACGGGTCTCCGCTCATTTGAGAGGGATTAGGCTATAGTCCACCACGCTAGCCTACTGCGGGTTGGCAGACTTCACATGCCATCAAGACAAATCTCTCAAACATGCAGGTTTCCTCACGATGTTTTCCTTCTTTTCTTCCGAAAAGTCAGCGGTGCGTGCCTTGGGTTCGAACTCGAGACCTTTGACGCTTTGCTTGCAAGTGTCGAGTGCGATTGATTGATGATTGATGCTTGCAAGTGTCGAGAATCGAGTATAGAGTGTAGTTCATGCTGCCAGTCAAAATAGTTATTGTTATTTTAATATGATTTACTCCTCCTTTTCTTCTTTTCGCCTAGCAAAGTTAGACCACCATGCCGTGTCGTAATTACTTTTATCAATTAAATATTTTATTAAAAAAATAATGGAAATACCAGATGCTGTGCAATTTATTTTCACGATATTTATCTGAAATATTTAAAAAAACAACTCTTCTGATTTCACTCTGAAACGTTTTAAAATATTTAAAAGTTCAACTACCAACCTTTAAAAAGATAAGAAGAAACTACATAGATTTTTTTGAAAGCCTCTATACATTTTTCTCCTCTTAATATAAAGAGTGCATTCGCCACCCGCTGTTCTTATGGCCCACGTTGGTCATGCTCACGATAAAAGCTAGCTGGCTGCCACAAATAGCCGATGCTAATACTTTACGTCGCCAGGCATTATCTGCTAGCAAACAATTTTATCTCACCGCTCAAATTGTGAACAGTTTATGCGGCAAATTGGAAAATTTAATTGGTTTTTATTTTCCCGCGACGTTTTAAGTGAAAAGATTAGTATCACAGTAAGAGGAGCTGGTATTTTTGGAGTGTATTTTTTTCATCAGATTTTATAATCAAAGTCTGACTTTGACTTTAGATTGAAGTCAAATATAATTTATTTAAAATAGTCCAAATTTAACTGGCTCTTTTTGAACGTCGACAATAAAGACAGCCCCCAATAGCGCCCACCTTTCAACGCTTCTCATTTATTGTATTTTTGACGTAGCAATTTCTATGAAATTTACAGACAATCTTTATATACATTTAGCCAGGTGGTGAACCTGTGGAGTTTGGTAGCGATCGGATTAACAGTTTTTTGATAATTTTGTGTTATTTTTCCTACAGGAAAGCGCACCGTAGGTACCGACAACCTGGTAAAGGTGGCTGGAATCCGCTGCATGCGGGTGGCGCAGGACTGGTCATGGTGATCTTCAGGGAAGACCTATGTCCAGCAGTAGACGTATAATGATGATGATGATTTCCCTACGAATTAATATAACATATCGCACCCTTAGAATGAAAGTGACCGAAGTCAAAAATGCAATTTGTGGAAAATGAGTAAGAATGTTTAAAAAAAAGTATAGAATAAAATATATTTAATTGTATCTCTTCCGTTTTTCATAGGAAATGTTTTTTTTTTGCGGGTTTAACGATTGATTTTTTATAAAGAGATTGGTAACATCATATTACGGCCGCTTACAATGGGCCTTATAAGGAAGCTCACTGTCACTCAGAGAGCGATGGAGAGGGCTATGTTAGGAGTTTCCTTACGTGATCGAATCAGAAATGAGGAGATCCGTAGAAGAACCCGGGTCGCTAACATAGCCCGAAGAATCGCCAAACTCAAGTGGCAGTGGGCAGGGCACATCGCTCGAAGAACGGATGGCCGATGGGGCTTGAAGGTTCTAGAGTGGCGATCACGTACTGGAAGACGCAGTGTGGGCAGGCCCCCGGCAAGGTGGACTGACGACCTGGTGAAGGTCGCTGGAATCCACTGGATGCGGGCGGCATATGACCGGTCGTCGTGGCGATCCTTGGGGGAGACCTATGTCCAGCAGTGGACGTCTAACGGTTGAAATGATGAACATCATATTATGGCAAAGTCAGAAATTCCTGGAATTTTGAGTTAGGTCACTTTCGTTCTAATGGTGCGATATAAGGTGGGTAGGTTGAGTGAAGTAGGTATTTAAGACACATCCTTACATACTTAAAGCTACTAGTACAAAACCGGGTGAGCTACGCCCAAATTTCATTAAAAAGAACTTTCTACAAAACATCTTCAAGTCTCACGCACGAACAAGCAACTACAACAACACAGAGGATCCCTCAAAATACTGAGAACATGTGACCTGGCTGTTTACAGCGGCGCTTCAAAGGGCACAGAACAAACACGATGAAATTATTCCCCCAAACAAGTTTGAACAGTGTTACGTCGCTTACTGGAATTAAAGTACCAACTCGTAACATTCACGTAAAATATGAGAGTGACGCGGAGACAGACAGATGTATTGTAGGTACTGGATGAGACAAGAAATACTCTTCATCACATCAACCGTTAGACGTCCACTGCTGGACATAGGTCTCCCCAAAGGATCACCAAGACGAGCAGTCATATGCCGCCCGCATCCAATGGATTTTAACGACCTTTACCCAAGTCTAATACTTTTATAAATCCTTTTTTTATAAATGCGCTCTGACATATTATGTATTTACTGTTCTACTGGGCACGGGTCTCCTCTCATTTGAGAGATATCTGGCAATAACCAACTTTATCACCTCATCAAATTTCTCAGGCTCGCATGGTTCCTCACGATGTATTCTTTCACCATTTGAACATGTTATAAATACGGACAAACCTTGAAAAAGTCGGCCTTGAGACAGAATTCAAGAGATTTTACTTACCTGCAGTCCTTTAATCTCACTACCAGACTACACACACAGATTTTTAATATTTTGTAAGTACCTAATGCTTTAATCGCCCTCAGGATATGTGAAAAAAAAACTTCTATGAAATTAACTCATCACTATTTATAAAACGAACTATTTCAAAGAACACGCAATTTTTTATTATTATTCTTACGCTGCATTCTAAAAGATTGTTCCATGTAGTCGTGTGACAAAACATTCCGCTTTACAGCGCATTTGGACATCAATTTAAAAAAAATATAAACTTTGCCCATGTCCATGGACGATGCAAAGAATCTGAAACGTCGTATTGATATCGATCCGTAAAAAGTTTTATTTCTATGCCTATTTTATTATTATATTAGTACCTAATTCTTACCATAATTTTTACTTTTATTTTTAGCTAGCACAGTGTAAAAAGATTCGAAAACATTATCTCTTCTAGTGAATCTTTGTCCGTGTACTCTTGAACAAGTTTGCATACTTAGCTTGCAGATTTCACGCTCAACCGGCGAAACGAACGGTTACCACTGTACTTGCCGCCGCACCGGCCGTCCGGCAACTTGCACAACTTAAGCGGCACTACTTGCAGTGTATTCACTAATTAAAACGTTCAGGTTATCGTTTTAATTAAAATTATATAAAGGCGAAATATGGTTCTATAAGAGCTGTGGTAGCCGAGCGGTGTGACCAGTCAGGTCTCGAGTTTGAACCCAAGGAACGCACCACTTTGACTTTTCGGAAGTTATATGCGTAAATACGCATACGTAAATGTATTGTTATATTTAATATATCACATACTCAAACGGTGAAGGAAAACGTCGTGAGGAAACCTGCATGCTTGAGAGAATTCTCGATAGCATGTGAAGTCTGCCAACCCACAGTAGGCTAGCGTGGTAGACTATAGCCTAGTCCCTCTCAATTGAGAGGAGACCCGTGCCCAGCAGTGGGACATTAATAGGTTGATGATGATGACGATGAAATATGATTCACAACAATTATATCAGTAACTAAGTGGACTACGAAGTTAAATATTTGGTAATAAGGTTTTTTCTGTTGTACCTGAGTCGTAGCTACTACGTAGCTACGGCGTAGCGGTTACGACAAGTGAGACGGATACGCCGTAGCACAAACTTGCTTATTTGGACAGAGTCAAGCAAACAGGATCCAATTCATATTGATTCAGTTTTGAAATATTCATTGTTGAAATTTAAAACTACATAATAATTGATTCTAATTATTCGTATACTTAAATTAATAGTATTCGTAATTCAACATCAATAATTGCATTCTAAATAAACGTAACGTAGTTAAAGTTCTTTATTAACGTAGTTAAATAAGTTATAGTTTAATAAACTGATTAGACAAAAACAAGTTACCCAAAATTATTAATTCTACGTCAACAAGCTAGTACTCATATAAATAATTTAATCCCTACGTTTCAGTTCTTCTACAGCACAATACTTAAATGTCCTTATTTGTGTAAATATCTAATATTCACGTTAGTGTAAACATTTACGATAAAGCCACAATACAATATTTTCTAATAGGAGAGAAAAAGCGATTTAAGTGATATCATAATAATAATAATTTACACGAAGACTTTTATCATGAGGAATGGGCGGCCATCAAAATATAATAACCTCAGTGATCACCAAAAAATCCATCAAAACAGTTTTATTACGCGCCATCAATTTTATTTTTACAACGAAATGCTATGTCCTTTACAATAGGGTCACCATATTGAATTAAAAAAAACAGGATTTTTGTGCCTCATTTTATTTTTACTGCTGCATTTTTCTGTCTTGAACGGATAGGTATATGCCATTGAAGTTCTTAGCAGCTTGGAGTTTGGTGTTATATCAAGTTAATGACAACAGGATTGACTGTTACTACATACATGGGGCCTTGTGGACCTCCACAACCTTGGTCAACCTTGAAGGGTGTATTGCTGTACCTACAGCAATACACCCTTCTAGGTTGACCATATTATGATAGTATGTTATATGAAATTTCAAGGGGGATAAAAAGGCATTAAGGATGCCTCCTGTTTTTCTTTAAGATATTTAGTATAACATATTTAGTATATTGAATATAATAAAATAAACGACAACTAAATAAAAGGCAACTGAAATCTTTTTAAGCAAATGTTTTTCTTGAAGTGCGTTAACTTATTAGGTATATAATAATATATTTAATATCTTATTTATATTTATGTATTGGCTTTTAATACACAAACACAGGACTATATGATAGATATCCAAAACAATCCAGAAAACCGCACAAATACATATCACATTACTAGTCTCAAGAAAACTGAATAGTTGGTAACCCTTCTTTACAAATAAGACCAATTTATTATCATCTTCCAACACAATTGGTTCATACTCGAGACAAATGCCGGGCATTTGATTGAAACAGCGGGCGTTGAATTCAAGGTGGCGTGGGACAAATTGAACCATTAAAATATGTCTCCTATTATGATCTCAAGACATTTCCGGGTTCAATTCAGGGATTAAGAATTAATTAATCGTCGTAATTGAATGGTTAAAGTGAAAACCGTCATGAAACTTGGTCTGAAATTTAATTTTCGTCGTTTAGTTAGGACGAGTTAAAAAGGTTTGAACTAGTAGAAAAAGATAAATATTTTTAATCTTTGCACGCCGTTTATAACGGATTATAGTAGTGTAATTTAACTATAATATTTTGTAGTACCATGGTAATATTATGTTATAGGTACATTACTAGCTGCAAAAAACCAGACTAGTAAACGTTGCACATTATGAGGGTTGGTGGTAGAAGAGCGAAAATTTAGGGTTATAAGTATTTTTTAATACCATAATCATAAAAAAAAAACAAAAAATGGTTTGACAAAAAAAAAAAAAAAGTCTGGTGAGTGACATCCTTATCACCTATGGTTGTAAAAATAGCCTACGATCGATTTTCAGACCTAATATACCACAAAAATTCATAATAACCTGTTCAGCCATTTCGGAGGAGTTCAGCAACAAACACTGTTACATGAGATTTTTAAAAATGTAAGATTAAGAGTTTTCTGAGCGCATACCAAATAATGATATTTATATTATGCAAATTTTTGTTACCTTTGCTTTGAGTTGTAAGTCATAGGGACATCTGATTTTTTAAATATAAAATATACACTTTGTTTCTCACTAATAATGTAGCTTTCTATAGGTAAAATGAGTTTAGTAATTACTCAAGTAGGTTTAGATTTTATCTATCACAAACAAACGAAATATACATCAAATCTAATAATTTCTCTTTATAATATTAGGTAGCACAAGACAATACGCTCGAAGCAAAAAATTAAGCATAAAAATGTACAAAATGATCGTAATACAAGAACTTTGCCAGAAACAACACACCTTGACGGTTAATGAGCGCCCCGTGTAAACTACAGCCGGCCATTGTTATAAAGGAGTTTGCATTTTTAAAATATCACTATGAAGGAGGCATAAAATTAGCTGGACTATTTAAAATGCCGCGCTACAACGGGAGTCGACGTAAAGAGACTGAAAATAGGGAAAAAACGCTATTACTGCACCCGTGAGGGAACTTAAATGCTGGATGGTGCAAGGGAATCGAGCAGCGACGATTTTTATTCAGAAATGGCTAAGAAAGATCTTTAATCTAAATAACATTCTTTATCACAAGCTCAAACGGTGAAAGAAAACATCGTGAGGAAACCTGCATGCTTGAGAGATTTTCTCGATGTTTTGTGAAATCTGCCGATCTGCAGTAGACTAGCGGACTATAGCCCTATAATCCCTTTCAAATGAGAGGAGATCCGTGCCCAGCATGGGATAAAAATGGGTTGATAATGATGATGATGACGGCTAAGAATAATTTACACGTTTAGGATGGCTCAGGGTGGCTTTAACGCTGAGACTTCTCGCTCAAATTGAGCTGCCCGACTAGGGCAGAAGACCTTAGTTAGAAGACCACAGTGAAAGGACAATAGTTGTGTTTCAGCGAGTGAGAAAGGTTACCAGAGCTTGTTGCGGGAGTGACTATTCTAGCAGAAACGGAATTTTCCTTTGATTTTCGTGAAGTAACTCTAGGGGAGTTACTACCTATCTAACCAAATACACATATATTTACTCAGATTATAGAAAAATAACAATTTCAAAACGTGCTTACAGAAAAATCGCTTTGACAAATCCAGCGTTTTTTACACCAACGTCAGTTTTTCCAGTTAAAGTTTTCCGAGAGGCTTTTTAAGCATTCTTCTCCATTCCCCAAGGGGGGATGCAGAAAGTTAACACTTGCAATTGGAGACGCGTTTCGCAACTTTTTGGTAACTACAATTCACTTTTATGAAGTTTTAGTTGACTTTTTACTTACTTTATTTGACTGTATACTAAAATTCTTCAGCTATAAGTTACGGATAAAGTTTTAAATACCTCCCTATAGTGCTACCTCCTTCTTTTTATAGGTGAGTGTAAGAGACAGAACTGTAATTAAAAATTATATTAGTATTTGGCCGTAATTTTGCGTCCGCGGATATCAGAGTAGATACTCACTGGTTTGAAGATAACATGTAAAATTACTGACTGATTAATACCTAAGATAACGATTTTGATATTTCTAAATCCTAATACGTACCACTGCAGACGTTTGTTTTGAGGTTATATGCCGAATTCAAACTGATTAATAATAATGTGAAAGCTAGTGGCGTGACCAGTGAAAGGATATATGTGGAGGAGGTATGTGCGTATTTGGCACATGCTCAAACGGTGAACACGTGAGGAAACCTACATGTGTGAAGTCTGCCAATATACACTAGGCTAGCGTGGTGGACTATAGCCCAAACCCTCTCAAATGTTAGGAGACGGCGGTGCCAAGCAGTTGGGACTATTATAATAATGTTAATGAGGATATCATCTGATCTTCCCACATGTTACACTGTTGGGCACGGCTGGGACAAGAAAAATGAATAGCCAATGCATAAGTACTTCATTTACAAACTTTAATGAATCGAAAATGGCGGTTTGTTAATGTCAAATTAGTTCCATTATTGACCGCTGGCGCTGATTCATACGGCGAGCAGTCTAGTTGATTTATTAAATTAAGTCTTTGCTGGCTACATTCGATGTCAGTTTCTTAAAAGTATTAATATTCTTCATGTCGAATAAATTTACGTTCTATAATAATGTAATTGTAAATTAATTATGGATGAGTAAGTTTAATTAAATTTTATAGGAGCCAATGAAATGAAATCTGAGATATTGCAATTTAGTTCTTTTTTGCATAAAAACATTTTTTTCTAGAGCTCGATATACATACATTGAAAGATTGAAATCGATTAAAATACTTGTTCGGTCACTGTCATCAACTCATTTACTATCCCACACAACACACCTGACCTTTTTGAAGGAGTTCACCAATTAGGTCAGTGTATGTCCTTTAAGGGCGCGCCTACCGGTGTTTTCACTGTCATCCGCCTCATAAATTCTTGTCGTCAAACGCCTACTAAGACCGCAGATCAAAATAAATTATATTAGTAGCCGCTATCTTAAAAAAAAACTTAAAAGCAAACAGAACAGATAGAAAGCCAGGCTCCATTCTAAATATTGAAACTTGTTTGCTTTCGTTATGGGTCATGTGTCGGCAAGGGCTGATCCAGGGGCGGCCATGACTCCCTCACCCCCCTGGGTTAATCGACAAGAACTTTTACTTGACCAATTGTGTGAGCTCCCCCTCTGAGACCTAGACTAGACCTAGACCTAGACTAAAAAACTAACTTGCTGTGCCCGACAGGGTCCATAATTGTTTCTCTTTAAATTTACCCACCAGCTTTTGTATACATTATGGGATGCAATAAAGTTATTGAGTATTGAGTATTGACCATGATGTTCAAAATCAGTGGCGTGTTACTAGGCAACACTTTTTCAGTTGAAACTTGTTAAATAATATACTAGGTTATGGTTACGTTTGCTGGAAGAAAATTCAATCTTGAATTAGGCTCGCCTTTGTGCACAACTCTTTAAATGTATTGTATTTAATTCATCTATGTGGTGTTTTATCTTTTTGTGTACAAAAAAGAATTAATAAATGTAAGTGGCCTGACTTTTTTTTATTGTATTTTGATTTGGCTGGATCCGCCACTGTGTCACCGTCTTATAAATAAATATTTCCGGTCATTATTACACAGCGCCATCTAGTTGCGTGGTAAGCAACGAGGCTTGTGTTACGGATGGTTCATATACTACATATATACTTCTTTTTTGTAAATACATACATATTATACATAGATACATCCATGACTCGGGCGCAAATCTTGATGCTCATCACTCAAACATTTGTCCCTACCGAGATTCAAACTCGGGACCCATAGCACAGCAGGCAGCATTAACTACCGCTGAGCTGAACGGGTCATCAAATAATGTAAGTATGTAGTTGAACTGTTGGCGGTGTGTAACCTGTAATGAGAGAACAGTATGCGCCCCCAAAACTTTGTGCATTAAGGTTTAAAGCGAACCTACCTGGCCAAAGTGATATATTAACAAACATGAACATGTTGTGTGTTGCGGTTTCATTAGGGTTTTATTTTCATGTTTTACCGACGAAAATGTAGCACATCTTTGTAAATTATAAGAAAACTGATGATTTGGTGTGTATTCTTTGAGTTACACAAATATTATAAAATTAAATGAATCTTCTTTATACAAATTTTCTTGCATATATAGCGCATCCGAAAATGTGTATGTATCCCTTCCGCGGTAAGAGTCCTGCTCGTGATGATTATAGAAATTTGTTCTTGATGCTATTTACAATGTATGTATTATGTAATATTTACAAAAAAAATATTTATGTATCATACAGCATCCGTAATACAAGCCTTTTCGCTTAGCTCAGAAATTTAATATTATATCCGAGCAATATTGTATTGAACATCAAGCTCAACAAATAAACATTTATGCAACATTCAAAACATTAAACTGCCTCGTTGGTCTAGTGGTCGTGCGATGCGACTGCCGCGCAAGAGGTCTTGGGTTCGATCCCCAGGTCGAGCAAAGTCTTATTGGGTTTTCTATAAAATTCTCAGTAACAGCTCGGAGTTCGGATTCGTGCCCGGTTAATGGCAAGAAGCTCGCCGCATGGGACCTAAAAAACATACCAGCGAAACGTGGGTGTGCATTAGTAACCTAACCTTTTGGTGACGACAGGCGTGATGGTATGTAAGTCAAAACATTTTTTTTATTGTTAATAAAAATACAATTGATATAATTAAAATAACAATCGAGTTGAGTATATCCCTATTTTAAAAGCTTAACAATTGTTCAAAAAAATTTTAAACCGGGGAATCATTTATAACTTTAAAAAACTAAACTTACCTATAGAAGCTCCCACTTATTAATCAATCTTATTTATTCTAATCCTTTAAGCGAAACAAAGTATACGTTACTCAAAGTTTTCTCTTCGCAATTAATTTCCGACTTCGCAACTGGGTAAGGTAACGCTAGTCCCGGTAAGATTGATGGGCTGCCAACTCCTACGTTTTAATTCTGGACTTATTTGGACGTCGGATTGTTGGGAAAACATCGTTATCGTGATTGTAGGTAAGAAACAATGAAGACTACAATATTTAAGATGGATTTATTGTGCTAGCGTGGAAAAGTCGCTATTTTTTTTTGTTGGCGACCTGTATTAGCCTGGTAGCATTAAAGGCCGCCATTAAATTTTGTGGAAAGGATTTGGTACGACGTTGGTACCTGAGTCATGGATGTTTCTATGTATAATATGTAGTTACTTACATAGTACCAGCTGTGGTAGCCTAGTGGTGTGACCAGTAGACTGAGCCCAAGGCGCGCACCACTGACTTTTCGGAAGTCATGTGCGTATTTATCACAAGCTCTAACGGTGAAGGAAAACATCGTGAGGAAATCCGCATGCTTGAGAGCTTTGTCTCGATGGCATGTGAAGTCTGCCAACCCGCAGTAGGTGGCACGTGGTGGACTAAAGCCTAATTCCTCTCAAATGAGAGGAGACCCGTGCCCAGCAGTGGGATAATAATGGGTTGATGATGAAACTTACATAGTAGTATATCAACCATCTAATATCCAAAACACAAGCTTCGTTGCTTCGCTAGGAGCTAGATGGCGCTGTGTCATAAAGTCCGGATCAAAACATTTGCACTTACCGAAATTCAAACGTTACACACAAGGCAGCATTTAATAAAATCATGTCATAAATAATCTTTTCAACCAATTCCAAAGTATTATAAACGCGTTTCGACTACATAGCCGTATCTAATGAAATAATTTTGCAACTAACTAGTTAATTCGATTGGAACATTCCAGAAGCATTCAGTTTTCAGTTCCACTCGTTCAGTATTGAATAAGTTTGGGATTAGTTAGCAAGTTTCCGCTTCGTAATGTACTTACAAGAGTATAATTTTGTCCTACATATCTGTAGACATTGTACCGTAGTTTGTAAAGTTTCTTGTGTCGGTTCGCCATTAGAAGTAGGTATATTATAATAGGTTTCAGACTTTGAAGCTCAATAACAACTTGAAGATGCACTTCGGCCACTTACATAGGAACTTTACAATACCGCAACTTGCTACTACTGCCACAGTAAAAGTACCTTATATGTCGTGTCGTAGTCGGATCGTTAAGTCCCCTTAATTATTATTGAGTTATACGTTATAATATTATATTTGGATTTTTAAAGACATACTGTTTTTTTAAGATTGTTCCAGTGTCCCTTCTCGTAGGTCGTTAGTTGGGAAACCGCCATGTAGTTTTAAAAATATAAAACATTGACTTACCAATTTCTCATACGCTAATAATAAGCATTCAACTAAAACTCTATTTTACGGATTTGAACGTCGTCACGGGCAAATATCGCCATGGATGTTGTAAAAGATCCAAGACTTTCAGACTAAATGATAGTCATATATAATTGTCGGCTTGGGTCGTGAGCACAGATTTCAGTAGTAAAAGCCATTTTACGTATGTACGCTTTCGGCCAAATTTGTTCAGTATCGGTTTACCTCGGCGCCCCTCGCCATCGTCATTCCGCCAAAGAGACACAAAATTTATGGAATGCGCAAGTAAAGTTTGCGCTCACGACTCGTGCCGGTACCTATACCGCGATAGAATATATAACAAGTCATTTTATTTCAATGTCAAGCAATAAGTAGCAAAGCGTTCAAACCAGCACCCGATTATATTCACCCACAGACTAGTAAAGGAAATTGTTAAAAAAAAAATAAGCTGTCACTAAATAATGCCCCTATCGTTTTGTTGGCAGTCGATCAATAACATTGACATGTGTGTGGTGTCAAAGATACTCATCGATTCGTCGAGATGCGTGTAATACACGCGGGAGACAGGTGGCGCTACCTGTTGATGCGACGAATAAAGATAGATGTTATTATGATCCGATAAGGCATTGAACGTACGTGTTCCCTTCTGTATCGAGAGAAAAGGGAATTTGCAGATTCTAGTAGTTATTTTATTTTATTTTATTAGGATTTCCAACGTAAAATACACATTGCATACATAAAAGTCATACGTTTTAGATATAGATCGTTATTTCCTTGTGTTTCTTCATTTACAGGAAATCACAGCATGCTTAGGAATACAGTTCTATGAAATTACAAATAGCGTTTGCTCAAAATTAAATTAAACTAAATTAAAATTAAATTTAAATATTTAAAATTTAAAAGAAATTTTAAAAAAACATTAAATTAAGTAAGAGAGTTAAATTGTCACTTACATATTATATAATAATATCTCTAAAAATACCTCTAATAGCAAGAACAATTAAAAGAACAAAATAATGATGATGACATAACGACTTTACGACATTAAATTACGTTATTGTTCCATTGATAGTAAATATTAAATTAAATTAAATATTGAAATAAAACTACATTTTACGAATTTTATCGCGGGATATTGATATTATTTTAACCCGACGTTTCGGATCCTCGGAAGAGTCGGCCCATGACCATGGATGCTGTAAAGGATCCGAAGTTCACTGGTCACACCACTAGAATATCACAGCAACTACTAAATAGTAAAACCTCTATCATAATAATATTATTTAATCCACGTTAATACTCATTGGCGTACTCGCGTGACATCAGTCAATATCCACATTTTACATCGCGTGGTCATTTAAATAGAGCATTATTTACGACCAACGTACTGCTCCAATTTGATATAATTGCCGTTATTATAATTAGGGAGCTCTTGTATGCTTGGGTTAAATTGCGCCATGGAAGTGTGATTTATTTTTGTTTAAATAAATAAGTGTAATCTGGATATTATTACACAGCACCATCTATATTCCTAGCATAAAATAATATATTTACGTAATAATATATTTACGTAATATGTCGAGGTTTGTGTAAGGGATACTAGATGGTTGAAACATCATTGTTTTATTTTAGAATTTAGCATAAATAAGCATACCTAGACTAAATCACCAAAAACATTTGTTACGGAAGGTACCACTGCCAATGTAGGGTCTTTATAAAATAATATTATACCAAGAGTCTGCCCGTGGCCATAGAAGCTTTAAAACGTCAATGTGGGATCATATCAATATGCCGCAATAAAACCTGTAGAAAATATGCACAAATACTGTTTTCTCGTGATCTCTACCTGCAAAAAGGCTAACACGCGACAGAGCAAAAGGATTATAACAATAAAAATTATATGAAGGTACTGTGCGGTTCCAAAGGAATTTCATACCACGCGCAAGCAGGCTGTGGAATGAACTACCTGCCAAGGTATTTTAAACGACAATAGATGACACACCTTCAAAAAAGGGGTGAAAACGCTTTCAAAGGGTCGACAACGCGCGAATGACAGGTCTGGTGCTGCAAAACGGTTACGGTAACCGCTTACCATCAGGCAGTACCTTTGAGGTATGAAAAAATCCAATTTATCTAAATATATATAACTCAAAGGTGACTGACTGACTGACTGACATAGTGATCTATCAACGCATAGCCCAAACCACTGGACGGATTGGGCTGAAATTTGGCATGCAGGTAAATGTTATGACGCAGGCATCCGCTAAGAAAGGAATTTTGAAAATTCACCCCGTAAGGAGGTAAATCGAGGGAGCAAAGTTATTATGAACCTTTTTTTTTTTTAGTTAAATTGCACGCGGACGAAGTCGCGGGAATCAGCTTTTATAGATATAAAGTCGGTAGAAAAGTAAATAAAAAACCATAGTTTATCTAGAGAAGGAAATAAGTATAGTCTTAATAATCGCGCCAAATATTTATTTCTATTATTGTTTGTGTTGCCAACGATTTCTATCCGAGTGAGCAAGACAAATTGCAAGCGAATATCAATGACGCACTACGCGGGAAAAATGCTGCGGGACTGGAACGCGCGCTGATAGGAACGATATTATAGAAATACTAGCTGACCCAGATATAATGTTGCAAACGTTGTTTTGCCAAAAAGGCCATTCTGACACAACGCCATCTAGTTACGAGTTAAGCAACGTGTATTTGCCCTCCACCCAAATCCCTACTACTGCAACTCCTGTAAACCAGGATCAACAATAGTAACTATCCAGAAAATCGTCGAGACAATGAAGTCCGACGTGTCCCAGGGGAATGATTTTAACTGTCTTGGAACCCGCAGCGAAATTAATCATGAAGTTATATAGGAGGAGTAAGAAAAATATCAGTTTTTTTCACTTCCCTCCTTATCAAGCGAGAGACAGAATAGAATTTACATGACATTGATATGAGAACAGATGTTTCTCCACGACGAACGACGAAGCAACGTGTCTTAATGTCCTCTTCCCCCCGGACCACCGTACGGTGTAGAAGTGCAAGAGACCATTATTAATTTTGTTTACTAATTTAAATATTAAAATTGTGCCAAATTAAATCCAATGCTAAAATAGGAAAGCAGAAGCGCTGAGGAGGTGTTGTAGCAAGGCGACCCGTGAGTACGAAACGCACACATAAACACAACGCTACTTACCGCGCGCATACACATCGGTCATTGCAGAGTGACATGGACAATCCTACGCGCTAATTACTTCTGTAGTCCTAGTAGCTACCGCCGACTATTAACCAATCAGCGCACACGCATCCTGTCATCACTGCCAAGGCCACACCCACAGTGTATAGCTCCACCTTTCACCTGCGTGATTTGACCGCTGACCGAAGGACGCGCCCCCGAGAGACCCATATCCACACCTACTATATTATTATTGGAGAATCTCGACTCAAGCGCATCCTATTTAGCAAATTAACTTTGAAACTGTGAATATTGTCAGTGTTTACCTACGAGATCTACAGAATTTACCGAATACCATGTCTACCTCACAACTAAATAAATCTTTGTCGGACACAAGTATTAGCGAAAAAGTTAAGGCTGCGGATAACACACCTCCAAGCTATATTTCATTCCGCAGCAAAAGGGTGAGAGAAGAGGACCTTCCCTCAGAATTTAACAAATTTAAAGAGGATATCAAAGAGAACTGAATTCATTTATGAATGCGCAAAAGACTGAAATGAAAGTAATCACTGATAATCTAAAAGAGATCCAGCAAACAAACTTCAACATAGAAGCCTCCATAACGCGCTTATTCAGCCAAAATGAGGAATTCCAAAAAAAGATAGAAAATCTGGAGTTAAAGTCAAAGAAAGACCAAGAGTATATTGCTATTTTAGAAGATAAATTGGAAGATTTACAAAGATTCACTCGAAAATGTAGTATAGAATTAAAGAATGTTCCTAAGAAGTCTCAAGAATCCAGACAAGATCTAATTAACATGGTGCTGTGTCTTTCGAAGACTACCAGTTTAGACTTGGTTGAGAAAGATATTAGGGATATTTACAGAATCCAGGGAAAAAAACAAGGTGTAAATAATCCCCCTATTATAATTGAGCTCGGTTCGTCTATACTAAAATCACAAGTTCTTCAAAAAGCCAAATCCTACAACATAAAAAATAAAATAAAACTTCAGGCAAAACATCTTGGGTTCACTACCAACGAGGATACTCCGATTTTCATATCTGAACAACTGACTGCTAAAGGAGCCCGCTTGTTCTTCTTGGCCAGGGACTTAGCAAAAACAAAGGATTATAAATACTGCTGGACTAGTTTTGGTCGAGTTTTCGTGAAGCAAGATGAAAATTCTAGAGGAGTTCTCATAAAGAGTGAACAACAAATCCATCACCTACTTAGAGATTTGTGACTAATCTCCTTAGCAATACTAGTTGTTTTCTCAGTTTTACATATCACCTTTGCATGCTCATTCTTAAAAATAATAATTTACTTTATAAAACATCAATATATACAGCTCAATTACATTGTAACAGTAAACAATACTTATTCTAACTATACACAATATTACATAACTTTCACGCATCCACTTTCACATAACTACAACTCACACTCACCCACACAAAACCCCTGTTTACTCATGTCTATCCAAAATCTCACAGTCACTCATATATCAATATTATACGGATATAAAAAAGCTACCCAGCATCCTAACAGAACTTATAAGATGCACCTAATACCTCTTATAAACAAAAATGGATAGTAATCTGAATACTCTGCATGAACTGGACGACACTGAGATTGCTAATTCAGTTTTAACTGACGTCCAACAGTTACACAACTACTTAACACCCGGCGATTCAAACCTGACAGTGGTAACGCAAAACATTAGAAGTATCTACAGCAATTTTGATGACTTACAGATAAACTTGTCACAAATAAAACATAACATCGAAGTGCTAATTCTAACTGAGTGCAGATTAAACTGCAATAGACAATTACCCTTATTAAATAATTACACTTCTCATTTCACGACAAACCAACTAAACCAAAACGATGGAGTTGTGGCTTACATTAATAATAATCACGTATCCCGGGTTAAAGAAATAAAACTGACACATGCCTCAGCTATCCAAATATCTATATCTAACTATACCATCATAGGAATATATCGCTCCCCGTCGAATGTATGTGCTGATGGCTTTATAAATTCACTAAACCTTCATCTTGAAACAATTAAAACACATAAAAACATTCTAATTATAGGGGACATAAACATAAACCTAATAGTAAAATCAACAGAATCTTCCCAGCACCGTAATAATAGATTAAACTATCTAAATATGCTAGCGTTACATGGCCTTCTTCCTGGACATTATTTTCCAACCCGGGAACATACCTGCCTGGATCACACTATTTTAAAAATTGATAAATGCAATAGCTCAGCTTTTGTAGCGATTTTGAACACGTCTATCACAGATCATGTTATGGTATTAGTAAATATATCACACACTTATAAAAATAAAAACCGCACCAAATATAAAACAATCGTAAACTTTGAGAATGCGTACAACAGTTTAATAAACTCAGATTTATCTTTCTTTAATATGAGTGATGACCCAGAGCTCATAGCTTTAAAATTGATAGACGTGATGAAACAGGCACTTCTATTAAACACAAGAACTGAATCGGTTTGTAGCAGTGGACGGTTACTGAAGCCCTGGATAACTGCGGGAGCGCTAAGATGTATCAAACTCCGAAATAAAATGCAACTAAGAATAAGAAAAGATCCTTTTAACATTATATTAAAAATTACATTTAGACGTTTCCGTAATTTCTGTGCAAATCTTATAAAGAGACTGAAACGACAATTCCATAGAAAACAATTAGTTGACTCTCTAAAAAATCCGAAACGACTATGGTCAAAAGTAAATGATATAACTCAATTTAAATCCACCAAATCCACAAATGCGCTTCTTCTAAACATTACTCCACACCCCATCAATTCCATAAACCGTGTTAATCAGTTTTTTGTTACTGTTGGCAAAACCCTCGCTGAAGATATAATAAGCAAATTTGGCCGTCTAATTGAGAAATCTAATTTAATTCGTCAGGACACCTCGTTCGTTCTTCTCGAGACTGATCCATTGGAGGTGGACAGCATACTCATGGGTCTCGGTTCTGATAGTTCGCCTGGCTGGGATGGCATACCCACAAAATTTCTAAAAACATCCAGAGATTTTCTTGTACCTCTCATAAGCCAGTTGGCCAACTTATGTTTTAAAATCGGAATATTTCCCTCAGTCTTTAAGCGATCTTTAGTCACTCCTGTGTACAAGGCGGGGGATGGAGGCGATGTCAATAACTATCGACCTATATCTGTCTTACCTAGTATTTCAAAAATTTTCGAAAGATTGTTAAATACGCGACTAACTAATTATTTAAGTAAATATAACATCTTATCAGACTCACAATATGGATTCAGGAAAGGTCTATCAACACAAGATGCTGTTTTAGCACTAACATCTGAAATTGTAACAAATGTAGATAAAGGAGACAAATGCCTGACAGTGTTTTTAGACCTTAAAAAAGCGTTTGACACCGTTTCCGTCCCCATCCTTCTGCACAGGCTCGAAGCTATAGGCATTCGAGGAACACCACTCTGCCTCTTCAAGAGCTACCTATGTGATCGAAAACAGCAAGTTAAAATTAATGACTTAGTTAGTTGTGAAGAAAATGTGACATTCGGTGTGCCACAGGGAAGTGTTCTTGGCCCGACACTTTTCCTTGTTTACATAAATGAGCTATGTAACATCGGGAATGGTGGCGGGCGAATCTTCTCTTATGCGGATGACACAGCGGTGGTGTTTAGTGGAAAGTCATGGAGTGCTGTTAGAGCTAAAGCTGAAAATGGTTTGGCCAAAATAGTTCATTGGCTAAATTCAAATCTATTAACCCTGAATCTGTCTAAAACTTACTTCATTTGTTTCACCCCAACTCAGAGATCACAGCCGGGCCTCGACTTTCGAATCGTCATTCATGGGTGTGCTGGCCCCTTGGGCGATAACTGTTGTTGTACTGGTGTCCAAAAAGTAGAATTCATAAGATATCTTGGTGTAATAGTTGACCAGAGGTTATCGTGGCACTCCCACACTGAAACCATCCTATCTAGGATCCGAAAATTTGTTTGGATGTTTAAAACATTGCGCCACGTTATGCCAGTACCACTCCTTCATAAAATTTATACTGCCTTGGTACAGTCAATAATAACGTACTGTATTCCGGTGTGGGGTGGTGCCACGAAAATGAAATTTCTACAATTGGAAAGAGCTCAAAGGTTGTTAATTAAGGTCATGTATTTTAAACCCTATAGATACTCAACCGAAATTCTGTACAGTACCAGTGGGTTGTTGTCGGTTAGAAAACTGTATCTTGTAAACCTAATTCTAAGTCTACATAAGACTTTGCCGTTTGATAAAACTCACATGGACAGGAGACGAAATGACATTGTGGCTCACTCTCATAGAGTTCACACTACGTTTGCTAGACGCCAGTACGCGACACAATCTGCATATATATATAATAAATTAAATAAAAAGCACAAAATTTACCCTATGTTACAATACGAGTGTAAAAAAACGCTAATAGAATGGCTAAAGACACTAAGCTACGAGGAAACAGAAGTTATCCTTGAAAGAATTACCTAAAAAGTAAAAAGTAAATAAGATATCTACAGACATGGACTCACACACACACACCCACCCATACACACACCCACACGCACACACCCACACACACAGAACACACACACACAAACACACACTATACTGACACATGCACAGGTACTCACACTGAATACTCGAGCTGCGTATAGACTCTAATTGTTACCATTTTATTTCATTTCATTCCATTTTATTGTAAATGTTACAGATGCTAAGAATTTAATTGGTCTAACATTGTTAAGTTAAATTCATGGAAGTTGCGAGGCAACCCCAATACAAGTATACTAATAACTTACAGGGGCTGTCTCAATTTTTGTAATGAACAACAATGTATTAGATACAATAAAACATTTTTAATTTAATTTTAATTTAATTTTTAAGCTACGGACATTAGATGGTTGATGACCATGACTCAGGTACAATTGTGTCCACGCAAATATTTGCCCTGCCAGGTTTCGATCCCTTAAACGTGTAGGAGATCGGTGCCTAGCAATGATACAGCTATCGGCAAAATATTTGCGAATGAGGTTTCTCAAATTAAATCAAAAAGTTTTTGTTTTATATAAACTTAAAAAAAAAAAATAAGCATTTATAAAACCGTTATGATCGTTTACAAGTAGTTGATCTAATGGAGAAGATACCAGTAAGAAACTCCATAGGCACTCTTTTAAAATAAAATGTATCAAAGAACTTTATCAGCACAGTTTTATTTTTAACCGTCTTCAAAAAGGAGGAGGTTACGTCGAAATCTTTTTTTAATATTCAACGTTATAAATATACCAAGATTCGGTTAACAATTTTGAATTAAACTTACTATAAATAAATACATCTCTATTCTATGCCAAATAAAGGTTTATTTTTATGCTCGTAATAAATCGAAAGCCAATAAATTTGTTCAAAACAATCCATTTGTCTAACGTTTGAATTCAAAGCATTCATTCAAAACAAAACGCATTGCAGATGAACATTAAAATAGCTAGTTTAGTTGTCTTTGCTACACTCAACCTCAAAATTAAAAACTTTAAACGTCATATTTGACAGTTACCCACGCAATACGCCTCCTTTGTAATTTCATCGTCTGTCATGCCATTGCCCTTGAGTTAGGTCTTTGAATATTTAATTATTCTGTCGATTTAATTTATCACATTAAAAATAATTATTACTGACTTTGCGAGCGAATATTTTATATTTAGTAACCAACTTCAATCTTAATTTAGATTAGAATAGCAATTCAAAAACCTACGAATAATTAAATTAAGATTTTTTATGGATATTCGCAGATTCTTTCCAGAATATTCTTAGACCTCATAGGAACCCTTCAATTAAACACAGTGGCGGATTTACCAGTAGGCTGAGTAGGCTGGAGCCTAGGGCGGCAGATTTTAGGGGGCGGCAAATTTGGCCCAATTTTTTTTATATTCCACAAAAAAAACTTTATTATATACACAAAGAAACGAGTGACATTTTTTTTATATTTTAGTAATGTATTCTAAACGCATTGTAAAATATAGGTACTGCAATCATGAATTTTTAAAATATTCGAATAGCGTTTCATTGTTAATAACAATTTAAATTCAGTAACTTTTTCCCATTTTTAAAATTAAATGAGTACTATGTTAAACGCTGTAGATCGAGAGTGTGTCGACCAGGGTGGCGTACCTTATACTCAGAATCACCGAAAGGTATTCGTTAAAGGTCATGCACGTTTACGCCCCGACGACTTTGTATGAGGACATATCACTCAGTGAAAACAGGCAGCGATCAACGCTAGAAAGACGTCGACTGATGAAGTCTACGCTCCGTTCATTACCAACCGAAATCAGTGGCGTAGCGTAGGTTTTCGCCGCCCGGGGCCGTCTGAAAATTTGCCGCCCCCTATTCTAGTAGTATAAAAAAACCTGACACTTGATGCCGCCCCCTTTCATATGCCGCCCGGGGCCATGGCCCCCTCTGACCCCCTCACGCTACGCCACTGACCGAAATACAAAACCCTGAAAACTTTCGGCTCCAACTACACAACCGTTTTGATTGCCTAGGGAGTGATGATGACGATATCAGCGGCGGGTTTGTGGAAGCTGTCCATGCAGTCAAACCGCCTTAGACCCCGACGCACTGGTAGAGTCAAAAAGATTTCCGACACAGATCTGCAGCTCGTGGAGGATAGACGCAGGATGATTCTGCAGTCTTCAGCTGATATAACTGACTACCGGCGAGTAAACAGATAGATCTCAAAGTCTGCATGAAGCGATTTAATACAAACCGTATTAAAGAGGCTATAGACCGTAACAATTTAATACAAACCGTATTAAAGAGGTTATAGACCGTAATAGAGGCACGACATGCCTTTATTTGCCAGAGATCTGATTATGTCAAAACCAGTTGAAGCTGAAGACCGACGATGATAGAATCGTATCATCCAAATTTAACTGTTGAGAGAAATGGAGTGGTTCTGCGGGCAGCTATATATCTCGACACGCGAACCCGTCGTGAATCAAGCGAACGACCAAAGAGCTAGATTAACCCGGCACTATACCTACCGAAGATATCCCGGACGTCAGCCTGTATGAGTTTCATATGGCTCTCAAACAACATAAGAACAACAAGGCACCGGGTGATAACGGAATTACAGCAAAAGGTGCGTGGTAAACCGGTCCTTATGGCCCTTCAAAAGCTCTTTAATTCAGTCAACCTCAATGGGAAAACGCCGCGGGCAGACACGTGGTCGTATCGTTCTTCAAGAAAGGCGATAAGACTCTTTTGAAAAACTATCGTCCTAATTCGCTTCTGAGCCATGTCTATATGTTGTTTTCGAGAGTCATCACAAACAGAGTCGTACGCAGGTTTGACGACTTCCAGCCCCCCGAACAAGCCGTTTCCGAAAAGGCTTTAGTACCATAGACCACATATATACGCAACGGCCGGTTATACCGAAGACCGAGGAGTATAACTTGCCCCTTTGATTAGCGTGTGTGGACTATGAGAAGGCCTTCGATTCGATGCAGTGCCAAATTGACTATCGGTACATCGAAGCGCTGAAGTGTTTGTATGAAAACGCTATTATGTCAGTCTGACTACAGGATCAGGCTTCAAAATCAATCCTCTTGCAGCGTGGTGTGAGACAGGGTGACGTCATTTCCTCGAAACTGTTCACCGCTGCATTAGAGGATATCTTTAAGGTTCTGGACTAGGAAGGGCTAGGCAAGTAGGCATCAACATAAACGGCGAGTACCTCATTCAACTTCCATTTACCGACGATATAGTAATCATGGCTGAGACAGCTGAACAGCATTACTATGCTCCATGACCTCACCAGAGCTTTTGAACGTGTCGGTCTTAAAATGAACAGGGACAAGACAAAAATTATGTTAAATGTTCATGATCTCTCTCTCGCTCTGTTCTCGAAGTTGTCGACGATTATGTTTACCTGGGACAAAATGTCCGGTTAGGTAAGTCCAACCTAGAGAAAGAGGTCAATCGTCGAATCCAACTTGGCTGGGCAGCGTTCGGGAAGCTACGTCAAATCTTTTTGTCCCAAATAGCGCAGTGTCTCAAGACAAAAGTCTTTGATCAGTGTGGGTTGCCAGTGATGGATCTTATAATGAAGCTCACTGTCACTCAGAGAGCAATGGAGAGGGCTATTTTAGGAGTTTCACTACGTGATCGAATCAGAAATGAGGAGATCCGTAGAAGAACACCCGTGTTCTTCTCTGTGATCTTCGATCTTCGATACAATTCACCGCTGACAGCCCGAAGAATCGCCAAACTCAAGTGGCAGTGAGCATAGCACATCGCTCAAAGAACGGTAGGCTGATGGGGCTTGAAGGTTTCCTTCCGCGTACTGGAAGACTCAGCGTGGGCAAGCCGCCACAAAGGTGGACTGACGACCTGGTGAAGGTCGCTGGAATCCGCTGGATGCGGGCGGTGCATCACCGGTCGTCCTGGTGATCCTTGAGGGAGACCTATGTCCAGCAGTGGACGTCTAATGGTTGATGTGAAGACTACTTTAATTGGTTGATGTGAAAACTATAATAAAAATGATATTTAACGTGTAATATTTTTCAAAATATTAATATTTATTTTCTACTACTAGATACGTATGTATTTGTGTAGTGGTTTATGGGTTGCGGCGCGGGAACGAATGACATGACCTGTCATGACCACCATTAACCGAATTGTTAATAGATTATCTAATAGAAATTGAACGTATTATTTTTAAACTGTAAGTGCAATAAATAAAATAACAAAAGCAATTTTTGCCGACTACACATTATTTTGTATAAGCTGTGATGAACACAGCTTATGGTGTAAGTATTTTTAAGGCATAACTCTCCCCACCATATAAGTACATGCTGTTGTTTTTAGGTCAACAGTAAACTCTTCACTAATTCGTGGGTTGCTAAAATAATTTAGAAACTGATACAACCATTCCCTAGTTCACAATCATACCAATAACGAGAAAACGCTGACGTAATGAGGACGATAGAACACAAATCATAAAGTTGCATTTTCAGAATAAATATGATTGTGAACTAAACTAGCATATTGGATTTCACAGGTCAGTAGGGGCGGCAAAAATTGAATAGCCTACTAGCGGCAAATTTGTAAATCCGCCACTGATTAAACACTTAAATTAGTATGAGATTCGTATATTTGATTTATACCTTCTCTTGCATGTATGTAATGCAGGTGTAGAAAGTATACATACGTATGTAACATGGTATGTATACTTTTTACACCTATCAAGGACCAACGAAAATACTAGGTTTTTATCATTTTGTCCCATTATCACAAAATGTTAAACACTCTCGGCTGTTTGCAGAATTTCCCCGCATCCAGAAATGATGTATAATAATATTGCCAGTAATTACTGCCTTTCGCGATTTACTCGCGATTTCCTCGGGTTAGTTCACAGTTGAACACCATACAACAGAGTTTTTATAGCTCATAGTTAGCACTATGAGTGATAAAAACTACGAGGTATATAAGTACGTTAGATGTTACACATTTCTCGCGTTTGATTCACGGCGTTTTTCCCCCATAGTGCGAACACCCCGCTAATCTAAGACGTTTTACACAAACACCATCAATCAGCCACATGACAGAGCAATCGGAAACGGATTGTGAGCAACAAATTGAACCCAGGCTGTACCGCGTGAGGCCGGAGATATGAGAAGCTTGCTGCGTTAACGGAACGTACAAATAGTTTTTTTTACGATACCTTTAAATAAACAGGCTAACAGGCTATATATAATAAAATAAATCCGGCCATTATCACACAGCATCTAGTTCCGAGCTAAGCAACGAGGCTTGTGTTACGGATACTAGATGGTTGATATACAAAATATATACTTTTTTGTTGTTGTATTTAAATATAATAATAATAAATAGTCTAGGAGGTAGGGCATAGCGAGATTTCTCGCTCAAACTGAGCTGTCCGACTGGGGAAGTACCTCCACCTTACAGAAGACCGCAGTGAATCAACAAAAGTTGTCTTTCTGCGGGTGAGTAAGGTTACCAGAGCTCATTGGGGGAGTGACTATTCTGACAGCACGGGAATTCCGTTTGCTATCAGTTCCCTCCCTATTTTAAGAAACCTGAACGGTTTCAATGGGGTTTGGCAACGCATTTGCGAGCCTCTGGTTTTGCAAATGTTCATGGGCGACGGTCATCACTCACCATCAGGTGAGCCGCCTGCTCGTTTGCCCCCTCAAAACCATAAAAAAAAATCGCTGCCTTCTATGCTACGGGTGTCGGCCTCAAATCCCGGTAGGGACAAATGTTTGTGTGATGAGCATACACATTTGCATCCAAGTCATGGATGTTTCTATGTATAACACGTATTTACATAAATAAATATCTATGTAGTATATCAACAATCTAGTATCCGTAACACAAGCCTCGTATATTAAAGATACTATATAGTTACACTTCTGCCCAACTTCACAGGAATAAAGTCGAGTATAGAAATGTCACTTCGCAGTAAAATTAATTTCACATTGTACTATTAGTCAGTGGTACTAGCAAATTCAGTACAGCGTTTAATAATATCTGAGCAAGCGTGAGGTAAACTCACGCTAACTACATTCCACCGGGTTACCTGCAATACCTGCCGTAGAGATGTGCCCACTATGCGATATAATCACCGGGATTTTCTACAAACCTACACAGAGCTCGTTAGGGGAGTGACTATTCTGACAGCACGGGAATTCCGTTTGCTGTCAGCTTAGTAACTCCCCTACTTTAAGATAACTAAACGGTTTCTACAGAATTAGCAACGTGCGAGCGAACTCTATAGGTTACGGTAACCGCTTACCATATTAGGCGGGCTGTAAGAGTGTTTTACTACCCTTGTGGCATAAAAAAAAATGTATCATCACCAGCAACCTAATTATTGTCCCACTACTGGGCACAGGTCTCCTCTCATGAGAGAGATAAGGCTATGGTCCACCAAGCTATCCGTGCTCAGCAGTGAGACTTTAAAAGTCGATGGGAGTGGTCCTCACTAGGTATCTTTTAGTACACCTCTGCCAAGAGCTGTGGTAGCCTAGTGGTGTGACCAGTCGACTGAGATGTCAAAGGCCTCGAGTTCGAACCCAAGGCACGCACCACTGACTTTTCGTAAGTTACGTGCGTATTTATCACAAGCTCAAACGGTGAAGGAAAATATCGTGAGGAAACCTGCATGCTTGAGAGATTTGTCTGGATCGCATGTGAAGTCTGCCAACCCGCAGTAGGCTAGCGTGGTGGACTATAGCCTAATCCCTCTCAAATGAGTGGAGACCCGAGCCCAGTAGTGGGATGTTAATGGATTGGTGATGACACCTCTGCCTAAACCTTCGGGGATGTCAGGCGTGATGGTATGTCATGCCCAATTATGATAATCCTATCACGGATCAACAACCTACACTAACATAACATTGATTACTCAATACTCACCACAAAAAATAACTAATACCTACCAATTCCCGTAAACTTGTAAACTATGGTCCACATCACTATAGTAGCACTAAGATAGTGTTGCGCCGGCATATTTCTCCCGAATGTGTAAACTTGTCCCGTGCTCGAATAGTTACGCACTTTAGACAATGAAGGTGATTCTGGTCTGGGATTAATTAATTCAGCGCTCCGCAGCGGATAAATAGACGGCGTTTGGTGCCGTATGTGTAGTGCAGGAATTAAGATATTCGGAACATTAATCATACTATATAATTTTTCATAGATACGATATTACAGCTGTGGTAACTTAGTGTGGTGTGATCAGTGGCTGAGATCTTAAATGTCAAAGGAAGTTATATGCGTATTAATCACATGTCATATTTATATCATGATATTTATTATTTTAATATAATTTCGTTATAACACCTTTAAAGAAATAGCAAGCTATACCTAAATAGTTTATATAAATATAAGGGATTATGCAAAATATCTTATAGTTATTCGTATATATTACTGACACTTACTGTTGTCGTCACCCCATAAATGACCCCTTTATGAGGTAAATCCACGCAACATTACCATGTTAATGGGATGACTCATATTATGTATACGACCTCTATTTCACTCACTATTGAATTTAAATATATACAAAATAAAACAGAGTTTTTACTCTTACGCGAATATAACATTGGAATAGTAATACCGCAATATATCTGTAAAAATATTGCGGTATATTGGTATTATTTAATTCCGACATTTCGGATCCTTTACAGGATCCATAATCACGGATAGACTGAGGTGTTAGATGTCTTGACGTTATAATTACTAACAGCAATTAAGTTAAATTTATAAGTGATATTTTACATACCATACGCGACGCCTGCCGTCCCCGAATGTTTAGGCAGAAGTGTACGAATACACCCACATTTTGCGGGTATGTTTAAAGCCCCATTTAATAGAAAGAAAAAATAAAGGAAGAAATAACACTTTGTTCGACCTGGGTATCGAACCCAAGACCTCTTCCGCAGTCGCACTTGCGGTCACTAGACCAACGAGGCAGTCGTTTAAAAACTTCATAAAAAATAACCGTCTTCGTGTAAATTTCTAGGCTATGAATAAGGCCCTAAGATGCGTTCGTTTATACGAGCTTAAGTAAATTTTCAGTTGAACAGCCCCATCGGCTTAGCGGTGGGCGAAACGGCCTGCGAATATAGCACTTTTGGGTTCAGTTTTATATCTTCACACCGCTTAGGTGTTGGGGTGAACAGAATATTATGATATTCAAAACTTGGCAACATATTATACGTAATGTTTATAGTAAAATTATTTCTGTTTGAAGCGTACTGCGTAAAGTATTACACAAATAAAAGAAAAAATATTAACTAAAGGGGCAGACTAAAAATTATGGGTTTATTGATGTTTTAATAGAATTACTAATCTTGCCTACATTTTTATTAACTATTAACAATCTGCAGACAACAGAACCGTATCCTTTGGTTTGCATATATCTGGATTTAATAGAAGCTATAGCAAGGTTCCAACCAAGCGATATGATGCAATTATCTGCACTATTGAAATTCAGGTGTTTCCTAATTTCAATAGCGTCACGAATCATGAATAGAGATTGACGTTTCAAAGTTATGTGCGTATTTATCACATGCTCAAAGAGTGAAGAAAAACATCGTGAGGAATGTTTTCCTTGCGATGTTGAGAGAAACTCAACCTGCATGCTTGAGAGATTTTCCTGATGGCGTGTGTAGTCTGCCAACCCTCAGTAGACTAACGTGGTAGACAAAATATAAGGCGAAATATATATAGAAAGTTGTCATAACAATTCTCATCGGCCCAACTTTTTATGTCCTCCATAAATATGTTTCAATAAAGCCGCGTGCAGAAAGATGTTTATACGTATGCATTAAAGCAATAAAAGCTTAGTGTACACCGCAGGCGCTACTGTTTGAACTATGAAATTGAGTCGTGTTTTCGCTGTTTGCGCGCTGACTGGCGGTCTAGTGTGTACTCTGCTTTGTCATGGTGTTATAGGTATAGGTATTCTCTAGATATGCCCCGTATAGTAGAGTATCCTGTTGGGATACTCGTAATCATACCGTTCTCTAAATTTTGAATACAAGAAAAGTAGTTTGTAAGTACAACAAAGCGGAGTCTGTTAATATTAATAAAATACTATTTTAACTGTCTCTGTTTACCGCAACAGTAAAACATAAAACAATGAAATGTCTGTGAATTTTATTTTGGAAATTAACATGTCTATTTTCGAAATATTATGCTAACTATTTGTTTTTGAATAAAAGTTGTTTTTATATTACTATAGATTTTGTCGCGATTTCATCTGCGTGGAAAAATCTTGCCATCTTTTCAATCTCTTAAAAAATGTTTTCCCGGAAAAACCATTTTGATATCCCAAATTTGATCTCTATCCGTTGAAGGTGATTAAAGTGTGAAGAAGTAAAAGAAAAAAAAAGCCATATTTCGTAACTTTATATCCCCGTCTGACGTCACTTAACGTTAATTATTTCTCAAAGACTCTGCTAGTTAAACAAATTTGCGAAATAGCTCAGGGCATTCACCCCGTGGCGCGTGTTTTTATTCCACTAATTGATCACTTAACATGCTGTTAAAGAATTTTCTTCAGTTTTTCTTCTGTTCTCACTATAGACATTTGCAACACCAAAGGTGTCGCTTGCACGTTGCCGACCTAGGAGAAACCGATAAGGTTTCTTAAAATAGGGAGTTACTAAACTGACAGCAAACGGAATTTCCATGCTGTCAGAATAGTCACTCCCCAAACGAACTCTAGTAACCTTACTCACTTGGAGAAATACAACTATTGTTGTTTCACTGCGGTCTTCTGTAAGGCGGAGGTAATTCGTCCAGTCGGACAGCTCAATTTGAGCGAGAAATCTCGTCATGAAAAAAATAAAACTAAATAAAACCTCTCGAAAAATATTATAGTATTGTAAATAATTAAGAGAATTGTAGGGTAGATGTTGGATGTCGTACCTTGAATGCTATAAGGGTCCCAAATGTCGGGATATGTAATAATATCAATATACCGCGATAAAATCGATAACAGTTTCAGCCAGTTTTGCAATAACCTAACTTCAAAAAATTCGATAATCTTGGTATAGAACTTAAAACCAATGCCACAAAGATTATTCTCTTTGCCACCTTATTACTGGGAATATTCTTCAGCAAGATTGATGAAGTCATGATGATGATTGATGAGTCAACATATAAAATAAACATGACCAATTTCTGAAGGCAAACGGCAATGGTCGGTAGGTAGACCACCAAAGAAAACTCTGTATTTGTATCGTGTTTCTCACTGGCTGTGTAAACAATTTACTTGAAACGATCGTGTGGGTAGTACGTAAACAAGAAAACTAGAAGCAGATTATAAGGGTGCTGAGATATCACAGCGATTGTGTGTTGCAAGCTTGCGTCGTCTGTAACACACGCAAGTAACATGCGTGTAACATTCGCGATTGGCTTCTGTATTAAATTACTGTAGTAATAAATTTGTATCCAAGCGTAATAATTAATATCTATTCCAAAGAACCAGAAAAAGTAGAATAATTTTATTCTTGACATATTGACATAGACAGTTAGTAAGCAAGCAGAAAGCATCTGCTGCTGTTTTCATACGAAATATTATTAAATGCTGCATCATGTTATTTATTTCATATCATATGCTATTATTTATGGTAAACAGACCGAACCTATGTTAGCGATGCCAGGTGTAAAACTTGTGTTACGCCTCATATTAATGTTTTGAAAGATAAAGGAGCACTCATCAATATAATGATTGTCGTCTGTGTTGATTTTCTGCAACACCTTATAATAAGTAGCTGAACTCTATAATATTATTGTTAAAGTTAAAATATCTTATTACAAAACATTCAGCAGTGGCTTTGGCTTGAATTCGCAACTGACTCAAAAATATGCCGCGAATCGCGCGTTGCTGCAACAAGCGTCACCGATCTAGTGTGTCAGCGCGTTAATAAACCGCACTATCAAAGAAACTGCAAACGTATTTCTTTGATCCAAACAGTTTGCATAAACTTTTCCTCGGGTAAAGGCATACACATTATTTTTAATGGCTGCCTGGATACATAGTAAAAATCGATATTGACTATAAAAGTTGTAATGTGTTCATTAAAACGGAGCGCACATAACGCTTTACGACGCTCCATACTTTGAATACGTTTCATTACGCAAATTTATATTTTATTGGGTTTTGTTTGAGGAAATATTGCTTTTTTATGTGCACCCCTTTTTTAAGACAAGGAGGGTAAGCGCACCTGTAGCTATTGTAGCCTATTGTTATTATATTATGAAGCTGTGAGAGTGATGTGATCGGTTAACTGTAAATGCAAGGTTATCAAGACATGCTGACTTTTCAAAATTGAGAAAAGTCAGTATGTGTGTATTTATCAGGTGAAGGACATTTATCGTGTGGAAACCTTTATGCTAGTGAATTTTCTGCAAGGCGTGTAAAGTATGCTAACCCACACTAGACAGCGGTGGTTGACTATAAGCTAATTCCTCTCTAATGAGAGGAGGCCTGTGCTCAGCAGTGGCAGAATAATTTGGTTGATGATAAGCTCTTATATTATTCTGTATATATTATTAAATTCGCTGAAAACTTTACTTGATTTTAACAAGTCGTGTTTGTGGTTCAATGAAATAATTGTTGGCCTGAAATATTATGAGAAGAGCCTATAAATTTAAATTTATTATTAATCAAATTAATTAGCCTGTAGTCGTTTTAATTAATTTTTAATCATTGCCTACACTTCCTATGAAAGCATTTATTAAAAGAGATGAATTAAAATAAACCTACTTTTTACGTTTTTTCTCGCAAACAGGGATAGACTGGGGTGGTGAGTGTCCTGGTGTTATAATTACTATTATATTATTTTTTGGAATAATAGGTAACGGTCTCTCCTTCTAAATCAAGTGTGATCAGGTCGGGTCTCGTGCCTGCTTCGCTAACCAAGTGCAATGGGTGACCAGACGCCTTCTCTACCAAAGACGATAGGGAGAGCCGTAATCCCGGCAGTCTTCTCCCGCAGCGGCTTCGCAAACCTTCAGCCACTTCGTCACCTATATACGAAATCACGAGCCCACTCCAACTGGTCAAGGCCATTGCAGCTACCTGCCAAAATGCAAGGCCCACCACATCCAAGGAAACAACTTTCTTTCCTTCTTTATTGTCTTTCTGGAACACTAGGTTATCCAAACTCAATTTCAACCTTAATTACTCAAATATAAAAACCAAAATACAAGCCAAAAAAGACAAAACATGGCAAAAAATAACCGGTACATATTACATAAGTGATGCCAGCAGAAATATCGCAGATGTCAAATGATTTATAGGCGGATAGATTGGGCGCCATATTTTTTTACATCCTTCATTGACGTTTCGCAATATGATGTCCATTCCAATGGACAAACTGGATTATACATTTTCTTTTGTCTTTTTCCCAGTAAGTTCTGTTCATTTGAGTTTTATGGCGTCGTTTGACAAATGCCTGCTCATTCGAGGGCACTGAATACTAGTGTATAATGAAGTGGAAAGTATTTGAGATATCTTTATTGGTTATTTTTTTCTTCAGCGGATTTGTTGAGCTGTTTCTTTAGGCCTAATATGCATGCCTGCATGTATGCTTAATATTATTATACTCTACCCTTCCAAGGATTTATGTTGTGCCTTGAAATCAAAAGTTAATCGCTTAATGTGCTCATTCAGTGACAGTGTTTAATTCAGTATTTTTGCTCCATGATCAGGCATCAATGAACTGGAAAACACGATTGTTGCAGTTGCTAAGTTCAAAAGTTTGTAAATGAACGCACAACACACGTGGTGAATGAAAATGTTTCTTAAAAATTTGCCTAGTGGGCTATGAAGTCAACCTCCAATGTTTTGACCGGGAATGATGTTAAAGATCTAAAATGTAACCAGAATTTTAATTTCAACATCGAGATCTGTTAAAAAATTAAAATAAAATAACAATACTTGCCTAAACATTGACTCATGCACATCCAAGACAAGTCAAGCCAATAAAGCAGTATGTACATGAGCGAAAACTTCAGATTTTTTCCCCCTTAATTTCTCAACTACGTACATTAAGATTTACTGCTGCTGTAAACCAACTCTTACTGCTAAGAGTTATGGTTACAGGCATCCTGCGAATGTTGCGTCGTCAATTTTAAGCCGACGGAGTTTATTTGCATCTCGCTAGCATTGTAAACATCACCTTACATGTTCTTCAAGACTTAAGAAATGTGGATAAGAATGTGGATATTATATTTCCGTGATTTTTTTGTAAAATGTTAATGTGAAGATATCTTTACTAGAATTATAAGTAATATACAAGTACCATCACGCTTGTTGTCCTGGATAGGTGAGGCAATAGTGTACTATTGTACTTGAGTCGAACATATCAGCCATCAACCGAGCACGAATGTAAGCTCCGAGCTATTTCATAGAAAACCCAAAACCCAACCCCAAAATACATATGACTATCATAAAATATGACCGATTATTTTTTGTTATACATGGAATTATATACATAAAAATAATATATGTAAATGTATATTTGATTCTGTAGGCAATAACAAGCCACTTTATAACAGAGCACTACGTCGAAGGCTCTTGTTTTTTTTGTGGTTGGATCTTACTGGACTTCTTATCCAGCACAAGGAATCTAAGTGCAACGCGACAAGAATCTTCAATTTAAACGCACGGTGTTGTTTATACGAGAGTGTACATATATTTGATCACCTGTGTTTGTGCTGCTTCACAATATATACTCTGAGTTGAGTTTAACACTCTTCCATTTTATTTTCTTAGTTGCTGTTTAAATGTTTTGTTACACTTCAAAATTCTTTTTATTGTTGGTATTCGTGTTTGTTTCGATTTTGCGTTTAAATGGTGCGATTGATTCAAGTAAATACGGTGGCACACAAACATATAGACTTGCATTATGCCAGTATGCCTAAAGAGGTAGGCAGCGGTGAATAGGAAAATCATTTTCACGACAGAATTATTTTTTAACATCTTATTCCACAATAATATATACATAAGCGTACGCGAGACAAAACATATCCCCAGCTCACTCTACAAATATCCCAAATATATGGTTGGCATTTTTTGGTGAATCTGACAATAACAACCCTTTAATAAAGTACATACTCATTATTATCTATTACGTACTTACCTAATATTTTTTTCACTTGTGACATGAACATATTTTTTTATAAAAGACTGAGGGATTTTATGGGGGGTTCCATATTGACATTGGACTCTAGAAAGGCAGGTGAAAGCCATCCATAGTTCCATACTAGTATTATAAACGCGAAAGTATGTATGTCTATCTATTCTTCCTCTTCACGTTTTAACTGCTGAAAAAATTTTATGAAATTGGGTATGGTCTATAGTTAATGTTTTTAAGGTTTCACTGTCAACAGACTTCCCGTGACCACGGCTTGATGCAAGTCAGCCGAAACGTCGGGTTCAAAAGGTATTTATACCTCAATAAAACTACACGATCTAGACCCGTTGTCTATAATAATTCAAATGGTCTATAGTTTTTGTCTATCAGCTGTTAAAAGGGCGGAAAAGTGTGGTAGTTTGTGTGCGGAATAAATAAACAAATTGAAAACAATTTCTAATTTTACGCAGACGAGGTGGCGGGAAAAACCTAGTTTGAATATATTTCGCTAAAAATATACCTCGTGTTTGCCTTCCATACTCCCAACATAACGTACAAAAGTTTGGACGTTTTATAAACATTTAAACTATCGGATATGGCTCCCATGACAAGCCATTTCCTCTGAAGGAAATAGGTATCAACTGATTGACTCCTACATTTTCCGTTCAGTGACATGATGTTGATTCTTTCCGTTGATTCCGTTTCCATAAAGTTGAAGTTATTTCAGTATTTATTTAGTTACACCTAAATGACTAGTAGGTACATTTTTATATTTCAGTGATTTTTTGGAAAAATATTAATTATAGCAAGTTTTGTATCAACATTTCTAGAATAAAAAAATAAATTCATCTGGATATATTCATGCATCGCCATCTAGTTCTGAGCTAAGCAAACTTAATTTGGATCCATCTTTGATTCAGGTACAAATATCTATCATTTTGTGCCTGTGACATGTATAATTATTACGGGCATCCACACTCCCGATTTCTTGACTTCGCTCTCACTTTCACGAATACCACTAAAGTAAAAGTGCGTTTTATCGCAGTATCGTACGGAAATATCTAAATCAAATAACACCAATATAACAATGTAGGTATTATCGCGATGAAATCCGTTTATTAAAAAGTTAATGAATAAAGACTTATCACTAAATCTATTATTCTAAATCCAAATAAAATTATTTAAGTCATAATGGCCGACGTCAAAGTTATAAGTAGGTATTTACTAGACAGATTTATAGGATCATAAATCATCCACCAATTTAACTTCTAGACCCAACTATTCATAAAACAAACTTGTTAGAAATCTCTTCTAAAAATATATTTATCTAACTTACTAAACTTGAAATAAAGTACAACAATCAAGCTTCTTTGACAAAGTTTCGCCAAAAAAAAGTGATGTTTACGAAAACAAAAAATCTGGTGGGGGGTACACCGGGGGGGGGATAAGGGGGACAGGCGAAGACGCAAAATAAAGCAATCAGTTATCCGTTAGGTTTGTTTTTTGATAAAAACGTTGACTTTGCAATCTTGCGAATAAAATTAAGCGCAGTGCGGTACAAAAATTGGGGACACCTTTTAGAGAAGTGACTCCATATTTTTTAACTTACTAAATTTCGTTTGTATGGTTTGTTTATAAAAAGTAGCTTAGATATATTAAGTATTTAATACAGTTTTATCAAAATCCATTCAGGAGATTTTTCGTGATACAGTAACAAATATCTATTTAACTATGTACTTATAATATGAATTAGCAAAGACATTCAAATAAAACAGTTTCTTAAGGATTTTGCAAGGTATAATGATAATCCCAATGTTCTGAATTCTCGAAAATGTAATAATGAGATTACTCTCTTTAAATATTTACTTTTAAATGCTTTGACCGTGGACTGTGCAATCAAAGGTCCTGGGTTCGATCCCAAAGTACGTAACTTCGAAAAATCATTGGACCTTTCGAAGTTACGAGCACATAACACAACCTCAAACGGTGAAAAAACACAAATTGAAGACAGGTTTCTTCAATTTGTGTCATGCCCGAAATATGATTCATCCATATATGCCATGTGAAAGTAAATGTCTGCCATAATCTCTCTTAAATGAGAGGAGTCCCGTGCACAGCAGTGCGACAAAAGCTGAAGATAATGATGGAAGATGCACTTCTTCACTGATTACTGTATGATCATATGTTTATATCTGCCTAATATTACAACTAGTTCCAAACAAATCGTACTTTGAACTAAAATTACGGTTCATCCTAACTTCAGTTCAATGTATTTACGTTGTGCTGATTGCGACGCGTTGTGTTCTGATTACAAGTTCGAGCTGACTAATCAGGGCTGATATATTCAATCGGATATAGTCCGAATCAGCGTGGGAAGCCGCGGTATTTGGTTCTTTATGTACACATGGCAAAAGTGTTTCGTGTTTAGGCAATTAAAGTACATCTATGCTTGAGCGGTATAGCTGTAGAATTGAAATAGTTTTGGATCCAATGTTTTGTTTAATATTCGTGTTTGAGTCTGTTTTTGTTATGGATTATATTTAAATTATATCATTCTACCAAGCTGGTTTAGTTCATATTCGTCAATGTATTATATTTTCTTTATTAATATCAGTATAAATGTACCAGATTTTTTTATTGTGTTTGTGTAAGTATTCAGATTAATTCTTGCGGCTATTTAATAACCAACCGAGTGCCATTAATAAAAGATTGAGATTGTAATGTGTGTAACATAAACAATTAAAACGTCAAAGCATTATATTGCCATCAGTCTACAATAAGAATTTATTGAAAAATACAACAAATCATCAAAATACAGGTATTCAAAATCCTCAATTCGTGAACACCGGTCGTTTTCTGAACACGGGGCGAAAAGAAATTTACATTTTAATTTTGTTCCACGGTGACTGTTAAGAGTTGGAGGCGGTCTCTGTAACGGATCTGTTTGCAGCGATACAAAGTTTTTGTTTAACATAATTAACTGGTGATGAGCTCGAAGACTGTAGTGGAACACTGACTTTATAGTTGTGTATAAAAATTGTGTGGAGACTTAATATCTTTGCCGGTTGTACTAAATTGAAATTTAACCCTCAGAAGTGCGATAGTTTATCGTTTGGCAAACACCTTATATTTTCCATGGAATGTTTATTTAATGAGAAAGTTCTTGCTATTTTTTTTTCTTATTACTACAGAGTAAGGGTGACAAAAGCTTCTATCCTTTTTCTTTGAGACATTCAAATTGTATTTTTAAATGCACTAATTTAAAAGCAAACATCCTGTTGTTGACTCCTTTTACTCGACAAGTGTTTACCAATAATAAAGCATGTTTTTAAAGAGATTGTGCTATAATTCACCACGCCAGTTTAGTGCGATTTACGGACTTCATGTATCATCAAGAAATATGTCAGGCATGTGGGTCTTCCTCACAATGTTTTCATTAGATAGAAATATATGCAGCCTAGAAAATGTCAGTCTTAGTAATTATAAAATCGATTATGCATGAATATCTGTCAGACACAGATTTCTCTCTCACAATAATATTGTTTTAATTACAAAGCTTCCAAGTGGGGGTTTTGTGAATTGTGACAAGTGACGTCACATGTCATGTCGGAAATGAAATTCCGACGCGACAGAGATGTCATTGTGTTACATTTAAATTTCGAATTATTCATTCGAAGTTTGAAATGTAATGATATCATTGCTCATTTCGAAATTCAAATCAAAATCAATTGTTTTGATTTAGAGCGCAGTTTTTTTTTTCACGTGGGTTTTATACAAACAAACTTACGGACCGCTTAGTGGAAAGTAGTTTTATTCCTATGTATAGGCAGACACGGGTAGTGTACATATGTTGTGTCTACTCTACTTATCTACCTAATGGACTAATTATAAAATGATTGTCCGAAAATTTCATAAAAATCGCTCCAGCTTTTTTGGAATACCTCCACAGTCCACACACAAACATTTATGTTTATATAATTAAAATATATGAATATATGGAGGGAAGGAGATGTGAATCCCTCCATTTGAAAAGGAAGATCCTCCGTGCCTGGCGGGCTACTGCCCAGCGGTTGATATTGGGTGGATGTATATATCCTATCTCGCGTGCAAATTTCACTTGCGCGATGTAGGATTAGCATAGTTCTTATGTAGTTAGATAGATGGCGCTACAAATATTATCACTCCTATATCACCAGAAGGTCGGTGATAGTCTACGCGTGAATACATTACCACCAATCTAAAAAAAATATATAAAACTAATTGCAATTCGACTAAGGAACCGAATCAGAAAACTATACTAAACCACAGAGCAGTAAAGGCCAACTCCTTTATTGCTCTGTAACAGCAGAAAATTACACATACACATATATTGATAATTGTCCCCGATTTTATAAACAAAGTAATTTAATCAATTTAATCACGTTAATCAGACATAGATTTTCTATTGAACGAACCCGTAAAGTTTGAGCCGCTTACTTATTCGTTGAAGGGACCGAATTAACTCAGAAGAAACTATTCTGAAACAAGAAACGTCCATTTTGATTGAATTGGTTACTCTTCTGCGGTCGCGGATTCTTGGGCTGTGGTTACATTCATAAGCGCCAGCGATTTGTGTAGTATAACATACAATGACGCCTGTCTTCCCAGTAGTGGTATATTTTGCCGGTTTGTTTAACCGATTTTATTTACTTCTGGCATATCAGTATCATCATCAAAATATCAGCTAGATCACGTCCGCAGCTGGACAAAGGCCTTTATACCTACTCTTTTTTGAAGAATCACATGGGACCCCATGTAATGGGGTCTAGGGGAGTCTAGGAAGCGAGACTATTGCTATCAACCAGGCAGAAATCCTAATTCCGAGCTGTTACTGATCATTAATTCACAGAAAATCCCAATAACACTTTGTTCAACCAGGGAATCGAACCCAAAAGCTCAGCAGTCACACTTGCGAACACTAGGTTACACTATACTACAACAAGGCGTCCGTGTCCGTGTTTTTAGTATGAAACCAAGTTTTTAGTTTTTTAAAGTATTATTTTCTCGAGAGAGAACCAAGTAGTCTCTAATAAGGTCGGCGAGTCTTTGTATAAAAATCTTTGTAGGGTTTTAAAGTCACTTGAAACAGGTAATATTACTAGCTACTGATACTATTAAGTTTAGGTATTTACTGCCACGGTTAATTAATGCCTCCTTGAGATGTCTATTTTCTAGCTAGATTGCTGTATTGGAACAGTAATTTTACCTGCAGCAATTTCTAGGAGTAAAAAAATATCAGTATACCGCGGTAAACTCCGTACAAAGTAGTTTTATTTACAGGATCATCATTCATTTATCATTTATTCGAAGTAGGCCAAATTTAATTGGCTTTTTTTGAACATCGACTATACAAACAACCCCCCAAAAAGCCGGTCCCTAGTGTTTTGCTGGGAGTACATTTCTGAAGCATATATACTATTAATTGTAAGTAACTTTAACAAGAAAGTATAATTATGCAATGCGGCTGATAAATTTTATAAACTACTGCAAAAGAGTTTGACTAACCATATTTTAAGTTTCGATTCAATTGCCACAATATTCGAAAAACGGATGGCAGTTGGGCTTGGAGGGTTTCAAAGGTTTGGGCTTTGAAGTTCCTAACGAGGCAGACGGACAATCAGCTTCTACAGCTGGAAAGGGCTAGATGTGGGTAGGGCAGGACCGGCCGTGGTAGCAAATGTTGGGGGAGCCCTAAGTCCAGCATTGGACGTCTTTCGAATAAAATAATAATGATTGATGAACATGGGCCCGCTCGTAACACAAACCGCTCTCGCTTCCGCTTATCACTCTGCCCCCACCCGTCGCACGCACATGCTTTTATTCGCAAAAGTTTGCGGCTTGTAAACTTTCGCACAAGGATCTTTCATTAGACGAGTTATACCAAATATGTTCGCCAAGTATTCTCACTTAACTTTATATACTGTATAAGTTTTTTTTTTATAAATAGATATTATTGTGACAGGGTTACAAAACAGTTTGGAGCTAGAATCTCTAAAGGCTTTTTGTATCTTTAGCTTTTGTTTTATACCAGAAGGGTGAAAGAAACCGGCTTTCGGCCCGCCTGAACGTACCGTTACGTGGACGTTTGCTTTACCAAAGGCGTCGCTCACGCGTTGCCGACCCTGTAAAAGTTTTTTTTGTAGTTGTTTGGGAAAATCTGGGCAGATAGCTCATCTCAAAGCCTGATTGTACATAGAATGAAGTTCTTCATATATAATTATAACGATAATAGATAACTGTGTTGGATGGTGGTGCGATTCGCCGTTTAAATATTTATCCGTGTGGGTTTTCTTTCCATACACAGTGTGACTTAAGGTTACCGCCGTGCCAAGAAGTCATCAGTTTGTGAACACACCATAGACAAACCGCAGCACTACTATATCAGATTTGATAAACCCCGAGTCCTTGCAAAAGAAAACCGATTCGTACCCAGGATGATCCGTGAGGCCATTGAAATTAAAAAACACCCAAATTTCAATAGAGAAGATGGCTGGGTATTACCACAAGCTTGGAACCCCATCATAGATTCTATTAAATCTAAATCCAAGAACAAAACTGCACGACCAAAGGACACAATGAGCTCGTTCTGTGTAAATCGGATTGTCAATAATAATTTAAAATATAAGGTAGCTATTAGTAATTATAACTTCAAGACGACCAATACTTCAGTCTGTCCGTGACCATGGATGCTGTAAAGGATCCGAAACGTCAGGTAAAAATAATATCAATATACCACGATAAAATGCGTAAAAAGTAGTTTTATTTCAATTAATAATCGTATATAAGTATATAAGTATTTCAAATCTAATATGGTTTACGCAAATATTATTGTGGGTCTGAAGTGCTAAATCTAAAGCGACATATTAAACGGAACCTCATCAGGTAGTAATTTTCAATTCGCCATACGAGAGCTCTTTACATAGAGTAGTGTTGGCGCTCGCTCGAGCTATAGTTTTACTCCCTAAGATGTCGGAAACTTGATAGATGCTTGATAGACTGCAGATATTTCTACGGATACGGCACTTAGTTTTAAGCGAAGCTGAAACTCAAAATTGTTTCCACATCAAATTGTACTAGTACTCACTGTCTCGATTTCGGACACTAGACAATTTGCGATATTAGACATTTAAATTTTATGGATTATATCGTGATAATATATATTGTTATTGTTTTAGTACCATATCTACGGTCAAAGGCAAACTGATCTCAGTCTGTTCTTGAACTTAGATGTAACTAATGATTCTAAAAAGTGACCAAAGATTTTTAATGAATGCCAAAGATTAAATTTAGAATAGATACTAATTGGATCAACATTCTGAACATAGACCGCTACCTCCTTAATTTGAAATTTGATATAATAACTTTGCACCTTTTTGGGAAGTTAAGAGGAATTTTAGCACTGGCCAAATGGTATTTTTTTCTACTATGAAACAAATGTATAGACGATGTTGCCAATTTAATCCTACTAGCAATTTTTTTTTTAATTTGACGACCCAGTTAGTCCAGCGGTAGTTAACACTGCCTTCTGTGCTATAGGTCCCGGGTTCGAATCCCGGTAGGGCCAATTGTTTGTTTGATGAGCATAAACATTTGTATCCGAGTCATGGATGTATCTATGTATAATATGTATGTATTTACAAAAAAAAAAGTATATATGTAGTATATCAACCTTCTAGTATCCGTAACACAAGCCTCGTAGCTTACAACGGAACTAGATAGCGCTGTTATAATGTCCAGAAAAAAAAAATTACAAGCTGTATCATAATTCATTAACAAATACTATTTACAAAATAAATTAAATAAATATTAGAGAGCATCAAAAAACTCACCCGCGTCGCTGTCAGGGGGTAGAATGCCCAAACGACTGTCTTATAATCATGTCTTATGTCTGTATGTCTTATAACAACTTCATAACCCTACTAGTAACGATGCCCACTCCATTCTTTCCTGCTCCACCACCCAGCGGTAACGTTAGCAGAATAAATTGAAACGTCTTGCCTCCCAGAGACCGCGACGATCTTCAGAACATTACACCATGCTATGTCTTATCGTGTACCTAAGTAGCTACTGTTTGTTTTACTAACACTCTCTGTAACCCAGATCTAGACTCGGTTCTAGTGCTAAGTTTTATAGCTCTTGAGTTTCGTGTAGGCAATTTTTTTTGGAGAATAGAATGTTTGTAATATGTAGATAAGAGGATTTTGTTGATTTGTTAAAGTTAAGAAAGCAGTGGGAATAACGGCATGGGTACTATGTTATTGTGAACGTTAAATTCGTAATAATAATCTTATATATAAAAATCTCGTGTTTTCTAGGAGGTAGGGCATAGCGAGATTTCTCGCTCAAATTGAGCTGCCCGACTGGGGAAGTACCTCCGCCTTACAGAATACCGCAGTGAATCAACAGTAGTTGTTTTTCTGCGAGTGAGTAAGGTTACCAGAGCTCGTTGAGGAGTGACTATTCTGACAGCATGGGCATTCCATTTGCTGTCAGTTTAGTAATTCCTTATTTTAAGGAACCATAACGGTTTCTGTAGGGGTTTGCAACGCATTTGCAAGCCTTCAGGTGTTGCAAATGTCCATGGGCGGCGGTCATCACTTACCATCAGGTGAGCCGCCTGCTCGTTTGCCCCTTATCGCAATAAAAAAAAAAAAAAAACAGTGTTTGCCGCTGAACTCCTCCGAAACAGCAGAACGGATTATTATGAAATTTTGTGGGTATATTTGTTAGGTCTGAGAATCAGTCGTAGGCTATTTTGTGATTAAATTTAAAGATGGCCCTCACCAAATTTGTTTTTATTTTTTTTATTTTGTATTTTTTATGATTTGGTATAAAAAACTTCTACCACCAACCCCTAAAATGTGGCAAAACAACGTTAGCTAAGTCATCTAGTAGTAATATATGTAAATAACTGAATCTGTGTCTGAAATTGAGTCTGCCTGTGATTATAGATGCTGTAAAGGACCCAAAATGTCAGTTAAAATAATATTAATATACCCCAATAAATGATATGAAGTAGTTACGTAACATACCATCACGCCTGTCATCTCCGAAGGGTTAGGCAGGCTGTACTAATTAATGCACACCCAAATTATGCCGGTTTTAGGTCGCATGTAATAGGAGGCAGATAAGAAGTAGGTAGGTTGTTCCATTTTAAATTCAATCAATTATTTTACTAATATCTACGAAAATATTTATCTACAGACCTAGACGTAAATTTACCTACATTATTAATCTTTACACACTTCAATGCTGTTAAATTTATATTCCTTGCCAAGTCTAAATCAATCTACAAAATCCCAAGCTGGTTAAAACCTATTCAATTCAATACATACCATCATTACTACGAAGCACTAACTTTATAATCCGCAGCACTCATAAAACAAAACGTAAACTCATCATACCGAATTGTTTTACGTCTAAACAAATACCTACTAAACTCTTTAGAAAAATTATTTTAACTACACATTACTTATAAATACGGTTAAATGCCTTAAGTGTTCTAAAGGTTTAAAAGATGAGAAAATACTTTAAACGAGCTGCCTCGCTGGTTTAGTGGTCATAAGTATCATCATCATCATCATCATCAACCCATTAACGTCCCACTGCTGGGCACGGGTCTCCTCTCATTTGAGAGGGATTAGGCTATAGTCCACCACGCTAGCCTACTGCGGGTTGGCAGACTTCACATGCCATCAAGACAAATCTCTCAAGCATGCAGGTTTCCTCACGATGTTTTCCTTCACCGTTTGAGCATGTGATGAATACGCACATAACTTCCGAAAAGACAGTAGTGCGTGCCTTGGGTTCGAACTCGAGACCTTTGACGTCTCAGTCCACTGGTCACACCGCTAGACTACCACAGCTCTCATAAGTGGGATTGCTAAACGAGAGGTGTTGGGTTCGATTCTTAGGTCGAGCGAGGTGTTATTGGGATTTTCTATGAAATTCTCAGTAGCAGCTCACGGTGTTTGGATTTGAGCCTTGTTGATGACAATATGCTCGCCCCCTATTACATGGAACTAAAACATAGCGGCAAAAAGTGTATATTGCGTAGTGCGCCTCTGCTTAACCATTCGGGGACGACAGGCGTGATGTTATGTGACGTATAAACACTTGACGCTGAAGTACTCTTCAACCTAACGTTGGGAAGGTTTAAAAGATAAGAAAATGCTATGAAAACATATTATTTATGTATCCTACTAATATTAAATGACTTACTTACTTATAAACGCGAATGTTTGTAAGTATGGATGGCTGGATGGAAGTTTGTTACTTGTTCACGCAAAAACCGCTTTGCAGATTAGGGTGAAATTCTCTATAAATATTATACATAAATATTATATATGTATATAATATTTCTGGACGTTTATATTATTTGTTTCAGACCTTTACCTTTACAGTCTACTGGTCACACAGTATAGGATACTACAGCTTTGTTAGGTACTTGTACTTATAAGTGAATGGATAAACTTGTTAAATATCCAGTCTTCCATACTTATATTATAAATGGGAAAGTGTGTCTGTCTGTCTGTCTGTTACCTCTTCACGCTATAACCGCTGAACCGATTTAGGTGAAGTTTGGTGTAGAGATAGATTGAGTCCCGGGGAAGGACATAGGATAGTTTTCATACCGATTTACAAATTTTAGGCGGACTATAAAACCATCCTAGTCTCCTTGGAAGTAGTGAGACTGAAAAAAAAAAAAAACTTTCTAACATATTCTACCAAACATTATCATGAGATTTATCCGAAGTTAGCACATCAAGTCCCTAAAAAATGACACAAGCAGCTGACGTTAAAAAGCTAGTTAATAAACATTTTCGTCATAAAGTTACCGTCATAATATTAATATAGCGCTCCAAAATAATTTGAGGGAAGTCGTTACCTCCCCGCTTTGCCTCACTACACATTTAGGCCGCCGCCGCTTGTGAACTCTTAACTGAAACTACTGGCTCGCTGTCACACCGAAGCGAATTGAGGTAACAAAAATTTGTAAACAGTCATGGACATTATTATTATAGAGTTAAATGTAGATGAATTTTGGGAATCCCGTGGTCTTGATAGGTTTAAAATGACGCTCTATTACTTTATCACGGCGTACTTTAGAATTGCGATTTATGGAATAGGGAGAAGAAAAAAAAACAACAACATACAAGTAAGGGTAAGTTAAACCTATTAATATTTGCAGTATATGTGTATCATATCTTGCGAATGCCTAGACAGATATCACCCTTACGTGTAAGCAATTTTGAAAAATAGACTGCATCGTAGTATTAGGTATGAATGACGTGATCCATCTTAAACCTCCTCTGTACTTTCAATATACAGATGAAGGTCAAACGCATTAAAATCAAACTATAAAACCAAATAGCTTTTATAATCCTCTAGCACTAAAGCATAAGCTAAATCTACAACTTTTTACCCTCATACGATTTGAAGAAGACAATTCTTCAGCAATCGATTGTTTTGTTCAATATAATTGACAGTTTCACCTTAATGGCGTTACATCACGGTGTGAGAGTCGCCTAGTACCGGCAAAGGCCACTTCACGGGATCTTTATGAGCATATTATGCAACATTATGCATCTCGCATGCAAAACATATCGCGTTCCATCTTATATAATATTAGCTTATAGTCTTTGAGATTTGAGAACTTATAAAGAGCACTTATATTGTTGTGTGATAATGTCAGTAGCCGTTGCTTCGCTTTATGGACTGTGCCAAGCGTGACATAGCTGCTTTTAAAATTGATCACCGTTTAAAAGTCTTTTTAAAGACCTCGCACACCTGTTACGAGAATATTGTACTGCAATACCTTTTATTTTGAAAGAGGACGTATTGAGTTTCTTGTCGGATTGGTTTCCATAAGATACACTTCTTGGAACCGTGCAATTAGAATCTTAACGTTTTATAAATGCCTGAAAGAGTTTATTTTAAATCAAAACGTTTTGATTTTGGGAGAAGCTTGCTGACAAAAGAACTGATTCGCAAGGTCGCAAGTATTGCGATGATGTCTGGTTCAAAGCCTTCGATGTCAAAAGCCAGAAACGTGAAGTCACCACTAATTTGCTATAGGTATTAGAGACTAGACTATGACTATATTTAGCTACCGAAAACGTAAAATATTGGTATACTTAGGTGTCATTATTCTGTTATAATTACTAAAAGCTAAAACCTACATTTATGTTAATAATTGACAATCTGACTTACATATAATGTGGTCCATTGGTCACCACATCGATTCATTTTGCCACCAAAAACGTTGTCTCTCAGGCAATACACTATGAATTTTAGGAGGTAGGGCATAGCGAGATTTCTCGCTGAAGTTGAGCTGCCCGACTGGGGAAGTACCTCCGCCTTACAGAAGACCGCAGGAAATCAACAACAGTTGTATTTCTGCGAGTGAGTAAGGTCACCATTGGGGGAGTGACTATTCTGACAGCATGGGAATTCCGTTTGCTGTCAGTTCAGTAACTCCCTATTTTAAGACACCTGAACGGTTTCTAAGGGGTTTGGCAGCGCATTTCCGAGCCTCTGTTGTTGCAAATGTCCATGGGCGGCGGTCATCACTTGCCATCAGGTGAGCCGCCTGCCCCCTTATCAGCATAAAAAAATATATATATATTAACTCGAAAAAACCCAGATTCTTCAAAAAAAAGAAGCAAACATCTGTGCCACAGATAAGATAGGAATATCTTATCTGTGGCACAGATGTTCCTGACTTTTCCAGAGTACCTACTTATATTTTAACTCTAAAACTATAATTACTATATGTATGTATGATATGAGATGTAAGTGTGATAGTTTGTTTGTGTGTGCTCTTGTTTTGTTTATTGTTTAATGTGATTGGGAGGAGATATAGCAGATATAATTTATTTGCGACAGTTGTTAGTAATTTACATATTGAATTGCTTACTGTGAAGTGTTGTGTTTGTTATCGATGTTTACAGTTTACTATTGTTATGTTAAATTTACACTCGGTAAAGGATCAAAGTAAAAGTGAATTGTTTAATTTTAATTAAACCAATATTATATGCTGTTGAACTGTGAAATAGTAGCACGATTTTCAAAAAAAACTTAATGAAGAAAATTTGCCATATAAAACAATATGTATTTGTATGTTTGTGTTTACAAGAAAATAATACCTTTGTATTGTATCAACAGCAAGGATTCGTAATACAATTCCCGTTGCTTAGCTCGTAACTAGATTGTATTACCATATTTCTTCAGCTGTTTATTAAACATACTATCTATCAGTTTGATAATTTCTCAATTTATATTCTATCAATTAAAAAAATACCTAAGAAACTCCTAATTGAATTAATTACCTAAAACATTATTACTTTTATAGACGACATACATATGCCAGCATTAATCACCTGCAACCTTAATTAATTGAATTAACGCAACACATCCAATTACGTTGCAACACGGGCGCATGTGCCGGTTAGAACCGGTTACGGCCGGTCGAAACCGGTAATATCCAACCTGAGCGGCCGGTAATGGGCCGGTTAATCGGGTTTAATTGTATTTATCGCGTGTATTCGTGTGTCTACTGGCATCGGGTGAGTTATCCGTCATTGTGATTGGACAATAGCTTTGCTACATGATTGTAAGAAGACAAAGAATTTAATTCTAGAAAGTATCGAATTGGGAAATTATTACTTACTAGCTGCCTCCCGCGGCTTTTCCCGCATGGTATATAGATAAAAAAGTAGCCTGGGTGTTAATCCAGTTAAAATACTGTATGTATGCTTTTCATGCAAATCTGTCAAGCGGTTTTTGCGTGAAAGAGTAACAAACATGCATACAACTTTCACATTTATAATACATAACACACCATCACGCTTGTCGTCCCGGAAAGGTTAGGCAGAGGTATACTAATGTAAACCTACCTTTCGCCGGTATTTTTTAGATTCCATGTAATAGGGGGTGAGCCTATTGCCATTAACCGATCCTATTGTCATTAAAATCCGAGCTGCTACTGAGAATTTCATACAAAAACCCAATAACAACCAATAACATGAACTGAGGTACCTACATATCTGCATAACCCCTTGGAATACAGGCGTGAGGGTTTGTTTACCATGGAAGTGACCATTGAATCACAACACAAAGAAAGAGAACAGGCGATGTTTATTTATTAAAACAAAGCTGCTTTTACTAAAAACGTTTAAATTATTAAAGCGCTACATTTAAGGAAACGAAATGCAAAACAGTCGGTAATAAGTGCTTAAAATGTAAATTATGTGTTAAATGTAATGTATGTGTAAATCGGTCAGAACATACGTTAATTAAGTTTTCAATAAAGTGCTTAAATATTAACATGACATAGTACGTGTTTCAAATATGTAGAGCTTTAAAGATTTATATTTATAGGTAGCAGCTTTTACCTACGAATTTGAACATGCATCAGAAATTTGGAAAAGTACGTTTCTTATTTAAAAAATAACCTATTTATGTCACTTTACATTCCATTTACCTGAATACCACAATCAAACAGAAGAGAATCAGACACAGTCAAACAGAAGTTGTTGGTTGTCTTGATGTTTTAAATTATTGACAGCTACTCTGCTTTTTTGTTAATAATTGACAATCTGATTAACACAGAACAACCTCACCATACGTCACCGTATCACACCGTTCGGATTAGACTCGAGACCTTTGACATCTCGGTTCTCTTCATTGGGCACACCACAAGTCTGTCAGAACTGAGAAGGTGTGAGATAAGTTTGTAGGGCATAGCGAGATTCCCAAACGAATGCTGCCTCAAGTGATCAGTATACACCATAAATAGTAGTGCAAAAAAACCTTTTTATGGATATTGAAAATGTAAACATAATAAATGCAAAGCACATTAATAATTTAAGTATCAAAACACCCACTAGCAATATATTCAAACACGTAAATACAATTTCAAACCATAACATTACTAATTTAAAGTGAACATAAAGTTGAAATTAAAACAATAACCTATATTATGTTTAATGTTGGCAATTAAAGTTTATTATAATTTCACTTTATCGCCCTAGTAGGATTACCCGTTGATGGCTCAAGCCTGATGGTTGAAAATACTTATAAACAACTCATATTTGCAGCAATAAAACTAATGAAATAAATTATGTAGGTACTAGTTTTACTATCCGGCTTGGCTTGGTATCAGGAGGTAGGTGTTTGCCTGCTGATCGTGACTACCCCGCCCAACCTGCTCTATTATACCCTGTCTGCTCCACCAACCCTGCCTGCCCTTCCTTTTTTTTAAGTGCAGAATAATCATTTACGGAATTATGTAGGTACGTCCCGCCGCTTGGGGAGGCGACAGGGTGTGTTAGACTCCGCTTAAGCGTTTACTGACTTAAAAACCGCACAGCTCAGCCCTATTGCCGGGGTAATGGGATTCGCAAAAGAATGCACTACAACCCCGGCGGGCTTCAGTCCAGCTCTTATGGCTGGACCCCAACTAGTACCTGCCCTGCGTGCCCTTTTTTTTTTTTTGTTAGCCGTGTGGAAATGCATTTACGCATTCCGCCGTCCGGGGAGACGACGGGGATATGTCGGACTCCACCCATAGTGGGTGACTACCGACTAAAACCACACGGGATCTTTTCGTCTCACCACCATAGTGCCGGGGTTACGGGAACTGAAATATTCGTCCGCGACCCCGGCGGTGGCGGACCGCCCTTGCGGTCCCCAGACTTGCCGCGGAGCGTCCACTCGACGCCGCGGAGCGTGCGCACACTCAACGCAGCGGAGCGTGTGGACACTCGACGCGGCATCTCCCTCTCGAGTGGGCGCCACCCACTCTGGCTCCACCTGAGCCTTGTTTTCGGCCGCAGAGGATAGGGAGAGCGGCGAACGACATACCGACACTTCTCTTCCCCTGCGGCCCCACCGCAACCACAGTTCAGCGGCTGTGGCCCCGCCGAGGCCGCGGAAGGCAGGGGGGAGCGGCGCAACCCAGCGACCGACAGTCCTCTCCGCCGCGGCCCCGAAATCCTTCAGCCGCGGTGCCTCCCATACGACACCGCGGCCCGCCTCAGTTGCGGTGCCTCCAATATGACACCGATGACACCGCAACCTACACAGGCATCCTGCGGGAACGGCAGGTTCCACCTCGTCGCAGGCAACCTGCTGGGCTGGCCACGCCCGACGGTGCCTGCGACAGGGCCACTTTACGACCAGGCTTCGTGGGGAAAGCCCGTGTCGGAGCGGCCCGACCCCTGGGGGTTCCTCTTCGCTTCACCGCGGAGTCGCAGTACCTCCGCGGCTACTAAGCCCCCCCAGCACGACAAGCCGAGAACCCCGGAATGGGGGGGCTGCCTACCCTATCTGATCTAACTTCCCTACCTACAATTGACCTACCCGCCATAATCGCCCTACCCACCTTAATACTGTCCTACCTACCTACCCTGCCGTCCCTACCCTAGCACATATATCAGATAATTCAAAATCCCTCTTGAACAGATAAATCTAACAAGAAAGTGAAAATAACACGAAAAATCACGGTGTTTTTATATCCAATATCTCTGCTTACCCCATAAAAACGTTGTTATAATAAAACACAGCATCCCCGTCGACACCATACAATGCTACTTTATGGGCTGACATAAAGCAAACGTAATTACAGACACAGTTTGTGAGATTTCACATGTTTTCATTAATACTACAGACTTGAGGGATTTCATTCATTATTTAAACTCATACATACATATACAGTGAATATATTGACACAGGGTCACAATATACACGTTTACAGATATATTAAATACATCAATTCATCATCATCAAACTAAAAAAAAGATTATTTTTTTATTGATTGATTTTCTCTTGTGTCGTGGGTGCGTTTACAAACACAAATTTTCACATACACAAACGCCCAGACCCGGAACAACTACCTGTTGAACGTACAAATATTTGCTCCGTGTGGGAATCGAACCTGCAACCCGTGACGCACAAGCCGGTCGCTCAACCTCTGCGTCAATCAGGGTGATGACATACTACCTACACTGACGCAAATATTAGTATTTGAAATAAAGTTATCTCTTTTCCAGATTTTAACTCGTTTACCGTAATAAAACCTATACTAAAAACTCAACTCTAAGTACTCTAACTACTAAACTCTTACTAACTCTATCTCTTACTAAAACTAAACTCATTTAAATCTAATCAAACCTATGACTTCAACTTAAAGGTTTAGTATCATAGATTAGAATACCTTTTTAATATAAACCTTGGTAACCAAATGAAGTAGTTGCATTTAACACTTCATTCTAAAGTCCGCTTACATTTAAATCTACACGGCGTAAATGAAACTTTACATTTCGAATAGCTCGAAATCACGCATCGTGAGTATTAATCTCACGTAGCCTCGCGCCCGTAATGCAGCTTGCATTATCTCCGTATTCACACCTATCATGATGATGAAACGCATAATCATCATTTTCAGATACCTACTTCAATATAAATGGACACAAATTATTTTAAATGCAGCTGATGTTGCATGTTTAAAAGATTATCTACGCAAAAAATGTTGATATCCGATTGATATTTTTATGTTTGAAAGATCTTTTTAGAGTTACGTTGTCAATATAAAAAACTCGTCATAGTATCGCCACATCCATCTGTCTAGCTCTGGATCTGTTTAAGAGACTCTTAGTGCTAGAATTGAACTGCCCAACTGGGGAAGTACCTCAACTTTACAAAAGACGACAGTGAAACAACAACAGTGTTTTTGCGAGTGGTTAAGGTTGCCAGAGCTTGTTAGGCGAGTGACTATTCTGACCTCATAGGAATTCCTTTTCTAATCGGTGTATCTACCTCCTCTTTTTAAAAAAAACTAACCTAACCTAACACGGCTTTACGGCAACACGCGAGCCCTCTGGTGAACCTCTGGTGTTCCAAACGTCGATAGGCTACCATAATTGCCTAGACAGACCGTAGCTAGGCTAGTTTGCCAACCTTGTAATATACAAAAAAATATTACGAACGCTGCGCACGTTGCATACGTTTATCAGATACCTTTTGTTATCGGTGTGGAAACCTTCAAAAGGCACACATCTGGGGAAGAGACCGGGTAGTGTGGGATTTTTACCTCACTAAAACTACCCCGGTGGTCACCATCTGCACAAGAATGGAAGTCCCGGGTCCTCTTAAGACCTAGAAAAAGAAATGCTTAGTCACAAAATCAACAATAAAAAGACAACGCAAATCTTTACCCGAGAAGAGAGATGATTTAAGAGAGCTGTGGTGGCCTAGTGGCGTGACCAGTGGACTGACATGTCAAACGTCTCGAGTTCAAACCCGGGCACGCACCACTGACTTTTCGGAAGTTATGTGCGTATTTACCACATGCTCAAACGGTGAAGGAAAACATCGTGAGGAAACCTGCATGCTGAGAGATTTTCTCGATAGCATGTGAAGTCTACCAACCCGCAGTAGGCTAGCGTGGTGGACTATAGCCTAATCCCTCTCAAATGAGAGGAGACCCGTGCCCAGCAGTGGGACAATAATCGGTTGATGATGATGATGAAATCTTTACCCAACACACATTGATCTAAAATCCATCTACAAGAGCGCAGTAAGACCCATGCAATATGCATCAAAATTTCAATCTACCCTCAATATTGAGCTAATAATCTTAGCGGCCGTATCTCTGCGGATATTATCCGGCCTGTAAATTTATACCCGGCTTATATCCGGCTGCACATATTGCGGGCTGCGCGCCTATTCAAACCGCATGTGAAATACAGTATCGCCGGGACTTTAGCTGGCTTACTGGGTGCATTTCTTGGCGATGTGTTTTAGGTGCAAGATTACCATTTGTGAAAGAAATATTTGAATTTATTGAACATCTGTATAAGGCTGCCTCGTTGGTCGAAAGTGCGACTGCTGATGGTTTGATTCCCAGCTTGAGGAATGTGTTATTGTGTTTTGGAATTCTCGTAGCAGCTAGGAGTTTGGGTTCGTGCCCGATTGATGGCAATGGATTTATAAAGCCATCTGCGTTTAAAAAATCGTATCATTTCCCGATAAAGTTATTGGTTTGGCGACTTCGCTTTAAGAGATATGTGAAGTCTGAATTCTAAATTAACATAATTCAGTAATTAATAATAAATAATAATATATATTATGTGAACTACTGCCGAGCTAAGCAACGAGGCTTGTGTTACGGATACTAGTTGGTTGATATACTACATAATTATATACTTATTTTTTGTAAATACATACATATTATACATAAATATATCCATGACTCAAATATACATACATATATATATATATTAATTCCTTTAAGTTCATCACTTTTTTTACTATACATACATACAGTCACGCTTTTTCCCCATGGGGGTAGTCAGAAACTACAGATCGCCACACGTTACTATCCCCGCATAAAATTTTACAGTTTTTATTATCTCCACTGATAATAAAATTGTTTTATGATAAAACTATCATTATAAGCAAATAAATAAATCAGATTTAAGCATTCTAATGAACTATTATCGCTTATATATCACAATTAAGTTCAATTTCTCTAAATTAAATCGCACATTAAGTTATGCAAATATATTCTTGATGAAATAAGGCTTTTGAAATTGCTTACAGACTTTTGAAACTTTTCAAGTAAATAAGGTTACATTACGGTTAAGTAAGGCAATCTACTTAGTAATGACATTTTTTTTTTTTTTTTTTTTTAAAAGGGACTTGCCCACCACCCAAATCCCTACTACTGCAACTCCTGTAAACCAGGATCAACAATAGTAACTATCCAGAAAATCGTCGAGACAATGAAGTCCGACGTGTCCCAGGGGAATGATTTTAACTGTCTTGGAACCCGCAGCGAAATTAATCATGAAGTTATATAGGAGGAGTAAGAAAAATATCAGTTTTTTCACTTCCCTCCTTATCAAGCGAGAGACAGAATAGAATTTACATGTCATTGATATGAGAACAGATGTTTACAACTGAGTTAAGCCCAGTTGCCAGGCACCACGGATGATAAATTAATAAGTTATGGGTCCTAATAATGTGAGCTATTATATCTGATTCCAATAATAGGTATGGCAAAAACGCTTAAACGCACGGAAATTCATCCTAGTCGCAACAAGGTCCGAGTAATAAATCACCCCAGATATAATTTGCAAACTATCGAGCATAATATTGCGTTCACTTTGCCATAGACTACACTCCCACAGGATATGATGTGCAGATTGCTCGTATTCACAGTTCGTTGAACAAGGGCACAATGGTGAGGAGACAAGCTTAAATGAAAACAATTTACTTTTAAAGTTGCCGTGTCCTGTAAGGAATTGGGCAACACAGTGGTCCACCTCCAACCAAGTCCTCTCCAGCCGCTCACGAACGGATGGAAAGAATTGGTGGAGATGGCGGCCCTTAGTAGAAGAATCCCACCTTATCTGCCATTCGTCTAAGAGTTCCTCCCAAACGTCGGCCTGGGGTTTAAACAATCTAATAATCTTAGCCCGGTCACGTTCTAAAAGGAATTCATTTTTCAAGTACACTCTTGAAGCGAAATACATTGCAGCACGTCGTTGTGCCTCGAGATCGACTGGCAGCACTCCCGCGAGTACTGGTAGTGCTTCCGTACTAACAGTCCTATATGCTTTACATAAAAATATCAATGCTAGACGCTGACTTTGAAGTAACTTACGTCGTACCGCACCTATGGTGGCCCTATCGGCCCAAACAGGTGCTCCGTAGCACATACAGCCTAGGTAAGTAGCCCCATAGATGGTTTTTAATGTATGAAAAGATAAACCCCATGTAGCCGTAGATATTCTAGTCAAAGCATAAAAGTTACGTTTAGCTTTTTCACCCACAGTTTTAATGTGTTCAATAAATGAAAAATTTTTTTCAAGTACGAGACCGAGGTAACACACTGACTCCTTTCTTTTTACGGTGACGTTATCGAATTTGATGCTAGGCGAGGATTTAAGACTACCTTTCAAGATTAGTTGAAAGGTTTTTTGCGGCGCGAATGTTAAGCGGTTCCGTTCGCCCCACGCGGATATTAAATGTAAACACGAGTGGGCTAAGTTTTCGAGACCAGACCGCGTATTTGACTGAATGAGCAGAAGGCCATCGTCCGCGTAACCAGTCAATGAACAGCCGTGCGGGAGCGGTATCGCGAGAAAATCATCAAATCCCAGATTCCAAAGGTACGGCCCGATTACAGAACCTTGAGGACATCCCATAGTCAGTGCCTTCGACACAGAATGGTGCCCAAGTGTCAGTTTAACGGTTCCGTGTAAGAAGTACGAGTATATAAGAGTGTAGATATTTCTAAAGCAACCACGACTTTTTAATTTAAGCAGTAACATCGGCCACCAAGCGTTGTCGAAAGCACCAGAGATGTCAAGGAAAATGCCGACGACGTATTTACAATTCGAATTATTTACTATCGTTCTAACAGAGAGTGCGGCGTCAGTTGTTGATTTGCCTATGGTAAACCCGAATTGGTTATTATGAAATTTAGGCCCGTCCGGTAACAAACGTGGAACAATTAAACGTTCGAGGAGTTTCCCCAATGAAGGCAGTAATGTTATGGGGCGGTAAGACTTAGGGTCGTCCGGGGGCTTGTCGCCACTTTTTGGTATTATTCGAATAAAGCCGCGACGCCATACACGCGGGAAAACGCCCTCAGAAATACACCGACAGTAAACAGTTAGTATACAGTCACCGGCTGTTTTACAGGCTTCCTTAATCATCCGATTAGATATTTTATCATCCCCTGATGACTTATTTACCGGCAGTTTTTTAACGACGTTTGAGAATTCGTCAATAGAGGGGAGGTTTGACATAGGTGACATTGGTGGTTCAGCTGCCCAGGCTCTGATCTGACGGTGGTAATCGTTGTCATCAGAAGATGAGTCGTCCGGAATAAGAGTGTTAAGTAGGCATTCCGTTGTCTCTTCTATACCAGCGGTATGTGTGTTGTTAACTTTAATGTTTTGAATATAAGCTAGGTCTATCGACCTGTTTGCTTTGAACTCGTGGTATAGGGGCGACCACGGGCCTTCACTTTCGAGTTTTTGGACAACTTTGTGCAGTAAATTATTCTTAGATTTTTCCACAGATGCTTTGTACCGGGATCTGGCAACTCTAAACGTATTTAGGGCAAGGGTGAGTGAGTCACCCCTAACTTGATGTTTTTTTAGTTTATTTAATTTTCTACGCGCTCTTCGAAAAAATTTACGTTGTTCTACTAAATAGGCACTCCACCAATCACATCTACGGATATTGGTCATAGAACCTCGACCAATGGCAATATCAGCACAGTAAGTGAAGGTGTCTGACATGATTTCAGCACACTCTTCAGCTGACAATCCGTCCCGAGTGAAGTCCTTGGCTTGTGACGCGAACAATGAACTAAAAAATTGCCAATCTGCGCCCTTAGACTTATATCTAAAATTTTGAGCTTGATATTGATTAGAACCTTGCGTTAACATAGGGATAAACTCGTACACGATTAAGCGATGATCACTACATGACGCGTCTGGGAGGACACGCCACCTATCCAAGCGGACGTCGGCACTAGAAAGTGTGACGTCAATACAAGATTCGCCCATGAGGCTGCAATAAGTAGGTGGTGCATCGGGAGTATTGTGAACTGATAGGTTCATCTCAGCGATGAAATCCTCAACGGCGTGGCGCCGTTCAGAGTCCGTGGACCGAACCTTGCCATACCAGAGTGGCGATGACGCGTTAACGTCAGCGCCAATGATTATTTTGCAGCCCGCAAGTGACCGCAAGACATTACGGAGATTGTGAATATGAGGACCAACAGGGTCAGAATATTGAAAATAATAGCTCACAACATAAACTTTAAACGATGCCGATGAAATCTCCGCTACGGCACAGTGTGGGGTCATGAGATTACGCAAAGATGTTACAGTTATGTTTGAAGAACGCGATACAAAAATTCCAGCTCGTGCTTTGCCATTAAGTTGTACTACCTTGTTACGTAAACTCGCGTTTTGATACTGTTCTTGGATTAGTACAATGTCCAAATTATATTCCGTAATTAATGTATCTAGCTCAGACGTCGCCACCCTGTCGTTATGTAAATTTAATTGTCCAATAGAAAAACCAGCCATCCTAGTTAGTAGTTAGTATTAAGCACTAGTTGCTCTAATTTCAATTTATACGTGCCACAATCTTGTGACCCGCAACGATGGTTGGACGCTTTCTTAAAACGTTTGCACGCGACGCAAGTCGGGGTAAAGTTTAACTCGTCTTTATGCGGACAGTCTTTGGTCTCGTGGGTCTCGGCACAATTTGCACAGGTGGGAGATTTAGCAGCGCAGTGTTTTCTGACATGTCCGAATTGTTGGCAGTGTAAACAACGGACCACATCGATGTCGTCTACGAAGCGGCAAGTAGCCCAATCAATAAATAATTTTTCCTTACTGTCAATTAAATGTTTACGCACCACGGATTCAATTTCTATGCCTATCCATTTTCTACCGTTATCTAACGTACGTTTACGTATTATTTTAGTTGATTTTATAAAATCCTCCTCTTTTATTGACAGCTCGCCTTTGATATTTTGGCGGAATAGCGCGGTCAAGAAAGCACCATCCTCCAAAGACGATGGGACGTCCCTCACCAAAATGCGGGGTCTGCGGCCTTTTGGCTGTTCGAGGCGTAAGCCGGCAGATTTAATCGCGTCTACTGACTGTAATTTCTTTATTTGGTTCTCGTTAGAAACGCGTAGTACGACGCCAGACTTAGCGGTTTTCTTAACGCCTACAATTTGAAAACCATCATCCGTAGGTTTTATGGCTTTCATTAACGCCTGTTTTGTAGCCGACGACGACGCGTAATCAGCTGAGCGCTCCGTGGTGGGATATGCGACTACGCACGGCAGCGGCGCGCGCGACTGTATTGCTGGGGTAACTTTAGTAGTTCGTAATTTTAACGAATCCGCGTATGACACATTATTATTAGAATTAACGGTGACATTGGATTTTGCTTTCTCTAATTCCCGCTCTGTGTGGAGTAATTTAGTTTCAGTACAGGATGATTTAATGGCTAGTAAAGAAACAATAGCTGTAATACGCTGAGTCATATCCATAATGGCAGATTTATTCGCGATGTTAATACGTGATCCTTGATCGTTGACAAGGTCATTTATTTTGGACAGATAAGTCGATGCCTCTGACACTAGGTCACAGTAGTCGGCATTGCTCGCGTCACCAACATTCAATACTGGTCTATCAGTTTCAATTAGGTTTAATGGTTGTACACGCTTGGACCTATCTTCGGGCGAAATGTAAGACGGAGACATCTCGCTAAACAAACGCTTAGAACTCGCGGAGGTCGGGGACCTGGTGGTTAGTGCACTTCGGCGGAATATGTTCCCGCCGCGATCGGGTGGGTCATCGTTATACGTAGACGCCATGAGCTTAGCTTGAAAATTAGCGAATGAGTAAAAATAAAATAGAAACGAAAACCGGACACAAACTAAACGGTCGAAATATAAGACAAAAGTTTTTTTACGCCACCCGCAATTCCAAAGTAATGACATTATTAAAATAGCTGTATTTAAAATTTAAAGAGTAAAAATTAGATGTTTCTTTGAACTTTTTTTTAAGAAGATGGTAGTAATCCCTCCACTGACTGAAAGGAGGATCCTCCGCCCAGGCGAAGTGGTATGCCTGGCGGGCTACTGCCCAACGGTTGATGTTGGGTGGTTGTATATATGCTATCTCGCGTGCAAATTTCACTTGCGCGATGTAGGATCTTAGCTTCGTCACGCTAAGACCGTAGTTCTTATGTGGCGAGATAGATGTCGCCACAATACTAACATTTTTTTTGTTATTTTGTTGATGATATGTTAAATACATACCATCAACAATGTTGGTTTTAATGGCATGTTTGGCTTAGGAGTTGAAAAATTGTTTTCTGCACCACTGGTTGCAGATTCAATCACGTGGAACCAATAATAATTATTTGTATGACCTATAGTGGTCTAGGTGTTATTATGATAATTTGTATTTATAACCACATACTACTGTAACCACAGTATCCGGAATACAAACCTTTCTTAGCTTGAAACTAGATGGCGCTGTCTAATAATATCCAGATTGTATGTACTTATTTATTTATTTAATACAATCCATGACTTCGATATTAATTTAGGTCAATTAAAAAGTATTTTATAAGAATAAAGTTGTGCAAACCTGATCGATCAAATCGTATCGAAATATAAAGAAAACATGTTATATTTAACAATATTTCATTATTAAATTTTTAATGATAATAGATCCCCCTTCGATATTGATACGGTTACATGTACCCGCAAATTTAAACTTTATATCAATAGCATAAAAAGTAAAACCACATAAATATGTTTCGTGATAAAATCCGATTCAACACCACCATTGCCTAATGATAGGGTTGTCCAAAGGTTACAAAACAAAAGGCTTAGCGCAATGCGGACCTTCGCCATGTGACACCGACCTCTTTAGATCACAGTACATAATATGTATATCGAGAACCCTGGAAACTCATTTCGGCAGTACTTCGGGCCAGTTCGTTACGATTCGTCATGCTTAGAAACATTTTCCCAACCAGTTTTTAGCAACAAGTCTTGTGTTACGGGTACTACACTACACTAATCCAAACTCTGCGCCGCTAATGAGAATTACATAGAAAAACCCAATAACACGACGTGGAATCGAACCCACTACGTTTGTTGTGCAAGAGGACTACCTCTTGCTCAGCAGAGGTAGTGGGTTCGATCGTTCTAGTCGCACTTACGACAACAAAACCAACGTGGCAGTCTAATCAGTCAGTCAGTTTTTAAATACATACATAGAAATATTCATACTGCTCATTACACAAATATCTGCCCCTACCGGTTTTAAACCCCCACCCCATCCTCCTTAGCCCGTTTATAGGACACATAAGGCAGTCTAGATATCCTAGAGGCCTACAAACTTTAGCTCAAGATGAAGTAAAATCTCCAATTTTTAAATACAAACATAAATATACAGCTCTGTACATTATTAAGTATTAAATCAGAGAAGGCGAAGACAAGCGAAATCCTTTTACAAAGTGCCTCATAACGGTTGAACATAAGGCTAGGGACACTATATTTTACCATCCCAGTATTAATATGAAAAGTTTGATCAAAAGGCTAACTTTGCCAATCGCTGTCTGCCTTTTGTGTCCGCGAAAATTAATGGCGGATGAGAAAACAAGAGCGGCCTACAATGTTAAGCATGAGATGTTATAGGCACGGGGAATATGAGGCTAACAAAATATTATTTTTATATTATCATTTTGTTCTGCAGTGCTGAATGTTTTTCTGAATGGTTTGGATACCGGGTCGTAGTTAATCTATGAAATTTCTTAGTAGAAAGAAATAATCCCTGCTTTTCAAACACGAGGACTACCTCTTTCTCACCCTTTGAGAAAAAACCTTGTTTTTTACTGCCTTTTTGACACAATTGAATTATTATCGGTGATAGCAGAAAAAGTCAGTTATGAAAAAAAAGGTTACACTAATTAAGTCCTCTTTAAAAGGAGGCTAATGTAAGGTTTTGAGAAAACAGGGGGGATAACGACCCCGCCTGTTTTCTCAAAGGGTTAGGCAGAGGTCGTCCGATAATTATAACACAGTTAATGTGTTATAATTTATCGGTGATAGCAGAAAAAGTCAATCAAGAAAAAAAAGCTTACACTAATTCGTACAGTCCTCTGTAATTTAAAATAGGTTATCGTTTCTCAGATCCGTCTCGGCATTTCTTCTTAGCGACTAACAGTTATGACACAAACACGCTATCTAACATAAAAACAACAACATAGACTTATAAATAATCAAGTTATACAAGTATTTATTACACAAGTAAATATTTCATTTTCTCGCTTTTAATACAATATTATCGGACACAACACACCAATATACGCCAAGTCCAAAATTAATTAGCAATCGGAGCAAATATATAAATGCTCGTAATTCTGTATGTACGCCATAGTAACCACGTTATTGGTGTAATGTTGCGGAAACAATGGGTGTTTCAATGTTTTCTGCGAAACAAGTTATACGGTGATCTTAGGGAGCATTTACAATGACTCATTTGGCGTAGTACGACAAAAGGCTTATAATAAAGTAATATTTTCCTTTTAATTTTTTTTTGTAAGAGTTTTCTGCTGATACTGATACTGATTTTTTGTAGCGTTTTTTTTTTGTTTTTTATTGAGACACAGCAGTTAAAAAATGAATTGTTTAGAATAAATTTAAGAACTACGTTGCGCATCCAACTCCATTTTTATTATATTGGCATAACAAAGATTGTAAATGAAGTCAATTTCTCTACTCTTTCTAATCTATATAAATAACTTACATGAATTAGGACTCCAAGGTCACCTAACCCTTTACGCTGACGATACTTGTCTGTTTTATTTTGGACGTTCGCTTACTGAAGTTAAACAAAAAGCTCAAAAAGATTTAGACATTCTATGTGACTGGTTTCAATCCAACCTATTAACAATTAATACATCAAAAACATGTTACGTTATATTTGCAGCAAAAAATAAAATACTAAACTATAGTAACCCCTTATATATACACAAGGAAGTTATACAGAAAAAAGAACAAGAAAAATACCTAGGATTGATCCTTGATAGCAAACTCACCTGGAAACCACATCTAAATAGCGTTAAGCCCAAAATTACGGCACTCACCGGAGCCCTGCGTAACATAGTAGATTGTCTTCCCCTAAAAGCTCGAACTAACATCTATTATAGCTTACTCAAACCTCACTTGGACTATTTAGTGGAAGTGTGGGGACACGCAGCAGCATCCAACCTTAAAGACCTTCAGACTGCCCAAAACAAAGTTGTCAAAGTACTGTACCATTACGACTATTTAACATCTACAAAAAAACTATACACAGAAACGAAATTAATGAACATAAAGCAAACATACATATTCAAAATCTGCATACTAATTTATAAAATTATACACGGTGAAATCAAGTCTGAACTGACCTTTATTAAAAACAGCCAATTACAAACAAAATTCCTCAGGAATGCTGATAACATCAACCTTCCAATTCCTAAAACCCAGCACGGTATCAAAAATATAATGTACGAGGGAGTCAAACTCTACAACAAACTACCCAAGTCTTTGAAAACAGTAACTTCAACAAACATATTTGAATCAGAACTAAGATCATATATAACGGAAAATATCCCATTAGATTAAATCAATAAATACACTCGCAATACAAGTGAACACCTACAGTTGTACAGTTAAGATATATAGTCATAGATAAATGTAATATTATAAAGTAATGCATGCTCACTACACTAAATTTATTAACATTTGTTTAGTTATTAAGTTGTCTTGTAAAGTGAAATTTGTATAATTTCTTAAGACAATAAAGAATCCTTAAACCGAATTTATTTGTTAAACAAAGTGGGAGTTCAATGTATAATATTAGCGTAAGTGTATATGTAAATCATAATTATCGAACTGTTTTGTTACTATGCAAGTCGTACTTGACTTTTATCAAATCCATCTTAATCATCAAACTTTAAGCGTCGTATTACCGCGCCTATATGCTGACCGCTCATCAGTCAATAGCTGTCTTTCTACGGTCAGCCAGTAACAAGTATCTACTGAGCCCATAAAAACCATGCAATTACCTGACCAAGGGTAATATTGGATTCGAGTTAGCTCCTTGTTGTTTTTACGATAGTATATGGAAGGAGGTGGTAGTCCCTCCATTGGAAAAGGAGAATCCTCCGACCAGGCAAGGTGTTGTACCTGGCGGGCTACTGCCCAACGGTTGATGTTGAGTGGTTGTATATATGCTATCTCGCGTGCATATTTCACTTGCGCGATGTAGGATTAGTTGCGTCATCGCGCTGAGTCCGTAGTTCTTATGTGGCGATCTCGCCACATAAGATCTATCTAGATGTGGCTACAAGTACGAGTAGGTAATAATTGTATTAGATTAACGAATGTAATCAATGTAAGATGTTTAAGACTTAAACATTAAGTACATCATATTTTCGCGTACTAGCATACTACACACACTCAACCAATGTATAAGTACCTTTAAGAAGATCTAATGAGCGATAAAACTGTGTTTATCCTCATGTTTCTGTATTTTTCGTCGCAACTTTTATAGGTCAAGATAAAAACAAGATTATAGTTGTGGACTTAATAACGAGTCTTGTCTGATTAGTGGCTATTTTTTGTATCCGCTAAGAACTTGTTAGTGCACCTTTTTTATCTAATTTTATTCCTAGGTAGAGCATAGCGAGATTTCTCGCTTAAATTGAGCTGCGTCTATTTTTCCTCGTGATACATATTTGCTTTCAACTTGCAAAAACTTCCTAATATTATAAAATTGAAAGATTGTGTGTTTCGACCTTTGTACACGTGAACGTCCTCTAATGAAAATTGGCATAAATAAGTAGTTGAGTTTCATTTATTAAGGTACCTACCTTTTATCAACATAACATATCGAAGAAGCTAATACGTATATAACTTCGATAAGTAAATGTTGCCTTGGATGTGACTCTAGACTTTTGACTTCATAATCCACATAACTATCTTCCAATATAGGCACTCTTCATTCATGATAAAGGTACGATTATACACGGTTATATATGTCAAACATTATGCATACTCTATATGCATATTATTAACTACATAAACAATTAAGTGCAGAGACGGTAATCTTACTCAAATCCTGATATGTATAACCGAGTCAGGTCGGTTCAATTTGCACCAATATGCACCTGTAACCGACCGCAGAGTAGGCGAAAGAAACAGAGTCTTCTTATGTTTTTATTTATTTTTAAAATAGGTTCTAACTGCCATTTTGTTCGCATAGTATATAGTTAGGCAAACAGAAGGTATCTTATGTATTAATTCAGGTAAAAAACTAAGTATCTTTATGCCGAATAACCAACAAATAAAAAGATTTTTGGATGCAAGAGTAACAAACATCCAATATACAATGTACATCCATACACGCTCGCCTGCGTAGTATATTGGGATAAGATACATATTTTCCATGGGTAAAATCAAAATCAATTGCGTGAAATTAGTATTTTACGGCTTTTTTAAATTTAAAGCGTCGTCGGCACTGAAAGTGTTGGTATTGAAAGCGTAGGTATTGATGGCGTCGGTTTTGATAGCGTCGGTATTGATGGCGTCGTTATTGTTGGCGTTGGCTTTGGTAGCGTCGCTATTTGTAGCGTCTGAATAGATGTTGTTTGCCTAGATATTGTTGGCGTCGGTATTGGTGGCATCGGTATTAATGGCGTCGGTATTGGATGCGCAGGTATTAGTGGCGTCGGTATTTGTGGCGTCGCTATTTATGGCGTCGATTTGTCTGCGTCGGTATTGAAAGCGACGATATTTATGGCGTCGGTATTGATGGCGTCGGTATTGATGGCGTCGGTATTGCTGGCGTCGGAATTGATAGCATCGGTATTGGTGGCGTCGGTATTGTTGGCGTCGTAATTTGTTGCGTCGACTTCGTTGGCGTCGATATTTGTGGCGTCGTTAATATCGGCGTCGGTATTGTTGGAGTCGATATTGTTTGCGTAGGTATTCGTGACGTCGTTATTATTAGCGTCGGTATTGTTGGCGTCGTAATTTGTGGCGTCGACTTTGTTGGCGTCGGTACTTGTGGCGTCGTTAATGTTGGTGACGGTATTGAAGGGTCGACTTTGTCAGGGTCGGTATTGGTGGCATCGGTATTGTTTGCGTAGGTATTCATGACGTCGTTATTATTGGCGTCGTTATTGTCGGCGTTGGTATTAATAACGTCGGAATTGACGGCTTTGGTATTTATTGGTCGCATCGTTATTTTCGGCGTCGGTATTAAAAGTTTTTATATTGTTGGCATCGGTATTTGTGGCGTCGGTTTTGTTGGCGTCGTAATTTGTGGCGTCGACTTTGTTGGCGTCGATATTTGTAGTGTCGTTAATGTCGGCGTGGGTATTGTTGGAGTCGATATTGTTTGCGTAGGTATTCGTGACGTCGTTATTATTGGTTTCGGTACTGTTGGCGTCGAAATTTATGGCGTCGTGATTATTGGCGTCGTTATTGTTGGCGTCGGTATTGGTGGTGTCGTTACGCTAATAATAACGACGTCACGAATACCTACGCAAACAATAACGACACCACCAATACCGACGCCAATAATACCGACGCCACAAATACCAACGCCATCAATTCCGGCACCACAAATACCGACGCCACCAAAACCGACACCACCAATACCATCGCCAACAAAACCGATGCTAACAAAACCAACGCCAACAAAACGACGCCAATACCACCAATACCGACGCCAACAATAATGACGCCACAAATACCGTCGCCATCAAAGTCGACGCCGCAAATACCGACGCCAACAAAACGACACCACCAATACCGACGCCAACAATAACGACGCCACAAATACCGTCGCCATCAAAGTCGACGCCGCAAATACCGACGCCAACAATACCGACGCCATCAAAATCGACGCCATTAAAACCGACGCAAACAAAACCGACGCCATCAATACCGACGCCATCTATACCGACGCTACTAATAGCGTAACCATCTACCTACAACATAACTACACCACCAATACCGACGCCAACAATACCAACGCCACAAATACGGACGCCAACAAAGTCGACGCTACAAATACCGACGCCACCAATACCGACGCCGCCAAAACTGACACAACAAATACCGATGCCAACAATACCGATGCCAACAACATTGACGCCATCTTTACCGACGCCACTAATACCGATGCCATCAATAACGACGCCAAAAAAAAACCGGCGCTTTCAAGATCGACTCCGTCAATATCGACGTTATGAAAACCGACGCCAACAACCTGATTACAACAAAACTTACGCCAATTAAAACGACACCACGAATACCTACGCAAATAAAACCAACACCAACAATACCAACGCCAACAAAATGACACCAAATATACCGACGCCACCAATACCGACGCCAGAATTCCAACAATAACGACGCCAATTATACCATCGCCACGAATACCAACGCCAGCAATATTGACGCCAACAATACCGACGCCATCAATACTGACGCCTCCAAAACCGACGCCATCCAAACCAACGCCATCTATACCAACGCTACTAATACTGACGCCACTAACAACGACGTCAAAAATATTGACGATTTCAATGCCGACGCCAACAAATCAACGCTTTCAATACCGACGCCGATAAAAAAGACGCGACCAATAAATACCAAGGTCGTCAATAACGACGCCAATAATAACGACGTCACGAATACCTACGCAAACAATACCGACGCCACCAATACCGACGCCACCAATACCGACGCAACCAATACCGACGCAACCAATGCCGACGCCAAAATACCGACGCCATCAAAACCGACGCCAACAAAACCGATGCCAACAGAACTGACGACAATAATAACTACGTCACGAATACCGACGCCAACAATACCAACGTTATCAATACCAACGCCAACATAACGACACCACCAATACCGATGCCTACAAAGTTGACGCCACCAATACCGACGCCAACATAATGACACCACCAATACCGACGCCAACAATACCGACGCCACAAATACCGACACCATCAAAACCGACGCCATCAAACCCGACGCCACGTATACCAACGCCACTAATACCGACGCCACTAAATACGACGCCAAAAATACCGACACCACTAACAACGACGCCAACAATACCGACGCCAACAAAATCGACGCCAAAAAATCGACGCTTTCAATAACGACGCGACAAATAAATACCGACGCTGTCAATACCGACGTTATCAATACCAACGCCAACATAACGACACCACCAATACCGACGCCAACAAAACCGACGCCATCGAAACCGGCGCCATCAAAACCGACGCCATCTAAACTGACGCCACATATACCAACGCCACTACTACCGACGCCACTTACAACGACGCCAAAAATACCGACGCCACTAACAACGACGCCATCAATAATGACGCCATCAATACCGACGCCAACAAAGTCGACGCCAACAAAACCGACGCCATCAAAACCGACGCCACCAAAACCAACGCCATCAAAACCACCAACAACGCCACAACCAACGCCACTAACAACGACGCCAAAAATACTGACACCACTAACAACGACGCCAAAAATACCGACTCAACTAACAACGACGCCATCAATAATGACGCCATCAATACCGACGCCAACAAAACCATCGCCTACAAAACCGATGCCAACAAAAGTGGCGCCAACATAATGACACCACCAATACCGACGCCAGCAATACCGACGCCATCAAAACCGACGCAATCAAAACCGACGCCAACAAACCGACGCCACTAATAACGACGCCATAAATACCGACGCCACTAACAACGACGCCATCAATGAAGACGCCAACAAAACTGACGCCAACAAAGTCGACGCCACCAATGCCGACACGACCAATACCGACGCCACCAAAACCGTCGCCAACAAAACCGATGCCAACAAAACCGATGCCAACAAAACTGACGCAAACATAACGACACCATCAATACCGACGCCAGAAATACCGACGTTAACAAATTCGATACCACAAATACCGACGCCAACAATACCGACACCATCAAAACCGACGTCATCAAAACCAACGCCATCAAAACCGACGCCATCAAAACCGACGCCGCATATACCGACGCCACTAAAAACGACGCCAAAAACACCGACGCCACTAACAACGACGCCATCAATAATGACGCCAACAATACCGATGCCAACAAAATCGAAGCTTTCAATACCGACGCCGACAATAACGACGTGACCAATAAATACCGACGCTGTCAATACCGATGTTATCAATACCGACGCCACCAAAACCGACGCCATCTAAACCGACGCGATCACAACCGACGCCATCAAAACCGACGCCATCAAAACCGACGCCACGTATACCAACGCCACTAATACCGACGCCACTAACAACGACGCCAAAAATACCGACACCACTAACCACGACGCCAAAAATACCGACATTATCAATAATGACGCCAACAATACCGACGCCAACAAAAACGACGCCAAAAAAACCGACAAGCGTATTGAAAGCTCAATACCGACGCGACTAATAAATACCGACGCTGTCAATACCAACGTTATCAATACCAACGCCAACATAACGACATCACCAATACCGACGCCATCAAAACCCTCGCCATATATACCAACGCCACTAATACCGACGCCACTAACAACGACGCCATAAATACCGACGCCACTAACAACGACGCCATCAATGAGGACGCCAACAATACCTACGGCACCAAAACCGTCGCCAACAAAACCGACGCCAACAAAACCGATGCCAACAAAACTGACGCCAACATAATGACACCACCAATACCGATGCCAGCAATACCGACGCCACCAAAACCGTCGCCAACAAAACCGACGCCATAAATACCGACGTTAACAAATTCGATGCAACAAAAACCGTCACGAACAATACCGACGGCACCAAAACCGTCGCCAACAAAACCGATGCCAACAAAACTGACGCAAACATAACGACACCACCAATACCGACGCCAACAATACCGACGCCACAAATACCGACGTTAACAAATTCGATGCCACAAATACCGACGCCAACAAAACCGACGCTATCAAAACCGACGCTATAAAATCCCACGCCATCAAAACCGACGCCATCAAAACCGACGCCATCAAAACCGACGCCACATATACCAACAACACTTATACCGACGCCACTAACAACGACGCCAAAAACACTGACGCCACTAACAACCACGCCATAAATACCGACGCCATCAATAATGACGCCAACAATACCGATGCCAACAAAATCGACGCTTTCAATACCGACGCTGACAATAACGACGTGACCAATAAATACCGACGCTGTCAATACCGATGTTATCAATACCGACGCCACCAAAACCGACGCCATCTAAACCGACGCCATCACAACCGACGCCATCAAAACCGACGCCATCAAAACCGACGCCACGTATACCAACGCCACTAATACCGACGCCACTAACAACGGCGCCAAAAATACCGACACCACTAACCACGACGCCAAAAATACCGACATTATCAATAATGACGCCAACAATACCGACGCCAACAAAATCGACGCCAAAAAAACCGACAAGCGTATTGAAAGCTCAATACCGACGTGACTAATAAATACCGACGCTGTCAATACCAACTTTATCAATACCAACGCCAACATAACGACACCACCAATACCGACGCCAACAATACCGACGCCATCAAAACCGACGCCACATATACCAACGCCACTAATACCGACGCCACTAACAACGACGCCATAAATACCGACGCCACTAACAACGACGCCATCAATGAGGACGCCAACAATACCGACGGCACCAAAACCGACGCCACCAAAACCGTCGCCAACAAAACCGACGCCATAAATACCGACGTTAACAAATTCGATGCAACAAAAACCGACACGAACAATACCGAAGGCACCAAAACCGTCGCCAACAAAACCGATGCCAACAAAACCGATGCCAACAAAACTGACGCAAATATAACGACACCACCAATACCGACGCCAACAATACCGACGCCACAAATACCGACGTTAACAAATTCGATGCCACAAATACCGACGCCAACAAAACCGACGTCATCAAAACCGACGCTATCAAAACCGACGCCATCAAAACCGACACCATCAAAACCAACACCATCAAAACCGACGCCACATATACCAACAACACTCATACCGACGCCACTAACAACGACGCCAAAAACACTGACGCCACTAACAACCACGCCATAAATACCGAAGCCATCAATAATGACGCCAACAATACCGATGCCAACAAAATCGACGCTTTCAATACCGACGCCGACAATAACGACGTGACCAATAAATACCGACGCTGTCAATACCGATGTTATCAATACCGACGCCACCAAAACCGACGCCATCAAAACCGACACCATCAAAACCGACGCCACGTATACCAACGCCACTAATACCGACGCCACTAAAAACGACGCCAAAAATACCGACACCACTAACCACGACGCCAAAAATACCGACATTATCAATAATGACGCCAACAATACCGACGCCAACAAAACCGACGCCATAAATACCGACGTTAACAAATTCGATGCAACAAAAACCGACACGAACAATACCGACGGCACCAAAACCGTCGCCAACAAAACCGATGCCAACAAAACCGATGCCAACAAAACTGACGCAAACATAACGACACCACCAATACCGACGCCAACAATACCGACGCCACAAATACCGACGTTAACAAATTCGATGCCACAAATACCGACGCCAACAAAACCGACGTCATCAAAACCGACGCTATCAAAACCGACGCTATAAAAACCGACGCCATCAAAACCGACACCATCAAAACCGACGCCACATATACCAACAACACTTATACCGACGCCACTAACAACGACGCCAAAAACACTGACGCCACTAACAACCACGCCATAAATACCTACGCCATCAATAATGACGCCAACAATACCGATGCCAACAAAATCGACGCTTTCAATACCGACGTCGACAATAACGACGTGACCAATAAATACCGACGCTGTCAATACCGATGTTATCAATACCGACGCCAACAAAACCGACGCCACCAAAACCGACGCCATCAAAACCGACGCCATCACAACCGACGCCATCAAAACCGATGCCATCAAAACCGACGCCAACAAAACCGACGCCAGCAAACCGACGCCACAAATATTATCGATTTCAATACCGACGCCACCAAAACTATTGCCAACAAAACCGACGCCATAAATACCGACGTTAACAAATTCGATGCAACAAAAACCGACACGACCAAAACCGACGGCACCAAAACCGTCGCCAACAAAACCGATGCCAACAAAACTGACGCAAACATAACGACACCACCAATACCGACGCCAACAATACCGGCGCCACAAATAACGACGTTAACAAATTCGATGCCACAAATACCGACGCCAACAAAACCGACGTCATCAAAACCGACGCTATCAAAACCGAAGCCATCAAAACCGACGCCATCAAAACCGACGCCATCAAAACCGACGCCATCAAAACCGACGCCATCAAAACCGACGCCATCAAAACCGACGCCATCAAAACCGACGCCACATATACCAACAACACTTATACCGACGCCACTAACAACCACGCCATAAATACCGACGCCATCAATAATGACGCCAACAATACCGATGCCAACAAAATCGACGCTTTCAATACCGACGCCGACAATAACGACGTGACCAATAAATACCGACGCTGTCAATACTGATGTTATCAATACCGACGCCACCAAAACCGACGCCATCTAAACCGACGCCATCACAACCGACGCCATCAAAACCGACGCCATCAAAACCGACGCCACGTATACCAACGCCACTAATACCGACGCCACTAACAACGACGCCAAAAATACCGACACCACTAACCACGACGCCAAAAATACCGACATTATCAATAATGACGCCAACAATACCGACGCCAACAAAATCGACGCCAAAAAAACCGACAAGCGTATTGATAGCTCAATACCAACGCGACTAATAAATACCGACGCTGTCAATACCAACGTTATCAATACCAACGCCAACATAACGACACCACCAATACCGACGCCAACAATACCGACGCCATCAAAACCGACGCCACATATACCAACGCCACTAATACCGACGCCACTAACAACGACGCCATAAATACCGACGCCACTAACAACGACGCCATCAATGAGGACGCCAACAATATCGACGGCAACAAAGTCGACGCCTTGGTGGCGTCGACTTTGTTGCCGACCCGACCAATACCGACGCCACCAAAACCGTCGCCAACAAAACCGACGCCAACAAAACCGATGCCAACAAAACTGACGCCAACATAATGACACCACCAATACCGATGCCAGCAATACCGACGCCACAAATACCGACGCCAACAAAGTCGATGCCGCAAATACCGACGCCATCAATACCGACGCCATCAAAACTGACGCCATCTAAACCGACGCCATCACAAACGACGCCAATAATACCGACACCACTAACAACGACGCCAAAAATACCGACGTTATCAATAATGACGCCAACAAAATCGACGCCAAAAAAACCGACGCTTTCAATACCGATGCCGACAATAACGACGCGACTAATAAATACCGACGCTGTCAATACCAACGTTATCAATACCAACGCCAACATAACGACACGACCAATACCCACGCCACCAAAACCGTCGCCAACAAAACCGATGCCAACAAAACTGACGCCAACATAATGACACCACCAATACCGACGCCAACAATACCGACGTCACAAATACCGACGCCTACAAAGTCGATGCCGCAAATACCGACGCCAACAATACCGACGCCAACAATACCGATGCCATCAAAACCGACGCCACATATACCAACGCCACTAATACCGACGCCACTAGCAACGACGCCATAAATACCGACGCCACTAACAACGACGCCATCAATGAGGACGCCAACAATACCGACCAATACCGACGCCACCAAAACCGTCGCCAACAAAACCGACGCCAACAAAACCGATGCCAACAAAACTGACGCCAACATAATGACACCACCAATACCGATGCCAGCAATACCGACGCCACAAATACCGACGCCAACAAAGTCGATGCCGCAAATACCGACGCCAACAATACCGACGCCATCAAAACTGACGCCATCTAAACCGACGCCATCACAAACGACGCCAATAATACCGACACCACTAACAACGACGCCAAAAATACCGACGTTATTAATAATGACGCCAACAAAATCGACGCCAACAAAATCGACGCCAAAAAAACCGACGCTTTCAATACCGATGCCGACAATAACGACGCGACTAATAAATACCGACGCTGTCAATACCAACGTTATCAATACCAACGCCAACATAACGACACGACCAATACCCACGCCACCAAAACCGTCGCCAACAAAACCGATGCCAACAAAACTGACGCCAACATAATGACACCACCAATACCGACGCCAACAATACCGACGTCACAAATACCGACGCCTACAAAGTCGATGCCGCAAATACCGACGCCAACAATACCGACGCCAACAATACCGATGCCATCAAAACCGACGCCACATATACCAACGCCACTAATACCGACGCCACTAGCAACGACGCCATAAATACCGACGCCACTAACAACGACGCCATCAATGAGGACGCCAACAATACCGACCAATATCGACGCCACCAAAACCGTCGCCAACAAAACCGACGCCAACAAAACCGATGCCAACAAAACTGACGCCAACATAATGACACCACCAATACCGATGCCAGCAATACCGACGCCACAAATACCGACGCCAACAAAGTCGATGCCGCAAATACCGACGCCAACAATACCGACGCCATCAAAACTGACGCCATCTAAACCGACGCCATCACAAACGACGCCAATAATACCGACACCACTAACAACGACGCCAAAAATACCGACGTTATTAATAATGACGCCAACAAAATCGACGCCAACAAAATCGACGCCAAAAAAACCGACGCCAACAATACCGATGCCATCAAAACCGACGCCACATATACCAACGCCACTAATACCGACGCCACTAGCAACGACGCCATAAATACCGACGCCACTAACAACGACGCCATCAATGAGGACGCCAACAATACCGACCAATACCGACGCCACCAAAACCGTCGCCAACAAAACCGACGCCAACAAAACCGATGCCAACAAAACTGACGCCAACATAATGACACCACCAATACCGATGCCAGCAATACCGACGCCACAAATACCGACGCCAACAAAGTCGATGCCGCAAATACCGACGCCAACAATACCGACGCCATCAAAACTGACGCCATCTAAACCGACGCCATCACAAACGACGCCAATAATACCGACACCACTAACAACGACGCCAAAAATACCGACGTTATTAATAATGACGCCAACAAAATCGACGCCAACAAAATCGACGCCAAAAAAACCGACGCTTTCAATACCGATGCCGACAATAACGACGCGACTAATAAATACCGACGCTGTCAATACCAACGTTATCAATACCAACGCCAACATAACGACACGACCAATACCCACGCCACCAAAACCGTCGCCAACAAAACCGATGCCAACAAAACTGACGCCAACATAATGACACCACCAATACCGACGCCAACAATACCGACGTCACAAATACCGACGCCTACAAAGTCGATGCCGCAAATACCGACGCCAACAATACCGATGCCATCAAAACCGACGCCATCTAAACCGACGCCATCACAACCGACGCCGTCAAAACCACGCCGTCAAAACCGACGCCATCAAAACCGACGCCATCAAAACCGACGCCAACAAACCGACGCCACAAATATTATCGATTTCAATATCGACGCCGACAATAACGACTCGACCAATTTATAGCGACTCCGTCTATTCCGACGTTATCCATACCAACGCCAACATTACGACACCACCAATACCGACGGCAAGAATACCGACGACAATAATAACGAAATACGTCGATATTGTTGGCGGCGGTATTGTGGGCGTCGTTGTTGATGGCGTCGTTATTGACGGCGTCGGTATTTTTGGCGTCGGTGTTAGTGGCGTCAGTATAAGTGGCGTCTGTATAGATGGCGTTCAGTTATTTTTTCGTAACTGAGAAACAAACATCCAAAGTTCTAAACATATAAACTTTTACATGTATATAACTTTACTGACTAAATAATAAATAAATAATCATATCATATCATTTAACAGTCCAATAACGAATGAATAATAACGACGAATAAAAGCGTTAACGCTATTAAAGTATAACTGTATTTATGTAAATGCAGCCTCTGTATAATATAAATATGATACCTAATCTGTGCGTACGTGCTCCAGTCTATCAGAATAAGCATACGATTTTCTACGGTGGTTCTTTTGGAATAAAAATATAGCTGGGATTCAATCGAGCAGAGTCGTGAGGAAAATTATAATCAGCTTTATATTGAGACCGGAGTCACTTGAAATCAATCTCTATTATGATTGCGTTAATGGTTGTATTAGTATTACTCGATTGCTTTTGTAGCGTGACCAGTGCACTGTGAAGTCTCGAGTTCGGTAAATGAACGCACCACTGACTTATCGAACCTTACGTTCTTATTTATTGCATGCTCAAACGGTGAAGGAAAATTATCTTGAGGAATGCTTGAGAGATTTCTCGATGGCGTATGTAGTCTGCCAACTCGCACGTAGCCGGCTGGTGGACTATAACCTAATCCCTAGACACACTCATGCCCAGCGCGACCTTAAATGGATACGTGTAGCGTATGAATCTGCTTTGTGTGTGTGTAACTGACGCCGAAGCGTCAATTATGCTGAAGTGTCAATGTCAAATTTGACAAATGTCATTGCTAACAGCAACGTTTATACAGCTTAATTACGGCGTTTTATTATTTTCTTATTATCAAGGAACCAAACACTACGGTTATAAGTTATTTCGAGATGAATATCTACTGCCATATTTTATATTTGGTAGATAATTATAAGTTTTTTTTTTTATTTTACATACAGTACTATTATTTTTTTGTTAACCGTTTAAATAAATGCATATACGGATATTATGACACAGCGCAGCGCGGTCTAGTTCCGAGCTAAGCAACGAGGCTTGTGTTACGGATACACTACGTCTAAGTATATTTGGTTTGTAAAATACATACATAATTATTATATCCACATACCAACATCCATGACTCAGGTACAAATGTATATGCTCATCACAGAAACATTTGCCTTTCATCATCAACCCATTATTGTCCCACTGCTGGGCACGGGTCTCCTCTCACTGTATGGGAGGAATTAGGCTATTATTAGTCCACCACGCTAGCCTACTGCGGGTCGGTAGACTTCACATGCCATCGAGAGAATCTCTCAAGCATGCAGGTTTCCTTACGATGTTTTCCTTCACCGTTCCATTTCCACATAACTTCGGAAAAGTCAATGGTTTGCCTTGGGTTTGAATTGGAGACCTTTGCCAGTCCACTGGTCATACCACTAGGCTAACGTTTGCCCTGTTTGATGACCCAATTAGCCCAGCGGTAGTTAACGCTGCCTTCCGTGCTTTGTGTCCCGGCTTCGAATCCCGGTAGGGACAAATGTTTGTGTGATGAGCATCAACATTTGTATCCGAGTCATTTATGTATAATATGTACCGATGTATTTACAAAAAAAAAGTATGTATGTAGTATATCAACCATCTAGTATCCGTAACACAAGTTTCGTTGCTTACCACGGAGCTAGATGGCGCTGTGTCATCATCATCAGCTCATATTCGTCCACTGCTGGACGTAGGCCTCCCCTGTGGGCGAGGGGAGGCGCTGTGTCATAATGTCCGGATATATTTGTTATGAAATTATTATATTGTTTTATCCAGCATTCTTTTTTGCATTAGGTTTCGTACCCAATATTCATACAGACAGATACACAATAAATGCCTATGTATGTAAGTATATGTATGAAGAAACAAAGTTACGGAATGGCACCTATCTCGCTCCGAATAGATTGAACTGGAAAATATCCAATGCAAATATACTCCGGTGCTTCATATATAGATTGTATATAGATGCGGTATTGGTACCACGGATGTGAGAATTGAGTTTGGCGTTTTATTTCCTACTTTCAAAAATATTAAATAGGTTGCATGTTTTTCCGGTATGTTCTAGGTCTTATAGCCTGTTGCTATAAACTAGGCTTGTGTAGTACATGTACTATGTCCTATTTAGACCTAGTTCCCTACACTGACAAGTACAGTACTATTCCTTTTCTTATTAGTACATCTTTCTTTTAGGACATTTTCGTTCTGTTATAGATCCCCTCTGCACCCTTTATTGCTGACTCCTCCGTTCATTCTGCAACTCAGCTATTCTATCCTTTCAAGCTCCCTAGATGCCCTCCATGAGTCAGTCTCTATCCATCATCCTAACCAGACGGTTGTCTTTTCTAAACCCATATTTCTAGTTTTATTTAAAAGCGTTTTTTAAAAAGACTATTTCCTCGCACCTCATAACATTAATGGTGGCAGCGTAAAGGGATTTTGTAAAGTCCCCGGTACCGTCTCCTTCCGCAGTATTCCAGTTCGACGCGAGTGCTAAAATAGTGCTAAAAACTATCCAGTGCTAATATCAGTGTCTTACTTAACCCGAAAAGTGCCGTAAATAATCCAGTGTCAATACCAGTGATTAAGTTACCCAACAATTGCCGAAATTAATCGAGTATATAATACCAGTGATTTACTTACCCCGCGAGTGCGTCACATCTTATTTGATCTGAAAAAATAATACATCAAGGCCCACTGCTACACACTATTGGTGTCGTAGCCGGCCATTCTACTATATCCACTCACCGCCACGTACATCTCGGTGCTGTGTCCCGCATCGATCATCCGACGTGCATCAATCTCGAGCGAGCCACGAGTCGTCCCGGTGTTATCTACCGTGCGCGAATTCTAAGAAATGCTAGCCTTCGTTATCACTCTGTCCGCGTTCAAGTAAGTGATTCTTGGTCATTGCGATTCTCAATCTTTTATTGTTGCTTAATATAATTTGTTTTTATATTCGACTTAATTTTGTGTTCTATTATATACGTGCTGTGTTATTATTAATAAGTTATAAAAAGCTTCAAAATGTCAGAAAGTAGATCTCAAAGTCCAAAATTTGAAAAACCGGAAATTGCAGTATCTGACTTAGACGATGATAACCTTTGTCCTCCGCCTTCTGGCCCAACGACGAGGTCATTAACTAAAAAGAAATCCGCCGCCGTGACCAAAGTTGAGCTTGAACTTTCTACGTTGCTAAAATTTATTAAACCATTCGATGGGAGCAGAGAAACATTAAATTCATTTTTAGTTAATTGTAATAACGCCTATGATTTAGCCTCAGAACCCCAAAAGGATATATTATTTAAGTATATACTATGTCAACTTCAAGGCAAAGCACAAACTGCCTGCTCTGTGAAGGAATTTGTCAATTGGACCCAACTTAAAGAATTCTTAAAAACGCAATTCAGTGAGCGCAAACACTACACCCACCTGCTCACTGACCTTCAAGAATGCAAACAACTAGGTAACGAATCCGTAAGCCAGTACGCTCTAAAGATAGAGACATTATTATCCCAATTACTTACCGAAATATCCATTACACACGGTCATAAGAGCCGCGAAATGATAGGACGCACAGCATCTATGGAGGAATTAGCCCTCCATCACTTCCAAATGGGCTTGACACCCCGTATATCCAATATTATAAGATGTAAGTCACCTAAAAGCCTTAACGAAGCAGTTAACATGGCTATATCAGAAGAAAAAATACAACAATTTCTATTCAAACGGAATCCGTTTAATTCACGTCAAGATAGGCCAAATATTTCAAGGCCAAACATTCAACCAATGCGCCGCGATCAGAATCAACAGCAATCCTCCAATTTTAACCAACCTAGGTCAAATAACTCAACTACACCAGTTTGCAGATACTGTAAAGCGCCAGGACATACCCTGGAACAATGCCGCAAACGCGAATTCAATAACAATCGCTTCAGATTAGACCAAAGTCAGTCGAAGTTGACCCAACGTGTCCACTACTCTACTACTATCCCTGAAAATGAAGTCGACATAGTCGAAAGCTATGACACTGTCGACAGTGAATCAAAAAACGAGTTTCTGTCTCGTCCCGGTGTCGAACGGGACAACACGCTATAAAATCCGACACCCTAATATTTACTTCCAAATCCAGGATGTCTCCGCAACATGGAGATCATCCTACTCAAATATCCAAGTCGGCACAATCATCGCTACATGATGAGCCGCTGACAATCACTGTATCCAAGCAAAATAAAACTTTGCTGAAATCCAAATCCAGAACGTCTCCGCAACATGGAGATCGTTCTATTAAATCACTAAAATCGTCCACTGTATCCGAGCAAAATAATATTTTGCCTAAATCCAATATATTTGAGATATCAAATAATCCAGCAATAATGCTATTACCTCATGTCCTTGTTCAATGCTCCGTATCAGACATTCCCTTATCATTTCTTGTAGACTCAGGATCCTCTATAAGTCTATTAAAACAATCATGCATCGAAAAACAACCCAAATTAGTTGATGAAAAAATTCAACTAAAAGGCATAGCCGAAGAATATATCCCAAGTCAAGGTCATTTTAAACTTAAAATACAATTACCTAAATCTAGTATATTACATAAATTTCATGTGATCGACCAAATACACTTACCTTATGATGGTATTATAGGTTCAGATTTCCTTAACGCTTACAACTGTAACATCAATTACAATAATAACTTGCTCCATGTCGGCAAATCATCCTTGAAACTTCATTTCCACGACCCTGCATATTTGATCCCTCCAAGAACCGAGTTTGTTATAGAATGTTCAGTCCAAAACCCTGAAATTAAAGAAGGTATAGTCCTTGATCAGCAAATTTCTAAGACACTATTAATCGCGAACTGTGTAGTACGTGTCAAAGAAAATAATAGAATAAATATAACAGTTGCTAATACCTCTGAAGAATCTGTGACATTAGATTCAGACCTCAATTTAAAACTTATTCCTATTGATCCTTTACAATTCAAAGAACAGCCTACTAAATTCGTTAACCATATAAATAAAAACACCAACTGTGTTTCACGTACAAATGAAGTCCTCAAATCATTACGTGTTTCTCATTTGAATAACGAAGAAAAAGAAGCTCTCTTCCAACTATGCTCTGAGTTTTCCGACATTTTCCATCTTCCTGGAGAGAGTCTATCTTATACAAATGCTCTTAGACATGATATAAAAACAACGACTGACATACCAATACACACAAAAACTTACCGTTTTCCTGAGGTACACAAAGCTGAAGTCCGAAACCAAATCGATAAAATGCTACAACAAAATATTATAGAGCCATCTGATTCCCCTTGGTCATCACCTATATGGGTGGTGCCCAAAAAGCTTGATGCTTCTAATGTTCGAAAATGGAGAGTGGTCATTGACTACAGGAAGCTCAATGACGTCACTATTGGTGACACTTATCCCCTACCTCAAATTACAGAAATTTTAGATCAACTTGGCTGCAGTAAGTACTTTTCGACGTTAGACCTAGCATCCGGTTTCCACCAAATTCTCTTAAATGACGCCGATAAGGCCAAAACTGCGTTTAATGTCCCCGAAGGACATTTCCAGTTCCTTAGAATGCCGTTTGGGCTCAAAAATGCCCCTTCTACGTTTCAACGCTTAATGAACTCTGCCTTAACAGGACTTCAAGGCACCCGGTGCTTTGTTTACCTTGATGACATTGTTTGCTATGCCTATGACTTACCGACCCACATATTAAATCTAAAATCTATTTTCGACAGAATCCGCGATTTTAACCTTAAATTACAACCTGACAAATGCGAGTTTCTCCGACGAGAAGTTTGCTACCTTGGTCACGTCATTACCGAACAAGGCGTCAAGCCGAACCCTGACAAAATCAAAGCTGTTACCGAATTCCCAGTTCCTAAATCCCCCAAGGACATAAAATCATTCCTTGGACTAGTGTCATACTATCGCCGTTTTATTCCCGATTTTTCGAAATCGGCTAAGGCCTTAACCAACCTTTTGAAAAAAGATGTCCCTTTTAAATGGGAAAACCCACAACAACTTGCTTTTGACACACTAAAGCACAAATTAACGACAGCTCCACTACTCATCTATCCTGACTTTTCAAAGCCATTTATTCTTACCTGTGACGCTTCTAATTACGCTATAGGTGCTGTCCTCTCTCAAGGTCCAATTGGCAAGGATCAACCAGTCGCTTATTCATCGCGTACACTTAATAAAAGTGAATCCAACTACAGCACCACGGAAAAAGAGTTATTAGCTATACTGCATGGTTGCAAAACTTTCCGTCCTTACCTTTACGGTAACAAATTCCAAATCGTGACAGACCATAGACCATTAAAATGGCTCTTCAACCATAAAGATCCTGGCAGCAAACTCCAACGCTGGAGATTAAAGCTGGAAGAATATGAATATGAAATCATATATCGCAAGGGACTACTTAACTCCGCAGCAGACGCTCTATCTAGGTATCCAGTGAACCCAGTTCTCCCTGAAAATAAAAGTAATCTAAACCCTTATTCCTCTGGAGACGCTGACTCTAATTCTAGCCCCGAGCTCCAGCTCCAGGAATCACCCTTACCTGAATTAGCAGGAGATTCTCTTGATGAACTATTAGGAGTACCTAGTCAAATTAATGACGGCGACCTTAATTTCAGCCCACTGGATCCCTCTGCTTTTACTGATCCTCTTTCTCCTGCCTTGCCTGAAACGTGCCTAGAACCCTTACCTGTGCCCGCAGAACGAAATCCCGAAACTGCTCCTACAACACCTGTAAACATACCTTTATCCAATGACGTGCCATGTGTTGAGCCACAACTTGATCCTCAACCTTCTTCTAGCTGGCAAAACCCTGAAACCTTACCTGAATCCACATCCATGAACCGCGACCCTGGAACTCCTTCCTCTGAATCTGAAAACTTACCTTTACCTGACGAAACTTATCATAAATTCCTGAAATCGTCCACAGAGTCCCATAATACCGAGATAATAGAATACAATGAAAGTTTACTGAAAGGTACACAACAATTAATAATAATACCTGTTTCTATAGATATGGATGAATCTATACCTTATGTTCAAGAGGTGCTTGATAACTGTCCAAAACCTGAACGTGATGATTTTCTGAAAATGGAAAGATCTTTACATACCTCTTCCCCTCTGACAATAGGAGACAAAACTTACCTCTTTCTCTTTACAAAAGTACATCACTTTGACGATTACTCCTATCCCGACATATTTAAAAGCCTGAAATATGTTCGCGATGAAATCATGATAACGTATTCTACTGTTAATGACATCGGTATATCAGATTTCCGAAATCCTTTTGATAAACACTCTTTTACGAAAATCTACAACATGTTAGTTTACTTATTTGATGGCACTAATATCAAGATACACATTTATCACGATAAAATCATATATCCTTCTCTCAGCGAAATCCCCAAGATATTGAAAGAAAATCATGATATCCCCATCGCTGGTCATTTAGGATCCACACGAATGCTAAGCCGCATAAAGGATAGATTCTTCTGGAAAAATATGCGAACTGACATAGAAAATTACATAAAAAATTGTAAAGCATGTCAAAAAAATAAAGCTCTACGGAAAGTAAACAGAGCCCCTATGGTAATAACATCAACTTCTACTTCTCCTTTTGAACGTCTAGCCCTCGACATTGTAGGTCCTCTTCCCGAATCTGGAACAGCTAAACTGAAATATATCCTGACCTTACAAGACGATTTGACTAAATTCTCACTGGCCTACCCTATTCACAGCAACACAGCCGCCGAAGCTAGCGACTGTCTTCTTCATTTTATATCGCTGTTTGGAATACCAAAACAAATACTTACTGACCAAGGCACAAATTTCACGGCAGATTTGTTTCAGAAGACCTGCGAATTTTTAAAAATCAAACAATTGTGGTCCACTCCATATCATCCACAAACACAGGGCGCCCTTGAAAGATCACATTCCACTCTTAAAGAATATTTAAAATCATATGTTAACAATGACCAAGATGACTGGCCTAGATATGTATACACTTCAATGTTAGCTTATAACACTGCCGTACATTCAACAACACATTACACTCCATATGAGTTATTATTTGGACACAAGCCCCATATCCCAGACTCCGTATACGATGACAAATCTACCGCTACTTACCCTGACTATGTAAGACTTCTTCAACACCGAATGAAACATGCACGTGACAAAGCCCTAGAATACATCTACAAATCCAAGGACAATTCCAAGAGGTACTATGATTCACGTAGTCGTCCTCAAGAATATAAAGTAGGAGACTATGTCCTATTAAAAAACCACTTAAGAATGCGTAAAGCTTTGTCTCCCTTGTGGAAAGGTCCATATAAAGTAGTGAAAATTCATGGAAACCATACCTTATCACTATTAATTAATAGACGCCATGTAAAGCATCACTACGATGAAGTAAAACATGTAGATATAAGCGAATAGAATAGTATCTAAGTTTAGTAGTTGGCAATGTCTTTTTCCATTACAGCGCGCTGGTTCGAAGTCACCAAGAATATGTCCAACCGATCAATTCAAGCTCCGGTATATATTTCGATCCAGTCGGTGACCTCAAACTTAGTATAGGACACCTAGATGTAGTAACTCCACTTGACATTTCCTATATTGAACCCCATATAAAAAATATCAATTCAGTATTAGGTACAATACGATTCTTATGCGGTCAATTCCAGATTGAAACCGTGATTGAATTAGAATGTCACAATGTACTAATGCCGCTTACCATCAGATACAATGATATTGTTTCCGAATATTCCTCCATTGGTCACCTTACCAGTACCGACAGGTTTAAGCGTGGAGCCTGGATAGGTGGCGTAGGCACCTTATCTAAAACTATATTTGGAACCCTAGATGAGGACGACGGCGTCAAATATGACACCGCTATACAAAGTATACAGAATAATGAAAAACAGTTAAGTTCACTTATTAAAGAAAATATCCTGATTACGACATCTACTTTTACTAAATTAAATGACACGATACATAAAATAGCAATTAATGAGGCCAAGCTCAATTCCGGTATCGACAGCCTACAATCAAAATTAAAAAACATATCTTTGATTTCAAACGATTTAATCATTAAATCAGAAATTAATTCATTATTAAATAGTTTGGAAGCCGCTGTACTGGCCCTATCGTTTCAACTTGAGGATATAACAAACGCTATCATCTTCTGTAGTCAAAACATCCTTCACCCGGCCGTTTTGCCGCCCACGCAGTTGTACCGAGACTTAGCCGATAATTATAGAAACATACCTGTAGATTTAAGATTACCTGTTACTTTAGAATTAAGCTATATTCATTTGTTAATTAATATTTCTAGCGTAGTTTGTTACAGTTCAAACAACAAGGTTGTTTTTGTATTGCGTATACCTTTAGTGTCCCCTAAGGTATATAGTTTGTACCACAGTATTGCACTACCTACTCCTCATAATATTATTAAACCAAACTCATTTAGTTTTATCACCCCTAGTAATAAGTACATAGCAATGACCAAGGATAAATCGGAATATTGTAACCTTGAATCACTAAACGAATGCAGAGTGATTAATTCCCGCGAATTTATCTGTGACATCGTTACAACATACTCAACTAGTGCGAATCCGAGTTGTGAAAGTGAGCTAATTTCGAATGTGATAAAAACCTTACCAGTGCAGTGCCAAACCGATTTTATCTACGGACACTTAGATTTATGGAAACCGCTTAGTAATAATAATTGGATTTATGTACAATCAGAAAACAATAAACTATATATAGAATGCCTTAATCAGAAAATTGTAGAAATAAATATTATCGGAACAGGAATTGTACACATCCCGAATGACTGTTATGCATACTGTAAAAGTACTAAGTTAATACCTAAAATCAATAGTATAAAATTTACTGTCAAGGTCACCCGTTCCGACTTTAATATTATAAACGACTCTTGTTGTAATTTAGATAATTTTAAGGATATTATAGTCAATGAGCCTCGTATAAAATTACAAAATGTTGATTTAGACATTTTCACCCAGGAGTCCAAAACTAAATTAAAGTCACTATCTGAAAAGAGTGACGAAATTATTAACCAACATCAAATAATTAAATACGGGACTCATTACTCTGTACTTTTAGTTTTTATTACTTGTGTTATGTGTCTTTTCTGTACAATTAAATGTGTTTTATATATTAAATCTCACAACCGTCTTCCCTTGAATTTCCTAAGGTTTTCCCGATCCGTTCCTGTTAACTCGCCTGTTGAGTTAACACCTAAACCTGATCCTGTCATCCCTATTAAAATCAGTAAGCAATGTCAAATCCCAGCAGACACCCCAGGTCCTAGTACCAGGAGAAATCTATAGTATTCCTGCTCTCCTCTCCTCTCTTCTCTTTTCCTAAACTTCGAAATTTGAACCCCGAAGTTTAGTCTACCCCAGGGAGGTGTTATAGATCCCCTCTGCACCCTTTATTGCTGACTCCTCCGTTCATTCTGCAACTCAGCTATTCTATCCTTTCAAGCTCCCTAGATGCCCTCCATGAGTCAGTCTCTATCCATCATCCTAACCAGACGGTTGTCTTTTCTAAACCCATATTTCTAGTTTTATTTAAAAGCGTTTTTTAAAAAGACTATTTCCTCGCACCTCATAACAGTTCGTTCCCAACGTTAATGATTCTTAGTCTCGTTCTGAACGAATAGTCGCTCGCTACTTAGTAGTGTAGGACAATAGGTACTAGAAAGACACGAAACGCGCCTCACGAGCGGGAGCGATATAAAATAAGTGCACGAAAGAGTGGGATGCATGATAATATTCAAATGTCAACAATTTTATAGTTTAAAAAAAAGAAAAGAAACTAAAAATTAACATAGATATTCTAATATTTCATGTAAAAAATAATCGGGTATTGTTTAGAATGACGGTCCTGCCTGCAAAGTAATTCTAATTCAAATTCAAATATTTTTATTTCAAGTAGACCAATATTACAGGTTCCTTCGAAATGTCAACACTAGTTGCACGGTTCCAAAAAGTAGGTCTTATGGAGAAGAACCGGCAAGAAACTCCATAGATACTCTTTTAAATAATTCTTTATATTTACAATGTTCGTATTTAATATTAATATGAGAATAATGCAGTCTGATGTGAAACGCATGAGTTATCCACTAGCACTAAAAAAATTAAATAAAATAATTATAATATAAAACCCGGATGCCATGACATGTATAAGCCGACCAGCCCCAACTGACAGCACCCGTTCACGAGCATGACGTGTGTATCAGCGTCGCTCTACTCAACCATGATATAGGGAATAAAGGGACCCGACACACAACGCCACCATCAGCAGGACATTTGAGAGAGTATGACAAGCCCAGACTGCCTGGCCAAAATGTCTACCAGTAGGTATGCATTTTTCATTTCGCAAAGCAACATCGAAGCCAAGATTAATCTCATATTTTACAGGAAATAAAGTATGAAGGAAAATCAAAATGTAATTCATTCACTAGTCTTTCAATGTACGGTACTACTGTACTTATAGTCCTAGAAGACCGAACTAGTACATCTGAAAGATTGTACTAGTACAGAGCGATCCATTCAGTGACCGAGTAAGAACAAGCCTACTATAAACCGGAGACAAATCTAAACTTTGAGCTGCCACTGTTTTCTTTTTATAATCATACTGTGGCGATATCTATCTCGCCACATAAGAACTATCTACTCGGCGCGATGACGCAGTTAATCCTACATCGCGCAAGTGACATTTGCACGCGAGATTGCATATATACAACCACCCAACATCAACCGTTGGGCAGTAGCCCGCCAGGCACAACACCTCGCCTGGTCGGAGGATCCTCCTTTTCCAATGGAGGGACTACCACCTCCTTCCCTCCATAATACAAATAAATAAAATTGAAGTGTTTTTTTGTAATTTCAAATTATCAGTTTTTCACCAAAAGCAAATGAAAGTAAGTATATACATTTTTAATTTTTTGTCTGTCCGTCTGTTTGTTCCTACTAATCTCGGTAACGGCTGGACCGCTTTTGACGGAAATTTGATGTTAGAAGAAATAATTTAGTTTTTAGTTCAATTTAAGAAAGAGAAACGAGTGCCGCTGGACTAAAGCAATGGGAACTTTTATTTTCGTTAAATTGGACGCTGAAGAAGTTGCGGGAATCAGTTAGTAACTTCAATATAAGTATGCTCGATCTGGGAATCAAACTCCAAACCTCACACTCAACAACGGCACTTGGAACCAGTGAGGTAGGCAATCAAATCAAATAAAGGTTTCATAATAGTGCAAAATAAAAAAGTATTAACGTAAATGTTAGTTAGTTTATTTAGGTCAAATCTTGCAAGCCGTATTAGAACCATTTCTAAGTAGTAGTACTACTAGTAAAATTCATTGTAAGACTTAAAGAAAGAGTAATATTGTCAAAGTAGCCCCTTAAAACTTGATCCCTAAAGATAATCCCACCTCCCCCACTTCATAGTTCCCAAGTAATTGCGAAGAAGCACCCTGGACGCTGAAGGGGTAAAATTTGAGTCACGCGCGAACTAAACGTAGGTAGCACTCATAAATATTGTAATCAGACCAACGCAGTATTCCTTTCTAGTGAAATTTATTTAAATTCGCCAACTTATGTATTCGAAACCTTTTTGCTAAGGCCTCATCTAAGTACCTCCATAGACAATCATGAAGTTTGATTATATTTTTTACAGTATAATTTTTTCATAGCAACACCACGCATGTAATTTTGCCTTGGAATGTTAGGCAGAACTCTACTAATATAAGTATTTACACTAACAAATATACGATATGTTTTGGGTCCTATGTAGGTCATTAATTAAATATTAATTCTATATAGAGTCATTTATATAAACCGACAGTAATGTGTTGCGTGGGTGTTGGTTGCGCCGCTTCTTCTTCCCAGTAAGTACATTAAGACGTTCTAAAGGTGGACGTTTTTGGGGGTTGTCTGTATTGCCAACGTTGAAAAATAATCAGTGATATTTGGCCTAAAATAAATACATAGGTAATATATTGATTTTGAGGGCTAGCCTCTTTGTACTGACCAGGCATCAATCCAAACTCCGACCATATAATTATGATGAAATAATCTAATAAGAGTTATCTTTCCTGAGAATCGAACCGAACATCCAAATACAGATAGATAAATAATCTTCGCAAATGACACAAAGTCTCTTTAAGAGGCCTTTTACAAAAATACGCGTTATTGTATACTTTCATCGGTGAAATTGAACACTTATCGATGCTTTATATAAATAACAATTAATTGTTAAAAATAGCGAGTTTTCTCTTCTACAATAATAATAAAGCGAAATATTGATAATTTATTTATTTATTCAGGGATAATCATTCTCCCGAAGTATGTTTAGGCAAAATCTCACGGAGAGCTGTTTTTGGAGCTCAAATTTGCAAATTCTGTCTATTATTCATTCATAATTATTTTTTTCCCGTAATAGTAATATCGTACCCTTTAATAATAATAGAATACATTTTCATAATTACGCTTTTAAAATATAAAAAAACCAACTTGACGTAATTCAATTTTCTAATGAAAACGGTCCGAAACAAGTCCAAATATTGCCGAAGTTCTCTATCATTTTGTAATAATATTTATATCTAAATAATCTACAATATTTGTTTAAGACAGTATATTTTTTTTAGATTTTTTTATAAATAATTTTGCCTTTTATGAATAAAATGAAATTACTATAAATTTCACTGCAACGGCAATGTGCGCTCAGTATCGCGCGAGCGCTTGTCAAGGATGGGTCTATGTCAGTTTTTTCGGGTGACCTCTCGTGTCGATACTATCGTTGTGTGCTTTGCTAGCCGTGTCAACGCTGCTATTGTGTGCGTAGGATCATCGTATACTACGACCTAGACGACGAGAAAAGCTCGATCAATGCCGCTGCGGGAAATATTTTTTTAAATAATATTGAGTTATTTTCCTACATCTGTGTGTTTTATTTAAAGTTTAGTCCCACAAGTCAAGTTTTATACATCAAATATAATATGCAAACAAGTATTTTAGACATTGAAATAAAACTACTTTTTACGGATTTTATCGCGGTATATTGATATTATTTTAACCCGACGTTTCGGATCCTTTACGCGATAAAATCCGTAAAAAGTAGTTTTATTTCAATGTCCAATATTCGCGTAAGTGTAAGAAATCAATAAGTATTTTAGAATCATTTAAATGTTATTGTTTCTTCTGCATAGAAATATATTCCCATTTCCAGCACAACTGAATTTAACGAGGTTGTATTTTGCATTCTTATAATGAATTTTTAGTACCTATTCTTTAGATGTATCACCTGGGCTGAGGTCATAAAATATAATTTGAATAATGAGCGCTTATTGATAATCCATAACAGGTGGTTACTAGCAGATAGTAAAAGCCGAAAAGTTTATTTATCTATTATTGATATTATTAAATCTATTACACTATGTTACCGTGTCTGTTTGGTTGTAAAACGCGTGGTATGATTTTACCAAGTGTAAGAAAATATTGTATTAAATTATTTGCATGGTTTTAGGAATGCGGAAACGTTAAATCAAAGAATTTCATTATTAAATCAGTGTACCTACATATTAAAATACGAATAAAAATAAATTATCCTCAATAATTATGTAAGAAAATTAAATGAAACATGATTTTCAAACCATAAATATTTATGTACTTATTAAATACCTATAAGTACATAAATAAAACAATGAACATTGTGTCATGAATAATATAAATCAAATTTAAAAATCTTTCATAACTACTATATTACAAAAATGAAAAATTTGCGGATCAAGATAGTTTGGTCGCCACACTCGCAACATCATAGTGCGAGCGAGTGAGAAGATATGAGAGAAGGTAGACGTCGCGTAACTAGCCGCCCGCTCAATGCATAGAAAATACCTAAATTAGCGCAGCGCCGAAATGTAAAAGGGCTCTTAAGAGATTTATTTACGCCATTACAATATATTTATCATGAAATTTTTAAAAGCTACCATAAAGCCACAGTTTTACGGCGACTATAAGTTTCATAATTAAATTAAATTCAACGCCTCGTCATAATTATTTTGGTAAAACACGAACAAGCACTTACCATTCATAATGGAGCCACAACTATACTATAATACACAATTATATCAAATCATTTCATTTTATGTCTTTTGCCTTTCCACAGTTTGTGTTAAGAACGAAAGATGTGACTACATATGCCTACAGAAACAATTTTATTGAATGAATGATGAATAATTGTTTATTTCTGTAAATAGATCCTTTTAAAGACACTTTTACAAGTCATGTAATTTTTTTGTATATCTAGTTGACATCGGCATTTCCTAACTGACGACCTCTGAGAAGAAATGCCGAAACAAACTCAGAGAATCATGGTCTCTTTTAAAGTCCAAACATTTTGGTTACAATATGTGAGCCTGACTATGTAGCTTAAAGTCTGAGATGGCCTTTTGAAGAAAGCACCAGTGTAGCTTTGAGTTGACCTGTCCATACTGACAGCACGCATACGTCAGCCATCGTTTAGCTCAAACCATTATTGTGGGAGCTCAACGACCCGACGCACGTCTATGCAAGATCAGCGGGACATATATTATATATTATTTACTTAATTTAATGATTAAAAAAAATATTGATTATTTCTGTAAATAGATCTTTATAAAGACACTTTTACAAATCATGTAAGATTTTTTTTTATTATCTATACGGTATCGGCATTTCCTAACTGACGACTTCTGAGAAGAAATAATTTAACCTTTAAATACATGCGTGAAAGTGGTATGCAGGGATCGTAGCGCGTGGCATTCTGTACTTTCTGCCTGCCCCCATGGGAAAAAGGCGTGAGTGTAAGTATGTATGTATGTACATAAATGAATATTACGTTTCCTACATAACACCTACCTTCTACGAGTATACCTACTAGCCCTAAAAATCATAATCTGTTCACAGCTTTAGCGATCGTCCTTTAGAAATATCACTCTGAACATTGTTGAAGAATATTCGAGATTTACACAATTTCAAAGGTGTTTCGCGAAGTTTTCCGATTGAATCCAGTTGATAGGGAATTGAAGAACGTAATAAATAGCACAGGTATCGCGATATATCTGCCATTCTTCGTGAATTCAGGGAATTTCACAAAAAGAAACCCTAAAAAATTTGTAATCAATAATAATAATCTAAATACGAAAAACCAAATAAAAAATTTACACACAATACCTACATACCTATATATAATTATTAAAATTCCTTTCCGTAAAAGGTACTGGGACTTATAAAATTCCGCTCGGATACACAAACCTTTTTAGAGACCCAGTGAGAATACACAAAAGGGATTAATTCATATAATCACAAATTAATAGGTCACTCTCAATATCAAATGTCGGTAAAGCAGTTAAAAGTGGTTTCTGGAAATTAGGGCAAGTTGGTATTAAAACCGTCACAGCATTAAAGGTCAAAATTTCATTTTCCCTAATGAATAATATTCTCAAAATGCGGTCATATATCTCGGGATTCGTGAAATAATATCTACTTTGTGCTCTGTTTGAACGGGTCAGTGGTTAGGCGAGTAGAGCTGTACCTACTATTATTATCACTTCGAGATATAAGACAGGGAGTTGGGACACGATTAACTTCTAAATTCAAATTCCAGCTTCCATTTATTTTCATATTACACTTTACAAATTATCTTACCTACGAGTATGTGCCTCAAACCAGCAATTTTTTTTTATGTAAGATTTTATAAAAAAAAAATTGTTATGATACCAGGCTATATAGATAGCTTATTAAATAACTTAAAAAGATAATTAGTATCTTTTTAAGTTATATAATAAACAATAGTTAAATATCGGCTGAACCCATTCTTAATACTCAACTCTTAAACTAAAAACTATTGCGATTAAATTAGCCTTTAAACAAATGTATGTAAATATAGCAACTTGTTAAAGGTCTCAACACTTCGGACAGAAACTAAGTACAAATCAGCGGATAAGCTGTAATAACAACTTGCGTAGAGAGTGGACCACTAGCACAGTTACTTGTATACAGTATTTTTTATAATGCAAGCACTAGACCCGTCCAAACGGGTCTAAAGTGAGACTAATGTCGCGTATCTTAATAGGAATCTCGGTCTCATAATGTCCAAGTCATCAGCGTTTTCCGAAAATACCTTTCTTAAAGACCGCCAGAACAGTTCTTGCTGATGGGTCCATTTTTTTAATAACCTCACTTCGTTTGAATTTGAATTGAGTGTCATAATAGGGTGAAAGCTGAAAACGTCAAATTAAAAACTGGAGTACTTGGTCTAGTAACTAGCCCATTTTTAGCAAATATAGACCAAAACGAATAAGATAAAAGGTTTAAAATAGCTTTCATTTAGCATCATTTATGATATACTTAATAGTGAAAGTGTAGTGATTGATTTATTTATAAGTATTGGATAAATTGAAAATACTTAATTAAGAAAATTAAAAAAATACGTAAATTAATTTGTTGACCCTTCAGATATTCAAGTATCTAAACCACTCATAGTTTATAGAGTACGATTTAATCAAGATCCAAGTTTCAACCTATCAAATTTTACCCTAAAGTATTAAATATGTATATATAATAATAATATAATATTAATGTGTTTTTATACATATAAATATTATTTTATGAATCTAAACTGTTTTTGGAACAGCTATCAAAATTGTTAATATTAGAAATTCGAAACCGTATTTGAATTTCAAATTCAACTAAAGTTTTGAATGCATGCGTACGTCGTCAATAATGTCGAATTTGAGAGTGGCGATTGTCAGTCACTCTAGAGAAGCGTCGTGTGAAGGGTAGCGGTGCGGATATCTTGTTTTGGAGGGAACCGCAAGCGCGCCACATCTGCGACCAATCACTTGTAATCTGCAAAATAGTGTGCCCTAGTATCTTATTATAATGAGAAGCCAGAAGATGAGGCATCCCGATCGAAAATACGCCCACAACAACGAAATACACGATGAATTCTGATGAAGGCCTTCCTGCGCCGACATTATAAATTAATTAACCGAATAATTATTTCCTTTATACCTCGAATAGAACTTGAAAGTGTCCCACTCCGACGACACCATTTCTTTTATCTTTTTATAATATCGAACTTCGTTCCTAGTTCCCACGACTCAACGGTGTTATGTTGAATGCTAGTGTCCATCCATTATTGCCTGGATTTTTCTTAGTTTTCAAGGGCATCCAGAGAGAGTTCCGTATTTTTTTTCCGTTAAAAAAAAATGCAAGACTGCTTATAAGTAGTTTTATATTAGCAACTGTAATAATTTTTTTCTTATCCTGGTTTTGGTTGGCAGATTTTATCTTTCTGTATACCTACTTAAAATATTATGTCTCACGGATTTGTTCCTGTGTCTTTACAGGAAATATACTTACTAGGCAAGGGCAATAAAACGAGCAGTTTTTTTTAATAAGTTACCAACAAATTCCCTCACGTTATTTACCTTGTTAGAAGGACGCGCATAACAAATATTATTTTGGAAGTTATATTGTATTTTTTCTGTCTTCCATGTTAAGTTCTCGACACTGTAGATGGCGCTGTATAATCAACAAATGATTTTAAAAAGCGTAATATAAAACCAAAGGGGATAGATATCGAACATAATTTGGTATTGAACACAAGCATGGATAGACTCATATTTATTTTTTTACAAAATCCCTATTATTTATTTTCAGCCACGTTTCTCAATATTATGATTTATATTATCTGTGCAAGCCGATAAAACAGTGTATTCCTTTCTTATATTTTGTATAAGCGACACCTATTAAATATACAGCAAACAAATACGAACCATCTGGGAGTCTCGTGATTGTTAAAATGCATGTAATGTCAAAACTCACATGATTTCTCTGAAAGTAGCTTTACTCTAAGATTTAACTCTAAAGATATCTAAATTTATGAATAACTTAAAAAGACCATAGGAGTTTTCTTTACATGATTGATGCTTTCTTTTAATTTTTAAGCGTAAGCCGCGTCATCTTGCGGTGTCTTTTAAAAAATAAGGCTGCCATCTAACGGAAAATCTTGACAATTTTGGATTAGTTCACATTCCATCCGGAGCGCTCACAACCCAAACAATGAATACCAACATGGTGGCAATGTGCTACACAGTTTGAAAATGCAGGTCGTGTCATGCTTTGAAAAAAATCATTTTATACTCGGTTTTAGTGGAAAATGTCGGACCCTAAACGTGGTACTCTTATAACAGTGGGTGCTCCTAAAAGTGCAAAGAATAATGTGAACAAAACAGTGAGATTAACTATAAATTTGGATGAAAGCAACGAAAGTAAATATCCGGAGCTGAATTACAAGGAACTAGTCATTGCAGAAGAGGTAAGTTATAACAGAAAATCATAGCAATTTACGCAACCATACTGGTTTTCCAGCTCTTTGTGATGCAGGGGATCTGCAAACAAAAAATTCGTAGACTCAAGATTGTCAGAATAGTAGTCACAGCCGGTTTCATGGGGCCCAGTTGAAATTGTTTTAGGATATTTTTTGCTTACGTTACACGGTTTTGTATTAGGATTGTGACATGAATTTGCGTCCACGGGCTGCTCGAGAAGCTCAGATAGCGGTCGCCATGTTTGCAACAATCATAGAAGTTCGTTGTCAGCTTAGAACATCATTTTACGAGAGCAATGTTTTGATCGCTGACTCGTTATGATTAAAGTTGTTTTTGCTCCAATATGAATATTTTTTGCAATATTATGCCATATAAATAACTTATACATTGAGTACTGACGATAATACATTGCGTACGATATCACTATTACTCGCGAAAGTCTTGATATCAATGACCTAGGATAACCTACCAATTGAATACGGTATCCGGTAAAAGCAAGGTGCAATTTTAGGTTACATTTTTATGATTTAATTAAATTACAATGTAAATGAAAGTCTTAACATATGTTTCTCATTAGGAGTGTACATAGGTGGTATATATGTACTTTTATCATATAATTCGAGATAGTGACTGCGTGTGAGGGAACAGATCTGATATGGTTGCGTATCGTTGTACTGTTCTAACGCATAATTAGGAATATAGGATTGAAATTAACTGATAGAAAGGGTTATTTGTTATGTATTGGAAGCGTATATAGATTGTTTGGTTATGTATTTGTTTTCAAACTTGATCTGCAATGTTGCCAAGTTGGTTTCGCTTGCAATATGCACTCGTTGGCAGATTATATCACGACCTTTGCTTCTCGGCGAGCTTTTTTTATTTTCTTGTTCCTCTATTCTCAATCGATAACAGTTTCTAAAGTATATAACGTACATAGGTTATGTGTTGCGTGTGTACTATATACTTTTGTGCGTGTGTGAGTGAGTTTCTTTATGTGAACGTGAATGTATATTTGTGTTGTATGTATTGCAGTTTTTACTTTTAGAATGTTTCTTTTTTGTTGTTTCGTATTGGACGTATACATGTAGATATATTCATTTAGGTACGTATATATAGTTTCAGGTTACTTTGTATGCGGCGCGGGTATTGTTATTTTTAGTTGGCGGCTTAAGATGTGCCTTTTCAACAAACTGGTTTGAAAATGGATGTTGGGTAGATTTTTAAAGTGCGTGCGTGCAGTTAGTAACGCGCGCTGAAATGTCAATTATGGCGCGCTATTATCGTTGTTACGTTCAACGTCATAAAGTCTATATTTGTTTTATTATTTATTTTGGCAAAATTTATTGATGCTTAATTGTTTTCTAAATAAGTAAACATGTTATCTTTAAATTGTTGTTGTAACGTATTTTGCGCATGTTTAAATTGTATTTCTTTGTTAGGTATGCAAAATACGACATATGAAATGATTTTTTAGCAAGATTTTATCTCAATATTGACACTATTGTATAATAGCGCTGTATTGTGAAATCGTTTATCTTGATCTCGATAAATTAGATCTGCATACTGATGACGTAATTAAAATGATTCAGAGATTTTTGCGAGACAGATTTGTAGTTACGAAACTAATTCATATTTTTATTAGATTATTTTGTATATGTTGACGAAATATTTTTTACTACCTAATTCTCTCTGTTCGTTATTAAAATTAGGCGTGGGTCACTGTCATGGTCAGTTATTGACTGTGATTATTCATGAGTATTTGATTTACTACAATCTTTTTATGCAGCTGTATCTATACTTCCATATTAATACCTCCACGTAATTTAGCCGGCTTATGACTTGATACAAAGTAATAAAAACAATACTTATGTATAAATTATAATTATTACCACTTAAATAATTAAAATCCTGTACCTAAGTGCCGGTCGTCGTGGCGATCCTTGGGGGAGACCTATGCCCAGCAGTGGACGTCTAACGGTTGATATGATGATGATGAAGTACCTTAGTAGTGTGAAGTATCCCACTTCAGGGCAAAGGTCTTCATCATCATCAGCCCATATTCAGGACAAAGACCAGAATAAATATAAATTAACTAGGTACTTGTATGAAAAAAAAATATATTTTACATTTACAAAGATTGTAATATTATTATGGTAATACAAAATTACAAATGGTGGTAAATAAAAAGTATTTTAGCATAATTCGCAAACAGGCACACGGAAGAAAAAATAAAAAAAAAATTACCTACACAACAAAGTATGTCTAGTCATTTTTAATATTATCAAATTTGTTAATATTAATATTACATATATTACCTATAACCCTTTCAACTTGAGAAGATATCCATGGCCAGCCTACCCCTTTTACCATAATAGGGGAAGAATCCCAAGTAGTGTGTACTTTAAGTCTTAAGATTTAGACAGTATGTATCATCTTTAAGATATACTAGTCCTGTGCCACCTAGATTTGAAACTTAAGGATTTCAACTCCTTTTAACTTGTTATTGCACCGAGAATGACAGGAAAATTATGATTAGGTTCTTGGTGTGTTCATCTTACAAACAACATATGTTGAGAAATAATTTTTGACAGTAATTTAGTTCTAGCAGTTCTTGAAAGAATGAACTGTTAAAATACATTCCCATTTTCCAATAAGGCTACCTCATGCTGAAAGAACATTGGTCAGATTTCTATAGAAGCTGGACCTGACTTTTCTTTCAGTGTCCCGAAACAAATTTTAGGGAAATTGGATTGTTTTTATGAAGTAAACACAATCCCATTTGAAAATTATGTATAAATAGCCAAAATATTTTACTAATGCAAAAAATACTTTTGACGTTAGAATCAATAAACAAGTCAATTTAATGCTGGGCAGACAGGTCCCGACTGAAGCTAAGCTCAAAGGGATAGTTTGCTATTAACGTAGAGGCTAATAATTAGCGATCACTTCATGTTTAATTAGAAGGAATATCCAACAACTATCAATGTGAATGTCAATGATCGTTAGGGTGTAAATCAATTAGGTCGATTGGCGCGCACGTCTATGACTTGTTGAAATGACGTTCCACTGTACGCGATTGAATAAAACGCTGATATAAATTTTAAATAATAAATAATCCAGTACATAATAAAAACAGCACTAGTCAATTTGATACCTAGGTCTTATACTATGCCTAAGTATTTATAGAATTTTATTTAATTTAAAAACTATTAAGAATAAACTAAATCATTTCTTACGTAAAATTAATAGTAAAGGGGTTCTTTCTGAACATGTTAACGATTAACGCTTCCAAGAAATTACATAAACAAAAAAAAATATCTTTTTTTGTGGCTTCTTAAAGAAATGTTTCTTTTGTTTTTTAAGACCTTACAAATAACGGATTTTTTCATATACCATATATGGCTTATTGGGACGCTACCACCATAGTGTAATAAATTCTTACACTATGCTACCACTTTGTTGTTGGGTACGAAATGGCCATTGTTCTTTTTCCTATATTATTGTAAATTACATTACATCAATATAGATTTTATATACATTGGTATACCTATTTACACCTATGTTATTTAGTCATAGTTATAAATAAGATTCAGTTAATTTATGTGACTATATTAGTTACCTAAGTAGATACTTATATGTATATTTTTCCTATCATATACATAAGTACAATGTTTAGAATATTGAAAAAAAAACCTGATTAAAATAACACGTCAAGATAACAATAATACCTAATCTATAGCTTTCAATAGTCTTGAAAATAGAACAAGGTGAAATCTTATGCAAATTTCAGCCAATCAGAGCAATTCTGGCAGTCACATTCTTATTGGTTAGTAATCATGTGACAGCCATTGTTTCAGAAAACTTTAAAAAAAAACAATCTTTGATGCAGACTGGTAGCCAGGCCTTTGCCCTGCATTTACATAAATTATAATAAGAATTATTTATTTAAGATCAACAATCTTGTTAAGTTTCACATGTATTTTTTTTAATTATTAGTAGGTTTATACATTTATACAATTTGACATGTTTAGTTATACACTTTTACAAATTGACATGCTAATTATTTATTAATTTAATTTATGATTTATTAACGCAATAGTTACTAAAGTTAGCAAAATAGCTTGTAAAATATGAGACTGATGTTGGCTTTGATATTGTTTTTTTTATAAAATTGAAAATGCCTACCGGTTGCCGGGCAGTCTGGGCTTGTCATGCTCACTCAAATGTCCTGCTGGTGGTGGCGTTGTGTGTCGGGTCTTTTTATTCCCTACAACATGGTTGAGTACACAGACGCCGTACACACGTCATGCTCGTGAACGGGTGCTATCAGTTGGGAACCTAAATTGGTTTTAGTTATTTTCTGTCTGCATAAATCATACGTTTCACATCGAACTGCACCAGTCTCATATTGATATTACATTACATACATAAATCTTTGTAAAACAAAACCAACAATTTTGTATTTAATTTAAAAGATTCAAAAGCACCTGTATTGGTCTAATTGAAATAAATGATTTGATTTGATTTGACCACCAGTTCACCTGATTTTAAGTGAAAACAAAATTAAGAGCATTTATTGACATAAATTTTGTACAATAGATGTGTTTCCTCTGGCCCCTTAACTAGTATAGACTGTATCAATGGGACCAGTGTCCTCGTCTTTTGCAATTATTTATTAATTACATTTATGTCAACTAGGTATATCATGAATGTATAAAAATCTTTTGACAAAGGATTTTTTTATATGTTCATATGTAGATGAGACGAGACGTAGAAATATTACAAAGAAAGAGAAAATAAATTACATAAACCTACCAGAATTTGTACCTTAGCACAATTCTTGCCCACCATCTGGCTTCTGGGTTGAACCTTTATATACAGCCAGGTGCTAGGTTAAACAAATTTTATTAAAAAACCTACTTATAACTTTTTTTTTTCAAAGATCTCAGAGTTATCCTAATCCAAATGTTTTTAATCCAATAAGGAACTAACGTCTGTTAGTTCCTTATTGGATTAACACTATGAAATAACTATTAAGGCCTATTAACAACCAATATTGTAAACATTTCAACCCATTCTGGCTACATAATCAATGTTTACTCAGCTTTACAACTATAACCACTTATGACCCAGGCCAGCTTATATAAAAAAAATGCTGAGTATGACCTTTTAGAATCTTAAGTATACCTACTCTGCTCAACAATTATCAGTAGCAGACTAATACCATAAACAATTAGTACTATTGACCTAAATACTCATTAGCTATGTGACTAAAATCATGAATTATAGATAAGCGTCACCATATATTAGGAGTAGCGTAATTAGCTCAGTGATATTAAGGCTGCATTCATTTCTGTTATGACCAGAGGCATTTGCACTGGAGTCATGAATTTTTCCATATACCTACAATGTATAATATACCAAACAGATAATAATTATCTATTTATATGTGTATCAAACCCTAGTATCTGTAACACAAGCTTGTTGCTTAGCTTGGAATTAGATCTGTAATGGTATATGCAGAACAATTTGCGTTTTAATACTCTAACAAATATTCCTACTTTTGAATAAAAAAAATCTCCGTTATCTTATCTTATTTCTTCTTTCTAAAAATCAATATTTGTCTTTTTGCATGCTGGTAATACATTTGTGTTGAAACTGAGTTATTCCAATATAAACAGATGACGAGCTTGCTAATGCTTAGTAAAATATGTAAACTTATTGTCACTTGTGCAAAGCCAGGCCCATATATATTTTTTTTATTTCAGTATCCTAATGTAAATATCTCAGTTTTAATCTACAACTCTCATTCTAAAACATGCTCATCTTGACTTCACACAAGTAAGATTGGATTTTTTATCATTAAATACATTACATTACATTTATTGTTCTCCAAGTCAGTTGTTAGCCCTTTTGTCGGGAATGTGTGGAGGTATAGATTTCAAACTTTCCTAAATATTAAAGCCAATATCACATTGGTGCTGAAAAAGGATTAATAAAATGTGTAATAAAATAATACTACTAAAAAAGATGGTAAAACTTGGCATGGGTTTACTTTGCACTATGTATCTATGGTGGTACCATACCTCGCCTCATAATAACTATTGGTTGGTGCACACCAGTATAAACCTCCCAGTCGGGATGATTTATTCCAACAGCTTCAACAATCTACTTCAACCTTCCTCGAACTATTTGATTATAGGTATTATTTTATTCTACAATTTGATTAATATGGTTGTATCTTTATTATCAGCACTATTTTTAATTGTTAATTTAATTTTTAATTCTCAACATTTATAAATTGTTTTAAAATATTTAAAAACAATGTATTTTTTTTAAAACTGTATGAAAATCCAGGTTTTGAGTTTATTGGGATCAGATAGACAGACATATTGTCGTTTTATGTTTGTATGCAGTTTTGATTACCATATTTTATCAATTGTAAATCATCAAAGGATAATCTATAAATTAATGCTACAATATTATCCAACTCATATCTACATAAAAGTCTCTCCAGACGGGGTGCTGCGTCAACGTTGCGTTAGTAGCGCGTGCTATGTCTTTATTTACATACGGATATCCACGGCCTGCTGTGTGGGTCCAGTCCTGGATTAGCCCATATGCTATTTAAGCAATTGCGTAGGGCATTCCACCTAGGGGGCACTTGATCGAGAAATAATACGGACAATCAAGGGTGCTGGGGCTAAAAAAACAAAAAAAAAAAGCTCAGCCCACTTTTAAAGTTATCTTGTATTTTTAGGAAGATTGCTTAGTTCCATCCCGTTACTTTAATCCGGCACTGGGCAACGTACAAACAGCTGACTGCAACTGCCGACACGAAGCGAGAAGATTGTACTCATTGCGTTGCCAGTTCGGTAGCACCCAGTTGCTTTTGCGTTGATATCGCGGAGCCAAGCTAACTCGTTTCGTTTTAATACGTATATTCATATTGATTTACAGTGTTAGATGAGGAATTCATCATGTCAAAAATCAATTATATGTTATATCGAATACAACATAGGGTCACGAGTGAATGGGTGTCTCCTATGTAAGCGTTCTACACCTTAAACCACATCGTCACTTACCATCAGGAGAAATTGTGGTCAACGCTAACATTGATGAAGCTACCTTATAATAAAATAATGCATATGATGGACGCTACGTGCTACGCTCAACACTGTTATGAATCAGCGTCTGTGTGGTCGACAATACGTCAACATTTTTACGTTACGACAACGCAACGAGCCGTCTGGGCACACTCTAAAGTGCATGAAGCAGTCATTGTAAGCAAATGGCTGAGTTCTTGACCTACTAACTTGTACAGTATTATCATATGAGTAGGTTTCATTTACAGAGACTAATCTTCTTATAACGCTTAAAATATGTGACTAATAGGATTGCCTAGTAAGGGTCGTGGTGAATGTGGCGCATATGTTAGGGTTAAAATATGGGTTGGCATAGGGCTGCCATCCGTCCTGGTTTCCCCGGATTTGTCCTAGTTTGGAGGGTGTCCGGGGACCAAGGAGGGAAAAGTGTTACAAAATTTTTTTTCAGAAGTGTCCGGGGAAAAAACACACTTCGTCGAAAGCCCGGGTTTAATTGCTGTGTTTATCCGGCTTCGGCAATTTAGGTGATGGCAGCCCTAGGTTGGCATCATAGTAGAGTTTTAGATAATAATTACAATTATTAAAAAAACTAGTAGAGTTGTCCATAGTGTGGAGTTCCGTTTGAGCATTTTTTTAAGGTTTTACACTTTTAGCAGTCATTCGGAGTTCGGATTAGTGCCCGGTAAATGGCAGTAGACTTGCAATCCATTACTTGGGACCTAATGCATTATTGTGAACAGAGATACAGGCCTTGTAATATGTGTGTTACGTTTGACTTGACAGACTTTTTTTTTTTTTTTTTTTGTTTAATCAAGAACAATTTATATTGTGTTTGACATAATTATGTAACATGCATGCATATATAAATTTACTTACTACTTACTACGTTAAACAATAAAAATTAGAAAAGGAGTAACAATCATAAATGACCAAATTCTAGATTATATTAATAAAATTATAAGCAAATTGATATTCAGATTAATAGAATAATAATTATAGTTCATCAATGGAGTACAGGCATCTATTCAATAGGAAACGTTTAAGTTTTATAATGAACGAGCTTGTCCCTATTATGCTTTTTAAGTCAACTGGCAGCTTGTTATATATTTGTACGGCTTGATACTGAGGACTATGTTTGACAATATTAAGTTTTGGAATAATTTTATTTTTAAAGTCTTTTCTACGAGTACTTTCTCGGGTTATTCTTTCCTCCTCAGTCTCAAACTCATGTAAATATTTTTTTAATGTAGTCAATAACTTACGAACCAAACAACTGTACCTGATAAAAATAGACTAGATTTAAATAAAATATTTGGTCTTCTACGATTATAACGATATAATTTGGTCTCTGGTGGATAATTTTTCATTCAATGTATAAAATCGTGAATTTTTAACGTTAACCTTAGCGTTTCACAACATGCAACCTTATTTTCAAGATGTTTAAGTCTAAATTTAATTAAACTGTCCGTGTTGTCAGTTTAACTTAGAAAATGTATGAGCTCGGTTTTCCTCCTCCATCATTCATTGATTATATCGTAAGTGTTAAGTACCTACCTAATCAATAACATGTACTGATACTTGGGCTAAAATGGTGCTAATTTATTCAAAATATACTTTACATATACATATTATGTATACATACCTATATTTACTCTTATTTTCAGTTGCATCGAATGCTCGTGTATGTTTATGTCTCGATGGTTTAGTTTCAAAGTTGGATCATTTGGATCGAGTTCTAGGAAGTTTAGTTGATCTTGTACATTGTCCTAATGAAGCTAGATCCGGTATATTGATTTCGTGCTGTTTCACGTGATGCTGCGTTCGATATCGTTATTTTCAATACTGGCCTTGACAGATATCCGAGTCCAGAGAGCGATATTTCGATTTGTTTTACCTGTACAGCAAAATCCTTTCACATCATAAAATTATGCATTTATACCGTACCATCACGCCTATTGTCCCTGATGGGTTAGGCAGAGGTGGAATAATGTACATATTTCGTACTTCGTGCTCGCACTTACCATCACTAAATTAAAAAAAAACTAGAATGGTTAGGAGGAAGCGCCCTAAAAAGACATACACCGATCTATTTGGTGAACTTCCAAAAGGTTAGGTGTTCAGTACTCGTAACCGGCGCGCATGCATGACAAGATGTATGAAAGTGGACGAACATAGCGTCGCGTTCCTCAGTTTTTGCCTACCCCCATAGGAAAAGCGTGAATTTATGTATATATGTATATCATTAACTTGTGGTGAAGGATTCTGATTTCTACCGATCTCGACATAGTTTTTTATAAAAACTTGATACCATATTTTCTGTTCCAGAGAAAGAAGAGAGTAGAGAGAGAAAATGGCAAGACCGCGGGACTGGACCCGTTCTCAGAAAATAACGATGATGTGGAGCGTATCGCCAGGAAGTTTGAACAGAAATATGTAAGTTATTATAGTGTTGAAGTATCCTCAGTGAGAACTTGATACATAGTGATACTTGAGATGTGTCAAATTCTTGGCGTAAAGGATCAAGGATATTTGGATCCTTTTCGTGAATTTGACCTCGGCGGTGTGAAAGATTATTGCTAGACACTACAAAACTGCGTTAATACCGGCGGCGATGCGTTAACTACGAGTGAGACCTGGTGTTGCAAACGTCTATAGGTTACGGTAACTGCGTACCATCAGACGGGTCGTATGCTAGTTTGTCAACCATGAGACATAAAAAAAAGATATATTTTGAGCATGTTATACGCTCATAACTTCTGAAAAGTCAGTGGTGCGTGCCCCGGGTTTGAACTCGCGACTTTTGAAATCTCAGTCCACTGGTCACACCACTAGGCTACCACAGCTATCAGATATCAGGAGGCAATAATCATAAGGATAAGTGGACAGTATTTAAAATGAACAATATTTATGTAATGTTGCCAATATTACAGGGCGGCAAGAGCACATACGGACGCAAAGGCAGGTCAAAACACGACGATTTTGCTGACATCGGAGCCGGATACGATGAGAACGACTCTTTCATCGACAACACACATGGAGTTAGTATTTTTATTTTAAGTTGGGTTTAAAGAATTTATTTCTCATAAGAACATGGTTCACTTACAATGAGATACAAGTAAATAAAGTTTTATAATAGTAATAATAACTCTAGCGTGTTGTTTTACAATTAAGTGCATACTAATTAACATACTTTATACATTTAAAATTCATACTCATTATTATTATACCTAGAAACATCATGACTCAGGTCAAAATGTCCATGCTCACCACACAGGCACCTTACCCTACCGGGACTCGAACCCAGGACACCTACCACAGGTAGTAGCCTTTAATACCGCTGCGCTAATAGGGTGCTAATAGGTTACGTACCTTAATACATTTATATCTAACAAGAAATCTGTTTACAAAAGTTTCCAGGGCTTGATAATGGTCCGAAGGGCATACAAATAATAGTCTTGAAGTAAAAGGTCATTAATTAATTAAATGACCTTTAAAAACTACTTTTTTACGGATTTGATTGCGATATTTTGACATTACTTAATCCTAACGTTTCGGATCTTTAGAGCATCCATGGTTCATCATCCATCGTTTCGGATCTTGACGACCCGTTTAGCTCAGCGGTAGTTACGCTGCCTACTGTGCTATGGGTCCCGGGATCGAATCCCGGTAGGGACAAATGTTTGTGTGATGAGCATAAATATTTGTATCCGAGTGATGGATGTATCTAAGTATAATATGTATGCATTTACAAAAAAAAAGTATAAATATCAACCATCTAGTATCCGTAACACAAGCTTCGTTGCTTACCACGGAACTAGATGGCGCTGTGTCATAATGTCCGGAAATATTTATTTATTATTTATATTTATGGTTAAAGGCCCATCTGGCTGCGATTATCAGCACTTTTATTTCAATATCTAATATGGCGTAAGCTTAAGAAAACAATAATAAAGAGGTCATATTCATAAACCTCTTTTTCCTACTACAATATTAATTCGTGTAACAGATACATACATATTTTGGGTTGTACTCAAATATATGAGGTAGATATTCAAAACCCAGTCTATATTGATAAAGTAACATTCAAGTACAGTCGTTTAACACAGTTTTGAACACTTGATTACCTCATGTTACCTTACTGTTTTTAACTTTTTTTATTATGTTTTTAAGTAAAGTTAAAAAGGAGTATTTAAAGATAAGATAAAGTAAATTATCGCATTAATAGTCACACTCCGTGACGAATAACGACAACTTTCACAATCTATAATTGAGGCTACGTCAATTACGTGGAATTCCAAAATTGGAATATCTAGGTCACTCGGTATTTTAGGATAGGTACTGTCGCTACCGGAAATCGATTGTTTCCAGAAGAACCCAATTTTAGCATTTGATGGTTATGTATTGTACTAGCTTCTACCTGCGCTTTTGTCCTCATAGTATATACCTATATATAAAGTAGCATTTGTGGTAATCCAGGTGCTAAAAAAATAAACTATCAGCATGTCAAATTCCATACAAATCTGTTAAGCGGTTTTTGCGTGAAAGTGTAACAAGCATCCACACAACCATCTATACAAACTTTTGCGTTTATAATATTAGTGGGGTCGATACTTTTTCGTTGATATACTTCACTTCAGGTCTTAGTATAATTAAGGGATTATTTTAAGGGTAAATAATTATTTTTTTAAACATGACGTGCTAAATGTGACAGTAGGTGGTGTTGATATCAGTTTAAGTAATACAGGACTGCGTTGTACGATGGATTTGAACCTTATTACCTCTGTGTTTTAAAGTCGCAACAACGTGAATGCCTGATTAATTTCAAATGTTTTATTTGTAATATAAAAAGTTGCACGGTTCTGTAGTTCAAAGTCTTACTAGTTACACGATTCCGAACGCAATGTCTTCTGTCAAAGATCCGGCTTTTTTTAGAAAACGTTGCCCCACACTCGAATTTTCTCCTGTGTCGTGGGTACATTTACAAACACAAATTTTCACATACACAAACGCCCAGACCCGGAACAACTACCTGTAGAACGTACAAATATTTGCTCCGTGCGGGGATTGATTCCGCAAACCGATCGCTCAGCCAGTGCGCCACCGAGTCGTCAACTTACCTCAAATTAATTGAACACACTTGTTGTAGTACGATGAGATGATCCCGCCGGAGTGTGACACATTGCACGGTGGCTTCTACATCAACTGCGGTTCGCTGGAGTTCAAGAGCGTGGACAACCAGGCGATATCTGATGGGGAACCCGGCGCCGGCGGCAGGAGGAATAAGGTAAGCAGAGGTGGAGGTGACTCATACAGGTTTATCGTTATCTAGCGTCCCATCCCGGCTTCGCACAGGTGGACATTTATTTTTTAAACATTCACCCGTTTGGCGTATGAAACCAGTGCCGGAAGGTAACTGGGCATCAAGTAAGCCATCCCTAAGCAATCTATGGTGGTGAGGCCTAAAAAAAAAGGTCATCCCACATACACAAAACAATACAAGACAACTTTGAAAATGGGTTGGGCTTTTTTTAAGCCCTACCTTGAGTATTCTCGATCGTGTGCCCCCTTAGACAGGATGTCCTGAGCAATTGCTTAAATAGCTTAAGGGCTAATCTAGAACTGTCTGGAACGATTCTTCCCAACTGCCCCGCCGGGACAACCAGAGTCATTGGCATGTACCCCGTGCAACATTTTTCATTTTTTCTCCGCTCCTTTTGATCGTAGCGTGATGTTATATAGCCTATAAACCTTCCTCGATAAATGTTCTATCAAACACAAAAAGATTTTTTCAATTCCAACCAGTAGTTCCTGAGATTAGCGCGTTCAAACAAACAAACATACAATAAAGCTCTTCAGCTTTATAATATTATCGTATAGTAGATGAAATTATATTTTTTTTAACGTAGCCCCATATTAGGATTTTCTCCGGTTTCGTGGGTGCGTGTTTACAAACACAAATTGTCACATACACAAATACCCAGACTTGAAACAACAGCCTGTAGATAAACTTGTTCATTCCGATAATATTATTGAAATTATTATAATATTATAGAGGCGTATATCGTCAAGCAGTAGCGAGGAGGCGTCGTCAGAAAGTTCCTCAGAGTCCAGCCAAGATGAGAAGGACCCGAAGGCGATCGCCAACGGCGACGTCGACCTGCACAAGACTGAACATCGGAAGAAGGTAAACTGCATTACTCTCATATTGATATTGTATACATACATTGTAAAGGAATTGATTTCTTATTTTATAATTTGTATTTTATTTAAAAGAGTTTCTATTGTGTTTCTCGCTGGTTCTTCTCTATAAGGGCTACCTTATGGAACCGTGCAACTAAATTCGACAATTCAAAAGCATCTGTAATATTGGTCTATTTGAAATAAACGATTTGACTTTGACTTTGTATATCAATTAATAAAATAAATAGTTAAGAGCAGAGGTTATTAAAGCTGCCTTTCGTGGGTATTTCGAAGAGTAATATGATATTCTGTTGAGCCAACGAGTTCTTTAGTGGAGACCGCGTCTCGGCAAAGGTAGTGTAGGACGGCCGCCGGCCAGATGGAGCGACGAATGGAGGAAAAGAGCCGAAGGTCGAGCTCTATGGCGCTCACTAGGGGAGGCCTACGTCATAGCAGTGGACGAATATGCGCTGATGATGATGGACTTGCACGTGGGTCCTGGTTATTTCCATGTATAATATCTATTGTATTTACAAGAAAAATATCTATGTAGCGTATCATCCTAAATTCTAGTAACATTGTTTTGCTTGCAACTAGATGACACTGTGTTATGTCTGATGTATTAAAAAATACATCTAGTGATATAATAAAGCAGCTTCACACAAGTAGCGCTACGTACCGATTCTGAATGTGTACTTGAACCATCCAGGTCCTACTAAGAAACACAAAACCGGTCCAGCTGTTTACGAGCTATTTAGTGACATACGCACGTAATACTATGATGATATGAGAGAGCTGTGGTAGCCTAGTGGTGAGACCAGTGGACTGAAAGGTCTCGAGTTCAAACCCAAGGCACCACTGACTTTTTGAAAGTTATGTGCGTATTTATCACATGCTCAAACGGTGAAGGAAAACATCGTGAGGAAACATGCATGCTTGAGAGACTTTCTCGACGGCATGTGAAGTCTGCCAAACCGCAGTAGGCTAGCGTGGAGGACTATAGCCTAATCCCTCTCAAATGAGAAGAGACCCATGCCCAGATGATGATAATTATGATGATGCATTTTCTTTACCAGAAAAACAAAAATGACGCTAAGAAACCGAAGAAAGTACGGCGCACTGATTCTTCGGCGGCCACATCTGGGAAGCAGACTTCTGATGGTATGTTGTTGTTGATGGTATGTTGTTGTTGATGTTATTAAGATTCTCCAAGGATGGATCGACAGGGGAGGGAGGGGGAGTCATGACACATTTGGATTGCCTGAGGTGTCGCTCGCGCTTGCTGATCCTGTAAAACCGCTGACAACTCGGTGAACGGCATTTTCATGCTGTCAGAATAGTCACTTCTTGACTCACTAACGAGCTCTAGCAACTTTACTCACTCGCAGAAACGCAGCAACATATTATTGTTTCACTGCGGTCTTCTGTAAACTGTAAGGCGGAGGTACTACCCCAGTCGGGTAGCTCAATTTGATTGAAAAGTCTCGCTATACCCTTCCTCTATAGTAACAAATATCTGTGTTTTCAGACAATGCGCATGGCGATGGCGAAAGTGCAGACTCGCGCACATCACAGTCAGATTCTCTCACGTCCAAACCGGCTCCTAGTTCCGAAAACGCAATCACTTCTGACAGCTCCAGGTAAGTATTAGTTGTCCGTGAGGAAACTTCTCAGATTACTTTTACTTTTATTGGGCAACCCTCAATAAAAAAAATCGAGGTGAATGAAACATGATATGATTATGATAGATACTGCAGGATTTCCTTAAGGCTGAACCTTCTGAATTGACTAAATTGGGATGGCTTCGGACACAAATTGATGAATTTTTATACAAGTAATTTTGAGAATATCATTTTAGATTTCCAGGATTTTGTAGGAACATTTAAGCCATCAAGCAATGATCGACATCATAACGCCATCAAAAACAACAATAATTAACGCAAAACGAATTCAATATTAACTAAAACAAAATCGGCTTCCTCTGAGAAGCTTTTCTTAAAATAAAATGATGTCCTTCAAAATTACCATTTGAATAAAAATACAGTTACAGTAAAATACTAACACATCTATAAAATATAATTCTTTAATGTAAAAAATCATAAATTTGTATCTGGAACCGTTCCCATTTCATCATTTAGATTACTTTATTATAAGAGGTCGCTTGATTACGTATCACTAAACAATTCCATCTGTACATAGGGACACGGAAGCTAAAGTGGAGGCGAAGCTGCCGCCGGCCGTGCTGCAGGTGCTGGAGGCGCTGGAGACCTTCGTGAGCCGCCATCTGGCGCAGCATCCCAACACGCCGCGCAAGCAGCTGCTCTCACACACCGACGAGTATATTACTAGGTGACCTGCCTTTTTTACACACCTTGTTTGGATAAAGTCCTTAAGACACAAACAGGCTGCCTTCAGTGCTGAATTCTAACACCTGTAATGCAGTTTTTGACTTGACAGTTTTGCAGTAACAGTGCCAATTATGTCAATAAAGAATAGTCGGTTTTCCACTGAGGTTTCTTGGAACTACATGTTTGGTCGTTGATACCTTATGGTTCATATACGTCCTATTCTATTAGGATTAATTCCGGTCAGCCTCTTCTAAGTTCCATCCACCTTGCCTTGTATGTTTGTTTGACAATAAGTATTCGTCCTAATACGACTTTTTTGATATATATTAGAGTGTAAATGTGTTCTGTTGGATCAGGTTGGAGCGCGCGCTGTCGGGCGGGCGCTGCGACGGCGGCGGCGAGCGCGGCGCCTGGGCGCGCGCCGCCCGCGCGCTCGCCACCAGCCGCGCCAAGCTCGTGCGCCGCCTGCACCACATCGCCGCGCCGCCACCTAGTGAGCACACATACACACTAACGAGCTACAACCAACCAAAATACCGAAAAAATGCAGTACCAACCTGAGTAGAAATGACCTGGAAAAACCGTCATGATCAATGTCGAATAAAACAGCCCTCAAAGTGCATATAACTGTATTGATTGTCTATTTCATGAAAAAGTCATTCAATCCAATTGTATGCACTGTGAGGGTTGTATTGATGATATTAATTATTTAATTCTGTAACTAAATACTTATTACAAGCGCGAATCATATTTTGTTCAATGTACAGCCTGACAATGACCGGCAAATTGCAAAAAACGTACGAAAATTTAAATATTGCGGGCTAGCGTGGAGCTTCCACCTTAATAACGAATAATTTATCAGACAACTTTTTCAAGAAAGAATTTATAAACATTAATTAAGTTTAAACAATATAACTATAAATAATATAGAAAAATTTAAGACCGTTGAGCAATATACTAATAATAAATAATTTACAGATGCGCCATCCACGATAGTTACTCAATCTACATCTACAAACACTGCCAGCTCAACTACTACAGCGGCAACAGTGGCGTCAACATCGGCAACACCAGTTATAACAACGCCGACAACAACAGTTGCTTCAACATCATCAACAACAACAGCAACAGTAACAACACACAACAACAAACGCAAAGTCGATAACGATCTGGAAGATTTTGATCCCAATCTTCTGAGCGATGAAGAAAAAGAGGCTATGATTAATGAAACTCTGCTCAGGTAATTATATGAAGCCCGTCGGGATCGTGGTATTTGCGGATCCCTTGCCCCTGACCATACCAAAACCCTGGCAGGGTATGCCACCCCGCCTGTCCACATACACACGGGTGCAGTTATTGGTCGGTATGTTGACCAGTTTGACTTCCACTCAACTCACGTTGCACCTAAGAAAAAAGGCTATTATATCATAGTATTTTTCGAGATTCAATGGAGAAAGTCTATTAGGAATTTTCGGACCTGAAATGTTATAAGCTGGATTTGTCATTTCAGTCTCTTAGAGAGAGAGGTAGCTATTGTAGCCTAGTGGTGTGACCAGTGGACTGACATGTCAAAGGTCTCGAGTTCGAACCCGGGCACGCACCACTGACTTTTCGGAAGTTATGTGCGTATTTATCACATGCTCAAACGGTGAAGGGAAACATCGTGAGGAAACCTGCATGCTTGAGAGATTTCTCGATGGCATGTAAAGTCTGCCAACCCGCAGTAGGCTAGCGTGGTGGACTATAGCCTAATCCCTCTCAAATGAGAGGAGACCCGTGCCTAGCAGCGGGACGTTAATGGGTTGATGATGATGATGAGAGAGAGAGGAGGAAAACCGGAAAATAAAGAATTCTTCCTCGTAAAGATGAAAATTATTAATGAACACGGACTAAGTAATATTTCTCTGTTATAATTTCAGATTAAAAGCACTGATAGATGAGCGCAAGCCATCGATGATTGCAAATTACAATGCAGAGTGCGAAAGAGTACAAGAGGAAAGGTATGGACATTATGTACACCTAATAGTTATTTTTTATTTATTAAATGTGGCCATATAAGCTCATATTCTGTGTTAATGTTAATATAGTTTCTTATAAAAAAAGAAGTTATAATTTGGCAGATTCAAAGTCAAAATATCGTTTATTCAAAGTAGGCCAAATTTAAATGGCTCTTTTTGAACGTCGACAATAAAGAACACACAGTAGAAACGGTTTTTTCCGTTTTTTTTTTTTTCAAAACGACAGGGCGCACAATTTTTTTATTTGGCTCACATTTACAGCATACCACTCATATCACTCTAGGAGCTACTTTCTTGCTGGAGTAACGTACACTATTTTGCCTTATATGTATTATGTTGACATAAATATACTGCGATGCAACAGTCAAAATACCAATGTCTTTAAAACGTTCTCTAAGAGAAACTCGAGCCTCTAGCTGATATATGGAACGAATAGCTCGCTTTTGTAAAATAAAAATACTTTCTATACCAACAGCTCTACCCCACCAAAGAATTCCATAGGACATAATGCTATGAAAGTAACTAAAATAAACAAGTCGAGCAGTGTCTACGTCAGTGAATTGCCTAACCTTTCTGACCGCATAAGCAGTAGAGCTAAGTTTCCCTGCGAGCATGACACATGAGGGCCCCATTGAAGCTTGGCATCTAGTGTAATACCTAAGAATACTGTAGAATTGACGGTCTCAAGTACTTCTTTATTGACAATTAAGTTGGGTCCTAGATTTTTCACGTTAGGCAAATTAAACTTTACACATTTCGTTTTCCTAGTACTAAATTATTAACTGTAAGCCAATGCATTACCTGAACAAGTGCACTATTTACGTCGTCAAAATGATCTCTATTCCTATCTACTTTAAAAATAAGCGAGGTATCATCAGCAAACAGTACTACATCACAAATGGATCTCAGATAATCTGGCAAATCATTTATATAAATTAAAAAAAGGAAAGGGCCTAAAATTGAGCCTTGTGGTACACTCAACTGCACAGACAATCCAGATGATTTTGTATTGTTGATATTTATGTACTGTATTCTGCCACTTAAATAAGAAGTTAAGATATTAAGCGCCTTACTTCGAATCCCGTAATGTACAAGTTTACAAAAGTGTTTTATGGTGGACACAATCAAAAGCCTTCGAAAGATCACAGAATACACCAATAGCGTTCTGCGAATTTTCCCAAGCGTCAAAGATGTGTTTTAGTAATGCAACTCCTGCGTCTGTTGTTGAACGACCCTGTGTAAAACCATATTGTTCAGAGTGTAGGAGGCTATTTACATTAAAATACCTTAGTAATTATTTCAATAAAAGTTTTTCAAAAAGGAGACAGTTTTTTCCAGGCCCACTACGAACGGTATCACAAGACGATCGCATTATATTCTAAAATAATAACTTATTTTTCAAGACGAAAAATACGAAATGCGAAGTAAAAATGAAACCGCAATTATTAAATTAAAAAAAAAACATTATTGTATTGACTTTCAATAAATCTTTGTTGTTTAAGTCGTGTAAATGAACGTAAAAACTATCACATTCAAATACAGTACCTACGAATACAGTAAATAAATAAAGTGAGAATATTGTTTATTATTATTTATGATATTATTATTGTTTATTAATATTTAAATGTATAGATTCTATAAATATTTTGGAAATTACAATAATATTTATCAAAGTGTTTTTATTATGTTGTAATCATCGCAGAACGGACCGCTCATTTCATTGCTTTGACTTTGACAATTTGAATGTAACTTGCACGCAATGTAACGTGACTTTCAAATTCTCCCAAGAAGTCCGCGTTAGGTTTAAATAAAAAACCACTTTTTACAGAAACTAGGGGAAAAAAATCATTTATCATCCTTCATAAACCATTAATTCACCAAGTCATCAACCATTATCATGTATCATCCCGTCATCCATCTTATATAAAATGAAAAAATACTGCAGACTAGGCTGTATGGACTAGATTCCTTAGCTTTATCCTGAAAGGGAAGAAAAGAAAAAAAAAAACAATGAGTTTGAACGTCATTTTTTGTTCGAAATGTGACGTTTTTGTGGGTTATTTTATTTCTTTTTTAATGAATTACTCAATATTCCCATAAGACATTAAATAAACAAATATAACTACCGTTATCTAGAGATTGTATGGCAAAAAAATGATATATATTTCATTAGTTTGTGCTACAAATTGTGGGGGGCCTGTTCCCCATACAAAAAAAATTGTCTCCTTTTACTAACAGTTGGTAAAATGGATATTGGTCTAAAATTACAGAGTTCGTTTTTACTTCTAGATTTAAATAGCGGGATTATTTTGCTATGCTTCATTAGGTCTGGAAAAGCACCTATGTCACTGTCGGGATAGCCGACAAATTAAAGTGTGGACACAACCATTGTCGTTTCTTGCCGACGACCTCTGTGTCATCGTGCATGCTTTTTTCGTCGGCTTACTGGTTGTGTATTTGCAGGAAGAAGATCCAGATCGCGTCTGCAACAGAGGGCGGCCCGCACGTGGAGAAGCGTTTGCCAAAGCGTCGCTTCCCGTGGTGCGCGCGGAGCCGCGCGCTGGTGTGCCGCGTGGCGCGGCTGGCGGGCGGCGGCGGCGGCGGCGGCGCGGCGGCGCGGGCGCTGCACGCGCGCGTGCTGCCGCTGTTCCCGCCCGGCTTCGTGCGCATGCCCACCCTACTGCGCCAGGCCGAGTTAGTATCACCGACACCACTATAGCCTTCTTCTTCTATACCTATTGGAATCGGGGAACTAAGCCTCAGAGCTCTGTTGTTGAAGGTAGTAAAGATTATTTAAATATTTGGCACCTTTTTACACTAATTTCATTTTTTTCTGTCAAAGGATGGCATGCGAAATAAAAGACCATACATATTTATACATTACACAATATTTAATTACCTGTTATTAATCTAATTTTCCTTTTAATCTCATGATAATGCTACTTTTGGGATTTTCTCACGTATCCAAAAAAAAACTACTTACTCATTATATTTCCATAACAAAACACTAAAATCCTAGTAATGATTATAAATTATTTATATTCTCTCATTTTCAGACTCAACAAAGAAATCAAAGTATCAGACTTAAAGCGGCAGCGGCTGGGCTCGGCGTCGCAGCCAGCGATGCAGCGAACCGATCCTCCGCCGCCCATACCGTTCACTGAACCCATTCAGTTCCCCAGCTCGCTCACCGTCACCACCACAAGCAGCAGCAAACCCGTTGATAAACCAGAGGCAGTCACACCCATCGAAGACAAGGCCCCATACAAGACAAACTCAGTCTTCGGCTCAATAATGAACTCCTTCTCCCTAAGCAAAGATCTCATTCTAGAAACACCAGACAAAAAAGACAATGAAAAGAAAGAAGAGTTATACATTCCCCCTAACAATATAGGCAGCATAACCATCACCCCAGTCCCGAATAACCCCCCAAAACCTGAGAAAAAAATCAACAGCAATGTGCAACTACCTTCAGAGAAACCATCAGGGTTCATTAGAGTTAAATCGCCAGCAGCATTAAATGACATGGTGAAAAAGGACAAAGCTAAGAAACGAGAAGAGAAAGAGAAGAGCCAAGTCAAAGAGAAGAGAGTGGATTCTCCATTACACATAGACACAAGTTACCAGCCTAATAAAAAAGATCCCAGTCCCAAGCATAAGGAAGAGATCCCACAAAAGCAGATTGAGAATATGAGAGTAGCTGAAAACAACATCCCTAGGCCTGCTTTAGTTCCTGTACATCACTCACCAACATTCGCTAAACCGGATAAACGGCCACCTGAAGTAAAGAAGAAAAAAGACGTGGTCATTATCTCCGATGTTGATCCTTTGAGTGAACAGGAGCCTCTAGCGGTAGATGACAGTAGCAGTGATGTGGAATTAGTGGAGGACATTAGGACTGACAAAAGTGAACCGAAACGTGATAAAAGTGAGACAGTGCCTTCTAAGGAGCGTGTGAACAGTGACTCTAACAAAAAAGTGAACAATCTGAAGTGTAGGAAGGATAAAGATGTACGTAAGAGTGATAGTGAGGAGGTCAATGAGATTGATACGTTGATGAGGAGCCTTAGAGAGATGAAGGTGAGTTAATTCTTCTACATTTTCTCCCACAAGCATTTACTAAGCAGGACGTTTCAGTTACCATTAAAAAGAAATACTTTTATTGTTTCATCCATCTCAAACACCCACTAGTCACAGACAGAAACAAACTCAATACAAAATTGTTTTTACCGATCTTGATGATTAGTTTACTTGACTTAGTACAAGTTTGCTCAAGATAGCTTATTCTGTTGAGGATCATTTTTCAGCTAAATGTTACTGGGTTTAACTTATCCATTATCATACCAAGGAACAGGACAGTTGTGTTTAAAATTACTTGTCTAACAAAAATACGGATTACATTATTATACCTTAACATACTAATCTTAAGAACTATGTCATATATTCATAAAAATAACTATTTTTTGCTTTATCTGTCTCCATCTCGTATTTTGAATTATTTAATTTTGTGGTTTGATGCTTTATCATCACTCCATTTACTGCCCCACTGTGAAGTATTTATAAGGATTAGCAGGGGTCAGTATTTGTTTAAAACCTGTTTTAAATCCATTATGCTCCAGAGTCCAGACTTCTTGAAAACCTTGAAAGGTTTAAAATAAATTTTTAACCCATACTATCAAACGTGCTTGCTCGGCGGGTCAATAACGTGTTTTTTAATTAAGATGTTGTGATAATGCGCGCCCCTATAAGATGGTTCATCGTGCATACAAATTAAAAAGTAGTTTTTACAATTTATATATTTAGTATAAACTAATAAAATGCACTATAAACCGGTTAATCCGTATAAACCTTAATGAAATGAAATCTAAATTACATAATGGCTTTGCATAGAGTACTCTATCATTATATAATCCCTGATTGAAAATTTCACCTGTTTTCTAAGCTCTGAGGATTAACCAGTCCATCATATCAGAGTGGCAGAGTAATAGGTTGATTCAAGTGATAAAATGTATGTCTTTTACATTTCAGCATTCGCAAGAGCCTACAGAGTTCAACAGTAATTCATACGGAGGCGTAATTACAAATGGTAATTATTATTTTAATTATGTATGCTAATATCTCTGTTGGGGGATTTTAAACTGTACAAGGTAGCTAATTGATATCTTTTACTGCTAATGGGGAATATGCTGCAGTGGCAGATTTACACATTTAACTTTGCAGTTCACAATCATAATAGTAACATGTGTTTTATCAATGAAATTACAATTTAATAATATGTGTAGATACTATCATCGTTTTTTGTTCGTTATTTTTGCCAGTTAGCTGGCAAGTTACGAAAAATAGAAACTGAGTTCTATAGCATCACGATAAAAGCGACCAGCTTAGCTTACTATTATTAGTTCAAGAGCTTATTTAGCTCTTGTCGGTGGACAAATATTCTCTATTCCCTATTTTCTGCTTTCTGTTTTACGTCGTGATACGACTTGTCAAATGGCCAAACATTTTTCCTCTCCTTTTCTCTGTGTTTCTGATTGCTGTGAGAAAATGCCCAAATATCTCCACTCTAAAATCTGCCCTAGGCTCCAGCCTACTGGTAAATCCGCCACTGCTTAACTGGTATACTTTAATAGACATTCATTTTATTCTCACATACTGATCTGGGGTTATAGCTACTTACTAATGATACGGACACTGAATAAACGTGTTCTTATCTCAACTAGCAAAACATGAGAGATATTCTAATAAGCCATTGCTACTCCACCTTTTCTTCGTTAACCAGCAAGCGTACATTGAACTTTTACAATCATATTGTGTATCCATGTACATAATACCAATATTGATTAATAAACAGAGTCATTTATAGTGAAGTACTTTCACATTTTCAAATAATATGGTATACATGATACTTAAATTAAGAATTTCAATTTAACCGATTTCCAAAATAATTTAAAAATAATGAATTTTTAAACTGATTCCAATACTAAACTTTTCATATAAAACTACTTATGACGGATTTTAAATATGGGTAATAAAAATATACGGTATTTTACGTGCAAGAAAAAGTCTTATTTAAAGTTCAACTACGCCTACTGGAAATCCAACATACAATTCTGGGCTATAAGGTGTAAATTAGCTTGTTGATACACTGGGTAAGCGTATTCTTATGTCAAATAGCGAAACACGAGAGGTCTTCCAGTCAGTCGTCGTTCCCGAGGAACGCGGTGTTCGAGGACACGCGGGACAACGACAAGCTGTAAGTGCAGCACATAGACGTCACAGAGTAACGAGCTAATGGAGTCATATGCTTATAGACATTGCTAACACATAGTCGGGATTTCCGTCTTATTAATATTTTAATATGGAGCCGTGTACTCATTTTGTGATATATCAACTGTAAATATTAAATAAGTATATTGAATTAGGACACAGCGCCATCTAGTTTCGATCTAAGTAACAAGGCTTGTGTTAAGGATACTAGATATGGTGTAGATATATTTCTCAGACAGCTAATAATGTAGTCTGAATAACACTTTTATGTCAACATTCCAAACTTCAATTAAGGCAGTCGTGCCACTGACTTTTTTTTCTGGATATTACCTAATGGATAAACATTATAGATATCGATTATTTCTTTAGATCAAATGCTATTCCTGTCAAACCTGTTATTGGTACACCATATGCTGAAGAATTGTGGGTTCGTGCTCCTTCTTTAATTAAGTAAATGATAAATTTATATAACGCAACAATAATTGCGTCTAAAAAGTCATATTTCTGCTCAACCCTGCAGAACATTTCTGAGAGAGGCATTTATATAGTAGTAATTATGCGTGCTCCATTTACTCAATACTCTGTGCTCGACATTGCTTGTACTGCATCAAAAAAGGTTGTAACAAGTTCTCCGAATTGAAACGTTTTATCTATGTAGATAAATCAAAAACTGCGTTTACAGTACAATTTTTTTTTTTCACCGTTTTAGCATGTGATAAATACGCACGTATCTTCGAAACGTTAATGGTACGTGCCTTGGGATTGAGCTCGCAATACTAGGTCACAATGCTAGGCTATATAGATATTATTTTTTCTTAATTTAAATCTGACTGAATGACTTTCATTTATTTTATTTTATAATTTTCGAAAACTTGCAGCTATATTAAAGATAACAAAAACAAAAACAAGTTTTCACGAATGCGTTTTTAAATTAAAAACGATATTTTAGAAAAGCAAACAGATCTTAAAAGAATGAACAATAAGTTAAATACTAATTACTGTAATAGAGAGGGATCTCTATATTATCTAGTCTATTTCTTTAGGCATAAAGAAATAGTCTGTTAATAATTTATTTAAGATACCAACAGTGGTACAAAACAAAACGTCTCTGGAGGTGGGCGTTAGTGGCTACGATACAGTCTTTGCACTAATGTAGCTATTATCGTGCACACGTAATTACTGTAAACTTTGTTATGGTTCCAATGAATAAATAAATTTAAAAAAAAAACAATATCCTATAATTTGGGTAAGAATATTCTAAAAATTCTCAAAACTCGTTAGAACCTTTTTGCCTCGTCTTCATCGTCGCTGCTTTTTTATACCTTTCGCTGCGCTATGTAATCACAATCTTATGCATTTAAAGTAACATTCTTACATATAATGTAACTTAAGGTGAACTAATACATATTACATGTAATAAATGTTGGCTTTGTTGTTATTTTTTTAATACATTGTCATTAATTTTCATTATACTTGGCGCATCAAGTTCCATACCAACCGTAGAATGATCTTATGTATTATGTATTAACAACTATTGTACCATATTCTGAGCGAATAAATGTTATCTTATCTAGTGTTCAGCCTAGGATGTTGGAAATTCTCATAGTTACCATAGTTATTAAACTTTTTTTAAGACCCCAGCGCCCCCTAGGTTCTATCACTTAGCACTGTGCGGCCATGTGTCCCCCCCTCCTCCATCTGAAAAATGAACCTAGATACGCTAAAATTACGTGTAGTTTCATCATGCATTGCGTATTTTTAATTGCTTAATATCAGCTTTTATACTCAAAGGTAGTGTTGCAAATACTCTCGAGTCGGTTCTAAAACTCTCAAGCAGCTCGTTTTAATAAATATTGCTTTACGCTTGTTATAGAAATTATTTATTGCGTATTTCTTATATATAAAATTCTCGTGTCACAATGTTCGTTCCCGTACTCCTCCGAAACGGCTTGACCGATTCTCATGAAATTTTGTGAGCATATTGAGTAGGTCTGAGAATCGGCCATCATCTATTTTTCATACCCCTTAGTGATAAGGGTTGTCCACCAACCCCTATAATGTGGCAAAACAACGTTAGCTGGGTCAGCTAGTAAATATGTATAGGTAAATAAATTAATTGCCTTATATATGAAAGATCATAACTTGAAAGGGCTCGAACAATTTTTGAACTTACTTATTTGTTATATTTTCATTGTTAAGAGAGTTTGTATGAAAGATTGTTTTTTTTTTGGAAATTCATTGAAAATTTTGGTTGTAATTTTTATTTGAATATGTCTATTAGAAATGTGTGATAGTCAGTTTGACAATCCTTTTTTAACAAGAGTAGTAGGTTAGGAGGTTAGGTAGTGAGTTATGCTGGGTAGGTAGGTTTAATTAAAGATACGAAGTCGGGTATATAGAAATATTTATTATGCGTCTAGCTGTTCACAAGTTACAAATAATGTTGCACCTTTTGATACCCCAATTCAAATATAGTACTCAATCATGCTTTGATGACTGCTAGCATAACTTGCATTAATCATAACATAATACCTAGTATATTTGCAAAATACTACTCAACAAAAGATTAAGAATGCCTGTATTATATATTATTCTAGAAGCTAATATCAATTATTGTCTTCTGAAAGCATTTCATCCGCTTCAGTCCTACCAACCCCCTCAAATGAATTATTTACCTTATGCACACAGTGACTAGAGACGCATAATATATTTAATTCGCGTAGGTACTAATGAATTCGTTCGTACATACCATACAACTAAATTATGAATGCAGGTAAATAATAAAAACGTTTACTTTAATACCTCGTTTCCTATACTTTGTTGAGTAGTTTATAAGGCCATCAGTTGTGACCTGCTAGTTCTAGGTCGCTGTTTATATTTACCTCTGTCAACAAATCAGCTGTCTATAGAACTTTAATTTGTTTCAGTACAGAACGCACTTCTTTGAACAAAATGGATGGATGTAATGCTATCACAGGTATTTTAATCTATTTAGTATTTTTTTTAATGAACAAAATATCACTATTTTTACTGGTTGGTTTTTAAATTTTGATTAAATAAGAAACATTAATTCTCATTGGTAGCATTGAATCTCTACATTGTTATCCTCAAAGATTTTTCCATTTAAATTCGGAAAATAGGAATGACTGATGGTACATGTTGTTCTTCGGCGCTGACTCTGAAAATAAAGTATTTTTACTCTTTTTATTAGTAATGTTTCTTTTGCCTTATAATATCATTTCTCAATATCCTTTCTCAGTATATTTGTAAATATATTTATTAAAATTGACTTAGCTTCTTAGTTGTTTTTGCAGATACAGATTGACTGTTTTTATGGTAATATTACCTATTCTATAAAGTTTTTAGTATGACACAAAAATATAAGTTTTTTTAATATCCTCCTGCTACGGAATGTCATAGGTTTCTTAATTTATAGCTCAAGTCTGATCTAACATTCATCTAATATAACCTACCTATCACTTAGGCCTACAGGCCACACACATAAGCTGACTGGTATAGTCGGTTCGGCAGTATTTGTCGACCAACAAAGCCGACCCGAAGTAATTACTGCACTTGTTCGGCTTTTGCCGATCGGGTAGTTCCATAGTTCATTCGGGTCAACAAATCATTCGATTCGGCAGTACTAATTGAATGAAAAAGCCGACCCGTAGCAATTGTTACATACGTTCGGCTCTATACATTTTTAGCTGCACTAAAATTTGCCGAGCGGTTTGTGATTCCCGAATATTCATCCACATATATTCGATTTTACCGCCCGGCTGTGCCGATCAATGCCCTCAAATGTATGTAGATACCCTAACTGGCAAACTTTTACGTACATACTAAGTTTTCTTCCACTTCATGTACTAATTTACATTTTATCTCGTTACAGGTTGATGCAGAACGAAGGTGAAGAAATCACAAGGATATTGTAACAGTTACATGATGATAATATAATATTGCACCGAACTAGCCACTACCCGACCGAATTTATATTACCACGCGGCGATACGAGTCGATAGATTGTAACCCTTTATCACGTTAAGGTACACGTCCATTATACCGTAACAGAATCTACGATGCAAGACTGACTAATATGAATTCTCACTCAGATCGCACGTACTTTTTTGTTTTTTTTTATATTGTAACCTGTGGTTGACGTCTCAGTCCACTGGTCACACCGCTAGTGACCAGTGGACTGAGACGTCAAAGCTTTCGAGTTCAAACCCAAGGCACGCACCACTGACTTTTCGTAAGTTATGTGCGTAATTATCACATGCTCAAACGGTGAAGGAAAACATCGTGAGGAAACCTGCATGCCTGAGAGATTTGTCTTGATGGCATGTGAAGTCTGCCAACCCGCAGTAGGCTAGCGTGGTGGACTAAAGCCTAATCCCTCTCAAATGAGAGGAGACCCGTGCCCAGCAGTGGGACGTTAATGGGTTGATGATGAAACAAGCTTATGGTCCGCTTGATGGTAAGCGGTTACCGTAGCCTATAGTAGTTTGTAACACCGAAGGTGTCACTCGAGCGTTGCCAAACTAGTAAAAACCTTTTCACTGCTTTTTCGAAGAAACCCATGCTTACTCGTTTGGGAAAACCTCGCCTAGTTTATTCCACAGCCTGTTTAGGACTTCTTACTTCCCAAGTAATTTTCTGTTGACCGATTGGATAGTCGTCAAATTATTAGTAAGATTTTATCATCGTCAACCCATTATTGTCCCACTGCTGGGCACGGGTCTCCCCTCATTTGAGAGGGATTAGGCTACAGTCCACCACGCTAGCCTACTGCGGGTTGGCAGACATTAAATGCCATCGAGAAAGTCTCTCAAGCATGCAGGTTTCCGTACGATGTTTTCCTTCACCGTTTGAGCATGTGATAAATACGCACATAACTTCGGAAAAGTCAGTGGTGCGTGCTATTTTGTGTCTGAACGAGACCCCTGACATCCCAGTCCACTGGTCACATCGCTAGGCTACCACAGCTCCACAGCTAGTAAGATTTAACTTACGTCAATTGACAAAGAATTCATCATAAGCAACCAAGGCTTTTGGTAGATTTCTGTAATGCACTTTAGACCTATTGTTTATATGTTATAGCTCATAGTTAATTCCCCTTTCAAACTTCGTATACAGTAACACGTTTAATTAGAGCTAGTAGAATCATAATTTTGAGTAGATTGCACGTGGAGAACGTTACACAATAGTGGACACTAACTCACTAACCTTTATTAACTAATTCAGTATTTCTTTCATAATTAATTTCTATGAAAGTACTTATTTTCACATATTACTGGCGGGGGAAAAGGTTCCATCAAAATAACTTGGCCTATTAGTTATTAAAACCCACTGTTGAAGCTCTAAGCACTATATAACACTAATAATTATTATTATTAAAGGTATACAATCTATCGACGTCGATAAAACGCGTTATTATGTCCATAACTCTCGATATAAATGTTGATATTCAGGTCGACATAGTTGAAAATAATTGTCAATATAGAAAACTCGGGTTCAGAGACATAGTATTCTATTGCTAATTATAATTTCTGATTGCTGTTTGTAATGTTTTTTCTACTAAGTCCCTCATGCATGCGAGCATAACTGGAAATATAACAGGTGTATACGTCATTACGATGGCGGGTGATTCAGTTTTCTGCTGTCTACTCTTAATAATAAAGTTGAAAACTAATCAACCGATGTTGATAAATGGTATTAATATCAATTACGTTTTTTTTTTCATTTATTTATCCGTTTATGTGTTTTTAAAACTGCTTCTATGCAATTTTTTTTGTTGTATAAGGAAACAAGTTCTGTCCAGTGTAATTCTTCATGGTTGTTTTTCGTCTAAATTCTCTGGACCCTCTGGTCAACTGTATTACAAGATGTTTAATTTTATTGATACACTAAGTTTGTATAGAAACACGTATTTTGTATAATAAAGCTATTAGTTTTACGATGAATATTTTAAAACACCAGCAAATAGTAACTGCTCCACGGCTTCTATTGTCGTTTGCCTGTTGACATAATGTAGATTGATAGATATTTTTTGTGTAAGCAACACTGCGAACGACTTTTGATTCGATAGTTCCAATAAATGTAAATTGTTTATAAATTCACCTGTGGATAGATAGAGAAAGAATGTTTAGGGTTATGAAAAGGTTTTAAAAAATAGTTTTTAGTTGTCAGTCGGGTGTGATACCTTGGCCTAAAAGAAAATGGCGCCAAAAAGTAATTCGTAAAAATCGAAATCATGATTTTAATTTTAATTATTAATGAAGTATATATATTTTCGGGTTTAAACTGCTCAGTAATGTAGGTAGCTATATAACAGCTAAATGTATTAAATCAACGGTGAAATGTATTAAATGTGGAGCAGTATCATATTTTTACACAAACTCAGATATATATAGTTTTATTTTCGCTAAAATAAAACAAATTTCTTTTGTAATTGAGTGAGTTGAAATCCTAAATTCCAAATTATGCCCAATGTAACAATTATGAATAAATATTTATAATGAATAATGATAGGTTTGTTGTTTATTTTGTGGTTTAAAGTTCCTTCTTTACCAAACTAGGCTAGTCATATGGATTGTCATGCGTATGTGTGTCTTTTTGAATTGATGTTTAATATTAATCAGTCACTTAAATGGTAAGGAGACACTACTGCAAAGGTTGGCACAGAAATCTAAGTGAGGTAAGAATAATATAGTACTTATTTATTATATACTGCTTTAGGAAAGGATGGTGGTGGATATTGGTGGATGTGGGATGGTTTTTTATCCCATTTTACGTAATAACTTAATATAACTATATCAGTAAACGCAATTCGCGATGCCTAATTTCGGACTAAATCATTTTTAAGGTATACCTAAGAATGGGAATTTTATAGACAATACTAAAAAACAAAACCCATGTGTATGAATATTTTTTTATTAATTTCACAAAAGTATTCATTAAAAGCCACAGTTCGAAGGCTTTTAAGCTGTCAAAGCGATGACCGTATATAACATTATATTCCCGATTGTTTATATTCAACAGTGCGCTAGAAAACAGGAATTCACAAGCTATCTAATAGACTACATAAACGTTTATTTTTATAGAAAATATTGACATACTTCATCCGATAGAAGGCCGTAGAAGCTTGCATTGTCACATCTATTGCGATTATAGAGCTATCACACAGGAACAGCTGGCCAATAGTTAGCGAAAACACGCTAAACTCCAGTCATCCCTGCACGAAACACCCCGATCTTAAATATTTATATATTTTTTGTATAAATAATGATTTTTACTTAGCATTAGAGTGTGAATAACACTATTTTTACGTATTACAGAACAGCTCAGTGTATCGTTATATTTATATATGTGTGAAGCAACACTGATTTTCTAATATTTGAAATATACTTTGAAGCTATTTGTGATCTAAATCGAATGCCTTATTCTATTGAGAGAGAGAGAACGACTTCCAAATACGTCAGCGTTAGGCCTTCAAGGATCAAGGTCTTTGAATTTAAATGTCAATGTCAAAATGATGTTGACATATCATCTGTGTTGCCACGCTATAATCCATATTCAGAGGTCCATTCCCCGTCTATTATATACTATGTTACCTATATTTGTCGAAGTGTTACAGACACAAAAAACACTTTATTATTAATACATTTTGAGTAACTTTGGAACTCATTTTACCTACCATAGTTTAAAGTACATACTGTAATATTATTCGACATTGTAAAGTGGACTCTAAACTATGATAGGGTCAAATTTAATTTTAAAATCTTTTACATGGGTCCCAATTCCCTATTTCCATGACAACGTCCCTTATTAAAGTCTAATCTACATTAAGCTGCCAACGGCAACTCGTCAGCCATTTTGATTTAATTCTTTTATGCATGTAAAATGGCCGAATTTAGCATCTGTATATTCTAGTTCAAATACGAGCGGATTTGGATATTTACGTATAAATATATAATATTATTGAAAGCTCAATGTGTTTCGAACACCCTTGTAACGATGAGGTTGCGATTTGACTCAATTTAAATTATATTCTGATGGTAAAGATGAAAATAACTCAAATTTAAAGTCAGCCTTTTGAGAAAACATTTCTAATTGTCAGTCCAGTTTTCACATATCAAGAGTTATGTTGAACCAATCTTTCTCCCAAACATTTGACTTTAAACATGAGCCTTCCAGAACCAAAGGGATAATTCACGCTCAAAAAGCTTAGATTAAATATAATAAATATCATTAATACTCAATGAAGTGTTCATACAAAAAATATTCATCTTTAGCAATCGAAATTCTCAATATCTTAAAGCTTAAGCAAAAATAAACTCTTTATTTATACTCATAGGGTCCTATCTTCGTTATAATTATACTACGAACCAAAGTTTTTTGGAAACCATTGATGTCTTACTGTCTAGGTACATACCGTGCTCAACACCAATACTTTCCATACATCGCCATTACAACTATCAAAGTCAGCATACGATTAGCTATCCATTGCGTACCGCTACAGGCCAGCCCTGACCGACAACTGCCCCAAAACATTATCAATCCATTATCTACCTTATAACTACTTCCATTAAGTTTACAATTATTTACAAAATACTCCAAACCTCTCAAACTAATCATTTACGGGTCTTACATTTAATTTTACACAAAATCTATGTTAACATCGAGTGTTCTGCGAGATATTGTGTCACACAGACAAAATATAAATAGCGTTAAATTTACAAAAGCTTAACATACCTACTTCTATGGACTAGTAATGTATAAGGTAACCTTCAAGAGACCATAATTTTGGTAAATCCAAACGTTACGTCAAAATGTGAAATGTCAAATTGTCAAAACTGCCGCGAGTCCAATTTGACACGTAAATTTGACAACACGTTTTTAAAATAATGGCCCTAAATATTATATTTTTGATATTCAGACATCAGCATTATTCTATTCTAAAATATTAACCTAACAACTAGACAATTTTATTTAATGATCAAAATTAATGTAACTATATTCTATGTAGTTTGGACTTCAAAACATACAGAAAATTACATTAATTTTGAAAACATTATGTCAAAATTACAATCAAAACGTTAACAACGCCTAACACCGAAATGAAAATATGATTTTTACAACTCGAGTTAAACATTAGGTCATACGTTTAGATATTAATATTGAACAGATAAGAAGCAAGAAATTTAGGTTAGGATAATTATGGTCGTTTCAAGCTCAGTTTGCTGGCACGTTATCAGCGAACTGAAGGAATACTGAATAGTAGTCCCCCTACGAAAATTTCAATCTAAGGTTTGAATAAAATAACGAATGGAGAAAAAATTTATAGAAATAACATTGGGAATGTGCGATGACTGCCTTGGATAAATTTATGTCGTGCTTAAAGGTAGTCAATTTGCGAAGCGAGGCAGTTACAAGAAAGACATAGTTTTGACAGACGTCTCTCTCAGTCAGTAGGTACAGAAATCTCATGTCAAATTCCATGAATTTTTACAATTCGTTTCTCAATTCAAACGTCAAACATCAACTTGTATAGGACGACTTAATCACTTAAAGCTGATGTGTTAAGGACGATTTTACAATGTTAATGTATTTATAATTTAATTAATGTTTTAGTAATACAGTTTGTATGTTAGTAGTATAAGTAACTTTATACCTTATTTGTAGTCAAATTTATTTTTTATTATATAGAATTTAAGATGGAAGCTAGCTTGCCTATGCATTTCATGATACTGAGTATTTAAATATAACATCCACTTATCTATATGTACTTAAACATTAATTAAATTAAAATATTATTTCATTATTATTTACTTACATACATTTTACTATAACTAGTGTTTCTTTTTTATGTCATGCAGAAAATTCCATTTCGCATAGAATTTTGCAATCATAATTAACTTATTATAAAAAATGGTTCAGCTAAACCCAATTTTGTAATTTAATTTTACAAAAAAGAGATGACTTCTTGAACCATATTTTTTTTATAATCTTACCGTATTGACATACACTTTTATTTACAAGTTCAAATTAAAATCATTTGTCAAGACAGAGTTACAAGTACAAAGTTATAATATACAACGGAAAGCGAATACCAATCACAAAGGGGGTCATAATAATACTCATGTTGATAAATAACTTATACAATTTTGCTGAGTCGTCAATTGTATTTGTCGACAGACTTGGCAAATTTCATACAAAATCGAAAAGGATATTTCGTAATTTTATTTGCAGAGCATAAGCTGTTCACTATCATGAGGACTTTTTATAACCCCCTTGAAAATTGTAACACTTTTCTAAAAATAAAATATACCAGTTTATTGCTGTATTGCACATACAATGTTTTTATATATACTTCCACTAAATATGCCAGCCTATTAGCGTAAAAAAACTAATAGATATGTTCATTGATGCAGTCGAGTTTATATGAAATGTCAATTCAAGTACCTACAGATTGTTAAATTTTGTCAAATGGCTGTTTGACAGTGTATTGGTACTTGTTAATAGTCGTCAATATAAGGTTAAGCAAAACTATGATGGCTCTAGTTTCCTATTCTAATTTCTCAGTCAGCTTGCACTGTTTTGTATCGTTTTAAACGAGTAAGTATTTAAACTTAGCACACTGGACATAATATGGTGTTTCCTTAAAATGCGTCAGGTTTGGGTGGTATTGTAGTTAAGCCATTTATTATAAATAAAAAAAAATATAACAGACTTGATGTAGTACCGTAGACACACTAGTATCTATTTTATCAAGAGCTTTGGTACAAAACAATTTTTTCTTCATAGGTATATGAATAAATCGAGTTTCACTCTTGCAAATAACTCTAGTGTAGTTTTCCGCATAGTACCTACTTGTAGGATAGAATTGTACTGAACTTGTAAGAATTATATTTATGCGCCTTGCAATTATATGAATACCCTATGGACAATATTTTCGAAGAATTTATTAAATTGTGTACCAATATTTATTGTTTTTAATATAAAATGATATAAGTCCTCATGCGTAGAATAGGTTACTCAGTTAAAACGACACTAGCGTTGAGATCATGTTGTGGTGATGTGTGTTGCGGTGCACTACAGCGGCGCGGGCTCCGGCGAGAGGGCCGCCTGCCCGGACTCCCGCGAGGGGGACGGCTCGTCTAGAAACGATCATAATACATTTTATCGACATTTATACAATAATTGTTATACTTGATTGATATTTGAAGGTATATCACAGTACAGTAGTCAAAATAGATTATATATTGTGGGGTATTGAAAATTGAGTTCTAGAATTGAAATAAAATTTAATATTGAATTGAGGGCACTATTATCATGTAATCGTTATAATTAGTCGTACTTAGGAGTCGATCGGGTGACCCCAACATGGTGACAATGAGGGGTGATTAGTGATTCTGCAGTAGTTACCCATGTGGTGCCCCGCGGGTAGCTGCGTTCAGGAGGCGCGGCGGCCGGTCAGCGACCCCACCAGCGACTTGAGCGCCGCGCCGAGCCCCGCGCGAGCCTCCCCCGCGCCCGCCCCGCCCGCGCCGCCCGCCCCGCACAGCGCCCCGCCCGCCCCGCCGTGCGCGTCCAAACACTTCTGGTAACGCAGCTGGAAAGTTACAAAAACTCATGATCACATTTCGTTTACTGAATAGATTAGCATTTTCATCAGACCACAATCTCATCTGATTGTAAGTGACGATGTGATCTAAGATATAGCGAATAGAAGATACCTATTCATTCTCGACTTGAACCTGTTTAAGTGTTCTGATTTATAAAGTAGACAGTATAATATAAGTTCAAAGTAAGTAGTTTTGAATATCAAATGAATTATTCATGACGACGACCGACAACGACCGACGACGACGACGAACGACGACGACTGTTCACTTAAGCTATTGCGGTGTGTGGTACCTTGCAGGCAGCCTCGATGGTCTTGCAGAGCGCGCCGGAGGAGGGCTCGGCGTGGAAGGCGTGCGCCACGAACAGGTCCTGCGCCGTGTGCACGATGAACGCGCAGCGCCGCACGTCGCGCCCGATGCCCAGGAACGACAGGTACCGCACGCGGCACTCCACCAGCGGGGACGTCTCCTGCACAGACAACGGGGAGAGTTAGTATTACACGAGAGATGACGGCATGTGTGTGTGCGTGTGTGTACTCACGCCCGCGTCAGTGATGGTGATCATGGAGGGCGCGACGGCGACGGGGCGCCAGGCGGAGGGCGGGCGTGTGTGTGTGTGTACTCACCCCATCGTCGGTGATGGTGATCATGGAGGGCGCGACGGCGACGGCGACGGGGCGCCAGGTGGAGGGCGGGCGTGTGTGTGTGTGTACTCACCCCTTCGTCGGTGATGGTGATCATGAAGGGCGCGACGGCGACGGCGACGGGGCGCCAGGCGGAGGGCGGGCATGTGTGTGTGTGTGTACTCACCCCCTCGTCGGTGATGGTGATCATGGAGGGCGCGACGGCGACGGCGACGGGGCGCCAGGCGGAGGGCGGGCATGTGTGTGTGTGTGTACTCACCCCCTCGTCGGTGATGGTGATCATGGAGGGCGCGACGGCGACGGGGCGCCAGGCGGAGGGCGGGCATGTGTGTGTGTGTGTACTCACCCCCTCGTCGGTGATGGTGATCATGGAGGGCGCGACGGCGACGGTGACGGGGCGCCAGGCGGAGGGCGGGCATGTGTGTGTGTGTGTACTCACCCCCTCGTCGGTGATGGTGATCATGGAGGGCGCGACGGCGACGGCGACGGGGCGCCAGGCGGAGGGCGGGCGCGCGGCGGCGAGGCGCTCGAGCGCGTCGTTGAGCACGCGCATGCCGGTGGCGCGCGGCACCTCGGCGCTGCCCAGGTACAGCGCGCGCACCGTCTTGCGCGGCTCCTCCATCGGCGTCGGGAACGCCGCGCCCACTGCACCACACACATACATAGTGTTAATTAAAACAGAACTGAGAAATGTGGGGCTAGTAGCTTGTGGCTAGATCCAGTGTGTCGTATCAAAAAGAAAGGGTAAACAAACGGGACAAAAACTTGAGAGAATGAGAGCGAAACAAAAAATACTTCTGTAATAAAAACACCTAGATATATACACTGAGTGCTGTGGATATGACGGCCGAATTGCTATCGGGGCTAATGTGCCTAAATTATTATTCTGTCAAAAAAACCGACTTCAAATGACAGAACAGGACCAAAATTGACCACACGGGCAGCACCAGCTTTCAAATTTAAAAAAACATCACATTAGGTTCACCCAGTCGAAATTTCTGAAGTAGCAAACATTAAAAAAACAATACAGTTGAATTGAGAACCTCCTTTTTTATGAAGTCGGTTAAAAATCTAAAGTATGTACTAACAAAGATCAAATTCTTAGTTTATTTCTTACCAGATAATGGTCGCGGGCGTCTAGTAGCCGGTAGGTCTGTGGGGCGAGGCGGCGGCTGCAGCGAGCGCTCAATCATGATGCGCTTGCAGATGTCCCGCAGAGCATTCGCGATGCTGCGCGCTGGCGCCTCGCAGCGGAACACGTGGCACATGTGCTTGCGCGTGGCACGGTCGCGAGCCACATACGCGAAGTCCCTAGGCACAAAGAAGAACGTTCAAGAATCCTAGAAATTGTGCAGAATATTTGATCTATCTAATTTTGAAGCAGTGTTTCAATTTTTGAGAATTCAATGCTCAAACGGTGAAGGAAAATATCGTGAGGCAGCTCTTTAGGAAGGAGAAATCGCTTTATAGATTTTCTCAATGGCGTGTGAAGGCTGCCTATCCGCACTAGGTTAGTGTGGTGGACTAAAGCTTAATATCTCTCAAATGAGAGGAGACCCGTGCCCAGCAGTGGGACAATAATTGGGTTGATGATGACACAGCGTTAGTGGTAATAGAGAAGAGAGAATATCCTATAATGGGGCTTTATTATCAACTGACAAAGGATCGAAGTTTTTGTCAAAAGGAAATTATTGAATACTATGGCAGTAAAGAGTAGATGTGGCATAACAAAATTGGCTAGGAAAGAATTAAATGTAGGTAGTAGGTAGGCATTTTGCATGAGATAAATCTGTTATGAACCCGATTTTGAGCTGTCTTTTTATTAAGACTAAAGTAAAACAAAGGCCTGAATGAAGAGTTATGATGACGAAGCAGCTTCTAAGTGAATTGACATCATCACATAAGATTTCATTAAACTGTGTGAATTCAATAGAAAGCTGAATAGCACGTGAACGTGATCTAAGCTTAAAGGGTATATGAGAAAGTTTGCAACGTCGGAATCATCTGTCATATATTTTGTTATAAATTTTTTTAGAGCATTATAAATATTGATACAAATATTCCTTGTTTTTAGGTGTCTGTGAGGGAATATTTGTATTTTATATTTTTAATTATATTTAATAAATAATATCACAACAGTTTGACAATTATTTGCCGCGTTGCCAACTTTCTGATGACACCCTTTAATTAATATTTACACAATAACTAGAAAGATAACATAACAGAGGTTTCCTTTGTTTTTTCAAAAACTAACCGAATTATTTGATAGTATCTAAACCAGATTTGATATCTGTATTGTTTACGAAAACCAATAAAAGTAAAAACCACAATATAAGGACCAAGACAGACAAGACTTTACTTTGAAGATGATATTATTGGTGATAGTAAAATTTTTAGATTTTAGGCAAGCAGAGAGCAAAGGATAATTAATATTATAATACACTTTAGCCGCTGGGTCAAAAACGGATTGGCTCATCAGTCATTAAAGTATCGTATGTATTGGACCAAATGCATCTAAAATATCTATTGAAACCTGAAAATCTCTAAGTATTTACCTTTCACTATTCCGAGAAGGCAAAGACAGAAAACATGGTATATTTAGTTTGGTTTTTACGAGTTCGTGTATTAAGATGTAAGTATAGATACTCACCGGCCGTTGTCGCGTCCGACGCCCCATACGCGTATGGTGTGGATAGGCTGTGTGTGCAAGGTGTTCAGGCTCTCAGGGTCTATCAGCTTGAGCGCCCCATCGTCTAGGTCCATGAAGAGATCCTTGCCCTGGTAGAATGTTTTTATGGTGTTACTATTTCTTTTAATCTCTCCCAGTAAGGACCAATTTTGAGAATTCTGCCTGTGTTAGTGATATTTTGGTGACTTACTAAGTTTACATGGTTATTATTCAAGACATTAGGACGAGTGGTAAATGAAATTATAATTCTATCTGTACTATAAGATCCCTTTAAGTACACTTTCATAAGTCAAATTGCTCAGATTTTAACTACTTGATGACGCCGGTGTTATCTAACAGCCGTTTTTTTGTAAAAAATCAATGCAAACTCAATAAATCATTTTTTTTTTAAAGTCTAGAAACCATTATATTCTGTCGGAATAGTAAAAATCTCTTATAACAGAACCAATTTGATAGTTACTCACATCGCCCCAGCGACCGACTTGGTCCAGCAGATCGTTGCGGCCCAAACTCAGGTCGACGATGCACTTGTTGACGGCCCGGCTAGACCGCTCTGGGGTCAGGTCCGACTCCGAGATCTCCACCCAGCCGAGAGAGCGGACGAAGAATCTGACAGCTCGCCCATTGTCTGGCTCTGGACGAGCTGGGAAACTGCGGCGTCTGAGGAAAAGATTACCAGGTAAAAAAAGTTTAAGGAGAGCGAGAAAAGGAAGGTATGAAATGCCTAGATGATTTTTTATGTAACAAGTGAAGGAGAAAGCAAGAAACGAGAAAGAGGTAAGGATAAATAGACAGAGGAAGAGGAGAGAGGGTTGATTATTGTACCAACAGCCGAGCTCTTAAAGAAGGTAGCATATGGCTTCATTAATAGTAAGCTGCTATAAGTACAATATGTTAAGTCTCATATTTCCCAGAATTTTCACTGCCAAGGAAGGAAAATTTCAAAGTGGCAACAGTTATCAGACTTTGCGTAGTAATAGATTATCATACTATAGACATAATTATAATATGTGGAAATAAAGAGCATATTGCAAAGTGGGTTTAACGAGACATAAAACATAAAGAAGACCTAAAACAATATGAACGGAAGGTGATAGATAAACGTTAGCTCATAAATACTAAAGTATATATAGGAATGATTATACGTCTTTAAGTAAATGGGGATAAGGAACATATTAGCTGACCAAAATACTTATAACAGACAATCATCAGAGACTTACTTGTAAGACATTTCCTCTTTCCGTTTCCTCTCGGCTTCCTGTCCATCGTGATCTAGAGCTCCACTGGTGGTACTCCTGGTAACCGAACTGGTCATCATACTGCCTTCATACTTGCTGACTTCGGACAGGTTAGAGCAATCCCGTACCATAGAGATGCGGGACTCCTTGGCTTCAACGGGGGGCATTTTGGGTATCTCCCTCTGGATTGTGCCGCTCTTTATGTGCCAGTAGTAGGGGCCATCGTTATCTGTCGAAGGTGAAGCTTGGTTAGGTGTTGAAGTTCAGCTATATTTTAATTTATGTTTAAATATCAGTATAAGATACGAAGCGGCAACGCTATTAATGGGCAACGCTTGATATATACTAATTATAAACTGGTTGTCAGGTTTTAATGGGTTTTTTCTTTACCCATATTAATTGTAAGAGGTATTTGTATGAAAACCGGGACCAACGGCTTATCATGCTCTCCAAGGAAGGTGACGAATGTCTTAGTCTGCTTGTGGAGTCCTAATTTCAGTCACTTCCTAAGTATACTGGAAGCCGGCAATAGTTGGAAAAGGCTAGTTAAAGGAGTTTTTTAATCTCTATAATAAGTCTCTTCATTTGAGGGACAATATAGATTACTGCTTTGAAACAAAAATCATTTCATAAAATAATGACATGAATGAAGTTTGTTGTATAAGTAACGTTTTATACGTCTTCATTTCAACGTTGTTCCACATTAAATGGAATTCTTTGTAACAGTTTACCTCGTACTGATTCAACAGTTTAAACTAGCAGAACAGTAAAGTGGCAGCTAGGTCCACTAGGAAACACATAATCTGCCCCATCATGCAATTACTACGAGTCTATACGTGTTCTTTTAGTCTGCATCTACAAAATACCGTGCAGCTTAAATGGCCAGTCTTAGTTCCATAACACAGAAAACGCTTTCTAAAACATAAAATAATCGCAATTGGTAGGTCGCTTGTAGAATTTTATAATCTTCCTGACCATCGTCGTGTTTATATTATGTCTAGAACTCTATGCTCCATCCATGCTTTCCAGCAGACGAGAGGCATTCGCATTTAAGTCAAAATTTACACTAACAAGCCTAACTACACCAATGAGAGGTAATCTCTCAGATATAGAAATTTGACGGTATATGAGAATAAGTTTAAAATATATAAAATTAAGTATCAAATTTCCAAAACAACCTACATCTCCTACGAGTACCTTCGTGTTTCTCCCAACCGGGTGGCAGTTGGGGCTCCTTTTTGGGGCGCAACTTGACGGGTATCGCGTACAGGTCATCATTGGGACCCTCGGCTGAGTGGGGCACGGGACCTGAATGACTCTTCTCCGAGTCCTCGCGGTCAGCTCGCTCCTTCTCCGGTGGAGGGGATTCCTCGCCCCCATTTTGTGGCGGTGTGATTAGACCGCTCTTGTCACTGTGGAAGATACAAAAAAAAAATTGGTACTGCGGGTGATTTGTTTCTCAAATAAAATCATGTACTTATAGGATCTGCCAAAAATTTGAATTGAATTCAAGGTCGAAAACGTTTGAATTTTAATTCAAGGTCGAAAACGTTTAAACTGTAATTCAAAGAAATATAATTATGAATGTATCATGATAAAAGCAGATTTCGTTCAAACTACAAATACTCGTATAGAGTCAAGGGCTGTCATAAGTAAATAAACTAGAAAAAGGTAGTTTTTTTGGAAATAAGAGTTAAAAAAATATCGATAACCTATATACCATTGATTTAATAAATTGATGCTATATACCTATAAAGTTAAGTAACCAGTTCGAATTTAAATCGTTACTTCTTCCTTGTCGATATTATGTCGATGCTGAAATCATTTGCTAAAACGGTAAAGCAAAACAAACTCGCATGCCTGAGGGATTTCTTAGACATGTCGAGTCTGGCAATCCGCAATACCTCTATTCCAGAGTAAATTGGGTTATGATTTATGATATATGATTACGTTAAAGTTCACTTTTGCATGCGGAATTCATAAAACTAAGTAAATTAAGTTCTCATATTCGTTCGGCTCTGTGAGTGCAGCGACTTATCACGTCTGTGTCCTTCATCGTGCAACTCTAATTGAGTTTAATGTGGCACGTTGTTTATGAGCTAATAAAAAACAAACAAAGCGGTCCGTAACGTGACTTCTGCTGAATCACTGGGTTTTATAGGAATCACGGTGTAAAGGGCAGGCTATAGCGGCGGGCGAAAGCGATTATTATAGGTGAGTTTTTCATATCTCAATGTTGGTCGCAATTTACGTTCACCTGTTCAATTTTTAAATGTCGTAGGGATGAAAAATGAAACTGAAAATAAAAACGGTGTCAAACAAATAAACTAATTACTTAGAATGCGATGCACCCGTCTTTTCATTTATCTTAACGGCGGCGCCTTGAGTAGGCGCTATGTTATTTATTTTTCAATTTTGAATTTCATTTTACCATGAACCATTTTACCATGTTAGCACATAAAGTACCTACTGTTCACATGAGTTAGGGTTTATAATCACAGTTACAGAGATGTAACTACGCAGGTAACACAAGACCGGTCTTCGTGGCTATTCTTGGGGGAGACCTATTTCCAGCAGTGGACGTCTAACAGTAGATATGATGATTAAATATCTACCCTAATATATTTAGTTGCTCGCCCGCGCCCGCTACCGCTCATCACCCAACTCGCTACCTAATCGCAAGGCCGACAGCAAGCAGTTGCGGGCACGAACAATTACTTGATCATATTTACCCGACCGCGCAACAACTGTGTTTAACTTAAATTAATGCTGTGTTTAACAACATAGTCGCTACCGTTTTGTACAGATATTGTACTCTAACCAACTAACATTGAGAATATCCTGCAGGTTTTAAAACATACTTGAAACTTTGTTGTAGTTTAGTTTTAAAGGATATAAAAACTTTAAAATTACGTATCCGTTGGGAATTGAAATAGAATAACTAACAGCTTGCAATATTTGCCAAAACTCCCCAATTTGATTTTAGGAAAAGAGGGGGCAAGTGCGTCACTGCGCCTGCAGTTCGTTGTGTCTTTTGTTGTCTCAAGAACGAGTGACTTCACACTGACATTTGCACATGTAGGTACAAACATCATCCAAGGTATGTCGTTTGTGATGAAGTAAGCAGTGAGGCATGCTCTTAATTAATATTTTCTATCTATCTCCCAAACCTAAAGCCCTCATATGTGCAGCGATAGCCTGAATTGATGAATGGAGTATCTATCTGGTGTAGGTGTGGAATTTTTTTAACAACCCGGAATTGAAAGATTGATCAAGTCTTTATGCTATATATCATTAGATCATTATCATGTGGAACGGATGGTCGCTAGATCAGAAAGGTTTCCGAGTAAAAACCATGCGACGGAAGACGTAAGTTAACCTGCCTAAGGTTGGTGGAAGTTCTCAACTCTTCAAAACGGGTGAAGATGTCCATTTAAGTGGTCCTTGAGAAAATTGATAAGGGAAGCCTTTGTGGACACTGAAAGTGAGCTTTGAATCAAGGGTATTATTAAATTATCGCAAGTACTGGTAAAAGCGTGTTATAAACGACAAAATATATATTTTTCGAACGCGATAATTATACGATCAACAAAATCTCTCAGGCATGCGCGTTTCCTGACGATGTTTTCCTTCACCTTTTGAGCACGTGATGAATACGTACATGACTTTGGAAATGAAAGTCAATGCCTTGGGATCAAACCAGAAATCTACTAGGCTACCATAGATTACAGAAGAACGCAGTGAAACAACAATAGTTGTGTTTCTGCGAGTGAGCAAGGTTGCCGGAGCTCGTTAGGGGAGTGACTATTCTGACAGAATGGGAATTTCGTTGGCTGCCATAGCAACAAACCTATTTTAAGAAACCTAAAACAGTTGTAACAATGTCGGCAACGTGCGAGCGACACCTCAGCCCCACCAGCAAATAACGATCACTGCTTACCACTAGGTGAGCCGTAGGTAAACTTCTTTGTGATGTAGAGAAAAATAAACTTATTATAACCTTAATACCTATTTTAGAATATAAATTGCAAATTAAACAAAAAACAAACCAAACATTAAAGTATCTTCTCTTCCTTCTCATTTTTTTTTGTGAATATGCTAGATTCACAAAAAAAAATCACCCACTGAAGAATAAACCGAAAATAAACAGTGTTTAGACGAACTCAAAACACGGCTACTTCACAGAACAATGAAATCAAAACTGCATGAACACGTTTTTACAAATTATCAATTGCAATAAAAACGCAATTAACAATCAAGCCGATGTTCAGACGTAATACTAAGTCAGGTACTTACTGATTACGAATAATTAGTTTTAATCAGGTTTCTGTTAAAATTACGGAATCAATTTTGCAATAGCATTTTTTTCTTTCTAGCTTAATCAGTGCATTGTTTTTGTTAATGTTATTTTTTATTTTTATTTTATTTTTTTATTTTAGGACAACCAACAAGGCTTACACCATATGTTACATCGAAAAAGGTTCACGTATCTTTACATTTATGTAGTGTAGCCTTAATTATAGGCTGCCACGGCATGCAATAATATAATAGGAAGTTACAAGCAATAATATCTATAAAACAAGAAAATTGCGCGTATATGAACAAAAATTCACAAAAAAAAAATAACACCAAAAATGATCATTCTGGGATGATCAGACACAAGACAAAACAGTTTATAGATTTTGTTTATGCATTACGAGTACAATGAACATATACAAGACAAATCAGTACAAGCTTAAAGAGAATGAGTATAACTAAAAACATTATTTGTGAGAGAATTCTTTATATAAAATGGCTTTGACTTTATGCAGGGAGTAAGACATATCTATATCTATACCAGACGTAACTGACAGGCGACTATACTGAGCTTGCATTCTGTTAATGGTAGAAAAATGTCCCAGATTGGTTTTGAAGCCTTTGGCCGACAGCAGGCGATATCTAGATAAACGAGCGACTTTGTAAGGTACATTCATATTTATTTGGGCAAGCAAATGCGGACAATCAATGTGTGTGTTTATTGTTTTGAAGAGGAATAGATTATCCAGGATCATACGACGGTTTTCGAGACTCATAAGTTTGAAATACTTTAAGCGAGAAGTATAACTCGTCAATTTGTCTGTCATATTGTATTGATATGATAAGTGCCAAGCAAACCTTTTAAGCACTGATTCTAAGCGACGCTTGTGAACTTCGTAGAGAGGAGTCCAGATAATACTACAATATTCTAAGCCGGACCTGACTAGCGAGTTAAAGACTGCGATTTTACTTGATGCGCATTTGAATTCTTTTGTGTTCCGAAGGATAAAGCCCAGTAGTTTAAAGCTTTTACCGGCTATTTTGTCCACATGGGTGTTAAAACGTAGTTTATTGTCAATATAAACACCAAGATCACGAATTACATCTCTCTCCACAATAATTTGGTCGTAAATTTTGTAACTGCTATAATGGGGTCCTTTTTTCCTAGAAAAATGAACATGGCAACATTTATCGGCGTTAAGTAGCATTTTATTATTGAGACACCATTGGGAGAAACGATCGAGATCTTCCTGGAGTCTATATGAATCCTGAACATGTTCCATACGTTTTATAATTTTAAGATCGTCCGCGTATAGGTATATGTTTGAGTTAAGAAAGCACGATGTTACGTCGTTTATGTATATGTTAAAGAACAAGGGGCCCAGGTGAGAGCCCTGGGGCACGCCTGAAGGTGTCTGAAATGACTTTGACGAGTAACCATTAATCACAACCTTTGATGTGCGTTTGACAAGGTAAGACTCACACCACTGCAGTAAGTATCCTACGATACCGCAGGTAAATAATTTGTTAACTAGTATCTTGTGGTCCACCCTGTCAAAAGCTTTACTGAAATCGGTATAAATCACGTCCACGGAGGATCCACCATCTACAGCGTCAACCACGTCTGAAACAAAACACGCAAGATTTGTGCCAGTTGACCGCCCCTTCATGAACCCGTGTTGTTCAGGCATTAATAATTGTTTCATATGCCACGAAAGGATTGGATAGACTATAGCTTCAAAGACCTTCCCAAATACCGATAAAATCGATACTGGCCTGTAGTTATTCGCAGCGCATCTGTCACCGGACTTGTAAATTGGTACAACCAGTGCTTCCTTCCAAGCCTTTGGGAAACAGCCCGTGTATAAAGATTTATTATAAATCATGGAGAGAGGCTCCCCCAGAACGTCACAACATTTTATAACAAATATGGCTGGCAGTCCGTCAGGCCCTGGACCTTTGCCCGGGTCTAGACTTTTTAAAGCTTTCGTGATAGTGTCCGTGGAGAATGATGGTTGAGTCGATCCGTTCCCGTATTGGCCTTGACTAAGCGCGCTACCGGTCATGTCATCATCAGTAATGTTATCATTACGATCATAAACCGAGGAAAAACATGAGGCAAAGATATTGCAAATATCTGTACCGTTGCTACCGTTTTCATCACCATAATGAACTGACGAAGGATATGTACTGTTGCCTTTACGTTTTTGTTTTAGAAATGACCAAAAAAGTTTAGGGTTTGAAGTGATAGAAGATTCAATTGACTTTATATATTGTTTATAATTTATATTTGTTAATTTTAGTACCCTGTCCTTGAGTAGTCTATATGAAATATTATCTAGGGGATTTTTGAATTTCGAGTAAAGTTTGTGGTACTTATTTTTCTCTTTGAGCAACCGAATAAGATCCTTACTAAACCAAGCCGGATATTTAAGAGTTTTAGGTTTAATTTTAGGTACGTATTTTTCAATTGTTTTGTAAATTATATTATAGAACGAATCTACCATAGAGTCCACGCTATAACACTGTAAAAAATTGTCATACCACGAAATGTCACTCAGTTCTTGTATAATTTTGTTATAATCAGCTTTATAAAACTTATATATCGGTTCCTGATTAGGGCGCAAAGTCTCCTCGCGCTTGGAGCACAACAATTGAATTTCTAAGGGTGGATGGTACAAATCAACATTACTTAAAGGATCATCAACTCTGTTTAAACCATTCACAGCAATATCAGTCAAAACCAGATCAAGTGTTTTATTTTTATGATTGTAAATACAATTATATTGTTCTAAATTATTTAAGGAAATAAAATCTAATAAGCAATGTTCGTGAATCCCGGTTCTATATAACGAAGCCGTGAGAGGCGAACCCGGTGAGCCAGTCCATTCAATATTGCTCAGATTAAAATCACCCAATATTAGGGTAGCATTAAAATGTTCTAATGCATTGTTAGCATTGGCTACAAAGTGTTCTAATATATGTATCTGAACTGGAGGAGGAATGTACACCGCACAAATTACAAGTTGAACAGGCTGCTTGTTTAAACATACATCAATACGCACCCATATATCCTCACATTTACTCTCCCAAGTGAACATTCGATAAGAGGATAAGTGTTTAGACACTGCTACTAACACCCCGCCGCCAGATTTATTGCCGTGAAAACAACTAGACTCTCGATCGCGTCGATATACCAGGTATCGGCTGCAAAATAGTTCAGAATCCAATATGTCGCCTGCCAACCACGTCTCGCTTAATACAATAATATCATAGTCACACGTTAACACATTCAAATAAAAGTCCTTAGTTTTGGTGCGCAGACCCCTTACATTTTGGTAATAACATTTAATTGTGTTAGTGAATGCAGATTTAAATGTTATCTATACAAGCACGATATTATCATCATCATAACTAAATAGAAAAACGAAACAATCAGGTTAAGGTTTTCAATACATCTAAACTACGAATAAATACCGGTTCGGATTCCACAACTTTGCGTACGTAAACGCGTCCTCCACGTACCCACACAAATTTATAATTTAGCTCCTTAGCTCGAAGTCGAGCCGCTGCATGGATGTTTTTATTTTCTGTCGTTAGATTCTCCGAGATAAATACCGCAGACTTTTTATCATCTAGGCCCAATACACTAGTGTTCAGCTTATCGTCCGGATGATCCCTGTTGTATTGCATTGCAGCCGCAAGCAGAGAATCCCGGATGCGCGGGGTACTGAATTTCGCCAAGATCGTGCGTGGGCGTGAAGATTTAGGGTTAGATTTTGCAATGCGTGAACAGTAGATTATATCGCTGTCATTAATGGGGGTCTTGACAACCTGACCTAGCTGTTTCACAATACACACGACGTTCTCGGCCCTGTGCTCGGGTACACACTGCAGCTCCAAGTTAGTAGATCTGGACAGCTGATCCATCTGCCTAACTCGGCTAGAAAGAGTGGAAATCTCCAATCTAAGTGACTCATTTTCAGATTTAAGGTTCTTCATCGTGATGTTGTGAGTTTTTATATCACTATTGAGACTGTCCACATTCGCATTCAAGAAACTCAGGGCATCCTTGAATTCAGTTAATTGATCTCTCAATTCGCGCAGTTGAACATTTAAAGTGGTTCTCAGCTCACCCACAAATTCACTCATAACCGACCGCATCTCTTCGCGTATCATAATTTGTATATCTGAGCGCGTTATGTTGTCGGGAACTTTAATAGATGTCTGTAGCTCCGACTTGTTGTGTATTTTACGGCGCGTAACATTAAAAGTTATATCAGCCAAACCTGTCGGCGTCGAAGGGCGAGCGGGATCACGCCCTTTAGGCTGTTTGTTACTACAGCTCAGACATAACCATTTTTGGCTACCATCAAGAACCCGAATCCTTCCTTCTTCGGGTGAAATGTTGAGGCATACGTAATGATACTTCTCACTACACCGCGTACATTCCAAATAATTATCATCCAATAATTCGTTACACATAGCACATTCACTCATGATTATACGGTACACATGCACTGCTGCGACGATGACAGAGACAAAAAATTGCAACCGTCTCTTATCGCAGGGAAGGTGCGGCACGACCCCCCGCACGCAGCAAGCACCCACGGAGTCGTACAACGAGTATTTTTTAACAAAAAATGAGATGTTTATTGCACGGAATTATGTTATTTGTTTATTCTCAAATAAGTACTGAATTGGCTTTTACAGTAACCGAAACTTTAGAAAGCAAAGAATGACACGTCTGCTTCCTACTAATGATCGCTCGATGTGTATCTTTGAAGTTGTAACGCTACATAGTATAACAAACGATTATTTATTATTAATTAAGCGTTATTACTAAAATTATCTATATCCCACTAATATTAAAAAACGCGAAAGTATGTAAGGATGTTTGTTACTTTTTCAACGCAAAAACCGCTTAGCGGATTTGGATGAAATTTGGTATATAGATAGTTTATTACCTGTATTAATATAGGTATAGGCTTTTTATGTATATACCATGCTGGCAGAGCCGCGGGTGGAAGCTAGTATGTATATGAAAATGTTACAATGTTATGTTAAGTTGGTTTATGTAAAGTTCAAAAACTCAAAACGATCTGAACTTGAATTTATATTTTATCACAAAATACAAACCACATAATTGTTTTAAACCTATAAGTAATCATTTAAATCACAACCTCTTTGTAAACTATTAGTGCTTGGCCAAATCTTAATTATCATCATCATCATCATCATCATCAACCCACTTATTGCGTGACTGCTGGGTACGGGTCTTCTCTACAGGATTAAGCTTATAATCTGCCATGCTCGCACGGGTTGGCAGATTTCACATACCATGGAAAAAATCTCTCAACCGTGCAGTTTTGCTCACGATATTTTCCTTCACCGTTCGAGCATGTGATAAAATACATACTAGAAAACTGGGTTTACATCTCTTTTGGGGTTTACAGAAGCACGTAATAATTGTTAAGTATGTATTGTGATATATCTGTCCCGAAGGATGGAAATGTGGTCATATACAATTGAAGCAATAGGCTAGGAAGCCATATGCTGGAATAACAATTACTTACAAATAGTCTAGAGCTCCAATGAATATACCTAACTTCGCTGTATTTTTTCATCAACGTCATTACAATTTGATTAAACTTTTATATGGCTTTGAACGGTTGGTTATATTTACCAATAAGGTCGCAAGTTTAACCACATTGCAACCTTTCACCTTAAATAGGTATTAAGGGTTAAAAGTGTTAATCGGTCTAGTGCACCCACAATAAAATGTCCTTTGCGAAAGGTTTTAAATAAATAAATATTCTGCGATATTTTACACAGTCCCAAACAAAGCAGAGCTTTTACTATGGGTACTATATTACATGTATACTTTTTAACAACCTACATAAGAAACACCCGAACGACCACAGCCACTTATATTCCTCACATAAATATTTGTGTCCTGTGGGAATCGAACCCACGACCTCGTGATCAACAGTCCGGTATTCAAACCAAAGACCACAGAGATCGTCGTTTTAATAATTTCTCGTTAAATAAACCACAGAATTGAAAACATTAATTTGTATTTAATTTATTTCTAACTGTCTACTCAATTTCTGACTCTATTTTACTATATGAGTCATAACCCACCGTTTGCCAAAAATGTGGACACGGAAAAAAAACATAAATTAACTTTAATAAGTCTTACTACAGCTTACCCAGATTTGGTTACTGGCGATGCAGCCTCATCTTCGACTCTGAAAAAATGAGAAAATCTTATTAAAATTAAATTTTCTTACAAACAAAGCACCTTGGAATTTAATCAGTCTTTCTAATTATAAATATACTAAATAAGACGCAAGAAAGTGTTGGCCCGGATTTTGAGAAAATATAACGAACGTACTTTATACATTTATTATAATAATAATTAGATTATAATAAACTGTTATATTTAAATTATTTTGATTCTGCTCTGATTAAAGAATAAGCAAGGTACTAAAACTATATTAAGTTTATGGTAGAGAAATTTCACTTGAAGTACCTAGGATTAATTAAATTAATATATTCGGACGTTTTTACACAGCGCCATCTAGTTCCAAGCTAAGCAACGACGCTTGTGTTATGGATACTATTACTAGATGGTGGATATACTATTTTTTTGTATATAAATACGATATAGATAGAAATATCCATGATTCACTTTTAAATGTTCGTGATCATCACACAAACATTGTTTTTTAACCGACTTCCAAAAGGAGGAGGTTATCAATTCGACTGTATTTTTTTTATGTTTGTTACCTCATAACTGTGGGTTGGGTGAACCGATTTTGTAATTTTTTTTTATATGAAAGCTGTTGCTTCCCTTGTGGTCCCATAAATAAATGGTGAGGATCTGATGAGTGGATCCTGGGGAATTCGAGAGAAACCCTCAAATTTTCTACGTCGATGACGCGTTTATTGTTCAACCTCTTACATACATATCACGCCTGTTGTCCCCGAAAGGTTAGGTTTTTTTATCTTTAACCACAATGTGCAAAGTGTGGTACAACGGTATAATACATATATAATTCCAATTTCTAAACAAAATATTATTTACCAATCACAAGCTCGCCAAGTTATATTTCTTCTTTAAACTCAGCCGATGTTATTGCTCCATATTGCAAACTTGGCGAGTTGCGGGAACTTGGCGAAACTTGGCTGTTAGCACTCAATCCGCGCCCCTCTGCCTAAATTAGGTGGTTCAAATAGGCCATTCGAAACGTTAATAGCGCCAAGTTCTTGGCCGCTCCTTTTTTTACTGGGCTTTGGAAGTTGTTCGTGTTATCACCCTTGTAAAATTTGCAAGGTGGCCAGAAACGCAAGATGTTATTTTTTGGGTTAAAAAGAATTTGATTATGAAGTACCTATATTTATTTCATAGATAGACCAATTTGAAAACAGGTAACGGAGATGATAAAAATAACTATAAACAAGCTATATCTAGTTCATAAAAATATTATTTACGCGTTGAAAATCGATAAAAAGTCGTGTTTATAAGTGTACAAAATCAGTATAATACATTTATTTATTACAATTAAACATATACTTATTTACCCATGTCAATGTTAACTAATTATTTTAACTGCATTATAGTACGATAATAATTTAACTATAATAAACTTGAATTTCTACATGAAATAGTTAGTGGACATGAAAACAGATAGATAGATAGGTCTTCAGTGAGGAGAACATTCGAGAACTGCAGCAAACGTTGTGTCGTTTGCATATTGTGTACCAGGGGGGCATAAATGCCGAGTGTTGTTACGACGCCTGTTTCATGTTGCAATATTATTACATGTCTGTCTCCCATTGAAGTGTAGCCACATAGTATAGTATTGATTGACATCTGGCAGGAATCCTTCTAGTTTTATGGGCGGAAAATCTGTCGTCTCGCCGTCATTACACTTATACATACAAGCATTTATTTGACGACCCGTTTCATTATCATCAACCCATTATTGTCCCACTGCTGGGCACGGGTCTCCTCTCATTTGAGAGGGATTAGGCTATAGTCCACCACGCTAGCCTACTGCGGGTTGGTAGACTTCACATGCTATCGAGAAAATCTCTCAAGCATGTAGGTTTCCTCACGATGTTTTCCTTCACCGTTTGAGCATGTGATAAATACGCACATAACTTCCGAAAAGTCAGTGGTGTGTGCCCGGGTTTGAACTCGAGACCTTTGACATGTCAGTCCACTGGTCACGCTGAGCTAAACGACCCGTTTAGCTCAGCGATAATTAACGCTGCCTGCTGTGCTATGGGTCCCGGGTTCGAATCCCGGTAGGGACAAATGTTTGTGTGCTGAGTACCAACATTTGTATCCGAGTCATGGATGTATCTATGTATAATAATATGTATGTCGGAGAAACATTATTTCTGTTGACATCGTCATTAGTGGTTAAGAATTTAGTGGGCATCATCAGGGTTAATTGCAAGCACAAACATAATGATCATGGTTTTGCACTACATATTATTTTAATTCGGATTAAATAACAATTTATCACTTCATAATAATATCGAGAGAAAATGCACAGTTAAGACCGAGCAGCGAGTTCAGGGCACCGGTCTTACTTTTACCAACAATTAATACTCTTTCAATCTCTCAGACTCTCAATCTCAATGATCCAACTCGATCAGTCGCTATTTCTCAATAATGTCCAATACTGTCCGCGTCCCTCCAAAAGTAAAGATGGCGCCTCGACCACGCTCAAGCTAAATGCTCTGCTCTGATTGGTCTATAACTGATAACAATATTTTTTACTTTTTATTAGACTAAGGAGGTTTTAAGCTATGGAAAAATGTAATAAATCATTATGTGCTTTATTCTTGCAAACAATAATCAAACCGACTTATAGCTTTCTCCGACACGGCCGTCCTGACATACCACACGCCCTCGTGTGATGTTGAAGATTGCGCATCGTCTTTAACTGCAAAAAAGATATTGTTATCGTTCGGCCACTCCTGACCAAAGGAATCATTATTTTATCTCCTGCACACCGATGATAAGATATTATCTTACATTAGCTATACGCCTTTTGCTATCAAATCTGACTCCTAGTAGCCCACACGCTACACACGAAATCAAGTTCATAGTATCGAAACAGCCACCTCGCCGTTATACACGTTTCACATTTTAGATAATTGGCCACCTCGCCTTTTATCCAACAGATTTTAGGTACTTTTCAATGGCCACCTCGCCTTGCTACGGCCACCTCGCCTTGCTATGGCCACCTCGCCTTGCTATGGCCACCTCGCCCTACTACGGCCACCTCGCCGTACTACGGCCACCTCGCCTTACTACGGCTACCTCACCTTGCTATGGCTACCTCATCTTGCTATGGCCACCTCGCCTTGTATCCGCCGCCTCGCCTCTCACAAAGTCTACCTAAACATTAACAACCACCATGCTGCTAGGGTATCTTATAGGCATGAGATATACCTTCAACATTACCGCGCAACATTACCATGCAACATTACCTTGCAACGTACCCGGGTTCAAAGGTATGGGTATGGCCGTATACCCAGTACCTAGGTACTAATATGTGTCCTCCACACCGTATCCGGTGACGACGACTACTAAATGATCAGTTGGTCATTGTGATGGGCTCTGATGTGACTTGCAAAGCCATACTTCACCACATCAGTGTAGACGGTATGACGCCATTCCGTACTCTTCATTCCGTCCTCCCAACCATCAGTAGATATGTTACAGGCCGCGAGATTGCGTTTCAACACGTATTTGTAACGCAGATATTGAACTCTTTGTTTGCGCTTTCCGCATGAGAGTTCGGAGTAGAAGAAAGACTTTGGCAATCTACTATCATCCATGTGTACGACGTGTCCGCTCCAGCGGACTCCAGTGTTTAGTACTTACTAAAACCCTATATCAAAATACCTATAGGTTTTCCAAACCTGGCCTTAGCGGTCATCGTCATCATCATCACCTTTAGAGGTCGCCTTTTAGAAACTCGATTACTTTATACACAGACAAATAACAACACAACAATCAAAACAACAAAAACAATACAGAAACACGATAACAGTTAAATCCCGCCAAAAATTCCATCTGACTTCATAAATATTCACAGGAAAATAAACTGACGTAAAAAAATGTTTAAAATTAAAATAATATTACTATTATTGTCGACCAATTCCAATATTTTAAAATAGGTACTCTAAAATCACCTCTATCTTTATCAAACGTAAAGAACTCTTTTTAGTAATTCAAAATAAATACTCTAGCATTATTACGCAATTAACTTCTCAATTCAGATTAGAATAAGGAACAGATTTGTATCTCCGAATTATTTGTTAGAAAATGCTAAAATCTTACACGTACGCGTGTCGGGAATCGCCGTAACTATTCGGGTAACTTCGTATTCTCCGCGAGCGCGAGCATCATGAATGACCGCGCCGCCGTACTGGGTATGACAAGAGACCCGCGTAAGTCCGTACCATCATACGATTTAGTTCGGCGTTTTACTCGATACCTAGTACAATAAAATTGTACTTATCGGGTACGGCCGGGTTTCTGCTATACATAGCCAGTCTGCGTACTGGTAAGCTCATAATGGGTATTTATACCTGTACCAGTATATAGTACGTATCATCCCTAGTATCTTATAAAGAGACTAGTATTCGTCACACACGCACAAACTCCGATAATATAACATTTTTAAACAAAATACAACAACAGTACAACAGCATCAACATACAACAACAGTAGGTACAACGATTTTGCCATCATCGTTATCCGTTTGATTCCGTTCGTAATTTTTTATTTAAACATTATCACTTACTGAAAACGAAGTAACTTTTGACTCAATAAGTACTAGAATTAATTTACTTTCCTGTATACCACGATCCGCAAAAGCAAAAGTCCACCGTTACCAACCAGCGTCAGTATTTACATCACCAAGTTTTTCTCGATATTCTGTTTTTCTACAATGCCTTGTTATTGCGACTGCACCTCGCTTCCAGATTTATTCGAATTTCGAACCACGATTAACAGAGTCCGATCTGCTTTGTGTCCGTATAAATGAAAAATCTGAAATATAAATTGAAAAACGACAGAAAGCGAAGGTAGTTATCCCACTTCTGATGTCGGAGAAACATTATTTCTGTTGACATCGTCATTAGTGGTTAAGAATTTAGTGGGCATCATCAGGGTTAATTGCAAGCACAAACATAATGATCATGGTTTTGCACTACATATTATTTTAATTCGGATTAAATAACAATTTATCACTTCATAATAATATCGAGAGAAAATGCACAGTTAAGACCGAGCAGCGAGTTCAGGGCACCGGTCTTACTTTTACCAACAATTAATACTCTTTCAATCTCTCAGACTCTCAATCTCAATGATCCAACTCGATCAGTCGCTATTTCTCAATAATGTCCAATACTGTCCGCGTCCCTCCAAAAGTAAAGATGGCGCCTCGACCACGCTCAAGCTAAATGCTCTGCTCTGATTGGTCTATAACTGATAACAATATTTTTTACTTTTTATTAGACTAAGGAGGTTTTAAGCTATGGAAAAATGTAATAAATCATTATGTGCTTTATTCTTGCAAACAATAATCAAACCGACTTATAGCTTTCTCCGACATGTATGTATTTACAAAAAATAAAGTATATATGTAGTATATCAACCATCTAGTATCCGTAACACAAGCCTCGTTGCTTACCACGGAAGTAGATGGCGCTGTGTAATAATGTCCGGAAATATTCACTAGGAGAGGTCTACGTCCAGCAGTGGACGAATATGGGCTGATGATAATGATGATGATGATACACGACACACACAACTGATACTACGTAGTTACATGCGTATTTATCACATGCTTAAACGGTGGAGGAAAACATTGTGAGGAAACCTGAGAGATTCTCATTGGCGTATTTAAGGTAATCATGGTTTTTTTTTTGGATTAGTAAAAATTATCCCACATTGATCGAAATCATTGGTGTAGCTAGGTGATCAAGGATGCTGGGGTCTGAATAGTACTAAATGAGTACTAACTAGTACTAGAGTGTATGAGTATGAGTAGGTACCTATATGCATATATGAGGACGTGAGTGCCAGAACGGCCTATAATTTCCAGACACAATTGATTTTCAATTGTTTATAAAAAAGGCACAGCCTCATATTAGTATATGAATACTATATAATAGACTGCCTCGTTGGTTTAGTGGTCGTACAGTGCGACTGCCGAGCAAGCAGGTTGAGCAAAGTGTTATTGGGTTTTTCCGTGAATTTCTCAGTAGCAGCTCGGAGTTTGGCTTTGTGCCTGATTAATGGCGATAGGCTCGCCCCCTATTACATGGGACCTAAACATACCGGCGAAAAGTGGGTGTACATTAGCACACCTCTGCCTAACCCTTCGAGGACGACAGGCGTGATGGTATATGTAATAGTACTAGATCCGCGATGGCATGAGAAAACTGCCAACCCGCAATAAAATAGCGTGGTGGACCCCAATCTCTCAAATAAGTAGAAAACTGTGCATTAGGACAATGAGTTGATAATTATACAATAATTAGCAAACAACCATTTAAATACAACAGCAGGTAGGTATTATATTTCTTAAGTACCTATAAAGGACTGACAGAAGCCAGACTGTGTTACCCAGACATTTAAATGTCAATACAAGCTCATTTTGCATTCAAAACATCGGATACTAAGCGGTTGACAGCACAAAAAGACTGCAAGTTTTGAGCTGCGCAATAAGCATTTTTTGTCTGCTTCTGTTAGGAATAATAAAACTTTAAAGGCAACGTCAAATGGTGTAGTAGTTGCGATAATAACAATAATATCGCAATAAAATCCATAAAATACATATCATATACTTCAGTCACAGACGAATTACGACACCGTCACGTACTAAAATGTAATAATAATTAATAAAACAATATGATACATTTCATTATACCTACTCTTACAATCGTAAGTATTATTTTTAAGATGAAATGAAGGATCCTACTACCAATCGAGATAAATCTCCCATGCCGTCATATGAAAACCTTTTTTAATAATTAAAAAATGTCGCCTCACTCTAGATTTTCTCTTATCACAAATAAAAATATACTTGTAAACTCCTTTCGGGGATGCAACCTGCAACCTGTGACGCAGAAGCCAATCGAGTCCACAAAACGTATTAACAAAACCAAAATTATCACCATTAAAAATGATTAAAACAAAAAGAAAGACGGTTTTACTTTCTTGCTAGATTAAAATCAAATTTATCGTTTTATTAACCTCATAAAGTTTGTGCGTGAAGGTATTTTAATTGGGCATCTAACTGGCATTCTTAACCGAATTTGATGCATGTAATTATTCAGTCTCCATTGTTGCAGTTTATCCTTGAAAGCTGACAAACAATACAAGATCATTTCTTGTAGTATTGTGACATTATATTAGGTATGAAACAGCTTTTATTCAATTGAATATTGACTTTTGAAAATTCTTTAGATATACAAATGTGTAATAAATTAAATAAACTGTAACAGTCTGTATATGAAAAAAGAATATTAATTGAGGAGGCTTTTATTAGAGCCAAAACCATAATATTTAGAAATTTTGCCAGTTTATAGCAAAAACTTCTGCATGGGATTTAATGTAGGTACAAACATATATTTCATCGATGGATTCGCTAGAAGTTTATAGGCTTTTTAGGAAGTTGTCTTTATATCAATCTCGGGCGAAAGTATGATATAAATACGCATGTAACTTCGAAAATAAAAGTCTGTAGTGCTTACATTAGGCCTTTGACTACACAGTCCACAGGTCACACCACAGCATATTGTTGTGCATCTATCATAATATTTTAACAATAAGGGGCTGTCCATTAATCACGTGAGATTCGAAAGGGGGGGGAGGGGTTCAGCAAAAATCACTAAATATCACACGGGGGAGGGGGGGTATAGTAAGTTATCACGTGTAATCATTTTTTCGTCAAACGCGTGATTTCTAAACCTAAAAATAGTATTACAAACATTTTAAGATTCTTTGTAGGTACTAAAAAATACACGTGATTTTTGGTGAGGGGTGGGGGGGTAGTCTTAAACATCACCACGTATCACCATGGGGGAGGGAGGGGTTAAAAAATGTTAAAAAAACATCACGTGATTAATGGACAGCCCCTAACTCTCTATATAGAGTTTCATATGCCCTAAAATCTATCCCAAAGCTAAGCCGAGAAATATCTGCAATTGTTCCATGTCTAATCGTCATCAGAGCTTCCTTTGTCTCTTAAAAAAGCACTTGTTCAGATTGAAGTCGGTGCCAACGCCTCGATGGCCGTAAAAGCCGCTTGTCTTTTAAAGTCGACGACTTGTGTTCCCGACTTCAATATTTCAGCGCTGAATTCGAGAGGTCACGTACGATTCATTGGAATGTAATGCGGTCTTTGTTTTGTTGTCTACGATGCTGTTTTCATTGATGGCACACTAGTCGGTGTTGTTGAGAGAGAGCAATATGTGTGTATATACCGGTGTTTTTATCAGTACATATTATTAGTGTCACGGTACCTGCTGACATCTGACATACTGATTTACCCCTCAGTACTATTTTCAACCTCAATCTCTATTGGTTAGAGTTGAAAATAGGAATAGAAGGTCGAAGGAAAAATTACCATTGCTTCTTGTTAAAAAGAAAACATGCTCATAATTCCAAGTGTATTTCAGCTGCTATCAGATTAGAAGCTAACTCAGTCAGCTTATTTATTAGACAAGTTACTCCAACAAGGTTAAAACCTTTCAGCTGCAATTGCAAGATGTTTGTTTTTCTGAACTTAATGTAAGTGACTTGTGTGTTTTTCTTACTAACAAAGTCGTGTGTAGTTGATATATCGCCTGCATTGTTGTAACACAAAATAGTTGCAAATAAAGACAAGGGGATTGATTATATCAGGATCAAGTCTGCTAAAACCAAACTCAAATTTTGAGATGACCTTTACTAGTGGGATAGTCAATAGGTTGCTAATGAAGATGAAGGTTTACTATATTTAAAGGAGCTAAAATATTAGGTGCCAATATAACGTTAAGTTTAGAGGGAAATTTAGTCTCCTATGTCTGTAACCAGATGGTGCATGAATACCCTTCAAACTAGAACACCACTGTTTAAAGGCAGAAATTAATTTAATTGTGTTTGCTATACGATGAGAAGAATTTTCTATTAAGAGGATATTAAAGTTATCGACCTCAACTATAGAAATTTAAATAAATGCCACAGCCATTTTAATTATGAAACCACTGAAGTTATATTTAAGTACTTCTTTGGGCGAAACCGCTGTGGCTTGATTGGCTGGCTTGATTTACCTCTAATTCACGACATTATCTAGATCAGATGTAGCTTCAAAAGCTCCTTTCAAAATATTGTTCTCTAGTTCTGTAACCCTTTCCTAGGAAATCTATTCAATGAAATTATTTGCTCCAATTCCCATAAGTCATAACCAAGAAACATATTATTTCACGCCAAGAGCTACATCCGACGCAATAATCCTTTAATTAGACTTACAGCATAGTACATGTACATAGTACTGAGCATTAACCTAAATTCATCCTTTGTTGTCTGAAATAAGGTTGTTTATTGTGCAGCAGGATGAATGCAATTTCCGTCGCCAGGCGGCGACACGTTCTCTCCGATGCATTCAGATATTGGGGTGGCGACGTGATCGCAATAAATAGAAGCTTTCCATAACTCGGGGAGGATTCATTTTGTATTTGTTTTTGTCAGTTTTAAATTGAAAACTGTGACGTGCACTGCCTGCACTTTTCTGTTAATTTCATAAAGAAATACAAGTTGAGAGAGCTGTGGTAATCTAAATCATTTTAATATTTTAAGCCATACTCTAGCTAACTTAATGTAATATTTAATATTTTCTTATATTTATATTTTGTTAACATTTATCAATCATTTATTTCCATTATTTTATTATTTTTATTGTAATATGATATTCAATTAATTATCTGATTTGTAGGTGTCCTGATGTGAATGCTGTGCATACCTGTAAGTGACTGATTTGCACAGGATCATATTTATGTTAAATTTTGTACAAACATTACTTGTAAATCAGTTGTTGGTGTGCCTTGTTTATAAATAAATAAATAAATAAATAAATAATACTGTACTGCATGAAAACTGTCGTGAGCTTGACCGCTTATTTTAAAAGAATGTCTATGGAGTTTCTTGGCAAATTCTTATCCATAAGATCAACTTCTTGGAACCGTGCAACAATAGGATAAAAAGACACGTCTTGATTTGTCAAGTAATGACTAGCAGATGTTGACCCTAAGAGGGTTAAAGAAAATAATGAGGTGGAAAGTCTTGTAGAGCCTTGTGGACAAAATAAATGGATGACTAAAAGACAAAGTACAAACGTAATTAAAACTAAAAATATCTACATTATAACATACCCAAAAATACATTTTAGTTCTCCACAGCAAAATTGACGCGAGCAACAAAAACAGCGAGCTAGAAGTTTTTAATACGATTCCGAGCAAACCCGACGATGCGTCGTAAAAATCCAGTGTAACGATGTTTGTGAACTGGCGAAACTTTTCACGCCAAAGTGCAGGATTTGTTTATTCTGTGGCGCTGAGTTTAGTTTGTGATCGCAAATTATATATTGAACGAACATGTGGATTGCATTTCTGAATTTAAAATTTAAAATTATGACACAGCGCCATCTAGTTTCGAGCTAAGCAACGAGGCTTGTGTTACGGATACTAGTTGGTTGATATACTACATATATACCTACTTTTTTTGTAAATACATACAAATTATACATAGATACATCCATGACCCGGATACAAATGTTGATGCTCATCACACAAACATTTATCCCTACCGGGATTCGAAACCGGGACCCATAGCACAGAAGGCAGTGTTAACTACCGCTGGACTAACTGGGTCGTCAAATCGTATACATTAAACATGTTCTAACTTTACGAAGATATGTATAATCATAATATTAGTACACATCAATTATATATTATTGTAACGTTGGTTCTATGGCCTGATTCCTTCAGTGCATAGTCTGTAGCGTGGGCGGCGCACTGCAGCGCTGTTATCTACGTATTTTCACAACGGATGCTCTATTCGCTGTTTGCGTGCTCGGCGAGAGGCCACAGATTGAGCGACTTCATACCCGCTTTATAAGCGGAATATATATTTATTCGAACGAACTGGACTCCTATTTAAGAGATTGGGCCATAAAAGCTTTAAACCGTGAGCAATGGAAGGAAGGTAGGGAGGCCTTTGCCCAGCAGTGGGATCAACCGGGCTGATAAAAAAAAAATTTTCACATAGTATAAGCTATAGTAACAAGGATGGACTACAAATATGAGTTGAGCATATTTTTTGTAGTTTTTCTAGAGTAGTGGTGGAAATTATCATGGAGATTTAAGAACTAGTCAAATGCATATAAAATAATTTGAAACGAATGATATTTTATTAACAGACTTCAAAAAGGAGGCGGTTATATGTTCCACCGTGTTTTAGTTTTTTTTTTATGGTCATAAGGGGGCAAACGAGCAGGCGGCTAACCTGATTGTAAGTGATGACCGCCGCCCATAGACATTTGCAACACCAGAAGCTTGCAAATGCGTTGCCAAACCACTTAGAAACCGTTCAGGTTTCTTAAAATAGGGAGTTACTGAACTGACAGCAAACGGAATTCCCATGCTGTCAGAATAGTCACTCCCCCAATGAGCTCTGGTAATTATAGATTACACTTTACTGTATGGACGTACTGATAGATTATAATTATAAATTATTAAATATTAATATTTTATAGTGTATGAGTTTCTGTCCCGTTCAAATAGCCTAGAAATATTATAAACCACAGTGATAAATATATCACTACCAATAAGTAAAATCGCTGTCGCTTGTCACTTGCACCACACAGCGGCGATATTATCTACGTTTTGAGCGGATGTTGCTCTGTTTGCTAGTTGCGTGTGCAACGTGAGGCCACTAAGTAAGCGTGTTTGTTAAAATGATTGTAGTTTTTGTGAAAAAAATATAATCGAATGTGTAGAGATATTGATTAATTGACTGCTCGTTACTACGATAAATTATTTTAATGTTACAGTTGAATTGACTTAGACTTGTAATTTGACTTTGAAATTAATTGGCTATGGTCTGAATGGCTTTGATACTATCCATATGCCCAACATTGGGATACAAATATCGATCAGGTAAGTTTTGCGATTTCTTTTTATAAATCTCTGTGAAGAGAAGTTTTTCTGAGTTAAATAGAATTGTAAAACTATTTTCTATTGACTGTAAATACAATTTTTTCTGGAGATTTTTTTAAAGAAAATACACATTTCGTCATATAGAGCGTCTGGTGAGAAAAGAGTTAGTACCTACATAGTTTTATGCTGAACTTGTGTGTCACAGAAATACTTTAAACACTACAGCAGCTTTGATTTAGTTTTATGATTATGTATATTGTTATTATTTGATTGGCTGCCTCTTTGGTCTTCAAAAGGTTGGTCATAGAGTGCGACTGCCGAGCAAGAGGTCCTGGGTTCGATTCCCAGGTCGAGCAAAGTGTTACTGGGCTTTTCTATGAAATTCTCAGTAGCAACTCGCATTTTGGATTCATTCCCTGATGATGGTAATAAGCTCGCCTCCTATTACTTGGGACATAAAACATACATGTGAAAGTAGGTGTACATCAGTACACCTCTGCCTAACCCTTCGGGGACGATAGGCGTCAACAGAAATGTTCATTGATAGTGTTAAGCATCTGTATCAAACGCCTAAATAAATATTTCTGAACCTTATGACACAGCGCCACCTAGTTCCGAGCTAAGCAACGATACTTATGTTCCTGTGTAAATACTCCCAAAAACGCCTGTACTAGTTCTACAGACATGGTACCAAAAATACATCAAGTATGAACTGTTCTCCGAGACACACGGAGCAGAATGCACCGGATCGATACAGCGACTGCGCACTACACGGGTCGGTGCACTCGACAGCCGTGACGTAACGAAACGCACGTCCCCCATCAGAACGGGGACAGAAAATCCACTCTAATCTATGTTAATAGGTGTGGATTATGAGCATGTTGCATGTATGGACTAGCTAGAGAATTGGTATTGTTAAGGTTTGTATGGAGTACTGCAATTCAACATTATCAAGCTATTTATTGACCTATTGCTGGGTACTGGTTTTCTCTCATTTTGTGATTAGGATATGAGATATGATTAGATAGGAGTCTACTACGCTAGTTAAGTACGTCTTGGCTTTACACGCCACCGAGAAAATCTCTCAGGCATGTTAATATGCGCGTAACTTTGGAAATTGCTTCGAAAAAGAACTCGAGGAATATGAGTTCGCAGCTCATAGCTGTTCAGTTATCACCGCTTCTTTCAAAGAAGCGTAACTTACAAGTTAATTCAGTAATTAAATACTAATCTGCTCTGCCCTTACCGGGATTCGAACCCGGGGCTCTTAGCACAGAAGGCAGTTTTTAACATCGTTGCGCTAATCTGGTCGTCAAAGCATCACCCTATTGTATTTTAATAGTAGGCATCTATGTATATATAATAGTATTGCAAAAATGTCTTAACAAATCATGTCAATCCTACTAATATTATAAATGCGAAAGTTTGTAAGTATGGATGGATGGATGTGTGTTACTCTTTCACGCAAAAACCACTCAACAGATTTGAATGAAATTTAGCATACATATAGTTTACTAGCTGATTCCCGCGACTTCGTCCGCGTGCAATTTAACTAAACAAATAAAAGTTTCATATTAACTTAGCGGGTGCAAAGTTAATATGAAACTTTACCCCCTTTCCCGTTACCGAAACTTTACCGTTTTACTCCCTTAGGGGCTGAATTGTCAAATATCCTTTCTTAGCGGATGCCTACGTCACGACATCTACCTGTATGCCAAATTTCAGCCCGATCCGTCCAGTGGTTTGGGCTGTGCGTTGATAGATCACTATATCAGTCAGTCACATTTGAGTTATATATATTTAGATGACCATGCGGGCAAAGCCGCAGGAGGCAGCTAGTCTTCTATAAAATATAATTCAATGTAGGACAAAAACCAGGTTTTAATTCAGGCTTCGACTTTTGTACTTATCTCTATGGTGCCTTCAGCCAAATGTTGAGCTAGGCTGGAAATGAGGAATGTCTGATTGCTCACGGCCGATTTAATGAGTTAGTAGCTTATGACGAACTTGAACCAATTGTTACGGGAATCAAATAATAATTAATCAATAATAATAATAAATTTGTTTATTGACTCAAAATACAAGTGTGACATACTTATTAGAAGTCCTGGCTCCTGAGCTAGGTAGGACCTGTGTTACAGGAACCAGTGTCTTCGCCCATTTGAGAACAATTAATAAACAATAAGAAAGATATCTATAAGCTGTGTAACTAATTAATTAAATAACAGTAAAATAAGTCACGCACGCTCTTTTGGTATGCAATAAATTTGCAAGTTTGTGTGTGTGTGTGTATGTGATGGTGTGTGTGTGTGTGTGTATGTGATGGTGTGTGTGTGTGTGTGTGCGTGTTGTTATAAGCACTGTTGTTGTACTAGATGTTCCGTCTGAAGATAATCAAGTGTTTGAAGCCATGTGGATATTTTATTTTTACTTTCCCTGTTCTGTTGTTCAATGCTCTAGAACATGCATCAAATCACTTTTGAATGTGTGTTTTTAATAATAGTGTGTCATAAAAAAGGTAGTTAGACTAATATATTTTGTAATCAAATACGTATTAAGAGTATTATTAAGTTTGTTTAGTTTGTTATTTCAATAGTTTTTTATAGAAGAAGCTGACTGACTGACTGACATATCAACGCAGGGCCTAAACTATAAGGGTTAGAAACCCTAAAGGGTTGAAATCTTGCCAAGGAACCCCCTTTTATAACGAAGGGGATTTTTGAAAATTCACCCCCTAAGGGGGTAAAACGGGGGTGCAAAGTGAGTAATGACACTTAGTTTTTCGTTAAATTGCACGCCGACGAAGTCGCGGGAATCAGCTAGTGTTGTATATATATGTATCAAATCAAAATATCATTTATTCAAAGTAGGCTAAATTTAATTGGCTATTTTTGAACGTCGACAAAAAAGACAGCCCCCAAAAACGCCCGCCCTTCACCGTTTCCTAGTGTTTTTATGTGCTTTTCGTATAAGTTATTATTATATCTGTATATAATATTTAGCCAAGTGGAATTTTATAGAATATGTATTATTGTTTGTATAGCAATAACAAATAATTTTCAGTGAAAAAAATCGACAAATCGATGTTTCTTAGATTTCTCGATAAATATAAAACATAGCGTCGTTTTTGTATACCCCTGACGTGACAAACAACCTAACATCCCCTTATGTTATGCATATACCTTAGTCTATGGATGTTTGCGACACCACAGGTGTCGATCGCGCCTTACCGAACCTGTAAAGACCTTCCCACACCTTTTTAGGGTTCCTTACCCAAAGGGTAAAAACGGAACCCTATTACTAAGACTTCGCTGTTTGTCCGTCCGTTTGTCTGTCACAAGGCTGTATCGCAAGAACCGCGATAGCTAGACAGTTGAAATTTTCACAGATTATGTATTTCTGTTGCCGTTATAACAACAAATACTATAAACAAAATAAAATAAATATTAAAGGGGGCTTCCATACAAAAAACTACTTTTCCTAATTTTGTATGGAATCCTTCGTGCGCAAGTCCAGTCGCGGTTCGTTCCACTCACCTCCTGTTATCCAGGTAGCTGTCGTACTCATCAGGGGTGTTCTTCTCGTCGTGCATGTCGTACAAGTCACTGTAGATCGCAGACTCCAATCGAGATGGATCCAAGTGGTAGTTCGGGTTCTCATACGAGAGAAGACCATTCTCTGTGGACAAAGAATAGCAGAATTAAGTTATGCTTGTTTGGAATAAGAGGAAGTGTGAACGTCTTTTCTATTTCAAAAAACGACTTCGGTACACCCAGTCGCAAGTTCTGATTTAACAAATATAAAAATAAATGCAGTCGACTTCAGAACCTTCTCCTTTTTCGAAGTCGGGCAATGATCGAACAAACGAGAAAATAAATAAATAAATATTTAAGGACATTTATTACACAGCGCCGTCTAGCTCCGTGGTAAGCAACGAGGCTTGTGTTACGGATACTAGTTGGTTGATATACTACAAATATACTTTTTTTTTGTAAATATATACATAAACAATTGTTAATGCTCATCGGATTCGAACCCGGGAGCCATAGCACAGCAGGCAGCGTTGACTACCGCTGAGCTTAACGGGTCGCCGTTGTTGTCTGGGTACAGGTAAGGGAGAAAGACAGTATATCTAATCCCGAAAATAAAATAATTTCTAGATAGAGTTATGAATAGTTATGATTAAGGCGTAAGCAATGTTCAGGCAGTTTTTATCCAGAAGTTCATCTTTATTCACGGCAATAATCGTCTTTATTCTGTTCTTATAACATCATGTATCGTTCCAGTACATCGGGGCTGTGCACTTGGCAGGCTTCATCGTCACCGGAGCCGAAGCCCTAACAATTGTCGACACCAGCTGTCTTTCCCCCTCCCTCTATGTCTAGATCAATTGAATAATGTATTACATTAATACTCAATACTTAATTACATTCCATAATGAAAATACAGATGTTAACATAAAATTAAAGTAACAATTATTATTGAACAAATATTTGAGTACCCAATTAGTCCAGTGGTAGTTAACACTGCCTTCTGTGCTATGGGTCCCGGGTTCGCATCTCGGTAGAGACAAATGTTTCTGTGATGAGCATAAACATTTGTATCCAAGTCATGGATTTTTCTATGTATAATATGGATTTATTTACAAAAAAAAGGATGTATGTAGTATATCAACTAAATAGTATCCGTAACACAAGCCTCGTTGCTTAGCTCGGAACTAGATGACGCTGTGTAATAATCCAGAAACATTTTATTTGATAGTGAACCCGGTCGGGCACAGAAAAATTTATGCAGTTTAAAAGAGGAGCACTCTTTTTAATCTAAATAATCTCAGTTTTATATATATTATGCTATATTATTTATTTTGCATATTATTTAATGCTTCATTGCTCCAAGGGCTGAGCAAGTTAACTATGTCGCATCTCAAGTCGAGCAGATTGTTTGGATCTGTGCCAGGATTATTGCAACAGCTTCGCCTTCTATTATATGTAACTTGGAAACATACTGACGAATGGAGGGTTCACCATTTTCCTCTGCTTAACTCTTTGAGAATACAGTCGTGAATGTGATGACGTAACACCGTTTTCAATAAAAACATCGACCTATATAGTAATTTATACACTATTTCAACATGACCAGTTCATTGAACCATTTCCTGTCCCACTGCTGGGCACGGTTCTCCTCTCATTTAAGACGGTTTAAGCCGTAATCTACCATGCCGTCTTAATGTGGACTGGCAAATTTCACATACCATCGAGATTTTCCAGACGTGCAAGTTTCTTCGCAATGTTTTCCTTTACTGTTAAATCATAATATCATAAACTGGCATATAACTTTGAAACTTCTTTCCGATCAAACTCGAGTCCTTTTACATCATAGTCTACAAAGCTATATAATAACCTGATGGCTTTTATAACGCTTCCATAACAATTTACACAGTCCCAAATAAAATTACAATCTCTAAAACACCGCATAAAATCCGCACAAATCTATTAAATTCCCTACCAATCGCGTTATCCGCTCCCCTTCCCTCAGCCCGTAGGTAATCCCCGCAACATGGCGTAATAGGGGGATGACTAAATCCCAATACAAGTCCCAATAGTCATCGAGAATAACCCTTGCAGCGATATTATGGTGAACATTACTGGTTTAATAGTTACTCGCCAATATCAGGTCGGTGTCGTGTGGTGCAAGTGACAAGTTATAACGATTTAGACGATTTAAGATTGAGATATTGAGAACTTCCAAAAATGGTAAGCGGTATCTTTATGACCGGATTAGTGCATTGGTAATGTTTTGAATCCCAGGATGATGATTTATCTGACTGTCTGTCATAAAATGTATATATGTATTTGCTATTCGACGACCGGATTAGTCCAGCGGCAGTTAACGCTGCCTTCTATGCTACGGGCCCCGGGCCGAGTCCGAGTGTATTTGTATGTCTTTACAAAAAAAAGGATATAATGTATAGAGATATCAACCTACTAGTATCCGCAGCACAAGCCTCGTTGCTAAAATATTAGCCAGAAATATTTATTATTTTAACCCGAATCGTGAATGTTTCTGTATTTAATGTGAACGTATGTAAAACAAATAGCTCAATAATCTAATAATGTTTTCAAATTGGCATTGTTTAACTAAACGATAACATCTACAATCCAGATATATACAGTAGAAACAATATTGCGCTTCGTAATTAAAAAAATATCTTCAACACAATCAGCAACAAAGAAATGTCGAAAACAATAGTGCGTTAAAAGCAAAATAATTGATTATATTCTTACACATCGTACACTCATTATAAAGATACACACAAGCTTCCGAATAAACACTTAAGTTATATAACCGTGAAAAATGATTATTTACGCATATTACGATGCGCATTTATATTTTATACGTAATGCGGGAAGCTGTTTAGGAAACATGTTAGGCAAATAATTGATTGATACTATAAAGCGTATAGCCTATTTAACCTTTTTGGTCTCTGAGATGCATGACACTTTTGAAAAGGTTGGTATTTAAAAGTACTTCAATTTATTCCCATTTCATTTAGCTAATTTTGCCTGTGTTCCACCAAATATACTGAATGTGCACCAAAATATGTTCATTAAAAGTATTGTTATTACTTATATACACTTTCTTGGTATTCAGATTTGGTTCTGGCACTCGCCGGCCGCTCCCGCGGCACCGCTCGCTTCACTCGCTCGGCTCGTGCCTTGTGTGACGGGATTATTAAGTGTTCATTATCAATCGCTTTAAATTTGTCATAAGCCATGTTATTCTTTTTTAAATGTCGTGTAAGTATTATAAATTGTGTTATCCAGTCTGCTTGTGATGATTGCTACTGCAAAGAAGTTGAAATGTCAGGACTGAATAATATTAATATTGAATGATGAAAACCGTAAATAGTAGTTTTATTTCTACATTTTAACATGTTTCAGAAATTATTACTAACACTGAAAATATTTTTAGGATATTTGCAGCGGGATGAATGATAAAAACGAACGAAATTGGTTTCTGCGTCAAGAGGTCATTGTGTCGTGCGGTGCAAGTTTTTTACATATATAGCTTAAAGGACAGATTCTTGAATTAAGCGCCCAAATATGTATTACAGAATAATAGATTTTATAATAATTAAAAGGACCCGTGTTGCAGAAGTCAATTTAAATCTATCACCCCTCACTCTATTGTCAATTTTTACAAAATAAACTTGCAAACATTATATATCGGGGTACGTCAGTATTAAGTTCAACAATGTGACAATATTAATTATAAAAATAGCATATTCATAAAATCCTCGAAAACTGTATATTTAAAGGAATAAAAAAGTATCATAAGAACTGTATTATATTACAAAATATAATAATACTTGCAACACACCAGACGCCTGTTGCGGACTAATAAATGTTGTACTAGTCCTTTTTCATTAAATCTAAGACAAAGGTATTCTTCTCGTCTTCCACATTTACGAAGAATTCTCAGTTATCAAATTGACCAAAGCAATACAATCTTTGTTCTTAATTTAAGCAACTTTTCATACAACTTTTTACCTAATCCCAATCTGAAGCAACTTTTCATACAACTTTTTACCTAATTGGGATTAGGTAAAAAGTTGTATGAAAAGTTGCTTCAGATATTTAAATGAATCCGAAAACGTGTAAAATAGCTGCAATTGCCGTCACTAAGAGTTACGCTCGAAGAGTTGGGATTACATGGGTATCTGAACACCCTCTCTCTTGCCCTAGGGTGGGTGAGCGATAAACCGTACAAGGTATGGAAATTTGTGTTGGCCTTTGGAAAAATTTTTATTATATTAAACTTGACATTTTTAGTTGCACATTGAGTGAATTTACACGAACCGCTTATTGTATGTTATCTTATAGTTAGTAAATAATAACACATAGGTAATATGAGAATAAAGTATGCATGCATAATTTGATATAAGTACTACTAGATATAAGAACTATGCTATTGTATTAGGTTAAGACCTGTGATAATAGTTGTGAATAAATAAATAAAACAATATATTTTTGAAATAATTATCTGTGTACCGGGTAAAATATTTTTGTTCTTTATTTAATAAAAAAAAATATTTATTGGTTTTAAATTGAAAGTAAATATATCATCATCATCATATCAGCTAGACGATGTCCACTGCTGGACAAGAGTAAATATATATTTTGTGTCATTTGTCTGAAAGCTTTGTTTTTATTGATTTAGTAAATTAAATGAAATAATAAATAAATACTTAGATGTTTTGCTGAAAATATTGTTGCTGGAAGAGAAAACGACAATACTACAATTAGATTTGATTTGAGAGATATGCAATTTATAAAAAAATAATTACCCCGACTTTTTATTTTTTGTAAATATTCCCATATTATTTTCAAAGTAGAAATTTAAATCAACATTTTGCAATTGGCTTACATGAAAGACTAAAGAATAGTAAATAACGTACCTACGTCAATTTACAGGTGTCCACTGAATATAAGCATCAGGTTACAAATAAAAATGTCAATAGAATGGGCAACAATCTTATTACAATGTGACATTTTAACGCTTTATAGTTAAATTCATCTCACGATATATCGTAGATGTAGTATAAATAATTTCACAGACAATTGACACTCGATCAACTCAATCAATCAAAATTTGATTGACCGTCTGAAAACCCGCTACCGCCTCTCACTTGTACCATACAATAAAGGCGTGTGTCCACTAAAATAACGGTCGCGCCCGCTTCCGGCCCACAATGGCGACCGCTACATAATTGATACTTTTTGGTAATACTACACTGTTGCCATAATACCGCTCGTGAATAAAACCTTTGCTGTGGGAACGAAAGCGGAATGAAATTGTTTTGAATTAATGTTTGAGGAGTGTCAATTGCATAACATCGTTTTGGATAACGTCCATGGGAACCAGACAGACGATAACTTTTGCTTAGGAATCGACGTAGATAGTATTGGTTAATATTAAGACTTATATACAAAATAAACTACTAGGTAACTTTTTGAACGTCGATATTATATTTCAAGCAGCCCAAAAACCTATTTTAGTTCTAAGATGTTCGAACTCTAAACATCAAATTCTGGTAAATCCTATGAGTTAATAAAAGCAATAATGCTTTTATTAACTCATAGGATTTACCAGTTTTTTTTTTTTTTTAGAAATCAGTCCACTGGTCTCGACACTAGACTTATAAAAGTCTAGTGTCGAGAAAACCAGTGGACTGATTTGTTTAAAGTCTCAAGACCAACGGAGGACTTAAGAACGGTAATCAAATACATCATGAGGAAACTTGTACACTTGAGAGGTGAACTATATCCTAATCCTTCTCAAATATAGCTATGTACAAAGAAAGTATCAGTAAGAAATTGCACGACATGTAATAAATTTCTGTCAATATTTGTGTAAATAGTAAACATAATAACTAGCTCTGTGTGTCACATCAAGTTCAAAGCTCAGGCCTCGTGGTTCCAAGCTGAATGTCACATACCTTCAGCATAATTTATACTAATGGCTACTCGCACGAACCTCGCATTGGTACATGAAATGCACTCAGCGTGTGCTTCATTTATGATGGAGTTTGATTGTACTGGATGTATGAACTACCTCGTTGGTCTAGTCATCGTAAAGTGTGACTGCTGAATATAAGGTTTTCGGTTTGAATCACAGGTCAAGTAGTGTCTTTGGGATTTTCTATGAAATTCACAGTAGCAGCTCGGAGTTTGGATTCGTGAACGGCTGATGGCAATCGGCTCGATGTATTTTATATAGGAATTATAAAACATTGAAATCAAAACTCCTATTAACAGATTTTACCATTTCAATATACCTACCACGATACAACCCGTAAAAAAACCCCGTAAAAGTTGATTTATTTAAGCGATTGCCCTTGTTAAAAGCATGTTTTATGAAACTATTTCTATGTAACAACTACTTATGTTAAATACCACACCAAAATGCCCATATAAGTCCCATATCAATCGAACACAAATGCCATACAAACAGTGAATAGTTCACGTGCCGACGAATCAACAAGAAAGCGAAGTAGGTAGTATCGATTTTCAGTCGACCTTCAGACGCCCGAGTGTACGCTTTTAAAACTTCAAGAAACATAATTGTGCCTTCGCTTTGCTCTAACCAAATGTCATACTAGTATTTTTGATAAAATATTTTAAATGTTTCATTGTTAATTTCATTGCCTCGTTGGTACCAAATCTTGGCTTCAAGTCGGGTAGAGTGATATTAGAAATTAAATTTTCCAATAGGTATGAGTTCGGATTTGCCCACTTCATCATCATCAACCCATTATTGTCCCACTGCTGGGCACGGGTCTCCTCTCTATCTATCTATCTCTAGCTCTCTAGCTATCGTCCACCACGCTTGCCTACTGCGGGTTATGAGACTTCACATGCCATCGAGAAACAACCTCAAGCATGCAGGTTTCCTTACGATGTTTTTCTTCACCGTTTGAGCTTGTGATAAATTCGCACATAACTTCCGAAAAGTCAGTGGTGTCTGGCTAGCATGCCTTGGGTTTGAACACGAGACCTTAGACATCTCAGTCCATTGGTCTCACCACTAGGCTACCACAGCTTATATTATTTGCCCGGTTAACGGCAATAAATAAGCTCGTCTCCAATTTAGTGAGACCCAAAATAGGCATATTATGGGCGTACATTAGAACACCTCTGACCTAACCCTTGGAGGGTGCAGGCGTGATTATTTATACCAACCATAATGTACATCATTATTTTATGTATCAAGAACGAATCAAAAGTTCAATTAGAGTACCTATAGAAAAGAGTATTAGTACCTATAGAAAATTATTGTAATTTCGATCAAAGAATATAATTTATACTCTATGCAATTGGTTTTTAAATCCAATTTAGGTTTTATTGGTTTAATCGCTTATTCATCCTATTGCATACAGGCATAATTATTGAATTTTCTGAATTTCTATAATTGCGGTTTGAAAATTATAGATCATTTGTATTGATTGGACGTGGGTGAATGATTACAATACAATAGGTTACTATGTTCTTTGAGACTTATGTACAATTTGCAAACAATGCAATGTACGTTCAAGTCCATATAAAATAGGGTTCAAAATATTAAAACTAGGGCGGCTAGTGGCGTCCTTATAGTAATTACCTATGGATGAGAAACATGGACATTGGCGATTCAATTATTTCACAAGCTTTAAGTCGCTTAGGGAAATTAATAGCACTCATATAATTAATTAAATAGACTCCGAGCATAGATTTAAATAGTTTAGATATGTCCAACGGTATCTTAATATGGTCCTACGCCATGACACAGTGCCTTGTCAATTGGACAAAGAAAAAAATATGATGTTGCCTCGCTCACTCATACTGAAAATGGTATACTATCGTTCTGTCATGAAAACGTCATTTATGTGTAATGATAATGACATTGTTTTTACGTTTGTTAGTTCCGTTTATTTACCAATGTCAGCATTTTTTTTCAGAACACTCTTCCGCTACAAAATTATGCTCATCTTTTCATTTATTTTTTTTCTTTTTTTTATGACGTACGCTTCTCCATGGCACTTTTGAGATTGGCAGAATTGTCGACATTGGCATAGCTTGCCATTATAAATAATTGAATTGAATTGACATTTTTGTTATAAAATTCATAATCAAATTGTATGAAAAGTAAGGCCCGGTTTCCAAACCGGGCGGGAAAGGAGATGTGCGGAGATGTGTTTTTAATAACCAATCAGATATCGTCGCGGAGAGGAGACATGGAAATAACGCAATCTGATTGGTTATTTAAAACACATCTCTTCTCTCCACTTGGAAACAATGCATTATACATGCCCTTGAGTTGTTAGAACAGTTCCTAAAGGCTCAAGAAGGTATACTAACAGAGGTTTGAGCTGAAACAATGCCGTTTTACTGGCGTCAACTAGCGTGTGTCACGCACTGCGTTATATTACTGGTTAAAGAATCTTTATTCACATAAAAGACATAAGTAGAAATATTATTAACTAATGCGAAATGTGTAAGCTCGCTCTTCAATGTGAACAGTTTTTCACGCGAAGCCTATACGGCGAGGTTTCATCTAATGATTTAAATCTCTGACCTTCAACTTTTTTTTTCTTGGATTTGTGAGGCTGGTCAAAATGCTTGTAAAATCAGTGAAACTTGGACAGCAGCTGCTGGACCTTCGTTAGTTTTACCTACTGGCTAGAGGCAGGTAGCTATTTCTGGGCAAAGAATAATAATTCTCATCCTTTTTTCAACTAAGTTGCGTTCTTCTTCATATATAGCCAAATAACACACATTTTTCTTCTTTTATATTTTGTGTAATATGTGATTGGCAATATAGAAATCTCTGGTGATTTGACTGCTTCTTACTGTGGCCTTTAAAATAGTCTTAAATTTTTCGACGAAGTGAATTCAATATGATTAATATGCTTTAAGAGTATAATTGCATCTTTGGGTCTAAAAGGTCCAAAAGTTTACTACCCATATTTTTATTGATGGTATCTATATTATAACGGTCAAGGAATAAGTCAAAAACTCCATTGATCTCTGTCTTCGAAACAAAAACAGCAGTTCAAATTGGTCCTTATAGTATAAAGGTACTTAATACCTTCAAACGGTACTCCATGTTATCGATTGCCGCTTGTAGTATCATCAAAGTACCTTCGAAACGTTTTCAATATTCGATGAATACGGTAAAGGAGAACGGGAATGAAGATTTATATAAAAGTGCCTCTTCAAAAGCAATCTGTTTTAAGATGCGGCGGCCATTTTGCAGCGTTACGCGGCAAAATTTGACAGCTAACGTCATCATGACAGTAAATCGAATGTTTCGAAAGTGGTTTTTGTTTGTCATCGCTTCATCGGTGTGTGATGTAATAAAGGTTTTACGATAGTTATTCAATTATTTAGTTTACTTTACACTTATGTTGAGTTGTTTGAGGAAGTACCTATTGATTTCCACAATCGCTTAAATATTGGATAGCGGACGAAGTACAATAATTAGGTACGAAAAAAAAAATTAAGTGAAAAACAGCAAGAATGTGTGTTGCGTCTACAGAATTAGATCTTTAGGGAAAAAATATAAGATGTATTTCTTTTCGAAATATAATTTCTTAATTATTTTCATATATAAAAAAAGTTTTAATGAACTATAATGGAATTGTAGCAAAAAAATTAAGATTAAAAATCATAATCAAATTGCTATAATTACTTACGCACCTCGGAAATAAAGATGTCATAGTAAATGTATATACATACCTAGTAAAATCTGGTTCCTAAAGGTCATGGAAAATACATTCCTACTGATCCAGAAAGGTTAAAAGAACCATTCATAAGGCTACACAGACACAATCTCCTATAATGAGTTGCAGACCTATAACTCAGACAGACTGAAATTGCCTCATATGAATAAGAGCAATCTGTGTAATGAGTCTGATTGTGGGACCAGTTGAGACCATACATTGGTCACCATTGGTCCTATGATTCATTTGATGTGAAATTATATGATGCCAACCTTATTATGCAATGTATTTTTTTTTATTCAGACTCCATCCCAGTAATAGATTGAATTCTACTGAAAAATCGTCGGGTTAAAATAAAATGAATTTACCGCGATTAAATCCCTAAAAAATAGTTTTATTTCAATGTCTAATATTCCGCCATCCATCGTCATTTGCAACACCAGTGGTTTGCAAATGCGTTGCCAAACCCCGTAGAACCCGTTTATATTTTTAAATAGGGAGTTACTAAACTGACAGCAAACGGAATTCCCATGCTGTCAGAATAATCACTCCAACGAACTCTGGTAAACTTACTCACTCGCAGAACGACAACCATTTTGATTCACTGCGGTATTCTGTAAGGCGGGGGTACTTCCCCAGTCGGGGAGCAATTTTAGCGAAACATCTCACTATGCCCTACCTCTCGAAAAATGTAAAAGGTAATTTTACTACTCTTTAACTCACTATACTCAGACAAATACAAAAACAAAACACCAAATCACACAGTCACACAGTCATATAGATTTTCACCAGTTCTCACCAGTAACTCTCGAACTTCTAGTGACGACTTGAATGTGTTAACATTTACTAACAAATGTTTGTAATATTGATTCCTCGGTAACACGTTAATAGTCGTGTGCTTATAGCTTTATGTTTACATTACACGCGCGATCTTACACGCGCGTTTGTTTTGTAGATTCGTTGAACTGTGAGTTTTTAAATTAGATATAAAGATGGGAAAAGAATAGTCGATTATATCGATGATTATATATAATACCGCAGAAATTTCATTAAACTAAAGTATTATACTAGAATAAAAAAAAATATTATGTTTTGTGATTTATATTTAAAATATGACTAAAAAGAAAAATGATGTCTTTAATTATAATACCAATACGTATAGCTGAAACGCAATTTGTATACAAATTCTCAAAAAAAAAAAATGTAGATTTTTTTTGGGAATTGAACCCACGCCAGTTAAAAAAAAAAGACAATATAGAAAAATCTACTTATTTATTTCTACGGAGCTTAAAGAGAGAGAGAGAGAGAGAGGTTAAAAAAAAACATATAAAAATACAATAATAAAAATGCAATACTCACTTCCCCGCTTATGCAGTCCCATGTTTCCGAGTTCAATTCTAACAGACAGACGGGCACATCACTAACTTTCTACACTCTTATATCACTTTCGACCCATCACTATTCACTGTTCGTAGTTAGTTAGTACACCAGTGAGAGTTCAGCTGTGGGCACACGGGATAAATTACGTAAATTTACGCTGACAGAATTCGTTTCGCGTAATTTTACGTAAGTATTTATTTTTGTAGAATTAAGTAAAATTACGAGGTTGGAATTTATTTATGTACCTATTTGATATGTAAGAGCGTATGTTTTTACATATATAAGGTTTGTTAGGTACCTATATTAGGTTTGAACATAGTGTTTTGAGCAAACTTGCGAAATGGATTTGATGCGAAATTTAAATCAGCTTACTTTAGCAAAAAAAATTTTTAGCAGCGTTAAATTTTATATTTAGGCATAGAATGAATCTAAAAATCTAATAGAGTACATAAATATGCTAGAAAATTAAAATAAATGTTAAGTTAGTTGGTCTACGCTTCAAAAACTCATTTTTTCGCATCACTGCAAAGCTGCCTCGCTTGCTCGGGTTCAGTTAGTTTAACATAATTACCTAATATAATGATAAATATATACAATATTAAAGGCCATTAAATACAAATTATTGAGCAAATGTTCCGATACATTTTGTAATAAACTCTTACTGACGTCAACGTTATCTAAAATCAGATTTCTATGATGTAAATAAAATATACTCAGGTCGTGTAGGACGAATATTACCGATCTAGTTCAAACAAAAATAGTTCTTATAACTTTCTATGACGCAACCAACATATGTCTAGGAAAGTTATTTAATCATCTTATTTTCTTGAAAATAGCACCATATTAAATGAGTAGGGTATAGGTATTAGGGTATATAATTATATATCAAGTGAATGCATGGGTATTTATTTGGAAGCCCATAGGTCCCTTTTTCCCTTCATCATCATCAACCCATTAATGTCCCACTGCTGGGCACGAGTCTCCTCTCAATTGAGAGGGATTAGGCTATAGTCCACCACGCTAGCCTACTGCGGGTTGGCAGACTTCACATACCATCGAGAATTCTCTCAAGCATGCAGGTTTCCTCACGATGTTTTCCTTCACCGTTTGAGCATGTGATAAATACGCACATAACCTCCGAAAAGTCAGCGGTGCGTGCCTTGGGTTCGAACTCGAGACCTCTGACATCTCAGTCCACTGGTCACACCGCTAGGCTACCACAGCTTTTTCCCTTAGATGCTTTCATTTAAATTGGACAATATTATAAATACTTTTTAATTTTATTGACATTTGTGTATCAATTTACAGAAAAACAAACTCATTGGATCACACCTGAACTAATTGTTCCGATCCGAAATATAAAAGAACGGATCCACTTATAGAGTATTATACTTTATAATCTCGTTCATTTACGCGTGACGTCGTTTATTCGTATCTCATAACTCTCACGTTTTTACTTGCGTAAAGACTCGCGCACTCATAAATTTATAATAATGTATTGTTTGTATTCTTGTTTAATAAACTTCCACACATAAACCGTTGTTATTTAATAATAATACAACAAATGTAGACTGTAATTAGTATTACGTAAGGAAAGTACCCAATTTTACTATTGTTATTATGAAAACACCGCTTTACAATGAAAGTATGGGAACTTTTTCGTACACACTAGGTTTTTGAGATATTTTAAACGGTTCTTTTGTCTAGTTGCAACCATAGCATCGAGCAGATGGAACGTCAAATTTTATTTTTATGTTATAGAAAATAAATATTTCTATCGAAAACCTTCCAAATGGAAGGTTTAAAAGAAAAGAAAATCTCTTGAATCTAAATTAGAGTAATTAATGAACTGTCAAATCATTTTTTTATTTCTAAGGTCAGCGATGATTTTATAAATAATAATCTTATTAGGTATTACGGTATTCTTCAAATTATAAAAAGAGGAGTGTTATCAGTTTGACGTTTGTATTTGCGTGTTAGAAGAAATTACAGGTGTCAAATTCAATTTTCAATGTTAGATTTAACATGCGTTATCTCTTATCATCATACAGGTAGGTATATTCTAAACGTACCAAAAACTTATAGGGACTTAATATCATATTCATAGAATTTTCTCAAAAGGGTTGCCAACGGAAATTACGTAATAGCGGTCACAAGATACTGTAGCAAAGGAACTTTTTCTCCGTATCTGAAATCCTCAAAAATGGTCCTAATGTTCGGAGGATGGAATGACGTCACTGGTTTCGTATGTTTAAAACAGCGACTAAAGGACCAGATAAAATAATGATATAGAAAATCAATACATCGAAGATCCTTTGCCCAATTTTTAAATAAGAATTATTTCCTACAGTTTTTTTCTCTATAAAACATATATTTTTTTTTTAAATTTGTTCAAAAAATTATACTTTGATAAAAAACAACTTTTTACTGATTTGATAACGGCATAACTTAATTACCACGCCGTGATTAAATTATATCAACCGCCATAAAGACCGTAAAAACAGTTTGACCTGAATGTCATATTCGCGTAATAGCAAATCAGGTCTAATACTTTTTCTAATAACATTTTGAAGCATTTATAAAACGTTAACATTCTAGTTGACCGGTCCCAAAAAGCTGATCTTTATGGAGAAGAATCCTGCAAGAATCTCACTCTCGTTTAAAATCATCTCACTCATCTCACGCTCGTTTAAAATCATCAATTATCTGAACCTCTCTGACAACGATTCACCAAGCAAGAGACATGTAACGAATCAGACTTTTGACAATGAGTTAATTAGTTATACAATGGATTAAAACATACAATGAAATAGACAATGCAATTATCAACAAAAGCCTGGGAAGGCAGGGAACTAATGAACAGCTGGGTCGCTAATTACTGAATCAATGAAAGTGGTTCATTTAGCGGGTTTTTTTCCTCTCACGCTCAAAACCCCTCGCTTTCATTCCACGCGTGTTTGTTAATTAGAAATATGTAACGCGCTTACTGTTAATTATGTTTTAATTGAGTGCCTAGGTGACTTTGGGATGCCGTTATTAAGAAAAAGCTATTTCTTAAACATTTAAAGTACTGTATATGAAGCTGTTAGTCTTTTTTCAGTTATTAATAACGTAATAATATTACTCTGAAGGTGTCTGTCTGTGTCTTTGCCACAGAATGTCTATTGCAAAATGGATTAAACTGAGAATAACTTGACTGGCAAAGTGGCGGAATTCCAAAATATAATCTATTAGCAAAAAAGGACAGACATTTGCTTATAAAATATTTTTTGAACGGCTGTGATCTTATTTTTTTTTCAAGTGCAAAAAAATTACCAGAGCCTTATAGAAATAATCTGAGATTGAGCATCGGCAGATCACGTCGTAGGTAATGCGTGTTGAGAAACTGACTACATGATATGATTATGGTTAGTAAGAAACTAACGGATAGATGACACAGCGCATATATCGCAATCGAATCACGCTTGTGACTGTTAGAAATTGAAAAAAAATGTTGGAATAGAACCGGAATTGGAACCGGGATTGTAGCCGGAAAAGAAAAATATAAATTTGATTCTCTATCTAATTCCAATAATAGGTATGGCAGAAACGCTTCTTCGCACGGACTATTATCCCAGTCGCTAAAAGGTCCAGCGAGTAATTTTGACAGATATTTATTAAGTAAGATCATTAGCACATTTATGAAAATTGCAGGCAATTTTGATAGTTTCTATGATGTAGAATAAAGTTTAATGAACACACCTAGGTGGGCCATTCGTCTACCTCTATAAGGTTGTAAAGCTTGACCATATTGATATATATTTTAAGTAAGATCATTAGTAAAGTGGGCATGATTCTTGATGCTGAGATCGTGCAAGAGCGAACAAAATGTAAAAGAGACGGCGGACAAGGAGAGCAAACCCAAGGAAAATAAAAAAGAGAAGGCGTTTGGAACCACTTCGATCGTTGTTATGACATATTAAAATTGAATGAAACTATATACCCCTCTTATAGGTAAGACAGCGTGGTGGACATCCTAACCTCTGTTTACAACCCAGAGACTCCACTCAGCGTACCCAACAGAGTGAACACAAGTGGGTTGATGGGAGATGATGCAGCACAAACATTACATTCGAGTAACATCTAAACGATTCGATTGGCACAGAAACTGAGTTCTGGGCTTGTGGGACATCGGCAATGCCTGATCGATCACCCCACGGAGTAAATATTTTTATGATGTACCGGTTGTTGTTCCGGGTTTGTGTATGTGAAAACGTGTGTTTGTAGTAAACACACCCACGAAACAAGAGAAAATTCTGTTTAAAGAAAAGTTAAAAAATAAATCATATTAAACAATTGTTCAATTACAATCGCGTTTTCAGTTCAAACATTCCGTTTTCACTAATGCAGTAATGTAATATTTCCTTTATAAGTATAATTATATTTATGTTACGTGGAGGTTACGTAATAATAACAGTGTGATGGACTTTAAAAGTCATAGTGGAAACTATGATGTAGATTTACATATACATATATTTATTGTTAATAAATATTTAAAATGGTAACACGAGTAACTGGGTTAGCAAGTGTGTTGTGTTTATGAGGTATTAATTTATGTTATCCTAGTACAGTTGATTTGAAGGCATGATTTTCGCAGTCGTTCAGCGATTGATCTACATAATATGGGTTCGATTACCACCGCTAGGGAAAAAAATACTTGTGCGACTTACAATATCTTGCAGAGTTTAGAAATTTGTGCGAGTTTTTTGTATGATAAAAAATACACAATCCTATGTTACTGCTTTACTGACTGACTGCCTACTTTATAAAGTATTTCATAATTTAATGAATGATCTATATCTTCCAACCAAAATAACTCATGAATTTAGACGACTGTATCTAAAAGAACAAAAATATTGGAGAATATAAAATCCGACTAAAACAACTGGTTATTTGAAGATGGCCTTGCCTTTAAAAATAATTATTAATGTAAACGTGGCTTTATGCAAATTATTCCTGGCCTCTCAGTAGTCATCGATGCTGATCTAATGCAGGCAAAAAAAAAACCGACTCTATTAACCTTTTGAACGTCAATGTCGGCTATACTCGACATGTGCAAACATGCCCTATGTGCCATCGTCGTTTCTAGTCGACAATAAACAGGACAAATTTTTAGGGTTCCGTACCCAAAGGGTAAAAAGAGAACCCTATTACTAACACTTCGCTGTCTGTCCGTCCGTCTGTTTGCCACCAGGCTGTATCTCAAGAACCGCGATAGCTAGACAGTTGAAACTTTCACAAATTATATAAATCTGTAGCTGCTATATCAACAAACGCTAAAAACAAAATAAAATAAATATTTAAGGGGAGCTCTCATACGAAAAACTACAATTTTTGCCTAATTTTGTATGGAACCCTTCGTGTGCGAGTCCGACTCGCACTTGGCCGGTTTTTTTTACGCTTGACGATCCGATTAGCGCAGCTATATTAAAGGCTTCCATTCTGTGATAAGGGTTCGAATCCCGGAAGGGAAAAATGTATGCGTGACGAGTGTGGACATTATTTTAATTGAATCATAGAAACATTCTATAATAGATTTTACCTAAGGATTTATAACAAAAAAATATCAACAATCTGTCACACAAGCCGCGTTGCTCGGAACTAGATGGCGCTGTGTCATAATGCCCGGACATTATGACACAGCGCCATCTAGTTCCGAGTATATTTAATTTTTTTAATATCATTATGTGCCCGATATAATATTATTTTTTATTGATGTCAATTGTTAAAGCAGTAACTCATCATAATTAATTAAATAAAAATACTTTGTCATCATCATCACCATCATCATCATCCACAGTCTTTGTGATCCCACTGCTGGGTCTCTTTCAATGCGTGCCATTCGCTTCGGTCCTGTGTTTTTCACTTTATTTTTTTCACACAAGTTTCGTTGCTTACCACGGAACTAGATGGCGTTGTGTCATAATATCCAGGTATATTATTATTATTATTTCAGATCTTTCAAATTCCTTACAGCATCCATGGTCACGGGCAAACGACCCTGGATACAATTAAAAGTAGTTTTATTTCAATGTCTAATATTCGCGTAAGTGTAAAAATGATTATATTTTTTATAGTACTTATAAATCAAGTAATTTTGCAAAAAAATAATAGCTTAGAGCATAATAATATTATGTACCAAATTGCTTTTATAACTTCCGTTTCCCGTTTTGGCTAGTTACAATATTTTGTTTTTAGTTTTAATTGAAATGAAATAAATAAATATTTCTGGACCTTATGACACAGCGCGATCTAATTCCGAGCTAAGCAACTAGGCTTGTGTTACGGATACTAGTTGTTTGATGTACTACACATACACTTTTTTTTTGTAAATACATACATATTATACATAGGAACATCCATGACTCGGATACAAATGTTGATGCTCATCACACAAACATTTGTCCCTACCGGGATTCGAACCCGGGACCCATAGCACAGAAGGCAGTGTTAACTACCGCTGGACTAATTAGGTTGTCATAATTATAATTCTAGGAACGAGGGAGAATTCAACAGGTATTTGTGGATTTGAGGTATTATAAGTATCATTTTGACTTTGATAAACGATCGCGAATTAATTGATTAGAGAGGTCTCAAAAAAATTAAATTTTTTGCAATATAAAAATTTAATTAAAATTTATTAATAGATACAGAAATCCTATTTTATAATGTCAAGATAGAAAGTTCATTCTATTAAGATTGATTTATTTGCTAATGAAAACCTTGACACTAGAAATATTTCGTAAATATTATGATTGTATTTAATAATAACTAGCTTTCCCGCGACTCCGCCTGCATATAGATAGTACATAATTAATTAAATTAATATGTTCATAAAAAACCTAGATATGTGTTAAAACCCAGATAATAAACTATTTCGGTACAGACATTTTTGCGTGATTGAGTAACAAACATCTTTACACACAAACTTTCACTTATATTATCCTATGTCCCGGGACTCAAGCTATCCCCTATATAAAATTTCATCTAAATCGTTACAGCAGTGTAATCGTGAAGGAGTAACAAACAGACAGATAGACCACACTTTCGCATTTATTATATTAAAGTATAGAATATGGATATCATCATAAACCTATGTATCGACCCACTCCTGGTCACAGGCCTCAATACTCAATACTCAATACATTTATTGCACTCCACAAGTTACATAGATGTTACAATATAATTAAAAGAAACATGTGTGGGGCCTTGTTGGGCACGGCAAATGTAGGAGAGAGGAGGAAGTTTTACTTCCCCTTCCCTCCTTCCCTACTTTAGGTACATTATTTTATTTAATGATACATATACATATGTATATTATTTTATCCTCCTCTCTTTTAAGAAGGATTACGTGCTTTAGTCCATCACGCTAGCCTAGTGCAGGTTGGCAGATGCACACCGTTCACCTTAACCGTTTTCGCATGTGATAAATAAGCACGTAACTTCGAAGTCAGTAGCGTGTCCCTCAGGATTGAACGCGAGCCCTTTAACTTTAGAGTCGACTGGTCACACTAATAAGCTATGATAGCTTGATATTTATATAATATATTAATAACCCTGACACAGCCAATATTTCGCATATATTTAATAATTATAATTAATGCGTTGCAGAGGTCATTTATACCACCTGTGATAAACGATGACATTTTGTTTATATCTACTGATGCTAATACCTACATATATAAATGCAATTTAGTTGCGAAATAGTGCAATTCTAATATAACTCTTGACCATCGACTTTGCTCAATCGTAGTGTCTAAAATATCGCCGCCGTGGTTGTGGTGTATGTTTTTGCGAATCCCATGGCCCCGGCAATATGGTTGGTGGAGTTGACGGGTGCGGTTTTTTAGTCGGTAAACGCTCAAGCGGAGTCCGACACACCACGTTGCCTCCCGCGACGAGGATAAGTTCGTAAAAGATATTTCCGAATTTAAAAAAAAAGTGTCTAAAATATTGTAAATAAAGAGTAAGGACTCCGGTCAACAAATTAATAGACTATATTTTTTTTTTATTATTTATTAGGAGTAAAACGCACACCTTCTAATTGGTGTTGGTATCCTGCAACACACAACAAGCAACAGTTATTATTTCGATTTTAACGTTGCCCCAGAGTAAGAAATAATATATTTTGTGTCCTGCCTGCCTTTGTGATTCAAAAATTCTATTTAAAACGACTAGGTGAGGTAACCCATTTTCTCTCAGTTGGGAGAGATTAGGTTACAATCCACCACGCTAGCCTAGTGCGGGTGGTAGACTTCACGCCATCAAGAAATTCTCTCAACATTGCAGGTTTCCTCAAAATGTTTTCCTTCACCGTTTGAGCATGTGATAAATACGCATGTGATAAATTCGCTTGTGATTTTGAAAAGTCATTGGAGGAGTTCGGGATTGAAGTAGAGACCTTTGACTTTACAGACTACTAGTCACACCACTAGGCCACACACAGTATTTTGAGGTTGCTAAAATAAAAATTCTAGCTAGATTTTATTCCTATTTAAAGCTTTAAGCACGATTTCGAAGTTTTAAATTTATGTGCGAACATAAAAGTTTCGAATACATTTTGTCTGCACTGCCAGTCACTGCTTTTATCTCTGCGTATAATATAAAATCTGGCTGTTTTTATACACCGTTGAGAATTTTTAATAGGTAAGTCGGTACTCGGCGAGTCAAAATTAAATGGTAAAATACAATAATGTAAATCAATATATTTGGCCATTACTACGTCAAATGGTTCTCAGCTAAGCAAAGGGGCTTATATTACGGATCGATACTAAATGTGTAATACATTATTATAGATTGTAATATGGATATTTATTTGTTACACGTAGAAATATTCACGACTTCTGACATCACACAATTACCCAACATTCGAACCCGTGATCATTACCACGGAAAGCAGCCCTACCTCCCGCTGCGCTAATCAGGTTCTCGACTACTTGTTTAGTTTAATTTTAGAATAATAAATCAATCAGTGAATCGAGAAGCGAGTGATCGAGAGAAATCACAGCTTAGGCTCAACCCTAAAATAATAACAGAAGAACAACACCAATACACTTCTGTCTGACCCTTCGAGGATATAAGCTTGATGATAATTCCACCATAAATATAGTTTAAAAAAAACTCAATGATACCAGAAAAACAGAGTATAAAATTATGACTATAATGTTAAGTTAAACGCACTTAAGAAGTGTCCAAGAAAGGATAATTTTCACGTAAAATCTTAGGAAATACTCCAATATTTTTGTGAGAATTTCATCCCTTACAAAGCTAAATTGGCACTATAAACATCCAGAACTATGTTTGTTACCATACGCTGACTCATGTATACGGAGGGCATCGACCTCCCTGCTCTATTTACTATAGTTTATATGTCAGAGTGTGTCAGAGGTTTTAGTACACATTGAGCCAGACTGAGCAGTTATAAATGGTGCGTCTTTATAACAAAATAAAACTGCTGTTTCGATTGCCCCATTTGCACGTTGGTTGAGCACTTTGAATGTAGATTTTAAACGTTTTATGGTAATTTTGTGCACTATTGGAGATTGAATGAATTGGGGCAATTTCGTTTGAGCTATTTTATGGCAGTAATTTTCAATTATTGCATAAAATAGGTCGCACAGAGGTTAAAGTCGGTCAAAGAAGTTTTTATTTAAAGTAGTTTTAGTTTGAGTCTGATTTTGAGGTCAAGAAATATTTTAGAAGACTTATATTAAAAGCGAAAACCTTCCAAACAACTCTTCAAACGCAAGGCTGAACTTCTGATTAAAGAAAATGTGATAATTATAACTCACTTATACTGAAAAGTCACGATATGCACTAGGCCACATCGTTGGAACAATACAATATTATTCCTACGGTTAGGATTTATGATAGAGACAAGAAAATTCGATGGATGTACAGGTTACTTCGAATTCTCCATCACGCTAATTTTAATCGTTTCTGCATCCAACTCAAAATTGCATCTACCCCTCAATAACCTTCTACCAAATTATTGGCCCACTCCACGGGTCTCCTTTCATTTGAGAGGGATTAGGCTATAGTCCACCACGCTAGCCTAGTACAGATTGGTAGACATCACAAGCGATCCAGAACTCTAAGCCATGTATGTTTCCTCACGATGTTTTGTCTTCACCGTTTGAATGTATGAAAAAGTTATGCGTGGTTATAGATAAAAAAATGAATATACGCGTCGACTCAAATCAAATCAAATCATTTATTTCAATTAGACCAATACAGGTGCTTTTGAATTGTCATATTTAATTGAATTTAGTTGCACGGTTCCAAAAGGTAGGTCTTATGGAGAAGAACCGGCAAGAAACTCCATAGATACTCTTTTTAAATTAAATACAAAATTGTTGGTTTTGTTTTACAAAGATTTATGTATGTAATGAAATATCAGTATGAGACTGGTGCAGTTCGATGTGAAACGTATGATTGACTTGAGAATCTCCTCCGTTTTTTATTTCGTGGGTTGATAAATGCGCACGTAACTACGAAAGGTCAGTGGTCAGCTTTGGGATTGAAATGAAAATCTTTGACTGCACAGTCCATTGGTCACACGACATGGCTATCGCAGCTTGCAGGTACTCCTCAATAACCTTTTTTATTAGGGGCAACGCACTTTATACTCTATTAACATAAGGCCCATAGTCCACGATCAATCATAAACACCCCATTTGATACTAAGAGTTCTAACCATATTCGTGTGATCAATCATTTTTGTTTCCCTTTTCAATGTAGGTTAAATAAGGCGATTTTGAATTTCGAACTGTGCCGTATTTTTTTTGGGTCAGTGTTTTTTTTCATACGATTGCTAGCTATTAGGGCCACGGAAATTGTTTTCTATTAAGGAGGTATTGTATGTAATATTTGAGGCTGTTAAGTATGTATATTTTAGACGGTCAGTTTTGGATGGTTGGGCGATTATTTTTAAACTAGCGGTCCGCCCCTGCTTCGTTTCTGTTTATAAATAAAATATGTAGATAAAAACGTATTCTAATCTGTTATTATATTTTTTTTTAATTGTGCTGGAAGAAAATCAATAATGGAGCATATTAATGGTGATAGAATTATTCAAATCGGTCCAGTCGTTTCAGAGCCTGTTCAATACAAATGACCAAAAAATCAAATCTTCTGTTTATAATATTAGTCTAAATACCAAGAAAACAGACTGACTTCGATCAATTGAACCAAATTCGCAATGGTCATAAAATATTCAATGTTATGGTTATTATCGGTGAGGCCGATGCTAGAATTAAAACCGGTCTAAATATTTTAAAAATAAATTATAATTATGTGCATCTTAATCAAAGTTTTCTCTGCTCATAAACTATTCTTGTCATTAATATAACCTACTACAAAAATTCCAAATGCAGATTTTTAATTTAAGGAAAATATATATTTCTCCAAATTCATTAAATATTTAAAATAAAACTAGTTGTGTCCTGCCTCGCGTTACTGTGGCATATTTTTGTTTGCATTGACGTTAAAAATAGATAAAGACATAATTTTAAAGGAGTGTTAGGAATATAGTGACAAACATTTAAAATTATTGGGCTTAAATTGTACAGTAATTTTTGAATTTTTGAAGCTTACAGAAACTGACTTAACATTGTCGTAAACATCCGTTTTTGTTGCAGAAGAAAAAGCCACGATGCAACAGTAATTCAGAACAGTCTGATTACTAAAATGCTTGTAAAATATACTTTATGGTATAGCAATAAGACATATTTTAGTCCATTCAATTTGTCATGTAAATGAAAACTGGTAATGGAACCCCTAGCGGGGTTAACATCGAGTCCCGCTTAATCCCGGCTTACCCAAGCTTAACCCTAATTAATTGAAAAGATTTACTACAGAACCCGCTACGTGTTTTACATATTTTATAAACAACAACTTTATATTATATTTCTTGCTTTTTTCTTTACACTTGTGACTGCACGGGTAAAACCGGAGGATAAAGTGAGCCGTTCTGTATAAATTAGATTGACAATAATTTTCCAAAGATTATGATAGCTGTTAGTAATTATAACATCTAGACATCTAATACCTAAGCCTAGATGTGATTATGGATGCTTATACAACATCCATCTGAATCCATTTTACAAGATCCGTAGCCTCGGGATAAAATAACATCAATATACCGCGATAGAGCTTATAGCTTAGTGGTGTGACTACTGGACTGACATGTCAAAGGTCTTGAGTTCAAACCCAAGGCACGCACCACTGACTTTTCGTAAGTTATGTGCGTATTTATCACATGCTCAAACGGTGAAGGAAAACATCGTGAGGAAACCTGCATGCTTGAGAGATTTGTCTCGATGGCATGTGAAGTCTGCCAACCCGCAGTAGGCTAGCGTGGTGGACTATAGCCTAATCCCTCTCAAATGAGAGGAGACCCGTGCCCAGCAGTGGGACGTTAATGGGTTGATGATGATGATGATACCGCGATAAAATCCGTGAAAAGTAATTTTATTTCAGTATATTATGATATAATTTAAACTATATCTACAAACCCGATAGTAACATTGAAACGAAATAGTGGCAAGCGATTGTCCACCCGTGACCATGAACATGGCCCATTGCAATCATACTTTTTTATTAGTTTTATTTGAGTGTTACCGGTTGTGTTAACAGTGTTGCTATAATAAAAAAAAACATTGTTGCACATTAACGTATGTATGTATGTAGTAATGTATGTTTTCATTAAAGTTTATGTTTAATCTGCGAAACACTTAAACCGATTTTAATGATTCTTTATACGCATCATCATTTAGTTAGTTTTCGAGAAAAGTATTAAGGTAAACAAGTTTCTAAAGACTCATTATCAACCCATATTCTTTATAAAAAAATCTTACAGCTGGGCTCGGATCTCCTCTCATTTGAGAGGGCTATAATCCACCCTGCTAGCTGAATGCGGGGTGGCTGACTTCATACGCAATTGAAGAGTTCTTTCAGGCATGTAGTTTCTCTGACAATATATATTTTCCTTAATCGTTTCTGCTTGTGATAAATACGGACGTAGCTTTCGGTAGACTGGACTCGACACTAAATTTCGGAATATTGATCTCATGCTACTAGGCTATCACAGTTGTCTAAAGATTATTATCTGTTTTTAATATTTCGAAAATGATTAGTTCGTAGGTTTTCATGTCAGCAATTTTTGCGCTGTAAGTACCTAGTACATGGTCTTATTAAAATGTTTTGGGAAGAACGGACTGATAATTTCACAACAAAACTCCAGTCAAAACAAACTGATGGAATGGAACTTTCTCGAATCCAACTCTCTTTCGGTTGGGGTGGCGCCTACTAGTATTTCCTTCATCAAATTAATTGGATAATAAATGTAAACATACAAATTATATTTTGACACAGCCACTTTTTCAATCTCCATAACTAAAAACTAGAAGCCGAAATAAAATTTCTTTTTTGAACTGGATTTATAACGTAACAAAACGAAATAACTGGCTGTTTAAAATGATTACCGTGCGCTACTTGTATAAAATTAAAAAACTGCAACCGCTTTACCTTGATTTAGTTGCGTTGACAGGCTGTTTTTTTTTTCATTTTATTTAAGGCTTTGACAAATATTAAGAAAAAATAATAGAGTTTCACTTGTTTTTTTTTATATATGATAATTATATAAAATAGCAAGGTTTATTATTAAATGGGACTATGCAAAATTGACCCGTGACAGCCTGGTGGTGTGACCAGCGGACTTTGAAAACAGGTCCCTAGTTCAATACCAAAGCACGCATTAGTTACTGCCTTTATGTAGTTACTTGCTTATTTAATACATGCTCAAACGGCGAAGGGAAACATCGTGAGGATACCTGCATACCTGAGAGATTTTCTCAATGGTGTGTGAAGTTTATCAACCCTAGACGGGTTGATAAATGATGACTATAGCCTAATCCCTCTCAAATGAGAAGAGACTCTTGCCCAGCAGTGGGACAATACATGGGTCGATGATGATGACCATTTAAGTGTTTCAGGTTAAGAACTAGATGGGTGCCCAAGTACTTTTCTTTTCTGATAAAGCTGATCGTCTCGCCTAATTTATGGCATATATTAAATCTTCTAATTACACCAAACAATGAACAACAATAACTTTGAAGAAGGCAGGTGTTCAAGGAGACTCGTCTCATCTATTACGTATTAATTAAAAGGTTATTAAGTACCTATTGAAATGCTCATTAAATCACTGTTAACCTTCATAAAGATACTGATTTCTATAAGCGAATTATCGACGTCGGAATAAGGCTACGATTTTGATTTTATGGGTTTTATTTATCCGCTTGTAATCTGGATAATATGAAGAAATGTCGGGATTGAATAATATCAATATATACCTAATAAAATCCGTAGAAAGTAATTTTATCCAGATACCTACTTACCAAAAAACTCTTTAATAAAGTATTAGATTTTTTTTGTAATTAAAACGCATCTGAAATACTCACATCGAATTAAAATCTGTAACACCATCAAAAGAGTACAGATTATAGGAGTTATAATTATTTACCTTATCCAACTATAAAAAAACAAAGCGACGAGGCGCGACGAGAAAAAATATTTAAATTACTTTAGATGTGTTTTTTAATCAGTTTAATGTTACGATGATACGATATTTTTGCATAATTTTAATATAATTAAATAGACACCAAGCTACATAACGTGAGTTTTAAAAATGTGTAGAAATATAAATATTTAACTAATCACACAGAGGTGCACAGTGCACTATACACTGTCGACAAAAACAATAAGCCGTCACATACAAAATAGCATCGCAATAAACGTTATTGAAACTCCCAAGTAGAATTAACTGCACAAAAAAACTAATTTCCCTTCGAGCGTCTATCCTAATAAATCCTTACAACCCACACGCTATTACATATATTACAAATTAACATACTTTAAAAAACCTCGTAAATTTTACTGATTAAGTAGTAAAACGGCGCCAAATCTTACAATCAAATGTCACTTTTTTTTTAACGCACTTCACAAGTCACTATTATTTCACAGGCAAAGGCACTACACGCGTGCAGCCTCGTATACGGCCAGTTGCCTACTGAGCAGTGGGGGGCGCCCGCCCTACTGTTTAGCCCGTGTACACACGATCCAGTTTTATTGAACAGAAACATGCTATTGAAGGGATATATTGCTGTTTTATGGATTGATTGTTGTATATGAAATTTTAAAGCGGTTATTTGTTTTTTTTTTTCAGTTGAATATGCAAAGTTACGTAGTTGATGCAGTTTTAAGTAATATTAGTTTTTTGATTAAACTTCGTTTAAGGACTGTTAGCGTTCGAAGGCATAATAGAATTAATTACTATAAGGTTATTACATTATTAGTTCTGTAATGTCGTCTTGATACTCTCGTTTCTTCATGAATTTTGTAATATACTTATCATGAAGGGGGCATGATAGGTATATAAAGAATAATCTTTTTAACCAATGAGTGAGGTTTCCATTGTGTCATTATAAAATAACAGATGGATGTTAGCTTAAAATATTAATTCTTTGACCTCTCTAGAAATATAAATAACTGAAAATAATTGTCGTGAAAATTTGGCCATTTTTCCGACAGATTAGTCATGTTCTAATTAGCGATCAGTGGAACATGATAGGAAGACCTTTGCCTAGTAGTAGAAGCACAAAGAGTAGTAAAAAAATATTGTTTTAATTTTTTTCTCGTGGCAATTGAGTCGGTTGCCGATATTATTCTGCCAAAAAAAGCTTTAGGTTTTGGTATATAAATAATAATTATTATTGACACTTTAACATCGAACCATTACCAATACTTTCCCTAATAACAGAATGTACAAACTATTGTTGTTGTACACAGAAAAATAAATAATGAACTCTGCACTGACCTGTGCAATTGACTGCACATGTATTTAGGTCGGTTGCACTCGGCGCCGATGTCCAGCAGAGCGTAGCCGGTTGCACAATCACAACAGTGTTGCGTCAACTAGTATAGTACCAAATACTTATGCACCATTGTGATCTATTAGTTCGATATTTAAAAAAATAGATACCTACTACGCTTTAGTTGATATGGACTTTTTTGAAGGACCTTTTTCGATTCCGTTTTAACATTTCTTACATGGCAACACTTGCATAGAAACTATTGTCTGATTTTAGACTTGGTAAAGTTCGCTGGGATCTGCTGGATCTGGGTGGCGCAGGACCAATTGTCGTGGCGATCCTTTGGGGAGACCCTATGTCCGGCAGTGACCGTTTAACGGTTGATAATGTTGATGTCTGAACTTTAAAAGAGACAATGATTCCCTGAGTTTGTTTCAGGGTTTTATTCCCAAGGTTGTCAGTTAGGCAATATCGATGCCAAGTAATTAAAAAGGTCTCTTTAAAAGATATATTGACAAAAATCAAATATAATTTCAAATACCTAAGTATTACAGTCAGGGTTGTCTGATTAAAAAAGTCATCGGGTCGCCAATGTTAAAGACGACTTGGATGAACTACCTATATCTTTTTGTTATTTATTTATTAGTATTAGATGTGATGTAGCGTTGCACCTGTTTTCTTTGTTTAGATAAGCTTATAACCTGTATGAAACATTATACATATAATTCAATATTGACGTAGTTATAATATATGGAACACACACCATGATTAGCGTGTGACGCATGACTTTTGAAGCTAATGGAAAATCAATGGACGAGTCGTGATGGACAGTTACACGATCATATAAATTACATAGTAGGTATTCCATTTTTTATTAAATAAATTTCTAGAAACATGGCCCTACATATTTATCTCTAGTTATTTTTATAAATATCAGAATTTAGAATAGGTACACCAAATAAATAGAATTAGGAAGCGCATAAAAATGACATGAAACTTAAAAAAACTGAAAAAAATGAAACTTAAAAAAAAATTAAAGAAATTATTATAAGTCGTAGAACAAAAGTTGTTGCTACTGATGATAGCTATCTAGTCCTGCGAAGATGCTGGTGATTTACAAATAACCCTGTATATGTAAATATTTCAGATTGAAGAAAAAAATAAAAACATTGAACATATAAAATGTTAATAACGCTAGGTGCTTAATTTGGAGCACAGTAATATTTTGATTACTGATACTCACAATACATAATAATTATTATTTATAAATAAATGTCTCGTGGTCCTAAGTGTGACCGTTGCGCAAGAGGTCTTGGCTTCGATTTACAGGTCAGGCAAAGCTTTTACTATGAAATTCTCAGTAGCAGCTCTATTACATGGGACTAAACATACCGGCGAAATGTAGTGTACATTAGTACACTTCTGCCTAACCCTTCGGGAAGGACAGGCGTGATGGTATGTTATGTTATTTTATATCATGAATTATTAAACGATAAATAGAAATGTAAAATAACATGTAATTCCTGTATCATCATCATCATCAAATCAACCGTTAATTCCTGTATATTATAAAATGATTGGTTTCTTTTACAATGTCTGATAAACACGTATGAATTGTTTTTATTTTTCGATTGATTTACTTAAATACTTAAGTTATTACCATACTATACTAAACCTGATTTATCACATGCTCAAACGGTGAAGGAAAAACATCGTGAGGAAACCTGCATGCTTGAGATAATTCTCGATGGCATGTGAAGTCTGCCAACCCGCAGTAGGCTAGCGTGGTGGACTATAGCCTAAACCCTCTCAATTGAGAGCAGACCCGTGCCCAGCAGTGGGACGTTAATGGGTTGATGATGATGACTAAACCTAATAGATGGTATATTTAATACGCAAAATAATAATGCAGGATGATACCAATAATTACAACGTCTCATATTTAAAATGGATCCAATAAAATAATTATTTACTAATCGTGAGAAGACAATGATATAAATAGAAATGAGAAAGGAATCTGATCAAGAAAGCATTAATAATCCATATTAGAGCTTTTCATCTTTAAAAAACCGAACAGATTTTTTTGCATAATCATTTTTCCATGTTGTTAGCTTTTAAACAAAAAAATCTCAATAAAAATCGGTCTATCCCCTAGTTAGATACAATTCCACAGAAAGATGTACATAGATATGCAAGACACACGTTAAAATTAAAATAACCCCTTTTTGCATCGGGATTTAAAACAACTTTAAACATCAATGTCACTTACTTCTTACAGTTCTTACCGATTTCATCTTCAATACATAACTCAATAACCCCGAAAATATCAAAAAACGGCACATCACAAACTCATAACTAAATATCAATTACTTTTAATCTAACTAAAATAACGACCACTCACGCACGACCCATGAATGAACTGGCCTGATAAGCTTCACAATTCAATGAAAATTCACCCTTAAAAGTACTGAATATAATAGTAAAACCTGAAGTTTTATCCTGAAAGCGCTTAGGTTGACATTGGCGTAATATTTTTGCGAAGTTAGGACGTTTAGTATTGAGTGGTTTGCTTGGAAAATCCGTAGTAGTGAGTCATGGTACTGAAAACTCGTAGTCATGGGAGGAGGGGGGTTTTGGGGTGGCCCCACGCTGGCGCCGTAACCCGTAACACCATACATATCTTATTAATCAGGTGTGAATAACGAAATATGGGAATTGGTCTGCTTTTACATGCTTTTTTTTTGTTATGGAAATTTCATTAACATTTGGCCCCTTTACAGGTAAAAATGGGGCCTTTGAGTAAGTTTAAGTATGTAGACCGTTGAATTTCGAATGAGTAGCAGTTGTTCGCAGTTTTTTTTTGTCTTTTTGTGAAGTTGCCAGTGTCAAGTATTAAATAGTTCAAACATTTTTTTAAGAACAAACATTGAACCTTTGGCCGCATTAGTCTTGAGGACTTACACAATAGACATTTTGTACTTATGAAAATAAAAACAAAAAATAGACAGATTAATATTGCTTTTGAATTACGTAATTTGTTAAAAGCACAGGATTAATGTTCCTACATACAAACTAATGACTCAAAACATTGGTAAAGAGAAACAATCAACTTATATCCAACAACGGTTTTAATATTAATGATTTCGTGACTTGTTTAATTGCGTAATTTGACCCTCAATATTACGCACTGCCCTACATTTTGGTAAGCTCAGATACTTGCTCTCCAGTATGTAGTTCCTATCCATTCACGGGTTCAGGGTTCTATACTAGGACCATAATGACAGCCATAGAATTCTTAGATTCGTTTGCCTATTAGTTAATTTGTCTGTTGTTTCCCCAGAGAAAGTAAAATATTACCGTTTACTAGATAATAATAGGTCCATATATCAGTTTTATAGGGTGTAGTTTTGACTCCTGCTTATTGTATCCTGCAGGCTGTCATGCTACACCATGACTCCAGTAGACAACATTAATCTGATCTTAAGATGACGAAAATAACAGGTACATGCTGCTGATTGATAAGTCGATAAAGCATTTATAATCAGATAGCAAAACGATAATACAGCGGTAATATTAATTAATATTGCAAAAATTGCATTTAAGTAGGACGGATAGGATTTCAAAACTTATTTTCACAAACTGCCAGAAAAAACCCTTCGCTATACACTTTATGTACCACAGGGGGTAGTATACTCCCAACACATGTTAGATCGTTTTTTATCTATGGTTTCCTTGTGTTTATAAGAGCTAAGAGCCCTCGGAAATGTACTATAATTGCTGTAGTTCTTTTATGTCACAATATTAATAATACAGATTTTTTACACTTGCACGAATATTAGATGTTGAAATAAAACTACTCTTTGTAGATTATTATTATAGGTCACAGGCCGACTGTGTTAGCTGGATCCGAAATGTCGGATGTGAATTATATGTATTTAAATAAACCTACTACCAATAAGCTCCGTAGAAAGCAGTTTTATTCTTTTATTTTATTGTGATCCTACTACTTAGCGGAAGAATATTTGGCATACTTCACAGCATTCCCCAACAGACAGACTATCTCACCCAGAAATTTCTACCCCTCTAACTCTTAAGATATTTAATGCAGGACCGGACTTTGGAACATAGCTCTTTAAGGCTTAAGACAAAGGAATTCAAGTTAACAAATTTGAAGGATCTACATTTAACAGCATTCTAAGGTAAAGCAGCGCTAATGAGCATATTATGACAGAATACTAAAATAAATTTATTCAACTATAACAGAAACATGTCTTTGTATAATGGAACAACAATGGCGTGGAGTCGTGACCCATAACAATATGTTCGATTGCACAATTTGACCGCCAAAATAACGCGCCGCTCTACATTCTGAAGACATATTATTGTTCTGTTTTACCGTGAGTGGCATTGATGGTATTGGGCAAATTTTTTTTTCAACCCGATTCCACACGTGAAATTTTACTTTTTTTGGTTCTTTTTTATCTATAGTCAGTCTACTGACAAGGTATGTCTATTAAGGTTATAATAAGTATTACGCAGTGTCTTTGAGACATAGAAACTGCTTACTGGTTTAAGTTCGAGAGGATCTGAGTTCAAGGGGTTGTTTATATTTTTCAGCAGTTTCACAAAAATATTTAGATATTAATTTAAATTTAATTAAATTAAATTCATTTATTTCGGGTATTAATATTCGTTTGTGACTGTTGGATTTAAAAATGCCAAGATTTTGAGTCATTAATCGCGAATGATGTAAAAATAAGTGCACTGATTTATCAATCGGCAATGTTAAATAAACTTTACCATCCGGCATTACATTGGCAGAAAGACTTTTCTAACCGCCTTTGTGCCTTGAAGAACCCGTTAGACTGTTAATGGAAGTCAAGAAATCTGACAAACAAGTTTTTCTTTGTTATTCAGGACGGCAAAGCCCAAAAATCGGCTTGCAATGACTTCAGTCCTAACAAAAGAAACGATCCCTACGCAAGATGATCCACGAGGCTCTTAATTTTATAATTATAAACACCTAAATTTCAGTAGGAATAGATGGTGGGTCCTGCCACCCGCTTGCAACCGCACCATAGATTCTACTAAATCTAAATCCAAGCATAAAACTACATGACCGAAGGAAACGGCGAGCTTGAACTGAGTAAATCAAAGTATTAATAATTAAGAAAATGTAGAGTAGGTAGTTATTATAACGTCTACATCTAAAGTGTTTTATTTCTATGTCTAATATTCGCGTAATTCATGAAATCAGTGTACGCGTAACATGTTACGAATGCCTTAGTTTTACAAGAATTTACAACAGACTTAGCGTGAGCATAGACAAATAAAACGGGCTAAAATCTAGACTTATTACAGGTATAAATGTAACTACGTTGAAAGCTTTTCATTCCAAATATTCCTCGCGACCTTTGTTGTACCTGTGACGTATTAGAGAACAGAGACAAAATATGTTACACAATAACTGGGTAAAAATTAGTCATGAAAATGTAGACACTCGCAGACAGTATTAGAGAAAGAAAACATTTATATTTAAAGAAATAATGACTTCAAAGCGTTATTATTGAGTTTTTCTATGAAATTCTCAGCACCAGCTCGGAGTTTGATTTACCCGGTTGATGAAATGGGCTCACCCCCTATTACATGGGACCTAAAACACGGCGGAATTTGGGTGTAAATTAGTACACCTCTGCCTGTCTTCGGGGATGGTAGGCGTGATGGTATGTTATGATTTCGACAAATAGCTATTATGTGACCTCTTGGTAAGTTGGCTAGCGAATGTGACTAAGGTTTACTGGAAACAAATTACCAGGAACACATAAAGTGTGGGCGTAAATGTATGAACTATGAATCAATGCACCAGGGTCGCATGAGTAACATGGCTACATTATTAGAAAGAGAGCGCGTGTATATGTATACTGTATTACGAGGAAACAACAATTTAAAGGTTAATCAATAATATCAGATAGGATAAATAAATATTTAGATAGGGTATAGGGTAGAGCGTAAAAAGCATTTGAGCGTGAAAATGATTATTAAAATTCAATCTAAACAGTCAAGGGAAAGCTCGAAACGCATTTTTAACCTTTGTTGACCTCTTTCACTACCGGTGACGTAAACAATAAAAGAGAGAAAGAGACGAAAGATCTGAAGAACGCACGCAGCGAGCAGTGACTAAGTAAAAATTACAAATTACCAGGAGTACATAAAATGTAGGCGTTCAGAATCTATGAATCTACAATGCACCAAGGCTGCGTCAGACGATAGAGGGGCGGAGGGAGGGACGCGGGGCGGGCCGGCGGCGCCAAGATGTCTGCCGATAGGGTTGCCTCGCGTGACTCCGCCGCACTATTTCGGGTGAAATACGAACGAACAGGGTTGCCAGTTATTGGTATTAAGCTCGATGACGTACATTTTCACAAGTTCGGTATTTAAGGAAAAAATGAGTTGTCTCAATGGATGGTTGTATGTGTTTTATTGTATTCTGTTTATGTAATGGATGGATACAAATTATGTAATTAGCTGTCGTATTACTAGCTATCGCCCCTAGTGTGTGGTGTTTAGCGATAAGTATCAGCATTTAACCTTATTAAGCGTTTATTTATAGTGCCTTGTAAAACACGAATTTATTAATTGATTTAAATTCCCCTTATTTATTACCTTTATGTTTGAAATGATTTTGGATTTAAATAAGGAGTGAAAAGGTTTTTACTGGGTCAGCAATGCGCACCTCTGGTGTTGCAAACTTGCAAACGTTTTTTTTATACCACAAGGATGAAAAACAAGTTTAAGGCCCACCTGATGGTAAGCGGTTACTGTATTCATATTCATATTCATATTATTATAGGGGTTCCTAAACTGACAGCAAACGGAATGTCCATGCTGTCAGAATAGTCACTCTTCCAACGAGCTCTAACCTTACTTACATGCAGAAATACAACTATCGTTGATTCACTGTTTGTGGTCTTCTGTGAGGCGGAGGCCGCGGAGGTACTTCTCTTCTCAGGCATCTCAATTTGAGTGAGAAATCTCGTTATGCCCTACCTCTCCAGAAAACGTTCGTAGATTATGGTAACCGCTTACCATACGCTTGTTTGGCTCCTTCGTGGTATGAAAACCCGGCCAAGTGCGAGTCGGACTCGCGCACGAAGGGTTCCGTACAAAATTAGGCTTAAAATCGCGTTTGTTGTATGGGAGCCCCACTTAATTTATTTTATTCTGTTTGTATTATTTGTTGTTACAGCGGCAACATAAATACATAATTTGTGATAATTTCAACTGTCTAGCTATCGCGGTTCTTGAGATACAGCCTGGTGACACATAGACGGACGGACAGACAGCGAATTCTTAGTAATAGGGTCCCGTTTTTACTCTTTGGATACGGAACCCTAAAAAGGACTGAAGAATTTAATTACTTAAAAAATGGGTATTACATAAATAGCCTTAGTCACACGAAAGTTACTATTGAAGTAAATAACATATTATTTTGCAGTATTTTTACATAAGTTTTTTTTTTGTAACAACATAATATCTAGATGGTGAATATAGATAGACAAATAACAAATTTATTGCCAGTTCTTATAAATATGAAGGAGTTTTTATTTCACAGACCACAAACAAAGTATAACTTAAGTAATACTTTTTTTAAACTGAAAAGGAGGAGTTTCTCAATTCTACTGAATGTTTTTTTATGTTCTATATTTAAATTAAAATCAATATTAATTAATAACTTATTGTGTGTTCATAAAATCGACATTTGAATGCCCGATTACAGAAGTGTTATTATTAAGCTTGCTTTCCATGGCAAGGTCCCACGTTGAAACTGGGATGGGGTAAATGTTTCTGTGATAAACTGGGACATTATTTTGTACCTTAGTCATGGATGTTTGTTATGTATAATATGTATTTATTTATCATCATCATCATCAACCCATTAATATCCCACTGCTGGGCACAAGTCTCCTCTCAATTAAGAGGGTTTAGGCTATAGTCCACCACGCTAGCCTTCTGCGGGTAGGCAGACTTCACATGCCTTCGAGAATTCTCTCAAGCATGCAGGTTTCCTCACGATGTTTTCTTTCACCGTTCGAGCATGTGATAAATACGCATATAACTTTCGAAAAGTCAGTGGTGCGTGCCTTGGGTTCGAACTCGAGACCTCTGACATCTCAGTCCACTGGTCACACCGCTAGGCTACCACAGCTTTTTATTTATAAAAAATGGGAATTTCCTCTGTAAGGATCCCTGCTCTATCTACGTGCCTAATTCCAAGTTTGTGAGCTTTATAGTTTAGTTTATGTAATTTTGGGATTTGTCAGTGTGTGAAGCGAGTGTGTACTCGGCTTTTAATCTAGTTTATTATTATGGGACAGGCTAGGTGTACTTTATATATTTCTTGTCCTCTTCTGGTTTATTGCAATGGTAAGTTAATTGACAGTGACAAAACATGGATTGTTTAATGAAATAAATATTGTTATGATGGGCGAAGTGACAAATCGTAGATTAAATAATAATAAATAGGTAAATATTCCTGGACATTATGACACAGCACCATCTAGTTCTGAGCTAAGCAACCTACCTACATTGAAATAAAACTATTATGGATGTTATCGCGGAGTTTCGATTTTTTAAATCGACGGTTGAGGGTTATTGATTAATATGAGGTCTGGTATTCTGCCTGTGTCAACACGGGACAGACCAAATCAAATCAAATCAAAAGGTTTTTATTTCATATGGACTTTTTCAAGCATTTATATAACGTTATGACTCTAGTTGCACGGTTCCAAGAAGTTGATCTCATGGAGAAGAACCGGCAAGAAACTCCATAGACACTCTTTTAAAAAGAAGGTATTGTTACATTATTTTGGTAATAATTATGCGAGGTCAATGTAAAAAATTCATGTCTTGAGATGTCAATAGTCAAAGATATTAAAAAAAGAAAAGTAATATGGTAAGTATAATTCCGGCTACGATTCCGACCGGCTAGCCAACCTATTAACCATACCATTTGAGAATACTCTCGAGTACAGATAATTGTATAAACCCACGCTCCACTCCCCCTAACACCTATAACCCTACTTAATGTTTTGGATTCCAATAATCCTTTCGTACCTATACATTTAAAAACTTTAATAATCTAATAAAATAGTAACAAATCACCTTAACTTTAAAATGGTAAGACACGTTTTCCTATACTTTACTAGCCGCTAGTATAAAATGTTGACTGAGAAAATTTCATTTCATTGCTGCTTTAAAGGTTGTTGGTACTAACACTACATAATTCCACCTTAATACCTCCAGGCGTTCCTGAGAAAAGGTTTTAAAAGCTGTCACACAACAAAGTAATTTAATAAGGGTTGTTTTTATACCACAATGGTGGCAAACAAGCAAGCTGCAAGCTCTGGTAACCTAGTAGTTTGACCAGTGGACTGACGCGTCAAGGGTCTCGAGTTCAAACCCGGGTTACCCAGGCACGCACCACTGACTTTTCGGAAGTTATGTGTGTATCTAACACATGCTCAAACGGTGAAGGTGAACATCGTGAGGAAACCTGCATGCTTGAGAGAGTTTCTCGATGTGAAGTCCACCAACCCGCAATAGGCTTGAATGGTTGACTATGGCCTAACCCAGTCAAATGGCAGAAGACCCGTGCCCAGCAGTGGGACAATAATGGGTTGATGATAGTGGCAAACAATGTGACTAAAACCTTTTTACTGTCATTGTTTCCCAAAATATATAAAACGTTTTTCCTTTATGTATTGTAAGATACGGTACCCACTATGCTACAGGACCTTCCCCTACTTTGAAGGGTGGTGTGTTGTTGACACCAGATGTCATGATAAGCTAAACCGAAGCAAATGTGGTTGATAACATCGGGTCGCGGTCAGCGGGCGTTTGTTAATGAGAGTAAACGTAGTTAGACACTGTTTTAATGAGTATTCGCGGTGAAACAACCCCCAAAATGGGGTGGGACTAATTTTTGATTGTGTTGGGTGATAAATGTTGTATTTAATAATACCTAGGTAGGGTTCTTTTTACTCAACTTACTCAGAAGGGACGACCAAATTAGAAGGAAATAATTTGTGTTAGTTGCCAGTCACGGCTTTGCCCGCATGTTAAAAAGTAGCCTATGTGTAAATCCAGGTGATAAATTATCTATAATCTATAGTTTCTTAAAATAAGGGAGTTACTAAACTGACAGCAAACGGAATTCCCATGCTGTCAGAAATAGTCACTCCTCGAACGAGCTTCTGGGTTTGGTAGAATTTGTGGAATATTCCACTAGTCACACCATTATATGTCACAGCAGACATGAAAGCAAAACCCCAAGAATGTCGTATCAGATTTCATATAAGTAAGGTATTGTTATAGAAAGTATCGGTCTTTGTTAAGTCCAGCGTGTGTTTGCTTGTCACTTACCTGTGAAAGCTTTTAAAAGCACAATGTGATTCCTAGGAGCTTCTATTTACTATTATCTATGTACTACGTACTTATGCCTTTTTGTCGTATACAATGAGGAGATGATAACACGACATTAAATGAAAAGACGAGCAGACGACTAATTCAAGAGAGTATTTTGACTCTATTAAATAAGTCGTAACATCGATATTAAAAAAAGTTTTTTTTTCAAACAAACTAAATAGCTCAAATATGCAAAAGAAATTAGATTTGCGGAAGGAGTTCTTTAAGATTGGCAAAGGTCTTTTAAGTGGCGAGTTGGCAACATGTGTTTATACTTATGTTGCAGGTCTTGAACCTTATCTGTGATAGCCTAGTAAACAATACATCGTGTTGAAAATTAAAAAAATGAAAATAATGTCCTGTGTCTAAACTACTGGGTATATTTGATTGATTTTTGGTATAAAGACTTAGAATATCATTAGGTATATACTGGGTTATATAATTTATTGTCGTGTTATCATCTCCACATAGTATAACTGAGCAATATACAATATAGGATGTTCTCTAATTGGATGAGACTATTTCAGTTATCTTAGTTGGATTAAGTAGATTAAATTGTACATTTATATAAATTTAGCCATACCGTAGCGCGATAGAGGACTTCAAACAGTTTTATTTAGAAAGAGAGAAGCCGCTATTCAACCTGTAAATCGCCATCCCTCTCTTACAACCTAAATAGTGATTGTCTTTTAGAGGGTACCATAGATGATCACGTCAGCGTACCACTGACAGCAATGTGGAAGGGGAGGAAGTTGTTTGTCTTGGTTTTGATTCCCAGGTCAAGGAAAGTGTTATAGGGTTTTTCTATAAAATTTTCAATAGCAGGAGTTTGGTTTCGCGCCTGATAGCAATAGGCTCGCCCTCAATCCTACATGGGACCTAAAATATAACTGCCAGAATACTCACTTTCACAACGAGCTCTGGTAACCTTACTCACTCGCAGAAAAACCTATTGTTAATTCACTGCGGTATTCTGTAAGGCGATACGTCCCCAGTCAATTTGAGCGAAAATTTCGCTATGCCCTGCCTCTCTAAAGACGTTATGGTGGACCACTGACCTATGAAGCTGGCCTCATCCTGGCGGTCGTGCAGCGCGTGCATGACGAGTGCGGCGAGCAGCGCGGGCCGCGCGGCGGGCAGGCCGGGCGCCAGGCCGCGCAGAGACACCGGCGCAGCGCTCAGGATCGCGCCGCTGAGCATACCCTAGTTCCCACACTGAAGCATGCCGCGCTTGCCTGCACCAACCTGCACCAAAATCAAAACATGGTTAGAACATTGACTTTATTAATAAATAAATATCTCTGGACATTATAACACAGCGACATCTAGTTCCGAGCTAAGCTGCGAGGCTTGTGTTACGGATACTAGTTGGTTGATATACTACATTATTATATTCTTTTTTTGTAAATACATATTATACATAGATACATCCATGACTCGGATACAAATGGTTATGCTGATCACACAAACATTTGTCCCTACCGGGATTCGAACCCTTAGCACAGACGGCAGTGTTAATAGCCGATGGACTAATTGGGCCGTCAAATTAATATTATTAAATTGCCCCATTACTTAATGAGTCACTGTCACTTCAAATAAAAATAAATTAATTTTACACTTACGCGAATATTAAACATCGAAACACATAAAACCAATTACGGTAAGTACATAATATATTAATTTTATATAAACCTGATATTTGGGAACTTTTACAGCATCTATGATCACGGACAGACTGAGGTGCTGGTCGTCTAGAAGTTATAATTACTAACTACCTTACATTTTTACGTTACTAAACGTCAAATGTTTTTATTTCAATTAAAACAATATTACGGGTACTTTTGAAATGTTGAAACTAGTTTCACCATTGCACGGTTTTAAAGGGTAGGTGTCTTATGAAGAAGAACCGACAAGAAACTCCATTTATACTCTTTTCTTGGGTCTGGGCGTTTGTGTATGTGAAAATTTGTGTTTGACAAATACAATTTTTTTATTTACACTAGGATTTCGTCGTGCCCACGACACAGGAGAAAATCCCTGAAAAGTTTTCCCAGGAGAAAATCTAGTGTGGGGCAACGATTTAAAAAATAAAATAAAAAAATAAACCATATGAAAATTATGAAATTGGTTTTTTTAATGCAGATTGACGTGTAACGTATTTATTTCACAAAGGCAAAAATAATAAGAAGTCGGTTTACGGCCGATAATTTCGGAGTCAGAGTGGAAGAGAGTTAGATGCGTCACAAACTGAACTCCTGAACGCTTAGGCTGATTGTGCCTCTCTATCGCTTATTCCGCGTTCTTGCTTGCACGCTCGGCTCCGGCGGAACGTGACAATTTTTCGTGCGTGCAGTCGGCGTTCATCGATTTATTACGTCAAAAAGATTTAGGTTGTCGGATCGACGATGCTTGGGTTATATTTTGTTTTTTTTTTCAGGGAAACGATCTTATAGCCCGGATGATGGTAAACGGTTACCTTTTTGGTTATTATTATATTCTGACATTATTACACAGCGCCATCTAGTTTTAGAGGAGCTAGGGCATAGCGAGATTCCTCGCTCAAATTGAGCTGCCCGACTAGGGAAGTACCTCCGCCTTACAGAATACCGCAGTGAATCAACAATAGTTGTCTTTCTGCGAGTGAGTAAGGTTACCAGAGCTCGTTGGGGAGTGACTGTTCTGACAGCATGGGCATTCCATTTGCTTTCAGTTTAGTAATTCCCTATTGTAAGAAACCAAAACGGTTTCTGCAAGGGTGTGCAACGCATTTGCAAGCCTTCAAGTGTTGCAAATGTCCATGGGCGGCGGTGATCACTTACCATCAGGCAGGCGGCTCAGCCTGCCCGTTTGCCCCCTTATCACAATATAAAAAAATTAAAACTAGATGGCGCTGCCAAAAGCGTAAGTACAATTTATAGTAGTGATGATCATTATGACAAAGTTGAGGCAAATACTGTTTGGAAAAGAGAGAATCTTCAATATTGAAACACCCGATTCTGTTGCCATTGAATATTTTATCTTAAGAGAGGAAACATGAAGTTTAAAATATGTTGTTTTGCTTCCTTTAGCTTCTGATAAAGCTTCTAAAAATATCTTTATTTACTGCAGTGTTTGTTACGACTTGTATAGAAATGTGGAAGCTTACGAAAATGCAGACATAAAATATCCAGTATCATATAGTACTAGATCTAGATATAATATCATATAACACAAAGTACACCTATTAAAAACACCTGTTATTAATAGGCACACCTATTTAAGTTGATTTTGGTTTGTTTGTCCCATTAAAACCACCTAGATAGTCGATACACTACAAAGATCTTATTTTGTAAATACATGCCTACATATTATACATAGAAACGTTCAAGACCTTGGTACAATTAATATTCCATGTTCATCACACAGACATTCAGCCCTACCGGGATTCGAATTTGACACCCTTACCAATGAAGTTATTCTTAATACTGCTGCACTGGGCTATCGATTTATTGCGTTAGGTTTTAAATAATTCATACCAACCGATTTTAAAAAAATCTTTTAGCAAGTTAAGGTTTTTCGGTCCAACTGATGGCAACCAGTTACGGTAGCTTATAGTTGATTACAACACCAGAGGTGTCGCTCCCGCGTTGCCAACCCTGTAAAAACCATTTTGCTCCATTGAGGGCTTTAAGTTTTTAAAAATAGGTGTAATGTACTTGTCCTCGCCTGACCTAGAAAGCTGACAGTCTCCGCACACATTGTCTTGTAACAAAAGATCAGAAGCAACACTAATTAAGGCTCTTGACATTTTGCATTGTGATATGTATCACAAAGAACAATCTTGATTGCAAAGAAAACAAGAGCTTTTGAAATATAATCTTAATATAATATTATTGAAAGTGCATCGTGAGACTTATTCTCAATATAAAATTCTAAAATTGCAAATTGTAATTAGGTTTTGCTGTCCTCTTTATTTGTAACCTCTTTTAAAACGAAGACTTGGGCGAAGGGCGGACACTTTTGGGGGCTGTCTTTATAATCAACGTTAAAAAAGGGCCAATTAAATTTCGCTTCTTTTGAATAACTTTCTTTGCCTCTAAATATCCTTTTTTCAGATGACATCTGTCAAATGTGTCAATTGAAGTGTCAATTCAGCCGGTACGATAGCCAATGAAACGTAAAGTAACTTTTATAAACATGTTTTCTGGCAAAATGGCTAAGGCTACAGTTGCCATTCAATACCCAAAAAAAAAGGAACTTTTAAGTTTTCTTTTCCCTCAACTCTTGTCTATCCAATGGTTGTCTGGCAGAAATTGCTTCTAGCGATAAGATCGCCAATTGTTACTATCTGTGTATTCCATTTTGTTGTGTGTGTTTTTGTTTGTGTACAACAGAATACTCTATCTATCTAAGTAAAATAAGTACTTTAACTGACAATTTTATCCGAGGCGGTGTAAATAATATAATTACTTGGCTGTACGGTGGCCAAGTATTTATAATTCCCGACTCTTCCGCCTAGTAATGACGGAGAAATCCTCGTTAATCCTATTAGCTAGCCACCCTAGCGAGGTGGGGTGAATAAATCAATGTTCCGTCCAATATTGGTGAAAATACCTGTCTGTTTTGGCCTTTTGAAGTATTTTTAGGGAAGAACATTATTAAACATTGAAGTGTAATACTTAATACTTTGGAATTGGGAACACAAGCGTACAGGGATATGGTATTTGGGTATACATATAAATAGTCGTATGCTCAAACGGTGAAGAAAATCATCGTGGGGAAACCTACATGCCTGAGATAATTTCTCGATTGCGTTCGAAGTCTGCCAATTCGAATTAGCCAAGTCTGTTGGACAATAGCCTAATCCTTCTCAAATGAGAGGAGACTCAGCAGTGGGACACTAAACGGATTGATGATAATAATATATTTTATATTAATTGTATTCCTTTACATAAATAGTTCTATTTTATCCCTTTGTTCAGCCAGGCTTACGCCAAAAGTTTAGTTGAGAACAATAACTGATGTAAAAGTAATCGATTTACAACACAAGTGAGGGTAGGTCGCACGTACTTGTAGTCACGTCTACCCTCCGCGAAGACGGAGGAAAATTCTATCCCTTATTGTGTTTCCACCGGCTGACGTAGAAATCTTTATAATGTTTTTATAATGTGTCAATATTTTGTTATTTTATGAGAAAATCCTACTAATACTAAACACAAAAGTTCGTAAACATCCACATAACAAACATCCACACATACATGTATGTGTTTGTTACTCTTTCACGCAAAAACCGCTAAACGGATTTGAATAGAAGTTGGCATACAAATAGTTTATTACATGGATTAACACATTTTATCTATATAATTATATCTATTAATAGTTATTCAGTATGTTCCTTTCTCCTATATAATTGGCTATGCTGTGTCCAACATGGTCCCAATTTTAAGCCTACCCTTAGCAGTCATACAAAACCACATTATAAATGCAATAAAGTACAGTACTGAATGTTTGGTGATACACGCACTTCTACTGTAACTAATTAAGTGCCCTAAAGTAACCCAATTTTAAGTCTATAATTGCCTAAAGATAAACAACAACACCGAACCCATAATTATCTTGCCAACTACTTACAGCTATACAAATTTAACGTTATTTACGTTATTAGGAGTTACGATAACCTAATTCGGCCAGCAATCTTGCCGCTATAAAGTAAGGTAGCCACAGTTACGTCGGCCGCATACGTCACTCAGACAAACTGTGCGGTCGAACTACCTCGATATAGCGCTCTTTCGACTCGATCCCATCGGTGTACAAGAACCGCTATTTAAAATTAATACCTACTTATAGAAAAGGTGTTTAGGTTTAAAGGTATAGAATAGATAGTAGTTATCTAAACCGAATCCATACTTATCCATAGGTACTGATATTATAAATGCGAAAGTATTTCTATCTATCTGTTCGTTACCTATTAACGCTTAAACCGCTGAAACGATTTAGATAAAATTAAGTGTGGAAATAGCTTGAGTCCAAGGGAAGACGTAAGTTTTTGTCCTGGAAATCATGTTTCAAGATATCGAAAAGGGGCGCTGAAGAATCGAAGTCGAAGTCGGGGCAAACGGTTATAGTTATATTTGAATACAAAATATTCACCCTCAAATGACAGCCTTGCTGGTAGCACCAGGTGCGCTGCTTAGCGTGAGGTTATTAAAGGTTAAAAAATATAAACGTATTGGATTGGTCTCGACAGCAACTCAGATTTTGGATTTATTCGTGTTTAGCAATAAATTCTCTTCATTATAAACCAAATTATTGTTCTACTGCTGGCGACTTGTGCCCACCACGCTAGTCTACAGTGGGTTGGCAGACTTCACACGCCATCGAGAAATTCGCTCAGGCATGTTTCCTAACGATTCCTTAAGAATATAGTAAAAACGCACATAACTTCAAAATCTCTTAAATGAAAGGATTATGCCCAGTTGTAGGCCAGTAATTAGGATAATGATGAGTTTTATCTCCGACAATTAACAATGTTATAACCTGCCGACAAAGATGTAATACGAAGCAGAATCCTACAAAAATATCTATCAAAATCTACATTTAATAATACATTCAAGACGAAAATATAAGAACACACTCGATCGCCAATCGATATTTCGAGTCGCCGAGATACGGGCTACGGGACCCCACCTGAATTTTTAACGAAATACTTCGACAAACTCCTATAAATTTAAATAAAGACAAAAATTATTATTGATGGACCCCTCCTCCTTATGCAAATTGGGTTGAACTGCCTTCGCTAAGACGGTCCTTTTTAATTTATGGTCAAGTTCGAAGAGAAACTTTTTGGCGAATGAGTATGTACGTTGACTTATTAATTATTCAGTTAGCAACTGAATAATTAATAAGTCAACGTTGACTTACTAGTTGACCCAGCAAACGTTGTTTTGCCACATTTTTGGAGTTGGTGGTAGAAGTGTGACAATTTAGGGATTTTAATGCCAAATCATAAAAAAGAGAGAAGGCGACTGCCGAGCCAGAGGTCCTGGGTTCGATTCCCAGGTCGTGCAAAGTGTTATTGGGTTATTCTATGAAATTCTCAGTAACAGCTCGGAGTTTGGATTTGTGCCCAGTTAATGGCAATCGGCTCGAACCCTATTACATGGGATTTAAAACATACCGGCGAAACGTGGGTGTACATTAGTACATCTCTGCCTAACCCTTCGGGGACGACAGGCGTGATGGTATGTATGTAAAATCGGTTTAGTGGTTAAAGCATAAAGTAACAGACAGACATATTCGCATTTATAATATTAGTATAGAGACTCTTTACGATACATTTTTAATCATTACTTAAGCTACAATATGCCCAATTACATAAAACAGCTAAATATATTATGTATTGGATCATGCATACTTGAGTAGGAAATAGATTTCGAGTCCATTGCCATTAACCCATAACCCCACTTCCCCCAGCCCCACCATAAAAGTAATTAAGGGCCCCCCTATCTCCCCTTTAATGACCGTGCCACGCATACCGTATTTACAACCAAACAAATAATTTATTATATGAAAATATCTGAAATATTCCAGATTATTTTCGGAGAATAGAGTATTCAAAATATCTATCATAATATCCATTATAGAGTTTTAGTATAACATTTTTGCCAACCCGCAGTAGGCTAGCGTGGTGGACTATAGCCTTATCCCTCTCATAATGAGAGGAGACCCGTGCTTAGCAGTGGGACCTTAATGGGTTGAAGATGATGAACATTTTTATATCCAAAAAAAAATCGTGTCCCGTTGTTTGTGTGCCGATGAACTTCTGACCTAATGAACCGATTTTAATGAAACTTTGTGTACTGTGTTTAGATTTGTCCAAATTGAGAGATAGGCTAGTTTTCATTTCACAGTAAAATGAAATAAAACTACTTTTTACGGATTTTATCGCGGTATACCTATTGTATATAGGTATGTATTTACTAGCATAGGTCCACTAAGACATCATGGCTGGCCTGTCTGAGGCCATTGAAGCTGTAAAGAAACCGAAAGCCTGTCGTCCCAGAAGGGTTAGGCAGAGGTGTACTAAGATACACACATTACGCCAATATGTTTTTAGGTACCAAGTAATAGGGGCAAATTGCCATTAACCATCACGAATCCACACTCCAAGCTGTTACTGATAATACCATAGAAGAAACCAATTAATTCTTTGCTCGACCTGGGAATCGAACCTAAGACCTCTTGCTCAACAGGTCACAAGACCAACGAGGCAGTCAGTTTAATTTCAATGTGTTGACTACATTACCCTAAAGTTCTCATTAATAATAATTAGTACGAAAATGATACTCGAAGGTAACAAAGCAAAATGGAACATATTTTGTGTAATTAGGCGAGTATTGGGCGGCCATATTGATTTATTGATATTGATAAACTATGATTATAGGTTCGATGGCAAACCGACTCGTAGGTGTATATTATTCACATGTACTAGACACGTAATTTAAAGCAAAATTGACCTTTATTATGATGTACATAAGGGTGCTGTCAGCGGTCAAACAAAACTGACCGATATTGGTCTATCATTCAACTATCATTAACTTGAAAAACTAATGATATATGTATGTATCAAGTAAATTTAAAATTGGAACTGTCATTTGATCGCTTTTTTTTTCTTTTTGGACATTTGTCAACGAGGCTTTTGTTACGGGTACTAGGAGGTTGATAATTATATACTACATACCTATATACTTTTTTTTTGTAAATACATACATATTATACATAGATACATCCATGACTCGGATACAAATCTTTATGCTCAACATTTGTCCCTATCGGGATTCGAACCCAGGACCCGTAGCGCAGAAAGTAAGTTTGTTTTGTTTGTTCGTTTAGTTTGTACCCGACATAGATAAAAGTACATGGAAATAAAAGGCGTAAACGGTTTCTATAAGGTCGGCAACGCGCAAGCGACACATCTGGTAACGCAAAAGTCTATAGATAGGTTACGGTAACCGCTTATCATTAGGCGGGACGTAAGATCTGTGCCATCCTTGTGATATAAAAAAAAACAATTGACAGTTGACAGTATGAACTGTCACTGTATTATAAATCTATATTTCTGTCCAGACTTAATATTATAAATGCGAAAGTGTGTCTGTTACCTGTTCACCCTTTAACCGCTGAACCGATTTAGATGAAATTCCGTATGGAGATAATTTTTTGAATCCCGGAAAAGGACCTAAGATAGTCCCGGTCCTAGTCTGGAAATCATTTCTTAGAGGGGTGAAAAAGGGGGTAGTTGTTTTGTTTGCGGAATTGATAATTTATTAAAACAGGAGGGTAAGAATTGAATAGGCAGATTGCTAAAGAAACAGATTTGATAAAATTACTAAGAGACGAAGTATGATTACCGACACAAAAACCTGTTTTATCCTTCCATACAGAGATTCCATACAGAAGGACAGACAAACACACTTTCGCATTTATAATATTAGTATGGTTAGTACCTATGCATGTAAATTGAACCTTATAAAAACTTACCACGCATAATGTTAGAACGTTTTTCTTACAAAACCTAAGCACATTACTTTTTATTAACCTTATTATTCCCGTACAAGAATGCTCATACAAATTGCTACCGTTGTAACGTCTCACACTCAATCTTCAGAAACTCATTTTGTATTATAATACGGCTCCAATTTCACGTCTTATTGCCCTATATTAGATGTAAGTATATAAAGAGGTGTGTATAGGCCACCAACATTCTTTACCTTTATCAAATACCATTCGTCTTTATTTCCTACAGTTTCCAAATAGTCTTTATTCTAAGCCTTAAGGACTACAATAGTAGTAGGTATCGATGTATGAAGGACGTGTTTTATATAATCCAATTTGGCAAAACAAATTTCTAAGACGCAGTTGCTCACCTTACAATGAAAAGGTCATCTTGATAATATCTTACACGATTCCTCCCGAAAAAGCAGTTTTTTTATCCATTCAGAATAAAAAACGACCAAATAGGTTCAATATTCATTAGTTTTTTGTCAAAATAGATGAATTAAAAACACTTACCTTTCGCCTTATTCGTACACTTACACAATCTTGATTAACGAAAAAAAAAATATTACGTAAGCACACGCTAGTTGGAATTGTGTTCTTTTTTCAAAAGTTCTAATATAGAATCACTTTAGAATTTCACACTTATTTGAATGTTCGTATTGTTCATTGGACGCGTCCGCCTATGATTTTTCGGCTTGGAAATACGAAATAAATGGAAATAAAATGGAGGATACGCTTTGTCGTATTGGGGTTAGTTAGTCGTGGAGTATTGCGCATGCGTGCGGCTACCCTCATCCCCCGGTTAACACCGCGTTCCGAAATACACGCATATTTGGGGAGCGTGTTTTGAGAAAAGATAAAGCTTAGAATTTTGTTTCATTCAGAATACCCGTATGATAAAATATTAACAAAAAAAAACGATAGTTTTATTAAAAACGTTTTTCCTTTGTCCCGTAAAGGTAAAATCTCACAAAATTTGTTTTAGAGTGTCATTAATGTTCAAGCTATGATGCATTCCGTTCAAGACATAGACAAAAGATGAGTTCCAATATTTTAAATGCAATAAACTATGGTGGACGCGTCAAAACATACATACCATCACGCCTGCATACCGGGGCTAGGCAGAGTAATCATGTAACTACGTCAATAGTCATCCAGTATTGTTTTAGGTCCCATGTAAGAGGGGCGAGACTATAGCCGAAGTCCGCCAAGCCCAACTCTAAGATGCTACTGAGAATTTTGAAGAAAATGTCAATAAAATTTTGATCAACCCGGGAATCGAGCCCAGGACGTCGTGCTCGCGAGTCATAGTAATACAGGGTTACGGAGGACTGCGCGCTTCATTGTAGATCGCAGTGCCACTTAATATCAGGTGAACAAACGTTTAAGCGAAAACCTATTAAATAAAACAGGAAATATCTACATGGGTAAACAAAGCCGATACCAAATATATAGTTGAAAAAATACTACAGGAGATATCCACTGAACGCAGGCCTCTCCTTTACACTTCCTCGATTGCCTGTCCCATGCCACAACCTGCAACCAGCGGCTCCCAGTAGCTTTTTATCAGTCCACCTGGTATGGGGCCTGCCCACAATACTTTCTTCTGGCCCTTCAATAATCTCATTGGTATATTGACAACCAAGCTCACATTTTCTATTCTGGCAACATTGACTATATTTTTGCCAAACTTCGTTTAATCTGTGGACGCAAGCTTTTATCTTTTCCTTCTCTTTGGTTAGCTACCCTTAATCCGTAATCATGAAAAATGAAAAACTCTTATCATTTATGTAAGTATCTGGCACACACAGCGATAAAGATTTTTAAACGATTAAAGCTTAATGAGATTTTTTTATTTGTTGATAAGACTAAAGTGGTTCTTTATTGGTAAGAATGCACTACTGAATTTTCAAAGCTATATGCGTAGATATAAAATGTATCACTTGCTTAAACGGTGAAGGAAAACATCGTGAAGAAACCTGGAAGCCTGAGGGATTTTATCAATGGCGTGTGAAGTCTGCTAACCCACACTGAGCTAGCATAACGAACTATACCTTTCGAATGAGAAGAGACCTATGACCAGAAGTGGAACAGTACCTAAATGATTGATGAAATGATGATTTAGTTTGATGAATGAAACCTTTTTCTATTGAAATAAAATTACTTTTTACGGATTTTATCGCGGTATATCTTTGATATTATCTTAACCCGACGATTCGGATCCTGTACAGCATCCATGTTCAAAATTAATATCAAAAATATACCGCGATAAAATCCGTAAAAAGTAGTTTTATTTCAATGTCTAATATTCGCGTAAGTGTAAGAATACAATAAACCCTTTTATAGTTTTGAATTAGATTAAAAACTTACCATATAATTTCGCCATGTCTGTATTCCCAGAGTTCTGAGTTTCCGTACAGTACCTGATGTACATCTACAATTTACGCCAAACGCGGTATAAGTAGCTTTGATCGTACAAAGCCGACATTAACCAGGCACAAGTTTTAAGATAACCAGGCTTGTTATTGTTATTTCAAAGGATTATTGATGATCTCAATTAAACTCATACTAAAAACGGTCTCAGACGGTATCAGTAATTTATATTTATATGAAGGTAGGTACGTTCGCTTCATACTCGCAATAGGTATGACTGATTTTATTAAACAAAAATAGGCTTTTAGCCATATTATACTTATATCTTATTATTAAATAGGATATATAAAATAAATAGATAAATATTCCTTGACATTATGACACACAGCGCCATCTAGTTCCGTGCTAACCAACGAGGCTTGTGTTACGGATACTAGTTGGTTGATATAATACATGTATACTTTTTTTGTAAATACTTACCTACATACTATACATCCATGACTCGGATACAAATGTTTATGCTCATCACACAAACATTTATCCCTACCGGGATTCGAACCCAGGACCCATAGCACGGTAGGCAGTGTTAACTACCGCTGGACTAATTCGATCGTCACGCACGATTATCTAGGTAATAAGGAATTTCGATGTGTTATGAATGGTCACCAATCCATAATCTGACCTCAACTACCTACCTACTTTACTTTATTTTCGCGTCAATGCAACTGCAATGTTCCACAGCAAAAACATGATAAGGTTCAGATGGTACAAATAAAACAACACCCAAACTATATGAATAAAATTTGTATTCCACGTCATCAATACACAAATAGTGACCTGTTCAATACATTAATAGTGTTTTGTTTAATAAAATAGAAACTATTTGCTATATTATTATAATAATAACGATCAAAAATACATTGGCTTAACATCGGGTAAACTATTCAATGAATCCATTTCAATAACATTCGATATTTTGCCGATTAGAATGTTCTAAGCTAGTTAAAACTATTTATTTATAATATTATTATACTATGTGTAACGCGTTTTCTTACAGCAAACTCCTCGACATCCTGTAACATCGAAAACAACATGTTAATATAGCAAAAAAATATCTAAATGATGATAACGATTGTTTATTTCTGTAAATAGATCTTTTTAAAGACACTTTTACAAGTCATGTAATTTTTTTTTTAATATCTAGTTGGCATCGGCATTTCCTAACTGACGACCTCTGAGAAGAAATGCCGAAACAAACTCAGAGAATCATGGTCTCTTTTAAAGTCCAAACATTTGTGTTTATAGTATGTGAGCCTGACTATGTAGGTTAAAGTCTGAGATGGCCTTTTGAAGAAAGCACCAGTGCAGCTTTGAGTTGACCTGTCCATACTGCCAGCACGCATACGTCTACTAGAAAGCAGAAACGAATAACAAAGACAATTCCTCTTCGCAAATTGAGAAGGATCATTCAACTTTCATTCGTCATTATCAACCTATTTATTGTCGTACTGTTGAGGTACTTGATCCGTTAGACAGACTTTTTCGAGGGAGCTTTAGAGAGATTCCTCGCTCAAATTGAGCAGTCCGACTGGAGAAGTACCTTCGCCTTACAGAAGACCGCAGTGAATCAACAATAGTTTCTGCGAGAGAGTAAGGTTCAGAGCTCGTCGTGATTATTCTGGCAGCATAGGAATTCCGTTTGCTGTCAGTTTAGTAACTACCTATTTTAAGAAACCTTTCTACAGGGTCGATCACGTTCGGGCGACACCTCTGTTGCAATCATCTATAGGCTACAGTAACCGCTGACCATCAGTCGGGCCGTGAGTCGGGCGTAAGGCACCTTGTAAGTAGCAGCTTGAGCAAACCATCGGACAATATCAAATCAACTTTTCCAAGCGTTTATAAAACTAACATTCCAGTTGCACGGTTCCAAGAAGTTGATCTTATGGAGAAGAATTCGGCAAGAAACTCCAGAGCAATAAGTGAAAGAAACCTTTAATAAATTCTGATACATGACTTTGATTATAAATAAGTAAAGATTATAATAAAACTGTTGTTACCTTGTACCTAGCACCAGAATTATTTGGTCATGCCCTGTTTCGCTCGTCTCTCCCATTCCGCCCTCATTTGCAGAATCCCTTTAAACTGGGGAGACGCATCAGCTTCTCCAGAAGCTTCCTTCTCCCTCGCACCTTCCTCTTTCTCCAAATCCCCGTCCTTGTCTATCACAGCACTTTCTTTCCTGTCTTTGTCGACCGACAATCTGAATTTTTCGTCATTCTTCTGCCAAGGCCTTTTTGTCAAAGTATCGGCTTTATAAGCCATCGCTTCACTTTTAGTTATATTCTTTATGTCTTCTCTATCATTTGATGGGTCCGGGAACGTCCTATTTCTAAGTCTCTTCTCAGGAGTTGAATCTGATACCTCTTTCTTGTATTTGTGTACTTCGCTTCTGTATACTGGAGCGCTATCTCTTTTTGGGTTGGAGACGCTGTTGATACTAACGCTTCTTTGATAATGTGGGGCTCCAAACTGACTGACACGGGCAGCAATGTCTACCAATCTCTTTTCTTCTTCTTTTATAACATCTTCATTTTCCTTATCACTATCCCTGGACTTTATAGAAGCATTAAATTCATTCTTTAATATTTTACTTCTCGTTGGTGGTATATCGTTTTCATCTTTGTTACTGTTCGCGGCTATCTCTTGAGCAATGCTATCAGCTTCAGAATCTTTTAGTTTTAAAGATCTACGTGCGAATACTTTCATCAGTTCTGGTTCGTCATCATTTTTCCGATCACCGCGAAGCTCTTTAGCTAATATGCCTGGTTTCTTACGATATACAACACTTTCGTCGTGTCGGTCAGGAGTTTTGATATCATTGCTGTCCGTGCTCTGTATAGAACTCTTACTACCAAAGCTAGAATGTGATTTCTGACCAATGGATATGTTGTCATAAATTCTCTCCGTGCTACCATCGGTACTCATAGAGTTTGTTCGTGGTTTCTCCGGTCTGTCTTGTAATTCTACACTCATTGCTTTTCTTTTGAAGAAGGCTTTGGGCGTTGAAGGACTCTGCGGTATGACAGGTATGACAGACTTTCTTCCACTTGGTGGGGAATTCTTGTCATCATTTTGAGTATTTTCAATAATATTTTCAACAAATTTATTGCTCTTGATAGATTCTTTTCTCACAGGAATATTTTGGATCTTTGTTTCAGTGATTTGGAAACATTCTATGTCTTGTTCTTTCTCTGTTTGTGGACTATCAAGTTTCTTTGGCGTAACATTAGCTGTCAAAACAATGTTCGTGGTCGGCTTAGTATCAACCTTGTTCAACTGAATATTGAGAAACTCTGGGACTCCAGGCTTAGACCCAGATTTCTGTAACTTCTCATCACTTTTATTATTTTTTGGTGCTTCCAACGTTTTGACTGGGGTTTGTTCTTTATTAATATGAGTCACTGATATAAAACTTTCAGTTTCTGGTTTCAATTCCCTTTGCATATTATGTTTAGCGCTTAAAGCACTCTCAACAGAAATAGTTTTACGTCTATCATCCATAGGCTTCTCTGGGCTACTCTTAATGCTATCTAAAGAACTAGACTTGAGTATTGGGGCAATAATAGGCTTAGGCGAACTAATAATATCATCAATTTTAGCCTCTATTTGAGAGATATCGCTGTCGCGTTTATTATCCATCGTAACATGAATGCTATTGGTGAAGAGTTTTCTGTCTTCGTTTGCATCAGTTTTGAGGCTATCCAAGTAACTGCTATCAGTACTCGGCAAGCTATCGTAATTAGCTTCGGCGCTATTCTGCATTAAATTATAGTTTCTGGCTGAAATTCTTTTGGAGAAATCGTTTCGTTCGCTCAGGTTCCTCCTGTAGTTGACTTCCCAGCTTTCTAGTAACGGTTCAGAAATGCCAACGATCGCCGGCAAACTAGGCATCTGGTTCTCTTGGGAGCTGATTGACGTTGTTTCTGAGGCATAACGGAAACTGTGAGATTTCCCGATACTGCTGCGAGTCTCAGCGTAATCGTCTCCCAATGACCTCAACGCTGAGGTTACGTAAGACTCTTCGGTTTTAGAAGTGTGGCGTGTTGATTCACGTTTGCATTCGATCAATTTCTCAGTAAAATCGGAAACGTGCTCGGACGACCGGTGTTTGATATTATCAGAACTCTGATGCCTAATCGTTTTTGGAGGAGACGTCCCTAGCATGCTTGGATTGAAGTAAGGTATATTTTTAGGCATGCTGCCACTGGTGAATACATTATAATCGTTATGAACATTTTTGATGCGCATCGCTCTAATTGACGGCTCATCATCTGAGATCGCTGGAGACTCTTCTCTCTGTCTGTTTAGTAACTCGTTACTAATAAATGCTTTTGAGGAAAACGGATCAACAATACGTTGGACCGATGCTGGTCTTTTGGTTTTATCAAGATGTAGGTTAAAAGATTCCCTCTTATCTTCGATTGCCTCTTTAGAGGAAGTCCGTTTTGTTCTTTCCATTTTTTCGCAGAACTCATCCCTTCTGCTAAAGCGACTTTTCATTTCTAGATTTAACATTTTATCGGTTTCTTCAGCAATTTTGAGATCAGTAATGTTATATTCCACGCCGGAGACTTTGGCAGCGCTATACACATCTTTGTATGCGCTGTCTTGGGCGTAAGCGCCCTTATTATCAATTCTCTTGTGCATTTGGTTGGCAAATGCTTTCTGTCCAGCGGATTTATGTGTCCTCTCAGCAGGTACGGGCTTGTACCCTTGTCCATCATGAAAGTTTTTCTCTGTATCAACAGGTTTATATTGCGCCGATAATTTTTCTGTCTTTGACTTTTTGCTTTCTTGCTGACCATCACCATCTGTCTGATCCTTCTTAGACTTCTTCCCGCTCCTTCTCAGAAGTAGTCTACTAAAGAACGATTCCTCTTTTTTCGAAGACTTTATCGCTTCGTTCTCTGATTTCTTATCTGACTTAGATTTCTTTTCAAGGCAAGATTCATCGGCTTTTTTGTCCGTGCGGTATTTTGTCATCCTTTCTTCCGAATGGTAGGTTTGGATGGTCTCCTCATGGTTTCTTGACGAGCTTTCTCTAAGGGCCTGCCCTTGGGAACTAGATTGAGACCTTTTGATGGAGGACCGTGGTGTGTTGGACTCTGCTATGCTGAGTTTAGCTGGGGATTGGCCAACAAGGTGGCCAAGAGCCAACCCAGGAGGTAAAGAAGAGGATTTCAATTTTGTGTCGCTTGGAGTCTCCAGAACTCTTTGCAGTTCTCTGTTCACATGCTGTTGTTGTTCTTTAACGATTATATGATGCTTCGTAGTGGTCGATGAAGAGAATGATTCTGGAACGAGAAAGGTGGAATGTAAAGCATAGATTAAGACAATATAATCTTTAAACGACTCCAATAAGGTGAATAATTCTGTGCTCACCAGTAACCACTTCTGTATGTTTGTGGCTGACTTCAGGAGTAGTGCTTCTTATCATTTCTTCGTTAAGTTCGGGCGTTATCGGCAAGGCTGATGCGGCAATCTGGAATTTTACATAAAAAAAATATTAACGGTGTATCAGAATTTACAGGTAATAGTCACATAGGCGTAGTGAGTAATTTGATGACTGTGTTAGGAAACCAAAGAACCCACAAAGCTTAAAGCTTTTACAACATGAGCAACAGAACGAATGACACACATATACAATGACATAAATTACATATAAAACAAACACACCTTCGAAACATACCTAATTAAGAGGATGTAACTGCAAAAGTAAATCTTACAACAGGTACAGAGCAAACTTGTGAATACTTTTCATCTTTATTTTTATGGTCCAAACCAGGTACCTACTATCAAGCTTGTACCCATCATTGATCAGAACTATTGAAACCGAAATTCAAAAGTAATAATACATAACATTCATAACATCATTTTGCTCAGCATAATGTTGGTGCATTATATTCTTAATTACATTTTCATACACAGTCTCCGATGAAAAGAGGACCATCTCATTTCGAATAATAAAAACCTTTGAATCATGACCAGAATAATTCACCTTTCACGGATTTTGGTTCCAGTCTTTCTGCCATACTCTGTCCACAAAATTGACCCTAAACTTGTTAAATTTAATTGGCTCAAGTCAATTATTACCCATCGCTTCTCTTGTGAAAGTCTTTTTTATTAAGTTTCCTTGACTCTTCAGACAGAGACACTTCTATTTCTGTCCAGGAGTCTTTAAGAGGACGGATTCGTTTTTGGATTAGAAATAAAAAAGTCAAGCGAAAGAAAACGAGATAAATAAGCGAACAGATACCTCCAAATTTACAGGCTGGGTCAGTACAAGAGAGCGAAGAAAGCGTAGCAGGAGAGTGACTAGATGGGAAGGTGTATACCTACTTCAAAGTTCAATACTAACTGGGTTGGTTTTCTTGCGGCGCGGCGCACCGTGCGTGCGGCGGGGACGCACCGCCATTTTGTGTTTGGCGGCCGAGTGCGACAGTGGCGCCACGCCGGTCGGCGGCTCGGACGTGTCTGTAACGTTAAGGCGGATTTTTGATTGGCTGGAAGTGGAATTGTTGAGAAAAGTGGTGGGGATGACTTTTAGTCTATCTGGATGCAGTTAAATTAGTGAAATTAAAACGTTTTTTTTTTTATTCAAGCACTTATGAAACGTTACTATTTTAGTTGCACAGTTCCAAGAAGTTGATAAATATGGAGAATATTCTGGCAAATGAACCTCCATAAACACATAAAAAAATATATCGCAGTACAATATTCTGATAACAATTGTACTATGTAAATGTACGTTTGTTTTAAATCGTCAATAGTCAAAATAATTATGTATGCATAATTCTTTACACATTAACAACCACACTGAACTCACATATTAACAATTTTAATAATGTAGGGATAGACGTGCTGCGTGCATGTTTGTGTATGTGTGTGGATATGAATGTGTGTGTGTGTTTTAGGACGTGTAGGAATGTGTGAGAATGAGTATATGAGAGAAGGAGTTGGTAAGTGTGAGTCCAGTTGGTGGACGTGTAACGATTGATATGATGATGATGAGGATGATGAAGTGTGAGTACTCACTGTAGCAGTCGAAGATGTCGCTCCGGGAGTGGTCGTGGGAGTGGTGGTGGCCGCTGCTGCTGTCCTCGTCCATCTCCGAGGAGCCGACGCTGAGCATCGAGCCATCGCTGCAAGACGACTGCGATATGCCAGCATTGATGCGCTGCAAACAAGATATAGGGGACCAATTAATATGAAGAATACTGGGTACAGTACTATGCATATTAAAATTTTGAGAATCTCCTTATACAGAACAAAACTTTAGAGTAAATCGAATCTGTGGAAGTTAGTAGCTGGGACTTTTTTTTTCAATTATCAAGCGCCTGAACAGATCATCATAAATCTTTTTTTCCTATATGTTTATTCCTTTGCAAATAAATGAAAATTAAATACGATTAATTATTAAACTTTTAGTTGATTTTAATAGTAAATTGTTATATTATGGAGTAATAACTCCTAACATCTTAACATTCATCTTATCTTAACTACATAAAAACCATGGTCAATGCTGAATTTTACAGAAATTAACTATAATATAAAAAAAAAAACAATATTCTATAATATATTTTGATATGGAGCTGCATAGAAAATGAATGTTTTAATTTTTATACAAAATCTTTTTCGAAATGTCATCTGAAAAGTGACTATTAAGAAATTATCTAAAAATAAAATACTTTTTAGTATTTATTAACCTTTATGTTGGCGCTAATATGCCTCCTCCTCGGAGGCCGCTTGACCGGCACCTCCTCCGCTTTTGTCATGTACAACATCATCTTCACCGATTATCGATATCACGTTATCGATACTATCACTCGACACCGAACTTATCGATAAACTCACATCACTGTCAAGTCTTTATTGTACAACATTGTTCATATTATAACTTTACTAACACTTAAACACTTTATATATATGTAGGTAGGTACCTAGTTTTATACAGAATATAACTAACTGAAATTATATTAAATATGGTTTAATTACTAAAGTTATTTTCCTTTTGTTAGATTGAAGTCTTGGATATTCATCATCATCATCAACGCATTTTTAATGTCTTACTGCTGGGCACGGGTCTCCTCTCATTAGAGAGGGATTAAGCTATAGTCCGCCACGCTAGCCTACTGCGGATAGGCAGACTTCACATGCTACCGAGAAAATCGCTCAGACACGTAGGTTTCCTCACGAAGTTTCCTTCACCGGTACGGCTTATGATAAATACGCACGTAACTTCAAAAGATAGTAAAAGTCAGTGGTGGGTGCCTTCTAGAAAAAGACTACTGACTTTACAGTCCATTGGTCACACCACTAGGCTACCACAGCTTTGAAACTGTCATTGAATGACTGCTAAATTGTAATTTATTCAATTAAAACAACACAGCAAATAAATTTTATCACAATTCCTAGTAGATATAAACTTTTTAGTTAGGTACACACTTTTCTCTATGACCTCGTTTATTTCTAAAAGAAAAGATTTCTGACGCAAATTGGACTTGTTTTATCGCGTGATAAGGTTGCAGTTATCTCTTTATCAGTGGACAACGATGCTTACTATCATTCAGTCTATCGAAATTGATAGTTCTTGTGTGTATAATAAGGCATCAATTTAATTTTGGCTTTGTTTAATTGTTTTGTTTACTTCCTAAGATAATCTTCATAATGAAAGCCTTATTTTCTTTGTTTTCATTGCATGATGGTTTAAATATCGATTAATGAAAGTAACTTACCCGATAAGCTAGATTTAAATTGCTATATAGTTAGGACTGGATGACGAAAAAAAAAGAAAAAAAAGGATGTTGACGATTTAATTAATTAGATAACAGATATTAGAAAAAAATATAGCAAATTATTTAAAATTTAAAATTATATTATTGGCAAGAAAAATACCATCAGTACTTCATCATTCGGTCTTATAAAATATATATTATGTTTATGAGCCAATTGGCATTAATTGGGCACAAAACCTCGACCGAAATTATATTTTATTTCAAGGACTATTTTACAAAGAAACGTTTTTATTTTGAATTGGGTTTCCTAACTGACGACCTCTGATAAGAAACACCGAAACAAACTCTGAGAACGATGGCCGATTTCAAAGTCTAGACACAAACATATTAAATATGCGAGAAGGCAGAGCAATGGCCTTTTGAAGAAAGCACCATTACAGTTTTAGTAACCTTGGCCTCGCCAGAGACCAAAAACTAACGAGAGAGTGAAATCAGACTCCTATTATTATCAGAAAACTAATATTTAAAATAAATATAAACAATTAGACGACCCAATTAGTCCAACAGTAGTTAACACTGCCTGCTGTGCTATGGGTCCTGGATTCGAATCCCGGTAGGGACAAATGTTTGTGTGATGAGCATAAACATTTGTATCAGAGTCATGGATGTATCTATGTATAATATGTATGTATTTACAAAGAAAAAAGTATATATTATGTAGTATATCAACCGACTAGTATCCGTAACACAAGCCTCGTTGCTTAGCTCGGAACTATACTTCATTTATTTGCTTAAAATGTGGTTACAAAGAAGGTACATAATATTATATTAAGAACAGTCACATTTTGCCATAATAAAATAGCATGCAAATTTAAAAAACTAGATGGCGCTGTGTCGTAATGTCCAGGAATATTTATTATTATTTATTAATTACTTTCTCTAAACACCTCAACACTTACCGGAGGATACAATGATAAGTGTTATCTCGATCGCTGATAGCATGTGAAGTGTAAGCAATGAAAAATATCGCACATAATACCTACTTGTATCAATGCCAATGCTACAGATAATACAACGTTATCAGATAGCAATATTATAATATTGAGAATATGGCATTAAGATAACGAGGTACTACCACCTGCTTGAAACCCTATCATAGATTCTATTAAATCTAAATCATGGAAAAAACTGCACGACCGAAGGATACGATGAGTTCTGTGTTAATTGGATAATTGAATATTATTATTAACAAAAATTAAGGATGGTTATTAGTAATTATAACATCAAGAGAACCAACATATCAGTCTGTTCTTGAGCGTGGACGCTGTAGAGGATCGGAAAAATCTTAATTGAGTAATATGTCGCGATAAAATCAGTATAAGTTAAAAAGTTTATTTACATATTAAGTATAATAAATAAAATAAATAAATGTTTCTGGACATTATGACACAGCGCCATCTAGTTCCGAGGTAAGGAACGAGGCTTGTGTTACGGATACTAGTTGGTTGATATACTACATATATGCTTTTTTTTGGAAATACATACATATCAACCCACTGTTTACATAATGCGCTGTACTGTATATTATTTTTATGTACTAAACAACTTATTATTATTATTAAAACAAAGTTATACATAGATACATCCATGACTCGGATACAAATGTTCATGCTCATCACACAAACATTTGTCCCTACCGGGATTCGAACCCGGGACCCATAGCACAGCAGGCAGTGTTAACTACCACTGAGCTAAACGGGTCGAAAAAAATATATCGCGATAAAATCAGTAAAAGTTAATAAGGTTTTTAATTTTGGTAGGTATTCAGTATGAATTATTAATTTTTAATGTTCGTTTGAATGCATTTAAGTTAAGTATTATACATATGTATGACTAAAATAAAAATGGTAGCCAGAGGGTCCGAGGTTATGGAAAACCTGCAAAAAAATTGGCTAGTTAAATAAGGTGTAAGGGAATGTCGCCTCCTTATTTATGCAAAAATTCTCATGTTTCGTAATTTTGTCTAACCAATTCTAGATACCTACCCTGTCGTGCCATGCCGTGTGAGGCCGTATCGTGTCGTGCCATCAGACACGTGGACACCAGGACCTTGACGGATAGAGATTGAGTCAAGTGAAATGCATAAAGATAATCTAAATATATTAAATAACTCAAAGGTGACTGACTGAGTGACTGACATAGTGATCTATCAACGCACAACCCAAACCACTGGACGGATCGGGCTGAAATTTGGCATGCAGGTAGATGTTATGACGTAGGCGTCCGCTGAGAATAAGGATTTTTAAAAATCCACCTCCTAAGGGGGTAAAACGGGGGTGCAAAGTTAATATGAAACTTTTATTTTTTTAAGTTGAATTGCATGCGTACGAATTCGCGGAAATCAGCTAGTATATTTATAATTGTTTATCACGAGTCAACGAAAATAGATTGTAGTATCATTATCGGTATTATATGAATTAGCTCATTTACATAAGCAGCTTTCAAGAACAAAATTGTAATTGGATTATCGGTACATAATCGAATTAGGTGTTGACGTTATTTTGTCTGATTTTGTAGAAATTCTGTCGCGGACAAAATAATGACACACAATAGGTAATTGAAGAAATATTTTGCAGTAAAGTTCAAACGGGTATTCCTTTGTTTCCCGCTACAGGCCATAAACCTAAGTTTCCTTGTGGATTTACCTAGACTTTTTCTGAATTCGTTATTTTAGACCATGGTATGAATCGGGTAATGTGTGTTTTATTATGATCACTGGTTTGTGAGTGTATATAAGCGCCGGGAAGAAATTCCTTTAAATCAATATTTTATCGCTATACCCACCCTACCTCTCCGATTGATAAATATCAATCAGCTAAATTTGAAATCAAATCAAAAGGTTTTTATTTCAAATAAACTTTTTCAAGCACTTTTAAAACGTTATGATTCTAGTTGCATGATAAACTCTGAATGCTGCTTGTGCAGAAATTTCTGTTCCGTATTTTTTGAGGTTCTTAACAAAACGTCTCTACGGAGTCGGCAACGCACAAGCGACACCTCTGGTGTAGCAAACGTGTATAGGCTACATTAATTGCAACTAATAAAGACTTTTACGATATTTCCTCTTTAATGATTCTCATTTGTACGATTTACTTGGCTTGCAAGTGTAAAAGCGGCGAAAGTTTAACAGAATTGTTGCAAAACTACAAATTCACTGACGTAATCAGGCGCACCTCGCAATTAAACTGCAAAATCTATACTTAATGTTATAAATGCGAAAGTAAGTACGTTTGTGTCTAAGTTCTAACCCCTTAACGCTATCTTGCAATTAAACTACAAAATCTATAATTAATGTTATAAATGCGAAAGGTTCAACAGTTTAAGTGAACGTACTTATGTCTGTTACCTCTTCACACTTAAACTGCTGAACCGTTTTAGATGAAATTTGGTGTGGAGATAGTTTGAGTCTCCGGGAAAGGCATAGGATAATATGTATTCCAGAAACTGTCGCTTAAGGGGTGGAAAGGAGGGTTGGAGTTTGTTTTAGAAAACAATAATTTCTTTAAAAAAGACTATATAACTAAAGAATATAAAGAATGCTTATGATTTTTTTTAAATTAAACATGGCAAAAATAGTATATGTATATAACTGAAACTCTTTACTTTTATGTGCAATTTAATATTGATAATAATTTATGCATGAGCTATCTAGTAGATAACTAGGTAAAATATTTCGTGACCAAATAGTCAATAAAAAATATATTAATTATAAGTTTACAAAAAAAAAACAAAAATAAATACACGTAGCGAAACGCACTCTCGCTTTTTAGTTCGGTTTTATAGCCAAGTGTTGCTTGTTTTAGTTTTTTATATTGTAATATACTAGCTTTGGCCCGTGACTGTGTCTGTGTAGAATTAGAAATTTTATACAATCTGCTTTATTTCTTACCCTTTTTGAGAAATTAAAGATTTCGAAAATTTTTAGGCAAAAACTATCCTACGTCTTTCACCTTCGCTTTATAATCAGTTCAGCGGTCTTATTATTTCGTTATTATGTTCTTCCCGGGGATTCAAAGTATCTCCATACCAAATTTCATCCAAATCGGTTCAGACGTCAAAGAGAAGAAGAAGAGGTAACAGATAGACAGAAAGACATGATCATCATCATCATTACAACCGTTAGACGTCTACTGCTGGACATAGGTCTCCTCCAAGGATCGCCACGACGACCGGTCATATGCCGCCCGCATCCAGTGGATTCCAGCGACCTTTACCAAGTCGTCAGTCCAGAAAGACATAAAATTGTGAATAGTATTGATACATAATTAATTATTAGTATTGATGTGCATTTTAATGTTGATCATATTTATGCATGAGTTATTGGAGGATCATACATAACTCGATAAAATATTCCGTGACCAAAGAGTCTATAAAAATTTAAAGTTTATAAAAAAACAAAAAAAATACTCGCCAGTGAAAAAGATTGTGATAATAAAAATATAGTGAAACGCTTCCTTGGTAATAAAATAATTGTTATTTACTTTTTAGTTCGGTTTATTATGAAATCTGGTTCATTATAGTTTTTCAAAATGTAATTTATTTCCTCATTTTAAGCTATAGTAGTAATTTTATTTATTTATTTTAATAAAACTACCTTTTACCGATTTTATACAACGCGATCTAGTTCCGAGCTATGTAACGAAGCTTGTGTAATGGGAACTAGATAATTGATACACTACATATATCATCATCAGCCTATATTCGTCCACTGCTGGACGTAGGCCTCCCTTAGTGAACGCCACAGAGCTCGTTCTTCGGCTCTCTATTCTCTATCCTCTAGTCGCTGCCAGCTGCCTTGCGCAAGTCGTACTACATTTATATATATTTTTAATACATACATATCATACACAGAAACATCCATGACAGATCAAATGTTCATTCTCATCACACAAATATTACACGGCCGTACCATTCGAACCCAGAACGCTTACGCTTAAGCAGCTTTTAATATGGCTGCGTTAATCGGGCCGTAAAATTAAATTATCGCGTTCAAATCTCTGTGCATTGCGAAACAAAATGTTCGTTCTCATTGTTACCTATATAGCTAATATGTTACAATAAAATAATTGTGCCGTGTTGCCGGTCTGCCGCTCGCCATTATAGCGACCAATGGGAAGCGGAAGAGGGGTAAACTATCTCATCGGGCCGGATGTCATCTGTCTGCCGTCGCCATGTTTGTTTATTATGTATATGTGTCGCACGTATGAATATTATTTAAACATTTTTTTTATGGTGATAAGGGGGCAAACGAGCAGGCAGCTCACCTGATTGTAAGTGACCAGAAGGCCTGCATATGCGTTGCCAACCCCTTTCAGAAACCGTTTAGGTTTATAAAAATAGGGAATTACTAAACTGACAGCAAACGGAATGCCTATGCTGTCAGAATAGTCACTCCCCCAACGAGCTCTGGTAACCTTACTCACTGACAGAAATACAACTATTATTGTTTCACTGCGGTCTTCTGTAAGGCGGAGGTACTTCCCCAGTCGGGTAGCTAAGTTTGAGCGAGGAATCTCACTATACCCTACCTCTCAAACATGTTTATTTATTTACTCAGGTCTTCCCACAGCTCGTGTATTCAATATACTATAAGTTTAAATAATACAGGCAACAGGTTTACATGGCTAACCAATATTCTCTATAGTACATACAATTATCATGACATGTTTGCTGTTCTCAGTTTGTTGACGTTTGATTTTTTATGTTAATGCGATTATTAAACACGGAAATTATCTTTAAGCTAAAAACAACAATAGCTACTATTAAGAATAGTTCAATGTCCATATATTTATTATTATTATTATAATCGTATGTATTGACGACCCAATTAGTTCAGCGATATTTAACACTGCCTTCTGTGCTATGGGTCCCGGGTTCGTATCCCGGTAGGGACAAATGTTTGTGTGATGAGCATAAACATTTATTTTGTATCCGAGGCATGGATGTATCTGTGTATAATATGTATGTATTTACAAAAAAACGTATATATGTACTTATGTAATATATCAACCAATTAGTACCCGTAACACAAGCTGCGTTGCTTAGCTCGGAACTAGATGGCGCTATGTTTTACTGACTTCTAGATTTACGCGCAATTTGTAGCTTCTGCTACAATCTGCGCGTTAATCTCAAGCTGCTACAAAGAATAATACTTTTCAATCAAACTAATATCAAAATTGCTGGAAATCACACCCTAGATTAAATGTTAAGCAACACTACATATAAATACATTGATAACATCAATACATAATCAATACAAATATGCCTTAAATCGGTTACAATCGATTGTACTAGAATACTAGATTGTGTGACACATAATTATATGATGTCAAATCATTAAAAATAACAATCGAATAAATTATTTGGATGGTTTTATTACGAGTAATGATATCGATATGCAATATAATATGCAAATGAATGTAATTACTTAATACCTACTTATCGATAAGACGGAAATGATAACAGAAGACCGATTTGGTACTTTATCTATAACTATTGATACCTATAATCAGAGAGTTCATACTCCTGCCTGATTTATGCTTTAACTTAAGCAAATACTCTAACAAATGTATTTGCTTAAGGCATAAGTGGTGACCCCAAGGCCGATGGGGCTTGAAGGTTCTAGAGTGACGACCACGTACTGGAAGACGCAGTGTGGGCAGGCCCCCGGCAAGGTGGACTGACGACTTGGTAAAGGTCGCTGGAATCCACTGGATGCGGGCGGCATACGACCGGTCGTCGTGGCGATCCTTGAGGGAGACCTATGTCCAGCCGTGGACGTCTAACGGTTGAAATGAATGAATAAGTGGTGTACATTCGGAGACAGGGAACTGGACCTCCCGAACCATCTCAATCCCATAAAGGAAGGCTACATACCTATCTATCTATCTTTCTTTCAGAGATTTCGGAGATGGTTCAGAGTGGGGCAGAAAGGGAACTGAGAGAGGGCCGATACCGAATATTTTTGAATACAAGACAAAATCAATAGAAGAGAGTAAAATTACGAATAATTATGACTTTTATATATACAAAGATAACAAAGATACCAGCTCAATTAATCGTAACACTGCTCGGTTTGAGAAAAAAGGGGTTTAGTCCACCGCGCTAGTGCGGGTTGGCAGACCTCATATGAAGTCGAGAGAATCATTACACATAATTAAAAGCAGGCATGGACACGACAATATCTGAAGTACCTATTTACGTCATCAGGGAAATCCTGAAGATAAAAGCTTTACAAGTACACACACGAACGGTATGTAAGTACATGTGCACTCAAAACCAAGTGCGCAAAAGTACAAACTCAAGCTCAAATGGTTTATTTCAATTAGACCAATATTCCAGGTACTTTTGAATTGTCAAAAACTAGTTGCAGTTACGTACAGCCATTTATTTTTAATTTAGAATTGTTTATTTAATATGCAACAATACTATAAATAAATACGGTTGAATGTAGTTCTAAGAAAAGTAACTTTGGTAATTTATTTGATCATTCATAAAACAATGACAGTTTCTTCATTTGGTTATTTCAAGCGTTACTGCTGATTCCAAGTTCGATTTCGGACTGAGCAAAATGTGATCGTTTTTTTTTAACATCTCAAACAGCATAGTAGATGTTAGATCTGAGTTAACGGTCTTTATAAACTAGGGATCTAGTTTTATAAAATCACTCTTATAATACCAGTGAAAATTATTATCATAACATATTTTTCTGATAATATTTTCATTACCATTTCTCCTTATTTACGACTCTGGTAATAAACTACACTTCAACTGTTCGTTATAACTTTTAACTTAACTGCGAAAACAATTGAACCATGGAAAGCGTATAGAAAGCGTTCACAAGCGCAGCCGAACAATAACCACTATATCATGATACATTATTGCCAATAAACTATAAGAATATACCGTTCAACGTAAATTTGTTACGTTGCCAATTTAAAATGATCCCTTGAGTCAAAGAAATTGTATGGAATTAAGGTCCAGAATAAATCGATTTCCATTTATAGAAATACACTTAGTAAAATTATTCACTGGTTTTTATGTTTTATTTATAGAATCCGTGTCGTTTGATACTTTTTTGCAATTTTTATATTAAATTGACGTGAGATCTGGAATATGATTTATTACTTTAAGGTATTAGCGCCTTACCAAAGCTAAAAGTCTAGTGTGTTTGAATCGTCAATAAACTAGTTGCTCGATTCGAAAAGTAGGTCTTATGGAGAGGAAACTCCATAAATACGAACTGTTTTAAAGAATTACAGATTTTAACTTAATCTACGCTGATTTTATGGTTGTGTGTCATGATATCGCGCCCGCCATTTTTTTTTTTTTTTTTGTTGTTGTGCGTATTGGCGGAACGGTAATAGCGATAAATACTGTACAATATTGACAAAAAAGTTTTTATCATGTAATGAATACATAAAAGTAACAACTTTTTATACCATGTTTTATGCAAATAAAGAATTTGAATTTGAATTTGAAAGAAGTGCAAATTCGGAAATGGATCAAATTTTCATCTCATCAAAATTTTCATCTCATATCAGCTAGGCATAAGTCTCCCCCAAGGATTTCCAAAACAACCGGTCCCGCACCACCTTCCAGACCGTTACCAGGTCTTCAGAGGAGGAGATCCGTAGAAGAATCCGGATCACAGACATAGTCCGAAGAATCGCCAAACTCAACTGGCACAATATCGTTATATTGGATAAGATTGTAATATAATAAGTAACTAATACTTATAAAAATGTCATATTAAAGTAATAATTTACAAGTTTAATACAGTAATATAAAGATAAATAAATATTTTAATACGCAGCTCAAATTGCCAGCGGATTTTTGGACGCTCAAGCAGCGTATCGTTCGCCGGATGTCCATCCGACATTAGTGATGCGCTTTCCAATATTACAACACTATTTTGGGTAATGTGAAAAAATTGGACAATGTTTTTATGTTACATCATCGCTTTGCAGAGGGCTGCGACCTCGACTCGACCTCGAACTTTCGGTACAGACTTGGAAATATTCTTTGGAGTATGTTGCAGACCCGTACCTATAGCTGACCCTTTTAAAAATGTTTTAAGTTTCATAGAATTAATCATCTTTTTAATTAGCATTTGATATTTATTAATTTTGAATAACGAGCAAAACGTTGGACCTATTTTCAAGCACGTATTGCGAAAATACATAGGTCCATGCAATCAATATTATTATCGATTTATTGCAAAATAAGTACACATGACTAATTTCAATATTAAAGATGGCGTGTGAGTAAATAATATCGCCAATATGTCATCATCATCAACCCATTATTGTCCCACTGCTGGGCACGGGTCTCCTCTCATTTTGAGAGGGGATTAGGCTATAACATATAAAGAATAATACATACATACACTCACGCCTTTTTGCCATGGGGGTACCCAGAAACTACAGAATGCCACGCGCTACAGTCCCTGCATACCACTTTTGCCTCGTCCACATTCATACATCTCGTCATGCACGCGCGCCGGTTACGAGTACTGCGTACCTGACCTTTTTGAAGGAATTCACCAATTAGGTCGATGTATGACCTTCTAGTGCGCCCCCTCCCGGCGTTTCCGTTAATAAAAAAAAACTGGATTACAAAAGAGATTTTACTCACAAAAATACAAAAAGTCGTTCTATTTTGTTGATATAGAAAGTCTAAAGCATTTCTTCGAATCTAGTATTCAATATTTTGATATAGTAATCATTTTTGCTACATAACGCTTGTAATAAGGACCTACTTTTAGCATTGTTACCTCACAATACGGATGTGGACATAGATAATCTACTTTCAAGCTATTAAAAAAAACACAAAGAACCATGATATCATCATATTATCTATATGTATACATGGTTAGATGGTGTCAGAACCTAAAAAAACTGCACCGATTGAGCTCAATACACATTCAAAGATTGGCGATTTAATTTACTTTTCGCGTCATTGCATACTGCATACTGTAATATTACAAAAAAATACCCCGTTACTAGCAGTAAGAACTGCTTCGTTTGTCCAGTGGTTATAAGTGTGACTGCTGGGCAATAGGTCTTGGGTTCGATTTCCAGGTAGAGCAACGTAAGAGAATTTCATAGAAAAACCCCTATAACAGGGGTTTTTCTATGAAATTCTCTGTAGCAGCTCGGGGATTTTGGATTTGATTCGCCCGGTTGATGGTAATAGGTTCGCCCGCTGTTTCATGGGATCTAAAACATACTGGCGATATTTGAGTGTACTACATTAGTAGGTACACCTCTGCCTAACCTTTCGGGGACGATAGGCGTGATGATAGTTATGTTATGTTTAAAGTAATCGGCAGGATGCGTAGGCGTCAGTGTTTATAGTAATACGGATCTCCGCGTGACAAAACAATCGTATCTAGGTCAATGACTGTTATTTCGTTATTTTAGCAATGTTAATGACGCAAAAGTTTGCAACATATAGGTTTTTATTACCATTTCTGTATTGCTGAGTTTGTATTTCCTAACGAGCACTTTTTAGGGGTCGTCAAGTCACGAGTGAATTAGCATCTTCTAGGTGATATCATCACTTACCATCAGGTGAGTTTCTGGTCTAACGTATCTAATGTAAGAATAAATGAATGATTGTTTATTTCTGTAAATAGATCTTTTTGAAGACACTTTTACAAGTCATATACATTTTTTTTAGTATCTAGTTGACTAAAGTTTGTCTAAAGACAAAAACTGTTTTAATCGACAACAGTATGATCTCTCTGTTTCTCATTTGAGAGGTATCAGGCTATGGTCTACCACTCCAGCGTATACAAAGGTATTTTTAGAATCTAAACAATTATTGGCAGCAGTCGAGTAGTGTGAATTCAAAGTTATTTATGTGGTTATCACATGCTCAAACAGTAAACGGTCTGCTAACACTAGACTAGGTGGTCTATAGTTTAATCATTAAATAAACAGAACGAAATGTGTTGTTTGTGAGTTAATTGCGCCGCTTCTTCCTCCCGTTAGAAACACTAGGAAGCGGTAAAAGGCGGGCGTGTTTGGGGGGCTGTCTTTATTGGCGACGTTCAAAAAGGGCCATTTAAATTTGCCCAACTTTGAATAAAAAAAAATCTCTCTCAAGCGAAAGGATCGCAATCCCTCTCAATCGGAAAATGGTTTAGTTGATGATGATTTAAAGCCAATAAAAAAAAAACCTACATAACAGTCATAATCGTAGTTTAAAATCAGCGTAACGTGCGTTTTTCAGGTAATCCAACAAATAAATACATAATGCGATAAAATCGGTGGTACACGCGTTACAGAAGGAACAAGACGATTAGTGACGCCGGCAGCGCCTGCGCAGCGTGAACGGACTGGCATTGGCAAAACGCAAGGCCCGCTTGTGTAACGCACAAATTATTGGGGATCTTCGAATAAAAAAACAAAACGATATTTAGAACGGTTGAGAGCCGAAAATTTTAACTTTATAAAGCAGATTTTTTGCAGCAGTTTGTTTGTTTGAACGCGCTTATCTCAGGAACTACTGGTTGGAATTGAAAAATTATTTTTGTGTGGGATAGTCAATTTATCGAGGAAGGTTATAGGCTATATAACAATACGCCACGGCCAATAGGAGCGGAGCATATATGAAAAATGTTGCTTAAAAAATGGCCATGGGTGCGAAACCGGGGCGGCCCGCTAGTTTATACATATATGTTCTGAATTATGGAGATATAATATGTTTTCATTTTAATTTACACCAAAAACCATGAACATATCATGACGAGTCGAGTAGTGCAACGCTATTGAACTTTGTCTTCTGTGGTGAGGATCGTGGATTGTAATCCCGATGGGACCAAATGTTTGTGTGATGAGTTTGGATAGTTTCCGAGTCATTGTTGTTTGTATTAACAAAAACTATTTACCAAATACAAAACTGTCTCTCGCTTGACAAGGAAACCTGATATTTTTCTTACTCTTTCTATCTCATTTTCATGATTAATTTCGCTGCGGGTTCCAAGACCATCATTAATTGAATATCATATAATTAAAATCATTCCCCTGGAACACGTCAAGCTTCATTGTTTCGACGATTTTCTGGATGGTTACTACCGTTGATCCTGGCTTACAGGAGATGCAGTAGTAGGGACATGGGTGGTGGGAAGGCCCAAAAAAGAAACTCTACAAAGAGATGTACGGAACCCCGATTCAGATTAAAGGTGATTTATTTTAATTAATGTCAGCAACACTCAAGTTTAGTCGTTTAAGACAATGGCGACAATTAGTCTCATTCGTTTCGAAACTTAATTCGTTTTTGTAAATAAACCCGGGGTCATGGTCGTCGGAGATTTCTTTATTAGAGTTAAATTAATTAGCAGTTAAATGTGTTTGTTTACGTTGAGAGTAGAACACGCTCATTTTTCTCATCTCTGTTGCAAAATATGACTTAATTATGTCAAAGTTTAATGTGACATTGTGAAAGATTTATCAAAATTTATTCCATGGTAAACTTTTTGTTGACCATGTTGAAATTCTCATGGACATACCCTGCCCGGGGAAGCGATGCTGAAGCATGCTGTGTCGTACTGATGAATCTCAGTAGAGTCCCTCGCCGTGCTGGGTCTTACATTTCACCACTGAGTGCCCTGTTCAGTTTGCATAGTCAATTATTCCTCATATAAAAGAAAACCTTTCGTGTCGTGGACACTGGAACAGTAGTGGCAATTGTTTGTGGTAGGCAGTATTCCGAAAAGTCGATTCACTATGTAAAGTGACTTATTTGCTGTGGAGTTTATTTATTGCGCCGCTTTCTCATCAAAGCAAGAAACTAGGACGCGGTGAAGGGCGGCCGTTTTTGGGGTTGTTTTTATTGTCAATGTTCAAAAAGAGCCAAAAAAATTGGCCTATTTTTAGTGATATTTTGCTGAGTAAGGGTTGTGGGGTATTAATACCTATAAATGTTTAGTTTCATAGACAGACAGATAGGTCCCTAGTCCCTACGTAAATCTACTAATTAAACTCCTGTAAACCAGGATCAACAATAGTTTCAATCTAGAAAATCGTCGAGAATCGCCGACGTGTCCCAGGGGAATGCTTTAAACTGTCCTAGACCCCGCGAAATTAATTTAAAGGAGTAGGTAATATGTAGCAGGCAGCTGTTAGTCATAATGACAGTGAACTCCGTATGCTCGACAGCAAGTTATCGAAAGAAATATGATTGATGACAAGATTTTCCCCTCCGACATGGGAAGAATTAAAAATGACAACATAAACTAACCACTGAGATTGGTGTTGCCAACAAAAACAATACAATTCACACTACACAAATGCATTAAGTCGTGTTTCACTATTTATACGAGACTATTGTGATCGTTCAATGCATAACGTTAAACATACTCCCACGTTTTTGCTGCGCAGTCGGTATACAGTTAGCTCGCGGGCAAACTGTCAAGTTTATATAGCAGTACATGCGGACTCATAACACACCAGAAATTATGAACGGTTGAGTAAATGCGAATGTTTTTGAAATGATTCGTTTTGTTTGATTAAAAGCAACATTTGTAATGGAAATATGTAGATTTCTAGTTCAAAAGATACTGAAACTTATTGAGAACACGCGTTGATATCTACGATAAGCTAGTTGCAGACTTTCTGAAGTAGGTATATGATAACTACCTGCATGAAGAGAAATAACCTTGAAACCCTGACTAGGAACCCCAGATTGGTGGAGGGAGTCTCTATCCTCATAAGCTTATTAGCTTTGTCCATCATCAACCCTTTTACTCTGTCTCACTGTTAAGACACAGGTCTCCTCTCAGCTTGAGAAGGTTTTCGCTTTAAGTGCATTGATTTATGCTGTCCTAGTACCTATTCCTTGAGTTATCAGACATAAGCCGTTGCTAAAACCTCTCAGATGTATGAATCTGGTTTCCTCGCGATGTTTTTTCCTTCGTCGAGTTATGTTACATTAACAGTAACTATACCATCAAACCTGTATACCCAAAGGGAGTCAAGGCCCTCTATTGTAAATCTAAACTTCGTCAATATGTATTAGATCCCATCCCACATCTAAACTTCGAGTTGCTTCTGAGAAATTCAAAGGGAAAACCATCAATTCGCTCGACTTAGGATCAAAACTAGTTATGGGGGAGTGTCTTAAACACTCCCCCATAACTAGTTATGAATATAATTTTTGAGTAAAATTATGCGCTTTTTTATGGTGTAATGCAAGATATATTTTAGTATCTAATAATGTTTGAGCAAGTGGGCAATCACATAGGTAGGTAGGTAGGTACATGTTTGTTTATTTATAGCAAAGTTCAACTTTCACTGGCAAAGGATATAGAAAAGCTTGACTTATCCGGGATGTGATTAACAGACAGACTTGTGAGAAATTGTGAGGTTTGTTAAATACATACTCAAGTGTAACAGGTGTAGGTAAAGTTACTGTTATTAAGGTTAACAGCGGACAGTTAATTCAGTTTAGACTTGTTTATAATATACGATAACTGTACCACTACTTTTTAATTATTTTCTTGATATTTATGGTTAATTTCGCTGCGGATTCCATGACAGTTTACATTCCCCTGGGACACGTTCGCCCGTTGGGGTTTATTGTCTCTACGATATTTTGGATGGTAGGTAATTATTGTTGCTTTTTTTACTTATTATTTAAAAAAAAACTACTATTACAAATTGTAACTAAGGGGTATATGATAAAATCAAATATGCTGACTTCTTTAATACTAAACCTAAGTAAAACTTCTAATATGGTGTTTCACATTCTTTTACAGCTTTTCTGGCCCCAGACAGACAGTGGTATTGGGTTTCTTGATGTTATAATTAGGTACTAACATTAGGTTAGATTTAGGTTTAATAGAATTCATGATAGGGCTGACATTAATAATATCAATATACCGCGATGAAACTGTTATTTAAATGTCTAACATTCGCATTAGTTACTGCAAGAAATCAATGTGATCTTTACTAACATAAGCGTGCATAATATGCGTGTGTAAACGCGTCTCACTTGTCAAACAGTAAGCACTTTAACTGCCGGTTACATAACGGTTACCAGCGAATTATGTCAAACACATTAACTAACGATAAATCAGTAATGTACTGTGTAGGGAAATGGAATAATTACCTTCTCATTGTTTTTTTTTTACGTTTTTTTTTTCCTTCAATGAAATATGCTACGAATTGTTTTTTTTAAAGATTAAAGAGTTTCTACTGCTTTAACTGTAAGTTGTTCGTATTGTTTTTTCAATGCTAATTGGTTGCATTATAATGCCTTTATTGCTAAAGTCTCAGATTTGATTGTCAGTTAGAGCAAAATGTGATGGGGTTTTCAGCAAAGTTTAAAGTGGCATATTATGTAATCTTTTCAATATGCTTTAGATTTCAAGTTTTAAATCGATTTTTCTGGGTTATTCAAGAGAGCTCTCTACTAATTAAATAGTGGCATCCAGTTCACAGCTTAAATACGTTTTTTATACCACAAAGATGACATACAAGCATACAGTCAACTAGTTGGCAATCACCGTAGCCTATAGAGGTTTGCAACACCAGAGTCGCGCGCGCGTTGCCGACTCTATATTATACTACGGCCCTTCAGTCCCGTCTTGAAAAAAGTAGTTTTTAAAAACATGTATTAATTACACTAATGTCATATTTATCATGATATTATTAGTATAATATTCAGTGTCACGAAACGTAAAAACCGGTGTTAATCATAACCGATTTAATTAGCACAATAGTTTTTACTATGCCAGCCCATGATTTAAGAATTGAGCTACAATTTCTAATTAACAGTAAAACGCGTTAATAAATCTTTCCAATTGTCATGTCATTTTTGCACGCCATGTTTTTTATTCTATGTGACATATAAATGCGAAAGTGTGTCTGAAAGTCTATCTGTCTGCCTGTAACCTCTATACACTTAAACTGCAGAACCGATTTGGATAAAACTTGGTATGGAGATAGATTGAGTTTCGGGACAGGACATAGGATAGGTTTTGTCCCTGAAAACATCCACTTTAAACGCGAAAGGGGGGGTGTCAGTTGGTACGCGGAATCGATAATTTCTTTAAAAAAACGGTAAGACATAAATAAGCAGTTGGAAAAAATCTAATTATATTTAGACAAAGTCGCGGGATAAAGCTAGTAAAATATAATATAATTGTTCTATTAATTTAGCTTTGAACGTAAATTATTAGCAAACAAAAACAATACAATTAAATTTCTTATAAATTTATTTGATTACTCTAGTTTTGACAGATTAATCTAGTTATTTCTTTCGCGAATTCATTGGAAAAAAAAAAACAACTTATTGCGTATTTTATAACGATAAAAAGCAGTTTGATTTTAATGACAAAATTACTGACTGTCTTGTAAGTCTAGTGGTTGGAAGAGCGACGGCTAAGCAAGAGGTCAAAAGAGACTTTATTACTACAAAGTCTTTTTAGACAGAATAACGTATAAAATATGTCAGTATAATATTACTAAAGAGGTTCAACAATACTATTATGTTTTCTGTGGTGCAACCAAGGAGTTTACATATGTTACGCCACTGGCCGTTACGGCGTCTAGTGACACAGAATAAGGATCGAAATTCGAAACTTGTATTTGAAAGTGCATCAAGAATAAATTTATATTTAGAATAGAAAGAATTAAAAGTCATAATAACTGTCTGGTTTGGATCAGACATGCAAATAAATAATATTGTGTTATTATTTCCATGAAGTTATGTTTCAAACTAAGATTGTCCTCTTTATTATGAGTGCTTTTAAAAACAAAAACTACTAGAGCATAAAAAACAACCATTACCTATAGACCGGTGCCTAGTAGGCATTCGAAAAAAATACTAGTAAAAGTGTCCTTAAAACGATCTATTTACAGAAATTATTTCATGAATATTTGCTCCGTGCGGGAAAGAAACCCGCAAGCCTTAGTGCTGAAGCCGATTGTTCAGCCACTGAGCTCATCATAGCGTCAATTATTGATATATTTCTTTGTCATTATTGTTTGATTGTTTTAGTAACATGATAATTTTTATTAGGTATTGTAATGCGTCTAAATTATGCTAATTAACAAACAAGTTATTATAGAACAAAATCAAGTTATTATTTAAAATTTATGTCATTTACATAAATTTTAATAATGACCATTGGATTTATTGTTTTACGAATTTATCATCAGATCTTAAAAAAATTAAAAGAAAAATATTTGAAAATAAATAGTTCTAATCGGTCCAGTAGTTTGAAGCCTAATCAATACAAACAATAAAAAAATCTAATATTTCCTCTTTATTAATACTATTTTAATATTATTACTTTATATTCAAAATTCACCTACCTAATATTTAATGATGTCAATAATGTTAAATATCGAAATGTCATTCAATTTATGATTTCTACTTTCAACTTTTTTTTAACTTCAAAAAAGTCTTAAATACTTTTTATCATTTTAACGATTTTATTGCTTCGATATAACTGCTTTAAAATAAATACGCTATTCCTGCTTAGTAACAGCTGCTAAAAACGCGTTATCACAATGTTTTGAATATCTCAAGAGCTCCAATCTCACTTAAGATAATTCTAAAAGTTGCACACCAAAATATACATTTGAATAAAACATAAATTTGTACAATTCAGTGACCTCGCAAATATTACCCAAACTTTAAATAAAAACACAACACTTTATAGTTTCACACATAAACAAAACTACACACTACAAAAAAATCACTTTCAAAACTTAAAACACTACTTTAAAACTACAAACTAAAACCACTACTAAAAATTTTAAGTCTAGATATAAAAACACAATTCATATAAATGTCAAAAAAAACTAAATAAAAATCACGCGCGGGAATTAAAACGTCACAATTCAATATCGGAAAATGTCTTTTTTTTTACGCGTGCAACGCTGTGCAGTGTCGCGTAGAGACTGGGCTGCTTTGTTATTAGATAGTGGAAGCCTTAAATGGTAGTGTTGAAGTGTGACGTATGCATGGAGGCGCAGATTAAAGAGTTTGGCGTCGAACTACATACATGGCCATTGCTTTGGGTGTATTCTTCGCCTTATTATTACTTATTAATGTGTTATGCCAAAATTTAGAAAAATAGTGGCCCGATGAGTTTTTTTGTTTAATCCAACTGGCTCTACAATATTTGGACTCTTTTATGGACTTAACCAATAATTTAGTTACTTTTCAGGAGATATTTTTTATGAATACAAGTGAAAAAACGAATAAATATAAAGTTATCTTAATTTGTTTCGTTATTATATTACGAAGCATGATGTTTTTGTGCTGCGTAATATGTTACCGCAGTTGCATTAAAATTTCTTTATGCGTATGTAATAGTTTCTTTAAAGACAAGAAATATCAGCTCTACAAGTAGAAACGACATGTTGTTTCAAACAATTTAGTTTCCTTAATACATATAAGGCCGCTGTGGTGAGACCAGTAGACTGCGATGTCAAAGGTCTGGAGTTCAAACCCAAGGCAGGCGACATTGACTTTTCGGAAGCTATGTGCGTATTTATCACATGCTCAAACGGTGAAGGAAAACAAAGTGAGGAAACCTGCGTGCTTAAGAGATATTCTCGATGGCATGTGAAGTCTACCAACCCGCAGTAGGTTAGCGTGGTGGACTATAGCCTAATCCCACTCAAATGAGAGAAGACTCGTGCCCAGCAGTGGGAAAATAATGGGTTGATGATGAATATACGAACACTATTTTTATAGTGCGAAAAATCCTCACACCTAATCCGCCGCCAGCGGAGATGGTTTTATTGTCGGTCAGACTCGTGCCGATAAAAATGCACACCTGCCTACCGTTGCCCTATGGTCGGTCTATGTGATTATAGAATACATACGCCACGGAACTTCAAGTAACCGAACATAATAACATTATCCTTACATAAACTTCACCAAGGATTCCCTTGGGAGGTAATAATGAAAGTCGTGAAAGACCCTAGGCGCTGTGAGAAAGCCGTAAATACCGAGGCGCTGAATAATGAATATTTAATGTCACACATATGTGACGGTCAGGGTTCCTATTTGCGTCATACTCTTGTTATAGCGCTATTGATTATTTTATCCTATTAGTTAGGTAGGTGTCACTTATATTGATTTCTACGCAAGTTAGAAAGCATAGATTGTGTTATGTAAAATATCTATTTACGTAAACTATACGTAAATAGATATTTTACATTTGTAAGGTATTTCGATATGCTTCCGAAAAAAATGATAATGCGTGTGTAAGCTTAAACACAAACTGAAATGTTATATTTCAGAGTTTCATACCAAAAAGTGTTTAGCACAACTGCACAAGTATTTACTACAAAAAAATACTAAAAATGACGTTAGAAATGTTTGTAACATTTCTTTTTCAAACACAAAAGCCAAAGTGCATATCCATTGTCATTCAAATGTCCAATAAGTAATGTAAAAATAAATGAGCCATCGACTTTGTGGCACCGTTACCGTCGTTCAAACGGTATTGAGACAATGGTGATCGGTGACCATAAAAGTAACCGTAAGTTAGTATATAAGAAAGCTATAGGTACCTAGGTGACCTAGGTGTAAATATTATGCTATGCTTAGTCTAGTAAAGCTTTTGTTCTAAGATGAATTGATAGTGTTAAGAATTATCTACGATCCAAGAAAATCATTTGACGAACATCAACCTTGTCTTAAGTCTTTTATTTACATAAATTATATTGCTTTTATTAAATAGATTATAAATCAATCATAATATAAAAATGTCTCGTGTCACGGTATTTATGGTGACACACTCACACTCCTCCGAAATTGAGTCTTTTTTTGTATATATGGTAGATATAAGAAAAGATCGTAAAATATTCTTAATCCCCATTTTTAATTGCGATTTTTATATTTTTTTATGGCGACTACTTATGGTACTTTTACTTTAAGGTTCTTTTTAATGAAATCAAGACATTTTGTGAGTTTCTATAGTACCTACAGCATAAAATAGTCTTTGAAATAAAAAATGATAATGCTTTTATATATGGGTACCGAAGGGTCCCTACGTGTTTAAGGTTTCAGCTCATAACAAATGTACCTACAAATATCTGCAATAACGGGAACGACTTTCCTCTGTAAAACGTGTGATAAAGACTCCATGGTATATTTTCTCTTTTCAATGACAAATTGTAATCACATATGCGGGCAGAACAAGAGGCGAAGAGACTGCTACAAACGTATTTTAATACCATCACGCCTGTCGTGCCCGAAGGGTTAGGCAGAGGTGTGCTAACGAACACCCACATTTCGCTAGTAGATTTTAAGTAATAGGAGGCATGCCTATTTTAAATTGAGTTGAAGTGTCTAGATTTTAGTTTTGGTACAGGGGTAGATATTTAAGCGTGTGAACGTACACTCGAACAAGCTAATTGATATACATGTAAGTATAGATCGATCTATGCGTGGATGTAAACCAATTAGCTTGTTCGACTGTACATAATATACTTTTAAGTAACATTTAAATCAAAATGTTATAGACAAATGTCAATGTGATGTCAAATGTCATGGATGTATATTTATTTACAACAAAAAAAACGATGTAATTCACCGTGTAACAGTTCGTTACTTAGTTCGGAACTAGATGGCGCTGTACAAAAATTACTGGATACATTTTTTAATTGAATATATACAGTCAAATTCACTGGGTGAGTGATGTTTTATTAATTATTATTCCTGTTTTAGATAATAATAAATGTTTAAATAATAGTATTGTGGCCAAAAACGTGTTTAACTAGAATTTATGTATAAAGACATTAGCAATTCCTAATAGAAACTAGAATAATTTTAATTAGTGTATACTTTGCGGTCAAGTACTTAAAAATCAACAAAACGATAATTATAAGTCACTAGCTTTGGCTCGCGACTTCGTCTTCGTAGAATTAGAAATTTTATTCCTATAATATCTGCTTTTTAATCCATCTGCTTAATTATTTATACCAGAAATAAATAGATTAAGAAATTATCAATTTAGCATCCATTTCGCCCTTTTACGGGCTGATTTCTGTGACAAAAACTATCCTATATCCTTCGCCTGGATTGAAACTATCTCTATACCAAATTTCATCTAATTCGGTTAAAGAGTAAAGAAGTAACAGAAAGACACACTTTCGCATAAATAATATTAAAGTATGAATGTGCGTATTTATCACATGCTCCAACGGTGACGGAAAACATCGTGTATTTTCATCATAACATTTTCTTAATGTCGTGTGAAGTCTGCCAACCGGCACTAAGCTAGCGCGGTAGCCTAGCCTATATATAGGCTAGGCTACCAAGCTATAGGCTATAGCCTAATCCTTCTCAAATGAGAGGAGACCCGAGCCCAGCAGTGGGACAGTAGGTAAATGAGGTGGATGATGATGAAGACATACATAAAAGAGAGATATCTCGCGGAATATCTACTGGGAGACTTCTCTATTGTTCTGTTTGAAGTCTATATGTAATAAATAGAACAATATCGACCTCGGCAGAACTTTCCCTGTTGCGTCTGTGCTCATTCTGCAACGCTCAATAAGCCGTAATGATTTACAGTGTTCGGTTTTATACATTAAATGTGTTAATACGTTGATTTAGGAATTGTTATTTTTTTTGCTGTACAGAGAGGGTTCATTTTTGATAATTTCGTCAAATTATGTTAAAGACAGCCGACTGCATAATAGGTCTAGTAGACTGTCTTCTGTCTACCTCTGGGCATACAGGCATGACGATATGCAATAACTATTTATGTAAGACCGTAAAATCCATCCTGATAAAAACATACGATATAATTTTTCCGAAATAAGTTTGAAACTGCGCAATGAACTCTTCAACAACACATTTCTGTCTGTTTACTAAATAAATAATTTTAATCAATAACAATTACTATGATAGTGTGTGCTAGCACACATGTTTTATTACTTGTTGATATACTGATATAAGAATGATACAATTTGATGAGAAAGATTTCTTCAACAGGCTAGGATTAATACTTTTCTAATAAAGATAAAATAAAAACCAATTTGAATTAGCCGACACCCGATAAAAGAACAAAATTTAGGTGTAATAAAATCTGCAGGTCTTTATCGCTGTTTAAGTATTCACCTGCCATTATTTGCTATAATTAATACCCATTTCCTTATTAAACATTATCGCCCAGTTCTTGTAAAATATATTTATGTAAATCCGATCATATCGTAATCCTATTACGGTCAAGTGTTATTACGCAAAAGGCATTCGGCCTTCGATAATTAGTTTAGTGTTTCCATTATTACCTATATTTGGGCATGAACTATAGAGGAATGGAAGCCGTATTTTTCCATAAATGTAATTAGTATAATATTCTTAGTTTCAGCTTACCTAACAAATTTAGTCTTTATGGGAATTTAAGTTTTTGTTGATGCGACTCGCTATATTTAAAACAGCGACATCTATATGCCAGTTACAACAACTCAAACATATCAGCAATGCTTTTTAGTACACAAGTTTGACGTTAGAGAGCGCTGTAGGGCGAGTAATTTTTACAAGTAATATATTCTTGTATAATCAATACCAGTTCAAATATTTATATTTATATTTTCTAATGAATTAATGAGCCTAAATTATTTTTCTAATCATTAATATTTTATTTATGTTTCAGACTTTTTCATATTTTATAAAAGTAGTTTTCACGTCTGATCGGTAGATGACGCGGATTATAAATAATTTTAATACATATGTATAATTTTCATCATAAAACTTGTCTTACCTTGTCAACCTTGTCAGTTGGTGGTGATGCCGGTGGGCTCTGTGGTAGACCAAGGTCTTCATCATCATCACTGCCGTCGCCTCGCCCCCGCCGTCTTACTGCCGCCACTAGCTCCGCCTGTCGGCAAAATAGAGAAACTTTAATAAGCTTTATTAATTAAGGACGCTATTACATTTTTCTACAAATAACGGTGTTTTTCAGGTACAATTTTAATGTATAAGCAATCATATATGTGAAGATATTATGGTCTCAATTTAAAGGTAATCTATTCATCTTCAGATTGCCATCACAAAAATTGTATAACATCATAAAAATTTTTCCCATAAATCCGTTTTCACCATCACAATAATCACATAAAATGTATAAAAATAGGGTCTGATTACGTACCATTTTAAAGTAAACTTAGAGCATATTTTATCATCAAAATTATATAAAATTACGGCATATATAGTCCTCTATACGTTCGACTAATTATTTTGTACCTTAATCATTACATTTTTGAATAAACAGCAAAAATATGAACGCTTGCAAATTTCTTCATACATTTTTCACTCGCGGACTTTCATTCCGCGCTCAGACGCGCTTGTGGAAGCATGTGCGTATCGCTCTGTCGCAAAAAATAAATTACGAAAAAGTCTGTGTCATACACTCATATAGTCGTTTATCGTGACCGGAAGATGTTGATACTTATTCAAACCTAAATAAAAGTAAATACGACTTTAATAATATTATTAAATTTATTATCAGAATGTTATTTAGGGATTGATGAATAAGATCGGGATTTGGATACTAATGGCTAAGCAGTCGTTGACAAGGTTGAGAAATGGATGGGTGGGGTTAAGTCATATTAAACCTGTGATTTAGATTAGGCCTGAAAGTAGATAGGTAGGGTTAAGCTGCTGTTGGGCAATTTAAAAAACAATGGGTGAGGTTAAGCAGCTGTTGGGCAGGTGAAGAAATGGATAGGTGGGGTTAAGTCATATTAATACTGTGATTTAGATTAGGCCTGAAAGTAGATGGATAGGGTTAAGCTGCTATTGGGCAAGTTAAAAAATAGATGGGTGAGGTTAAGCAGCTGTTAGGCAGGTGAAGAAATGGATGGGTGGGGTTAAGTCATATTAACTGACGGGTGTTCCCTGACTAGGCTTGTTCTTACTCGGCCACTGAATGACTATACTAGTAGGTAAAATTTTCAGATATAGGTTCTGTCTTCTGATACTATTAGTACCACCTACAACAGTACCATAGTACAGTATATAGTGAATTCTATTTTATATTCCTACATACTTTGCAGGTTTTGCCTATAATTCTAACAATACCCGATTATTCTTTATATGAAATATTATCATGCATCCCACTTATTCATACACTAATTTTATATCGCTCCCGCTCGTTTAGTTGCGTTTTGAGTATTTCAAGTATCTACAGTCCTACAGTTACTCAATTACTCAATTCTTGCATTCCATAATGTGTACATTAGTTGGTAGGCATGTTAAACATTGGATCAATTATGGACCCTGTCGGGCACAGCAAAATATATTTTTAATAGGAGAGAGGATGAAGGCGCTCTTTGTCAAATAAAATAAAAACTATATAGGTATATTAAATTAAATTGTATCATTAAAATATGTATCATTATAGTATCGTATAATATCATTATTTTATAATAAGTATTTCTATATTTGTTTTAGATATGTTTATGTATTTTTATTTTATTTTATTTATTGCACGTTTTTAATTTTTTTTAACTATAAATTATAATAATCTAGATATTTTCAATTTTATTAAGCCTTGTAGAATGTTATTATTATTATTTTAAAATATATTCTGAGTTAAATTTAAAATGAAATATAGGTATCATGTTATTGTAATTTTTTTTTGTATAATTTATTTTTTGGTATAAGTATTTGTAGTTTTTACCGCAGACTGTTGTTTAAAATTTTAAAATTTTAAATTTACTACCTTGTAGCGTGCGACTACTCGTTCAGAACCAGAGACTAAGAATACTGACATCTCGAACGAACGACGTAGTACTAAAAGAATGATGTAATAATAAGGAAAAGGAATAGTTTGTGCTTGTCAGTGTCGGGATTAATTCTTATTAGTATTTAGTACGTGAACTATACAAGCCTATCTCTGACCGTAAACTTTTGACAATCATTTTATTTATTTGCAATGTATATATTTAACTACTTAATTAAATGTTTGTTCGGGTGGATTCTTGCAAGTCAATTTTGAATCTTCAACCGATTGAGCTGAAATTTTGTTTAGACATGTTTGGATGTTTAGTTGTGTGACGTCATTCCGGAACACCCATGGCGGACTAGTTATTTGTGATGCACTTTACAACATGGGGATCAAAAACTTACTAAAAATAACTCAAAAAATAAAATGACGTCTCTCTAAATACAATTTCTACATTTATATGCTTTCCTACAATAAGGATATCAAATTATAGGCTTGGTGTGAATAACTCTAAAAATATAGTAACATCACTCTAAATCCAATATTATGGCGGACTAAGTTTTTCGTGGCTTTTTAACTAAATTTAGTTTTCTTATTGTTATTTTATTTCTTGTATGCGTAGTTCTAGCATTAATAAAGGTAAACGAATATTTTTCCATTATGTTTTTTTTTTACTTTTAAAAACATAAATACATATTAATCATAATTAATGAGATATAGCAAAATAGACCGAGTCATGAATGACTAGGTCTATTGTGAATGCATTACAGCGCATTGAATTCACATATGACGAAATAAATTAATCTTTAAGATATTTTACTTAGGGATATCTGCAGACCAAACGTAAAATAATTCGTATCGAATGTACAATAGGTCACCAGGTAGCAAATAACTTAATTATCACGAAAATAGTACGATCACTAAACTTTCTGAATCAATTCAAATAAAAATAAGGAATAATAACAAGGATCAAAATTATTTAAGCGATGTATAAAATCGAGCGCTCAGTGGTTTCAATGTGTGCGTGTCCGTAATGTTGCAGTGTGCGACTCTAAATACCTAAATTTGAGTTCGTCGAAAATGTAACAGCGTCCTTAAGATAAGTTTATTATTCATAAATATAGTTTTGCAAATAACTATGACAATAAGTTAATAATAAACATGAGATGTTTCAGGAAAAACATAAAAAGGAAATTCGCTGAAAAATAAGTAGGTAACATGATTCAAATGCGGTCTGTTTTTGTCTGTGTTTTCCGGTAAAGCACAGTAATTAAATACCAGGAATTTACTAAAGTGAAGCATTTCTCAATCAATGAATGTGTTTTTGAATACCTAGAAACCTTGCTTAGTTAGAAATAACCTCATAGGTACCTACTATTATATTCAATACACAGGAAAATGTAAGGAGCAGCGTATCTTGAAATAAGTATCTGAGAAAATATATATTTAGAAAAATATGTATAGAAATAACACTAGTTGTGTTTCTGCGAGTGAGTAAGGTTACCAGAGCTCGTTGGTGGAGTGACTATTCTGACAGCATGGGAGCGTTTGCTGTTAACTCCCTTAGTTTAAGAAACCTGGACGGTTTCTACAGGGTCGGCAGCGCGTGACAAACACCTCTGGTGTTGCAAACGTCGATAGGCTACGGTAACCGTCTACCATCAGGCGGGCCGTATGCTCACATGCCACCATTGAGACCTATTAAAACACTGCGCTATTCCGCCATAATGTTTTTATTATTATTGCGATAAGGGGCAAACGAGCAGGCGGTTCACCTGGTAAGTGATCACCGCCGCCCATGGACATTTGCAACACCTGAAGGCTTGCAAATGCGTTGCACACCCCTGCAGAAACCGTTTTGGTTTCTTACAATAGGGAATTACTAAACTGACAGCAAACGGAATGCCCATGCTGTCAGAACAGTCACTCCCCAACGAGCTCTGGTAACCTTACTCACTCGCAGAAAGACAACTATTGTTGATTCACTGCGGTCTTCTGTTGGCCCATAAAACTATAAGGGCGGACGACGCTTGCGGGAGATAACTGACCAACGCACGCACAGCATCCTCTACACCTTATCAGCTTACACAACAGTGTACCCATTATGTATAAACAATATCATTACTGTTTTACATATTTCGGTTGGCTATGATAAGGTCCTGCATTTTTTTTTCTTTTTTCATCCACAAGTGTGTCAATCAAGCTTACGGGTCATGGTAAGCGGTTACCGTAGCCTATAGATGTTTGCAACACACAATTCTTTCACCTGTATTACTTGATTGTAAAACATAACATACTATCACGCCTGTCGCTGCTGAATATACGGCAGAGACGTGCTAACCTAAACACACACTTCGGTATGTTTCATATCCCATGTAATAGTAGGCGAAACTATTGCCACTCAATCAAATAATCTACACACACTCCAAGTTTAGAATTTCAAAGAAAAGTCCAATAACACTTTGCTCGACCTGACCTGGGAATCGAACCCCTCAAATCAAATACCTCTTGCTCAGCAGTCGCGACAACGAGGCAGTGGGAGGGTTTGAGATATTTGATTGTATTTAAACAATAATTCCCTAGTTTTGTATTTTAAAAATAAGTTACTCAGTTTTTTTCCCTGTATTGTGGGACTGTATACAAATACACTCGGGCTAAAAAATAGAATCAAACTTGCTCCTAGTGGTTGCTAATCAGAAACCAATTTCTAAGTCACAATGGTATTTATGTCATTTGATGGTATGTAGCTTTAAATTAGCAAAGGTTTAGTCGTACAATTGTAAGTTTATTTTATTAGATAAATATATATTAATTTACTACTCTATGAGCGAAATACAACGAGATAAAATAGTCATAAACATACTAATATAATTATGAGTTCGAGTATACATATGTTATTTCCTGTACAAAATATTACAAAATTATGAATACTTAAGTATGCAACAAACCCATAGTTTAGCTAGTTTTCCGTCTGTGATCCAACAGAATTTCTTTTTCCATCCTCGACTCATAACCACTGGTAACTTGAACACTTATTTTTGGCACTCGTCATAAACACTTTATAATTATAATATAATTAAAATACACTTAACTATGCATTAAAAAAGTATGCAATATCATAGAGGCACTACAATATTTTTCCTTCACTTAATTAATTCACCAAAAAAAAAATACAAATCGAGTGTTTGAATTTAGAACACCGTCACTTTAACATGTTTGCTGCTATATAATTATTATTGTTATTCCGTTTTCTGATACCCTGGTACTACGATAAAACTTACGTTTATACGCGGGCTAGTCTTTAGTTCGACTAACCGTAATTGCAACTGAAATAAATATGAAACCATAATAATTTTATTGTTAAATAGGCATTAGTCATGTTTTATTTATTTGTCGTGTAACATACAAAGTTACGATATCTCACAACGGGAAATAAGCTGTTAAAATTAATTGTTTGGTTTGTTTATTACAAACTGGCTAAAATCTGGGTATTGGGAATATTTCCCGCTCAGGTTTAAGGAATTAAAACTAAGATGGCCTATTTATCATTTGTGTAAACGGTGAATGAAAACATCGTGAGGAAACCTGTAAATCTGATAGATTTTCTCGATGGCATGTGAAGTCTGCCAAGCGGCAGTAGGCTAGCGTGGTGTACTTATATATAGCCTCTCAAATGAGACGATACCCGTGCCCAGTAGCGCAGATTCAACCGTTTCAAATATTGTTTTACCTATTTTTTGAATTCATACAAATTGTAGTTAGTATGTATTTATAAAACGGTTAAACTGGCTTTATTTATTATACTGTCCTCTCATATCCTGTCTTCATACAGAAATTCCATGATCTGACCTCGCAGTAGCTCTTGACATTCCATTTGCCTTACCAGGCAATTATAAAATCATAAGTGTATTAATTAATTAGCTATAAACCGCCTGATTTAGTAGCAAGTGCGATCAAACCATTTCAAGACTAGTCTATGTATTTAAAAAAATTATCATTCTATAAATAGGCCAAAAATCCCAAATAAAATGTTCCTTCTCTTTCTAACTTTACTCATCACACAAACATATTTCTTCTACCAAATCTACGGAAAGCCAGCCTTAAAACTGGACTGTGCTCGACAGGGTCCATATATTTCAAGACTCTGACGGGGGCATATTATGGGATTGTTTCTTATTGTAAGTATATCGTAGGCAATAAGGAATAATTTGAAATATTCTGGAATGTATTTTTTACTAAGGAAATATTGTAAAAAAAACCGTTCCCTTTTAATTAAGCGTTTCACTGCCAAGACCAAGTCTGTGTGTCATTTTGCATGCCCAAATGTTTTTTCAAATATAAATATATGACTTGGGGGCCGAGTTGTTGGGCACACGAAATTATCAAAAAACCGTTTCAATATGTATCTAAATCTAAAACAGATCGACAAGAAGTACGAGGTCAACAGGACACGAAAAAGATTACATAACGCATGTATAATACTAGATCGTTATAACAATGGCAGGTCATTAAACTATCACATTGTATCACAAGGCAAATGTTACTTTGTTGAAATGTAATAAGGTTATTAATGGTTTAGTATTATATTTTTTTAAACATATTTTAAGGCGTTGCGTACTCTATTATTTTGTCCCGTGTTTAAGCCGTTGACACATTCCTAAGGTACGTTTAAGTGGGTAGAGTGCATTATGAGAAAAAAAAACACCAATAAAATGGATCAATCTGACGGAACTAATTTGCTTCTATCTCTTTCTGGTGTTCCTGTCAGAAAGAGATGTAGGTATCCTCAATGAGCTCAATTAACGAAACACTGAACAATAAATAATAATAAATTAATTGAATTATTGTCAAAATATGAAGGTAATCTACTTTAAATATCAACGGCATAGACTTATCATGATGATAGATCTACATATTAGCTTTAAATATTTTACGATTTTATAAATAATCGATTTTACTGATGTTAAAATGATAGTGTTGCCAACCTTTAACATAAATGTTTTGATTGTTGATTTATATTTTATATAATCTAACACTTGGATATAGCTATAGCTTGGGTATAGTGCCGTCACTCGGTTCGTAGAATAGAAGCGGCTTAGCCAATATCGGGTGATACGTGTTCAATGTTCTCACCTCAGTCATCTCACCGCAACCACAGGAAAACCTTACGCCAAATGTGTAAGTTAAATTGAACCTTGTTTTAATCTAATGACACACGCTTTTTCAATGGTTTTTTGTTCTTAGAATATTGGTATCTAATAGGCCAGTTATCTGTTTGAAGGACGGGTGTTCCATGTAAAATATTGCCTTCAACAGAGCCTTGGTAGATTGAAAACCGATTTTACCCGACTTCATATTAGCCAAGCTATATTGAGCTATATTGAGCGGCTAAAATCGGCTTTCGTAAAATCAATCTGACCGAACAAACGGTTTTTCTTACGAAGTTATCATAATCAAAAACATATTGGCAACCTATGAGTGTATTACAGTAATCCTCTTCCTACCACCCCGGAGACGCAGTCATGATGGTACATTTTGAATATTAAAGCATGTAATGTCTAGGCATAAATAAAATAATATCGTTTACATTATTTATTTGTTACATAAACATTTTAAACTATAACAACAATGTTAAATAATCGTTTAGAAATACGTAAAGCTTACAAAATCTGCAAAACTACTCGTAAAAACAACGGTACAACTGTGATAAACATAAAATTATTAAATAATACGCGCCAGTTCACAGGTCGTATCCTCCTTGCGCTGTGGCCCAAGGCAAACGCGATAGCGACAACGGATATCGTGGCCTTTATTTATATATTTATTACTACAATTTAAATTACAGGATATTGTTAGATGTACAACTCAACCCATATAATCGAATCCATAAACGAAATCAAATTTTAAATAAAAATTGAGCTTCGCCTGAGTAAGACTGTGACAATAAAACAAAAATGCTAAAAGATATAACCGCTGTAAATAACGTATTGTGACATATCGATTTTTTCTATCTCAATAATTCCTAATAAGGTTTCAGTAAATAAGTCACATGCATGTTTTCCAACCTTACAAAAAGAGCATATTTTTATTAAATATTTTTTCAATAACTCTATACTGTTTTAGAGTATTAAAACGATCTTGTGAATTAACTAGTTCTAGACCGAGACTATTTCAAAAAATATATAAGAAGGAGTCTCTGAGAAACGAAAAAACGTTTGCACAAAGTAGCTGAAATGGCGGTTTGTTCCCAAAACTGCGAATTATATTATTATTATTATTCAACGAGTCATTACCCATATTGATCTATCATATTATTATCATGGATAAAAAGCCTGCATAAAACTGGTGAAGAAAAATAAACCTATACCCGCTATGATCTTGTATTTTAAGCCGCGTGTATCGTAACAGAGTACGGAATTTCACTTTCACGATGATAAAACAATAACACAATAGTTATAACAAAGCTCTACTCAGCAGTATTACAAAGGATATTGTGCCATATTAACCAATTCCTCTTAAACAGTGCGATTCAAAGAAAATAAATTATTGCTGAATATACTTAATTATAATATAAATACTAATTGGCGAATAGTTTACATTACCTAATAATAAGGACTGTAAAAAAAAGCGACTTGAGGAAAAGAGCCGAAGATCGAGCACTGTGGCGGTCTCTAGGGGAGGCATACATTCAGCAGTGAACGAATATAGGCTGATGATGATGATGATGATGAAGGACTATAAAGTCAAACATCTCCAGTTCAATATCACACGCACAACTGACTTTTTAAAGTTATGTGCTTATTTATCACATACGTACGTACATATATAGCACATGATGTAGAAAACATTGTTAGGAAACCTGTCAGTATTTTACAGATCTTTTCGATGGCGTGTTATGTCTGCCAAGTCTCTCGATTTAGAGGAGATTCATGGGGCAGTGGGACAGGTTGATGGTGACCAATAAATATGATTTTGGAATAAAGTTGATCAGGATATTAATTATATTCGATTGATTTAAAATAATACGCATTTATGTTATTTGTCTGCTGTATACTTACATATTCATCAATACACCGCGATAAAATCCGTAAAAAAAACAATTTTATTTGGTCGTTGTTTGTATTTATTTCGTCCCGCGTAATAAAGCACTTCATCAAGTCATGATATTTAATCTAATTATATAAAGACAAATTGCCAGCCATCGCTTGAGCGCGAAAACAGAAATTAATGACGTTCGGAAAGTACCAACTTGATCTCATTAATATCTTAAGTCTACTCTCAATTTGCGTGGGAAAATAAACAGACAGCAAATAATTTTGAAATTGAAATAAATGCAAGAATAGTTTATAAATTCTGATATTAAAATCAAAGACTCAGGTTTCAACGTCATAAAAAAATTAACCTGTCAGTTTGAAATTTCTTTTTTTTATTTTTGGCAACTAAGCCGATGGTTGATGTCGATTATTCTGCCAATGTCAACTGGGTATTATTTCTTGATAAGATGGTGGATCAGTTTTTTTTAATTCTCTGGAAGATTAATTGAACTTAGAGGAAGAAAAAAAAACAATAAGATCGTCTGCAAATTGTCAGAAAATCGCATTTCGCGCTAATTTAATTAATACGACGATCTGTCAAAATTCTGACAGTCGGAAAATCTATGGACAGTGTCTTCTAGAAGGAGTCAGGTTTTTGACTATGTGGCACACACATATACACACTATTACGCTTGTATCAATTAGAGTCAGACTGAGAAGTAGATTCATTTTTATCCCACATATAGGTAATAGGAAATGAGCTTATTGCCAACCGGGTTTAAAATAGAGACCTTTTTACCGGAGGTAGAAAAAATTGTTATTGCCTTTGCTATTATGTAAAAACGTAGGTATCTTACGTACCACTACTATTACCTATTGTTGAGTATATTTTAATATTATTTGTAACGAAGTGCGTCTTTTTATTAGAAGAGAAAAGTTTTGGAGAAACCACTTTAAATATTTTAGTAATGGGTGGGTGATCCTCACATGCATAAACGCTTATTATTTAACTTCTATCAAATTAATTTGTTTGATTAATATCGCCCATTACTGCTTTTTCTTGTAACATACAATAATAACAAAGACAACAAAAACAATAACCTGTAATAATAATAATAATAATAATGTTTTTTATTGACACAAAGTAATACAAGTTCTTTACAAAAAAGAACTGGTGTTTTTGTGAGATTCCAAGATTTTACAATGTGTTGATAGTTACAATAAAATAAATTATAATATAATTATTATTGTTACAATTAAAGAACTAAAATAAAGTAAAATTAAGAATAAGTAGTAGGTAGGTAGTAGGTTATCATTGCTTACAACTATTTAACTAGATTTGTTGCCAATTTAGAAAATTATAAACATATTTCTGGACAACACTAACAGAAATGATATGGTAAAGGTAGAAAGATTTGCATCAAACTTAAGATCGTCAAGGTAGCCTGTTCGAGGTGAACCAGAATGCTCGAATATGTATGAATATGTCTGTGTTATTATTTATGTAGGTATTGTTGTTATTTATGAATCCTACATTTTAAAATTTTATGTTTTGTGGTGAACCTGTGGTTTTTGTTACACATTTTCGGCTCGTGATTTTAATAATCTAGAAAATTAACGTATTATATCTTCATATTATTATTATACTTTTTAAAAAAACGTTGCTCACCCTGGGGATATGTTCTCTATCGTGGGTGGATTACATTTTTTTTTTACCAAAATACCCAGACCAACTACCTGTAAAACGTTCATGTATTTGTTCCGTGTGAACAGTTGAGAACCCACAACACACGGAAGAGAAACTGACCGCTCATCCACTGCACTAACTGTACTGTCAGATAATATCTTCTATGTATTGTCACAAGTATTTGAGATCAAATTTAGTTTTGGTGGAAAGACAGATCGGAACCAAAATATTATTTCCGTCATACAGGCAGCAGATCTTAGTGTAGGATTGTGGAAGGTACTCGAAGGTTCTCGAGTGGCGACCACGTACTGAAAGACGCAGCGTGGGTAGGCCCCCGGCAAGGTGGACCGACGACCTGGTTAAGGTCGCTGGATGCGGGTGGCGCGGGACCGGTCGTCGTGGCGATCCTTGGGGGAGACCCATATCCAGCAGTGAAGTCTAACGGTTGATATGATGATGATGGTGTACAATAAAGCATATTCTATCTATCTAAATACACCCACGGTTGCTATTACTATGAAACTATCCTTACTAACATTTCTAGAAATCATATTTATGTCTGTAAACAGATCTCTTGGAGGCAAATTTTCAAATCATTTTATCTCCTTTAACTTTGCTTTTAAAAAATGCCTAACGTGTCAAATCATATTCCGGAATGGGTCATTGGTCACTTGTGTATTGTATACCCATGCCGAATCACAATTCTAGTATCTCAAGAGAGACAGATGTCGCTAAACTATAGAGTAGAGTATTCTTGTTAACCAGGGGACCATAAACAGGCATATAGTGTAGGTATATAACAAAGCGTGTACTACAGGAATATTACAAGGAAAATTCAGAACCACCACTAATTATAAACATCGTTGTACATCATAGAACTTGTTGTGTATTGATGTGTATTAGTGTATCATTTAATAACAGGATAATATTATAATAATGACAAGGATAAATACTAATAAAATTGTCAATTTAAATTACCAAGTTGTACGTTTTACTCTACCTATGTTTGTACAGAATATTCTGACTAAAAACTTTGCGGCATAAATTTTATTGATTTCTGACACTTCAAATAAAACTAGACGGCTGTAATAAAACTCCTTATCAAATCCTTTACAGCATCCATGGTCTGCCCGTCTCAAAACGTCGAGGACAATAATAACAATATACGACAATAAAATCCGTAAAAAAATAGCGACATCCGAATTGAGAACCTCCTTTTTAAAGTCGGTTAATCTTATTTATTAGAATAGGTATATAAGTATTTAAAAATAGCTGAGAACAGCGAACGAACTCTGTCATTTTTTTTTGACAGTGACGTATGTGCATTCATTGGATTATATACTCTTTGAAGAAAGCTTACAGTTCAAATTTCATTACAAAGTCGCTGTGACAAAACTTTTTTGATTATCGTCAATAGTCAAATCGGGCATGAATATTCCAAAGTATTTAAATTATTAGTAAGTAAATATCAAGGCAGCTCAATCAGCATTTATAAATATTGCACAGAATTGCAAAATCACATTTAGTAGGTATATGAATGAACTATTTTGCCAGCTATAGTAATATAACACGCCACCAAGCCAGTCGTCCCCGAAGGATGTTTAGGCAGAGGTGTACTAATATATACTGAGATTTCACCGGTATGTTTTAGGTCTCATATAAGTATTGCTATTTTAAGATAAATGTGATAAAATAATAATTCTTTACCAGAAATACTTTAGTCGCCATCAACCAAGCCATGTTCCAAATATTCCGTATTGCCTCCGGTAATCGCGCCATTTTAATAACGTCACCACTTCAAATACCCGAGATTCCAAATTCGAAATATGTATTCTCATTCAATTGTTTATGATGTGACTAGAAAAATAAAATACTCTTTTTTATCTCACCAGTTACATAGGTACTAAATAAAATTGGGGACACGTTATACTAAATAATTTTAAAGATATTGTTATTATGATAAAAAAACGACATGAAAATCTAAATTTACCAAAAAGAATACACGAAAAGTTAAGCAAGACATAACATTATTACTTAATCGTTACATTCTCTGTCTCTCTATGACTTTACATAAATTTTGATGTTACCCCGAGTTAACGTTATGAATAATCACATTCTAATTTTAAAAAGTCCATTGTAGTACTACTGAATTATGTTATAGAACTTTTGTACTTTTAAGAAACCCTTAAAAACCGCCCTTTGAGCTGACATGCCTTCTGGTCTATCACAATTTAAATACACTTTCCTTCACCAAACAAATTAAAAAGTAACTCCACGAGAAAAAAATTACCAATTCAAATTCACTTTCCGTAACATAAGAATGAGAACAACAAATTCCAAATTTGAAAACACGCGCGAAAATTTTATTGACAGCCACTTTTTTTTAAATAAAAAAAGAAGGTAAAAAATTAACAAGTGTTGCACGACGGAATGAATCAAAAGCACTGGAAGTAATTGTATGAAGTATGTATAGTTTACTCTGTGAAGAGAATTTTGGAAAGTAGAGGCAGCTAGCGAAACGGTACTGAGCATTGAAATTAATGTATCATCGCTTACGCCGCGTGCACAGTGGTGAATCGCCGTGAAATAGTGGTAATTTTTCTGTAATGTGATTTGTATTTTTTCTGTACACTGTGCAATCGGATGAGACAATTAGATATTACATATATCAAGTGATTACTACAATTAAATTAATGAGTGTTTTTATTGATCATGTACATGCAATCTCGTCAGTAATCTGCAAATGTTTTCAAGACATCTGTGAGACAAATAAATACTACTTTTACCAAATTGCATACCTGTAGACAATATGACTACTTTTTGTTTAGAATGTACAGCTTTTTGCATCATGAAACCTGATGATACTGACATAAAATGCCATAAAGATTAAATAATAATAAAATAGGTGTAACACTCAGTAAGTAGGTAACGTCATGAAGGTCTCTCAATGGAAGTCACTGTATAGGTACTTCCCACGTCAGACACAGGTCTTACTTGGGAAGCATCGGTTCATTTAGCCAGAAAATTCTTTTTCCGGCAGACAATACACCATGAATCGTCTGGAATAGCCAAAGTTGTCATTGTATGTGTAAGCAACCTTAACATACTTCAAACACGTTAAATTAGTAGCTCAAGTAAATTTATTTGGACAAGATTAGCAATGCGTGGCAATAATAATGCTCAAGACGCAGTAGGCTTAAGAATGTACGTACGAGTATATTATGAGTAGTGTCCGCGTCGTTGCGTCGTTGTATCTTGTCTCTTGTGTCATCCCGCTGTCATTATTTTTTATTTGACAGGTGAATGAAACCTCTTTTCAAATGACCTTTTTTCAGATTTGGCGCCAGATTATTTTAATCAAGTTTTAAATAGTAATAAATTTAATGTTTAAAGCAATATTGGATTAAAGCAACGTTGCCAATAATAAAATTGTAGTGTAATTAAAATAAAAGTAGGCATTCACGGCTTTATTTTTTTCCATACGTGTTACAATCTTACGATAGATACGAAATAATTGATAATTACCATAATTATTCATTTATATTTGGTAAAACACGATATAAGACTAATTAAATAGAAAATATGATATCGCTTTTCTTTTTGCCACATTTTAGTGTTAAAATGAAGGCAAAAATTTAATTCAAAAATATTTTTTGTTTGATATGACTAAGGCTAAGATAGCTTCTTAAATCATTTAATTTAGTTATTTTAAATTTGGCCCCGTCTTTAACCTTCTATTGTATTAATAAATAGAATAAACAATTTTGAACTTGTAAATTATTCCGTAAGTATACTATAATACATATTTTTTTGTAAATAGCAACAATAACTAGTCCTTGAAATAAATAAAAATAACAATTTACTTATCTGTCTAGACACAAACACACAACACAGTATTGAACTAAAAATACTTTGTGATCCAATTTAATTGGAAAAAAAAAACTAAATTTGAGCTGCTACTGTCGGTTTCATTAGATAAACCCAGTGAAACTGCTCTACCTGAAAATCGAATCCAGACACTCACGCTTAGTAGTTGCGATCTCTTGACTAGTCATAAGCTTAGGATAACAACACAATACAAACAAGTCAAATATTTGTTCCGTATAGGAATTGAATGCGTGACTCTACGTAGAAGCCAATCGCTCAGCAACTGGGTCTATTATTAGTAATTTAGGCGTTAATTAGTATTATCGATAGGCATTAATTCCGTTGAGTTAAAGGCATGTAAATATATGTTATTTAAATATTTTAAATGTCTAGACGGCGGTATAGCAGCTTTTAGAAGTTCCTTGTATAGGTTGAGAAATAAACCCACTTATATAATACATATATGTCTATAACAAAACCTGTTCTCTAACCAGCTCCATTTTTAATATTATTATTAGTCAGCAATTTACTAACTTCTAAATTTATATTAAAAAACTAGCTGACCCAGCAAACGTTGTTTTGCCAGATTATAAGGGTTGGTGGACTACCCCTAACTTTTAGGGGATGAAAAATAGATGTTGGCCGATTCTCATAGATACCGGATACGCACAAAAAATTTCATCAAAATCGGTCAAGCCGTTTCGGAGGAGTATGGCAACGAAAACTGTGACACGAGAATTTTATATATTAGATGTTGGTCATATTATTATTTATTTTCATATGATATGAATGAAAATAAATATACCTACATATGTACTTAGGTAGGTATATTCTCTCCTCAATAGTGTAAATTTTGTTTCTAAAGGTTTCGTAATAAATAAGTTGTTGATTCGCTTTTATAATATAGATAAAGATATATATTTACATAACATACGGCATATCAAGCCTACCCACGTGCCACCCACTCCGGCAGTGTACCCCACTAAATGAGTCAGCTCCATAAACCTCGGAATTTCTGATTTTAAAGCTTTTACTTTCAATGCGAACGATTTTTATTTTACACATTGACAGGCATAATAACACAATTCCTAAGCTAATATTCTTAAAAACAGTAAACCACATAAACCATAAATAACAACAAGAAATTACGTAGTTATGTAAGTTTAAAATTCGAACAACAATTTAACGATAAGTCACTGGCTGTTAATAAAAGTTTATTGATTATTCCTACATTATTATTTCCTGTGCAATGTAATTATTTCTTCTATATTTATCCTAAGTTTGGTCTTTGTGGTTACAAGAACCGCTGTTAAACGGGAGGGTTCAAGGGCGCGGAAATATATTAACGATATATTTAAGCGAAATGAGAAGGTGCAATAACGCTGTTTATTTAATTATAATCTTTCTGTAGAAAATTCATTTACAAAAATCGTCTCAAAATAAGTTTGTCCTACTTTGTAAATATCTAATATTTGTATTAAGTACTAAATCTCCTACACTTCCAAGCTCTAGGTATACCTTGATCTGAACGTTATTTGTTGAAAAATAAAACAAAACTTCTTCTATAATATAATTAATTTACTAAATTAACTCGCTCAGTAACTGCGCTAATTGTTATCATAGTTAAAAGAAACGTTAGGTTTAAAATATTTGCTTCACCTACCTACTGCATCGCGCGGTCGAATGTAAACTTTTTATTAAACTTTTTACTGTAATCTCACACGAAGGAGGTTGGCTGTATGGTTTTTGTCCATCGCGTGATATTACCTATGATAATCCCAATATGGAATTTAAAAAATTAAACGAAATGCATTATTGATTTATTTAATTTATCTCGCCGAGTTCGCTGATAAAATGTAATTGTATAAATTACATTTAAAAGCATTTTTATTGTGCCCACCAAGCAACTAATAAGTACGCAATATGATTTTTGTTGTTGCAATATTGCGATTATATTACACGATGTTGCCATAAACCGCTATAATAATATACTTCCTTATTCGATTAGCAGGCATAATAGGATAATTTTCGAGCAAATAATGTTTAAAAATAAAAAAGTTATCGAGTTTTAAATAAACAAACTACGAACAAAAACAACAGTAGTGACGTAATTAAAAAAACCGAAAATGACCTGCTTCGTAGGTTTAGTGGCCGTGAGTGCGAGTGCTGAGTAAGAGGTATAGAGTTCGATTCCCAGTTCGAGCAAAGTAAGCAAAGAAAAACCCAATAACGGTTTTTCTACAAAAGTCTCAGTAGCAGCTCAGAGTTTAGACTCGTGCCCAGTTAATGGCAATCTGCTCGCTCTGTGGGTTTACGTCAGAACACCTCTGTCTAACCCTTTGGGAAAGAGAGGCGTGCTGGTGTGTATAAAAAAAACAAAAACAAAGGCAATTTCAATATTCGAAAAACAAACGATCTCTCAAAACACTGGCCGATTATCCAAGTTTATCGATCAGTAGTCGTATGTGAGTCACAGTTTGAGACCGAACCCAGTTTCCATATTTGAAACGCAGACATAAAACATTTAGTTCGCTTAATTAGCATAAAATTAGTATTCCAATTTTAAACTTTCAAGCTGTCGGGTTCAAGGGTGGCGGGACTGGATGGGTGCTTTTTTTTTCTCGGTAATTGTTTGCAACCATCTTACCTACTAATGGGGTATATTATTGTGAACTATATTGTAAAATACTAATACAAAAAAATACAGCTTTTGTTCGAATTAAGTTAGACTTATAACGATAAGAATATTCTTGGCAACCTAGCCGAGCGATAATTGCAAGGTTAGAGAGCATGAATACATCTATAATATGAGCGAAGATTCAATGCCAATAAGCAAAAGAATCAAAGGAATATTAAGTGAAACATCGATGAAGTTACTAGGGTAGCATATAACCTTGTTATTTAGTTAAACACTGCTACAGGGCATCAGAAAACAAAACAACCTAAAATAAATTGAAACACACTTCATAAAACACATATTTAAATATCGAACACACTTCAACCTCATTGGAAGCACCGAAAACAATTTTCGCACACACTATTTCGAATTCAAAATTCGAATTTCAACTTTTTAAATTGGAACACCGGGCGTAGTCGCGCGCGCGTTCAGACTGTTGGTGATTCATCCTACGATCGAGGAAAAAAAAGAATAACTTGAATTAGGACCGCCACACACGCGCCGTGTGTTGCGACTGTGTTCGAGAGAGCATAACTGAGCAACGGAACTCGATCTTGTATAGGATTTCGCGTTACTACAAGGCAAAAATGATAAAATCTACAGAAAACCCAACCTTAAAAAATACTCTTTTTCTAAATTGAAACAAAGACAAATACATTTATTTATTCAGGCAGTGTGAACTACATACATGTAAATATAATTAGAATTATAGAGACTAAGCAATTAATTTCTCAATCAATTCGCTCTCCTCAGCATTTAATTTATTACGTTCGAAAGCAACGAAACGTAATTTTTTTAAGCATGTTTAGACAGATAGGACTTAAAGATTAATGACCTTTGCCTACTATAGAGTCGAAAGGAACTTTTTCAAATGAATCCGCACATCAGAGTGCCTATATTGGGATGAACCTATAAATTAAGCAACAATGCCTAAGGGCGGGGATACTACCTCAAGATACTAAGCTCAGCAAGGGCCGGTTTGACCACGAGACCGATGAAGTCATACATATAATCTGAATTTGTCATTTGTCAAAATCAAAAGACAAAACAATTTATTCAAAGTAGGCCAAATTTAATCGACTCTATTTGAACGCTCGCCCCAAAAACGCCCGACATTCATAGCTTCCTTAATTTTAAATTCGAGGACCAATTTTTTAACCTGTATATCGCGTGCGGAGTGAAACTTCTGATATTTGTTTTGCGTTTGTGATTATTACGGTTGAATTATCATGACTGTACGTGACGTTGTGTTATGTGGTATTAATAAACGTAAGTATTAATTAATAATACGCGCCTAGCCGACGCGGACGGCGGGTCCAGGTTTCTATATTACGAGAACTTCGTTCTTATCCTTATCTTTATATTTTAAAGGAGGTAGAGGTGAAGTACGTAAACAGGTTTTTAACCGACTTCCAAAAGGAGGAGGTTATCAATTCGACTGTATTTTTTTTAAGCTTTGATCTAAATGTGTTTGTACGTCAAACAATTGACCTTAAGCTCATTAAAAAATACGCAGAATTTATAACAAGATAACACTAAATTTGTAAATGAAATAACACTAAATTTTACTTTTTATTTTATCGCGGTACCTACCTACTACATATATCAATATTATGTGATCACGACGATTCAGATTCCCTGGTCATGGGCAGATCGTCACGGACAGATCGAGATGTTGGCTATCTTGATGTTATAATTACTAACAGCTACGCTACATTTTTATTATTTACTTGCTGTACCTGTGCAAACTTTTTGAGTTTTTGAAGCGTATACGAACATTTATAAATACATAGATTGACAATTCGGTTTGTAAGCACAGGTAATTTCACTACAAATCCACTGCTGTCAAAATGTCCATATATTGATTCAAACTTCCGCAACTCATTGAAGAGGACACAATGACGACCAATTCGTGAAGTTGTGCAACAGATTATACAATGACACAGTACTTTTTATTGTATACTTTCTATTCTAATATACCTATATTGGATATAAAAATATATTATGTTAGTTTCTGAACGTAGTCATCTGAACCGAAACGCACGCGTGTTGGATAGACGTTCTGGGGTTAGCAGAAATCTTTATTTATAAGGCGAATAAATTATGGTTCGTGCAATGGTCGAGCGATTGGCTTCTGAACCGCGTTTGATCACCGCACGGAACGAATATATTTATGGTGGATAGTTTTCACTTTTTTTTTTATTATATGCGGACCCTAGCGCCATCTATTTAGTTCCAAGATAAGCAAAGAGGCTTGAGTTACGGATACTAGACGTTTGATACAGTACTAAATTTTGTTGTTGTAAATATGTCATCATCATCAACCCATTAACGTCCCACTGCTGGGCACAGGCCCCCTCACATTTGAGAGGGATAAGGCTATAGTCCACCACGCTAGCCTACTGCGGGTTGGCAGATTTTAAATGGCATCGAGACAAATCTCTCAAGCATGCAGGTTGCCTCACGATGTTTTCCTTCACCGTTTGAGCACGTGATAAATACGCAACTTCCGAAAAGTCAGTGGTGTCTTAGGTTCGACCTTGAGACCTTTTGACATATCAGTCCACTGGTCACACCATTAGGCTACCACAGCTCAATCTGTAGTTGTAAATATGTAACTACCTAAGGTGTAACCTCAGTCATAGTTAAATGCATATTTTTTTTCGAGAATATTTACATATTCTAATTTCAATATTTTTTTACAATCTCTAGCCCCTACCTTTTACCATAAGGTGTAGGATCCGGAACGGACGTGAAAAGATCGCTGGAATCCGCTGGATGCGGGCGGCGCATGACCGGTCGTCGTGGCGATCCTTGGGGGAGACCTATGTCCAGTAGTGAACGTCTAACGGTTGATGTGATGATAGGATTCGGAACCCCAACCACAGAAGCCAACCTTTAATACCGTTGCGCGTATAGGGTTGTCAATTTAATTTTAATTACTGGTAGTTAATATATAGGAACGTGATGTTTAAGACACGGTGTCGTGCGCCGGCGCACTATTGTTCGTCGCCGGAAGAAGTTGAGTTAGTTTCTTTGCCCTCATAATGTGTCAAGATAAGTTTATTCAACAATACCGTGTTGCTTTATGCAGTTCCGATTTTCTTATTACTTTCATAGTCATTAACAAAAGGTTTTTATTTTAAGTAAATTTTGTTTTCAAAATTTTTTTTAAAAGACGTCCTGTCTTTAGCACTAGGATTTTCCAGTGCCGTGGGTGCGTTCACAAACACTCATTTTCACGTATATTGTCGCTCAGACCCGGAACAACTAAGTATCTGTAGATTGTGCAAACATGTGCTCCGTGCGGGGATCGCACCCGCAACCCATGACGCGGACGACTAGTCAATCGCTGAGCCACTGCCTACGTCGGTCGTCAATTTAAAACTAGCTTTTTTTATACCACGAAGCTGCAAAACAAGCTTACAGGCCACCTGCAGTTACCGTTAACCTAACGAAATTTGCAACACCAGAGGTGTCGCTCGCGCGTTGTCGACCGTTCAAAAACGTTTTCACTGATTTCAAAAAAAGAGTTCCGAATTCAACTGTATGTTTTTTATGTTTGTTACCTCAGAACTTTCGACTGGATGAACTGATTTTTTATGTTTGTTACCTCAGAACTTTCGACTGGATGAACTGATTTTTTATGTATGTTACCTCAGTACTTTCGACTGGATGAACTGATTTTTTATGTATGTTACCTCAGAACTTTCGACTGGATGAACTGATTTTTTATGTATGTTACCTCAGTACTTTCGACTGGATGAACTGATTTTGCAAGCTGGTGTTTCCCGTTTTGTTTTACAATGTTTTATGTTTGTAATATTAATATGATGATGCAGTTAAACCTCTGCAGTAGCTCAATCAAAAGTGAGCTGTGATAGCCTAGCGGTGTGACCAGTAGACTGAGACGTCAAAGGCCTGGAGTTCGAACTCAAGGCACGCACCACTGACTTTTCGGAAGTTATGTGCGTATTTATCACAAGCTCAAACGGTGAAGGAAAACATCGTGAGGAAACCTGCATGCTTGAGAGATTTGTCTTAATGGCATGTGAAGTCTGCCAGCCCGCAATAGACTAGCGTGGCGGACTATAGTCTAATCCCTCTCAAATGAGAGGAGACCCGTGCCCAGCAGTGGAACGTTAATGGGTTGATGATGATGATGATGATTAGCTCAATCCACAACCTGATTGTAAGTGTACCTACAGTTAGCGATAATGATGGTGTGTATATACTTTAGCGCCTATTGTTACAAGTACCTAAGTATCTCGTAAACTTTACGTAACTACGTCAGAAGTAGCGTCATTTAATCTCGTTTGTAAAAATACGCAACACGCGTTATTTATATGTAAATCAATGTAAGTAGGTTACGTTAAGGTTTCCGTATTTTTCGCTGTTCGAGAGAGTATATATCACTTGATTTTTTGTGACTTTTATGTTAAATTGATCTTACTGAGAATTGACAAAGATAATTTACAAATGAGCTAAGACATACTGAGATTTTTGGCGTATTCGGTAATAAAATCAATGGGCTTTTGCTTTTTTAAAACCATTAATGAAAAATGTTGACTAGTCGCAGTTTTAAGAAGGATTTATGTGAAGAAGAATTTTTATTTTTAGCAAAAAAGTCCTTAGATACTCTTTTAAAATAACATAGTAATTAAAATTTGGCGATAACTCCATATAGAAGTATAATTATCTTAAACAAAATAGAGATTGATGAATAAATCAAACCTGGCAAAGCCTCATTGCATAGCTCACTAGATGGCGTTGTGTCATTATGTCAGGATATATTTATGTATAGGTAGGTACTCACCCGGTGCGAAGTGGCAATATGCCCCAATCCATGCGCAGGAGTGGGTCGCTCGTCGCTGGACTCATCACCAGACCGCTCGCCCGTGAACACCGAGTCGTGGGACACTGACAGCCCACTGCCGTAGGCGCCCTCCCTACGAGAATAAAAATATAAATAAGTTAAAAATAATGCCTTAAAAATTGCTTGCACTTTTTCAAGACGATTTATTTTTTATTTTTTGCAATTAACATGATTGCTAGTAAGTTTACTGCTAGCCAGATGGTAAGTGGTAATCGTAGTCTATAGACGTTTGCAACAGCAGAAGTATCGCTCGTGCGTTGCAAACCTTGCAACAATCATTTCACTCTTATTATTATTCCAGTAAGGTAATTTATTTATTTATTGTATTAAACATGTTATGAAATATGTCATAATATATAATATAATAGGTGCGATACCTCTCCTTAACGCAGATATTGGGCTAATAAAACACTTGGTAGCTTAAAACATACTTCGTAGTACCGTCTCAAAATCATAGATGGCGTTAGTTGTCAAGTAAATTAATAGCCGGTCATTACTCATTCCTATAAATCGTAACTCAGATGAAACTCATTGAAGTTATTATACCTTTCGGCCATTCTACAAATAACTGCAAGATTTATTTCTATTTTTCGATACAGTCGTCGTACAATATTGATTGTTGTTTTTGCTGCCAGAATATCTTAATCTTCTAAAATAGTACCAAAGCTGCTTACTTTCTTCTAGTATGTCGGTCAGTGTCCAGCAGCTCCGAGGTGGAACTGCTCTTGGGGTCTGGCGAGGCGTCCGCGCGTGTGCCACTACCGCGACGCTTGAACATGCGCCGGAGGCCGCGCAGAAACCGCCCTGTACGCCCCTCGCCTGCATCACGCACATTATAATTAGTCAAATGATTAATTTTCACGATTTTTATTGGTTATCTGATCTCTTATGATTAGGTAAACGGTCTATTTGGGAAGATATTCCCTTTAATCTTATCTTCAAATGTGTTTAGAAACTCTTTGGATAAATTTACTAGTATTACGAACAGAATCATTTGCGCGAAAGCATTTTACACTTTTGGATTTGGGTGCTGTAAAAGATGCTAAACATTAGGATTAAACAATATCTTTACTAAAATTTATTTCAATGCGTGAGTGTAAAAATCAGTCAACACTTCAACGATTACAAAGAGACATTGAATTAAGATCTGATCTGGTATTTATGAATAATATGAATAATCTACGGAAACCAAAAATACAACAGTAAAAGTAAACCATTAAAGGACCTACGAATAACCTCATAAACCTACCCTCCTCATTACATTTTATACCATAGTCAGTCGGTATTTAAACTCAAACCATACCCCTGATCTCCCCTCAATGTATTTAATTCGTTCCTTGTTTTTTTGTTTATGATACCTACTAAAACTAATAGGGGATCCTTAATCCGAACCGCAAATGATTCGATAAATAGATTAAAGGTCGGTGATAAAAACAGGGGTCTACGTGCAGGATTTTACGGTAACTATTTGGGGAGAATTCGGTTTATTTAAAGAGGGGTGAGTCTCTGAGAGAGTCAGAGCTGTCGTGGATTTGTCAACATCAATAGAATCAGGTAATCGATCAATTTGAAGTACGTACGTACACTAACCCCTTCTCGAAACTACAGAGTTCGTAAATACCAACAATTAAACTAAAATTCAAGGATTCAAGTCATTAATTAGGTATCTAGGTTCGTATGAGTTTATTTTTCTGATTTCAAATTTATTCGTGTGGCAAATGCTTTTACTTCAGGGAAATTAATTCGCCAGTTTGATTTGCATAGAAAATGCAATAAAATATTGAGTATTGAGTATTGAGTATCAGTCAAACCTATAGTTATTCGGTAGAAAAAACCTTACATGGGTATGGAAAAAAACTGCCCTAAGTTATGTGACTTAATTTGAAGAAATATTAGCCCATGATACCCACTACTACATGATCGATTCAGAATTGTGGAGATCCGTAGAAGAACCCGGGTCACTGCCATAGCCCGAAGAATCGCCAATGGGGCTTGCAGGTTCTCGAGTGGCGATCCCGTACTGGAAGACGCAGCGTGGGTAGGCCCCCCGCAAGGTGGACCAATGACCTGGTGAAGGTCGCTGGAGTGCGCTGGATGCAGGTGGCGCAGGACCAGTCGTCGTGGCAATCCTTGGGCGAGACCGTCCAGCAGTGGCCGTCTAACGGTTGATATGATAAACCTATGATCTATTCGCCACGTGACCCATCTAATAAATGTGTGATACGGTGTGAACTTACCATGGTTGTGTGTGTCGGTGATGGGCGGTCGGTATGGCGGCTCCAGTGAGCCCTCGCGCACACACGACATGAGGCCCCCGCCGCCGCCGCCCGACATTCGAGCCCGCTACTGTAATACCAAAAAACAAGCTTTAAAAATAACCAAAGCACCCTTGGTTTGTAAATAAAACTCTGACTTATTGACAGACACACCATCAATTTTTTCGTTGTTGCTTAAACACGGGCAATATTTTCGGAAAATACAACCCTTTCGCTTCCTTAATCTTAGTAAACTTAAAGCAGCTCCTAAATTTGTTGCCACTATATGCTAATAATTATGATCCTTCAAATTTATCCAATTTTAATAGAAAAAAACGAATATTTGTAAATATGGAAAACACCCCGCTGTCTCAAGATATTTTGGTGTTATATTTTGCTTTAATTAATGGAAAGAAAAGGTTTTTCTAGCTGGCACCACAAAACTCACGGCTGTGATTTAATTAAGACGTCAAATAACCTCATTGAGGGTACCACTAATTGTAAAATATTGACCTTTCCTTAGCAATTAATATTATCCCGGATAAACGAAGAAAACCTTAATAAACGCGTCCATTTTAATTAGGAGCAGATACGGTTCAATGTAAGACCGTTGATCAAGGATACTTAGTTAAATTTATTTCGCTAAAGCTTTGGAGAATCTGTCTTTGAAATATATCCAATCAATAATTGACTAATGTAGGATACAGAATCAGCAAGCTACTTTAACAGTGATGTAAGTTTGGCCAAATATCTGTAGATAGACCGATACTCGATGAACCAGACCTGTAAATGCTAATGGGTACTGTAAGACAACAAGTCTTTGCTAGATGAGGAAACTTGTCTCCATCAAAACCGAGACCGCAATAAAGTGCCTTGAATATTGTAACGATTCCAGTAAAACTGTCCTGTTCATTTAGTAACGTGTATTTCTTCATCATTCACTCTATACATTTCATTATTGGACGTGTAATGCTCCTTTAACCAACCCTCATCATTAACGTCCCCGTTTACATCAACGTGAAACCTTCCTAAAAGTACCGTAAGTCCATCTCCACAAAACGTGCAATAAACTCAGATCATGACACCATAAATTGAGGGTAAAATATCTCGGAGAATAGGTAACACTCCCTGAAGTCACATTGCTTACAACTCCAAATATAATCGCTTTATGTACTGAAGAAAGGAATCATTGGTTTATCTCGTGTTTATGGCTCGAAAAATGGTCCCAAATTTTGTTCCAATCGCTCCCAATGCTCTCGCAAAATGGGTTATCATTTTCAGAATCTTTTTCTAACCATGTTGGAATTGGTTTTTAGTCTGCATAATAACTTGACAAGTAATATGTACAGTCTTAACTACTTCCATGATCTAATGACATCCAGTATGGCTGTTTGGAGTGTGATCCTTGGTCCGATTTCCAGGTCAAACCAAGTCCTGAGTAGTAATTCCTTAATTGTCCAACTCCTGGCCAAGATTTTGGTGGTGATTTACCTCTTATAATGGTACAAATTGTAGTCAAGATATTTATGTATCATTTCGCCGGGACGTGGTGAATGTGATAAGGCATCCGACATTATCCCATCGCTCTAGATAAATAAATAAATATTTCCGGTCATTATGACACAGCGCCATCTAGTTCCGAGCTAAGCAACGAGGTTTGTGTTACGGATACTAGATGGTTGATATACTACATATATACTATTTTTTTTAAATACATACATATTATACATAGATACATCCATGACTCGGATACAAATGTTGATGCTCATCACACAAACATTTGTCCCTACCGGGATTCGAACCCGGGACCCATAGCACAGCAGGCAGCGTTAACTACCGCTGAGCTAAACGGGTCGTCGAATATAGGCGATCTAGGAGGATCCATCGGCCCTACTTTAAAAATATAGATTTTTCTTCTGAGAGTTTTTGTTTTTAATCAAGTAAATTCTAGTATGAGTAAGGCCCGGTTTCCACCAAATCGGAGATGAGAGGAAATATGCGGGCATGTGTCTTGAACAACCAATCAAATTTCGTTATTTCCACGTCTCCTCTCCACAACGATATCTGATTGGTTATTCGAAAAACATCTCGGTACATCTCCTCTCGTCTCCGTTTTGGTGGAAAACGGGCCTATTGTTTAAAACAAATATTATAAAACCAAAAACAATCTCTCAAATACTTTGTCAATTAAATATGGGATTAAAATGTTGTGAGTGATCAACTGTAAATCTGCTCTACCAATCTCCTTTCAATGTTATTTCCGCGGCGTAAAATTAAGATGAAAAGGTACGTGTATTTTATCAAAGGTTCTTGACCTTCGACTTCCAACAATAATACGTATTACTAACTATTATGTATCGTCAGAAGTTTTGTGATATACTTCGGAGATTAGTTTTTGTATTGTGATAAAGAGCTTCTCGCAAACCCCTTACAAATCTTATGAAATGATTAGAAAGATTGATGTTAGGTTACGTTTTACTCAGTAAGAAGAGATTTTTTTTATTTTGGTAGGTTCGAGATTGCTTTGCGCTTAGGATTTTGAAATAGAAAGAAAGAAGAAAGAAAGAAAAAGGTTTTATTTCCTCAACCAAGGACACACAGAGACATAAAAACATAGACATAAAATTTAAATTTAAATTAGACACAAAACTTATATGCTAGAATATTATTTACATGGCAGGACTGTTCCAGTGTCACATATCCCTGTGACACTGACAGTGACAACAGAATGAATGCACTTGTTGACATGCGAACAAATATTTACGAAAACAAAATATTACTAAAGGATTTGATGATTTCTGGTAAGGGGCCATTCGTATTACGTAAACACTGAACGGGGGCGGGGTATTTGCTTTGCTTATTTTTGAGACTGGGTAAAATAGGAGGGTAGGAAATTTACCTTTCTATTGATTGGAAATCAATGCAGACGATGGATTTCTTATCAGTGATTTTCTTAACTAGACGATATATAGGGTCGAAAGAGATATAACTCATAAACCTTAGCGGAGTTCTCAATTGAAAATAGGTGCAATACTAATATTATATTGAGAGGTGTCAAAGGTCTCGAGTTCGAACCTAAGGCCGAGTTCGAGCCTAAACCATTGACTTTTCGGAAGTTATGTGCGTATTTATCACAAGCTTAAACGGTGAAGGAAAACATCGTGAGGAAACTTGCATGCTTGAAAGATTTGTCTGGATGGCATGTGAAGTCTGCCAACCCGCAGTAGGTTAGCGTGGTGGACTATAGCCTGATCCCCCTCAAATCAGAGGAGACCCGTGCCCAGCAGTGGGACGTTAATGGGTTGATGATGAAATAAAAAAATAATGAAGTAACATCTCGAAATAATCTCACAATTCATTAGTAAAGGAACTAACACTCCATAAAGCTATGAACTCCTGGTACTTCGAATTAAAATAATAATTATGTAAATGCAAAATATAAACACAAACCACAATTTCAAGACACCACCAAAACAATGGAATTACGATTATAGCACCTTTTAGACCTATACCAAGATATCTTAACGACAACGACTATCGTTTAAATTACGTTACGCTCTATCCCAGTTTCATGGTACAAGGTCGACACACAGTATAGGGTACCTCTCCCCCCAAGGTCAAGGTTGCCTTACCGATCGATACGGATGCTGGGAGGAACAGAGATGGCAGCACACCAAATGCGTTGGTGCGACAGGGAGCGAGTACTAGAGTAAGATGCGGGAATAGTGTTTTCCTATAACGACTCTGTGTACATCCTTGTTGAGGAAATTGTGTTTGTGATGAACTGAAGGGAGGTTAATAAATTGAGTTATGTAAAAATAATAATAAATTCACTTGATTTTTGAGTTAAGTGAGTAAATCGCTCGTTTATTCGTTACCGTCCCTATGTAGTCAAATGGGTATATAAACTCGCAGATTAATCGATCCGTAGGCTTAACCAGCTCTTGCTAAAACGCATTTTATACTTAGGTAACAATTTTTAACATATCGTGACCCCATCGTATCCCAATTTGCAAATACAGGTTGAACGAAAGAGTTATAAAGGTTCATAATTTATTCAAACTATACACTATCCCATGATGATGATGAAGATCTCTCATTGCCACAAAGAAATCTACTTTCAGGATAACTTACAGTTGGTTTTTCAAGGAGTTTCAATCCCTAAGTTAAGCAAATTTTTTCACAAAGATTTATTCATTATCATCAATCCATTAACGTCCCACAACTGGGCACGGGTCTCCTCTCATTTGAGAGGGATAAGGATAGTCCAGCACGCTAGCCTACTGCGGGTTGGCAGACAAAGATTTATTAATACGCTCATAATATTTCTAAAAATCGGACTTTGACCTTGGAATCCATCCGTGAACACAACCTTACTACAAGTTACAATAAATATAAATACCTGATGCTATAAATAATATTAAAATATTATCTAGATGAAATATTATTATACATGTAGGATAATTTATGTGATACAAAGGTTCATGACCCCGAGTACTTGAACTTATGCCAATTACATTACATTACGCCATGATCTACACGAGAAATGTACGTGAATCACGCACAGAAATATATTACTTATCAAATAAAGGTAAATGTCCAAAATGGACATTATTCTTTTTGAATTCCATTCAGTTTTACATCATTCATAAAAAAAACATGCTAGTTTCGCAACTGGGGCTGTTCAGCGTGAAGTTTTTGGTTCGGTTCCTGGTTATGAACTCAGTAACGGCGAACTGTACACTTGAACACTTCTGCCCCACACTTCAAGGATACAAGCGAGTTAGTATGCTAGATCTGATATAGTTATAAAAATATCGTGTCCAAAGAGTTTGTTATTGAATTCCTCCGAAACGGCTTGACCAATGTTTATGTTTTTTTTTGTGTATATTTGGTAGGTCTGAGTAGTTTCACTCCAGTACCTTCACCCGTAATTTTTTAGCGTGGATTTAGTATTTTTATGTGACAGAACACAACCTGGTAAAGGTCGCTGGAATCTTCTGAATGCGAAGGACCGGTTGTCGTGACGATACTTGGGGGAGACCTATGTCCAGCAGTGGATGTGTAACAGTTTATATGATGATGATGTGACAGAACAGCGTATGCTAGGTCAGCTACTAATGCATATTATACACCAATTACAATAAAAAAACATTTACTAATGAAAGCAATCATTACAAAATTGAGTACAAACCCTATTCAAAATTGAGTACAAACCCTATTCATAATATTTACAACACACTACCATTGTACCATTGAACCTCAGAGAATCGACACTGTGTTTCACCGTGTCTGTAGTTGAAGCGTCCCGCGCTAGGGTTTATGTTGTCAAGCGGCCATTTATTAGGGCAAGGTTAGACATACATTTGATCGGGAGAAAAAAAATACAATTGAATGATGGGGTGATAAATTAATCTTCTCCATAAGACTTACCTTTTGGTACCGTGAAATAGTTTTTGACAATTCAAAAGTACTTGTAATATTGGTCTAATTGAAATCAATCATTTGAGTTTGAGTTTTGAATAATATGGTATGTCTTTCGATTGACATTGATGGTTTTACTTAAAAAGAGCTAGTAGTTAGTCGCCGTAAGACATAAGTAACATAAAAGCAAAATTCAACACATCAGGCGGATACCTCGGTGGCTCAGTTAGCAGAGCGTCTGGAGAACTTATCCAGAAGACGCGGGTTCGAGTCCCGCCTGAGTTTTAATTTTTCTTTCTTAATAAAAATTAAAAAGAGCTCCCAATTTTTTGCTGATCTCCCCTTAAGCTTTACATCTGTTTACGCAGAATTTCTTTCAACGTCATCATGAAACCATTCATTGTCCTACTGCTTGGTACAGGTCTCCTCTCATTTGAGAAGGATTACATACATACAAACCCTAGTATGGATTGGTAGACCTCACACGCTATTGAGAAAATCTCTCATGCATGCAGGGTTTCTTACGATGTTTTCGTTCATCGTAAGAGCATGTGATAAACGCGCATTATCATCATTATTATCACGTCAACTGTAAGACGTCCACTGCTAGACATAGGTCTCCCCCAAGGATCTCCACAAAATTAGCATATAACTTCGAAAAGTCACTGATGCTTGCGTTTAAGTTTGTACTCGAAACCTCTGACTTGGCAGTCCATTGGTCACGCCAACTTGTCGGCTTGAAGATGAGAAATTGTTTACTGGACTGTTTAAAGTGGATCCGTTTTTGCAATAGGTATATTTCAAGTGGACTCTTCAAAAGGATAGTGTAACAGTATCTTCTAAATAGGTAAAGACAGAACGGTTCAACAATAGTATAATTTATCTTTTCTCGCTGTTGTTTATCAAAGGATTTAATGAGAAGACTTTGTATCTCTTCTAAATATATTATGTACTCAATATTCAGATGTGGGCACCGAGTATCCTTTGGATGTGGTATACCTAAAGTTTCTATGGACAGCAAAAAGAACAATGAAAACAAAAAGAACTAAAACTTTATGTATTAAGATCGAATTTCGACCTCTTCACGACCACAACAATGAGTGATTATCTTACAGGTATATTCTGAACATCCTGAGTAGGGTCTTTGGAGTCACGGCTGTTCACATTGAGGGTTCGGATGGACAGTCCACTGATCGACCCCAGAGAAGACATAAGAACAGTGGTCAACACCCACAATTTGCCCTCGCCACCGCCGCTAGATTTAAGTCCCATGAAATTAAGTAGACTAGCCAACCAATTGGTGATAAACTAGGCACAGTTAAAATTAAAAAAAAAAACATTAAAATTTACAATTTTCTTTCACTTTTTTCGGATTTGAGAGCGTTATTTTATTATTCTTTTAATTATGACGTTTCGGATCACATTTCGCCTGGAAGTTTTTTAAGGACCCATGTAATAGGGGGCAAGCCTTTTGTGTTAATCTTATTAAGAGTACTATTGTGTATAATTTACTTTGCCTTTAAAAATAACAATATCGGTACTAGCTACGATACCGCCGGTCATGCCGAAAGTTTCGCTAACAATTATTTCGTTGCCTCAGTGCCTGGGAACTGGGTTGGTGTGTGGTCGTAACGTTACAACATACAATGTAACTTGTGGTCATGCCGTATTGTCAATTTGCGACTGGTTATTATGTCGTTACACCAACCATTATGTCGTGCATTTTCAAAAGAAAATTGAGAGAATGGAAAATGTTATTTCTTTTTTGTTTTTTGGTCCAAAAAGGTTTTGTTACACTTTTTGTGTCAGAACATTTTTTTTAAATAACAGATTGGCAATGAACATTATATCTCGATATTGGCCTTTAATTGAACTTCTTTGCGGTAAAATAAAGCTTCTTATTTTGCAGTAGGTACCATTTTTTTTTGTGTCGAATATTGATGTTAAATAATGATGGATTATTGTTATGTGCTCAAGAACGTGGATGGGTGTTGGCAAATAAAGCAGACCCACATGCTTGTCGAATTCGAATAGTCAGGTTACAATAAACTACCTATTCATATTTTGCGAGCGTGAAATTTTGCAGTTATTTTCTTGACCAAAACTAAGGAAAAATCATAATAACAAATAAAAATATAACAAAAGACCTGACTGTATGGCCTAGATTCCTTAGCCTAATCCCTAACGAGAAGTTAAAAATGTGCTCTAAGTGTCTAACCTCTCTTTTTAATCTAGATCACGCTATTTTCTACGTGTGAACAGTACCTACATTCAACGTGTTTAGATTCATTACTGCTTATGTAGTACATAACTCATTTCATTTACCGTTACACATCTCAAAATTCTTCTTCCAATTTCATCCTTCCAAACAACAAAAGAGAAAAATTCTCAAAAGGAAACAGTTGAAAATGTCAACTAAAACTACCAACTTAAACGTCAAAAATACACAAAAAGCCGTAAAAAGACTGAGGTGTTGGGTGTCTTGATGTTATAATTACTAAGAAGTAGGTAACTTAAGTATTTTTTGTTACTTGGTGATAATCCGATTTACACAGAACGTGCTTGACCAAAGGATACCGTGAGCTTGTCATGCGTAAATCGGATTGTCACAAAAATTGTTGTATTTCAATCTTAAAATTTAGATTGTCCTAGAAAAATATGAAGGCCACGGCTTCTTAATAATTTCGTGCAAGGCTCAGGTGAATTCTCCAACATTTTGCTCTTAAGCCTAAATAATTTATGGGACCATCGTAGACAGCCATTAAAAACGTAATTTTGGAATTAAATTGCTTTCTGTCAAACAGTTTATTAAATGGGTAATTTATTTTAGTTGGATACTGATCTTTATTGAGAAAACTTGAGGTAATTATACCATGAATACCTACTTTAACGCGCTGATAAATCGATCCGTATGGTTAAGCGGTGCTTATCTGTGTCCTTGGATGGGTGACCGTTTCTTAATATATGGAGACCCCTATGTCTTGGTGAGCATGTTCGGTAGACAAATATCAGCAGTAGTCAGAATCTCAAAAAGCCTGACTAGGTACCACTGTATATAGCATCATCAAAACAATAATTGTCCCACTGCTGGGCACGGGTCTCCTCTCATTTTAGTGAGATTAGGCTATAGTTCACCACGCTACCCTAGTGCGTGTTGGTAGACTTCACACGCCAACGACAAAATCTCTCAAGCATGCAGGTTTCCTCACGAAGTTTTTCCTTCACCGTTTGAGCATGTGATAAATACGCACCTAGCTACCTACTCACAATAGGTAGTCAATTTCTCATGCCAGAAGTTTGTTACTGCAGATCTAGTCATGTTATGTTTATTTAATCATTCTTAGTCTTGGTTGACTTGTAAACGTCATGGCCTGAACGAACGGCTGTAAAATGAAATGTTTTTTTTTTTTAATTTTCAATGACCTACGGTTTGGCAAAGGGAAATCTTTGTCATTACGCTTTTACAATTCTTTAGTTACCACGAACCAAATGCACAAAGATGAACGAAATATTATATTATTCGTTATAATTTTCTTAGATAACTTGCAGATCAATTAAAAGTTTGAAACATTTATTATTTATTCAGTTGTGCGAGCGGCATTGCTAGGCCGCGGCCCCGTTTGGGTTTTACAATATGTGTGTGTGTGCGTGTGTGTGTGGACTCGGTGCGTGTGTGCGTGTAAATATTATCTGTGGTTCTGTTGCCACAAGTGCGCAGGAGTTGGTCAATCGTATGTATTTGGAATGGATTTCTTGGTCTAGTGGAAAATAGACTTGTAGACTTGTTTTTTATTTGTTTGAATATGTTATTAAATTAGCCTATTTCCTGGCCCATTGCTGGGCACTGTCTGGTGAATGAAGTCTTTTTTGTCTGAGGAGTCTGTAGTCTACCATACCTACTCAATTTGGGTCGGCAGACTCTATATACCACCACAAAAATCTGCCATTCCAGTTTCCTCACGATGATTTTCTTTATCGTTTCAGCAAGTGATAATAATTAGAAATTAATACTAAATATTTGCTTTGGACTCGCTCAGCAGAATACAATAAAATATAAGAATAGAATAATATAGAATATCCGTTATAACTTCACATTAAGTCTAGTATCCTAAAAAGGTCTAATGATGATGACCTATCCTGCGACACTAACGCGTTAATGTTGGACCTGGCTGCTAATATTTAGGACAGAGCTGCCAATTTAGAAATTAAAATATGTTTACTCCAGTTCCCCACTTCAAACAAAACTAACAAATATAACGTAACCGAATTAATTTGCCTAATCTCTTACGATAATAAACGCCATTTTGAATTACAAATACACTATGAAATATATTCGGTTTCTCTCGCTCTAGAAATCTCTTGAATTAATGAACTTCGAATGAAAATTGTTTAAGAATAAATTAAGTGAGATAGCAATGTATTCAATATTGTTGAGTCTTTGCAATTCTTAAAGATAACCTATAAAATTGATTTGACGACCCAATTAGCCCAGCGGTAGTCAACGCTGCCTTCTGTGCTACGGGTCTCGGGTTCGAATCCCGGTAGGGACAAATGTTTGTGTTATGAGCATGGATGTTTCTATTTATAATATGAATGTACATATTTACAAAAAAAAAGTAAATATGTAGTATATCAACCTACTAGTATCCGTAATACAAGCCTCGTTGCTTAACACGGAACTAGATGGCACTGTGTCGTAGAATCAATAATTTTATCCAATTATTTATTTCTACCCTCCGATAAGAAACTATCAATTCCGCATACAAACTTACTGATTACCGGGATTAGAACTATCCTATATCAAATTTCCTCTAAGTTTGTTAAGCAGTTAAAGCGTGAAGAGGTACCAAAGAGACAGACACACTTTCGCATTTACAACATCAAGTACGGATATCGATTTTCTAACCGTCAAAGGAAGTGGTAGGCGTAAATATGTAAAGCTACTTCCAATTACAATATTTTTACCTTCACCTCCGCCCTTATGTAGGTTAGGTCGTGAACTTACCCGTTGGTTTCAGGGGTTTGTTTTTGTAGCCGTTGCCATGGTAACCGGCCGCCCCACTAGACCTGAAAGTAGAAGAAAGGAGCAATTAGTTTTGTGTAACATTTTGAATAGCTTTTTTTACTTATAATTTAAATAACCCAATTAGTCCAGCGGTAGTTAACGCTGCCTTCTATTCTATGGGTCCTGGGTTCGAATGCCGGTAGGGACAAATGTTTGTGTGATAAGCATAAACATTTGTTTTCGAATTATGGATGTATAATATGTATGTATTTACAAAAAAAAAGTATATATGTAGTATATCAACCAACTAGTATCCGTAACACAAGCCTGGTTGCTTAGGTCGGAACTAGATGGCGTTGTGTCATAATGTCCAGGAATATTTATTTACTTATATTTATTTATTTAATGTACCTATATTAGTCACTAAACTATACTACGACAACTTCGTGACGAAACCTACATGCCTAAGAGATAATCTCGTTGGCATATGAAGTCTGCCAACCCGCACTATACTAGCATGCTAGAATATAGCCTAAGGAAAGATCAGCAACAAGCGACACCTCTGGTGTTGCCAACGTCTACCAGGCTACGGTCACCGCTTCCCATCAGACGGGCTGTAATCTTGATTGCCAACTTCGTGGTATAAAAACCCCTCTCCCAAATTAAAGGTAACCCGTCCCGCCCAACAGTGGGACTATAAATAGGTTGATAATATAATATTATTATACATATATTAATGTATGGACGCGGGCGGTACATAACCGGTCGTCGTAGCGATCCTTGGGGGAGACCTATGTCCAGCAGTGGACGTCTAATGGTTGAAATGATGATGATGATACATATATACGTCATAATGTATAACTTTGTTTTTTTAACAGGATAAGTTCAACAGCTCATTTAATTTTGCAGACCAGTTTTAAAACGGATATGTCTGGAACCGTTATTAAATCTCATTTAGAAACGTGGAACCACAAGGCGAACAAACGCAATGATACTTTCGTTAACAGTTCTCATTATGCGATGTAAGAGTCGTATAAAGGTCTTGGCGCGCGGCGGCGTTCGTGTGAATCATTGGAACACTTTGTTCTAATTTAGAATGGGGCGACAACCTGGGATTTAGCCAGTTACTTTATGAGAATACAGGTGTGAATTATCCCGCATCTGAACTTTTTATACTTATTTTTTTAACAAATTAATAAATCTTAAAAAAAAACAGTATCATTAAATGATACTGTATACTAAGTACAGGCTGTCGAATGAGCTTCTTGCCGAGATTTTCCCAAACGACTACATGGGGATTGTCAAATAATGTGTGGAAACGGAAACCAGTAAAAATACCCGGCCTGATACTTACGTACTTTTAAATGTTTTTTTAATGCTCGTGTTATGGTCATATAACAGTACTATTATAGGGAAAGAGCTGTAATTGCTCAATTATATGGCTAGTGGACTGTGAAGTTGAAGGTCTCGACTTTGATGAAACGTGACGATCCTGCAAGCCTGGGAGAAACTGATGCCAATTTAGCTATTTTATATCTAGATCTAACTATATTTGCACCTAAATTCAAACAGCAATAAATTCTAAAAAAATGTAGCTAAAGGATTTGACCACTGATCTTATAAATTTTTCAACATAGGGATTTCGTATTTTTATCTGTGGAAGTAATTCTGTACAGTAGTTAACATTTTGAACCATAGCGTAGCTAAAGTGCCAATCTGGTAATCCAGCAACTGTTTGCAAAAGATCTAGCTACAAAAATGATAGCACAGTTAAGGTAACTCTGCTGAGGGATAGCATCAACGACTTACAAAGCCTACCAACCCACTAACATAATGGATTACAGTTATCAAATGAGAAGAGAGCAGTGCCGAACAGTGCGACAGCAAAAGACTTGAAGATGATTGGTACAGTGAGTTGGACATAGGTCTTTAGGCTATATTAAAATGTCGAGCACCAATTATTGCTTTCAGGTCCCGTTTATTTACAAGCCGAGGGTTCATGCCGTTGTTCGAAGTACCTCCTTGAGTTTTGCGAGGTCCTCTTGTGTTAAGGGACGCATTTACATTGTAATTTATTTTAGATTATTCCTTGGTACGGAAGAAAGAAATTTGTTCGGTTTGGTTTTGTTGGCATTTTTTTTTTGGAAAATAATGATCATTAATTAACATATTATTTTTATCTCCAATGTCTCTGAGCTGCTCTATATTGGTCTATGTAGGTTTGTCCCAAATCGTCAAAATAATCTATACTAACATTATAAAGAGGAAAGATTTGATTTTTCGTTAATTTCTAATGAATAGCTTCTGAAACTACTGGACCTATTTAAATAATTCTTTCACCATGAAGATTGAGTATATTTTTTTTTATATTTGTTAAATAACTATCTGCCCATGTGAAGCCGGGGTGCCCCGCTAGTTTTTAATGAATGATATGTTATGCATTCAATTCCTTAGACATTTACAACTACTTTCCAGGAGGAAGGGCACAGTGAGATTTCTCGCTCAAATTGAGCTGCCCGACTGGGGAAGTACCTCCGCTTTACAGAAGACCGCAGTGAATCAACAATAGTTGTCTTTCTGCGAGTGAGTAAGGTTACCAGAGTTCATTGGGGGAGTGACTATTCTGACAGCATGGGAATTCCGTTTGCTGTCAGTTCAGCAACTCCCTATTTTAAGAAACCTGAACGGTCTCTAAGGGGTTTGGCAACGCATTTGCAAGCCTCTGGTGTTGCAAATGTCCATGGGCGGCGGTCATCACTTACCATCAGGTGAGCCGCCTGCTCGTTTGCCCCCTCATCACCGTAAAAAAAATCAACTTCTAACCTCCAATCAAAAATTTACGCACGTAAAGTAAATCGCGAATAACAAATATTTTAAAAAAGAACGAAACAATAAGAATAGCTATAAGTTGCGTGACGAAACCCACGATGTGGCATACTAGTTTTTACATCCGAGCCATTGAACTACCTACCACAATACTCATGCCGTTACTAAACCCTTATCACAACCATCTAAAGTCTAATCTAGCTTGACCGAAGTTCTGTTATTGATTTGTAGAGCTGGTTGCAAAGTTGTTCCACTAATGCTGCTGTGGGTGCTCTTATTGCCATTATCTAAGGTAGGTTTTTGTTTGTTTTAAGTGTAGATGGAAAGTTGTCAGGTTGGTATGAAGTTGTCTTGCTTGAAGTTCAAGGTTTTGCATCGTTTCCGGATGATTGCGATTGTACTGGTAAAGATAATTCACTTTTAATTGGTAGGTAGTGTTTAACTGACGATGAAGTGGTAGAAAGTGAGGTCCATTTGTAATGTGTGAATGTTAGTCGGGTTTAGAACCAAACCATTAGTATTTCTAGGTTCTAATAGAGTAGTGCAGACTAAAAAGCTTATGAAAACTTGACTTGTGATGATGTTACTGCTTATAAATAATAAATAAATATTTCTGGTCATGATTACACAGGGCTATTTAGTTCCGAGATACAATGAGGCTTGTGTTACGGATACTAGATGATTGATAACACTACATAGTAATATATTTTTTTAAATCAATTGAGACCTAGAAACATTTTTGACTTATGTAAATATCTATGTTCAACACACAAATATTTTCCCCTCAAATATCACGGAAGCTAGCCTAAAATACCGCTGTAATGCAGGTCCTTAATTCATTAAAGTCTCATGAGTCCGATATTCCCCTAATTGGAATCTATAAAAAAACGGCATTCTTTGTTTTTTTTTACGTTCTCTACTGAGTGAGATAGCATTACATTGCAAATAACTTTAGAAGAGCGGAGTTAAATAAATTTATGACGTCTTAATGTCTTATTAATGGTCTGCAATGGGCGAAAAAAACCTATGAAAATACATATTTTCCGGGCTCGAAGCTACATCGTTTTTGTTTCCACAGACCTATATTTTTTTGTTTACGGTGTGGTCATTTTCAAAACGCGTTCTCTATCTCACCGTTGGGAATGATTCTCCTCGCATTTGGGAGGGATTAGGCTATAGTCGACCACGCTAGCCTAATGCGCATTGGCAGACTTCACAAGCCATGTAGAAAATCTTAGGCATGCAGGTTTCATCACGATGTTTTCGTTTACAGTATGGAATCTTCACCAAGAGCAACTCTATTATGTTTCAAAATAAGAATACTCAACTTTTACTTTTTATTTTTCAAAGAAAGATAAAAATAACTTGCTTGCACTAGTGATGTGAATAAGTCCGGACAAGAGCGCGCGGGATCCTATGCTCTCCTTCAAGCAATTTATAAATAGAAATTCCTTCAACATCGATTAGTCTATTTTAAAATTATTATAATATCGCATTTAATGAGCGTTTTTCATCATGGTTCATTATAAGTTAATGTGCTTTAGTAAATAACTGAATGGATTTGTGTTACATATTGAGTATTTTATGCTTTAGTTTTGAGTTTAGAAAAAGAAGATGTTATTATAAATATTCACTGTGCCTTACTATTGTGGGTGTATGGATGAGAAATGAGGAGAAAACACTGACGCGAAAAAAATATATTTGAAGTGCGTAGCGTGTCAAAATTTGAGCTCAATTGGTGCAGATCTTTTTGACTTTCTGAAGCGTAAGCATTCAAACCAACTTAACATTTATACCAATGTATTATCTCATGATATACGCGATAAAACAGAGTAGGTACTGGTTGGTGGTACAGGTTGGTGAACTTACCCAAAGACCCAAACAGATATTTAGATCTTCCCACTCCGAGTCACATTACCAATTCAGATTCCATTTAATACGAAATATTATAACCGGTTTACCGATCCCGTATCGCTAATCTCAGGCCTTAAAGATATCGAGACATCTCCGGAGGCTGAGAGCCGATTTACTTAACAAAATAACACGCGACTTCATTCCCATGAGGTATGATTTTCTGAGCAGCCACAAATGGAAAAACACAGGCTTTTCCCATAAGATTATGGCTTAATAATGCACTGTACGGTTGGTAATAAGTGGTGAATTAATGTTGGATTATTCACGTGTTTCTTTTGTTATTGTTTCTAGGCTCTATATTACTTATAGAATAATATTATTTATTGAGTGCATGCCTCATTCGGTTTGTATTATTTCCGCGAATATTAGATACTGAAATAAGATTATGTTTTAGTATCGAACCCAGAACCAGTTGATCGGCAGTCGCAATCTACGACCACCAGACAAATAGGCAGTAAGGTTCCAAACAAAACGAAAATGATCGAAAATTACAATCTTTTTTTTTATAACAACGCATCACATTCGCGTGAAAGTGATATTAGCACGAATAATATTTTCGTGAGTAAGCCTGCGTCGGAGTGCGGTAAGGTCACGACAAACGACGTCACTATTATACATAAATATACAATTATTATACATAAGTATACAATGGATTGCAACATCGTGTTATGAGTTTTTTTTAATTTTGGGAACGTGCATGAGAATCAGAACAAGGTACATTTATGTATTTGCTTTTTGAGAGTATTTTTTGTATATGTATAATATTGTTTTGATTACATCGTAATATGCATATGCTATAGATGCATCAAAAATTTTGTATTTCTCCATAAATACAATTCAAGTCACGAGTGAATCTAGACAATCTACAACTATTTTCTAGACAAAGAGAGCCTTAATCTTGCAATTAGAAACAGATATTATGTACATAACATCATCACGCCTGTCGTCCCCGAAGGGTTAGGTAGAGGTGTACATGTACACCCACATTTCACCGGAATGTTTTAGGTCCCATGTAATAAGGGGCGAGCCTATTTGCCATCAACCGGGCATGAATCCAAACTCCGAGCTGCTACTGAGAATTTCATAGAAATCCTCATAACACTTTGCTCGACCTGGGAATCGAACCCAGGACCTCTTGCTCGCACTGTACGACCACTCGACCAACGAGGTAGATATTAAGATTAATTTTAAAGCAGCACGAACATGAGACTCAAACTACCTTCAATATCACATACAGGGAGGAATTAACCCAAATTGTTATTTCCTAAATATCATGATAAGTATCAGTTCCATAAAACAGTATCTATACAATCATCATTCAAAATCAAAATATCATCTATTCAAAGTAGGCCAAATGTAATTGGCTCTTTTTGAACGTCGACAATAAAGACAGCCCCCAAAAACGCCCGCCCTTCACCGATTCCTAGTGCTTTTGCTGGGAAGAAGAAGCGGCGCAACAAACTCCCCAACAACACAATTCTGTCTGTTAATTAATTTAACGATTCTATACAATATTACAATGAATCTAATGGTACACAGACATACAAATCCGCATGGAAATCAACTCAGATTCAATCACGACGCCAAATAATTGTGCACACAACATAATTCTACACAGTACTGGTGCCGGAGAAATGAGGGCGAAGTAATGATTCAATGTATTTTAAAATGGCGAATAAGTTGTGTTCGGAAAATTGTTTTTTTTTATTATTTTATTATTTATTTACACTATACAACTATCATCACAGGACTTGATGATGATGATGGCGATAATTATTAACATACATACATACTATCACGCCTGTACGTTTCGCCGGCGTAGGTGGACGAGCTAATAGGGGGGCGAGCCTATTGCCATCAACCGGGCACGAATCCAAACTGCGAGCTGCTACTGACTTTAATAGAAAAACCCAATAACACTTTGCTCGACCTGGGAGTCGAACCCAAGACTTCTTGCACGGCAGCCGCACTGTACGACTACTAGCCAGCGGAACAACGATTAACATTCTTTAGAAATGACATGAACCGCGAAACCGCGTACCTATACCTAGTTACGTAGACTCATTGTATGCTAAGATATATAGGTAGTTCATTATTCTGATGGTATTTTTTAATGGTGGTAGGATACTGAGTGAGAAGATGATTTTTTTCATGCCACAAGGGCCACCCTTGTGGTATAAGTTTACGGCCCACCTGATCGTAAGCGGTTACCGTAGCCTATGGCCCTATAGACGTTGGCAACTTCAGAAATGTCACTCGCGCGTTGCAGACCTATAAAAACCGTTAAGGTTTCTTAAAATTTTCAAGTCCTCTGATCCTGCGGATGTCTATGGGTGGCGGTGATCGCTTCCCATCAGGTGAGGATACTACCAAGTTGCCCCCTTATTCCAATTTTTTTTAAACAAGTAATTCTTGTTAAGTAGGGTATCCTGTGTGATATCAAAATAGGTCCCTATCTCAGCACTATGCTGCAGCAAGATAATATTCTAGAGGTCCCGCAGATCAGGGACAGTCAATTTACAATTCCATGTCAAAATCAGGCGACCAGTAGGTACTCTTGTTAGATAATCCTGTCCCCTTACCTTTTTTAACAAGTAACATGAAAATTACATCAAAAATAAATCCGTTTTGTAATATACCCTGATTTTCTATCTGGATATCTGCCTACCCCCCAGCGCAATCCAATCCAATCACTCGGCAAGAGGCAGATATATGGGAAATGGCGACGATCCCCGACGATTCAATTTCCTTATTGTGATACCAACCGAATATTAATATATTGGATGTGAGATCTTCAGGTGTCAATTTTAGGACATATTGTAGCATATACATGGTAAATGATTTAAAGTGTTTGTTGGTTGATTGAAAACAATCTCTTCTTTTACCTTTTACCGACTTCAAAAAAGGAACAGGCTCACAATTTGACTGTTTATTTTTTCATGTTTGTTACTTTTTTTTCATGATTGGCGACCTCTGTGGCCTAGTGATTCGAGTACCGGACTACTGATCACAAGGTCGTGGGTTCGATTCCCACGGGACACAAATATTTATGTGATGAATATATGTAAGTGTTTGTTTGTCTGGGTATTTTATATTTAATATAAGTATGTATGTATTTACAAAAAATAAATATATAGGTATTATATCCATTGTCTAGTACCCATAGTAAAAGCTCTGCTTAGTTTGGGACTAGATGGTGATGTGTAAAATGTCGCAGAATATTTATTTATAAATATTCTGCGACATTTTATTTACCTCAGAATTTTCGACTGGGTGAACCGAATTTGATGATGCTTTTTTTCTCTCAAGGTCCCATTTTAATTTGGTCCAGTTCTGACATTTTAAGTCGTTTTTTTTTTGTCAGAATTATCTTTTATCTTGATTTCCATTGAAATTATACTACTTTTTACGGATTTTATAGCAGTATAGTGATTAGCAGGATAGTGAAGTCTGCCAACCCGCAGTAGGCTAGCGTGGTGGACTATAGCCTAATCCCTCTCAAATGAGAGGAGACCCGTGCCCAGCAGTGGGACGTTAATGGGTTGATGATGATGATGATAGTGATTAAATTTTTATCCGAGTATCCAGATCTCTTACGGCGTCGTCAAGAGCAGACTGATTTTCTTGATTTAGAACTTGGTTCAAAATTTTTAACTACGTCAGTGACTCATAGATCTCTTACCTACTAGAATAAGTAATTAAATAAAAATAGTTCAAGTGTCAATTAGTCAATGAGAATGTACTGCAGCTGTGGTATGACGTCATTCAGTCAGTCGGTTAAAGTTAAATCTAGATAATAATGGTTCGTTGAAAATCGGTTACAATGAACTATTTTGTAATACATAAAATTACACTAAACACATTTAGGTATTTTCTTGAATTTATAGTTAAACTAATTCATAATTAATGTATGTATCTCAACCTAATACAAATGTAAAATAAAAGAAAAAAACGAGCATAAAAAAAATTCTACGCGACGCTGTCAGTGCCCAGAAGACTGGCGACACTGCCACAATAAAATGGCAACGCCAATTATGGCCGAAATATAGTAAGATCTAATCTCAAGACAGTCACCGCTATAGTCTCCAAAAGGTCAACAACTGAAACATAAACACAAGCAAATACACCACAAATATCATTAACAGGTTTCGAGTGCCAGGAAATAAGTATATAACCATATAATCCTACTTTCTACTCGTTGCGAACTGTCAATGTTTCTAAACACTGTATTTCCTCTGCTAAGTATAGACCAACAGAGCGCATTCCAATGCATGCTACAAATATAACCCTACCTACTACATTCTCAACTTCACGTCTACCATACGAAATGATGTGTGCTTTATACACTGCTGACTTTTCATTATCTCCTCGAGAACGGGATCTGTTTGTACGGGTAATGTATTCGGAATTGGATTTAGATTGAGTTAGTGCAGTTTTGAAGGATGATGAAGCTAAAATTATGATAGGATTTGGTACTTCACTGTTCTTTGAAATTGCTGTGAATTTTATGAGGAAGATGTGGAGCGTTGAGTTAATGTGTTATGAGAATATGTGTGCGATATTACTCATAACAACCTCATGTAGATATATTTTAAGTTGAGATTTTAATAACTTAATTCTTTCGTAAAAGACTCTGTTTCAGTGTGCCTGTGACTATGTATGCTGTAAAGAATCCAAAACGTCGGATAATATCAATATACCGCGATAAAATCCGTAGAAAGTAGTTTCATTTCAATAACTCGTATAACACACTTCAATACTTAGTTATATTATTCTTATATCTGGTTTAAGTATAAATCCCCCAACTCGCAGTAGGCGTGGTGGATTAAACCTAATCCCTCTCAAAAATTTGAGGAGACCCGGGCCCAGCTGCAGTGGGACAATAATGGGTTGATGATGAAGAATAAACCATATAATGTAAAAAGTACTCATCTATTATTCCAGTATAAGGCTAGTATCTAGTTGAAGAAAAATTAGATTTATTTTTAGAAGAGCAAATATAATTTCTGATAATTCAAAGTACAGTAGATGAACACGGGTATTCAAATATGCATGTTTGACTTGAACTGTCTTTACAGTGATTTAGATGAAGTATCATAAATTAAAGCCCACTCTACTATTGCTCCGATTTCAAGTCTTCGTTTAGTAGGTACGTCAGTTTGATTTCCGTGCATTACTTTATCTCTGTAAGTAATCCCACTGCAAATCAAAGTTTATTTATAAAGGATATGTTTGTCTGTGATTGTATTCACATCTGTAGTATGACTCAGATCATTGGAAATACATTTACTATCTGTTTTAGTTATTGCAGTTGCATTACATTTGAATGTTTATTAGTAAGTAGTCTAAAATGGGGGCTATGAAGCTTTAACAGCATCTTATTTATACGTGGATAAAATGTTTTGGAAACATTTAAGTGTATTTCGAATGCTGTAAAAAGGATTGTACAGGAGCTATGGTAGCTTAGTGGTGTGACTTGTGGACTGAGATGTCAAAGGTATCGAGTCCAAGCCCAAGGCACCACTGATTTTACGGAAGTTATTTGCGTATTTATCACATGCTTAAATAGTGAAGGAAAACATCGTGAGGAAAGCTGAATGCTTGAGAGATTTTCTTAATGGCGTGTGAAGTCTGCCAACTAACTTCTAATTTTGGATTAACTGCTTCTATTTCTTCACTTTCATATTTGTTTTCTACACGTTGAGTATCTTAAGTACCAATACCAATAATATATTTGAAAACTTCCCAGTGATATTGTCCTCCTAATACAACGTTCCGAATGTTATCGTCACGGTGTGTATTCTATTAATGAGTTGATACTACACGGTGTGATGACCGGGTGAAAACGAACCGACGCGTGCGTTAAGTGCATCGACATGAGACCACGTGTACTGTTGAATTCATAACATAACATACCATCACGCTTGCTGTCCCCAAAGGGTTAGACAGAGGTAATGTATGACAGAGGTGTTCGCTGGTATGTTTTAGGTCTCATATAATAAGGGCCAAGCGCCTATTGCCTTCAATCTGGAATCTTATTCTCGAGACAGAATTTCATAGAAAGACCTAATAACACCGGTTGACCTGGGAATCGAACCCTTTTGTTTAGCAGTCGCAGTAACGAACAATAGACTAATAGGCAGTTGAATTTATCATCATCATTAATGGATTTACTGTCTCACTGTTGGGCATAGGTCTCCTCTAGAAAAAAAGTTTCTTTCTAGTGTAGCTTACTGCTCTAGGCTAAGATATTACGAATTTGAAGTCTGTGCTTGTAAGATTTTACCTATACCTACATACCAAAAAAAAGTGAAATAAAAAATAAATTTGACCCTTTTAATAAATAGGCTAAGGTTCCTTTTCCATACCAATCAATCGTATAGCTTGGATAGCTTATACGTTTACCGGAATAAATAAAATAATTAAGCATAACTCTGCAGACTTTATTATGAAGCTCGGAAATATAAGTTCTTAAGAATTCCTAGCTCGGCATAGGAATTCGTAATACTGGACGTCTTTGGCGCCGCTCTGGGAATTTCTCTTTTATTCCCACTTTAATTATGTTGAATATCGCTTGTTTTATGACCGGCATTCGGCGTATCATCGGCTATTTTTTTACTATTTCCTTGAAATATTAAATTCATTCATCGTCCTCGAAAGGTTAGGCAGAGGTGTACTAATGTGCACCCACGTTTCGCCGGTATGTTATAGTCACATGTAATAGGGTGCGAGCCTATTGCCATTTACCGGGCACGAATCCAAACTCCGAGCTGGCTGCTACTGAGAATTTCACAGAAAAACCCAATAACACGTTGCTCGACCTGGGTATCGAACCCAGGACCTCTTGCTTGGCAGTCGCACTGTACGACTAGACCAACGAGGCGGTTCAGAACTTAGATAATTAATTAATCATTTTGACTTCCAGCACGTGTCAGAACATTGTACGAATAAAAAGTAATATGCTCTTTGCTTTAACAAGTGCACATAGAGTTTTTTGCTGCATTTCTCTATATGTATAAAACTATTATTTCATCGCCAAAACCGCTGAGCTGATTTTGGAAAAAAATTGGCGAGATAGGTTTTATGAGTAAAGCACCAGGAAGGACATAGGCTACCTTATGTTTAAAAATGCCAGTGCGGCTTGCCAGACTTCATCCGCCATCAAGAAAGGCTCTCAACAATGCAGGTTTCTTCGCAATGTTTTCCATCACCGTTTGAGCATGGGATAAATACGCACATAACATCATGAAGTTAGAGGTGCCCTCGGTTCGAACTCGAAACCTTTATCAGTCCACTGTTCATACCACTAGGTGATACAGCTTCGAACTTCGAAGAATCAGTGCTGAATGACTCTGGACTTAACTGGAGACCTTTGACATCACCGTGCACTGGCGATTCCAGCTTCAAAGTATATTAACTATACTTGTAAATAAATAAATAAATATTTCTGGACATTATGACACAGCACCATCTAGTTTCGAGCAAAGCAACGAGGCTTGTGTTACGAATACTAATTTGTTGATATACTACATATATACTTTATTTTTTGTAAATACATACATATTATACATAGGTACATCCATGACTCGGAAACAAATGTTTATGCTCATCAAACAAACATTCACGTCCAGGGATTCGAACCTGGGACCCATAGCACAGCAGGCAGCGTTAACTACCGCTGAGCTAAACGGGGCGTCGAAAATATGATTGAATTCGGACCGTCTAAGAACAAAAAAGACATACTTTATTTAACACACTCGTAAGCGAATAATTTACGTATCGTACCAAGTTTCTCTCGGTCGTCACTCCGCGGCTGACAACACAATTAGTTCGCGAACATACCGTGACGTTGCGTCGTGAACACTCGACGGATCACATGCCCAAGTTTTTATTTCATATTAGGCTATGTTCATACTACTATGCTAATAGGAACTAATCAGTGCAGTGCGTCGTCGATGGAACGGCTGACTGTAATAGGCTGACTGTAATAGCTATGTAATAAACATAACATACCATCACGCCTGTCGTCCCCGAAGGGTTAGGCAGAGGTGTACTAATGTACACCCACGTTTCGCCGGTATGTTTTAGGTCCCATGTATTAGGGGGCGTGCCTATTGCAGCAATGAACCGGGGACGAATCCAAACTCCGAGCTGCTACTGAGAAATTCATAAAAAAATCCAATAACACTACTCGTCCTGGGAATCGAACCCAAGAACTCTTGCTCGGCAGCCGCACTGCAAGACCACTAGACCAACGAGGCAAGTAATATTGAAGAAAAAGTCTACAAAATTCAGCTTTTCATATTAAGGATCGAACAATCTTAATTTTAGGGTGTATACTGACAAGAGTAAATATTTGTACCCTTTCAAGCTCTTAGTGTAAGTCTTAGCGGGCGGCATATGACCGGTCGTCGTGGCGATCCTTGGGGGAGACCTATGTCCAGCAGTGGACGTCAAGCGGTTGAAATGATGATGATGATGATTAAGCACTTAGTCTTGCATATTCCCAACAGACATATAGACCACACAAATATCGGTTCTGTGGGGGATCGGTATTCGAACTGTGATGATTCGGAACCGTGAACCGTCCAGATTGTTACATTAAACGTGGTGAACACACCCTTATATTCTATTGTGATTGAAGTTACAGGTAATTAGTTAATTACTTATGGTTTTTACTCTAATTTTAACATGTTAGGAATTCTTCAAGTTCATTGGTGTTTGTGATTTATTGGCGATTGTTATGAGAGTTAGATTTTTTTATTAGACGAGAATTTTGTTTTTATAGTTTACTAGCTTTTCTAGCCACAATCCCACATAAAATATTGCTGGTAATTATCACAGATAATTTAACAGAAGAATTATTCAGATCGGTCCTGCAGTTTCGTAGCTTATTTAATACAAACCAAAAAAAAACCTTTCCTCTTTATAAATATATATATTATAGTATGCCTAGATTGACTTTACCTGTAAATACCCTAATACCCAACTTACCCCACTTTGGGTCAGAAATCATCGGAGGCGTACTCAGAACAACCTAACAAACTTACATAACTATCAGATTATTGGTTTAGGAAGACATAGAGGACAAACATACAAATATATAGGCGATAGAGACCTTGGAAATAAACTTAGAACCTCACACCGAGCACCCATACCCAAGACTAATCAACCAGAGTCATTTACTAACAACAGTACAGCTCGCAGAGCAGAAAATTATCAACAGAAACATTTAAAAATCGGCAGCATGCCAGCCACATCGTTCTCCAAGCAACCACACTGTGTCACTGCGTCGGATCTTCACCGCTTTCCCTCACGGTCGGCTGCGAGATGTTCCGCATGAACAAGCCTCCACAGACTCACTTTGACAAGTTGCTATTTAAATAACGCGCTTATTATAACAGAAGGTCAAGTCTAACGCGCTTCGTGTTTTTTGTCTCAGTTACCTATTGAGAGATTAAGAGCTGAGCCTAGAGTTGAGATCAGTAGACTGGTCAAAGTTCAATTCAAAATTTAAATACAAAATAATTTATTTCAAGTAGACCAGTATAACAGGTGCTTTTGAATTGTCAAACTAGTTGCACGGTTCCAAAAAGTAGGTCTATGGAGAAGAACCGGCAAGAAACTCCATAGATACTCTTTTAAATAAATAAAAATTACAATATAGGAAGTCAATTCCTTTACAATTTTAATTTGCAACATCAATATGAGAAAAATGCAGTTTGATGTGAAATGTATGAACTGAAGTTCGAGTTCAAAGCCAAGGCATGTTTCGCCACGAAGTTTTTCTTCACCGGTTGAGCATGTGATAAATACGACGACTCGGTGGCGCAGTGGCTGAGCGATCGGCTTGTGCGTCACGGGTTGCGGGTTTGATCCCTGCACGGAGCAAATATTTGTACGTTCTACAGGTAGTTGTTCCGGGTCTAGGTGTTTGTGTATGTGAAAATTTGTGTTTGTAAACGCACGCACGACACAGGAGAAAACCCTAGTGTGGGGCAGCGTTTTTTTTTAAATAGAAAAATAAATAAAAATTGAACATATTGAGAGACTAAGAGCTGTGGTAGCCTAGTGGTGAGACCAGTGGACTGAGATGTCAAAGGTTTCAAACCCAAGGCATGTTTCGTCACGATGTTTTTCTTCACCGGTTGAGCATGTGATAAATACACGCGTAACTTCGAAATTCAGTGGTATCTTGAGATCGAACTCAAGATCTTTGACTTCAGAGATTACTGGTCAAACCACTAGGCTATCTTCGCTGGACAGAAAAAATAAAATACATGCATACATCATCAACTCATTATTTTCCCACTGCTGGGCACATGGACTTCACATGCCATCCAGAAAATCTCTCAAGCATGCAGGTTTCCTCACGATGTTCTCCTTCACCGTTTGAGCATGTAATAAATACGCACATAACAATGAAACAGTGATTTCAGTACACGATTACTTTTTACATTGTCGCATTGTTCCAAGAATGTGTCCCTAATGATATATGTATATGATATCTCTACGCCCATTACTTGTGTACATAGCTTAGTTAGAGGCGATCGAAGGTCACAAGAAGATAAAGATACGGTAAATATTTTAATAGGTCTGTACACAAACGATTACAGTAATGACACAATATAAGGCTTGCTTTTAAATGGCAAATTTTAGAAGTTTCACTACGTGATCGAATCAGAAATGAGGAGATTTGTAGAAAACCCCGGTGACTGAGCTTTTTTGATAAACAAGTACACCCAAAACTCCCCGTTAGGGCTCCTCAATCTGAGCGAGGAATCTCGCTATGCTCTTCCTCTGGAACATAGCCTGAAGACTCGCCATACTCAGCTGGCAGTGGGCACATCGCTCCAAGAACGGATGTCTATTGATGTTGGGGCTAAATTATGATGGTAATGACATAAAACGATTAGCTACGATTGTGAAGACCAGTAAGTAGAAACAAAATATACATCATTATATAACATACCTACCACATCTGCCTACCCACACATCGCCGGTATAACTTAGGTCCCATGTAATAGGGGGCGAGCCTATTGCTGTCAACCGGGCACGACTCCTAACTGCTACTACGAGCTGGTACCGAGAATTTCATAGAATAATCCAGTTACACTTTGCTCGACCAGGGAGTCATACACAAGACCCCTTTCTCGGCAGTTGCACTTACGAAAACTAAACCAACGAAACATTTAAAAAAAAATTGATACATAAATTATCAACTGTACTAGTCCTAATAATACCAACTGAACGAGTATCATAAATACGACCTAATATACCAGCTATAGATAACAGTGAATCACCCGGGCTCCTCACTATAATACCTTCACAGATACGTTCAATACCGTCTTCCGAGAAACCACACTAATTGTATTCACTTATCGCAGCTGCTGGCAACACAGTGAGGTTACGTCACCCCGTATGACGTCACGTGTGCATACAAGAAAGTTAATACGAACGTTAATCTTAACGACGCGTATAATTAGTATCGGTAGTAGCTACATAAATATGTGTGTTTAAAGTTTTAGTAAAATTTTATGATCACGATCAAATGAACACGTCCTCTACAACTCCATCCTCATCTCATACATACCAAGGGTTAGGCAGAGTTCCTAGGTAATAATGTAAAAGGGATTCTTTTGTATAGTAAACATTTTTTTAATAGTTTTTTTCTGGCATACTAAATCCTTAGACTTAAACGAAAATACGTTGTAATAAAACTACTCTTTCAAGGATTCTATCGCGATATATTGACAATATTATTTACTCCAGATATTTCGTATCTTATACAGAACCCAAGAATCACAAGAAGACGTAAGCAAAGTAGTTTTATTCTATCGTTTCGGGTGCTTTAACATCTGAACTGCAATTCTCAAGATGGTATCATTTGACTCCAAGAACGACGAACGAACTGTGATCCACTGCATCATCTTGTCGGCCATATTTTACAAGCGTTCTGGGAACTGACACTCATTGTCTCCGGTTATCGCTTTGCTAACCTTGTATTTGCACGTAACATACTTCGGTATTCAGCTTGATAAACAGTAACTTGTAGGTAGGTTTTTGTTTCTGCGATTCTAGATTATTAAGCGCTAGAAATAATAGCAGTTATTCAAAGTAGCTACAAATAACGGTTACTTTATTTGAAACTATAGCTATCATACGTTTGCTGTCACTGCTGGGAAGAAAGTTTTGTTTGTAATGTTTTTAAATATGTATTATTTTTTTCTCAGAGCCTTTCCAAACCGTTTTTTGTATAGTTGATTAATATGAAAAACTTATTACTGGGAATACGCTTTCAAATCGTAAATACATAATATATATAAAATTTTGAAATATAGACCCAGTAGTCACTAGTTCGTTTATTTTAAGAAAATTAATTGTTGATTATTTACACCTATGCGAATATGATATTGAAATAAAACGTCTTTTATGAACATGGATGCTGTAAAGAATCCAAAAAACCCGACTTAAAACCACATCATCAATAATACGCAACAAAATCCGTAAAAAGTAGTTTTCTTTCAATGAAAATTAACACGTTCAATTTCCAGAGTCAGATGACGTCATCCCAAAATAAAGCGTAACCTAAAGTTGTATATGCCCAGCATAGCACACGCTACAAATGCAATAAAGATTCCCATGCATCATACGTTCGACGGCAAACCAGTCGCGCCCGACTAATTGTCCCGACATGTACCGATAACGAACTTCCTCGTTGTAAATAGCGCGCTATTTTTTTTTTGTTTAATCATTGCATGTTATCTCGCAGTTTCACCACAGTGTTTACTTTTACTGTGGGAGTTACTTGGAAATATGAATGTATGCAATCTTTAGCGTAGTGTGTATTCATATTGTTTGGGTATATTTAAAGTATCACACGATAAAAAGCAATGTAAATTATTTCTTACTAACATATAACATTTATCGCGTTACAAACATAATACTTATACTACCGGACAATGTTCATATACATATGTATACACAGATATATTTGCTGTGGATGATTTATGTTCCTTTTTTGTAAACAAAACGAGCAGGAGACATAGTTAATATTAATACTGTAATCTGATTCTAGCGAAGGGTTCGGTCGTTAGTCATGCGAGCTGAAATACTTCAATCCGTGTTTGCTAGTAATATTGTGTCTAAAAATAGAACATTCAAAGAGATCATTCGTTTTACATTTTCGCTGACTAGGGCAGTAGCCTATATAATATTACATTAGATAATTATCGTCATGGCTCTCAAAATATCTTTTGAATATGAATTCGTATATTTTTCGCTCTCGTAAAGTCACTTTTTCTGTCAATGGTGTCTATGATTATTATACAATTTTATTATACAATATACATAGATATACATACATAGATTATGCTCTGTTGTTCACTAAAGATTAAAACTAATAAAATAATTCATGAAATAAGGGAATGGAGTTACTCAGAATACACGACGTCGTAATATAACAGTGTAAAAATACTGCCTTAAGCCAAAACTATCTAGTAAATAAATCTCACAGTTATTACACACACGAATTTGTGGAAAAAATATGGCATAAACATCATCGTATTATGAATGCGACGCCTCACAAGTGCGGATGAGGAATGAGTCACCGGTCGCCGCAATGAACTTGCCCGTCGCCCGCTAAGTTCAACAATTGTAGGGAGGTCGCACTATCGATTGTTTTAGTACCTACGTACCGCGAATGGGCGGCTTTAATTTACTATTTTGTTTATATGTACGTTATTTTTTAAGCTTATTAATTATTATTACATAATTATTGATTATTAAGGTACCTACTTACGTCCCGCGAATGGGCAGCTTTAATTGCTACTTCGCTATGCGTTATTTTTAAGCTTATTAATTTTTGTTAAAAATACTGTTATTTAATGCGTTAATCGTTATGTGACCACAGACTTATATGATAGGAACTGAACTCTTACTTTTCGAAATCATGTGCGTTTAATTTTCACTTGCTGGAAGAGAGGAGGAAGACGTCGTGACGTGAGGAAACCTACAGGTATTGTAAAATCTGCTAAACCTCAAGATTCCACTTTCACATGCAATAGAGTAATCTTCTTCATGTTGTGAGGAGACCTGTCTCCGGAAGTGGTACAGTAAATGGGTGATGTTTCTTCGCTAAGTGACCACATCTCGACCAAAAAATCTTTTTTTACTTTAATTATTATTTGTAATTTATATTAATAGCTACTAAACAAAAAAAATATAAAAAAAAATCGGTTGATACACATAAGTACTCCCACCACGCCAGGGCAAAGGCGTAATGGTATATATGTATATATACGTACTGTGCTAACAAATATTATGAATACTTAATGATTACTCAACGTGGTCTGTAAATATTTCAACTAGCCTCTTTTTAGAACGGGTATAAACATTTTAGTGCGAAGAAAATGTAGGTCAAAATATATTGACACTCAACTGCGACCCTTAGTGATGAAGACACTTCATCTGGTATTGTGTTAAGCATCATGAGGCCTACTTAAAGATAAGTCTAGCACCCAACAAGTGACCCTCTTGTTTCAAGTATACGTTATATCAGGGTAATTTTTTGTTTTTTTTTCGTCCAAACTGATTTATTATTTATTGTTAGGTACGCGAATATTATTGTAAATCATCATCATCAACCCATTAACGTCCCACTGCTGGGCACGGGTCTCCTTTCATTTGAGAGGGATTAGGGTATAGTCAAAGACTATAAGATACTCGTTGGGTATAGTCCACCACGCTAGCCTGCTGCGGGTTGGCAGACTTTACATGCCATCAAGACAAATCTCTCAAGCAAGTAGGTTTCCTCACGATTTTTCTTTCACCGTTTGAGCTGGTGATAAATACGCACATAACTTCCGAAAAGTCAGTGGTGCGTGCCTTGGGTTCGAACTCGAGACCTTTGACGTCTCAGTCCACACACTCAGGTCACACCGCTAGGCTTCCACAGTAAATATTGTAAATACGTAAGTATTGTAAATACTTTTTACAAATTTTATTGCGGTATATTATTGTAATTCCGATGTTTCGGATCTTTTACAATACCATGTCTGCCCGTGACTATGAAACCTGAGACGTATAGCAGCATATGAAATCTCACATGCTAGGTTAAAATCCTTACCTCATTTTCAAAACGTTTACAAATAATGTTTTACGTCCATTTTGGTAATAATTTCAAGAAATCGAAGGTTTGTGTTTTGAATTCAACCCCGAATCCAGACTTCAGAATCCACTATCACATCATTAAGCTCTCAGTTTATCCTTGTGATTGCAGAACTCTAGTGGCGTCCGTTTCTGGTATAACACTGATAATCAGAACTTTTGGGAGGAAGCTGATCCAAAATAGTTGGAAAAAGAGTCCGAATTAAGTTGAGATGGATGCCGCCGCATCAATTACAATTAACCGGGTATGATCAACATCATGAACCCATTAATGTCCCACTGCTGGGCACGGGTCTCCTCTCAATTGCGAAGGATCAGGCTATAGTCCACCACGCTAGCCTACTGCGGGTTGGCAGACTTCACATGCCATCGAAAATTCTCTCAAGCATGCAGGTTTCCTCACGATATTTTCCTTCACCGTTTGAGCATATGATAAACCGGATATGATCTCTCCCAAGATTTCCAATTGATAAATGGTATGGAAAACACTCGTAATATTTTCCAAGTCAGAGAGTCAAACCCAAATACTTGTCTTGGGATCACTAGACCAATAGCAACACCACGCTTTCAACACTGCTAATTAAAACCACAATAAATCAATGGCGCGACAGTCAACGATGTTTACTTTTTCTGTGACTAACTGTAAATGTACTGTAAACATTTTCCCATCATTAAAGCGAGCTATCATGACACAAAGGCGACTTGTTGCGACATGGCTTCCGATATGGCGCGAACACAGAGTAAAGAGCTAATGGAGTTCTAGTACTATTAAAGTAATAGATTTTAATTTAAGTATATTTTGATTTTAATTTTTATATATATTATGACAAACAACTGCTGCTTAGTTTACATGTCAGTTATTATAATGGACTGGGCTGGACATATCTGCCGTATGCCAGACGACCAATGGGCCAAAATCATGACCCAATGGGTCCCACGTAATGGCAAAAGGCGACGCGGCAGGCCCAGTCGGAGATGGCGAGATGAGCTGGACTCCTTCCAGAAAGACTGGTCCCTGAGAGCTGACGACAGAGAGGTGTGGAAGAAGAGTGGGGAGGCCTTTGCCCCGCAGTGGGACGTTACAGGCTATTAAAAAAAATATATATATAATGAGCATAAGTTTTTTTAAATGTTCTCGAGTAAGTTAAATCTTTGTAATTTCTTATTGAGAAATAAATTCTTAAACCAAAATTACTAATTAGTAATTTTGGCTTTGTATCATGTGCCATTTGGGTATCAAAATACGGCATTTACAATAGGACGTAAAGGTCCTCGCAGTTACTACAAGCTATTTTAATGTGGATTTTAGGGAGAGATCTGGTAGCAGGTATATAACGCAATAAGATATAAATCGGTAAAGCAAAAGTATCTAAACCCTTACATTCAAAATTAGGTTTCTTTTAAAAAAATACTGAGCCATTACTAATACATTAAAGCCGCACATGAAACATGGACAAAAACCATTGAATATATTCCTTGCCGACTCTTTTTATTGGTCTTTGTCTTCGATCAATTTTCGTCGAACTCTAACTGTACTTAGGACTACAAACTTATAAGAACTCCATTTGTTCATTACTCTGTATCACAGCTCGAAGCAGCCCGTTCCAGCTTGTCTTGTTACACCCACAGAGCTGGTTTGATAGACGTGCGCCCTAGAAATTATTATTAAGCTTCGGGTGTCTATATACAGAGATTTTCTGCTTAGTAGAGTATTGACCTGTGGGCTGTTAAGAAAGATTTTCAAGGCAACTCGTTTTGCAGTAGTTTATTTATTGAGTAACAATTCATTATGGTAATGTAAATAAATTCTTCCCAATGTCAACGTGAGGGACGTGATATTAGGTTAGCGTTTGACTACAATCTCACCTGATGGTAAGTGATGTGGTCTTTTTCAAGACTTTTTCAATCGTGACTTGAAGCACAAATTGTACTGCTGAGAAAATATGTAGAGCGTGTCCAACATTTTCAATTCTATATCAATTCTTTTTTAAATAAAAGGTCAGAATAAATATACATAACCTTTTTTTTTTGAAATTATCTTTACCTACGTTACTAATATTTGATTTTGTTTGTATAGAAATAGGGGTCAAGTGGACGCTCCGCGGCTAGTCTGGGGACCGCAAGGGTCCGCCACCGCCGGGGTCGCGGAAGAATATCCATGTTCCCGTAACCCTGGCACTATGGTGGTGAGACGAAAAGATCCCGTGTGGTTTTAGTCGGTAGTCACCCACTATCGGTGGAGTCCGACATATCCCCGTCGTCTCCCCGGATGGCGGGGAATGCGTAAATGGATTTCCACACGGCTAACAAAAAAAAACAAGGTCCGAAACTACTAGATCATTCTGAATCATAGAATGCTATATGTTAAGATATATGTTATTTAAAAAAACAATTAACGATCCGTAGGAAAACTTCCATATAAAAATATGTTAATAAATTACCGAAGAAAACACTTACTGTGATGTTTCTCAAAATGTATATTTTTTTAATACCATGTACCTGTGCGAAGCCGGGGCGGGCCGCTAGTCAAGTCAATAAGTTAATAAATACCCATTAAGTATTTAAGTTAAAATACTTGTTCAAACATGGCCGCCTACGTAATACATACCTCAGCATACCTAGTTAATATAATTTCGCTAAGAAACCTGATATGAGCCTTCCGTTTATAATAAATTACCATATCTCTTAATACTCTTATTACAAATTAATGACTTTAAAACCAGTTATAATACACTTAAAATATACGTATTTCTGACATTAACGCTAATATTAGAAATAAATTTTTGCCCGCAACTTTGTCTGCGTGGAAATGGTAATTGTATCCAATCTAATTCATTTTTACCTTGTTTTAAAATTATCGATTTCGCTAACAAACTTGCACCCCCGTTTTTGCCTTTTCAGGAAATATTTCCGGGACAACTAACGTATGTCCTTCCCCGGGGCTGAAACTATCTCCACGCAAGATTTCATTTAAATCGGTTCAGCGGTTTAAGCGTGAAGAGATAACAGACAGATACACGGACATATTTTCGCATTTATAATATTAAATAAAGTAACAGACAGATACAACACCTCATAATATTACTATAGATATAGATTGCAATAAAACTACTTTCTACATTTACAGTGGAATGTCGGTATTAAAATAATATCAATATACCGCGATAAAATCCATAAAAAGTGGTTTTATTTTAATGCCTACAAGCAGTTGTTACGTCTGAGTGCCATTTAACGACTCAGAGAATGAAAACCCAATTAGCTCAGTGGTATTAAAGGGTACCTTCTGTGTTAAGGATCCCGGGTCAGAATCCCGGTTAGGGGAAAATGTTTGTGTGACTTATCAATGGACATTTGTACATGGGTCATGGATATTTGATCTAGTAACAGACAGAGTATCTATGGAGTTTCTTGCCGGTTCTTCTCCATAAGACCTACCTTTTGGAACCGTGCAACTAAATTCAATTAAATATGACAATTCAAAAGCACCTGTATTGGTCTAATTGAAATAAATTATTTGATTTGATTTGATTTGATTTGAGTATCTGTAGAACAAGCTTAGGAACTGAATGACGTTGTGATATATTTATTTACTAGCTGCATCCCGCGGCTTTGCCCGCATAGTATGTAGATAAAAAATAGCCTATGTGTTAATCCAGGTAATAAACTATATGTATGCTTAATTTCACCCAAATCTGTTAAGCGGTTTTTTGCGTGAGAGAGTAACAAACATTCATCCATACATACATCTATACTTACAAACCTTCACGTTTATAATATTAGTAGGATAGGATGGTAAAAAAATCACAATAAAATCCCTAAAGCCAGCCCAGCAGTTGTTACATCCGAGTGGTATTTGAAAACCTAACCCATGGTACAGGAGAAAATAATACTGTGAAAACGATTTTTCTTGTTTAAAACTTTGATTTCTAAAACTGTCTTTAAAGCAATACACATATCTAAAATTTAAAATAGTTTGTCATTGCGTACGGAGAATCAATTCACATTTCCCCGAAATTTCACCAACAACTTACATCGAAAACACGGATCTAATTTCAACCAGCTAGCCAGGAACGGGCGACATGTGTCCCCATACCGCCGGATAACCGGGTTTCTGCCGCTGGCGTGCTGCCAACATCACGGCTGAACGTTGCAACAAATGTTGTTGTGTTGGTAAACGATCGAGTGATGTAACCTAATGTTGTGAATTCGAATGCTGAAGATTCGAAATTTTAATTTTAATATTGTTGTTTTGAAATCTTTGTTGCGTAAACAATGTTTTTTTTTGAGGATTTAGTTTTAACTTCTAACAAAATACAACGTAAAAATATTGTAAATGTTACAAAGCTAAGAATTTAATTGGTCTAACATTGTTAAATTTATAAAGTGCTGTGGTGGCCTAGTGGCGTGACCACTGTGGACTGACATGTCAAAGGTCTCGAGTTCAAACCCGGGCACCCACCACTGACTTTTCGGAAGTTATGTGCGTATTTACTCAAACGGTGAAGGTGAAATATCGTGAGGAAACCTGCATGCTTGAGAGATTTTCTCAACCCGCAGTAGGCTAGCGTGGTCGACTATAGCCTAATCCCTCTCAAATGAGAGGAGACCCGTGCCTAGCAGTGGGACAATAATGGGTTGATGACGATGAACATTGTTAAGTTAAATTCATGGAAGTTACGAGGCAACCCCAATATAAGTATACTAATAACATACAGGGGCTGTCTCAATTTTTATAATAAACAACAATGTATTAGATACAATTAAAAACATTTTTAATTTTAATTTTATTTAATAATATTATTGAATATGGATATACCGTTGAACCAACGTTATATTAACAGTGATTGCACATCTAGCCACGTGCCCATCTAAGTTTAGTTCTGTGGTTAGACGGGCGGTATCGCGTGACCTAACTGCACTGATGTAAGTTATAACATCTGCCTCAACGCTGTTCATATACAAACTTTACTAGTTAAAATATATTTGTAGAGGGTAAAGTTGCCATATTATTATATATTTTACATAGCTGTGGTAGCCTAGTGGTGAGACCAGCGGACTGAGATGTCAAAGGTCTCAAGTTCAAACTTTTCGGAAGTTATGTGTGTATTTATCACATGCTCAAACGGTGAACCTTGCCTTGGGATCGAACTTAGGATCTTCGACTTCAAAAGGCACCCTTCACTACCGCTTTGCTAATCGGGTCATCACTTACACGTCTACTTATCCACCTACACTTAAGCGTGATTATGTGCTGAACTAATTCATGCGTTATATGAACGAAACCCTATGTCTGCCGGAATACGCAAAAATTTAGCTTCACGTAAGTAATTGAATTTAGTGCAAACTGTTTGGTGTAGCGTACAGTGGATTATGTATATTGGGCATACAAGGACTTTATTATGTAATTTGCGGTGAGAATAATTATATTGTTTTGTTTACATTGAACCTCTGGTTTATGTTATTTTGTTTAATAGGGACAGAACTGCCTCGTTGGTCTAGTGGTTGTACAGTGGGACTACCGAGCAAGAGGTCCTGATGATACTTACTACTTATCAGCCTATAGCCGTCCACTGCTGAACGTAGGCCTCCTCCAAAGAGCGCCAACTATCCCGGTCTTGGGCAGCTCGCATCCATCCGCTGCCAGCCACCTTCTTCAAATCGTCGGTCCATCGTGTTGCAGTTCGTCCTACACTACGTATAATAAGGTATAGTAGATAGTAATCTACTATCTTCTATAAATATATTCTATTTGACTTAAAGAATCTAGACCTCACGACACAGCCCTAGTTTGGAGTCTAGGGTTTAATTTATTAATTGCATCCTGATATTGTAGGCACAATAAAGATATTTAAAATAATATTTGAGTGTTCAAGTGTTTTACAATCGACAAATGCTGCTCTGTTATGCTTTGTCTTTCAAATCACGGATCATAAACATATGTACCTTTATATACCTAAACACTTGTCTTAGCTGACTTATGAGTGATTCATCAACATAAAGCCTAAACCGCTACGGCTAAAAACTAAATGGAATCGAATGGAAAACGTTATCCTATAATCTATCTATGTATATAAAAGGAAAAGTTGACTGACTGACTGACATATCAAGGCAGGGCCTAAACTATAAGGGTTGAAAACTTGAAATTTTGCACAGGGGTTCCTTTTATAACGTAAAGGAGCAATAAGAAAGGATTTTTGAAAATTCACCCCCTAAGGGGGTAAAACGGGGGTGCAAAGTTATTATATAACAATTTTTTTCGTTAAATTGCACGCGGACAAAGTTGCGGGAATTAGCTGGTATATATACAATGAGATTCTAGATTCTAAAATGAAAGAACCTAAAATTCATTAGCCAACTGACGTAACACATCCGAACACATCTGCTTAACCTAACTGAGACAGAGGCGTGATAGTCAGTATATTATACTCTCACACGAAAATCTGTGTACACGTCATTAACTTAGTACGTAAATACATAGTAATTATGTTTACATAACTCACGAGGTACATAATTTATCAACACTCGTGAAGAAAGCGTATCGACTCGGAAGCTACATACTCCTTCACTCGACGGAACCACAGACTAACAAAATATCTCAAGGTGGGATGATAAGCAATAGTTTTTTATTCTGTGTCAACTATCAAATTGATAACTTTCACGACAAGCTTAGGTATAAAAGACGAGTATTGATGGGCCCGACTTCAATCGCGTTTTCCGCTCTTCCCACAACCTCATAGTATTTTTATTTAAGTTATAAATAAAACCTATATTCCAAAACTTTGCTTTCTAGGCTTAATAGTTTTGGTTATGCGCTGATAGTCAGTTAGGACAAATTATATTAGAAGTAATGATATAAGAGATACTCGTTTACAAAAACACAAAAACATGTACGAGTGTAATTTGGCTGGTACTCAACGAGTTGTGACGTGGTTCACCAGTTCACAAGTCACAAGTATGGAATATTGCATGAATCCATATTCAATAAAAGAACAATATATCTAAATATCATCATCATCAACCCATTAACGTCCCACTGCTGGGCACGGGTCTCCTCTCATTTGAGAGGGATTAGGCTTTAGTCCACCACGCTAGCCTACTGCGGGTTGGCAGACTTCACATGCCATCGAGACAAATCTCTCAAGCATATCTAAATATATCTAATCAAAATATATCGGCAGTAGATACTTGGAACTACCCTCGGCCTCCCTGCATCTAGTGGCTTCCTTTGCTTCTTTCCTTTTTCCTTCCTTCCTTCCAACCTTTACTAGGTTATCGGTTCATCTTGTTGTGATAAAATAGTTTTATTTCAAACCCAGTTAAATAAAATATCTCGTCGACATAAGTTACGTACTAAACGAAAAGTAAACGATAAAATCTTTACAATATACGTAAATTACAGGTACGTAGTACCTAATAACACTGACACACAAATGCATAATCACAATCAATGCCCACACCTCCATACAACAAAGCGCGCAAATGATTCACGATCATGCGCGGGCGCTTCCTGCGCGCCGAGCCGCCGACCTTGTGTGTTCGTCTGCTCGGCACGTTTGTACGTGATCGACTCGTAGCTTGCATGTGGTTACATTTATTGATTTTACTCGGTATTTTTATTAACAGAGGAAAGAGGATTTGATACCTTCAATGTGATATACATAGGCGTACTAGTTCAGCTACTAATTCATGTCAATCTTTTTTATATACGTATGTATTAACAAAATATTTTAATTCTCCACGTTTTTTTAATTGACGATTGTTGTTTGTCTCGATTTACAAATATTCAGGTAAAGCGTATTTATGTATATATTTTTAATTATTTATGTAGTCATTCATATGCTATTGGAAATCATATTAATAATAATGACAAAATATTAACAATATTAGAATAGTATTATAAAATAATTATAAGTGCAAAAAGTAGATACTATTTAAAGTGTTTGGTATATAGAAAACTCCTTTCTTGCGAGATCGAAAACAATATTTCACTGTTAATCGATTTCATGATCAATAACAATTGAAATGACATCAAAATAAATGTCCTGGAAACTATTAAAATGCCGATTAAATATAATTTTCAGCATTTTCGAATACACACTAGATTATTTTATCGAATATAAATCGATTCCGGGGTCCGATTTTATCGAGTCCGGAGCAATCGATATTAATATTGATGCTCAGGACAGATATACCTACTAATATTTGATACCGGGAGATCGAGAATTCTAATTCCAGATGTAGTATAACTACATAAGCAAGATAATTTATTATAAGATACAATTTAAAACACATTATACAGATCTTAAATTAATTAAAAACTTACAAACTTAAAAAAAAAGAAGTTATAGGGCGTCAAAAAACACGTCCCCGACGCAGTCAGGGGGTAGAGTGCCCAGAAGATTGGCGGCATTGCCACGTTGAATGGCAATGGAATTAAGTCAATATCATCTGTAATCACTCACTAGTTAGTTTAATTTAGATCATTATCAGTATTTCATCTCATAAGTTCTCTAAAGCAAATATTAAATATATTTTCAGAGTTGGCCATTATGAAATATGATAGGAAATAAGTAGAAAGTTACACAGGGTATTATGGCTTCTCTATCTGGACTGGACGGCGAAAAGCCGTCGTAAGCCGGCTAGTCCATGTCACTTCATAAGCCGCTTCCATTTTTATTTGTGGCCTTAAAACCCACGATTCGGAATAGAAGGATATTGAAAATTTATATTTTTCATCCATAGTCAAAATTAAGTTTATACAGTGAGAAAACAGTGGCACATAAGCATGTCAGCATTTGTAGCTCGCCCCCATGAATTGGGACCAAATGTCAAAGGTCTCAAGTTCAAACACAAAGCACTGACCGCAGACTTTTCATATTTATCAGATGCCCAAACGGTGAACGGGAAAACATTTTGAGGAAAACTGCTTGCGTGAGAGATTCTCTCGATGACACGTGAAGCACTTGGCTAGCTTAATCTGTCTCAAATGAGAGAGAAAATCCGTGCCCAGCAGTGGGACACAATATGTACTTAGGTTGATGATTCAAATCCCGACGTTTCAGATCCTTTGCAGCATTTATGGTCAATCTGCCCATGACCTCGGATGCTGTAATAACATCGACACACCGCGATAAAACCCTTAAAAAGTAGTTTTCTTCCAATAAACGTGTATTTCTGTGGACATATAATTGGTAAAATTCCAATTGTAGATGTAATTACGTCGAAATTGGATGTTGCCTAATAAATGTTCGGTTGGAGCTAATTGGGTGACAAACGAGCCGGTTCTGATTGTTTCATTACATCAACGCGACTACGTACCTAGACTGATAAAATGAGAAATGTAGGTGGTAGACCTAATTTTATAACGCTAGTAAAATTTTTGTCGATATATGTATTTCATTTAATCGACCGGTTGCTGTGGATAGCCAGGATCCAGTTGAAATGATAATTATGATTTTTAAGTAACTGTTCTTCAACTTCAACCCCTCTTTTCACCCTCTTGAAGGATGATTTCCGGGATAAAAATTTTACCGTTTATCATAATTAATCAGCGGTTTAAGCGTGAAAGGGTAACAGATAGACTTAGATACTTTCCTATATTTATAATATTAATAGGTGAATAAAAATTAATTAAATACATACATAATAAAATGTCCGCGGCCTGGTTAAGGGCTACTTGGTCGATTTTTTGACTTTTGCCTCGTTTGCGACTTGCTCAATCGCACTTATAACCACTAAATCAAAGAGGCAGTTACATAGTATTCATTTTATCAGGAGTGATTGTTATTTTCTCGTAACTCGTTTATGATAACCACAGTTTTCTTAGCCCCACATGTCAGTCGCCTTGACACCCGGTTGATCTCAGTTTAATTGCATCCGAGCGGCCCACAGATAAAAATCTGGGGGACGCTGTTTGCCGACGAATATTAATTTCACGTCTCTAAACACTGGACTGAACTTTTTAAAAGGATTCCCCTGCTTCGTTGTTTGAAATTTTGAATTTTATGATTGGAACGTTTTTTGTTTTCAGAAAATGTCGAATGGAGGTTTTTCAAAGAGTTTTCAACGCTTTTATGATGGTGCGGCGTTGTAGGTAATAAATGGCTTGTCTTTAATTACATAAAAACTAGAAAAGAGCTAATATAGAAGTAAAAATAATTGTTATTATTGTTATCTACCAGCCTCATATGCGAATATACATACGGGAGCTTATGTATTTATATCAATGTTATTATATTGTCTTGCGGTAAAAGATTCAGTTAGATCTCAAGTAATATAGTCAGGGAGTTTTTGACCTAGGCTATCATAGGAGATAGCACTTCATCTACTAAGCCAATATAAGACGCAAAATTATCAACGTATTTTTGCGTTTCGTTTCAAGTAAATAATAAAAAATAATAGTTTTGTTACCAAAATAGATATTGAACAATAATCCTGTTTCGTTTATAATAACAACACAATCATAAATATTATATCTGTTCTTTTATCTTAATTCTTGCACGAATTGTAACGAGAATACAAGCAATTACGTGGTGAATTAACCAATCATGATTGAATATCGTCCTTCGGTCTGACATCTTATTAACGGTGTCGGGAATCTGTTTGGGCTTAATCAACGCTGTGAGGAAACGGTTTATATGAAGATTGGCATGTGATCGAAAATATTTACCTACTTATTTATTTATTGATAGAATATTTAGTGATTCCTACGATATAGTCGTGTCGAAAAGAGCATAAAAAACAGTGTCAATTGCTTTACCGACAAGAGCCGAGTTCTTAAAATAAAGAAATAGAGTGGAGTAATATGGAGAGAAAGCGAGAGAGAGCAAAGAGTAAGAGACAGAGAGAGGAAGACATTGAGAGGAGGGGGGGGGAATAAGAGGCGGAGAGGGCGAGAGAGGGGAGAGAGTAAGAGAGAGTGAGAGAGGATATTCACCGAGATTATCACCAGTTTTTCTTTAAATCCCACTTTTTGAAACCCTGTTTATGGTTTAATTTTTTTTAAACATTTAGTTAGGTATAAGTAATTGGAATTATTTAGAACCTTTAAGTTTATAAGTTTTGCGTGGAAATAGGTTATGTTCAATGTGTGGTAAAAGACTGAACGTAGAAAGAAAAACCGTAGCTTACCTTATCTTAAGTTTAAAATACATATTGATTTTGGTAGTATTGAAACTGTATTTGAAGTCGAATTACCTGGAACAAATAAATATATTACTTAGTACTTTAATATTAGTAGCGGTGAAGAACGGGCGTTTATGAGGGCTGTCTTTATTATCGATATTCAAAGAGAGCCAATTAAATTTGGCCTCCTTGGAATAAATTATATTTTGAATTAGACCTTACCAAATAGAGTAAACAATTAAACATAAAACAAAGACCTACCGTCCACGAAGGCGTTAGCAGAGATGTAATGTACACCCACATTTCGCCGGTATGCTTTAGGTCCCATGTAATAGAGGGGGAGGCTATTGCCATCAACCTTTTCCATCATCGAATTTTTTTATACCACACAGTACCATTTACCGGTTACCGTAGCCTTTAGACGTTTGCTATACTATCGTTGCTCTGCAGATTGCGAGCCAGCTCCAACTCCATCCTGAAGACCATAGCGGGGAGGTTCGACTCGCCTCTGTTGGGTGATGATGTTCAAAGATGCATAAAGAACAACAATCTTGTTAAAAATAGATTTTATATTCTTTACTAACATAGGTATATAAGTTTCTTGTTTTCTAACACATATGGATGATGCTTATCTGAATTAAAGATTATTATTATTATTAATACTGGAGGTGTCGCTCGCGCGTTGCTGAACCTGTAGAAACGGTTAAGTTTCTTAAAATAGGCTTAATAATCTTACAGCAAACGGAATTCCCATGCTGTCAGAATAGTCACTCCCCTAACGAGCTCTAGTACTTTACTCACTCGCAGATACACAACTATTCTTTTGTCACTGCGGTCTTCTATAAGGCGGAGGTAGTTCCCCAGTCGGGCGAGGAATCTCGCTATGCCCTAGCTCTCAAAAAGCTGCTACTGAGAATTGTATAGAACAAACTAATAACTCTTTGCTCGGCAGTCACAGTAACGACTACTAGACCGACGAGGCAGTCATTATCAACAACCCATTATTGTCCCACTGCTGGGCACGGGTCTCCTCTCAATTGAGAGGGATTAGGGTATAGTCCACCACGCTAGCCTACTGCGGGTTGGCAGACTTCACATGCCATCGAGAAAATCTCATGATGCTTCCTTCACCGTTTGAGCATGTGGCAAATACGCACATAACTTCCTAAAAGTCAGTGGTGCGTGCCTCGGGTTTAAACTCGAGACATTTGATATCTCAGTCCACTGGTCACACCACTAGGCTACCACAGCTCGGTAGACGAGGCAATCAATAATCAATTATAGCTAAGAAATATCGTGTGTGTGTGTGTGGGTCGAGGAAATTGAATCGAAAGTCGATTAAGGGATTGCGTAAGATGGATGGTAGTGAGACGTGGTGACATGTAACACCTTCATTGGCTCTGTGGCCGTATTACAGCTTATATCTGTAAATTCTAAATTAAATTTATTGCTGTTAATACAGTTCTATCTTAATTATTTTCTTTTTGAACCAAACTATACTGTCCTGATTTTATCGCGGGGTATATAAATATGCCCCGCTGCCAATGTATATTAGTACCTACACACCTGCCTAACCCTTCGCGGAAATTGGGCGTGACGATATTTATAATAATAAGAAAGTTTTTTCTGACTATTGTGACAGCTCCAGTCCCCTGATGGTTCAGAAGCAAATGTAATATTACGATTAACGTACATACTTCGTCGTACGTTACAGCTACTCGTATTTTACTGCTACTAAACTACCTATGGCATATTTAAGTGATAATCTAAATATATATAACTCATAGGTGACTGACTGACTGACTGACATAGTGATCTATCAACGCACAGCCCAAACCACTGGACGGATTGGGCTGAAATTTGGCATGCAGGTAGATGTTATGACGTAGGCATCCATAGGCATTCATAGCTAAGAAATGATTTTTGAAAATTCACCCCATAAGGGGGTAAAATGCGGGTGCAAAGTTAATATGAAACTTTTATTTTTTTAGTTAAATTGCACTTTTTAGTTAAACACGCGGACGAAGTCGCGGGTATCAGCTAGTAACTTTGTAAATACGATATGACTAAGAACTGTTTTACGTCTTGGTCCTAAAACATAATATAAGTCCACATTATACCTAAATATAATATACACAAGTAACAACTGCAGTTTTGTCGTGGGCTCGCTAATGGTCGCGTTTCGCGGTGTGTTAATATAAGTGCTAGTTGCCGCGCCGCCGCACCGCCGCGCCGGCGCCGCACCGCCAAACTAATGACAGGGCACACTGACGTGGCGCGCTGGGGTTTAAGGGTTTTATTAGCAAGGTGCAGTAAATACTGCCTTAGTACGTGCCCTCATTCACTATCATGACTAAGTCTGTACAATATTTGACTCGGAATGTATGCAAGAGTTTGAGATTTAGGAAAATCGTTTTGATTATGTGAGTATGTATATGTATATGAATGATAAAGTTTACAGAAGACCGCAGTGAATCAATAAGTTGTTTTTCTGCGAGTGAGTAAGGTTACCAGAGCTCATTGGGGGAGTGACTATTCTGACAGCATGGGAATTCCGTTTGCTGTCAGTTCAGTAACTCCCTATTTTAAGAAACCTTAATGGTTTCTAAGGGGTTTGGCAACGCATTTGCAAGCCACTGGTGTTGCAAATGTCCATGGGCGGCGGTCATCACTTACCATCAGGTGAGCCGCCTGCTCGTTTGCCGCCTAATGACCATAAAAAAATAAAAAAAAATAATGTAAGGCATTTACTAGGCGCTGGCTAACAGTTTATAAAAGTATCAGGTAGAAAATGAAGGATAAAAGATGCTCTATTCGAAAAAAAAAACTTCTATCCCGAAACACGCACCACTAACTTTTCGAAAATATGTGCGTATTTATCAGATACTCACACAGTGAAATAAATCATTTTTAGGAAATCTATTGTATATCCTGAGAGATTTTCTCTTCAGAAGACGGCTAGAAGGCTAGCGACGTAGACTATAGCCGAATCCCTCTCAAATGAATGAATACCTATAGCCAGCAGTAGGGTAGCAACTGATTTGGAGAGAAAACCCGATGGAATTAAGGTCGAATTTTGTTTAAACATTTAGCACGTATTCATAAGACTTCACATAAAATTTAAATGAAAGTGAGATATGTCCTGCTTTTCATTTCACTTGTCAAATTAGCGACGGCACTCGACGTCCTGTTTTGCACCTGCATGTCGTGCGATATCGCGGCTTGGCAAGGGCCGCCGCGCCAGTGTGTATCGGCACTTATATTTATTTATTGCCTGTCTACGTTATTGGGGGAGATGTCTACATAAATTATGTACTGTGAGAGCCAGGTGGTGTGATCAGTTGACAGTCAATGGTCAAATATATATATATACTTGACCATTGACTCCACAATCAACTGATCACCTTTTTTGATAGCGTGTGAAGTCTGCCAACCCGCACTCAGATAGCGTCATCATCATCATCATAATCAACCCATTAATGGCACACTGCTGGGCACGGGTTTCCTCTCATTTACGAGGGATTAGGCTATACCTAGTCCACCACGCTAGCCTACTGCGGGTTGGTGGACTTCACATACCATCAAGAAAACCTCAAGCATGCAGGATTCTTCACGATGTTCCGATGATTTCACGATGGTCCGTGCCTTGGGTTCGAACTAGAGACCTTTGACATCTCACTCCACTGGTCACACCATTAAGCTACCACATCTTTCAGATAGCGTGATGGATTATAATTTATAACTCAATCCCTCTCAATGAGAGGAGAGCCGTGCCCACAAGTTGGACAGTAAATAGATTAATGATGAATTAGATTCTCAAGTCATGATTTATATACAATATAAAATATTTACGTGCAAAATATCTAAATATTTCCTTTCAAAGTTAGCGTTAAAGAATGAAATAAATCAGATACTTTTATAGTCATGTTATTTTCTTGACGATTAGAGAGAAACTGGTTATTATTTATATTTAGAAGTGTTTGCGGTATGTAATTATGTTTTTACGCGTAAAATAATATGGAGAATGTTAGTTACTCCGTAATTGGCTGATGTGTAAGCCTGTAGCTTGTTTTCCTTTAATTTATAATAGGTACCTATACTAACTTTTGCTGGCGACTTCGTCTAATTTATAAAAAAATAGTAATTTATTCAATCTGTATGTTTATTACTACCTTCTTTTAAGAAATATTCGATTCTGCATACAAACTTCTACCCCCATTTTCGACCGCTTAAGGGAGGATTTCTGGGCCCAAAACCATCCATTGCCCGTCCCTGGGATTAAAACTATCCCTATACCAAATTTCATCGAAATCGGTTCAGCGGTTATAACGTGAATATGTAACAGACAGACAGATAGACAAACACACTTTCGCATTTGTAATAACAATGGTAGACTTAAATAAATAGAAAACAAAATTAAAGTGTATTTTTCTACTTTAAGTTATATTTGAAGATACAATTTAAAAAAGTTATTTTCTAAGAAATACGCTTACGACCACATAATGTAGTCAGTATTTTATAATATACATGACATACACACGGAATGAATTCATTCCAGATTTTACATATCTTTGCACGTCAAAGACTTGTCACATAAACTGTGAAGTCGGAAATATCCCGCCTCTTTAAGGTCCTATCTTTGCATCCCTCGTTATAATTGTCACTTCTCTATTCACTACTATTTTATTTGACTACTCTACCTTCAGAGGAGTCCCCTAAGAATGGCTCTATCTAATACTCCAATCTAATACTGTATCTAATACTCCTTTTCCAACAAAAAAATAATCATTAACGACCTGACGACCCGATTAGCCCAGCGGTAGTAAACGCTGCCTTCTGTGCTACGGGTCTCGGGTTCGAATCCCGGTAGGGACAAATGTTTGTGTGATGAGCATCAACATTTGCATCCGAGTCATGGATGTATCTATGTATAATATATTGAATGTACTTACAAAAAAAAAGTATATATATGTAGTACCTTCTAGTATCCGTAACACAAGCCTCGTTGCTTACCATGGGACTAGATGGCACTGTGTCATAAAGTCCGGTATATTTATTTATTATTATTTTATTATTTATCAAAATTGGTCCAGCCGTCTTCGAGTAACCGGTGAACAAACATAAAAAGAAATAGCCACATCGTAATTGAAAACCTCCACCTTTTTGAAGTCGTTTGAAAAGAAAAGTAAAAGAAATATTACGAGTGATACAAAGATGGACCGCTAGCTTCGTTCCTTCATCCGATTCACTTCGCTTTATAACGACAATGCCTTGAGACAGGCAGTAGATTTCTTAGTTTGAAGAACTGCGCTCATTTGTACTATAGCTTAACTAGCGGAAAGTCTGGAATGAAGCCAGCTATAAAATACAGACTTATAGTGTTTAAAGTTATCACTTTTCTTCGAAACTGAGGTGTTGGTTGTCTTGATGTTATAATTACTAACAGAAACAGAGCTTGAACCGTCGACACGGGAACTCGAAGATGATTGGTAAGCACTTTATTTCTATAAACAGATATTTTTAAGGAAACTTTTACAAGTCAATATCTTCATTACAAGTTGTTCTTAGGGTTCCGTATCCAAAGGGTAAAAACGGAATCCTATTACTAAGACTTCGCTGTCTGTCCGTCCGTCTGTCTGTCTGTCTGTCACCAGGCTGTATCCCAAGAACCGCGAAAATTTCCCAAATTATGTATTTCTGTTGCCGCTATAACAACAAATACTAAAAACAAAATAAAATACATATTTAAGGGGGGCTCCCATATAAAAAATGTTTTTTTTACGGAAAATTTTGTACGGAATCCTTCGAGCACGAGTCCGACTCTCACTTGGCCAGTTTTTTTTTATACCATAAGGTGACAAACAAGCTTATGGCCCGCCTGATTGCAATCAGTTACCGATGTCGATGTTTCCTAGCTGACGACCTTTACGTAGAACCACCGAAATAAAATCAGATAATCATGGTCACTTTTAAAGTCCTGACAAAACAGCAACCAAAATGGCTAAAGATTGCCTTTTGAAGGAAGGCGGTTCAGCTACTTAAAATATATCCTAGAACTACTAGAGATATTTTAAGTTAGTTAACAGTTTAGTTAAATAAAACTGTTTGACCTCGGACTTGATACCGGTTGCCGCTAGCTTAGCATTGCAATTGCGATCCACTGGGCAATCAATCATAGAACTAAATTAATTTGTGTTATTTATTTATTACCACTGATTATTTGTTGAATTACGATGTGTTTTAATTGAATGTATTATTAACCAGCTAAGTGATACTTAAAGCAATGTCGATATTGACTTGTGACCTTTTTCCTTCGTTATTGATAAGGGTCCATAATTATACTTTTTGTTTTTTTACAATTATCATCATCCTCAACCCAGTTATTGTCCCATTAATTAAGAAAGAAAGAAAGAAAAAGAGAGATAGGGGGGGGGGGGGGAGAGAGTGAGAGAGAGAGAGAGAGAGAGAGAGTGTGTGAGAGAGAGAGAGAGATTAGGCTATAGTCTACCACGCTAGCCTAGTGCGGAATTGCGGATTGACAGAGTTCACAATAGTCATAATATGATAATGTACACATATAATGAAATTGGATTACTCTCCAATAAATACAATATTTGTTATTGTATTTTCCAGATATTCGTAAAATTAAAAAGATTAATTTAAAAATTCTTCATAAAACTATTCAGTCAGATATAAAAAGTTGGTAGGTACCTATTATTTTTAAAATTCCTTAAACGGATCGTAACCGCGATAATAAGTCTTTTGAGACGTGATTTTTTTATTTTACAAATTTTGATCTGATATTTCCCGAAAGAGTTTTAACTTTAAACAAATCTGATAGTCGTTTACATTTAATAAGATATAACAATCCTTCGCCACAAAATAAAGCAAATAATTAATTGCAAAGCTCTTTATAGTCTTCTTAAGATTTCTTTGAGACTAGAGATTAATTCTTAATCTCTTAATTCCTTTCAAACAGCCACTGTTGAAGATTTTTACGTCCAATATTTTCTTAGAATTACCGAATGTTCAAAGCTTATATACAAAAGAAGGATTATTTGGATGTATATATACCTAAATATTAATTTATATAGGTAGGTAGGTACATATAAAAAAAATTTTTTTTTTTGGAATGATGATTTTGGATGATAAACTAAAAAGTACTTATTAGATGATGATGAGTAGATCATAAAACGTGATGTGAACTAATAAATAACTAGTTTAGACTTTCCGAGTCAATTCTAAAATATCAGCTTAATAATGAAATACCTACTACCGAAAAGAAATATTTAAAATTTCTACTAACAGGAGTATGGATTTGTACCCGTTGATAGCAATAGGCTCGCCTAATATTACGTGGAACCAAAAATATACTAGCAAAATATGGATTTATGAACATTAGTACATCTCTGCCTTACCCTTAGGGGACGACAGGCGTGACGATATGTAAATGAAAAACGTCACAACACGACACAAATTACAACACTTGTGCAAGTCGCATTTCGTTTCAGTAAAAGATGACTTCAAACTTCAAACTTCAAACGTATTTGAAAAGATGTCCGCCTTCCATTCCGACATCAACTAACACCTACCTTAAACCTGGACCAATAGGGTTGCATTTTACATGGCAATTACAAATGAGAGATGGGGGGTCGGCAGGAAAATCAGGTTAAGTGTGCTTGTCCACAGGTGGTATGGCCTTTTTACATTTTCTGCTAGTTCCTGGATGGGGCTTAACGTGAACTCAAGTCCTAGATCTAGGTTCCATTTGAAATTGGAATGAGAGAAGGATTTTAAAATAATCAAATGGTAAAAAGGAACTAGTTTTTCGATTTTTATGATTCTTTGACGTTTAGGATTCTTTCCAACATCTATCAGTTCCGGAGTCTTATGTTGCAGTAACGGATTCAAAATGTTGGGATTAAAACAATATTAATATTTTCTGAGATAAATCTTATATTGGTGTAAATGTAATTAAATGCTAAAGCCGCAATTGTACCTACCCTTATTTCATGAATAAGTACTAATTTATTTCAGTCTTTGATGAATGAAGCATATAAAGAATATGCTCTATCTCTTTTTTTTGTTTTTTAAATAAACCCCACTTGTAAAAGAATAAACGTCTTATAGCCACAAGACCACCATTTTATGACACAAACAAAAGTAGCACAAGTAGGGTGTCCAAGTTAATATACAAAAAGAAAATAAATATTTTCTGCCGGTAAATAAAATAGGATATCATGTTCTTGTATCAGTGCCCTATTTTTACCTGATTAAGCATAGACATTAGAGATTATTTTCTACGTTTCTTAGCATTGAACCTTCTTTAAAGGACAAACTACACGGTGACACATAAGCACCAAGGGCTGATGTAAGCGACTGGCAATGCGTGATGACGTCACGAATATATACCCAACACACTTCATAATCTGTCACGCTGTTTTACCAAAGAGGTAGGCAGTAAATACAGAACGAAATGCACAAGTCTACGATCATAACAAACCAATTTTGCGTCTTCCACGTTCATAAATCTTTTTTCGCGCGTGTGTTGCGAGCTCCTGACCTTTTGAAGAAGTCTACCAATAAGGTAGGTAATGTAATTTATGGTATGATATATGTTTATCATACTTTGCATTTCGGAAGGCTTCAGAGGGAAATTCCGACGGGATTAATTTTAAAGAAAATCGAAGCAACACTTTTGCTTGACCTGGTGATCGAACCCAGGACTTCACATTCAACAGTCGCGCTTGCGACCTTTACAGTAACGAGGGATTTTGAATGTCATAAAACATGATATTTTTACCCATTCGCGGAGGCTTCAAAGACATTCTTAATCTCGAAACATTCTTCAAAATTATTTTTCAGAATCCCTCGATAAATTGAATTCCCCCAAACATTACGCTCCAATGATATAATAAGTTTTTGCTATCACAACAATATCTCGGCCGTCAAGCTTTCTGAGACAGTTTGCTTTGAAGATAAGGATCAAAAAACTATATAATCGATGAAGCATTACATCGCGTGAAGGCATCTAACGTCTCGCTTCGCTCCACAAAACCTAGTGAGTTCAAGGCAATGGAGATGAGACGCACTGCACAAAAGAGACAGAGATAGGGAATAACGTAAGTGGGAGTGAGAGAGATCTCTGACTTTGTGGGACGTGTCGCAAATGGTAAACATTTTATGAAAGTGTACTTAATTATCGAGTGGAGACTGATTCTGAATGTTTGGATTATGCAGTGTGATATTGTTTTGAGTGGACTGTCTTTGTTGTAATACTGTTGGGAGAAATGAGGATCATTGGGCTTAGAAGGTCTCAATTTTTGTTCAGATATTAAGTTTGATGGAAATATTATAATAAGAGTTATTCTTTTTTTACAGTTTATTTAATATTTATCTCAATACAATGTGAAATGCGAACATGTACCACTAATCCGAATGCGAATATAATAATTATTAAAGCCTTTTTGGGTAATACAAAAATTCATACTCATATTTAGAGATGAACTTAAATCATTGTCAAAAAACAAATACAACTTGAATTAGCGAACGTCATAATTATTATAAGTAACAAATTGAAAACTCACTATCAAATACCAAAATAAAAAGATATCTGAAATGAAAAAAGAGGTTTTTATCTCAATATTAGCTCCTTATTTTAACAACACAGAGGATAGGAACTAGTGACGTCATCAGGCATGAAGAGAGCCGGACCGATGTCAGGGGTCAACGTTTATGTCATTAGGCGCAATTAAAATTGAACTTGGGGACAGAATATCGGTACTTAACTACAGAACGAACTGAAAATAAAGCTTGTCAAAATCAATATTGATGATAAAATACACAATTATAGTTTAAAGCAAAATTTTATAACAAGGCTAAAATATTTACAGAATTTTAAAAGTTCGCTGTTATCTAATTTAATGTCCCTATAATATATAAATTAGGCCCACGTTGATCACGAAATCTTCATATAGGCATGTAGGTTTCTATACTATATTTTCCTTTACCATCTTAAGCAAATGATACTTAATTATATGCCTATTAATTTTAAAGATCTTTTTCTAAAAACCCAGGGTAGTTGGCCCAAGACTGATCGTTGTGGAAATCTTTGGGGGAGGCTTATGTCCAGCAGTGGACGTCCTCTAGCTGGCATGATGATGATTGCTAAAAACCTAGCTTACCTTTGAATTAGATATCTATGACTTAATATAGAAGTTATTGAAACAACCAGTATTTTCTAGTTATATAATTAAATTATATTAAAAATTAATGAGGTGTGCTAGGTTATAGGTACCTACTTGAGCGTGTTAGTCTTAACAGACATAAAGGTCTCAACAAATATGACTGATTTATCATACTTGCGAACTAACATAATGATTGAATAAACCGCGATAAAATCCATAAAAAAAGTAATCTTTATTCAATCAACGATATTTTTCAATGATTCTGTACATTTTACGGTACCACAATAAACAGTATATAAATATAAATGTGTATATAATAGAATTCTTCGAGTTTCATTATGGGTAACAAAGAGAAAGGGATCACAGTCGGCGAAAGTAATCAAAACGGGAATGAGCTGAAGAGATGAAAACGTTGAATCCTTACGACAGATAAGAAATAAAAGATTTTGGACCAATTGTTTGCTTATCTGTATTACTATATTATCTCTATTCTTTATCTGCATAGGTCTTATAACATCGTAAATAAGCTGTATTGATTAATTATTGATGCTTAAACTAATCCGACCATTCAAATTCAATTGTTTATTTCCAGTAGACCAATATTACAGGATGTTTTGCATATTGTCAAAACTACATAGTATGTCTTGTATGGAGAAAAGCCGGCAAGAAACTCCATTTAATTAAATATAAAATACAAAATAGTATGTATATTCTTTAATAATAATTAATTAGCTAAAATGTTTGATGGCTGTTTGTAATTTTAAGACACCCAATACGTCATGCATGTGTTCATGGACGTTATGGATGGATGATGGGATAGATCCAAAATATGGGGATAATAAAAATATCAATATGTATTGCGATATCGAAACCTAACTTAGTAGTGTGACCAGTGCGCTGGAAAGTCAAAAGTCCTGATCATTTCAGCATAAATTTTGGTTATTAGTTTAATAACTTTATAAGAGTCTAATCTACCATTTGTGATTCTTATACATATCGAGTGTTAATATCTATATTTATAGTCATTACTGGATTTCAGAAAGAGTATAACCACATACTTTCTTATAGTACTCTAACGCTCTTGGAACTCCAACATATCACAAAAATAGGGTTCAGTTTCAATAAATTTTACGATGCAACCTTCAAGCTCAGAGTCATTACTAGGTGTGCATCAGTGAGTCAATAACCCAAAAAAACTGGCAACATTATGTTCAAACAAAAGAAGATCGTTAGTGTGTGAAATGTGGTAACACCTGGTTGTGACATCGTATAGTAGGGTTACTACGCTTGTTGTAATCCTATTAAAGTAAATGCTCTGTAGAAGTGACATAAATAAATCAACTGTAAAGACTTTAAAGCATAAGTTTTAAGGTTTAAGTTTAAATGACAGTGGCGAAAGGGTCCTAACATCTAAATATTGTGACCAGCCTTAATGCTTAGGGTATTAGTACGATTTACTTACTAAATATCTGTCAAAAGCCTTTGATATGGAAACCTATATCAAAGGCTTTATACACGGGAATAAAAGGTCTTATTTGTAGGTACGTTAGGCTCTGCTTGATATATCCTTCTGAAACCTATAACTGTACTGTTACTTTAGAGCTCATATCAATGCAACTAAATCGGCACAAACCAGGACTATTCTTTCTAAGACACTTGACATCTGTCAATGAGCAAGATGAATCACACACGCCAATGTTTTCGTAAATAAAAATAGCGGCTTACAGTTTTCAGGAACAACAAAAGTAATAAAACTACTTTTCCAGATTTTCGCGGTATATTGATATCGTTATAATTCTGACGTTTCGGATCCTTTACAGCAAATACGTATATGTATAATACAGGCATGCTGAAGTCTAATATTCACTTAACTGTCAAATTTTGAATTGTGCGGGAGAATAAACTCACAACGAACTTCGAGCGCTTTGACGTCTGTCAATGTCAATGTCAAGAAATGACAATCTTATTAAAACAATCCTTTACATCACATGATAATATGACAGCATAGAGGTAGCGAGTGATGACCCTAGGCACAGGTGACACGTATCCGGGTCGCTGATGTGCTCTGACCTACTCCACTTGATCACAATGTCCAATTTATTGACCATAACAATCGATGTAGATAATGAATGTCGCTGCTATTTAAATGGAGATGTTTTAACTTGTTTTTTAGAGTAACTTACGTGTCTATACTTAGGTACGATAGATTTGGATGCTTTTCAGAAAATATTGTTTGTTTTTAAAGTTTGATTGAGATAGTTCAAAACCATCTGTGGAGCTTGACAACATCGGGGTATCCGAACGCTTTGGAATTTTTAAGTTTTTAAGTAAGTCGTAACTATTGGTTTTTTACCTATCCCGTAATATGTTCAAGTTAACAAACCATCATCCGAAGGGATAGGCACAATATACAGTAATATCTACACCACATTTCGCCAATATGTTGTTTATAGCTCCCAAGTAATTTGGGGACGAGCCTGTTGTCAAACATCATGTCAGCTCGATGACGTCCACTGCTGGACATAAGCCTCCCCCAGATTTCTACAAAGACTGGTTCTACGCTAACCGCATCCAGCAGATTCCAGCCACCTTTACCAGGTCGTCGATCGACCTTGTCGGAGAACAACGCGTGCTGCGATCTCGTATTCTATTTCTTTCTTCGTCTGTTGTCGATAAACGGATACGATTCATCCGATTCACTGTTCCCAATCCAAGTAGGGATCTAAACCCTCTCCCTATCTCCACAACTACAAAAGTAACTTTTAACCCACACACTGCGAACAAAGTTGCGGGCCAAAGTTTATTTCGTCTTATGACCTTCAGAACTTCTCATACTCAGAATACTCACTAGTTATTTTAATTAGCAAACAGGTTTTGCTTGAAGCCGTACATTAATGCGTCTATGGATCGGGTGAACTCGCTTAAAATAGTCAGCGACTTACAATGTTAGTATACGAATGAATGATGTTGACGAAGCTACTAATTAGTACAAGATGTATGCTAATGATATTTGTTCTTTATACGAATATATTACGTATTCGTAAAAATACGTATTGTTATGAAATGAGTGCATACTACGAGTATTCTCTTCACTGTGACTTCTAAACGCGTTCTTTTTCACGATTGCGTTCGGCGCTCTGATTGGTCGGCCAGCTCGTAACGGACTAATCGCAACTCCCGAATTCGATTAACGTATCGAACGCGTTATTCTGTGCCTGTTAATGTTTGTGTAAGAAAGTTTAAAAAAGAGTGTCTATGGAGTCTCTGGCCGGCTCTTCTCCATAAAACCTTATTTTTGGAACCGTGCAACCATGCAGTTTTGACGCAGCAAAAGTAACTGTTAAATTGGTTTAATTTAAATAAAAACATTTAGAATTTCTGAAATTTTAGACATGAAATATTGGCGTCTATATGTAGTTGTTCGCAACTTTCAATTCCAGCTTCGGACGGTACTGTGGTACGGTTCGTGCCTGTGTCTACGGATTTGATCCGGCGAGCAGGCCGTATGGTATTGTGCTGACGGCTTACGGGAGGCTGTGTGCGGAACGAGTACGGATTTGTGCCGGGACGACCCGCCGCACTTATTGCTATTATCCGCTCAGTGAAAGCGGAGCCGCTAGACGAACATCTCGATGTATATTTGTACAATTTCACGGGAAATTGTGCTTGGTATTGTTGGAAAAATTGGGTTTGAAAATAGGATTTCTAACTTTGAACAGAAACAAAACGGAAATAGTCTTGTGATTTGATCAGGAACTGCTAACTAGGTATCAGGTTTGAAGCTAAAGTATTTCGCCTCAGACTTTTCGAAATGATCAGCGAATTAATTATAAACCCTCTGAAATGGTGACGGATTTTTTCTTGCATGTAAATTCTATAGTATATACGTCGAGACTACAGCCTCAGCCTCCTCATTGTGAGAGGACATTTACGCGCAGCAGTAGGACAAAAACGTTGGGCAGTTGTTGATTGGTTGCATTTGGTTCTAGGCCAGGTTTTATACCAGGGTCCAAAAACTAATTACTAGCTACATCTAAGTAAAAATATACAGATTGCATTACTTACTCAGTATGGTACTTAAGGATGGTAGATCTTGGTAGATAGTCAGCTCATTTGTCAATGCACCTGGATAAAGAAAGAACAGAAGATGCCAAGAAGCATTTTCTGAACCTCTCTCCACACGGCTGGAATGAAGGTTTTCTGTCTTCATTGTCGACGGCTTTGATCAATTTAGTTTCAAATATAACTTTATACCACTGATACTCCACCATAACGCGCATCAAATAAATAATTCCATATTTAGAATCATCTAAAAACCCAATCACTTAATCATTCTAAAACATACTTACAATGACAAACTCTTTATAGCTGTATTAAAACTATAATTAATAGATGTCATCCCTAGTCAGTTGAATGACCCCCGGCTATATCGGGATAGCGAGCTGTGAGTGTCTAGAGAGACTGTTGATGCAGCTTTGTTGATTGTCACACAGTTTTGTGAGACAGGCGAGAGTGTGACTATGTTAGGGCTGTTAGGGGTCGATTTGTTCAAAGGACGTTTGGTGAAAGATCGCAAACTCTTTGTGCAAGATTAGGAAATATATTTATGTTTTTTGAGCAAGAAAGTACGTCGCTATTAATTAGTATTTAAGTCATCGTTTTGACGAACCAAGTAGTCAACACTGCCTGCTGTGCTATGGGTCCTGGGTTCGAATACCGGTAGGGACAAATGTTTGTGTGCTGAGTATAAACATTTGTATCCGAGTCATGGATGTATCTATGTATAATATGTAAGTATGTATTTACAAAAAAAAAGTATATATGTAGTATATCAACCGACTAGTATCCGTAACACAAGCCTCGTTGCTTAGCTCGGAAATAGATGGTGCTGTGTCATAATAAAATAAAATAAATAAAAAATAAAATCCATTTAATTCAGGAAGATATTCCCATATTTGATATAATAAACAAATAATAATAAAAAAATAAAAATAAAAATGTTATGGTAATTTTGAATAAATAAATAAACTTATTTGTAACAACTTTTTATACCATGTTTTATGCAAATAAAGAATAATAATGTCCAGGAATATTTATTTATTATTTATATCGTGAAATCGTATTTTTACGTCGTGTAATTGATATTAAAACATATTTATCTTGAAATTGTCTTTTTAAAATAAATAATGTTGTGTTTATTGTACGCCATCGAACACCATATGCAATTGGAGTTAAATATAGTGCTATATAAGCTTAAACGAAACAGTCTTGATTTATTAAGTTATGTATAAATCTTAATGGTCTAATTAATCTATCTTAATCTATTATTTTATTGTATCGTAAGCAGTTTTATATAGTACAAATACGAAACATAACTTATAAGCAATATTTTTTGTAACTACTACTTACAGTTAAAGTTAAAACAGTACGGGTTAATGTTCACTGTTATGTCTTTACAAGCATAGGAATATTGTATATGGATATAGTAATAAAACTCTTCTTATGGATTTTATTGTGGTTTTATAGCATCTGTGGTCACGGGTAGACTAACATGAAACTAGCAGTGTGCCGATGCAGGCAATCAGCTGCAGGTTGTAGTATACCGTGATAAAATCCGCCATCAAATCATTACTGTCTCACTGCTGGGCACGGGTCTCCACTCATTTGAGAGGGATTAGTATATAGTCCACCACGCTAGCCTACTACAGGTTGGCAGACTTCACATGCCATCGAGAAAATCCCTCAGGCATTAAGGTTTCCTTACAATATTTCTTTTACCGTTCGAGCATATGATAAATACGTATACGTACATAACTTACGAAAAGTCAGTGGTGCGTGCCTTTTTTTACTCGAGACTTGACATCTCAGTCCACTAGTCACACCACTAGTCTAGGCTACCACCAGTTCATAAGAAAAAATCCGATAAAATTAGTTTTTGAATTTCTTTTTCTAAGCCTTTCAGCGAAAATAGAAAACACTTGGTAATAGACTGGTAGTACTTTTTGTCATGAAGCTCTTTCACTGCTGCACATTTGTCTCTTTCTAACCCCACTTTATTTTTTCCCACAAATATTTATAGCCGCCACAAGGGCATTGACAGTGATCCGAGGGTTGAACAGATAAATCTGGGGTCTAAACAATTTACGACATTTCGCCTGCGCGTCGGGGCACTTCGATTCGTCTTTCGGGTTTTTATAATGTATTCTTTATTACCAGTTAGATTTCAGCAGCTTGGGGATCGTTCATTTGAAAAACATACATTTTTAGGATAATGCGGAATTAATTTGTCCGAAGATTTGTTATAAAAGAAACTTAGTAAGTCGATTTGAAAAGCTAAGTGTCACTGTTTAAATCGGTACGTATGGCTAGTAATATTCACATCACAAGCTATAAATTTAAATTATCGCTCCGTTTATAGTGAGTATTACAAAAACTGGTATGCCTGAGAATGTTTCCTCTATCAGAAATACACGAAACTACATATTTGCCACTAAATCCCGCGCGTCGCGCCGTACGCAGCGGGCTGACACGCATACAGACCGAAAAATGTGGCGAAAATATACCTAACATTTTCTTGCCGACTACTGAATTTTAAAAAACTGTTCAAAAGTAGCCAGTATTGTATAATACTTTGGACTTCTCTATTTATTTTTCTTCTTTTAAGGAGACGTCAGACACTTTATTAATTTAGTGACAGTTTTGGATGTATAACAATTATCTTTCCCAACTAGTGCTAAGTTTATAAACAGAGGTAACACATTTTTAGTTTGAACGAAGTAGAAATCAAACAGATCGAGTTGCAGCATCATCTAAACTTAGTAGCATTTCAAGACACTGCGCCTGAAATAGACATAAGAACAGAACAAGTGGCGTTAGACTGACACAAAACAAGCAACTGTACATTGCTTCAGTCTAGTCTATTTGTAATTCTGACATTTATTAGCCAGGACTGTTTTGCTGTAATAGAGACCTAAAGGCTATTTTTCTTTGCAGCTATATGTTAAATGTCATTGAGACTATAATATATTTCTCGCCATTTGATGGGTTAAAACTCATTCTTATACAACATAGAATTTGGATGTATTATTCATGAACCGAAAAGAACATTTAGATGGATTGGTCAATCAAACATTTTACATTCAAATAAAACTTTTTCAAGCTAAGATTCTTAAGATTATAGAATCTTAAGAATCTTAGCTTGAAAAGCCTCTACCCTACCTCCTCTAAAGCATAGGCTTTAGAGGAGGTAGGGTATAGCGAAATTCCTCGCTCAAATTGAGCTGCCCGCCTGGGGAAGTACCTCCGCCTTACAGAATACCGCACTGAATCAACAATAGTTGTCTTTCTGTGAGTGAGTAAGGTTACCAGAGCTCGTTGGGGAGTGACTATTCTGACAGCATGGGCATTCCATTTGCTGTTAGCTTAGTAATTCCCCATTTTAAGAAACCAAAACGGTTTCTGCAGGGGTGTGCAACGCATTTGCAAGCCTTCAGGTGTTGCAAATGTCCATGATCGCTTACCATCAGGCATGCTCGTTTGCCCCCTTATCGCAATAAAAAAAAATGTCAGCATGGAAATTCTAACGGGAATTCTTCCATTTGCGGCGGGAACCGTTTACCATCAGGCGGGCAGTAAGTTGTTTTTGACACTCTCATCGTATAAAAGAACCACAATCACACACACACATACTGCATGCACGTGACATTGTTTGCCTGTATTATAGTAAACAGATCATGGAACTGGGTTAGTCGTGTTTACTGAACCGGTAAATAGCCAGGTAGGTGTAATTTTCCGGTCGACAACACCTTGAATGGGTAAATGTGTCATATGTCAAAAATTACGCTATACTTTGGATTAATTAAGATAAAATTCATTGAATTGTGTGTTATAAAATAATATCATTAATCCGCTACAAACTCCGTAAAATGTTAAAAAAAAATTGGAAATAAGGGGCCAACGGGCAGGAGGTTCACCTGATGGTAGGTGATCAGCGCCGCCCATAGACATTTGCAACACCAGAGGACATGTAAATGCGTTACCGGCCTTTCAGGAAAGAAAAAAGTATATTGTTCTATTTCAATGAATTGTAAGAAATCTATATAAGTAGATAATATATGTAATTACTTGTTAATACATAAATCTAGTCATTACTACATATAAACTTTTTATATTCCAAAACCTAAGTGTATTTTTTTAACAGTTTTATTTTTATTTTACGTGAATTAAATACGGAACCTACAAACATTGAAATAAAACTTTATGATTAAAAACTTATTTAAAATAAATTTCCTGTAGGTAGAATACCTAACTGTGTGGATTTGAAAGATGGGGGGTTATGTTCAAAAGTAATGTGATTTTAGAACAGTAAAACTTTAAGAAAACTATATCGAGGGTGCGTTGCGTTGCAAGTACAAGTCGCCAACACTACTGGGGTAAGAAAATATAAAAGTTGCAGGAGTATCACAAACTTTTATACACTGTAGACCCGCGAGGAACTAAACTTGTACAGAATATATGAATGGCGTTAGTTTTCTTAGAAATTTCACTATTGTATCATACATAAACGAATGTGTAACAAGTTTATAGACTCAACAGTCAACATAGCGGTATTTTTTTCATTCTTTAAAGAAAAAGGTAAAGGAATTTAGTCTGTACAGCCAAGTCAAGCACAGGTAGGTATATTAATAATTTGGTTTTGTAGATATATATCTACAAAACATATATACCTATATATATATATATATATATATATATATATATACCTATATATATATATATATATACCTATATATATATATATATATACCTATATATATATATATATATATATATATATATATATATATATATATATATATATATATATATATATATATATATATATATATATATTTATCTTATCGCACGACTAAAACGTGAAATAAAATAAAATTATAGTAAACATTATTTTGTTACGCACGGAACCAATCTCTGCCACTGCAATAATCATATTAGGGTAGGAAAGGAAGCACATTTTGACGGTCTATTTTAGGTGAGCATCTTATCCTATAGCAAAATATATAAAAAAACAGATAGTGCTGTGGTAGCACTATCTGTTTAGATAGTGCTACCACTTTTACTAATCGAGAGAAAGAGACAGCCCTATTATATTTGTGGGTTTTGAGGGCTTTTATAAGTTTGAGTACCTAACGTTTTATTTGGCGTGCATAATTCTGTACAACATAACCAATTCTAAGTTGCATTTAGTTCTAATTTGCAAGATGCAATAACTATTCGTGTCTTACAAGTCTGACCTAAATGATGCAGCCATTGCCTCATGCAAGCGCAAGCTCGAACATTCATAAGTACACGCTCGGATCAGTCGATAATTTTGTATGCGTGTGTGTTTTCTCTACGCATCGATTAGGATGGATAAATTTAATGATATTTGCATGTAATTACAAGTGATTAATGTTCTTGTGAGTTAGTAATGAGCTAATGGCATAAACTTCAGTATATGTCCGTCGAAATTCATATATAAGTAAGTACCTAAACGCACGCGCATCAATTACCGCCTTTCCTAAGTTTTGTCACACAACGCCATTTAGTATCCAGTTTCAAGTTAAGCAACAAGGTGGATAAAAGATGGTCACTACGGCATTCTTTTAATATTTTGCAAGGGTAGCCACCATGCTTATCAGGTGCCCGATGTTAAGCGTTTACTATAGCCTATGAACGTTTGCAACAATAGGAGTGTCATTCGTGCGTCGCCGATCCTAAATTCAAAAATAGGAACTTTTTTGTCCATGTAAATGTATTTTGGTTTAGCAATTACACTGCCATTGTACCCTAATTTCATGAATAAAGATATTATATAATTTTGATCTTAATGGCATGTTGTGCAATAAAGCATATTCTATTTATCTTTATATAGAATGCAGGAACACTAGCGGTTCTTTTTCTGCAAATCAGTGGTGTTGCTAATTGGATATTTGGCCTTAATGACACCTACATTACTTCAGACTAATATTGTGCAGTCTGTGCTCAAATATGACAGGCGATTTCTGACGAAATCTCATCGATACAGTCTTCTAAGGAAGCTTCTTTGTCAATATGCCTTAGAAAACTATTTCTTTTTTAAGATTTTATCATAGTTACATCAACCATCATGGTTGCTGTAAAGGATCCAAGTACTTAGTGTTATTTCAATTAGTCAACAAAATGTTTAGTATTAAATAGCTTAGTAAAAATATAATTATATTGGTACCTGCACCGTTTATGTTACATCAATGTGTATGACGATGTCGTGAAGCTGTTTTACTATACCTGAAAGAATAGAAAAGAAACACATGAGTATATTATAGTTTTTTTTTTCATTTTATGACTAATAGATAAATGAGTATTAATATAACACTAAGGACTTACTAGCGCAATACTAGAATACCTCTTTTTGAACGTTAACAATAAAGATAACCCCCAAAAAGGTCTTACTTGATAATTTATTTCCCTATAAATTGGGACATCGTGCCTATTGTGATCTAGATTAATGTAGAAAGTATACAGTATAGATTTAATTAGTTTTGTTAACCTCTTAATGTTTGTAAGTATATATATATCTTTTGAAGGAGAGCCTTAATAAATAAATTAAAACTAAATGAAAAAGGACACAAAAAATTTCGAACACTAGTGATGTCAATGTTATACCCCAGCACATTGTTAATATTCTCCTACCACTCTAAAATCATTAGAATCAGTGTCCCCACCGCCTCGGACCCTAGGACCAGAAAGCAATCAAAGCAACCTTGTATCAATTGGATGCGTAACTGATTGTGGGCCACATGTCACATTGACAGCGTATAAAGCATAGCAATGGTGTTATATTGTTATTGTTGAGTGACTTTCTATTATGGGTTACTTAATCAGATTTGCTTTAATAATTTTTAACCTATTTATTGTTAAAATGTCGAGACTTCAAGAATGTTATATATTTTTGGATAAGAAATAGGTATGTGATGTCTGCTAAATACTTTTTCGATTGATAATCTTTTGTTATCTGCTTTGTGTTACTTGTTTTTTAGTTTTCTTTTAATTTTCGTTTCTCATTCTTTCAGTTCCACTATTATTTTCCAATGCCTTCAAAAACTAATCAAACCATTTTAAACCTTATCTTGTAATGAAAACTATACAAAACTAATTGAAAATACTATCTTCAAGAAATCTCAGTAGCAACGTGCCTCTGCACTCAATGGATTTGCATATTTTCATCAACAGCTGTGGAGCGAAATCCTTTCAAATTGTTTATAAGAAACTATCGTCTGTTTAGCTGTCTTACTCTTTAATAACAAATAATCTTGGATCAAACAAATTTCAATCGATTTTTTATTATAAACATAAGAGCATAGAAATTATTATATTTATAGCTGTCAAAACATACAATATGGCGCTAAAATAGAATCGAAAATTTATTCATTGCATTAATTTTATTATTGTAATACAGTCAGATTTATTTTAATTTCTATAACTCTTCTGAAAGTCATACTTATCAGTCAATATAGGTGCATATATCAGTAGAGGATTAAAACATATAATTTTAAAGTTGAATATTTTAGTACTTTTCTATTTAAATAATATAAGTTATGATGATTTAAGTATTCAAACCGAATCAATAAAAATTTGTTAACATATTTATAATCTAATTTCTCCATTATTAAGATCCGAGCGACTCAAAAGACCAGTTATTTAGTTTCTGGTCCTTATTCTCCTCGCTAATCCACTCATAACTACTAATTAACAATTAATCAACAACACTCTAACATTAATAATACTACGTGCTTTGCATGCCATTGTTCCTAACACGTGTATATTACATTGACACTTGAAACACGTTCCGTTACCATATTGAGACCATGTACCTTGTTGTGTAGGTGTTCAAGACTTGGATTGATTTTAATATAATCAAATGCAACGATAATGTTATGTAGGTATTTATTATATAACATCACGCCTTCTATGCTTGAAGGGTTTTGGCAGTATAGCGTACGTCAATGTTCAAGTCTCCCTGGGGTGAGCCTATTGCCAGGACTCAAGGAACACAGGAAAAATTCATTCAATGTTAAATTTAGACCTTGTGCTAATATTTAATCTTCCTGTGAATTGGTTGTATGATCCATAAATAAATGAACAAAAAAACTGTAAATAGTTTTTTCTTCGAAATTCGAATACTGCTGAGTCGTGACTCTAGTTCAAGTACATACTCTTTCTTGACCCTTCCTCATGCACAATGGAACACATCCAAACTGTTTGATGACAGTTTACATACTACAAAGACGGTTCGATTAACCTTTTTTGGTTTGTTGTGATCTTAGGGTCTATTCTTTCAGAAATCTTTTTATCGTCTACAGATGTAGTTGGGTTCCTATTCCTACAGAAATCTTTTATATAGGTAGATATTTTAGGTTATCTCGGCATAAAGTACGTGCGTTACAAAATAAATTAAATAATCTACTATAATGATCTATTCTACGCTTCTTGTTGAAACAAAGGACCGCAATCTTTATAGACATAATAAACTTAACGGATGAAAATAATTATGTAAGTAATGTTAATAATTATGAGATCTCAATTATACGTGTACCATTATTTTAATTATGTAGGTAGTTCATAAGATACAGTCTGTCTCTGCTAAACGAAGATCAACTGCAAAATTTTACTTACAAGCGCTCAAATACTATGTGAAACGATGTGATTGGTTGACCGAAATAATTTAAAATTTTAACAACGATATTTTTCAGGTTAGATTTGAATATTGTTTCGAAAAGCGAATTCATATCTATTTTTTTACCTGTTGCTTAAATAATTTGGGTAAGTATCTTTCCACTCTCAAATAATCTGCCACTAAGGCTGATGTTGCCAGTTCTCAAGGTGGTAAATAACTAAATACCCCTGGTGTTGCTAGCTTGCATACGCTAATTGGCACTTAACAATAAGAGGCCTGTATAGTATGTACCTACATTAGTAAAAAACAATTTTTAAGGCAAAGTAAGGTTGAAAAAGCAAGATCGCGTCTTACATATTATTATACTTATAATGTGTTACATTAAGCACTTATTCTTTATTCAAATACAAATGTGTGAGATATTAGTGTTCAAAGGAAGCAAAACAAAGGAGGTTTGGACAATGAGAATCGATTACAATGGCAATCTTTCAGCTATCTCGTCTTAATATTGTCAATTCAGTCAGTATGTTCTTTCTGACAGTTGTGCTTTGTTATTTATTGCGCAGGATGTTAGCGTAGAAAGATGAAAAAAGCGGAAGGTTATAGATACAACGCCCTTTTTTAACCTGGAGTAGTTTTCTACCTACTATGTATTCCGATTTTGATTAATCTTTTGTTTTATTTACTCCTATTATTGTTTCTTTTTTCATTATGATTTTTTATTTACTGATATTCACAACTACGATTTTGATAATTCTTTGTTTTATTCGGATTGAGGTTGTCATAAAACTTGGCACTAGGTATATCACATATTTTTTTTGAACTTCTCGCATCAAGGTAAAAAAATGGACAATTTATTGTTTCTTAATGAATTCGCCACTTAACTCAATTTCATATCAATTCATTGAGTCGTCTAGCTTAATTTCGTCAACCTGTAGATGTCTTTTAGCTGAAATTATAATGATGATGATTAACTAGTTTTTGAAGGAAACTTTTTCATAATAAAAATTAAACAGAAGACAGACGAAATTGAACAGTTGAAAAATGAACTTTAAATTTGAGTCAGTGACACCGAACAAACAAACGAAGGGACGCGCTGCGCATCTCATTGTAATTAATTTACAAGTGTTAAAAAAACTTTTCTTCATATTTTGTTGTTGACTTAAATGCCCTTAGCTCATGTCTTGATGAAAAGGATAGACAGGGTCTCAGCTTAAATAATAACCTAATGACATAAATTGCATATTATGCCATCAAGAAACCTCCAAGGTATGCAGGTTCCCGTATAGCCTACCACATTTAGAAAGGTCCAAGGATACTACCTTGGTTTTCGAGACCTAGGACTTGGCACTACTTGGTAGCTCCTGGCTGTATTACCTATAAGGCTATTACTATTAAACTGCGCCAAATTTGTTCGCCATAACTCTATATCCAGCCATTTACGTTATCTAAGCTTGACTCACGTTACTCTCAAATCTGTCCCCTTAATCACCAGTTTTATGGCAGGCAGTTAGCGCGTATATACGACACTTTTATGTTTCAATGCCGATACGACGTAGTTACACCGCTCGCCTATAATTTTTGTAATGTTCGAACTCGTAAAACATGTTGTTTGAAATATTTTGTTGGAACATTTGCCTTATATGTTTACATAGTATAATTGCTATGGTATGTTAGAGAAAAACCGGGGGTCAAAAGTCTTTGCCCAGCATTTGAGGAGGCCCCATCTGACGAAGCTGACTACATCCTCTGGCAACACCGTCACTTCAGGGCCGGAGATTCTCGCCGAGATAGAGGACTTCTATGGCCGATTGTACGACTCGCATGCTTCAAGACCCCAACCCAGTAGAGAGGATTCCAGGGCCACTTTAACCCGCCACTACACCGATGAGCTGCCAGACATCAGCCTCGACGAGATTGAGAATGCCCTTAAGCAGCTTAAAAATGGAAAAGCCCCGGGTGAGGACGGAGTGACTTCGGAGCTCTTGAAGGCTCTAGGCAAACCTGTGCTTCGAGAACTCCAGAGGTTGTTTAACTCTGTTCTCACCAATGGGAGAACTCCAAGGGCGTGGAATAGAAGCATTGTGGTCTTGTTTTTCAAGAAAGGAGACAAATCCTTACTGAAAAACTACAGGCCCATCTCGCTTCTGAGCCACGTCTATAAGCTGTTTTCGAGGGTAGTCTCAAATCGTCTAGCAAGAAGACTTGACGAGTTTCAACCTCCGGAGCAGGCTGGGTTCCGAAGGGGTTACGGGACCATAGACCACATCAACACAGTGAGGCAGATTATACAGAAGACCGAAGAGTATAACCAGCCCCTGTGTCTTGCTTTCGTGGACTATGAGAAAGCCTTTGACTCAATTGAAACCTGGGCTGTTCTGGAGGGCCTGCAGCGATGCCAAGTTGACTGTCGGTATGTCGAAGTGATGAGGTGTCTATATAACGCCGCGTTTATGTCAGTCCAAGTACAGAACCAGCGAACTAGACATATCCCGCTACGCAGGGGAGTGAGACAGGGGGATGTCATATCCCCGAAACTGTTCACTAACGCCCTAGAGGATATGTTTAAGACGCTAAACTGGAAAGGAATGGGCATAAACGTAAACGGCGAATACATCTCACACCTAAGATTTGCCGACGATATTGTCCTCATATCGGAGTCGCTGCAGGATCTCGAGCGGATGCTGACTGACCTAGATGACGCCTCTCGACGTATTGGTCTTGGGATGAACATAGAAAAAACCAAGGTTATGTTCAACAGCCGAGTTACCCCGAGACCGGTCGTTGTAAATGGTGTATCTCTCGAAGTTGTTCAGGAATACGTGTACCTTGGGCAAATTGTGCAATTGGGTAGAAACAACTTCGAGAGGGAAGCCGACAGGAGGATTCAGCTGGGATGGGCAGCATTCGGTCAACTTCGTCAGGTCTTCTCGTCGCCCATACCACAGTGCCTTAAGACGAAAGTCTTCAATGCGTGCGTCCTACCCGTTATGACCTACGGAGCCGAAACGTGGACACTCACGGTGGGACTGGTCCACAAGTTTAAAGTCGCTCAGCGAGCTATGGAGAGAGCTATGCTCGGAGTTTCTCTGAGGGATAAAATCCGGAACGAAGTTATCCGCCAGAGGACCAAAGTTACGGACATAGCTCATAGGATTAGCAAGCTGAAGTGGCAATGGGCCGGTCACATCTCTCGGAGAACCGACAACCGTTGGAGCAAACGAGTTCTTGAGTGGAGACCGCGCCTCGGCAAACGTAGTGTAGGACGGCCGCCGGCCAGGTGGAGCGACGACTTGCGCAAGATAGCTGGCAGTGACTGGAGGAAAAGAGCCGAAGATCGAGCTCTGTGGCGTTCGCTGGGGGAGGCCTACGTCCAGCAGTGGACGAATATAGGCTGATGATGATGATGATGATGATGTTAGAAGCGAGTTGGTATAGCTAGAGGAATATGAAGTCAAATGTATGTAGTTCAATCCTAAGGCATACAAAAGTGACTCTCCAAAGTTACATTCGCATACAAACGATGAAGGAAAATCACCTTAAGGAAATCTGCAAGCCTGAGGGATTTTCTCGATGGCGTGTGAAGTCTGCCAATTCTAGCGCGGTGGTCTATAGTCTAATCTATCTCAAATGAGAGAGAGATCAGTGCCCAGCAATAATTGCCACAATTATTCCAAATCTACAATATCGGAATATTCATGCTGAAGAATTTAAATACATTGAGAAGTGGAGTAAACACATTGATAAGCTAGGCCACATATTATAAAACTAGGTTCTTGATAACATATATGATGTTATGACGTCTAACAACATAAAGTAAACGGCATAAAATAACAGATATAAGCTTACACAACAAGTTAAATCTCGTTATATCATCTCCACTGCATTTTAAACTCAATTTGTTGCACATATAAACGTTTATATGCGTAAAGTACATTCACTTAATCCGGTATATAGTAAAAATCACGTAGAACAAACTGCGGTGATGTAACTAGTGTGTTGTTGGGCGAATGCACTCGGTTTAACGAGAATTCGCGTTACTATCGAAATAGGGTTGAAACAAACACCGTTTTAAGAATTACTACACGACATTAATATGATACGTATTAATAATAATCATGTGAAGGAGAGACCTGTATGCGTATCTGAGGTTATTTTTATTTTTTGTTGTGCGTTCGATAATAGGCAATACTGCGATCTACGATGGAGCGACATAGAATTAAATTGATTCACTCTCGCTGGAATCCGCTGGATGTGGGCGGCGCATGAGCGGTCGACGTGGCGATCCTTGGGGAAGACCTATCTCCAGCAGTGGACGTCTAACGGTTGGTATGATGACTCTTGATTTAAAGAATATTTCTCCAAAAAATCCCCATGCAACGTTTCGCCTGTCGGAAAGAGAAGGAGGTGTGTCGGTCTACACCCGGAGGGGGTAGGTAACTGAATAGACATCACACTCGTCTACCTCTGTTGTCGATGCAATGGGATTCGCAAATGTATACACGGCACTGACAGAGTCTCTCAAGCTTAGGTACTCCAATGTGGTGGAGTGTATACCTTCGTTCCTAGCAGTAGATATGGACTGACAGATTAACGTACTCTCTCGAGTCTCGGAGAAGACCCGATAATTATCAACCTCACCCATCCCGCGTGATCATTACTTAACTACAAGCCGACGAAGCTATAAGCCTCTTAATCTATCTTCATAAAGATGCTCAATAAGTTATGTTATTATTTAGCAGTGCTTCGCAATCGAAGTTCCACGTCATTTTATTTAAAATTATACATTTATAACTTACACCGCAACACAACACACAGCAAATCTTTGGCAATTGGAATAATTTAACTATTTCATATTTCAACTAAATTATTGCAAACGAATTTGCACATTCTTGTTAGAGAGAGTGCAATGAAACTAAATGAAATTATAACTAAGTATTTTAACCAGTTTTAGTAGTAATGAAAATAAAATCACGTGTGTGTTCTAAAATATGAACTGAAATACTAATTATTACAAGTTCTATTTGGCAAGTAAATTTCACTTTTTAAGGTTCACTTTTTTTATATCATTTACTTTGTTATATTAAGGGCCTATAGGAAAAGCGGTACCTTTGTGGTGTGACCCACCTATAGACTGTAGACAATAAACTCAAAGCTCTTGAGTTTTATGCCAACGCTTCACTGTCATTTCGAAGTTACATGCGTAATTATCACATGCTGAAATGGCAACGGAAAATATCGTAAAAATCCTACATTTCTTTCGTAAAGGTTCTCTTGGTGGCATGTGAAATCTGCCAACCAGTACTGCGCGTGGGTGAGTATAGCCTCTCTCAAAATGAGACAAGACTCATGGACAGCTGTGGGATAGTTACTGGGTTGATGATGAAAGTATTCGAAAGGGCAATAAAGAAAGAAAGTAAGAAAGAAAAATATTAATTTGTGACTTGCACAGGTAACACACACACATAGATGCACGAAAAAGAAGTTAAAAACAAGATTAATAATATCCATATATCGCGATAAAATGGACAATGTTTAACTGTCTAATTTTTAAATGTCTACTTGTCACGTTAGCATAACAAAGTTGAATATTTTAAACAAAAAAGCATATTATTTCCCTTCACTTCACGTGGCAACCCTGCCGTAGGGAGAGACTGTTGCTCCACAGCGTCACACTATCCTCTGTGAAACAGATCTTAAGTGGACCGTATAAGATATTTATTGCAAATTGTTTTACATACACAGTAGGTAGAGTCAACAAGTGAACACCTCGACTTTGTTAAGGTGATTGCGTTTAGATAATCCTACAAAGGAGAATTCTTAAACGACCATTGTATTTCAGCTGATTTTCGGCAGCTCAGAGCGGTTAAACAAAATAAACACGCTCTCTGATTACACAATACCTAAAATAAGTTTTACATGGATGTTGATACGACATGTAACAACTTGGCAAAGTTATTTATTTATTTCTTTACTATGTATTTTAAAGGATATTTAATAGACACTATTTTTTTTCATGCTCCTCCATTTTAATTTTATGTTTAATTTTGATGCGGGTTTCAAGACAGTTAAATATATATTTTTTATTTAAATGATGAAGGAGACCAATTCTTTAATTGAGAGTACCGAAACAAGTCGTTTTTCAATCAAAAACATGTAAATTTAGTATGTAAGGCATATCTCTTATTCTCTCTTATTGGAAACTTAAATAAAACGTTTCCCTGGGCCACGTCGGGTTCCATTTTTTCGACGTTATTCTGGATGGTAGCTTTTGTCGATCCTGGCTTACAGGAGTTAGTAATAGCAGGAACTTAGTGTGTAAAAATACAACCTTATACTCCAAAATTGTACCACTTTTAAACAAAAACCTATTGTTCAAATCCCATTGCACCAACGAAGCCTCTCACCACGCGGTCATCAGCCGTGACGTCATACACCATTATCAATAAATCTAGCCATTGCAGAAGATAGACCGCGTTGCGCAAGCGCATCTTTACGACGCATTGTCTACTGAATCGGTAATTGCTGGCGTGAAATTGATCGAGTCTCTTATGGTAAGGCAACCGTGAGTTATGTCATGTGTTGTGTTTGAAATAACAACTAAGTATTTAGATTAGGTACTAGTATGTAAGTACCTAGTATATATTTTTTATGTTGGCACAAATGTTTTACTAGTTCTCTGTGGATGTAGAAGAATTGAAGAATACGTGTTATTTTTTCTGTTTAACTGCTTTATTGGTTTATTGGTGTTTAGTAAAGCAGCTGACAGTGAGGTCTTTGTGTTGTGTTAATAGGGTCGCCCGTATTACATAGGGGTACAAATTTGAACCATGGTTCGCCGGAGTGTTCTCGTTTCTAGGGAAAAAATAATAATAGATATATTTATATATGATTTTGAAGCGTACCAAAAGAGTGTTTCGAGGAATACTTTTAGTACGAAGAATATCACATTAAAATAAGAAAATAAGAGTATTTTCATTAAGCTCCGAAGAAATAAGTGCATAATAAAAACACTTATCTCAATGTGTGATAAAAATGTTTGCTAATGAAAAATAACACTTGAAGACTATTGTAACGTGTAAAGTACTTTTCAAACAATAGTGTTGTAACACGGTTGAACCGTAAACGCAATAGTGTGGGCCCCTTTACGGTACGCCGGGCAGATGGGGAGATAATCGAAGATGGATTACGGTTAAATGTACCTAGATACTCTTAGGTTTGGTGATCAGAATGACCCTGGGAGTGTTACGAAGGTGATTCGTGAAGAAACCCTCTCGAATAAGTTCTCCTTCAAGATCCACGTATCTACCCACTGCTGGGCTTTAGAAAAGGATAAGACTATAGTCCACTACGAGAAATTTTCTCAGGCATGCAGGTCTCCCTGTATTCCCAGTATTATCCTTTACCGGTCAAGCATGTGATGAATGAAAGCGTAAGTGCCACGGATTAGCATCAGATCTTGGGTTCGATTCACAGGTCGATCATTGTTATTGAGTTTTTCTATAAAATTCTCAGTAGCAGCTCGGAGTTTGGATTCGTGTCCCGTTAATGGCAAGGCTCGCCCTCTGTTACATGGGACCTAAATCATACCGGCGAAATGTAGGGGGTGTACATAAGTACACCTCTACCTAACCCTTTGGCGACAATAGGCGTGATAGTATGTTATGTTCTCACTATGGTGAGTAAGTTGTATGACAACCTATCTATTAAATTAAACACTTACATTCAATGGGCTTTATTAGCCTATAAAACAATCATAGTTCACGCCTAGCCAACAAAACTCAATTGTAGTCAAAATTTAATGCAAATCTGACCTTATTTTAGTGGCTAAACAAATTAGAACCTTCTGCTTTCGATATTAAGGTTAAAATTTAATATAACGAGTGTTGAATCGCACTCAATGTATCTGAATCATAAGTGACAGCGTCAGCGATTTAATTCCGTTACGAAATGCATGCGACTCGATTCATTTGCATACCGATTTACGATGTACAATCAACCTTTACTTTATACCACTTTTCAACCTTATTATTACATACATAAGATTCAAAACTGCTTTAACGCTAAGGTGGCCACGTTTCTGCAGTTTGTCCACAATACATTATTTGTTATTTGTTGTACTCCGCCTCAGAAAATCGTAAGAGGTTATAAATATTAAAAGCATATTTTGCAGGTTGGTGCGCTGTTGTTGAGGTCCAGAGTTGGTCTCTTAAGAGGACCCGGGACCTCCTTTCATTTGCTGATTCAGATAGCTGATATTAGCTGATTCCAGGATAATTTTAGTTGAGTAAAGATCCACACTCTCTAGGTTTTTTTCCAGACTCTTCTCAGGGTGCCTTTAAAAGTTTTCCACACCACACGACAAAGAAAAGAAAAGGTGGGTAGGTACTTGATAGAATTCCCGAGGTTGTCTTTTAAGAAGACGAGAACCAATGAGCTTTTTGTTCTGATAGTGACCACTGGGGGTGATTTGTAAAAATCTCCATAGAATATTCACCAGTTACTTTTAGAAGATTTGCCCTGTACAACAAACAAAGGAAGGTACAAAAAAAAAACACTGAAAAGAGGTGACCTAATTGTCACTCGTTACAACTGTCAAAATATTCATAAGCGCTATAAATAATGCTATAAATCAGGAGAGCTGTTCTCTGATTGTTTGCGAACAAACAAACTTTCGGTTGTCATCTCTCAGTTCTGTCACACCGGTATGATTGCAATTATTCTGAATTTTCGTACCAATCAGAGCGGAAAACTGTTGATTGTGACTACGGAACCTTATACACGTGTACGCTAAAGATATTGTATGTATATTCATTTCGCCCAATCAAGGTAAATGAAAATAATGAACGCTATTTTTCGTTAACGAAAATAGCACGCTTTATAAATAGCAACGGAATATAAGTATCCAGTGTTTTAATATTTCATGGAAGATATGCATAAACTTTCAGGAGTAATTTGGATTCAGATGGAATTTGGTATGGTGATTGTTTTCGTCCCGGGAATCAGCCCTTAAAAGGGTGAAAAGTGGGGTGCAAGATCGTTCGCGGAATCGATAGTTTGTTGTTTCTAGTAAATATGCATAAAAAGATTCGATAAAGTTACTATTCTAGGCGGACATAGTCGCGGGGAGAAGCTAGTACCATAATCTATATATATAAAAGGAGAAGCTGACTGACTAACTGACTTAATGACTGACTTACATATCAACGCAGGGCCTAACTATAAAAGTTAGAAACTTGAAATTTGCTTGTTCTTTGTTTGTTTTGTTTTTTAAGATTTGTAACGGAGCACTAAGAAAGGATTTTTGAAAACTCACCCCCTAAGGGGGTAAATCAGGGGTGCAAAGTTAGTATGAAACTTTTTTTCTTTAAATTGCACGCGGACTAAGTCGCGAGAATCAGCTAGTAATAAATAATTGTCAGCTGCTTATTCAAACATTTTTAAACAAAAACAAACAGACTTTCACTTCAAGGAGTAAAACCTGTTTGTGGACTGCATATAAATTGGTCATCAAGAGTAATTGACATGGCTTCCGGTAATCCGACACTTTGGGCAATTATATTTTTTAAAAGCTGCGCTTGTCTAGTGGTTTGACCAGTGGACTATGAAGTTAAAGGTACATACCATCACGCCTGTCGTCCCCGATAGGTTAGGCAGAGGTGTACTAATGTACACCCACGTTTCACCGGTATGTTTTAGGTTCCACTGACTTTTCGGTCTGCCAACCCGCACTATACTAGCGTGGTGGACTACAGCCTAATAAAATTCAAACAGTAGTCAGTAAATGGCTTAATGATGATGATATTTTAAATTAACGGTCTTACGCAAGGAAAACATCGTGGACTAAAATATTGTCTTCTAACTAGGAGACTATGATACATCACATAATAATAATAATAAATCTTTATTTTCAGACCAGAGATCCATAATATAGTAACATTAATTGGCACTTCCTAGAACTAAAACATCGTTTTGGGCTAAAATATGTATAGCTTTTTTCATTTTTTACTCATTTTGGTATTATGACTCATATATTGACATAATATTCTGACGTCACGTAACTGAAAAAAAAAATAGTCAAAAGTCAAAGCAAATTTATCGGATGCATAATTTGCTTTGACTTTTGAAAATATTTGCAATATTTGTCTGATGTTTTCAATGTAAAATACTAATCGTTTTTTACATGAGCATCAGCAGCCGTTACCAGGTCAATAACAAGTTAAACGCCCACAAGTATGAAACTACTACGGCTTATAAAATTACTTAATTATATTGCAGAAGATAAATCCAATTAGATATATACATATACAAATATTTATGTTACATACATATTCACATCGGAACTAATTAATTATTTTTAACCGTTCTGTTTGTATATAGGTTTATGTTCTGTAGCGGACTAAAGTGTCTCTCAATATGACAAGAATATAAAAAATATATTAACTGCCTTGTCATCATAGGAGTAGAGTTAAAGACGCCTGAGGGATTGTCGTGACGGCCTGTGAAATCTGCCAAAAATATAGCCCTCTCGATAAAAAAAAGCAGTGGGACAGTACATAAATTGATGAAGATAATACAAAATAAATCATTATCACCATCATTTTAACCAAAAGACTTCCACTGCTGACCTTGGTAAGTAATAACTGCCGACCTGATAAAGGTCGCTGGAATCCGCTGGATGCCGGTGGCGCAGGACCGGTCATCATGGAATCCTCAAAAAATATAGACTTTACCTCTCCGCTCTATGTTTTAAAACAAATATCAGGACAATATACATAGGTATATTAACCCCGTATGAATAAATAATGTGTCCTTTTTGGGCATTTTCGACAGCGATATTTATAAAATGGGTAGCTACATTATAAATAACTAATATCGGTAAATGTCAAGAGGTTATCGTCCTTCTTGGCGTACACAAAAACATTATTTTTCAAGTCTCTAGTTCTTATACAAACACAAAATGGATCTGTGTGTTGTTCGTAATAAAAAAAAAACATTTATTTATACAAAAAGACTCTGGAGAAATCCTAGTATGGGACTAACTACGTTAAAAAATGATTTATGACCTCAATGTCAAGGACATACGGATCATATTTTATAATTAAAGCTATAATAAGATGCTTATGTTGACTCTCTTATCTTTCTCGGTCACGCATCCATCATGTGATATGGGCTTATGTGGATTTAAGCTAACTAGATCGTGGATAATTGAGCATTTTATGGTTTAAAAATAGAGTAGAAATGTGTAACAAAATATAATAATGTTTTATTAGCTCTATATTCTACCTACTAGCATATGGTACCATCATGCCTTAATCACCGAAGAGTAGGGCAGAGGAGTACAGACACTGAAATATGCCAATGGTATGTTGGTATACTGATTTATTACACTTATGCGAATAGGTACTCCGATCTCCATACCAAATTTCTTATAATTCGGTTCAGCGGTTAAAATGTAAAGAGGAAAGTCAAAGGTTTTATTTCAATCAGACCAATATTACAGGCACTTTTGAATTGTTAAACTAATAGCACGGTTTCGTGAAGTAGGTTTTGTCTTTTGAATAAAATGAAAATTACAAAATTGATGGTTTTTGTTTACAATGTTTTGGACGGATAGACAGACAAACATACTTTCGCATGTATAAAATGAGTATGGATATTTTAAGGTTTATAGATGTCATTACTCTCATAAACAAGCTAACAGTAAAATGACCTATCCATGTCCGTCAACATATTCAATTTAACGTCCTATAACTCATAAAAATACAGCGTAATTTTCCACATCGATATAAAAAATCTAATTTCAATCCTCATTGCGAACGAGTTGCTTTGGGCCTTGAACTGGCGGAGGCCATAAATTACCCGTAAACCCGACTCCCTGTGAGTCACCGGGATGATTATGAATTCTCGGAAGCTCCGACGCCTTCGATGACGCACGGCAGCGAAAGCGATCCCGGGAAATCCTTGGACATACGATACCGGGATCACACTACTGATTCTAAAAACTTCGTTCTAATTTTAAGCAACGGATAAAAAAAAATGGAATGATTAATTCCATTTTTTTTCACACTAAATGGTGTTAAAATGGTTTGTTGTGATAGGTACGTAAGTGTACAAAAAGGTTTTTAAGTAGGTATTTTAGTTTTTTAGTACATGAGTTGGTGTTGTTTTTAGGCACAGCAAAGTTAGGCTAAAGTAATAATTTTATCCTACAAAGGTTAAAGTACTTTATTTTATAGTTGACATTAATGTTTGAAGTGGGTAAGTTCCCAATTTTGATGACAGATGTCACTTTAGCCGTGACGTCATATTTCAAGATGGCGGTGTTGACATTCCCCGCCATATATTCAAGAAAAATGCCTTGCTCTCAACAATATATCAAGTATTTACCGAGTGAACACATTCATAGATTCTTACATTCCATTCCACAAATATTTTATGTCCACGGAAACTGCTAAAGACTCATTAATTAATTACTAACGCTTGACGAGATGACAAACAACGAATATTTTTTTTTATCAAAGATCTTTATAAAAGGAAATAAATTCCAACAGTACGATGTTTAGAATAATGCCACAGCACAACATGCATGCAGAAGATTCATTATAATTCGAATAAACATCGCGATTAGTTGTTGTACACATTTAAGTATAACCAGGATTAATAGAAGCAAGCTCGGTTACTAAACGTTTAACTTTCAGGTGGAAGTGTATTAGGTTTTTCTATAAAAATCCTCAGTAGCAGCATTGAGTTGTGTCGCCTATAAATGACATTAGGCTTGAAGGTTTCTCATTATTATTATTTCTTGTTAAGTAAACTCTTTTTTCAGAATGCTTTGCTTACTGTGAAAGTATTTTGAATGTTCACAACAAAAGCCATGTTGACATTTGTCTGCATAGATATGAATGCAAGAATGAACAGACTGTACTTAATTATTTTTTTAAACTTATCTTTTGAGAGGAGTGGCCTTACTGCGTATGCAGTCTTACTGCTGGCCTAGTGATGTGCTATGACAATAAATTAATCTAAATCAGCTATCACCGGCAGCGATGTGTTCTCAATACACAACGGCGGCGCTGCTGGACCGTGACAGAACCAATGACCGCGCTACCAGAGTGGGGAAACTCATCTGATTAAACATTATCAATTTATTGCCGTTGATGTTACAATATATATGTATATTACTAGCTGCTGTGCTCCCAATTTAAACTGCGTTAAGGCTAAAATTTAGCTAATGTATCTGTCAAGTTGGACCGCGTTACACGGTGTTTTTTTTTATACCACGAGGGCGAAAAACAAGCCTAGGACCCGACTGATGGTAAATATATGGTAAGCAGCTTATAGATAGACGTTTGCGAGACCTGCCAGCGAGGTGTCGATGTCGTTCTCGTTAAGAAAAAACATCATGCTCAAACGGTAAAAAAAATTGCAAAGAAACTGCAGGTTTCCTCGCAACGGACCAATGATGATTCGTAATCAACATTTTAGCTGAATGACGTCCACTTTTGAAGATCAGCCTCCCCCAAGGGTTACCACGACGACCGGCCCTGAGCCACCCGCATCCAGTGGATTCCAGCGACTTTTACGAGGTCATCGTTCCACCTTGCCTAACCATGCTGCATTTTCCAGTACGCGGTGGCCACTCGAGAACCTACGATTTGAAATATTTGTTCCAAATTAAAATTGGGCCGCTAACATTTGTCTCATTATGTTTTTCCTAGTGTTTGCTGTCAAAAGTGATAACGGCGTGAGTTTCTAGGTGCAGTTTACATTAGCTGTCTCGTTTAGCGTGAAGGCATGCTTAACAATATCGCTCGCAGCTAAGACAGCTATTTATTACTAACAGCTTTATAGCGCTTCATTATACCAGTATATCAGTCGCAGGGAAAATTAGCTCGGTTTATGTGCTGTCAGGAATTTTTATTCGACTTTATAGTCAGTGCGAAGTGTGAAGTGTTAAGATTTATGTTTTTGCTCCAGTTAGTTAGTCGTGTTTAATAATATTAGAAATGAGGAAGGTTCGTTGACGTTTAGTTATTTATAATAAAACTGCTGATAATTTTTTTTATCGCGGTATATTTCACAGAGCATAGAGACGTAAACTGTGGACTGTGAAGTCAAAGGTCTCGAGTTCGAATTCCCGGTACGCTTCACTGACACTGTCGAAAGCTATATGTGTATTTTATCACATGCTTAAACATCGTGAGGAAACCTGCATGCTTACACACAGTAGGCTAGCGTGGTGGATTATAGCCTAATCCTTCTTTAAAGAGAGAAGACCTGACCTCAGCAGTGGGAGAAAAATGGGTTGATGATGATGATATTCCCTGTCCTTATTCTATACATCCTCCGATCCTGTAAATCATCCGAAATATCGCGTTCTATAAATTCTACTCGTCTATAAAAATAGTCACAGACTACACAAATTCAACATACCATGTTTAATGTATGTCTTTAACTACATACGGTCGTTCATGCATAATGTATGTACTAGAACACATTACGAAACCGCTTTCGACTTCCAAAAAAAACATGTCCGCCAAATTGGACAACAAAACGTTTCAAAAGAAACAGATTATCACTTAGCTATTACTGCCGTAAGTGGTAGCCGGTCATTATCGACGTGTAGTTAAACAAATCGACCAACCAATCGGGCACAAATTGTCAATTGCTCTAGGCTTGTTACATAGATAGAGTATTCTTTATTGGTGCCAATGGAACATACAGATATTAAATATACAATTTGTAAAAGTACATATTTTATTTTTAAACCGACTTCAAATAAGGATGAGTTTCGACTGTATTTTTTGTTACGTTTGTTACCTCATAACTTTCGACTGGCTGAACCGATATTGATGATTCTTTTTTATTTGAAACCTGGTTGCCGTGTAGTCCCATTTCAATTTGGTCCAGTTTTTTTTCGACAGGATTATTAAAAGAATCATTGCCCGCTACGAGATTTTTCCTGTGTCGTGGATGCATTTACAAACACAAATATTGTGGGAATACACTGGATGAGGAAGGCTGAGGACAGAGTGTTATGGCGCAGTTTGGGACCCAGTAGTGGACTGAGACTGACGATAGACTCAGTTACGAGCATTCACATACTGGACACAAAATACCTCTACACTATTAAAAATGTAAGGCTATAAATTTACCACGGTCTAACACACAAATTACCAAAAGCACGCATTTTCCAAATATCGCCTCTAACTGACAGACAGTCGTATGACTAAGCTATATCTGCTTCGATCTATAAATAAACCCAGACAATAGACATTTTAATTGACAGTTTTATCACAACATCCACAATTAACCACGCTTTAATAACAATTTCCAGCTTTTTTTTTATGGAAATAAGGGGGCAAACGGGCAGGAGGCTCACATGATGGTAAGTGATCACCGCCGCTCATGGACATCTGCAATATCATAGGACGTGCAAAGGCGTTACTTACAACCACTTTTATTTTATGGAAATAAGGGGACAAACGGGCAGGAGGCTCACCTGATGGTAAGTGATCATCGCCGCTCATGGACATGTGCAATATCAGAGGACGTGCAAAGGCGTTACTTACAACCAATTTTATTTTATGGAAATAAGGGGACAAACGGGCAGGAGGCTCACCTGACCAACGAGATAGTTATTAAAAATTATGAGACCAATAATTTTATCAAGAGGACAACGCTCGACGTAACAAAATCGCGGAACCAAGTCGTAAGTAAAGGTATAACGATCATAAACAAAACTTCAAGAGTCGTCAGACGAGTCAGATAATTTGGCTAAACTACCAATTGAACAGCAATGATACAACTTATGTCGCTTCCTACGCGAATCATTTAGTTTATTTCCAATAATGGCCCCTATTACTGCGACATGTATTTACAAAATGGTTACAAAACGGCTGTTATGGTAATAAACGTTACTTAGGTTCTCCATTGAGGTGTTTTTTTAAAAGGAACTAGGCTGTATACTACTCTAGCATTCCTCAAGTTGGCAGTCTTCACATGCCATCATCACGTTTACCTTTACCGTTTGGGATGTGATAAATACGCTACGTGCGTAAAGTCAGTGGCGCGTGCCTTGGAATCAAATTTGACCTTTGACTACACAGTCCACTGATCACAGCACCAGGCTATCACAGAGCTATCATCGTCGCCTCTGCAATAACCAGTTCAGGTTGCTTACAACAGGAGAATCACTACACTGACAGCAAACGGAATTCCCATTGTTTTCAGAATAGTCACTCCCCTTATGAGCTCTGGCAATCTTACTCCCTCGCAGACAGTCAAGTATTGTTGATTCACTGCGGCATTCTGTAAGGCGGAAGGTACTTCCCCAGTCGGGCAGCTCGATTTGAGCGAGAAATCTCGTTTTGCCCTAACTCTCTTCGTATGTATGCTTAAATCATACGTGTATAACTACTAAACTAAGTTGCATGACAATTGTAGACTTACTAAATATAACAACATACCTAATAATATCTGTGTAACTCTTCAAAACGCCAGACAGTGCGACCTTCATGCTTAAAAAGGTAATTAATGCTAATTACAATGGTAACTGGGTCATTTCATAATAAATTTCATTTTTTGAATAACAATATGGTATTGCTAAACAGAAATTTTATTTGAAATGAAAACATGTAAAACTCGGCCTCCTAAGAAAATTCAATATGAAGCAATCAACTACACGCAATTACACAAAATTATAAAAGAAACTAACTATGAAAACAAAAACAATGACTATACTTTATTTGAGAAACATTTACTATCAAACATAATGAAAAGTAAGGTAACTAAAACTAAAACCCTCAACGCAGCAAAAACAGATTGGATTAACAAAGACCTACTCCTAGATATTAATAAAAGAAACGAAGAATGGAAAAAGATGAAAGAAAATCCTAAAGATGAAGTAATCAAAAAATCTTTTATTGATATACGAAACAAAGTTTCTGTAAAAATTCAAGCAACTAAAAGAAATTACTACTTGAAGGAATTTAGTAACTGTTTTCAAAATCCCCTGAAAATGTGGAATCTTATAAATAACCTTAGCTGTAATGAACCTAAGATAAGCGATGCACCAAAAATACTTGATGGACTTACAACGAACAAAACACAAGCATGTGAACATTTTAACACTTTTTTTTCGACGATTGGCTCAAAATTAGCCAACGACATCCCCAGCAAGTACCATAATAATTTGACAAACACGCTTCCTAAGAATCAAAGCAATAGCAAACTATCAGAATTTACACCAACTACCGCTAGTGAAATAGAGAAAATTATAGATACCCTTAAAAGCAATACTAGTGCTGGATTAGATGGCCTTAATGCAAAAATGATTAAATGTGTAAAAGACCTTATTAAAGATAACTTAACGAAATGTATTAACTCCTGTCTACTGGACGGAACTTTCCCTGATAGTCTGAAACTTGCAAAAGTTACACCAATATATAAAGCTGGCAGTAAAGCAAACGTAGAAAACTATCGACCAATTTCTGTATTACCTATTCTTTCTAAAATTTTTGAGAAGATTCTTTATAGCCGATTGCATAAGTATTTAGTTTCTATAAATTTTCTTACCGATAAACAGTATGGATTTCGCCCAAAATCAAACACCTTATCAGCTACAGTCGATCTCATCACAAAAATAAAAACTAGTATAGATAAAAAACAACTGGCTTTAGGTTTGTTTGTTGATTTAAAAAAAGCCTTTGACACTGTTAGTCATGATTTACTATTAAAAAAAACTAAAAGCTATTGGTGTAATAGGGGTTGCGCACAATATGTTTAAATCTTACCTGACAGAGAGGTTTCAAGTAGTGAAAATCGCTAACTGTCAAAGTAGCCCACAAAAAATTACATGTGGAGTTCCCCAAGGTTCTATTTTGGGTCCATTAATGTTCTTAATTTATATTAATAATATAGCAGATATAGGATTACGGGGTGATATATCGCTTTACGCCGACGATACAAGTCTATTCTATTTTGGTACTAAAGTAGATACACTTTTTGAACAGGCACAAGATGATCTTAATCGGTTACTTGATTGGTTTCAGTGTAATCTTTTGACAGTCAATATTAATAAAACAAAATATACAATATTTGCTGCTAAAAATAAAAAAATACTAACTCAACATACTCTTAAAATAAATGGTCAAATGCTACAAAAATCAAAAGCAGAAAAATATTTAGGGCTTATTTTGGACAGTGACTTATTGTGGAAGTCACATATAGAAAAAATAAAAAATAAGCTCTCTGCCTTGACAGGCGCATTGCGCAGTATTGTTCGGTGTCTCTCACCAAAAGTCGCCTATATTATTTATAACTCCATGGTGAAACCGCATTTGGAATATCTAATAGAAATATATGGTTCTACTTACAAATCTAATTTAAATATCTTGCAAAGAGCCCAAAATAAAATTATTAAAGTTCTTTTTAAATATAATTTTCGCACACCTACACTTAAACTTTACAAAAACACAAAGCTCATGGATATTTTACAAATGTATAGATATAATACATGTTTACTTGTACACAAAATATTGAATAAAAACATACATACACAGATAACTTTTTCAAAAAAATCAAGCATTCAAAAGAGGTACAGAACTAGACAAGCCAATAATATAGCCCTTCAGGCTCCTCGCACAAACTACGGGAAAAGTACTATCCTGTATGAAGGAGCACAGCTTTACAATAAATTACCTAAACATGTAAAACACCAGAAGTCCATACATACTTTTAAAAAGGCACTAAAAAAACATATTTTAGAAGATGTGAAATTGTAAAACTTATAAATAAAAATTCGGCATGAACTGTCTCATCGCCCAAATGTATACTGTATTATTATAAATGTTGTTTTCTCATGTAAGTGAATGTTATTCTTTTTGAGAAATAAATTCTTAAACCTTAAACCTTAAACTGTACACCTATTTAGTCAGCATTTTATTGTGAACAAATATAATATGAAGTACCTACGTACTTACAGGTATGTACTCGTATACATTTTTTGTTATGTATACGTTTGACTCGTGTATTGGTATAAATCAATCTTATCAAGGTGTCATCATATATTAAGCCGTGTCCTGTATAACCTATGTCCAGGTGTGTGTGTGTACAGGTTTTCTCTCAAAGTGACGTCATACGTTACTCTGCACAGGTTTTTTTTTATGTCACAAGGGTGGCAAACAATCACAGCGTAGCCTAGAGACGTTTGCAACACCAGAGGTGCCGCCCGCGCGTTGTCGATCCCTTAGAAGTCGTCTAGGTTTCTTAAAATTTAGGGAGTTCGGGGGAGACCGATTGACAGTATTCCCAGGTAGGCAGGTATACTCCCTTTGAAGGGTTACAGAAGGGGTATCGGAGTTGGTTATTTAAGAGGACCCATCCATCAATCAGCTGATGATAGCTATGAGGGTAATTTGGTAAGGTAAGAATCTCATATTCGCCCAGACTCTTTCCCCAAGGTCGGATACCTTTGGAAGGTTCTATTATAGTGAGTATTATTGTAGTAATTTTAAAGACAACATGTGTTTAATCCTTTTGATTAATCTACCTACTTCAAAAATTTGTTCATTACATTATAAAAAAGGTATCTGAAAGTTATTCAGCGAGACCTTTCATATGTATCGAGAAATTTTGACTTGAAGGCACACTCCGATGGTAGGTATATGGCGACCTAAATACGTCATTGTTAGAATCTGGAGCTTGTCATCCAAGTATGGATACAAATGCATTGGAGTATGTTGTGGGCTCCATGCCAACATTTGGACAATACATATCAACATTGAAATATACTTCACTGCTTTTTTACAGATTATATTGCGGTGTATTGGTATTATTAATCCATCATAATATGATGATAAGATGTCTCTTTTCAGCCATTTGGTTGGAAACCCATCACATATTCTATTGAATCCAAGTATAGAAGGGGCCAGAGACTAGGCCAGGACCAGAGAATACGGCGAGCGATCAAGAATCCTGACTGTCAATCATTTACAAAAACAAAGATTTGTAATAATTATAATATCGAGACAGTCAACATTCGAGTCTGCCCGTGAATAGGGATGCTTTAGAGGATGTGAAACAATGGGATTAAATAATATATCTAAATGTACCGCGGTAAAATCTAAAAAAAATAGTCTTGTTTCATATCATAGACTTCGTAGTCGCGTAAGTTTAAATTGATTTCTAGAAGATAAAAAGACATTTCTATGATAAGCACCAAAGTGAATCAACTGTAATAATTACATAGTTAATTTACATAACACTCGCGACGAAATGTAAATATGAATCGGTCCATAGTAGCCATGTAACAATAGGCTCCAATCAAAACAACAGATGTAAGCACTATGTTGTTATAACCTTTACTATAAGAACTGTTATATGACTAGTAGTCGTATAATGGGTCTTAGGGAGCACTCTTGACCTGAATGTGTATTAGTTCTCGAGGACGAAAGCCTGGATCATCTGTATATCTGCAAGGATAAATATTCTACACCTAAACGGTATTAGGTGGCCTGTAAAGTTTCCGAACCTACACTAGGCTAGTGTGGGAGACTATAATCCAAATCTCTCTCAAATGGGAAAATATCATTCCCCAGTGCCCAAAACGGTATTACGACTCTAATGTCACTGGGAAAATGAGACGAGAAATGCGAATTAAACTCACATAAAGATTCTGGAATGGCTGAAATGGAATTTATACATATCTGCCATCAACATTTACAATTGCTGAATTCGCAATCCTACTCCACGTTTGCCAGACGCACAAAAACCTTTGCACATAAAATAAAAATAAATCTCTTATTTCAACAAAAAGTTTGATAAAAATAATCAAGATATAAGCCAACACAGACTGATTTGAAGACGCGTTACTTTTTCACCTAATTAACTTTTTATCCGTTAACGCTTAATAGTAATTCAACACATAATTCATTAACATACTGGAACGCGTATAAAATGCAAATTCTTGCATTATTAACGGCCAAAGAGTAGATACGTCAGAAGTCAGGCAGTCTTTAAGTACATTGCTCTCATTTATGATTGATGCAAAACATCACTTACTAAAGAGAGAAAGGTGATCAGACACCAAATACCTGATCTTATTTTTATATTTTCACCTACTAAATTTTTGTTATATTGCATTGAATTCATAATTAATTGGAAATCTACATTTATTTTTTTTAAACACTGATGTCAATACTAGACATTAGAAACTGCTTGTAATAATGGATGCTGTAAAGGATCCGATACGTAGGGATCGGGATTAAATAATATAGGTAGATACACCGTGATAAAATCCGTTATAAAAACTCGTAGTTTTATTTTATGGACTACAGGCCACTACAGACTACTTTTTGTAGGAGGTAGGGCATAGCGAGGTTTCTCGCTCAAATTGAGCTGCCCGACTGGGGAAGTACCTCCGCCTTACAAAAGACCGCAGTGAATCAACAATAGTTGTGTTTCTGCGAGTGAGTAAGGTTACCAGAGCTCATTGGGGGAGTGACTATTCTGACAGCATGGGAATTCCGTTTGCTGTCAGTTCAGTAACTCCCTATTTTAAGAAACCTGAACGGTTTCTAAGGGGTTTGGCAACGCATTTGCAAACCTTAGGTGTTACAAATGTCCATGGGCGGTCATCATTTCCCATCAGGTGAGCCGCCTGCTCGTTTGCCCCCTTATAACCATAAAAAAGGCCTACTAATAGTCGCATAAGTGTAAAAAAATAATAATATATTGTTTTCTACTATAACTACATATGTTTGATTTAAAAAACGAACCAATAAGGAATCTGACAAAAATTACGTAAGTACTCCTTGAATGAAACTTCTTTTCTACTAAATAAATAATACAAAAACTTTTCCCCATAGTTCAGGAGTACGCCCTCAAACTTTATCAAAGTATTGTATGATTTATTCACAAACCTTTTTTGTAATATCTAAATACAAAGCGCTATATTTCAGAACTAGGTACTTTATGAACATTGTAAATAACAATTGAGTTTATAAATTGGTTGGGAATAGGGTTGAAAGGGGAATAAAAAGGGGGTAAAACTAAAAAAGTTGAGTCCTAGCGTACTATAGTGGTACTAGCCTTTAGTAGTTTGATGATTTAACAATTCTCTCTCGAAAAAAACTACTTTTTTTAAGTTGGTTAAAAAGAAGTTAAAACGTTTCTCACTAATTAAAATTATTCCCACTTTGTTTCAAATGCACTTGAGGGCCGCTTTGTCCATTGAATTTGTTTGAATCCGATGTCGAGCAATGTGTTATAGGGTGTTTTTTTTGTATCTATAAAGTCCTTAGTAGCAACTCGATATTTCTGTTCGTACTTGGTTAATGGCTCGTTCACTATTATGAGGGGCTTAAGACACCGTCTCTAGATACACTCCTCTGCTTAACTCTTTGAGAGCACCGGTTATATTATAAATATGTTATAGGTACAAAATATTGCCAATTAAATTCGATAGACTTTTCGTATCCGCATACAATATTTACAAAACTATGCGCTGAAAACAATCGCATAACGAATTCGCAATAAAAGTACACTTAAACAAGAATAACATAACGCATTAATAGTTACTACAGTAAAGGAAGTGATTTGTTAAAGATACTATAGGCGTAAAATTAGATTTATAGCTCTAATTGGCCAATGTTTACGCTCACATACTAATTGGTACCATGAAATCTACACTATCGTACAGGAAACCACAGTGCTATGTAGATTGCATTAATTAATAGCTGCTAAGTACATGCAATCGTAAGTATATTGAGTGTAGAGGAAATATACGCCTTGAACTAGAAGTATTTGGTATGAAACCTTGCTATAAAATAAACGTAGGAAATAGATAAATACTAGAACTTTGTGTAATACACATCAAACTGTATTATTCTCATATTAATATTACATACATAAAAACGTTGTTCAAACTAAACCTATTTTGTAATTTGATTTGAAAGAGTATATATTGAGTTTCTTCATAAGATCAACCTCTTGGAATCGTACAACTAGTTTTGACAATTCAAGTGCCTGTAATATTGGTCTCATCATCATCATCATCACATCAACCGTTAGACGTCCACTGCTGGACAGAGGTCTCCCCCAATGATCGCCACGGCGAATATAATATTGGTCTAATTGAAATATTTGACTTCGACTACTAATGGAAGATGATAAGAAAACAGAAGAAGGTTGAATGTGTTTGGATATATCATCCGATTTCTTTTTTAAATTAGGAATAATAATAGCAGGAATGTTTTTTTTTTTACTTTTGACTTTGACGTCTGTCTCTTGTGTTGTCAAATGGAAAATAGAGACAATTGGTGGTCGCAACTTAATTACATAATACCTAAGGGGTATCATACGATATTGGAGATAGGGCATACCGAGATTCATCGCTTAAATTGAGCTGCCCGACTATGGAAGTACCTCCACCTTACAGAAGTCTTTCTGCGAGTGAGTAAGGTTACCAGAGCTCGTTGGGGAGTGACTATTCTGACAGCATGGGCATTCCATTTGCTGTCAGTTTAGTAATTCTCTATTTTTAGAAACCAAAACGGTTTCTGCAGGGCTGTGCAACGCATTGCAAGCCTTCAGGTGTTGCAAATGTCCATGGGCAGCGGTGATCACTTACCATCAGGTGAGCCGCCTGCTCGATTGTCCCCTCATCGCAATAAAAAAAAAGTTTGCTAACTAACTACCTTTTTCCCTTTTATGCTTTGAGCATACTAAACGACTTTCAGTAAGAGTAACAGTTGACAGTAGTTTAAATAAAGTAATAAATAGGAGGGATAAAGAGGAAGCCTACGGTCAGTACTGACTATCTTCCGGATAGTAATGATACCATTCTCACAGGGAAGACGTAAGAAGAATATGAGCAATAATAATGAATATCGATACTCACAAAAATAATACAAATGCATATACATATTTAGTATGTATACTAAATATACAGGGTTATGCATGATTCAATCATTACATTCGCATGTAAAGATATGTATCTTTGTCAAATAACATACTACGTACACACGGCACAAACGCAACGCAACATCACGACACGTCTTGAATCAATAAACACACTTATGCACATTATTTCACTTTAGCTTTCTAAAACTTACGTTGAATTTAATTTAGGGGGCATTTTGAATGCGGAAGATCGATTTGAGGTTATGCATGTGCTGAGGTGTTTGCAAATCTTGTTATACATTTAAACTATATTTCGTGAACTTTCGTGACATTTTAGTATTACTGATAAAGTCGTTTTAGGGTCATTAAAGAGCTCTTTAGCTTACGAGCTAAGGCCTTTAAGAAACCATGATGAAGAAAATACCTGGACCTTAAAAAAGAGTTTGATTATTATGATTTTGTTTTTCCATTTCTTATCAGAAGTCGTCAGTAAAGATCTCCCACTGTTCAATCCGCCTTTTGAATAGGAACTCGTTCATCGTAGATCGAGAAATTCATATTAAAAAAACAAATAATAATCGGAAAAAGGATGTATTTGTATTTTTTTTATTGTTTTCAGTTCTGCCTCAAGTATAGTTGCATAACGAAGGAGGATTGATTACCTGCCTACTTAATAAAATGGTTTGTCGTAACTAGGCTTATAGGATAATATTGAAGTTGTGTTTTTCCTATACGAATAGTTATTTATACAGACAATTAAAGGTGCAATTCATATAAATAAAATGTAATATACAATAAGTAGGTAGGCAACAAACAAGTATCCGTAAAGCAAACTGTTTTCCTTGTATGCCAAGAAGAATATTAAAACTTAGGTAGGTACATTACTAAGTAAGAATCTTGCAAACACGCTTTGCTGTGGCACATCGTGGTTAAATTGACGTGAAAAAATGATAAAACCAAACTTTGAAGCGGGTTGTTTATCGTGATAAAATTTGAGTTCAATCGGAGACAAAATTTGAACTTTTGTAGATAATACAAACCTAACTTTGTAACTGTAATATAATTAGTTTTGTTTCACATAGATTAATTCGAAATTGTAACTTGTAGATTTTTTATACGTATATCTGTAAATTAATTTAACTGCACCTAACTTATCAGGCTCTATTTCGCCCGTCGTGACGTCATTCGTTCCGATATACGATTGCCTCCGTGTGTGTGTTAGCTGTGTGTCTATGTGACAACCTTGGACGATGATCGTCCCCGTCTCAGTACACACAATTAAGTGCTGTGCAAAAAACAATTTTGACGCGTCTCGCTCCGACTAGCATCTTTGTAGAGAAACGCCACTTTAAGGTGTTTAATGACTTGTCTTTGATCAGTCTTTTGGACTGTGAGAAACGATACGTATTCGCTTTCTAACTGGATGAAGCGAAGGTTGGTTTATATTGCATTTTGTCGGAAAGTTTTGGACCAGAATTATAACGATCGGATTAGTAAGTGCAGTGGTATTAAATATAGTTTGTGTGATGCGTATTTACATTTGACCTTCGAAGATATCTTAAAAAAAACTGTAGTGTATCCGTAACACAAGCCCCATTGCTTAGCTCGGAACTAGATGGCGCTGTCATAATGTCCGGATACATGAACTAAGAATAGATAGAAATTATGTATTTTTACATCACTTAAAGTACGAAAACCGTACTTTAACGGTTAGCAAATATAAACATACTTCAAAATATGCAGTTGAGTAAATACAATTAGGTAGGTATGTACAGCAAAACGAGCGGTTCGCAAAAGGATCTTTGTTTGTTCTACCAGCCAGGAATGCCATAGTTGTGACGTTGCTCGTGCTTCGCAGTTTATGAATCGAAACCATTGTTCGAACCCGTACAACATCTGTTGTAATACACACATGTATTGCAAACACTCGTTAACGTATACATATTATATTATCACCCCCGCGAGGAAAGAAGACCGCTGCTATTTTTCATCACACTCGCACCTGTGCAAGTAACTGCGCGTGCGTCACAATGAGCATGCAGAGAACTCCGCCTGCTACCTCACTGATAAGCGGGAGCGAAAGCGCAAGCGGATCCGTGCCAAACTTATCGACCTTCAGCGATAATGAATTTCAAACAAATATTTCTCTGAGAAAGCGAAAGGAGCGTACAGATGAGACGGATTATAAAACAGATTTCATGAACTTTCGTGCAGACATAATTAAGTTTTTGAAAGAATTCGGTGAAGAACAAAAATTAAGTCTGAATTATATAAGAGCGGAAATAGCTGAAATTAAAGAAGAAATAAAAGCAATTAAATCTACTACCAAAAATTTTACACAACGATTCGAACAAATTAACAACGAAATCTCAACGATTAAATCTAACAACACTACGACCCAAACCAAAATTGAACAAATAGAAAAGGAAATATATCACATAAAAAATCAGCCAAACACCGAAAGCACATCGTATAAATCGCCCGTCTTACATCAACAAAACCTCATCCTTGAACTCAAAGAACGACTTGATCGTGAAAAAAATATCATCGTTGTGGGTATATTAGAAAAAAATGATAAAAATTCTTACGTGAGACAAAACTACGATACTGAAGAAGTGATGAAGTTATTAACACCAATTCATAAAGACTGCCCCAAACCCACTAAATGTATAAGACTGGGAAAATATGCTCCAAATAAAAACAGGCCTATTAAACTCTATTTCACCAATACTGATACTCCGAAATACCTACTCCGGAATAAAGATAAACTGCCCGGAGGCGTACAAGTCTATTCTGACCAAACTGTAGTGCAACAGAAATATTTACAATCACTTAAAGCAGAACTAAACAAGCGAATCGAAGATGGAGAAAGAGATCTTATAATTAAATACGTAAGAGGAATACCTGCAATTACTACAAACCAAACCAACCAAAAAAACCAGTGAAGGTCTCATTACAAAAACGAAATCATATAGAGAGACTATGCCATCAAATTGTACAGAATTACAAAGATATTCCCGTACACCCCTCTTCATTAAGATTCTTTTACGCTAATTTACGTAGTGTTCGAAAAACAGGCAAGTTCGATGAAATAAAGTGCATATTAAAAGCGATACCAACAACTACCCACTTATTAATATTCACGGAAACTTGGATTACTTCAGAAAATGATGCTAAAATATATCAGCTGCCGAACTATAAGCATATTTATAATTACAGAAAAGATCGCAAAGGCGGTGGGGTCTCAATTTATGTACATGACAGCATAAACTATAATATAACAGAAGAATTATGTGAAAATGGGAATCACTACCTGTGGATATACATAGATAAGTTATCTTTAAACATTGGTGCGATATATAAACCTGGTGAATCTAACGTTAATAACTTCTTGGAGATTTATTCCGCGCAGCTGGAAAAGAGAAAAAGAACGATTGCGTTTGGAGATTTTAACATAGATCTCCTTAGAAACACAGAACTTCACGTCACAAAATACCTAAATGAAATCAAGGAAACAGGTTGTGAAATACTGAACAAAATAAACAGTCTATATAGTACCAGAGACACCAGTACCACAAAGACTATATTAGACCATGTATGCACAAATATAAGAAATCATGCATTTAGCTTATCGATAGTTGAATCTAGCCTTTCTGATCATAAGCAAATATATCTAGAGGTAGGCAGTTTGGCACCGCAAATAAATAAAAGGATTCAATACACAGCAATTGATTACGGAAAACTATATACGAGTGCCCTAGAAACAAATTACATAAATGAAGAGAATGACTATCACTACCTTGAAAGATTTATTTCAGAGCTTATTACGAAAAATAAAACGGAAAAAACCAAAATTCTGAACCCACCACAAAAAGACTGGATAAACCGAAATATTTTAGACGCAATAAACAAACGAAATTTCCTATGGCAACAAACTAAAGCTTATCCAAAAGACGACGTCCTAAAGAAGAACTTTATTAGAGAACAAGAGAGAGTGACACACCTAATCAAGACACACAAGCAAAACTATTACCTTAATTTATTCCAAAACAGTCTCAAACACCCAAATAAAATGTGGAAGCTAATTAATAACTTAGCATTAAATAAAACAAAAGAAAGCTGTGCTCCTCCAAAACTGATGTCAAACACAGGACTTATTACAGAAGGTAATTTAATATGTGATCTGTTTAACTCATTTTTTTCATCAATTGGTATGGACTTAGCAAACAAAATACCTAACATATATCACACAAACACTGGCAATATCCTCATGTATGAACACAACTATACCCATGACATAACATTAAACGAACTGACACCTTGTACTGTGTATGAAATATCAAAAATAATCGACAATCTTGATAGCAACACGAGCACAGGCATAGATGGCATCACCACCAAATCGATTAAATGCCTAAAAAGTGTAATCGTAGATAGGTTAACAAACTGTATTAATGTTTGTCTAACACGCGGTATATTCCCCGATACGCTCAAGGTTGCTAGGGTCAGTCCTATTTTTAAATCCGGTAGTAGAACTGACCCGGGAAACTACAGACCTGTGTCTGTCTTACCTGTAATATCAAAGATATTTGAACGAATCTTATACAGCCGGTTACACAAATACTTGATTGAGAAGAAGTTTTTAATCGATCAACAATACGGCTTTCGTCCTAGGTCAGGCACTAGGTCAGATTTAATCACAAAAATAAAGATAAATATCGACCAGAGGAACTTTGCTTTAGGTATTTTTATCGACCTAAAAAAAGCATTTGACACGGTAAGCCATAATAAGCTATTACAAAAATTAAACAATATAGGTGTCGCTGGGAAGGCCCTCGATATGTTCACGTCATATTTGCAAAACAGACAACAACTTGTTAAAATAGATAACTTCATTAGTTCCCTCAAAAATGTGTCATATGGCTGCCCTCAAGGCTCAATTCTAAGTACGTTACTTTTCTTAATTTACATAAATAATATTGGCAATATAGGGCTGACAGGTTACTTGACATTATATGCCGACGACACTTGTTTGTTCTACTTTGATAAATCCATCCATGAAGTCATACATGCAGCTCAAAGAGACCTTGATTTACTTAGCGAATGGTTGAAATTCAATTTATTAACGATAAACACCTCAAAAACGTCATTTATGATTTTTCACGCGAAAAATAAGCCACTACCGGAATTTTCATCACTTACAATCAACAATGATGTGATTAAACGTTCTAGTAACGAAAAATATCTCGGCCTAAGGATAGATGATAAACTTACTTGGAAAGTACACATCGAGCACGTCAAATTAAAACTAACATCACTGCTAGGAGCATTACATAAGGTTGCATACTGTATTCCTAAAAAAGTACGTAAAATCATATACAACTCCCTAATCAAATCGCATCTTGAATATCTAATTGAGATATGGGGATCCGCTGCTAAAACTAACCTAAACTCGTTACAAAGAACACAGAATAAAATTATTAAAAAACTATTTCATTATCAATACCTAACCCCAACCAAAGAATTATATAAAAACACTAACTTGCTAAATCTTACACAACTATATACATACTGCACTTGCGTTCTAATAAAAAAAATTAGCACAAATTCACTCCAATCGAATATACAATTACATAAAAAAACTATATCACATAACTTAAGAAACAAGAATAAATTCCAACTAATAACGGCACGGACAAACTATGGCAAAAAAACGCTATTGTTTGAAGGAGCACAGATGTTCAACAAACTACCTGATGACATAAAAAACTGCAAGAACATAAATGTATTCAAAAATAAACTTAAGAAACATGTACATACAGTGTAATTTAATATCTTTTTACAATTCATGATTATATAACTAATATTCCTAACGCTCTAGAGGTAAACGCTAACTTAAAGATATTGTTTGTATCTCATTGTAAGTGAACTTATGTATGTTCTTATGAGAAATAAATTCTATAATAATTATATTATAGTAGAGTAGATCTTTAGATAACTTATGGAAAAATGGTTTTGAAGTTAAATTGTAGGGTCAGAAATTAAACAACATACTATGTAGTGATATTTTTGCACATCGTTTTTTGTCTATGACAGAAGGGGACAGTGACCTTTGTGTAAATAACTAACGTCTAGTGACAGATGACACGCTTCTTAACTTTTTCAGGAGCTGTTTTATGAAGTGAAAATAAACAATTTTGTGGAATATTAAACTTATCTTCAAGATTAAGTACCTAAGTGTGTATGTACAAATATATAGGTACCTAGTTTTCTTGTTTGTACAAAAGGGGTTAAATGTGTAAATAATCCAGTTTTGGTAATATATAAAGTATGCACATAGTGTTATAAATTCAATTATTACACTATGGTATGCAGATGTTCTATAATTGAAACTAAATAAAATTTTAAGTTTAAAGTTTTATAAAATGTTACTAGATAGATGAACAATAAGATTCGCTTGAACTTGGAACTCAAAATAACTTTTTGCTGATACAAACTCATAAATCGCATTTTGGACTGCGTTTTCTAGACACAAAATGATACGTTACGTTGTTGCTTCGTACGTGACGATACGAAAATTACACACATCAATATGTCGAAAGGAGTTGACTGGGTTAAAAGAACTTTCTCCGTACCAGTTAGTAATATCATGCGATCCTCTAAACAATATCAAATTACTAAAAAACTCTTCACCACAAACCCGCATCCTGTCTTCAAAGTAGTAGTCCCTACTTCAGTAGCCTAAACTTCGATCCATTATTCCACAGACAATATATATTTTCTTTTTCAAAAATAGATCGTGTTAAAGAGTTCGAACCTTTTTGTTTGGGATGTTAGTTCAATATTGATTTGAAAAGCAAACATACGGGCCATATTAGATGGGCCAAGGACGAAAAAAGTAAATATTTGAAATAAAACGTTGGCTGGACTTAGGGTTAGGAAAATAATACTTAGTCGGAGACTATATTGCAGTAAAACATATACCTAAGCAGGTACAAAGGTACATATTAGGTAAGTGAGACTGCCTCGTTGGTCTACTGATTGTAAGTGCGAGCAAGAAGTCTCGGGTTCGTCAGTCAGTGTTATTGGATTTTTCAATGAAATTCTCAGTAGCAGCTCGGAGTTTGGATTCGTGCACGGTTGATGACAATAGGTTTACCCCTATTACATGGGACCTAAAGCATGCCGGCAAAATGTGGGTGTACATTAGTAGTTAGTACACCTCTGCATAAACCTTCGAGGACGACAGGCGTGTATAAGTCAGATAATTACTTAATCTTTTCGCAACACTGCGAATTGTTGGCCCTTTTGGGTCATAATATTCGGATATAACTATTTCGGGCCATAAGTCCTTTACGACCCTGAAGTTGTTAATTAATTAAAACTACTCGCGAAATACGTGTATTGATTATATTATTCATCCCCAAGGGGTTATCAATAATCAAACTGGTTAAGAAATTAAAGTGCTTCAGGGTTAAAGAAAATAGAATATGTATTTGTATGTGAATAGTCTATTAAGTAACGTCTTTATTTCTGCAGCATGAATATTCTGAGCAGAATATTCATGTATATTAAAATCAACCTAATGCAGTTCACAATAAACTAGGTATATTTCTATTCGTCATATTATTTATGAAAAGAAGCTCAACGACTACCAACTAAGCTTATTAAAACTTCGTCAGAGTTGAGTTTAGAAACTTTAAATTACTTATAGGATTCAAATCTAACATATACCACTGCCTAAGTACCTATTTGTATTTGGTTGGCGTTCTGAAAGCGTTCCTAAATATCAAATAGAAAGTTGAAATTGAATTGTCGCTCACACCGTAATGAGTTCGCCACGTTCGCCAAAGTCTGCCAACAATCCCCAGCCAGGTACTAAGTATTACAGATAACACTTGACATAGATCTGACTGAAGATGAATAGCACCTACCTGAAGAAACGATTTAGAATCAAACTTAAACCTTGAGTTAGAATTTCTAATGAAGAAATTTATCACATAAATTATGATCGTTTCTCGCCGTCTTTACTTCTTTCAAAGTTGTTCTTGTGATCTTATTGGAAAGTTTATTTCCACTTTGATTATAACCTGGCTATGATTTTGTGATTGCACCATTGCACCATTGCACCATTGATTCCACAGTCAAACTGTTTGTACAGTTTTGTGGAACATTATGTTACTTTATAAGAATACCATGTAACTTTATAAACTTATTAAATAAATAACCAACCACAAAAAAGAGGAGGATCTAAATTCGGCTGTACCTGTTTTTAATATTATGGAAAATATATTTTTTTATTGAAAGAATCCCAGATAGGTCCCATTTTATGGAGTCTATGAGGACTTGAGGGCACTCCTCAAATATTGTATAGTGTGATTATAGCCAGAAAATTCAGCATGTGCATTCAGAAGTAGGATTATGGTTGTTTTTACCACATGGATGGGAAATAAGCGTCAACTCGCCTGATGGTAATCGGTTTCCGTAGCGTGGACGTTTGCTACCTTGTATATGGAAGGAAGACCTGATGAAGATTACCACATTTATGTCAACGAGAACTCCAAAATGTTAAGCCCTGTTTGTTGAACAATACTTAACTATATTATTCTATAAATGCTTAGTTGATTTTGTCACTCCCAGTTAACACCATTACCGTTTGTTTAGAAACGGCTCGGAGGGAATATATACAGAATACATGTGTTAGAATAAAAAATAACAGTCATCTGAACACTTAGCGTGTCCCGCAGGTGGCTTTAGTCAACAAAAACTATTTGTTGAAGATTTTTTCTTGGTGGTCTTAAGATTTTTGAAGTCAATAACAATATCTTCTAACATAGTTGAAACATAGACTCGATCGGTAAGAACAAGATTAAGAATATCTAACAGACCTGACCATGCATTTGCTATGGCTAGTATTTTCGATGATTTGTAATAAAAAAATATTGGTCTTTGAAGATTATTTCTTGACGTTCTTAAGATTTTGAAGCCAATATGAATGAACTACTAGAAGACCTGCCCACGTATTTTTGTGACTATTTTTTGCTATAGTTTGCAATAAAATAATATTGTGATTATAACTTGAGATAAAAACTATTCTATCTAGTTGGACTAAACTCTACACCATGAGCCAAAAGTCATTAAAATCGGATCATTCGTTGCGAGGTTCATCGCGTACAACAAACAAAGTGACAAATTATTTTGATATTCATATTAACTAAAATAGTATACCTACTAGGAGAATACTTACATAGGTAATATCATCCTTTTATATTTTTGTTATCAAAATCATAGTACCGACCTAAGTGAAGATGCGTTATATTAAAGTAGGTTATAACCTGAAATCAAAATACCTGTGATTTAGATAGCGAAATAAGAAAGGATGATAGCTAATAATTACTTATTATTCAGATCAATAAAAATGCTATTAAAAAGCAATTACTCGACTCATTGTATCATTTGATAGCATCTGGCCGTCATAATATCAAACTCTGTTGGTGGTAACGTGAAGTTAAAGCCTCGTACTAATTACGCACTGGTCATGCAAGTGTGAAAATAACTGTGAATTTGTTTAGCAATAAGCTAAATAAATTTACATAATACACCTAACAATAGAGATTACAATTCTCGTGAATGTAGAAAGATGGTATCACATGTTTATTTTCCCGAACAAAATGTAATTGCAGAAGATAATTTAATATTATGTAGAATTATGGAGTTGCCGGTAGTTCCAAATCCAAAATTTGAAATACCTAAAGGTTCATAGAAAATATTTAGTTTTCTTTTTTTGCCAGTTCGATATTGTAGGGTGCCAATTTGCTTTGCTTATCTATGGCTAAGAGAAAGTTGTTAACCTTGTTCGCAAGATATAATCTTCCGAGTCGTTGAACCGATTTTAATCACTGCTAGGTTTAGCGTTTCGCTATCTTCAAAATTTACAAAAGATTTAAAAATAATAGTTAATTTAACACCGAGACTTATTAAACCAAAAGGAGAAAAAGTTAATTAGACAACTCAAGTTTCGTTCTTCTAATTACTTTTTGTGACTTTTATAAACTATTGCTCATTCTCAAGATGCTCCCTTTTTGGGTTTTTTGATTCTGTTCTAGTCATATTACTCAATATGTTTTTGTATGGAAATGAAACGAGCTAAAAATATCCATTTACTATTCAATGTCTGTTGGGACCTGAGTTTTTTTCAGTTAGCCGCTGCCGGTGTAGGAGAACCGGCTCGACGGGGAGCGCCGAGTCAACAGGTAGGGTATAGGGCACTGACCTACAGTTGACGGTGCATAGCATGAATGGCATCGATGTCGTTCAGCTGGCTGCCATTCTTAATGAACTATCGACGTTTGAATATAGAATTTATTAGCACCACGATCACATTCGCGTAGTTAAAAGGTCACTCAGAATGAAATGATGCATTATCTCCACGAAACGACTTGTTGACATTGAGACGTAAGGTTTGTTTACGAATTATGTTATGTTACCAATATAAAGTATGAGATTTTGTAAACAGTGCATGTCATGTAGTCATGTATAAAAATAAATAGCTACGCTCGTTATTAACACGTTGTCTAAGCAAACTCACTGATAACAAGTCATATAACGGCAATTATCTTACTTATTATAAAGTGAAAGAAATACTATTTTGAATACAGCGATTAAAAAAACTCTCGTTGTACAGGTAACTGTGGTTTGAAGAGTTACTAAGTAGGTAGGTAATTCATGCCGCTCACCTTCTCGCAAACTGCAGGCGAAACGTGTCGTTTCGAGCCAGTTGCACGCGCCAGTTGCACGCGCCAGTGTCCTTTTGAACTTAACAAAGGTCTACTTTCACCGACGCCAGCCCCCAAGATTCAACTATACCATGTAGGTACGGCCCTCTCAACGAATATTGCAACTTTGCTTACGCGCTTTTTTATTTAACAAAACAGTAAAGTACAATTGAAACGGTAAATTGCGATCGCATCAAAAAACCGTAGACGCACTTCACAAACACTCGTCAAGATTGACCACTTTTATTTCACCGCACTGTTGATTCTGGAGAAAAAAGTGTTGTATCATGGGCCCGTTTAAAAAAGTTGGGAAACTTTTCGACTGTTTTCGTTTATCGAACGTGGCAGCATGTCCGTCATGGGGCGATGCCGCCGCGCGAATGCGAACGCGGCCGGCTCGGCGTGCGGCGACGAGAGCAAAACGAGTCGAGAGAACCGGAGCATGCGGCGCGACAGAAGATCCACCCGGGCACACGGGAGCGAGTGAGATACCAACACAGAACCGTTTACCAACCCCCCTACCCCCTAAACCCGCATGGCAAATTTATTTAGGGGGAAGTAAAACACCTGCTTGTAAAACATTATTTTATTGAACAATATCGACCCAGATGTTTCAGCAAACTTTGTTTCTTACAAAGAATGTTATAGCAAATAGTATTGACTGAATGCGAAATTATCTGAGTCAAATGACGTCACTAGGACAACTTTTACAAAGTTATTGTTTGTGGAGGTGTTGATCTTCAGTCTTATAAAATTTGCTTGGAATAAAAAATTACACAATCAAACAATAATATTGTAAGGAGACAGTCCAACACAGATAATATGAAGCATACTTTACACAATATTAAAAAACACACCCAACATGTAAAAATATATGAAAATAGTATAAAATAAAAGAAATATAAAAACTTTTGTCATTTCCAGGAAACATCAATTTCAAATGATTAGTTTTTTAATAACAAATTAAGCCATAGTCACGATTTATATATTTTAAGCATACATACATAGTATAAAATAATCTCAATTAATATAATATTTTGTAAACAATTACAAGTACAACACAATAGCTTATCACCAGTTATCATAGTAGTGGAGTTGGTTACAATTGACTTCAATTAAAAAGCTAGTCGTAAAACGATAAAATAAAACACAGCTGAAGATAAAATTTGAAAATAGATTGACACTGAATAAAGTACTTAAAAAATCTTTATATACATTTCAAAATTAGGTAAACAATTATACTTATAAACTATTAAAACATTCACTATCATGGTTTCACTAGTTCTATAGGAACACTCAAGTCCGGTGTTACCAATAAAGGATTTGTTTGCGGGCGAATCTTAGCATCATACACTTGTTTTTGAGCTGCTACTATTGGTGCAGCCTTTTTAAAAAAACTAGTTCTTACAGCTAAAACAACAGTACTAAAAAACCCAATAACAATGTATATCCCACCTATGATTGAGAAAAGTCTCAAGGTAAATTGTAATATATTTTCTCTTTCTTGGTAAACTTTGATTTTTAACGCAGCCATATCATACTTGAAGAATACTCCAGGCACTCCATGTGATCCTTTTGAATGACTTATTGGCCTTTCTAGTTCTTTAACTGAATATTGGAATGTCTTTATTGTTTCAAAAGTTGTATCAACATCAGTTGGGACAACTTCTATAAAATACTGGTACAGCATGCTCTCATCTGTAGTTACTTTAAGATCACCTTCCAATGGGTAAATAATTCCATTAGCTGGACTACCAAAGCTAAGCCGGTGTATTCTATGGCTGAAATTCTGTGGAGTGTCGTCAAATAACATATTCAGATGTATGTGTCCTCTAGGTAAATGCAAACTTTTTCCTGCTGTGACATGGAAGTTGCCAGCTACTTTGTTTAAAGTTAGAACACCATGGAGTCTACATGCATCCGGACGACGGTTTGGTTTTGTCTTTCTCTGTGGTACTGTAGCGCGAACTGACCCATGACCCTTTTTCCACAACAATTGCCAAAGAGAATGGTACTCTTCTCTGAGATAAGAATTTAGATATTTAATGGCATCAAAGGCATCTTGTTGCTCCTGTGTGAGCTCGAACCACGTGTCCTCTTCTTGTAGCTCACCGAAACCAAACACACTTTGTGATGTTGAATCCAGAATATCAGCCCCAATATTCGAGCAGGGCATAGCAACTGTCATATCAATGTTTATTCGAAGTTTTTCGTCCATATCAGTGTCTGGCACGAACTTGAACACTAAATTACTATCTAAATAGTACGAAACTTCACTGTATATCAACCACATAATTATGAAAAACGCGATAACTGAAAATGTACCGCCTACCGGTGTACTATCCACGTACTCTTCCGGCACTTTAGGGAAGGCGTCCAGCTCCTTTACTCTGTCAATGACTTTCTTTTTACCTCTATACCTTAACATCTTTAATTTAATATAACTGTTTTATTTGAACCAACGTCACAGGCGACGTGTTATTAACTTTTTGTGAGTTTTTAAATTTGCTTTCATCTAGGTAGGTACTTGAAATATTGACACGAATGACACTTTAGGCAGGATGACAGTTCACTTCATTTCACACTGTAACTGTATTGACACTAACAGATGTAAATACAAAGTAAGGTCGTAACATTATTTTATGTTTTAATTTTATTATCAATTAAAACACTAACTATTTCCATAAATTATTTTCATAATTACATATAGGCATATTATGTCTCTAAACAAATATTTTCATTTCCGAACAAAACTACACAATTTGACAATTAGTTGTGTATCACGTATGTCAATGTCATTGTCACAACTGTCAGTTTTGCTTGCCGTGTGTGTTTCGACTGCTGCGAAATACGGAATTTTCTATTTTTATCCGTCTATAAGACAATAATACAAACATTTATGCAGTCCGACGACGAGGACACTTCGTTGCATTCATGCTTCGACTCACTAAAAACCGCCGTCATGGGGTGCTGCTATAGTATTTGCCACAAAGACACCGATCCACAGGTAATTTTATCGTGATTTAACGTGCTAATTAGTTGTAAATAACGTGTACATGTCGAATTGTAGTTATAAAGAGAAATTTAAACAGTTTGTGCATGAAATACGAATGGTTATTAAACATTTCAATACGCTACCCGTTTCCTTATTATGACACTGACATAGCTTTGCTTATCGTTGTTACTACCTATTTTAATTCCTGGTTGGGTGACATTTTATCTCCTTTGCGCGAGCTAGTTGAGTAGTTTTGATAATTCATTAATTTTGACCATGTAGCAAGACCGAGTTTACAAATATGTCATTGTTTAAGTAAGTTCTATGTTTATCATTGTCCCATGTTTATGTATGTAACCCATTGTGTGTTTGATCACAGTTCCTGTCCATAACCTTTGACTGTAATAGTCATCAGAAGTGCTTGATTTACCTACCTATACTATACTATATCATACATATGTACCTTAACGGATGGTGTTCTCTTTGTTCTTGAAACAAGTTTGTATTATACATAATTAACCTTGTTTTGCAACCAGTTTTCGCATGTTTTCTTTTTTAACCTTTTTTGTAGTAAACAGTGTATATTTTTGTGCTAAAACACATTAATATAAGTTTTAAAGCAATCTAAAATATTAATTGTACTTGTATCTCCTATCTTGTTATTATCTTCTGATCTTTGTATGTGGTTACATATTTTTTCTGATATGACAAATCTGCAGTGATACTGTATGACCTCTACAATTTTTCATCCTTTAGTACACAAAGTGTGGGGGCCACTTTGAGCCAGATATTTGCCAATTTTTTTAATCTCAATGTCAGACACAGGATGTTCTTTTATCACAGTACATATTATGCAAATATTTTATCTAATTAGGTATGTGTAATGTGTGTATTTTTCATCCATAAATTACATTACATGTGGAGGGGAGTGAAGGGTCAACAAAGTTGTTTTGTGTGTCTTATTAAGTTGCCAGGAAAATCTTCATTCCAAAACATATGATGTCACACCAGGATTGTAGGAGGGCTCCATAAATCATGAAATTGGTGATGTAATTTTCAAGTAAATGATTCAGAATATAATAACCGTTATGAGTTATTATAAAAAAATCATTAACTCATAACTGGTTTCAGTTGCAAACAATACGTAATAAATTTTAATGAAGATATAAAAAAAAACATTTCGTTTATTAAATCTATATTATTGTGCAATATAGTGTGATAAATAATATCCAAGTTTGAAGCTTATGCTCTTAATAATAAGAATGGAAAGTAATAAACGGCTGATATTATAGGCTAGCTGTATTGAATGTAATACTTATGTAGGACAAAACGGTTACAACACACATTTGGTTTAGAATTACAATGTGTGTTGCTGATTTAGTTTGTTATTCATTTTCTGCTTTCAACCTTATTAATGTTTGTTTTTGCTTGACAAGTATTATAAAGAATAATACTTGTCAATGTATTAATTTAAAAACCGCTACACTAGGATTTTCTCCTGTGTTCTGGTTCTGTTTAGAAACGCAAATTCTCGCACACCCAGACCTGGAATAACTACCTAAAGATTGTACAAATATTTCCTCTGTGCGGGGATCAAACCCGCAGTCCCGTGACCCACACGCCGATCGCTCAGCCACTACGCCAATCATATTGTCAATATGTCATTATGTCACACAAAGACTGCTCACCTCTTTTTTTTATAACCTGCTTAATGTAGCCTGTAGACATAAAATTTTAACCTTACTCCTTCAACCTTACTCACTTGCAGAAAATTAATATTATTTTTGTCTTTCTTTGCGAAGTGAGAAATCTGGCTATGCCCTACCTATTTAAAATCTCATAGTGGCCTACCTCTCTTAAATTCTCTCTATTAGTGTTGTTCTATTTTTAGTCCAATAGTTTTCAAGACAGTCAAGCTTGGCTGACCGTCTCTCATGGTTTTTATCCAGTTCCATTTGTGCTGGTAATGATGGCTAATGATAGTTCTGACTTTATTTTACCTGCCCCTACTACTATTAGAATCAAAATACCAAGAAGTTTTGATTTAATTTCTGTCTAACCTAATAACACTGCTTGACCTGGAGTGAAGAAAACCCGGAATGGAATATAAATAAATATTCTGCGACTCTACTTTACATTAGCTTGTGCAAAATATTCATAACATACTGACATTCTTGTTCCACTGATCCAATAAATTCTTAACACCTACTTATGATAAGAACAGTACAAAGTATTTATTTACACTTTTATTAATTAACTTGTAATAAAATTGGAATTTATATGCAACATCAACCTATAAACACATGATAATGAAATATAAACTAGTAAAATAAAATAAAATTTATTTTCACTTCGACTAAAATAGTTTTAAGATTAATTACATTCTAAACAAGACTTACTTTTCATGTAATCAAAGTTGATATTTAAATGAGGGTTTTTGTTTGAGTAATAGTTTACATATTATATTGCTTGAGTTTAATAATATAGTTGTTGTTGTTAAAAGTGGACGTGATCCGAGTAATATTTCAATATTGGAACAAAAGCGCGTGCGGTTTTCATTGGTCCACTCCGAGTCCACCGACCAATCAGATCGTGTAACACAGTAAACAAGAGGATCTTCCCATCCTATTCAATAGACGCGCCTCATCAGACGATCGACGGTTTCCTCACGATGTTTTTCTTCATCGTTTAAGCATGTAACTGTAACATGTGCAGTGGCGTAGCGTGGGTATTTGCCGCCCGGGGCCGTCCGGAAATTTGCCGCCCCCTATTCATGGCCACCTTTGCCCCCCCCCCCCACCCTATGCTACTGAAAAAGTGAATAATGCGTGGCCTGGAATCGAACTCCAGACCTTTAATTTCACAATCTACTGGTCATACTTCTAGCATTTATGTAAAAGGTCAAGTAAGATACTGATAAGACAATTTATCTTTTACTAATCTCTATTATCTCCTGAGAAATCTATTATGAAACTTGAATATGTAAATAAAAACCCAATAGAAATGTTTTAATATTTTTTTAAATTAATTCATTATCAGGTCCATCTGTCTTTTAAAAAAAATATTATCTTAATAAAAATCACCGATTATTGATTGACTAAATCTAAGGTAGCTAATAGCTAGTATCTGTGACCTTAATTTCTATGTTTCCTGCTCATCTGCTGTTTGTGAGAAAATAATATTTTTATGCAACCGAAATTAAACTATTTTAATATTACCAGGTTCTAGGCTTCAAAATCTGGGGTATTCAAACGCTTCTAGTAGTTCTAGTCCTGGCAACCCTGGACTATAGGCACTTTTATTATCTGTAATGATACCTTAAGTATCGTATTACTATAAATATTAATTTATTAGTCACGACCATACCTACTATTATAGGATACATTCCAAAATTAAATACAAGCAGTGCTGGTGCAGTAGGTACCTAAGTATACTAAACATAATAAATATAATGTACTGATTTTATACACTTACGATACTATATTTTAATCGTCAGTATTAAATATACCTACCTCGATAAAAATGTTGTAAAAAGTTTTATTTCAAACATTTTTTAGAACATTGTCGTTTAGTGTGTATTTTTTTTTTAATTTTAAATCTTGTCTAATACGAATCTTTTTTATATTACTAGTGAGTTATACTACTTGAGAAAAATCTTCAGCACAAATACCTACAAATAGATTTGCATGTCAGGGTGTTTGTATAGGTATTTAAACACCCTGACTTGCGAATCTACTTGTAGGTATTTTTGCTGAAAAGCCCATTGCTAGCTATAAGACCGTTACTTAATCCAACATTAATAAAAATGGAGATATTTATTTGCTGTTGCTATAATGCGTAACTATCACATGCTCAAACGGTGAAGGAAAACATCGTGAGGAAACCTGCATGCTTGAGAGAATTCTCGATGGCATGTGAAGTCTGCCAACCCGCAGTAGGCTAGCGTGGTGGTCTATAGCTCTCATTTGAGAGGAGACCCGTGCCCAGCAGTGGGACATTAATGGGTTGATGATGATAACACTGCCCATGTAACAACTTGTACCAAAAATCTATAACATCATGTTCGGTATTTTCAGGAGAATATAGTGAATGAACGAACACACTTGCTGGAAGTGACGGAGCAGCAACAGGAGACGCCGGTACCGGCCGCGTCGGCCTCCACGCCGCCACGCAAGCCTGACGAGCAGAGCGCGCTCAACAGGATACTGCACGAGACGGCCACGTGAGTATCCTGATCCGACCTCCCTATGAAAACAAGAAGATAACGTATGGTCCTATTTTAACTTCTCTCGTCAACCCATTTTTTGTTTTTTTTCCATATCAGAAAGTTGGCATACAAGCTTACGGTTTTCCTGATGGTCGCTCGCGCTTCGCTGACCCTAAACCGTTTGAGGTTTCTTAAAATCAGGAAGTTACTAAATTAACAATAAACGGAAATCTCGCGGAAATGCTGTCAGAATAGTCACTCCCCCAAAGAGCTCTGATAACCTTCCTCACTCGCAGAAACATAACTATTGTTGTTTCACTGCAGTCTTTTGTAAGGTGGAGGTTCTTCTTCAGTCGGGCAGCTCAATTTGAGCAAGAATTCTCTATCCCCTACCTCTCTCGACCTATTGTCTCACTACTGGGAACGAGTCTCATTTGAGAGGGATTAGGCTATAAAACCACCATGTGAGTGTAGTCTGGGTTCGCAAACACGTCATCGAAAAAATCTCAGGCATGACTGTGAGGTACAGAAAACATTGTGAGAATGTTTTCTTTCACCGTTTGAACAGGTGATGATATGTATGTATCTTGCTGAAATCTTGACATTGACCAGTAGCGTAGCGTGGATGTGGGGGCAAACGGGGCTATGGCCCCGGGCGGCATATGAAAGGGGGCGGCATCAAGTGAAAAGTGGGCGGCAAATTCCCAGACGGCCCCGGGCGGCAAATACCGCTACGACACTGACATTGACAATGGTAATCCCGAAAATTATTTGAGACATTCTTTTCGCGTTTTCCATAGCAATGTGATAGACGTCGGTGCGTTGGGCCCGTACGCGCTGGAGGCGGGCGCGTACTCGGAGCGCGTGCGCGTGTACAGCGCGCGCGTGGGCGGGCTGGGCGGGCTGGGCGGGCTGGGCGCGCCGGCGGGCGCGGCGCCGGCGCCTCCCGCCGCGCCGCGCCTGCTGGCCGACCTGCCGCACGCCGAGCGCGCCGCGCTGCTGGCCCGCCCCCCACTACCTACCGATGACAAGGAATTTGTAAGTACCACCTGCCTCTAGATACTACTTTTTCTAAATGTCCTCCATTGATAATAATCAACCATTCTACTGTCCCACTGCTGGGCACTGGTGTCCTTTTATTTGGGAGAGATAAAGCTTCACTACGCTAACCTTAGTTGTAGGAGGTAGGGCATAGCGAGATTTTTCGCTTAAATTGAGCTGCCCGACTGGGGAAGTACCTCCGCCTTACAGATCACCGCAGTGAATCAACAGTAGTTGTGTTTCTGCGAGTGAGTAAGGTCACCAGAGCTCATTGGGGGAGTGACTATTCTGACTCATGGGAATTCCATTTGCTGTCAGTTCAGTAACTCCCTATTTTAAGAAACCTGAACGGTTTCTAAGGGGTTTGGCAATGCATTTGCAAGCCTCTGGTGTTGCAAATGGCTATGGGCGGCGGTCATCACTTACCATCAGGTGAGCCGCCTGCTCGTTTGCCCCCTTATCACCATAAAAAAAAAGCCTAGTGTGGGACGGCAGACTTCACACGCTTTTGACGAATTCTCTCAGACACTTACAGTTTGAGCATGTTATAAATTAGCATATAACTTCGAAAAAATAGTGATGCGTGCGATACGACAAATTTAGAATTATTAAATGAATGTCTATTTATTAAATAGTTTTTCTGTGGTGTGTACTATTCTTACGGGCTCATTTCCATAAGTCCCACTTTTTAGAACCTCGCAAGTTATGGCAATTCAAAAGTAATATTAGTTTAATTTAAAAAAAACTCATAAAGCATTGCCCCAAAAATCACAACAAAACGGTCCCCTGTTTCCAGATAACGAATGCAGTAAAGAAAGCCGCGGCTGCCATCTCGGAGCTGCGCGTGGAACATCACGAAGACCTGGTGGTGCCGTTCCGAGTGCCATAGCAGCGGAGATCGGCCTCCCACTGCGAAGACGAGCGCGTCTACTGAACAGGTCGCGAGGATGGCGGGGAACAATCTTATACTAGATAGGTGAATTAGGAAAATTAATTGAGTAACGCTTCAAAATGTCGTTTTCTACACGGTGTATACTGACGTCACATATTACTGTGTGATTTTTTGAAAATTGGAACGTGAATTTGTTTTCGGCGTTCGGCGATCTGATTGGCCGTTGGGCTCGAAGCGGGCCAATTGCGGCGCCGAACGCGCTTTAGTTCTAATTTTGAAAAGAAAGTTACACATATTCAGTATGTATAAAAACGTTGCAATATAATACGTCTTTTTTTAAGTTGTATTTTGTTTGAGAGCTTCAAACAAATTTCAACTTTTATGATATGAAAACTAAGTCGGGTTTAAAGTGTTAGGGTGATCTGGAAACTATTTTGGACGCAGTGAAAAATAAACTTTATTTTATTTGACTAAAGTCGCTTATACTACGAAAAGTTAAAGTTTTATTCACAGTGGCTTATTTATGATCTATCGTACCCATCTACTACTTACAAACAACTTAGATTTGAATAACAACTTATAAAAATAAATTATGATTATGAAATGATATTTTGATGCGGAAATGGCTCGGCTATAAGACGAATTGATAGAAAATTCTAGAACCATCTATCAACATACTCCATAACGTTTTAGTCCCACATCCGAATACCAGGAACTCATAAAGTATAGGAACAGATGTTTTCATACATTTTGATCATTAACATATAATGTTGATTTCTTTGTAACCGTTGTGTAGGTTAATGAGCTGAGTTCATTGTTTTCGGCTGTAGTACTACTAAACAGTATAATATGGATACGGAAATTATATAATATACTAGTAGACCTTGCCACACATTGCTGTATCAAAGTTTTAAGTCTATTCGTTGGTTTGCAATAAAATATATTATTATAAATTGAGATAAAAACGATCAAATCTCTCTAAGTAGCATTAAAATCGGTTCATTGGTTCTGAGGGTCATCGCGGACAAATAAATAAATATATTAAAATAGATTTTATTATTTATACATACAAAAATGTTAAGTTGGTTTGTGTAAACTTCAAAATCTCAAAAAGTTCTGTACCGATTGACAAATTTTCTTACTATATACAACCCGCTTGAAAGATAGTTTTTATCTTTAATAACAGCAAACTGAGGCAGGGGACAGCTAGTCTAATATAAAAAATTCTCGTGTCACAGTTTTCGTTGCCATACTCCTCCGAAACGGCTTGACCGATTTTGATGAATTTTTTTGTGCTTATCCGGTATCTATGAGAATCGGCCAACATCTATTTTTCATTCCCCTAAAAGTTAGGGGTAGTCCACCAACCCCTATAATGTGGCAAAACAACGTTTGCTGGGTCAGCTAGTATATTATAGAATATAGATTATATCTGTCAATGTGTCTTAAGCCAAAGCGTAATCGGTGAAATGATATTACAACCAGTGATATGTTGACATCTTGAATATACCAGACACGCCATATTTGAAAAAATGAAGCGTCTATCAAATATGCTGCCAGATTTTGATATAATATTAACTTGCAGAACACTCGCACTGCAATATAGACCTACTGATTAAAGAAATAGAGTTTATAATAATAATGAATGTCTTTTATATTATTTTCTATTAACAATTTGTATTCAGTTTTTTATTATTTTTTATTATAAATGTCGTGTGGCTTTATGGACCGTTATTATTTTGCCGCTGTTTTAATAGACAATGTGTTACGAGTTTAGTATTTGGACCACCTGATACTCTATGGATACTGGCAACTCCAGAGATTACTCATGTATTGCCAGCTTGAGACTTCTGTGGAGGTTTTTTGAGAACCGTCTTTAATACCGAATTGAAAAAAAAGGCAATTAAATTGGCCTTACTATATATTATTAATATTTTGAGATTGAGTATATATGTCTCATTCATAGTAATGTTTGGTTACATTACTGCTTAGCGCCAGAATATATGGCAATGCATTAGTATTACCCCAGAAATCTTACCACTATAGGATAATTAGTCTATGTTTTGTCTCTCTCAGATGTTGCTCACGGGAAAGAGACAAAAATAGGTTAAGTACAAGACTTACGCATCTACCTACCTTGTTTATTAAATAGGCGGCGGAGTTCGCTTCGTCAAATTAAGGGCAATATTATTACCAATTATTTCTACTGTCAATATAAAATTATGTCAATGAGTGAAAAATTTCAACGAAATTGTAAATATTCTATAATAATTCAGTATGTATGTGATTTCTGACATTTTTGCGAATATTAGACATTGAAATGAAACCACATTTTACGGATTTTATCGCAGTATATCCATATTATTTTTATCCCGGCGTTTCTTATCCTTTTCTGTATCCCTAGTCCATCGGTAGACATAAAATGGGATTTAAACGTCGGAATAAAAAAATATCAACATAAAGAAAACAAAAAACAAAGTTGGATAAAAGTACATTGCATAAAATCTAATCCAATCTAAAAAGTAGTTTTATTTCAGTCCAATATGTGTTAATAAATTAAAAATTATTGATTGCAATATTATTTTCAAAAAGGAAAGAAAAATCATTTATTTGATGCAAAACTAATGATTTTTCTTTCTTTAATCATTCAAAAATGCTGTCTCATGTCATAGAATAATTATTAATTTAATACTACGTACAGTATGCCCACTCTAACGATAAATACGTTGGTTGTTTCGTTAACAAGCCTTTTAGTGATGTCCATAAAAGCTACTGATATCGTGGACACATCCATTACTTTTCAAAAGGAGTTTCACTTCTTCATCATATCAACCGATAGACGTCCACTGCTGGACATAAGTCTCCTCCAACGGTTGGTAAGACGACCGGTTTATCGCCTTATAGGAAACAAAAAAGAAGATCAGTGTTCATAGTATTAATAATAATAATATGGATACACCCACCTTATGTAATTGCTCTAACGCTTCATACCCACCAGAGAAATTAATCTATGCTTGGTATTATACCTACAAACCTTTCTGATATACATACTATTTATCATACATTGTATTTAATTAAATATTTCACTCCAGAGTATATAGGCTTCTTTAAGGAATCTATTTTCAGTATTCTACAAATGCCTAAAATATCCGAACTACCATCTGAAGTTGTACATAATTTTATTTCTAACCACTTGCGTACAACTTCACTACAGTAAACATTACACTAAAGATGACAGTGCTATCTCTTTTCCTCGTTCTCTTAATGTATTTATGTCTCGTTCGCTCGCTGCAGTATACACGTGGCGGGGTACATCTTTCAGTATTTGTATGACCTATTTGCGCGGGATTTGGTGAAATGTGACAAACGACGCCATATTTACGTCTCAGTTTGCTGTTAACTGACGATTGTAAAGAAAGCAAGAATTGAAGTCTGAAGCCCAATTTGACAGATTTAATTAAATTTCACTCAAATAAGTATCATTATTATGTAATTAATTAATTTTCCTCAATTAATCCGAGTTGCAGATTGCAGTCATTTTTCAGTTTATTTGTATTTGTAAACTAAAATTTTGACTACACATTACTAATTATAAAACCAAAAATATAGTAATTATAAACGTAGACAAATCGCAGCGACTAGTCTTGTATAATCTGCGATTAAATGCAAGTTCGCGGTGTCTAAATTATAAATGTTGTGTAAATAACCAAATTAAGCCTAAAAAGATCTGTGATTCAGATTTTTTTATTGTTATAATTATTGGCTTATTATGTGTCTGATAGAAAAAAATACAGATCACTTTGATTTGGCAAGTTTGAATAAATACTCATTTTAGATACAGTTTACAGCGTCATTTAAAAAAACCTTCTAGACAGGTTTTCTCAGAAATATTGTATCTGCCGATTAAATGAAAAAATATGAAGTTAACTTTCTATTAAAATTCAAACTTACTCTACAATCAAAGCGATCTGTTGAGTAGATTAGATATTAAAACTTATCATTTGAGAATATAAGAATTAAACAAGACGACTGACTGAATGTAGTTAGTTTTATTGTAATATTTATAAAACAAATTTAGAATTATACGTGTTAGAATATCTATTCAGTATTTAAAGGTCAAGTATCAAACCAGAATATCAAGGTTAAAGGTCAAAAAATTGACCTTGATAAAACTAGTACTGAAATTTAATCCGATAGGTATCCACAAACTGACATATTTTTATTTCCTGAAGATATTCTAACCGTTTATTATGAACTTTGCTAAATATAAAAACGAGCTTACACTTGATTTAAATGTAAAATATCGATGCCATTTTTACTTGTTTTATATATAGATGCGATATAATTATCTTGCGTTTATTTGTAGCTAGATAATATATGGCATTAGCGTTGCCCTAGTGCCCTTTTCTATGTTCGATCGCTAGTGTGGTATCGTCCTTGTAATAAATCATATTTTAATTTGATTTAAAGTCTGAAATGATAAGTATGTGTGTTGATGGTGTGATTTTTAGTCGGTAAATTTAAGTGACAATTTAGGTATCAGGTTTAATTACATAATTTCACCCCATGTCAAACATTTCTCAAAGTATAATTAAAAAAAGAGTAAAAGGTTTTTACAGTGTTGGCAACGCGCGACACCTCGGGTATTATAGGCCACAGTAACCGCTGACCATCAGGCGGGCTGCTGTAAGCTTGTTTGTCACCTTTGTAATGTAAAAAGTAATCCCGGAAAGTTTGAAAGACTTTCGTGGTCCCTGTCGTCTAATAAGACAATGCTTTGCATGTAACTACTAAGACTGTGTTGAAACATTTTATTGCTTACGGCCGCTCATATAACAAATTGAAATAATACTATTTTGTACAGATTTTATCGCCGTATATTGATATTATTAAAATCCCGACATTTCAGATCTTTTATAGCATCCAAGGTCAAGGGCAGACACGTTTGTCGTCTATCTGTGACCACAGTTGCAGTACTGTACCATATCGCGATTAAATCCATATAAAGTATTCTGATTTCAATTGAAATTATATTGTAAATGTACCTGCATGTTATAAGTAACTAAGTACTTACTAAAAATCGCACCACTATGTATGCAAGAGTTGCCGTCGTGTCACAATATCATGACCACGGCGTGTTGTAAGAATGAAGTTATTATTATTATAGAATACCAGTTATTTTGTTATGCACACCATTCATGTATAATTGTATTATAAATAAAATGATTATAAATTTGTATTTAATTTTTTTTGTGTTATTTCCTTTACAGTAACCAAATATCACATCGCATTTGTGGTTAGAACTTCGAGCTCAGGTACCCACCAAAGAATTTTCTAAGGAGGAGGGTAGGTTGGGACTGGTACGGGACCCATTGCGATTTCAGTGACCCCTTACACCTACTTCTGGATCTACCAATTCCAGTTGCCAAATATTCAATTTTAACCGACTTTAAGAAAGGAGGTTCACAACTTTCGACCGGGTGAACCGATTTTGATGATTCTTTTTTTTTATTTAAAAAACCAAATTGAAATGGGACCACACGCAAAGCCCCCGTGGCTTTGCGTGTGGTCCCATTTCAATTTGGTCCAGTTGTGTTCAGTAGGTTTTTGACATAGTTTTAAGGAAATCTCTTAATCTTCGCTGGTTACTACAAAATAGGTGAGAAATATTCTCAAGTCAAGTCAAAAGTAGTGTTTTTTTACATTTCCGAGAATATTACATTCAAACAAAACTATAAATTTTACTGATTTTAGCATATAAATCAGTGAAAAGGAATGGTTTTATTTCAGCGTAATAAAATACTTACGTAATAATAGTAATGTTAGGAACTGTTTTAATACGTGCCTAAAAGTGTCTTAATCATCATTATTATTTATCTACACTCAGTTCAATGACATGCGCTGTCAATTATAAAGCAAAAGCAAAATCAGAAACGTTTACTTACGTATATTTTAAGTTTTTTTACAGAATAATTTTCAAAAATGTCCGTCTTTGACGGTGAAATAGAATATAGGTCCGTGTATATGGTAGATTATAACAAGAAAGTCAAACCGTAAGTATCTATATATACATATACTAGGTACCTACCTGTCTAGATAAAGAAGCAACGGATTAATGAACATGTGTGTTTACTTTTGACCGATATGTGACAAAATTCTCTACCGCACATACATACATACATTACATACATACACTCACGCCTTTTTCCCATGGGGGTAGGCAGAAACTACAAAATGCCACGCGCTACGGTCCCTGCATACCACTTTTGCCTCGTCCACATTCATACATCTCGTCATGCACGCGGGCCGGTTATGAGTGCTGCGCACCTGACCTTTTTGAAGGAGTTCACCAATTAGGTCGGTGTATGTCCTTCTAGGACGCCCCTCCCCTCTACTGCACAGTTTGTCCTTTATCTGCATCTAAAAAAACCTGGCTACGCCCTTGTTTTTGTCCCTTTAAGGGATGATGTACGAGATAAAAACTATCCTATATGTCCTTCCCCGGGACTAAAACTATCTCCTTGCAAAATGTCATCTGAATCGGTTCAGCGGTTATAGCGTGAAAGGGTAACAGACAGACGGACGCACATTCGCATCTAAAATATTAGCATGGATTGTATGAACCACGACCTAGCTAAACTCAATGATCGAGTCGTCAGTCCTGATGGTAATCGCTTTGTGGAAAATATTGATATTCATCCATCATAACTGATAGCAAACGCAAAACAGGTTAGGTTAGAACAAAGATGATGCTTAATGACCCCAAGATTTTAGTTACTAGTGTCATTTAAATCTGGTTAATAGACCCCTACATAGATCATCGACTAGCCACGTTACCCACGACTTCGTCCGTGTGTAATTAATTTAATGGAAAAAAACTTTTTATACCCTTTAAATTTAATCCGATAGGTATCCACAAACTGACATATTTTTATTTCCTGAAGATATTCTAACCGTTTATTATGAACTTTGCTAAATATAAAAACGAGCTTACACTTGATTTAAATGTAAAATATCGATGCCATTTTTACTTGTTTTATATATAGATGCGATATAATTATCTTGCGTTTATTTGTAGCTAGATAATATATGGCATTAGCGTTGCCCTAGTGCCCTTTTCTATGTTCGATCGCTAGTGTGGTATCGTCCTTGTAATAAATCATATTTTAATTTGATTTAAAGTCTGAAATGATAAGTATGTGTGTTGATGGTGTGATTTTTAGTCGGTAAATTTAAGTGACAATTTAGGTATCAGGTTTAATTACATAATTTCACCCCATGTCAAACATTTCTCAAAGTATAATTAAAAAAAGAGTAAAAGGTTTTTACAGTGTTGGCAACGCGCGACACCTCGGGTATTATAGGCCACAGTAACCGCTGACCATCAGGCGGGCTGCTGTAAGCTTGTTTGTCACCTTTGTAATGTAAAAAGTAATCCCGGAAAGTTTGAAAGACTTTCGTGGTCCCTGTCGTCTAATAAGACAATGCTTTGCATGTAACTACTAAGACTGTGTTGAAACATTTTATTGCTTACGGCCGCTCATATAACAAATTGAAATAATACTATTTTGTACAGATTTTATCGCCGTATATTGATATTATTAAAATCCCGACATTTCAGATCTTTTATAGCATCCAAGGTCAAGGGCAGACACGTTTGTCGTCTATCTGTGACCACAGTTGCAGTACTGTACCATATCGCGATTAAATCCATATAAAGTATTCTGATTTCAATTGAAATTATATTGTAAATGTACCTGCATGTTATAAGTAACTAAGTACTTACTAAAAATCGCACCACTATGTATGCAAGAGTTGCCGTCGTGTCACAATATCATGACCACGGCGTGTTGTAAGAATGAAGTTATTATTATTATAGAATACCAGTTATTTTGTTATGCACACCATTCATGTATAATTGTATTATAAATAAAATGATTATAAATTTGTATTTAATTTTTTTTGTGTTATTTCCTTTACAGTAACCAAATATCACATCGCATTTGTGGTTAGAACTTCGAGCTCAGGTACCCACCAAAGAATTTTCTAAGGAGGAGGGTAGGTTGGGACTGGTACGGGACCCATTGCGATTTCAGTGACCCCTTACACCTACTTCTGGATCTACCAATTCCAGTTGCCAAATATTCAATTTTAACCGACTTTAAGAAAGGAGGTTCACAACTTTCGACCGGGTGAACCGATTTTGATGATTCTTTTTTTTTATTTAAAAAACCAAATTGAAATGGGACCACACGCAAAGCCCCCGTGGCTTTGCGTGTGGTCCCATTTCAATTTGGTCCAGTTGTGTTCAGTAGGTTTTTGACATAGTTTTAAGGAAATCTCTTAATCTTCGCTGGTTACTACAAAATAGGTGAGAAATATTCTCAAGTCAAGTCAAAAGTAGTGTTTTTTTACATTTCCGAGAATATTACATTCAAACAAAACTATAAATTTTACTGATTTTAGCATATAAATCAGTGAAAAGGAATGGTTTTATTTCAGCGTAATAAAATACTTACGTAATAATAGTAATGTTAGGAACTGTTTTAATACGTGCCTAAAAGTGTCTTAATCATCATTATTATTTATCTACACTCAGTTCAATGACATGCGCTGTCAATTATAAAGCAAAAGCAAAATCAGAAACGTTTACTTACGTATATTTTAAGTTTTTTTACAGAATAATTTTCAAAAATGTCCGTCTTTGACGGTGAAATAGAATATAGGTCCGTGTATATGGTAGATTATAACAAGAAAGTCAAACCGTAAGTATCTATATATACATATACTAGGTACCTACCTGTCTAGATAAAGAAGCAACGGATTAATGAACATGTGTGTTTACTTTTGACCGATATGTGACAAAATTCTCTACCGCACATACATACATACATTACATACATACACTCACGCCTTTTTCCCATGGGGGTAGGCAGAAACTACAAAATGCCACGCGCTACGGTCCCTGCATACCACTTTTGCCTCGTCCACATTCATACATCTCGTCATGCACGCGGGCCGGTTATGAGTGCTGCGCACCTGACCTTTTTGAAGGAGTTCACCAATTAGGTCGGTGTATGTCCTTCTAGGACGCCCCTCCCCTCTACTGCACAGTTTGTCCTTTATCTGCATCTAAAAAAACCTGGCTACGCCCTTGTTTTTGTCCCTTTAAGGGATGATGTACGAGATAAAAACTATCCTATATGTCCTTCCCCGGGACTAAAACTATCTCCTTGCAAAATGTCATCTGAATCGGTTCAGCGGTTATAGCGTGAAAGGGTAACAGACAGACGGACGCACATTCGCATCTAAAATATTAGCATGGATTGTATGAACCACGACCTAGCTAAACTCAATGATCGAGTCGTCAGTCCTGATGGTAATCGCTTTGTGGAAAATATTGATATTCATCCATCATAACTGATAGCAAACGCAAAACAGGTTAGGTTAGAACAAAGATGATGCTTAATGACCCCAAGATTTTAGTTACTAGTGTCATTTAAATCTGGTTAATAGACCCCTACATAGATCATCGACTAGCCACGTTACCCACGACTTCGTCCGTGTGTAATTAATTTAATGGAAAAAAACTTTTTATACCCTTAGGGGGTGAATTTTCAAAATTCCTTTCTTAGTGCTCCCCTACGTTATAAAAGGAACCTCTGCGCACAATGTTGTGTGCAAGTTTCTAACCCTTATAGTTCAGACCCTGCGTTGGTACGTCAGTCAGTCAGCTTCTCCTTTTATAATATATGTAAATAGATTTAATATCTACTACATATATTCTCCTCCTCAGTAAGAGTCCTCGACGGAAGGCGGTTGATGATGATTGCCTGATAGTAGGCCTCAGCCGAGACACGCTGAAGGCTAAGGACGTACCACGCAAGTACCCCGACGTGCTTTGTCCATTGGAACATGAGTACTACAAAAAGGCGGTTACCAGGGTAAATGGACTGTCTTACATTTTTGATACCGTAGCTAGGTACCAACCTCTTTGTTTTTAAGAATATGGAATGAAGATGAAATAAGATAGCCTGTAGATTATAATTAATATGGTAAGTCGGTTTGAAGGCTCGCGAGTGGCGACAAGACGCCCCCAATAAGGTGGACCGATGGCCTGGTAAATCGTGTGGCAATCCTTAGGAGAGGCAGGCTTGTTCAGCAGTAGACATCTTTCGACTGAAATGACGATGATGGCGTACTTAATAGATGTTTCTCTAATTTTGACATTTTAACCCCCGACATAATGAATGAAGTGCATTTTAACGTATCCATTGGAGTCAAACAACCGATTCTTATCAAGTTTTTAATTTGAAAGGTATAGCTTGGATTTAAAAAATCTTTTAAGGTGTTTAAACATTATCAGCTCGGTCGGGGCTTTTTTAAATGTCTATATCATATTATGTTTGTTTAGTTTGCAGAAGATTATCCTAAACTTACAAAGAAATACATGACGAAAGATATTGACCCAACGCCAATAGAAAATGAGATCAAAGATCTGAAAAGGACGGAGTATTTAACCAAATACTGTTCTAGAGGTAACGTTTACTTAATACGCTAGTATTTTTAAGTATATTTTTGGAGTCCTGCTAGGCTGGCCAAAGTACAAACTAATACTTGGTATTTTAAAACTAACTAACAAGTAGGTCAAAATTAACCTAACCTAACGGTTTTAAATGAAGACTAAGGTAGTCTTCAGTTAAAAGTTAGTTTTTAGGTTAGTTTTAACGGATAGTTGTACGTTCTTACGTACAAGTATCCGTTTTGCAAAGAAATAATAAAACTAAATAAGGTTCAATGTTGAACTAACATATTATTATATTTTATTTCGCGTCTCGCACACGTTTTCTGCTCTTTACACAAAAGAAAGACGCCATTTTGTACCCATCGATAACTCCATTAATTTACTACTAGGCGAGTATAAAGAAATCGCTAATCGCTGAGAATAAATAAATAACTATATCGGGACATTATGACTCAGCGCCATCTACACTTGAGAGCAATAAAATCGCACACCTTGACATTTTTATGTCAAGGCAGTTTTTTTCATGAATCTGAATAAATATAAAAAAAAAACACACACTAATTGAAAGTCCATCATGAAAGACATTGCGAACTTCTCGAAGCTCTTGTCCCAGTTGAACCGCATTCAGTTGCCGATTTCTTAAAGACCTCGACACAAGAAAGCGGTCATCACGCTCTGATGTTCTGCGTCGCCGGCCAGATCCTGGTCGTCGAATGTAGCCACCGGTCTCTTGAAACCTCTGGTACACACGACGATCAGAGTAGCGGCTCAAATTTAGTCGTCGAGCAACTTCACTTTGATTATGGCCTGCTTCGAGCAAGGCAATAACTTGAACGGCTTCTGCGGGCGTGGTATCCATATTTTTCCATATCCGTTGAGTAGAGATGTTATCACGTTGACCTTCGGTATGCAACTGATTAAAAATCCAAAAAACCGACCCTTTTATACCTGCGGGTAAGGGGTGCAAGTAGTGACAATGCTAACGGGTGAATTTGGTTAATTTGGTGTACGGCTGATTTCTGTAAGTTATGTGAAGGTCAATGATTTTAATTTTGTGTTTTATTAAAGCTAAGCTTGTATTTTTAAATTTTGCTAAATGATTTGTACTCTATATTTTTAGATTTAAGAAAAAAATCAGTAATAAACCAAATTACAAGGGGTGTGCGATTTTATTGCTCTCAAGTGTAGTTCTGAGGAACGAAGCTTGTTTTTTGTTAATGCATACCCACATATTAGCATAACATCCATGACTCGGATACAAATGGTAATGCTCATCACTCATACATTTGTCCCTACCGGGATCCGAACCCGGGATCCATAGCACAGAAGACAGCGTTAACTACCGCTGGGCTAATCGGGTCGTACATAGAATACATACATACACTCACGCCTATTTTCCCATTAGGGTAGGCAGAAACAACAGAATGCCACGCGCTACGGTCTACTGCGTATAATATAAAAATCTATTTCCCCAGACCTTCCCTTTATGTCCGTAAACCTGACAAGGCGGGCGCGTGCCCTGCAAACCCTGCGGCTGCCGGATGACGTCGCCATCCCCGACACCAGCCAGCGCGGCTCCTACCGCCATCCGAGACCGGAGAAGTACGCGGAGCCACCTTCAGCCATGTCCATGAAGCCCAAATACGATGACTCCTTGCAAAGTTAGTGACTATATTTCAGTTCTTAGGTACTTTTTTGTAGGTGGTTAGCAAGCCAACAACTGCCCTAATAACGTTAGGTGAGTTTGAGTAATGTACAATGTGGCACGGCGGTGTTTAAAATCAGAGATGTGTTTTTTTTCGGCTCATCTGATGGTAAGTGATGACCGCCGGCCATGGACATTTGCAACACCAGAGTCTTCCAAATGCGTTTCCAAACCCCTTAGAAACCGTTCAGGTTTCTTAAAATAGGGAGTTACTGAACTGACAGCAAACGGAATTCCCATGCTGTCAGAATAGTCACTCCCCCAATGAGCTCTGGTAACCTTACTCACTTGCAGAAAGACAACTATTGTTGATTCACTGCGGTCTTCTGTAAGTATGTGATGTGATGCCAAGAAGTCAGCAGTTTGTGAACACACCATAGACAAACCCCAGCTACACCCTACAGTTTTTTTATTCCCTTTTTAATGTCAACAACAAAAACAGCTCCCGTAAACGCCCGCCATTCACTTCGACCTTACGTCAATGTAGAAACAATTCTTTAAACAAATACTTCTTCCTACAGGGGAACTCCGGCGCATACTCCGCGTGAACACCGGTGAGACCACGTATGGCGCGTGCCACGGTCTGCTCGCCAAGGTCGTGCTGGAGAAACATCCCTTCGGCAAGCCCCGCAAGGAACCCAAATATGGACGCTGGCTCAATCCTTACATGTATACTTATAGAATATGAGAGATGTAATGTTGAAGTACCTAATAAATTTGTGTTGACGTTTATAATTAGTTTTATTAAAAAAATAAAAAATCAAATCTGGACGTTATGATACATCGCCATCTAGTTCCGAGGTAAGCAACGAGACTTTTGTTACGGATACTAGTTGGTTGATATACTACATATATACTTTTTTTGTTGTAAATACATACATATTATACATAGACACATCCATGACTCGGATACAAATGTTTATGCTCATCACACAAACATTTGTCCCTACCAGGATTCGAACCCGGGACCCATAGCACAGAAGGCAGTGTTAACTACCGCTGGACTAAATGGGTCGTCTATTGGATACAAAGTACGATTGAAGCAGTCACGAAATATTTAAATGTTATATTTTGCATGGAATTTACCTAGGGTTGGACCCGCGTACGTACATGTCGCGGTAATTGGTCCAGTGCATAATATTATGTCAATAAAGAATTATTATTATTATTATACAAATAATATTTTTCTAAGAGGTGCTTGCGTGGTATCTGGCCTCTTCTGGGCGAACGGCTTAGTGTAAATTGAACCTACCCTAGTTTTATTAAGATCTATCACATCGATTTAAAACAAGAAATCTTTAGCTGGATAGTTCATTACCAAATCCTATCCTCTTTTGATTAATTCGAATAAAGTGGATAACTCTTAACGTAAATCAATCAACAGACACTTGTTTGAGGAGCATGTCAAAATTATAACTTTTATTACTGTGGATATCGAAATACCTCGCAAGTAAGGAATGTGCCGAACCAATTGATGCAAACCTTTTCACATTAAATTCAAAGATAACCAAAATACATTGGAGCCTCATTGCACTAACCTTCACCTACAACATAATTAAAAAAACACAAATCGAGCCAACAACGTGCTGTCACTTTGGCAACACATTTGATAAATTCTGGTGAAGTAAACTTGAACAAAAAATAATGCAAGCTCTTTAGGCCAAGTTACAAATTTGACGACAGTTACGAGATGAGATTGCGCGGGCACCTGCCGCTATGGATCACTACCTGACGACCTATAGGAAAGACTACCTATGGCCAAACTTGCCTGGGGCTGGTTCTGCTGCAGGGGCTGGCCCTGTGGCCGGAGTAGGGGGATTAGGTTCCTCTGAGTGAGCGTCGTTCTAATTCTGTTAAGAAAGATTTTTGACTAGCCCATAATATAATGTGTTTCAAATATTCACAAGTTTTTGGAGGGAGAAATTTGGTTTGATAGAAGGAATATTATAAGCTCCATTTAGATTATAATAAATCTACAAATTAGCAATTTTTCAAATTTAGTAAATTCTTTTGAATTAGAAGTTAAGATTTTTTTCTTTAGAAATTGGTCCTGCCTTCCTTTACAAGGTTTATGCGCAAGCTAAACTTCGGAAAACTAAAAAACTCTTTGAAGCCAGCTAATAATATCTGGAACACCATGTACCATCTACAGGTAGTTGTTTCAGGTATACGCGTTTGTGTATTTGTAAACGCACCCAGAACACGGGAGAAAATCCTGAAAAGCACGTTTTTATACTACTTCCTTAAAAGAGTTCGTAAATAAATTAATATTTATAAATGAGGCCTATTTCCTAGAGTACCAAAGTTATCAGGCCAGGAGTTAGCCTTCTACCAAGCATGTATGCAGCACTCGCGGCCAACGGACTGTCGGTGTCCGCAGTACTCCGGCGGGGAAATGCCGCAGCTACCACCAGGCAAGGAAGGCGGCTGGAGCAGAAATGAGGTAAGCTTGACTCCGCGAAGAAACTAGGTACCTTACAGAAGACGTCAGTGAAACGACTATAGTTGTGTTTCTGCTAGAGAGTAAGGTTGCCAGAGCTTGTTAGAGGAGTGACAATTCAGCATGGGATTGGGAATTCCGTATTATATTATATAGATTAGTAGTTTACTATAATTTAATACTATATTATATATTTTATGAACCAAATACGGTTACATAATATGTGAAAAATATCACAAATCTATTTTTTTCTTTCTAGTTAATAACTTTTTAAATTCAAACTTCTTTTTAAAAAAGGTTATATGATTTTTTTTGTCTTAACTATATTTTATATTTTTAGATAATGGGACCGATGCTAGATCCTAAGCTGTACCCGGTGCGAGTGGCTGCAGCTCCTGAAACACCCACGTCGCGCTACAACCAGCCCAATGCGTTCTTGGATAAGGTAGGCAACGTCTAACGGAAATTGGCTAAACAATTCTTAACTCTTAAACGTATTTCATAGACCTCTGTAACCCGATTACAGATCAGTATTGCCATACTAAGCATATGTATATCCAAAAGTTGGTTAACTATATTTTTTTTCAATCTTTTTGTATTTTTTAGCATAATATATTTCAAGCTAAGATTTTTAATTTTTATTAAGAGAGAAAAATTCAGCCTCAGGCGGGACTCGAACCCGCGTCTTCTGGATAAGTACTCCAGACGCTCTGCCAACTGAGCCACCGAGGTATCCGCCTGATGTGTTGAATTTTGCCTTCGTTATGTTACTTATGTCTTACGGCGACATAGCAACATCGATTGGACAATTCTGTCCAACCCAGCGTATATTTTTGTTGACTAGCCTCTAGATCCCTTTCATAATATTCAGAACACTGCAGGAAAAAGAACTGGCTTTTATTTCGCCAACATTAAATCGGCCAAACTGGGTGATTTGTGCAAAATGATCATGATTTAAACTTTTTAATCTGCCTCTGTTAGTCTCATGGTTCCTCCGTTGGCGTCGTCGAAATCTTTGCGCACCAATTTATTTTATTTTTGTAACTATATAAGTATTTTGTGTGTATCCAGCTTCAATCGAAGTACCCGATGCTATACAGCATACTGCAGAACGAAGCGTCGCCGGAGTTGAAGCAGCGAATAGACCGGGATCGGAACAAATCCACGTATTACGTCGATTATTGCGAAACAGGTACCTACAGAAGGCTTTCCTTAAAGAACATAGTCTATTTGAAGACTACGGTTATGATAATAGTATCCAAATAGATGAGTCTAGACTTGGAAATAAAACTAACATAATTTTTACGGATATAAATCGCGGTGCTCTGCTATAGTTCGGAATTTGTGGTCGCAAATATTTGGATGAAATAATATCAATATAACGTGATAAAGCTGTGGTAGCCTAGTTCTGTGACCAGTAGACTGACATGTCAAAGGTCTCGGCTTCAAACCCGGGCACGTACCACTGACTTAAATTATGTGCGGATTTATCACATGCTCAAACGGTGAAGAAATCGTGAGGAAACTAACATGCTTGAGAGATTTTCCCGATGGCATGTCAAGTCTACCAACCCGTAGTAGGTTAGCGAGCTGGACTATAGCGTAATCCCTCTCAAAATGAGAGGAGACCCGTGCCCTGCAGTGGGACAATAAAGGGTTGATGATGATGAACGTGATTAAAATCCGTATCATAGTATCATAGTTAGAGTCGCTGAATCTACAGGATGACAGATGAGTTACTAACCATATTCAACGACATGATATTTGGCGATCATAATATGAACAAAAATAACATAAAGAAATAATATTAATTGACTACGGAGTAAACTTAGCTTACAGATAGATATTATTTATTACGGGGACCTCGCTACATGCTAAAGCGGTAATAGGGTAAGTTTGATAAAGAAGTATGACTCGTTTTCCCTTCATATTTTAGTCATGGGTTAGGACAGGCACAAAAACGTAGTTCCATATTTAATTAACTCATTTGTTGACTGAGTAAATACTTAATACGAGAAAAACGTAACTAAATCCACACTCTCCGAATTACCTTCGTATTTTCGGCTATTTAAAAAATGGATAATGGAATCATACTTAGTTATAACGATTGAACTTTAATGAACTGCTTAGCTATGAACACAAAAGACTAACCTTAACAACTCCTCGCGTGATGCATGCATATGTTGGGCGCGTTTGAACGTTAATATTCAAAACAAATGGATCATTTTTAACAGTTTCAAACACACGTTATTTTAATTTCCTGGCTATTGGAAAACATAACCACCCGATTCAAATCACGGCATACTATAATGATAATACTTTGCGTTTATGTATTGATAAGACATTATTACAAGTCACACACAACACACTACAGAATAAGCGGGTAGACGGAAATTTTCGCGGGACGTCTAATTAAGCCGCCTCAGGCGGTTGCGCTAGCACTGACTGAAGCTGACGGTGCGGCGGCGGGTACGCGGTGCGGGACTTCGATAGTTAGCGAGTGAGTGGGGGGGGTGGGGGTGGGGAAATTTCAACACAACATTGTTAGTTCGTGCCTAGGTGCTTAGGTACTACGTACGTACAGAATGAAGGTATCAACGTTTCATTTAATTATAAGGAAATTAAATAACAAAATAAGTAGGTACCTAATTTTATAAGAATCGAATACCGAGTACTCTCCTTCAATATGGTCAATATGGTTAGTAACTTACCAGTCATCCTGTATAAATTGATGCGTATAGTAACGGTAGATCGTCGTGGGTACATAATTATGGGACCCAAATGATTCCAAGTACCTATGCAATATAAATAAATAGGTAGTTATTTATTCAGAATATCAAAAGTTAGACAGATTCTACTTGGTTCGATGGTTGATGGACCAGTGTCGCAGGATCGTAAGTTTCCCTCACCGAATCGGAGGAGTAATATCCACCTTTTCACGATCACAATCTTGTATCGTGTATCGCGGAACCAATTAATAACAGCTGATTTCTTTCCGTTGCTGAACTGTTCTTTTCCCCAGGTCCCGGTGCGAAGTTTGAAGGTCTCCAGCGCGCGGCAGACGAGAGCGGCACGGGCCCGTGCGCGCAGCCGATGCGCCTGCCTGGCGACCCTTGCCGCGTGGGGCCCAAGCCAGGGAAATCCGCCCCCAAGACCATTTCCAAGCAAGGTGGCGCGAACGCCGCCAGCGATTCGAGGGCCAAATGCGGTGAGATTCCTTTCAACAGTACCTATATTATTTGCTTTACATTTTTCCCATAGAAACTACAGAACGCCGCGTGCTTAGAACCCTGTTTAGGTACCTACCAGTTTTATTCGTCCACATCAATATGTATATGGGTTGCGAAGGCTACGATCAGGCGCCCCGTAAGCTTCTTTGCTACCCTAATGTTATAATCATTATGGAATGCAACTAGGGTCTTAACATTTTACAAATGCTTGAAAAAGTTTATGCATGAAATAAAAACCTTTTTATTTGATTTGAAATAATAATTATGGTATAGTTCAATGGTTGCTATCCCAGCACGAGGCGTATATTAGCTGACTAGCTGATTCCCGCGAACTCGTCCGCGTGAATTTAACTACAAAAATTAAAATTTCATATTAAATTTTCACCCCCGTTTTACCACCTTAGGGGGTGAATTTAAAAAAATCCTTTCTTAGCGGATGCCTACGTCATAAAATCTATCTGCATGCCAAATTTTTTACCCGATCTGTCCAGTAGTTTGGGCTGTGCGTTGATAGATCACTATGTCAGTCAGTCAGTCACCTTTAAGTTATAAATATTTAGATTAGGCTGATATTAGCCATCAGGATAGTTAACCCTTCTAAGCAATAACCTCGCCCCCTATTCCACAAGACATGAAATCACATCAACTTTCTGTGTGTGTACATTAGTATTCATCATTTTAACTCTACTGGGCATCCAGATATGCTGGTATGTTAAGTTTTATCATCAAATCAAATCATCAATATGAACTGAACAATAAAAATTCCCAGAAACGACATCAGCTGTACCGCCACTCGGCCGGACGGAGTACCAGGACGGAGTGTCGAAGCTGGGCGCCATCATCATGCGCGACAAGCTGCATCGGAGATAGACAGCGTCAAATACATAACCACAAGCAACCAAGACAATCATGGAATAAAACCTTTGGAATTGAATTTGGACCCTTGTTGTTTCATTAATTTCTTACACTTTCGCATATATTAATTAGGCATGGAAATAAAAATGGGCACTGTGCCCGAGACCATGAATGCTGTAAAAGGGTCATATCGCCGGGATTAAAGTAATATTGCATTATAATGCTATTCTTCACCATACAGTGGAATTATTGCATGTTCAAATAGGTAGTGTTCAGCAGAATTGTCTGATCTGGCGTCAGGGTCTTAGTGACAGTATTCACGAGTTTCCTTGCGATATATGCTCCACTATCTTTATGTTCCTCTTCTCTATCAGTCTATCGTGACTATTGCCCTTCAGGCCGAACTTGGGAGCATTGGGAGCTATTCCATGTTTGGATGTTATTCTTTTAAGAATAGAGTAGAAACAAATAGATATAAATATTTGCCATTAATCAAACGTTCAAAAATTTTCAATTACGATTAAAAAAAACATCTTGAACAATACTTTCAAGGATTTATCGGAAAATGCTTTAAAATCTATCTAGAGACTAGAAATGAAACGCATTCCAAACTGATAAATATTAGTGTATGTATATGTTAAGTCAAGTTTGTCACGAGGAAGGTCGCGCGCTGGAGATGAGCTCGCCTCGCTTGTATAGCGTCCCGGCTGCGGCAGGCGCGGATGCTGTGGAGCCTGAGGACGCTGTAGAGGCCGGGGCCCCCGTGGTAGTGGACCCGGCGGCCTCTTTCCGGGTGGAGGTCTCCTGGCGAGAGGAGGTGCGAGTCCGAACTGTGGTCTCGTCGTGCGAGCGCAGCATAACGGCACGAGCATCTGATGTGTTGCGCTCTCTGTAAGTTCATGAACCAGTTGAGTGTCTGATGAACTGCCTCGTTGGTCTAATGGTCGACTGTTAAGCAAGAGGTCTTTAGTTCGCTTCCCTGCTCGGATTTTGGATGCGTGCTCGGTTGACGGCAATTGGCTCTCCCATATTACATGGGACCTAAAACATGCTGGCGAATGTGGGCGTACATTAGTACAGCTTTGCCTAACCGCTGCATGTTTAGTGTGTTTATTTTCTATTATTAAAATTATTTTCAAGTTTAAGGTACTCGTACCTGCTGAGCGCCATAAGTCTGTCAAGATCAGGCGAGGGGCGACGCAGCTCTGCAGCAGACGTGAGCGTCACTCGGAGCGGGGCGGGCGCCGTCGCGGGGGCGGGGGCGGGGGAGGGGGAGGGCCCGGCGGCCGCGGGGGGCGGGCTGGCGGCGGGGGACGACGCGCCCGACGCCGGCGACGACGAGCCCACCGCCGAGTCCCGCTTGTTGGACGACTTGTTCGACGACTTGTTGGACGACTCCGAGCCCGACGTGGAGCGCCGCCGGGGAGTGGAGCGAGGCCCTCGTCTCCCACCACCGCGGCTGAACGCTGCCGGGATGTGCAGGGACGCTGTTATCACGCAGCTGTCGTCATCAGATCCACCCAGCGTCTGTGGCAGATACATAGAATGTTAAATTTCTGCATTCTCGAAATTTGCTGCAGAGCAATCAAATATCTGGGTAGCAATATCAAAAATAATCTACATCATCAACCCATTACTTTCCCACTACTGGGCACGGGTCTCCTCTAATTTGAGAGGGATTAGTCTATAGTCCACCACGCTAGCCTACTACGGGTTGGCAGACTTCACATGCCATCGAAAAATTCTATCAAGCATGTAGGGTTCATCTCGATGCACCTTCACCGTTTGAGCATGTGATAAATACGCACATAACTTCCGAAGAGTCAGTGGTGCGTGCTTTGGGTTTTAACTCGAGATTATGTCTGTCTATAACCTCTTCACGCTTACTCAGTCCTAGATTAGTTCATAAGCTCAATTGTTTAGGGGGGGTTTCGTCTAGGGAGGCACACGACCAAGAATTAATACGCGCAATCAAGGGGCTAAAAAAAGGTCATCACACTTTTAAACTTGCCTTGTTATGTTTTGGGAATACAGGTGGGATGACCTTTTTTTTCCTTTTAGCCCCACGGCCCTCGATTTTAGGAAGATTGCTTATCCATCCAGTTACCTTAATCCAGCACTGTGCTTAAACCGCTGAACTGATTTAAATAAAATTTTGTACGTAGATAGTTTCGAGTTACGGGGAAGTACATGGGATAGTTTTTGTCCCGGAAATCATTCCCAAAAAGGAGGGGTATCGATAATTTCTTAAAAGAGGGCCGAAATAAATAAGCAGACTAGATACAATTACTAAAGTTGCGGGCAAAATACAGTATTAAAATAATGTCCAAATGAGCAGTACCTCGTTGTAGTCGCTGGCGGAGTCGTTGGAGTCGTTGGAGTCCCGCGCGGCCGAGCCGGCGCCGCACACCACGCCGCTGCTGCCGCACTCCTCGCTGCTGCGGACCCTGACCACATCGCCTGTTACTTCAGCTTTTTTATGGTAATAAACAAAAGTGAAGGGGGCAAACGGGCCGATGGTACGTGATCACCGCCGCCCATAGACATGCAAATGCGTTGCCGGCCTTACCGGTTTGTAAGAAAATAATAAATTTGCATGCTGTAATGTTTTTCTCTTAAATCTTGAAAACTCTGCCTCGTTGGTTTAGTGGCCGTTAGTGTGTCTGCTAAGTAAGAGGTTTTATAGGGTTTTTATGGCAATAGGCTCGCCTCCTATAACATTGGACCTTAAACTCTGCCTAATGCTTCAGGGATAACAGTGATGGAATGTATGTAAGCATCAATATCCACATTGTAGTTCATGCCTTCGATAAGGACATTATACAACACATATTATTGTAGCTCCATTCTTACCTGGTCACAATCGTCATGGCAGAGGACATGGAGCCTGATGACGTGTCAGAGGCGGCTGTCTCCCGCGTTCTTCTGCTGCGCGAGTAGCTCTTCTCACTGCGCCTGCCGAAGAAAGGCAGGGAATTAATAGGGATACATCCATAGGGCTGCTTTAGGGACTTTAGAATTTATATGCTGCATGGTGGTGCCATACGAAGAGTTACCAATGGATATTTTATTGGCACTATTTGTGAGTGGGCTTTTGCATCAAAGGTCGCTGAATAGATTTTCGCGTAGACCGAAAGTGGTATCTAGGTAGGAATTTCTGTTTTTAAACGCACATTCTGTCCTCATACAAAATGTAGAATGAAGTATGAAGGAGTCTGCTGCAGGTTCTTCAATAAACAGCATGTTACAGGTTATTAAGTAAAACAAGTTGTCTTGAGGATATGTAGAACCCAAAACTATATTTCCAAAATCTTAGCCTACTTAAGTACTAATATTATTAAGTAGACCCGTGGACACTGTTACATACGAATGTTCTCGCCTCGACCAATCGGCGCGCGGCATAGTGAGAGCGAGATGACATATGTGGTAAGAGGGAGACAAAGCATTACGTAAATATAGGCGCGCGCGTGAGCGCGCTCCTCAGTTGACCAGCGTGCAGCGTGGCGTTGCGAAGACGCGATGTATGATCATTACAGCTACAGTGCTCCCCTTCAAGCGAAGCGTACTGGGCGTCGAATTGTCCGGCCAAAACCAGACTTCTTCACGGAATCGCTTGCTTCGTTGGCTGTTGGGATCACGCTGCTGTCGGCTGGTACATCGTCAGTGATTGTGTAGGCAGGCTTCAATCGATCTATAGAGATCGATACTTCACGGTGCGGCAGTTGCAGGGTGTACACTTTGTTATCTCGCTTCAAAACCGGGTAGGGGCCGTCGTATGTTGGCTGTAGCGGCCTTCGTACGGCGTCCACTCTAATGAAAACTGAGTTGCAGGTGCTGAGATCTGGATGTACGAAGATTGCACGACTGTTGCTATGAGGACGTACCGGTGTGGGCTTCAAGCTTCCTATTGTTCTGCGCAGTATGTCAACATATTCGTAGTCCATTTTTTCGTAGCTTGCGGGTGGTGTGAAAAAATCACCCGGGAGTCGGAGGTTGCAGCCATAAGTAAGCTGCGCAGCACTGACACCTGTGTCGGCGCGGCTCGCGGCTCGGAGTCCCAGTAGCACAGTGGGTAATTCGTCGATCCACGTGCCTCCTTTTATCAGGCGTGTAGTAAGGGCGGCTTTCAGTGTACGGTGCCAGCGTTCGACGACACCGTTGCTTTGGGGGTGGTATGGCGTGGTATGAATACGGTTTATGCCCAGCAGGTCGGTCAGGACGTTGAATAGTCTGCTTTCAAATTGACGGCCTTGGTCTGTGGTCATCGTCTCTGGGCAACCAAATCTGGAAATCCATGCCTCGTATGTGGTTTTAGCGATGGTTTCAGCGGTGATGTCCATTATAGGGATGGCTTCAGGCCAACGAGTCTTACGGTCGATAATGGTGAGTAGGTAACGATGTCCGGTTGATGATGTAGGTAACGGCCCAACTATATCGAGGTGCACGTGTCTGAAGCGCTCGGTAGGTGTGAATGTTGAGATCTTGCTATTCGTATGCCTTAGTACTTTAGCTCGTTGACAGGCGATACACGACTTGGCCCAGTTACCGACGTCAAGATTCATGCTTGGCCAGAAATGTTTTTCTTGTATGAGCTTGCGCGTCATTCTTACTCCGGGGTGACTTATCCCGTGTACGGCGTTAAAGGCGGGGTAACGAAATTCTTCGGGTAAGTATGGGCGTATGTTGTTGGTGGAAGTTTCACAATAAATTTGACCGTTCGAATCGGGCAAGGATATTTTCTTGAGTTGAATATTATCTTGCTTTAACAATGCGGGTATACTGTCGTCCTTGTCTTGAGCTTCCGCCAAAGTTGCATAATCAATACTAGTGGGACAGCTGATCGTCTCGATGCGTGACAGTGCGTCGGCAACTATGTTGTCTTTCCCGCTAATATGACGAATATCGGACGTAAATTCACTAATAAATAATAATTGTCGGGTTCTCCGTGGCGTATCGCTGTCCGATGATAGTTTAGTTAGGGCGTAGATAAGTGGCTTGTGGTCGGTAAATATTATTAATTCACGTCCTTCGTACATCTTTCTGAAGTGTTTCATCGCCATGTAAATAGATAGTAGTTCCCGGTCGTAGGTACTATACTTCATTTGCGTCTCGGAGAGCTTCTTGGAAAAATAACCGAGTGGTTGCCATGCTTTGTTTACATACTGTTGTAGTACTGCACCCGCACATGTGTTTGATGCGTCGCACATCATTGCGAGTGGTGCAGAGTGAGAGGGGTGAGCGAGCAGCGCGGCGTCTTGTAGGCATTTTTTGCAATTATTAAATGCTCGTATTGCGTCATCTGTCCACGTGATCGTGGTTTTGTCCCGTTTCTTGGAATTGTGTAAGTAAAGATTAAGCGGTGCTTGTATCTCTGCGGCGTTTTTGATATTTTCTCGGTAATAGTTAATCATTCCGAGAAAACTGCGTAATGCTTCAACTGTCTTGGCCTGGGGTATTCGGTGATGACCTTGACCTTGTCTTCCGGTGGCTTGATTCCATCGCTAGACACGCTATAACCGAGGAATTTAACTGTTTTCTGACCAAAAACACATTTGGATGGGTTGATGGTTATTCCGTTATCGCCAAGTCGTCGCAATATGGTACGCAGGTGTTCTCGGTGTTGCGAGTCGTCTATCGAAACCACTAAAAGGTCATCCACGAATGGGAATACGAAATCTAATCCCCGCAGTATGTCGTGAATGAACCGTTGGAAAGTCTGGCCAGCGTTCTTGAGTCCGGGGCACATTCTTGGAAACTCGTACAATCCGAATGGTGTTATAATAGCAGTTTTTTCTATATCTTGTTCCCTTACTATTATTTGTTGGTAAGCACGGTTAAGGTCGATGGTTGAGAAAACTTTCTTGCCGGCGAGGTGGTAAGTGAAGTCTTTGATGCGCGGTATGGGGTATCGGTCAGGCTTAGTAATGGAGTTAAGCCTGCGATAGTCTCCGCAGACACGTAGATCGCCATTTTTCTTGTTTACCACATGGAGGGGGCTAGACCACGGGCTTTTGCTTGGTCTGCATAGGCCTTGGTCGATCATAGCCTCAAACTCTCTTCTGACTTGATTGTAGCGATGAGGTGGGATTGGACGTGCCCGGCAGTGTAATGGTGGACCACTAGTTTCGATGTAATGTTCTACATTGTTCTTAGGGCTCAGTTTCATTGACGTGACTCGGGTAGTGCCGGGGAATTCGTCAAGTATGTCATGGTATGACTGTTGCAGGTCAACACTTCGAACCGTAGGCGTGTTTGTAATGCGGGCAGCAGCGATGACAGACAGTTGAGTTGTTGTGTCGATTAACCTCCTATTGCGAAGATCTACCATGAGATGGTGGTGATTGAGAAAGTCGGCTCCTATTATTGGTTTGCTAACGTCAGCAATCACAAATTTCCACCTATATGGTCGGCGTAGGTTGAGATTCAACTCCATCGTTTTCTCCCCGTATGTTGATATGATGGTGTTGTTAGCGGCGAATAACGTAAAAGGCAGTTTTCTCGTCTGCTGTTCTTTCTTCCGTGGTATAACGGATATATTAGCGCCCGTGTCTACCAGAAAAGTGAGTCGTGACGTCTTGTCGTATATGAAGAGGCGGTAAGATTTTTCGAAAACGCCGGAGTCCGCCGCATCTAGCGTTTTTTCTAGTTTTCCGCTTCCTTGGAGTGTTCTTTCTTATCGTAGGAACACGGTTGACGACAACGTCTTGCATTTCTTCCAAAACGACGGTGGTAGTAGCAGTACGGTGATGGCGTTACTGAACGAGAGCGGTACGGCGTGTGCGTACCCGTTCGAGATTGGGAGCGATAGCGCTGGAACGAACCTTCTCGGTATCGGCAACGGCAGGAATGTTGTTGCGACGATTCCATGGCAGCTACTTCCAATGATAATTTTTTTATCTCTTCTACTAAATACTGTGTATCACTGCGCGGTGGTTTTCCTTGTTGGTCGCACGTATTCGTCACGGATGCAACTTCTTGGGCTTGCTCGACCATCTTATCGGCTAGTAGCGAGAGTTCATCCAGTGTGGTTTCTTTTGTCACTACTAGTACTGATCTGACGTGAGCTGGTAGATAATTCATCCACATCAAACGCAGCGTGGAGTCCGGTACTTTGTCGTGTGCCAAATTACGCATGCGTCGCAGAAGCTGGGACGGTTTTTGGTCACCGAGCTCCATGTCCGACAGAAGTTTTTGAAACTGTCGATTCTCTGACTCCTCGTAAACAGATATCAAACGCTCTTTCAATGCGTCATACTGACGGGTTGCCGGTGGGTTATACAGCAGGTCACAGATCTGTTCGACGTCTTGTTTCTCTAGGCGGGCAATGACCATCTGTGCAAGTTCACGCTGTCCTTTCTTCATATCGTGAGTCGCGGCTTCAAAACTGACGAACCATAAACGAGCTCGGTCTCGCCAAAACGCAGGAATCCGCAAAGACAACGAAATACCAGCTACTTCAGGAAAAAGCTGGGTAACAGCAGCGTCACTGGCTTCGGGCTGCACTGCCATGGTGTTAGATATCCGTTGCACTTGTTTGTTCTCGGGGTCACCACTGTTACAGGTTATTAAGTAAAACAAGTTGTCTTGAGGATATGTAGAACCCAAAACTATATTTCCAAAATCTTAGCCTACTTAAGTACTAATATTATTAAGTAGACCCGTGGACACTGTTACATACGAATGTTCTCGCCTCGACCAATCGGCGCGCGGCATAGTGAGAGCGAGATGACATATGTGGTAAGAGGGAGACAAAGCATTACGTAAATATAGGCGCGCGCGTGAGCGCGCTCCTCAGTTGACCAGCGTGCAGCGTGGCGTTGCGAAGACGCGATGTATGATCATTACAGCTACAAGCATAAAACATGCAAGGCAGGAACCTGTTTACCTGGGTATGTTGCCCGGCCCACCGGTGGCGGCAGCTCCATGCAGGAACTGTTCCCTTGACCACACCTGTCTCAGGGTATTCTCTGAGTTTTCAGCATTGGCTTCCGCTGCACACCTGCGAACGGACGGTGATGTGAGGGGGACAAACGCACTCCAAAATGTAATGTACAGTGATTATGGGGTACCACATCCGCTGTGGTGTTTAAAGTTATTTACAAGGGTACAGAAATTTGTTAATGGATTTTGAACAAAAATACAGACGGTATAAAACTCAAATTTATGGGTAAACGTATGGTGGGTAAGGTCAAGCCTTCCAACACTGTGACCTGTTCAGAGTCAGACCAATATAGTCAATGATTTTTTGTAATGAAAAAGAAATTGGGTGCAAAAATGGTTTTATGGAATCGGTTCTTCGATTTTCAAATCAATACAATATACAAGTATTAGTAATGTAAACGTCTAGAGTTTACTTTTCCAAAGGAATCTTTTTAAAACACACTTCAAATTAAATAAAAAAAAACCAACAGTACTTACACTTTTCTCACACACTTCATAGTAGTGAGTGATTTTTCGACACTGTATACCAGGAGAACATAAACGTCTCTCAGTAATGTCACTGGTAGAAACTAATATTAATGACGTGTGGAACTTACTCAGCTCTCCTCAGTAGCAAGGAGTCGAGGTGCGCAGGCGCAGTGTGTGCCAGGTGGATGTAAGCCTCGTGCAGCAGCTCCGCGGGTAATGTCCACAGTTCCGTTTGTTTTTCAACAAGCTGTCGAACCACGTTGATGACATCAGCGCGTTCTGACAGCTGCTCCACGCTGGAAATGTAAAATTGAGCCCTAAAGTATACAGTCTAAAGGATTTTTTTTATCACACTAATTAGAACAGTGGTGCGACCAACGGCCTCTGAAGTTAAAGGTTCTGAGATCGATCCGAAAACGCGCTACTGACTTTCGAAGTTACACTTGTTCAAACAGTGAAGGATAACATCGCTCCGAAACCTGCAATCCTAAGATATTTTCTCGATGGCGCAGTGGACTATAGCCTAATCATTCTCAAACAAGAAGAGACCAGACCCCAACACAGATTCAATAAAAAAAGGGTTGATGATGATTACAACAATAAAGAAATGTGGCAACAAAGAGTCCAGCTCAATTCCAGTCCCAGCTAGGCTTAGTCATTTAAATTAAATCTAAATAATGAAAGCCCACAAGAAAATCAGCAAGTAGAAGTACATCGGAGTTTTTTTTTATGGTGATAAGGGGGCAAACTAGTAGGCGGCTCACCTGATGGTAAGTGATGACCGCCGCCCATAGACATTTGCAACACTAGAGGCTTGCAAATGCGTTGCCAAACCCCTTAGCAACCTTTCAGGTTTCTTAAAATAGGGAGTTCCTGAACTGACAGCAAACGGAATTCCCATGCTGTCAGAATAGTCACTCCCCCAATGAGCTCTGGTAACCTTACTCACTCGCAGAAAGACAACTATTGTTGATTCACTGCGGTTTTCTGTAAGGCGGAGGTACTTCCCCAGTCGGGCAGCTCAATTTGAGCGAGGAATCTCGCTATGCCCTACCTCCTACAAAAGTTTTCGAAGACTATTCCAATACCCACCTAGCAGGCTCATTAGGTTTGTTCCTATGCAGTATGTTAGGTGCGAAGATGGTTGCGAGATTCGCAGCATCCATCTTGTTGCCAGGCTCGCGGTCGTCCTCGGAGTGCGCGGCCAGCTGTGCCAGGAACGACAGCAGCGCGTTCAGGGTGTCCCGGTGTGCAGCTGGAAGCAGCTGCACGATCAACCGCAGGGCTTCCCATTGGAAACGACGGTTGTGGATTTCTGCAACATTATTTAAGGAACTTTTGAACGGAGCTTTTCACCATTCCTTTTTTTTAAGTAATATCATTCCAGCAACGCGTGCTCCATTCCGAGAATATGTCTTTATAGAAGTTTGTGTGTTATCTTATTGTGATAAGGATCAATATGTTATATTTTCTTTTACATTGATTCTATATCACGCTACCTTGGATGTAACTTATTAAATAGTATAAATGCATGTAAGTTAGTTAGTTTTAAAAAGTAGCTACCGATTAGTTTGATCCCTTGGATCGGAGCTTTTGCCTTCCTCGTGTTGTAATAGTTTGTGGTTAAATTAAACCAGAAACCATTAAAGGTTTAACTAAGTCCCTCCTTCATTCTATCACCGTTAGTCCAAACATTTTAAAACATGTAAGATATAGTTTCCATACTGTTTATAAGATCTAAAATGGGGTGCACTTACTTTGTGTCTGCAAAAATGCCGGGTACAGGTCCCTACACAGGAGCGGGTCGGGCAGGTCCCGCAGGAACTCCTTCAGGAGTGTGGCCACGTCGTGCGGACACACCGCCGCGTCAAGAGCCGCCTCCTGGCTCCTCTCCCAATCTTCACGTAACTGGCCATGAAAAAAAAATGTACTGTGTTAAAATTTACGATTAAAGAAAGGATTGTTCCTATTTGTCGCTGGTGATTATGATAGAGTTTTCATTGTAGATATTCTTAATTTTTCTCAATCTAAACTTTAACAAGTTTTGCATGTATAAAAACTGAGCATAAAATGCTCAAAAACTGAGCATTTTAATTAGCTAAGCTCTCAATTACCGAGAGATATTTTGGAAAATATCATTAAGTATAGGCAGTATACAAACATATTCTGAACACTATATTAAAAAAAAATACCCATTTCCAAAACATTTACAGGCAGTTATTGTTACCGACATTTTAACTTCAACAACACTCGCCAAAAACACGCCGAAATTATTTGCTCTTTACTCAAATAGTTCTCAAAACAACTACATACTAAACAATCTATCTTCGTCTCCTAACATTGTTTCAGCAATCAGCACCGAGCATAATAATAAATAAATAGCACATTGTACAATTAAACACAATTGGACATATTCATCATCAACCCATTTATAATCCCACTATTGGGCCTGGGACTCCTCTTATTTTCTTAATAACGAAGTACCTCAGACTCCATGACGTTTTCATTCACCGTTTGAGCATGTGATCAATCTACATGTAACTAACGAAATTCGGGTATAGAAGCTATACCTCTGATTTCACAGTCCTGCGGTCCACCACTAGGCTTTCACGGTCAAAGAATAATAATTACGCATTTACGCGCCTAAATACTAAATAACTATTAAACTAAAACTATTTATACGGATTTTATCGCTAAACACATATTAATTATATTCTGTAATCGCGTAATATCGGATCCTGTACATCATCCATGGTCACGGGCAGACTGAGGTGTTGAGTGTCTTGATCTTATAATTTGTAACAGCTACCTAATTTTATGTAAATCATTAGGAATCCGATTTGCAAAGAACGAGCTGACCGTATTCTTTGGTCGTGTGTTAATGCTAAAATTGATTTAGAGAAACATTGGGATGAATTCATATAAAATCGTTAAAAGTAGTTTTATTTCAAAGTATTATGTAATTTTATTAAGATCTTTTATCAACTGTATACATATTTTTGAAGCAGACTGTACCTAGTACGTAATAACTTCAGCAAGTAGGTCAGTAGTGTTCGCCATCGCCTCACCGTTTGAGAAAACATCTAATTTTATCGATCACTGTTATATTTTCACGAAGTGTGTCGATTTGAGAGTCCAAACAAACTACTGCAGTTGATTTAGTGCTGTTAATTTTGTCATAGCGACAGTACATATACGTATATGTTACCGGCAATCTGTATAATTTAGGTATTTTATATTTTAGGCAATGTGTAGAATTCCTGGGGCGTCGAGGCAATGTATGGTATATCATGAATTTCATTACCCATTACATATACAATATATTGAGAGATTATGGTAACCTAGTGGTGAGACCAGTGGACTGATATGTCAAAGGTCTCGAGTTCTAACCCAAGGCACGCACCACTAACTTTTCGTAAGTTATGTGCGTATTTATCATATGCTCAAACGGTGAAGGAAAACATCGTGAGGCAACCTGCATGTTTAAGAGATTTTCTCGATGCACCATGCTGCCATGCACCTATAAAAATTGGCAACTACCTATACTTATAACTATATAAACATCATCATAATTATAGAAAATGGATCCTAAAATTACCCTCACGATAAACTAAAACGGTGATATCATTGCAACTCGAATAACATCGCCATTTTTAGAACGAAGACCAAAGCCAGAATGTAACCAAACGTTATCTCGCCAATCTGATGAATGCTGTTCCCTTAATTAAGATCTTCAGGCGATAACCACTTGTGTAATCATAGAGTATTATTGACGTGATCAAAATAGTGTCGTAATTACTCATTAAAGTTGTGCGCTTAATATAGCTTTGAAGGTTAATAAGGCCTAGGCGATAATACCATCTAATTTAATTTAATATATCCAATAGATTTTCTCGATGGCATGTGGGATTCACCATTCCAAAGCAGGTTAGCGCGGCGGACTGTAGCCTGATCTCTCTCAAAACTAAAGAAGGCCCTTTTTTTGTTGACAGTGTGGGGAAGTCCTCCACACTCTCTTAGAGTACTAGAGAGAGAGAGAAAGGTGGTGGTACAATCCATAAAGGATTTTATGGATTAGTTTTAAGCGGGTGACCTACCAAATCAAGTGTTGAATAAAATTTATCTCTTACCTGTCTAACTCTCTTCTTTGAGGCTGATACCCTGAAGAGTCCGAGAGTGTGCATGCCGTGTCTCCTCAGGTGTGAGAGACAGGCGGACACGATGCCCGGCACCTTGGGCCCGCCAAGACCAGCCTCCTCCAGACCAGCCCAGCCCCACTCGCCCGAATCACATGATTCACTCTGAAATGGTATAATATTCTGTTTTGATTTCTTTGCTTATTAGATTAAATTAAAGACATCGAAGTTACAAGTACAGTTAACGTTAGACTTTTTGAATAGATTTTATGTGAGTGTTCTTTAATGAATTGTATTTCTGATTTAAATGGTGCAGAAACAATATCATGCACGCCCAAGACACGCTGCTTAGTGCTAGTTGACAGAGTTCTCAGAGAAAACCTGTGAAAATTTGAGAAAACCTATCATGCGTGAAGGTTTTTTTTAAAGTTTTTTTCCTAAACCGTGAAGAAGCAAACAATTCTATATGAATACCTAAACTTTAATTAATTTGTTTTTTTACCAAATATCGAAGGAAATTCGTTTCTGCACACGAGGTGCATGACCATCCATGAACATAACACTTGGCAATAATTGCCTATTGTAGGCTAATAATGCCTCGTAGTCTAGTGTATTACTGAAGTGGTCTAGTGTATTACTGCATGATTTTGATTACTTTAACAAACATCATATAAATAACACTGGCAATAATTGTTTCACCCAATCACATTCCCTTTTGTTGCCACTCCATTCTCACAAGGTAAGTAATTTCATCGGATTTATTATAGATACTAGTTATTTTAGTTCAGCGTGTGTATACACAGTACGGCGGCGCGTCATACGATAATTTTATCGCGGCCTTAATGATCAAGACGGTAAGCCAGGTAATCGGACACCGGTGACGTCACGGACTCGTCACCGACGACCCAACGACACGGATCCTACAAGGTCCCTCATAATTGCCGCATATTTTCAGGCAGTTTAAAATTAGTAAATAAATTGATATTTATAAATTGTTTAGTGCCTGCCTCGTTAGTCTAGTGATGGTAAAGTTCGATTGCTGACTGAAGAGGTCTTGGGTTTGATCCCCAGGTCGAGGAAAGTGTTATTGGGTTGTTGTGTGAAATTGTCAGTAGCAGCTCGCAGTTTGGATTGATGGCAATAAGCTCGCCCCCTATTACATGGGACCAAAAGCATACCGGCGAAATGTGAGTGGAGGTACACTAGTAGGAGTACACCTCTGCCAAACCCTTCGGGGACGACAGGCGTGATGATATGTTATGTTATATTTAAAATTAGAATAGGAAATTGCTTTTCATGTTTTATTTAAAATTTTATTTTTATAGATTACGCTGAGCTAAAATAACTCAATGTTAAATTGAACAATGTTGCGTTTCGTAACATATTTTACGTTTTTAGTTCGCGAAACTGAATAAAAATATTTCGGAGAATTATTGGGGTAGGCATTGACATTGATATTGAATAATCAAAACATGTTACCGCCGCGTTACATGTTGTTTACATTTACCGCTGTGTTACTGAAAGTCACTCACTCAAAACGTCTGACTTTATACAGCGTACATTCATATTTACTCAATATTTAAATTCGGGTTCTTTTTCCAGAATCGGGATCAAAGGGATTTAGATGACTTGATCGGCCTGTCCGTTACGAGTTGTGGGTTCGATCCCCGCTTGGAGCAAATATTTGTATGATATACAGGTAGTTCCGTGTCTGGGTGTGATATACACATTTGATAATTTGTGTCTGTGTGACCACACGACAAATGAGACAATCCGAGAGTAGTGCAGTTTGTTGCGCTGCTTCTTCCCCGCAAAAACACTAGGAAGCGGTGAAGGGCGGGCGTTTTTGGGGGTTGCCTTTACTGTCGACGTTCAAAAAGAGCCATTCTTTGTCCTACTTTGAATAAATGATATTTTGACAGATTTTGACTTTTGAAAGAAATTTATTATTCATTAATTTATTATAAGAATTATTATTCTTAATAATTATACTAAAAAACTCCACCACCAACTCAATTGCTTTTACTAAACAAAAAAAAAATTTATAAACATACATTATACAAATCCATTTAGTAAAAAAAACTGTATAAATACTGGGTAGAAACACTGATAAAATCATAAGTTGTGGTCAAAAACACAAATGCCTATCAACCAGTCGCGTTCTTTCAACACAGGATCTCACACTCAATAATCTCATTAAACATTAGACCAAAGAGGCAATTAACTAAACGTACGGTTAGTAAACTATTTTATTATCTACTAATAGTACATGTGTCTTGAAGTACCCGTCGTAAAATGTCCACAATCCAATATCGCGCTCATTGCAAAATATATTCAAGTATTTCGACAATATAGTTGCTATTCGCTAAACGGTCTATTTACACAAATATTTGGAGCAAACCAAGGCATTAAGACACAACAAACGCATCCCACGTTCAACTGTAGTACGATAACTGAGGTGTCATAATCTGATTTCGTCTTGTCGATTCATCGGACATCGATCATTCACCTAATCGATATATCGTTTTTTACCCGTAAAAAGTAGTTTTATTTCAGTGAAGTAAAACTACTTTTTACGGGTTTCATTGTGGTGTATTCGTATTATTTAATCCCTACGGATCGAATTCTTTGCAACTTCCATAGTCACTGGTAATAATTATAAAAAAAAATACCCAACACCTCAGTCTGCCTGTGTGTTTCTATTTTATTGCGACATATTTATATTGTTTTAATCCATTACTGAACCTATCTTTGTCAATATCTTGATGTTACAATGACTAACAGCTACTTTATATTTCGTTAAGCGTTGACAATCCGATTTACGCAGAATGAGCTAACTTTATCATTGAGTCTTACAGTTTTATACTTGGATATAGTTTTATAAACGAAACATCGAGCTTAAAACAAAATAATCATACCGCAGTAAAGTTTTATTTAAATTTCTTATATTCGCGTAAGTGCAAGAAATCATTAAATTAATAATAAATTATTGTTTATGTTGAAATTCCTATTGTAGAGTAAGGATATTTATTGCATGACTGAATAAAATAAAATTTAAAAAACCCCCGTCCCATTTTGTGATGGTTATTTTGGACCGATTTTCGTCAAACATAGCCAAGAACACTCTCGACTAACTGACCTTTCAAACAAAAAACAAAACAAAATCAAAATTGGTTCATCCGTTCGTGAACTACAATGCCACAGACACACACGCACATGTCAAACTTATAACACCCCTATCTATCTAACTCTAATCGCAGCATCCCCGCTAACTGTAACCTAGTTTCGAAGCAACATATCACTCGGCAACCAACCAAACCAAAATGACGATTCGCTGTCATTACCAAAGTTTATTGACTCGTTCGGAGATTGACGTATGTCATATCATTACAGCCGCCGACATAACTTGCGTCTGTGTAACTGTCTGGTCTTAGTGGGTTGTGACGTCAGTAACACAGGATTGGAGATAGATACAGTGATTGCTAGATTGAGAGTAACTGTTCAATAATGACGACAGAATCTATTATCGTTTATATACACTACTAGCTGATTCGACCCAATTAGTCCAACGGTAGTTAACACTGCCTTCTGTGCTATGGGTCCTGGGTTCGAATCCCGGTAGGGACAAATGTTTGTGTGATGAGCATCTACATTTGTATCCGAGTCATGGATGTATCTATGTATAATATGTATGTATTTACAAAAAAATATGTATATATGCAGTATATCAACTATCTAGTATCCGTAACACAAGCCTCGTTGCTTACCATGGAACTAGATGGCGCTGTGTAATAATGTCCGGAAATATTTATTATTATTATTATTTATTATCGTTTATGTATACTACTAGCTGATTCCCGCGACTTCGTCTGCGTGCAATTATACGAAAAAACGGCAAAGTCTCATATCAACATTGCACTTTGTGATTTTTCAAAAATCCTTTCTTAGTGCTGGCCTTTGTTATAAAGGAACCGCTACGCGAAATTTCAAGTTTCTAAGACTTATAGTTTTGGCCGTGCATTGATATGTCAGTCAGTCAGCTTCACCTTTTATATATATGTATAGATAGATAGATTATTAAAAGTACCTTTGGAAACAAATACTAAAACGCTTTTCCATTTACCTACACTTTTTCATTTTCCTACAAAGTCGCAAGTCAACGCTCCTTAAAATTGAGCAGAGTTTGAGTATTTACAAATACTCAAACTGCTCAATTTTAACTGTCGGGTAACTATGTAGTTAGACATATTCCTTCATAGAGATTATACGTATATTGATATAAACCCTAACTTACTATTAATAATATTAATAATATTAATATTATTGTATAATACCAAAGCATTTAATCATTTGAAAACATTATTCGTTTTTGGAAATAAATGTACACATAACGTAGGTACAATAACGTATAATATAGCCGATTAACTTTTTAATTTCATAAGAGTTTGATTGTAGTCGTTTCGGCAGAGAAATCTCTATCAAGTAAAAGAGGCATAATTTCGCAGAAATTTCTAAGAATTCATTTTCAAACATGTTCATTAGGCTACGATTTTGATGTTTAGACGTGTTGACGTGCATCCGTTGAACAATAACACACAGGTAATGCTTCAATGTATTTATGAAATGAAATTCAGGTAATTTTTCACTCATTATTGAAATCCGAATCATGTGTTCTATTGTAAACATTTTATCTTTTGCAAATGGAAGTTTTTTAGAAATCGATTCTTTTGCGGTTTTTTATGCATAACTAAAGTTGTGATAACCTAGTGCTGTAACCAGTCGACTATGGAATCAAAGGTCTAGAGTTCGATCCCAAGGCCAAGGTAACTTCGAAAGGTCATTTTTCGAAGTTATGTGCCTATTTATCACGTGCTAAAACGGTGAAGGAGCATCATGAGGAAACCTGCATGCCCGTGAAGGTTGCGAACCCGCACTAGTGTGGTGGACTGTAGCCTAATTCCTCTCAAATGAGAGGAGACCCGTGCCCAGCAGTGGGACAGTTACATAGGTTGATGATGAGGATTTCTTAAACATTAATAGCTTACCTAAATATGTAACATAGCTTAAATATATACTAACAGTAGTAAAATAGTACCTACAAAATATAAAACGGTCGGTCGCAAATGTAATGTGTTGTACATAGTAATGATCGTTACCTACATAGTTTAATGGTTTCATGCTAGTTCTCGGTAAACTAGCAAAATATCCACCGGAAAATTTTGCAGTTCACACAAACGCGATATAACTAATATGATTTTCCGTGGTACATTATTGAACGTATTTACGTTGTTGGTGTTTTGTTTTTATTTGTAACTATAGCCTCGGCGGTTGCAAGCTCGACTGCTCTGCGTGAGGCCTTGGATTTGACTCTCAGATCAAATCAAATCAACTTCATCATAAAGTTTTACAATTCAATACAAAAATATTAAGTCCAATACAATGTTTTTGAATTATAATAATTGTGTGAGTGTTTCTAGTTGTTACCAACTAATAAATAAATTAGGCATTTAAATAAACAAATAAATTGGGATTTTCAGTTAAGTTCTCAGTATCACCTCGGAATTCGAATTTCTACCCATATGTTGGTCAATAGGGATTCAAAACGTACCAGCAAAATATCGGAGTACATTATCACTCCTCTGCCTGCCCTTTCGGGGAGACAGTGTGATGGTACCAACATAAATAAACAAAAAAATATATAATAATAATAATAATAATAATCTTTATTTGCTAGAGACACGGTATAGAGGTTTCGTCTCCAGTAAACCAGATTGCATGTCTGATAGGCCCAGGTGCAGGGCCGCGTCATACGCTACGTGTCTTGGCTGCCACCACAGAACTATTTCTGCTCTCTCAAATGGCGAATGACGAACACTAGCATTTACATCACCAACATAACATGACCCACCTGCTCCTTCTCCGATCACACAACACCAAACAAAAGAGTGTTCAGAGAATTGTTTGAGGGGTCAACGAGTAATGGCCGGTCGTTAGACGGACCTCGGTTGCAAGTAGAAAATAGATGTCAAATGTATAGATTCATCGATACATCTTCCAATTCATCGGAACATTCTATTGATAGTTTTTGTGTTCTATTTTTGAGTTGTTTGCTTATCGAACTTTACCGTTATGATTCATTCGGTATGTAAATTTCTGCGTTTCGCGTAAATCAATTGGAAGCGTTGCTCTTTCTCATCATAGACGAGCAATATAGCTGGTATAAAATTGATTGTTTCATCATCAATCCATTTATAGTCCCATTGCTGAGCATGGGTCTCCTCACATTTGAGACGGATTCGACCATAGTCCACAACGCAAGCTTAGTGCAAGTTGGCGTCTAGGTTTCCTCACGATGTTTTCCTTCACCGTTTGAGCATGTCACACGCACGTACCTAACGTGCGTTTATGACAATGTCGTGGTCTCAAGAAACATAAATGTCAGTTAGCGAGCTTTGGTCATATCAATACTTGGTTTTTCGAGATCTTTATGGAATCAAGATGAGAAGATAGAGAAGAAGTAAAATTGTTGACATAGATGATGGACTAGTAACAACCTGTGGCAATGGGGCTCACAGCGAGTCAAAGGATCAAAAAAAAACTGGAAAGGCAACATGGAATAGACTCCAACAAGTGGTTGAAGGCACTGGAAAACTGTTAGATGCTGGAGGAACAGGTTCTTGCGAAGAAGAAGAATCAGTTATTTCCGCAGTTATTTGTGCAGACACAAGAGGCTACTTACATCATCGCCCTTCTCGAGTGCTCCGAGCGACGCGAGCGACGCGCGCGAGCCGCCGTGCTGCTGGCGGCGTAGTGCTCGCTCGCTCTCCACACACTGCGCCAGGGGTACTCCGAACACGCTGCCACCGGTGGATTCTGTACAAAGAGAGGATAATTGTAAGCTATAGTATTTTTATTGTTTTCTATAGTAACATCCTCATCATCATGAACCCATCAATGTCCCACTACTTGGCTCGGGTCTCTTTCCGAGATTAGGCTATGGTCCGCCACGCTAGCCTTCTGTGGGTTGGCAGACTTCACTTGCCATCGAGAAAGTATCTCAAGTATGCAGGTTTCCTTGCTCAGCTCGGGACTAGATGGCGCTGTCCGAATATATTTACTAAACGTTAAGACTCAGTTATCCAAGAAGCCGATCTTATGGAGAAGAATTCGTCGGTTCAGTTATATTAAAAAAAATTAGGTGTCATCGATTATAATTATTTCCTCAATAACCTGGACATTAGGGGATTCAGATAAGCGATAGGTGGAAAGTGTATTAGCACCTACCACTTCCATTATTATTATTAATTTAAGAGCTCAGCTCTTGAAGGTGGAGCAATCGCCACTGTTCTCTATCTCCTGCTTTCTGTTTGACTTCTTGATACCACTTCCATAGCTGATCTATAATAAATGGGTTCCACGTAAATAATAGGAGCCAGCCTAATACATGTTTAATTTTCAACACAGACAGACAGGCAGACAAACTTACTAAAGAGTTACACATACAGACTCACACACGTATTTATTATTTTAATTAATGTATTTAATTTTTACGTATTACATTATTTGTCAATTAGCCTAGACGTTGTAAAGATGAGCCTTTTAAGCGTTCCACATGAGGGATTTTGGAGATGGTCTACTGCACTATACAGACTACCAGGGTGCTTTTGATGGAGTAAGAATCTTATATTATCATTCCTAAAAGGGGTTAGCCTTCGGCGAACACGGACTACGACCGGAGGTCCCTGGACGCAGTCAGCGTCACCAGATAATCAAAACAAAATCCTATTTATTTTCTCTTAACCGTCTGATAGTCTACATCATATTTGGTACAGATTTTAACACCGCTATGATGTTAATATTCGTGTGAACGTTTTAGAAGTAAGTGCGAGTGCAGACGGGCGGTAACGGCCAGTGGCAACTGCGGCAAAGGTCGCGCTATTCCGAGCGCCGGCAAACGCGTCGCCGCCGCCGCCCGAGCCGCGCGGCCGTGCGCGTGCGCTGCCTCGCTAATGCGGTAGCTGTGCATTTTTGTAATCGTCATCTCCTATGCATTGACACGCGATTTGTATTGACTACTTTTAGATTAATTAGAAAACTAATAAGTTCGGATATATTCATTACTATCTGATTCCCGTGACTACATCCGCGTGTAATTAAACGAAAAACGTCAAAGTTTTATTTAATTGTTATATTTAATTTGCACCCCCATTTTACTCCCTTATGGGTTGAATTTTCAAAAATCCTTTCTTAGTGCTAACGTGGGACGCTACAAAATTTCATCTTTCTAACCCTTATAGTTTAGGCCCTGCGTTGATATGTCAGTCAGTCAGTCAGCTTCACCTAAAGGTAATATATATAGAAGAAGACTACATATATACCGCGATAGACTACTATCTACGAATATAACAAAAATAACTTAATGGCATGACCATTGAACTTTGAAAGGTAGACAGTCTCGAGTTCGAACCCAAGGCACGTACCACTATTTTTTCTGAAGTTTTGTGCATATTTACCACATGCTTAAGCGGTGAAGGAAAACATCGTGAGGAAATCTGCATGCTTGAGAAATTTTCTGCCTGTCTGCTGTCTGTCAATCCGCATTGGGCATTAAGCGTGGACTAGGAACCTAATTCCTTTGAAATGAGAGGTGATCCGTGTCTAGCAGTGGGACAATAGTTGATGATGAGAATAGTACACGCGAAAAAGCAGGGACGATTCACTAGTATATTTCAAAATAAAATTCAAGTCACGTCTATATTTTCACTGCAGCCAACGAGGAAATAGCCTGACTAGAACAATTAGACACAAAACAATCCTAGAAAATAGCGCCTATTTATTTTCTGAGTTATTTTTTCACCAGCCGATGATGGATGCTTTCAAAGTATAGGTCAGCCGGTAGCATTCACCGTCCACTTTTTGTTTGATGACTAAGTTTTTCTATTTTAAACTAAACAATAATAGTGGAAGTTACTCATATTCTGTTGGTAAGGAAGCAGTGTTTACGTGTGTGATGTAGCAAAGTGTATGAGTCGGTAGCACAATCGTTTTGACGAGAAACATACAAAGTTATATTTTAATGGTGATTGTTACTGTGTTGTAGAAAAATATAACGGTGATTTATGTTTGTATTTTGAATTAAAGATTTTCGTAAATATACAGATGCGCAATTTTTGTAAATTGGACTTACGCTCAGGTCCTTGTTGGAATATCTTCTAAAGGTGATACAACGTTAATTGAGATTCCTTATTTAATATCAACATTATCGTAGGCTAAGGTAAACCCTTAGGCTATGAAAATGTTGTTAAGTCTAGGTTAAACCCTTCCATATTGAGTCGCGCTATAAAGACATAATATCTAATATATAAAATTCTCGTGTCACAGTTTTCGTTGCCATACTCCTCCGAAACGGCTTGACCGATTTTGATGAAATTTTTTGTGCTTATCTGGTATCTATGAGAATCGGCCAACATCTATTTTTCATCCCCCTAAAAGTTAGGGGTAGTCCACCAACCCCTATAATGTGGCAAAACAACGTTTGCTGGGTCAGCTAGTGTATATATATGAATCCATAGGACTTGGATTGATTTGAGATAATAAAACTGTTTATTTATTTATTTATTTAATTTAATTATAACGGCATTATACCATACTGTTAATATTGATCTACAATAGTATCGGTTTCTAAGGGGTTTGGCAACGCATTTGCAAGCTTCTGATGTTGCAAATGTCTATGGGCGGCGGTCATCACTTACCATCAGGTGAGCCGCCTGCTCGTTTCGACCATTATCACCATAAAAAAAAACTGGATATTTGCTACAGAAAAGAGGTCGTGACTATAGGGTTTTTCTATACCATTGAAACAAGGTTAGGTCCCGTCCGGTGGTAAGTGGTTATCGCGGCAACGACGTTTGCAACACCAGGGGTATTACTCGCGCATTGCCGACCCTATAAAAACCGTTTTAGGTTTTTATAATAGAGGAATTACTACACTGAAAGCAAACGGAATTTCCATGCTGTCAGCATAATTAATCGCCTAATGAGCAGTGCATTCTATTTGGAGACAAGAAGCGACATTACTGATTGTGTTGGCAGTGACGTAGGTGTTTTACTTTAAGGGGAGGTAGGGGGAGTAAGTAGCCAACCTTTTCGTAGTACTATAAGATAAGATTTTCTGTGCACTGCAGCGAGTTTTGGTAATAAACATGACCCCATTCCTATTGATAAGGTAACAGCAGAACACTTTCACGGTAGTCTAGGGATTTTTGGCAGATGCTCAACGTAAACAATAGAAATATCTAGCTATACAACATTATGGTATGCAGCGGGGTAATATGATTGTAGTCTTTGATAGTTGTTTTTATGATTAAGAATATTTGTCTTATTTACACGACTACGAGTTATGGGGTTGGGTTGAATACAATAATAACTCTAGACATGAAAATAAAACGGATGACTAGCACGGGTTTTGTATTTTATCGCAGTATATTTGTATTATTTAATACCAAAGTTTTTAAAACTCAGGCTGGTGTTCGACAGGGATGTATCCTCTCTCCTCTCTTATTCAATATATACACTGAGCATATAATGCGATTAGTGTTGGAGAGGTGGGGAAAAGGTGTCTCTATTGGGGGTCGTTTAATATCAAACCTCAGATATGCAGACGATACCACTCTTCTTACGACATCGCAAGGAGATATAGAACGGCTTTTGTTTCTTTTGGAAACAACCAGTGCCGATTTTGGCCTTGCCATAAACCGCGACAAGACAAAAATGATGGTGGTGGATCGTAAGAATAATAATCGTCCGGAATTACACAGCATAGCTAACTGCGAAGTTGTGCAGAGCTACATCTACCTGGGTTCCACTATCGCAAATACCGGAAGCTGTGAAGAGGAAATTAAAAGACGTTGTGCTATAACACGATCAGCAGTGGAAAAACTCACAAAAATATGGAAAGACCGCCGTATAACCAAAAACACCAAGGTTCGTCTGATGAGGTGCTTGATTTTTCCAATTTTCTTATACGGAGCTGAAACCTGGACGATTCATCAAAAAGATCGTAATAAGATTGACGCCCTTGAAATGTGGTGCTGGAGACGCCTGCTGAGAATAAAATGGACTGCTCACCGAACTAACGTTTCCATCCTGAAAGAGCTTCATATCGAACAAAGGCTTTCGTCGATTGTTCAAGTACGAATCCTTAAGATGTTTGGACACATTATCCGCAACGAAAGCTCAATGGAACGTTTAGTTGTGCAAGGGAGAACGGAAGGCCAGCGCTCTCGCGGGCGGTCACCTACGAGATGGACAGATCTAATAAAGACCGCTACGAAATGTTCCTTAACAGAGTGTACACGTAGAGCCGCAAACAGAGACAGATGGAGAAAACTCGCAATGACGGCAACCACATTGAACGAAGACAACCCATGACCACGACCACTCTGTCAAGAGTGTACGACTAAGAAGAAGAAGAATACCAAAGTTATGGTTATTTCACAGCTTTCATGGTGTCGGATAGACTGATGTATTGTCTTGATGACTTGATGGTATAATTACTAACCCATAATGTTTGTAATTATTAGCAATCAGGTCGTGCATGCTTGAATTTAGTTTTAAAGTTTGCAATATATACCTAATCGGGTTCTTCAAATATTATTATTATAGTTTATTACCGTTCGTCGAAAAAATAGGTACAGTATTTTAGAAAAAAATAACATACATATTATACGAAATAATAAATAGAAATAGACCTGAAAACTTCTTTTCAGAACAGAAGTTTTTTTTTGTAGTTTTATATACCTATATATTCTGGTCAATAACTGGGATATCAGAAAACAACACTTGAAAGAGGTGTTAGTCTCTCCATTGGAAAAGGAGGATCCTCCGACCAGGCGAGGTGTTATGCATGGCGGGCTACTGCCCAACGGTTGATGTCGGGTGATTGTATATATATTTTATACTAATTTCGCTTGTAAATAGCACTATCACGAAGTAGGATGAGCTTCGTGACAGGGACAGTTGACAGTTGACAATTGATAGTTATCCGTCGCTGTGTTCCTCGTTGCTATGAAGCGAGATCGACGTCGCTACATACTCATGCAATCATAACTACTATACTTTACATCTGCACGCTTTTCCCACTATCCAAGGCCATTTTAACTAAACAAAAACTATTCGCAGGTTCCCAAGAAAAAAGAAATAAAAACTGCGGTTGGGCCTATCAAATATGTGTGTATGTGGGCAGCATGAGAACAATATATAGGCTAGCGTTGACGGACATTGCTCAAAGCAGTCTGCATCTATTTTTATAACTCTACTACAGCAGAGTTGGCGCTTACGATATTTTCAAATTCATATTTCTTTTTTCACCGCGTTCGATTTTTGTATCATACATGAGTCAGTTTGTTTTTTTTTCTTCTTCTTTCTAATAGATTGGCGTTCTATTGTTTGGGCTTTGTGTCGATTGTGATTTTTTTAATAGTTTTTTGGACGAGAAGTTGTTCGTTATTGTCTAGACTATCATTAGTGTTTTATTTATGACTATTCTTTGTAAAGAGGAGAGTGATTTTGCCACCACACAAGAATTTTCTCGTGTGTCGTGTCTGATACAAAGTCAAAACATATTCTACCTGTCATTCAATATGTCAATATATAACATAAGTTTATTGTACAAACCGATGCGGATCCGCATCTGTTCCGCACAAGTTGTACACTGTAATTCTGTGTATCTCCAACCTTAAGTCGTACACACCGCTGGACAAAAACTGGGGCGTACGTGAACGTTGCAAAAAACACTGTCCAGACGCGGCGGTATTGTTACACCTTGATACGTGGAGGCCGGCTGATCTCCGTGGATGTTTCTGCTACATACGGAAGGTCATCGTGACCTTGTATTACTTTAGTTGAAAAAAAAACAAACATTCAAGAAAAATATTTTTTTTTCCAAATAATATTTCTCTACAGTATACTGATTTTAAGAATATTGAAATAGATTTGAAAATTTTTATTTACGGATTTTATCGCGGTATATTAATATGCTGCGGTGCAATGCTTGCTTGCATTAAACATCAGTTATAGCGAGATTTCCCGCTTAAATTCAGCTGTCCGACTGGAGAAACACCACCTTACAGAAGACCGCAGGGAAAAAACAATAGTTGTTTTTCTACGAATGGATCAGGTTGCGAGAGCACTTCATCCATGATCGCAAGCAGTCAGTCAATATACCACTGGAGAACCCATAGAAACAAGGTTTATTACAAAATCTTATATTGATCCAAATGTAAGGCATCAATATTTCGTACTGGCATTGAACTCGCAGTCTCTAGTGAAAAAAACCCGATGTAACCTCTACACCAAATTCTGCAGTCATTATTTGATAGCGTAATGTTTATAATAGCGTGGTATGAGCAGTGATGTAGTCTTAGCACTTGGCAGCCGCTCAGACGGTCCTGCCCCCGCAGTTAACGTGTTTCAACCAACTTTTTTCGTTAAAATGCTATTTAAATTAATGTTTTCTTTTTTAGTTTCATTTGTAAACGTGTGACTTTCTAATTAAAACGAATAATGTAACTACAATTTACTATCTATTTATATATTATACCGCCTCTGCCCACTACTGGACACGGGTCTCTCATTTTATAGGGTTTAGGCTGTAGTCACGCTAGCCTATTGCGGGTTGGTTCTTTACACGCAATCGAGAAAATCTCTCAGGCATGCAATCCTCATGATATTTTCCTTCAGCGTTGTAACATGTGATAAATACGCACATAACTTCAAAAAGCCTATGGTGTGATGGGTTTGAACTCGAGATTTGACTTCGCCGTCCACTGGTCACTTTACTGTCGTGAATATTGTTTATTTATCCAAATATTTTCGATCCTTTACAACATCCAAATTCACGGGCAGACTATTCGATTCTGACTATTCATCATACCGCAAAAAAGTTTTATTTCAATGTTTAGTATATATTATATGATCTTAAATAACAGAAAAGTTATATCAATCAAACGATTGATATGATAATGTGAGTATTTACATAAACAAATCATAGAACAAAGCGGGCTATATCATTCTTATAAGTTTTTCAGATAACTTTGCTGTTATTTTCTTGTTATTAGATACTTGAGTAAGAAAACTTCTTACTCATACAAAATGAACAATAATAATTACTATTATGCCTAGTAATAAGTATTCTTAAACGAATCCCCATTTACGTATTTTTCATATGTGTTTAGTTACATGTTATTTTATGTGAGGCTAATGATTTGGGGATTCTCAGATTTTATTGTCTCTTGTTGACATTTGACGCGGGAAATAACACTCGAGAAACAAAGACGGCCTTTGATTATAATATGGTTTGATGGATATATATATCAATTTTTGGGTGATTCCAATAAGAAAACGTGTTTGTAAAGATTACTATTAGAAGATATTTGTAATAGCATTCTCAATCTATTCAAAAACTTCACCTGATTTCTTTCACTGGTATAAATATTAGCCATTGAAATGACCTTTAAGATCAATTCACTGCGATAAAATCAGTAAAAATAATTACATTTCAATAAAAAAGAAACTAATATCGTAAAAAAAATGTACATACATATACGTTCTTTTAGAATAAATATAAGCAACGGCACATAAAAAGAACCTCAAGAATTCTCATATTTTACTCGAAGTCAATAAAAATTTGCACAACAAAAGATTTCTGTAAGATTTAATTATCCGCTGACAAGCCATCAATCTTAAGACTCGGCCTTAATGGAGATTAAAGCCCAGGTTTTACGATATTCTGGTTTATATCTTAAATCTTGAAATTTGTATAAAATAATTTATGTATGTATAGTTTCATAGTTTACGTTTACATATTTATCTATATTATACTAGCTGACTTGGGATACGTTGTTCTGCAAAATAAAAATACTTAAATCGCGATTAAAACTAATTAACAACTTATTCTTACCAAATAAACACAATAAAAACATCTATGTGTTTTTATTGTGTTTATTCGAGGGACTTCGATAACAAACACTATGACATGAGATTTTTAGCTTGTGATAAATACGCACATAACTTCCGAAAAGTCAGTGGTGCGTGCCCGGGTTTGAACTCAAGAGCTCTAACATCTCAGTCCACTTGTCACACCGCTAGGCTACCACAGCTGCATCACACCCACAGTGATACAATAAAATTTTGCTAAATAGACACTATTTATGACACCTTATGTACAGTGAGAAATAGAATAGATGAAAAGCATTTAAAAAAAATAGTATTTTAAAGAATAAAGGCCTACGCAGACCGGGACGGCATGGCAAGGGATTTTTAATATTTACTAATGGACATTCAAAGATATCGATATAGAAATACAACACAAATTGCTATACTTTAAAAAATTATGCCGTGGCATCGAAAGGGATTTCATTGCACGGCATTGAAGGACGCGCCACGGCTCCTGCGGCGGGATGCCGTGGCGTACTGCATAAGTAACGGCATGCCACGGACTCCGGCGGACATTGTAAGACTAAAAGTGGGTCAGGCAGCAGGAGCTGCCTAGGCATATGGCAAGGGATTTTTAATATTTACTAATGGACATTCAATGATATCGATATAGAAATACAACACAAATTGCTATACTTTAAAAAATTATGCCGTGGCATCGAAAGGGATTTCATTGCACGGCATTGAAGGACGCGCCACGGCTCCTGCGGCGGGATGCCGTGGCGTACTGCATAAGTAACGGCATGCCACGGACTCCGGCGGACATTGTAAGACTAAAAGTGGGTCAGGCAGCAGGAGCTGCCTAGGCATACTTTGTCGTGCCGCGGCAGGCCGTGGCAAGGCGCTAGAATGCTGCGGTATCTAAGCGTGCCGTCCCGGTCTGCGTAGGCCTTAAGATTTAATATTTATATAATTAAAAGATAACTGGTAATAAACCCCTTGAATTATATTTTATGTTAGAAGCAAATTCTCACATAAAATCAAACCCTACACCACACGCGCCAGTCGCACAGCCACTGGGCCAATCGTGACGTCACTAATTAAATATTATTCATAGCATATAGATCGCGTTTCTCATGGCTCCACACCGTTCCCAATTAACACGTCGCGGGGATTTACGACTGTTTACAAAACACGTGATTATAAAGAATTTAATACGAAATATATCGTTGTTATTTACAGATGGTATGTAAAAATACATTGTGTAACGGCTAGTTTATATTAAATATTCAGAAAAAATATAATTCAGCCTATTTTTGACGAGTTAGATTCTTTCAAGATGAAAATTTACTTTGCACGTCAAGGCAAAAAACATCTTTTTTTCGATCGTGTTATCCCCTCGGATAACTAAAATCCTAATTTGTAAGGCTAGTGTCAAATGGTTCTTTTACTTTCACTTACATTGAGAATTTCAGGTTTCGGAAAGTCATGATTTCATTTACACAAACACATTTTTTCTGATGCATACAAACAACCAAATAAACATAGTTTAAATTTTTATTAAGAAAGAAAAATTTAAAAATCTTAACTTGAAATAAGCTAAAAAATACAAAAAAAAAATATTGTGTTGGCCCCGAGCGGGAATAGAACCCGTGTATTGCCAATCGTACCACAAATGCTTCTATCGAGCCATCAAAGTTCATAGACGAGCTTATTAGTCCAGTGGCAGTTAACGCTGCCTTCTGTGCAGAGTGTATGGGTCCCGGGTTTCGAATTCCAGTAGCGACAAATGTTTGTGTGATGAGCATCAACATTTTTATCCGAGTCATGGATGTACCTACACACTTAACTTTAAAAACAAATGTAAAAAATTAGTCCGTAAATTTCAAGAAAAAAATAACTTTCTAGTTTAAGACGTCATAGATCAATTCTGCCATTCCACTACATGCCATATATTCATCTAATTCATACAGTCCTACTTTAGTTAGCTAGAAAGCCATATCCACATTATTGTTGTAGTTTTTTTTTAAATAATGAGTGTAACGTATGTATGACCAACACATAATCTTAAATAAATTTAATAAATAAAATTAAATATCTACTTAGTTGCTAATGGTTGTAAACGGGAGTCAAGGGTTGAAGCTGAAAACCAGGGCTGGGCAACCCTCTAGGGTGGCCTAAGCATGAGCTGACGCTTCAACCTTTTACTTTCGGTATTATAGTTGCTTTGTAAGTACCTAATTACTACAATGATGGCTGTAATATTGAAAACAATAAATTACTATTCTATTCTATTCTATTCTACCTATGTATAATAAGTACGTATTTACAAAAAAAGTAATATCAACCTTCTACTTAGTATCCGTAACACAATCCTCGTTGCTTACCACGGAACTAGATGGCGCTGTGTCATAATATTCAGATAGGCAATATAATTTACCTGTCTACGAAATTTACTACGGCGTAGGCGTCTACGGCATGCTACATCGACGGGCTACATTGCAAACATCGGTGACGTAGCACCGTAGCAGTTAATTTAAACAACTGAACTCTATATTTAGAACTCAGTTGTCGACAAAAATAGTGTTTAGTCACTAAGTGAAAAATATTTAGACTAATTTAAAAAGAGAACAAAAGGTTTTTTTAGTTGACATTGTCATGTAATGTAAATTGTTGTTTTAAATAATGTCTAGAACATTAAAACGGCTGTCGTGCTGCTTTTAAACAAATTCCTTTGTAGCGTTTTTATTTCTTCTTAGCAGTATTTCGTGCCATGTTGTCTAGATTTTCAGTCTAAACAAAATGCATTAAATATAGATATCACAAGTTCGAACTTCATCATTCAAAACTCACTCACTGCTAGGCGCGGATCTCGTCTCGTTTAAGAGAGATTACGCTATAGTTCACCTCGCTAGCCTAGTGCGGGTTGGAAGGCATCACATGCCATGGAGAGAATGTTTCAGGCATGCAGGTTTCCTCGATGTTTTCCTTTACCGTTTGAGCATGTGATAAAAACGCACGTAACTTCGAAAAGTTAGTGAAGTTTAGTGAACTCAAGTGCCTTGGGTTCGAAATCAGGACCATTGACTTCAAATCCCATTGGTTACACCACTAGACTATCACAGTTTCAACCCCTATTAATGTTAAATGGAGGCTGTAGCTTTTCAGGGTATTGACTGTTAGGAAGTCCCGCAGCCCCGACGACCTTTGTCGTCGGGGCATCAACAAGTCAGGTTTTTATGTAAATAGATTTATTATTAAGACACTAATATACCCTACTTTACTATTAAATTTGGTAGCTGAAGTAGTTTAAATATATTGTACTTAAAAAAAAGGATTTATGATTGTTATGCGGAACCACACAAACCTTTCAGACAAATTGACGACCCAGTTAGTGCAGCGGTATTTAACACTGCCTTCTGTGCTATGGGTCCCGAGTTCGAATCCCGGTAGGGACAAATGTTTGTGTGATAAGCATGAACATTTGTATCCGAGACATGGATGTATCTATCTATAATATGTATGTATTTACAAAAAAAGTATATATGTAGTATATCAACCAGCTAGTATCCGTAACACAAGCCTCGTTGCTTAGCACGGAACTAAATGGCGCTGTGTGCCATAATGTCCAGTAATATTTATTTAAATGGTCCTTGAAAAGATTCCAGATATTACACTATAAAAAAAATCTGTCCAGTGTTTTTAATCTTTAAATGTTGTTTCCAATCTGTTGTGGGGTAGTAGAAAGAAAAAGAGACAACTCGGTGGTGCAGTGGCTGAGCGATCGGCTTGTGCGTCACGGGTTGCGGGTTCGATCCCCGCACGGAGCAAATGTTTGTACGTTGTACTGATAGTTGTTCCGGGTTTGGGCGTTTATGTATGTGTACATTTGTGTTTGTAAACGCACTCACGATACTGGAGAAAATCCTAGTGCGGGGCAACTTATTTTATTAAAAAGTAATGAGAAAGAGAGAAAGACTCACCCTTATCCTTGTCGGCGTCCTTGGCTCGGCTCTGGTCGAAGAAGCCGGTGGTGAGCGCCTTCCTCTTCAGCAGGTACGCGCGCCGCTTTGGCTTCGTCGCCGCCACCGCATTCTCTGTACAACACACGTACTGCTGTTAATATTTATGTTAAGGGCTGCATAGCATCAAGTGTAGGTTAGGAACTCTTTAGAGAATGAATATTTTAAATGGTATGTAATATATAAAAGAATAGACTGACTTGTGTCTTATTAAAACAAAAGTGCATGTTGGTGTCGTGTTTTAAATTAATATTAAATATAAAATCGTGCTAAATATCTAATAACTATTGTCTCGTACAATAGGGCTAAAGTAGATCGTCTATTACAATGAAATAAAATTCTTCGTGAGTGCAAATCATCTCTGACTTTGTAAACCTCTGCTGCTAAGCGAATCGACTTCACATCGGTAAGTCGAGTTACCCGCAACAATTTATACAACTAGGATTTATAATACACATCGGCATAGCGCCAGGAATAAGGCAGCTATGTGGTAATGATAAGATTCATTTTTCCAGTTTACCTCAATTATTTAATATAGCTTCATTGTCCAATAGGTATATTAAGTTACAAAAACACAAATAGATGGCGTTGTTTAAAAAGTTTTTTGCTATCTAAATAGCGCTATAGTTTAGTTGTCGAGAATAGTATCCATCTCATTTTTAGGGTTCCGTACCCAAAGGGTAAAAACGGAACCCTATTACTAAGACCTCGCTATCTGTACGTCCGTCTGTCCGTCCGTCTGTCTGTCACCAGGTTGTATCTCAAGAACCGCGATAGCTAGCCAGTTGACATTTTCACAGATTATGTATTTCTGTTTCTAAAAATAAAATTAATATTTAAGGGAAAAACGAAAAAAAACGTATTTTTTTACCTAATTTTGTACAGAACCCTTCGTGCGCGAGTCCGACTCGCACTTGGCCGGTTTTTTAATGATGGTAGCTTCGTTTGCGCGCGTATTTTATTTGTTAGCATATTATGTGTGTAAACATACAAAATTAGTCTGTCTTTTATTGAGAGGAGATCGTAAAATTGAAAGGCAGTTGTAGCATTATTTACCAATAATTATATTAATGTACCTACTACTAATTTTCTTATTATGGTGAACAATAAAGCATATTCTATCTATATATCTAACAAATTAATTATTCTTATTCTTAAAACTAAAATAATTCAAACTAATTGTTCAATTCTATTAGTACGCAAATGGTTTTGGCTAGAGCCCCTATTTAGTATTAATAGATATTTATTATTAAACATCTAATCAGCTGATACGTTTTACGTCAATATTGATAAAATGCATCTTTAACATTATGCCACTAGTCTAGACTCGTTCTATCTCTGTCTGGCGGGATTTTTGGACTGGACTCAAAAATTACCATACCTATTGGTGTCTGACCTAATACTTTCGGGAATGTTAGATACTGAAAGAAAATCTACTTGTTACGGATTTTATTGCGGTATAGTGGCTTATAGCTATAAATAAATAAAAAATAATAAATAAATATTCTGCGACATTTGACACAGCACCATCTAGTCCCAAACTAAGCAGAGCTTGTACTATGTACTAGACAATGGATATAATACTTATATACTTTTTTTTTGTAAATACATACTTATAATACATAGGAAACACCCAGACAAACACAAACACTTATATTCATCATATAAATATTTGTATCCCGTGGGAATCGATCCCACAACCTCCTCATCAGCAGTCCGTTACTCTAACCACTACACCACAGAGGTCGTCAAACTCTCGCTATGATTACCTAGTGGTATGACATGTGGATAGGAGGAAAGCCTGAGACATTTTCTCGATGGCGTGTGAAGTTATCAATATGCACTAGCATATTCTTCTTTATACTTCATAACTTCACACGCCAGCTAGGCTAGCATTGTAGACTATATATAGCTTTCGCAAATGAGAGAAGACTCCTGCCCAGCACTGGATCAGTAAAATCAATGAATATCAATCAATTCTGACGTTTCAGTCTGCCTGTAACCAATATCTGTGAATACTATCAATCCGTAAAAATCCGTATTTCAATGCCTAGTAGTAGGTACTCATATAAACGTAAGAAATCACTATTAGTGCGTGTTTTATAGGAAGGTAGTTACTGTAAGCAAATGAGTTTGTAGCTGTCATGTGATTCTACGAAAACAGACACACTCGTAAATATACACTGAAAGGTCAGCTCTGTATATACCTACCTGTTTTTAGCTCTTTCACAGTGTAAATATTAATCTAATATAATAAAGACGACCCGTTTAGCTCAGCGGTAGTTAACGCTGCCTGCTGCGCTATGGGTCCCGGGTTCAAATCCCGGTAGGGACAAATGTTTGTGTGATGAGCATCAACATTTGTTTCCGAGTAATGGATGTATTTATGTATAATATGTATGTATTTACAAAAAAAAAGTATATATGTAGTATATCAACCAACTAGTATCTGTAACACAAGCCTCGTTGCTTACCACGGAACTAGATGGCGCTGTGTCATAATGTCCAGGAATATTTATTTATTATTATTTAATCTCATGTTTTAGGAAAACAATACTTTGAAGATGGTAGATAATCCTATTTATAAGTAAACACTTGTTATTGCTTTGTTTTTAGGGTTCCGTAGCCAAAAGGCAAAAAATGGAACCCTTATAGATCGTCATGTCTGTCTGTCTGTCTATCTGTCCGTCCGTATGTCACAGCCACTTTTTTCCGAAACTATAAGAACCATACTGTTGAAACTTGGTGAATAGATGTATTCTGTGAACCGCAAGATTTTCACACTAAAATAGAATTTTTGGTGATTCCCCATACTTAGAACTGAAACTCAAAATTTTTTTTTCATCAAACCCATGATATTGAGGTTTGTAATATCTAGAGATGTAGTATAATATGTAGAGACACTTCCAAAGTGGTAAAAAGTGTGTCCCTCCCCCCTGTAACTCTTAAAATAACAGAATTATAGAACTAAAAAATGTATATGATGTACATTACCATGTAAACTTCCACTTAAAATTGGTTTGAACAAGATCTAGTTAGTAATTTTTATTAATACGTCCTAAATCGTAAACCGCAATTTACCTTTCATTCAATTGTGTACCCACTGCTGTTTACCTAGTCAATGGCACGGAACCTTTTGTGCGTGAGTCCGACACCCACTTGGCCGATTTTTTCTACTTTAAATACGTTTTTTTTTCTTCTAAAATGTTTAGTATGCCTAACAGGCTAACTAGCTTGGCACTAGATGGCGCTGTGTCATAATCTCCGGATATTGTTATTATTTATATTTAAAGTTATAGAACCCACAGATACAGTAAATATTTTTCACCATTACCACACGCGAACGCCGCGTAGATCCTAAAATACTCGGAGCAAAAGAATCCGACTGAAGGAGGTACGTGACAAACATTTGTGTAAGCCGAGTCGAAAACCGACACTTGTTTTGATAGATCTGCAGGTCACAGCCCCAGCACTATGCCAATACCTACACATTCTATCCGAGTACTGAGTACTATGTGCGGTGGAAATAAATCTATGTCTATTTACGTGTCAATTTGTTTTGTGTAAACAAACATGGCGTTAATATAATTATTAAGTACGTATTGTTATATGGCGTTATTAAATCTTGTATATAAAAATCTCGCGTCACGGTGTTTGTCGCTGAACTCCTCCGAAACGGCTGAACGGATTATTATGAAATATTGTATGTATATTTTGGTAGCTCTGAGAATCGGTCGAAGGCTATTTTTTATACCCATATGTAATAAAAATATCCCCCACCACTGTTTTTTGACAAAATATTTTGTTGTATTTTGTTTACGATTTGGCATTAAAATTACTTATAACCCTAAATTTTCACTCTTCTAGCCCCTATAATGTGGCAAAACAACGTTTGCTGGGTCAGCTAGTATCACTATAAAAACAACTTTATTTACCCAAACTTAACTTTATTTATACTCTAGTAGGTATAGTAGGTATATAATACACTATACCTACTACAATTACTTAAAGTAATATAGTTTAATAGATATTACTTTTATACCATAGAATACAAACAAACTTACGTTCCGTCTGATAGTAAGCAGTAAACATAGCTTGTGTTCGTAATATCAGGTTCAGCGGTAGTTAACACTGCCTTCTGTGCTAAGGATCCCGGGTTCGATTCCCGGTAGGGACAAATGTTTGTGTGATGAGCATAAACATTTGTATCCGAGTCATGGATGTATCTGTTACACTGTTACAAAAAAAATGTATATAATATGTAGTATATCAACCAACTAGTATCCGTAACACAAGCCTCGTTGCTTAGCTCAGAACTAGGTGGCGCTGTGTCATAATGCCCAGGAATATTTATAATTTATTTAATATTATTATTATTTTTCTACCTTTACTCGTGGAGAATTTATTACTTATAGCAAATTTTAACGTAAACTATATCAAAGTATAAAGTCTCACTGTTTGACTGCCAAGCTCCAGTTGTATCGCTGGGGGTCTCGGCTCGGCTCGGAAGCGAGCCGAGACCTCCAGCGACACAACTGGAGCTTGGCATTCAAACACTCACTATTGTTAATATTGTCAACACAAACGCCGCCGCGGCTTTCACTAGTGCTCTCATAAAGTCGGCACGTGTATAACAACGGCGGAGAGGAATTCCTACACCGCCACAAATACATGTTCTATTAAAATAATACGCACTAGTAGCCGCCTGTGACGCCGCCTATACATCGTGCTGAAATATAATACAAGACAACCTTTTATTTACCTATTCCAATTTGTGGAGTTACAAGCAAGATCTTTGTGATCTACAACTCGACTTGTAAGATAACATGCCATCTCGCCTATGTACCGAAAGTGGTACGCAGTAAGTACACTTTGTTTGCTGGTATAGTTAAGATTCTAAAACCCCTTAAAGAGCTATTAACTGATGATGCTACTAAGATTCCGTGACTTTCAATTCAAAAAATTCAAAAAATTTTATTTCAAGTAGACCAATATTACAGGTTCTTTCGAAATGTCAACACTAGTTGCACGGTTCCAAAAAGTAGGTCTTATGGAGAAGAACCGGCAAGAAACTCCATAGATACTCTTTTAAATAAATTTATAATATACACATATATACAGATATATTTACAATGTTCGTATTTAATATTAATATGAGAATAATGCAGTCTGATGTGAAAGGCATGAGTTATCAACTATCACTAAAAAATAAAAAATGAAATACAATAATTATAATATAATAATTATTTTATTTTTTATTATATTAAGACCATGGGAATACGTTTTAGAACGAAAGTCTCTTTAAATAAGCGATGAATAGCTGATGTTAACACTCAAAAATCTCTGTCATCCCTTTCTTCCACTACCAAACTCTTTGAAGGCTCAACTAAAGTAAATAAATTATGAGTTACCTACTCCACTTTGAACATTCTCAACTACATGAAACAAATACAAACTACACCTACTAAAAATAACACTAGTACCAAAATGGCTTGCAGTAATTTTTAGCAGTTTCATTGCCCATAAAAATAGTGCCAGGTTAATAGAACTCCGTTGAAACTGTCACCCTAGGGCCTAAAATAGCGAAGTATTTCGGTCACATACAACAATAACGCACTATGTCAAAATGAGTCACTTCGGAGCCTCGCGTGTGATCCACGCAGTGTCACAATGCAGTTTGCGCGTCCCGCAAATACTTGGGACTATTTATAAAAACGCATTAGTGTCACAACTTGCAGTCACCTGCTTCAAACACGCACGTGGTTAACAATAATATGTGAAATCGTCAAGGAATTTGGGAATATTTTGCTGAAATATTTTTATTGTTGTTACGTTAAATTTAAAGTCTTTTTTGGCCGCGATTTTTACGAGGTCATGCATGATAAATGTGTAAAAATCTTCATCATCATTAAGTCTTTTTTAATATCCCACTGCTGAGCTTGGGTATCCTCTAATCTCTATCTTGCTATCGTGCGTTGACAGACTTCACATGCCATCGAGAATATCTTTCAAGCATGCAGGTTTCCTCACGATGTTTTCCTCCACCGTTTGAGCTTGTGATAAATACATAACTTCTGAAAAGTCAGTCTTGGGTTTGAACTCGAGACCTTTGACATCGCAGTTCACTGGTCACACCACTTTACTTGGACGTAAATGATCAATATGTAAAAGTCTTCATCATCCTCACCCCATGTACTGACTTAGGTTATAGTCTCTATAGGCCTAGTGCCGGTTGGCAGACTTCACACGTCATTGAAAAATCTCTAAAGCATCCAGGTTTCCTCAGGATATTTTCCACCACCATTTGAGCATGTGATAAATACGCATGTAACGAATGAATGAACTCAAACCCCTTGACTTTACAGTTCACTGGTCATAATACTAGGCTTACACTCTCCTCAGCTAACTACAACATTAATTAATATTGCGTACGTTGACTCACAATATTATTTTTGCCCCGATTTTTACAAGGTCATAAACGATTAATCTGGTCACATTATTTTCATTACATGAAACCTAAATAAATCTGTGTATTATACAGGTATACAGGCGTAATGGTATGTAATATTATATTCACGGTATTTTTCTTCTATTTTACGGTAATCTATAATATGTAACACTGTCCGGATAAAAAAAAATACACCTCAGGAATTTTCCTGTGTCGAAAGTGTATTTCTTTTAGCATACCAGAGTATAATAGGACACGTTACTTTCTACGCAAATGTGTGGGAACACAGCATAGCGTGTCACACACAACTGACAAGGTGAGCTGTGAGCTAAATAAGCGGAACCAATGGCGCCCAGCACTAGACGGACCGGTAGGGCTGTACGGAGAACGGAGTAATAATGTTAGTGAAAAATTGTGATACGATATTTATTTACATAAGTTCTGCCATTCTATGCATAAATAATAAAAACCCAATGAATTTTCGACGTTAGGCCAAAGATTTCACTGAATATTTAAAATTACCGTTAAGACTTATAATTTTGTAAATACATGTATTTTTGGTAATTTAATAATAATGTTTAAGTAAAATATATGCACTCGAATTTATTAAAATAATTTATTAATTTATTTTTAGTTATGTATATTTCCGTAAGTTCTCTTTTGCAGAACTATTTACATATTAGCATTTATTTGATTCAAAGGCATTTTTACGAAATATTATTTGAGTAAATATCATCATGATCCCAATTATTTTCGGGTCACGGGTCTCCTCTAATTTGGAAGAAATTAGGCTATAGTACACCACGCTAGCCTACTGCGGGTTAACAAGACTTCACACGCCATCGAGCAAATCCCTACTGAATGAAAGAAAGAAAAGAAAGAAAAAAAAGAAAGAAAACAATATTTATTTATAAAAGACACCCGAGAACACAGAATATAAATTAATGATAGAATGCAGGTTTCTCTACGATGTTTTCCTTTACCGTTTGAGCAAAAAAAATGTATGATTTTATTTATCTACTTAAAATAAATTCAACTAATTATTACACTTCCACTAATTACGAAACGCTGGCAACCCTACGATCCCTACCAGCGCCGCGGCGCACACTTACACTCTTAATAAAGATTTATTTGACAATAACAACGGAGACGACAGTAAAACACTCCATGTAATAATATTTAAAGCTTAGCACTTCAAACAACGTAAAAACTATCACATTCAAATGTAAAATTACCTTGGCACTCAACTTTATACCATATTTTATTATTATATAAATAAGAAATATGTTAAAAAACATACAGTAATTTAAAACCTATTTTAATTTAATGTATGTACAGTTGGTCTATAAATTTTGTTAAGTAATATTTAATATATGTATAAATGTCTTTTAAAAAAATCGAAATTGAAACGGGTTTTTAAGTCGCCCTATTTCAATGTTTACAAGTCATGGAAGGTTTTATAACGTTCAGGCGCCATCAAATTTAAGATATTACATTGATTCGGTCTAGTATCGTATTACTTTCAGGCTTATATACTAGTATAAAATACAGTAAACAGTGGCTTACGTGTGCTAGTAGCGTTTTTATTCTATTTTTAATATTACGGCACGTTAAAAAGAAATCAGTTATTAAACATTTTCAAAACGTAATACGAATATGATTCATGAATGTATTTTTCATTGATCATCAATAAATTTTCGCTGGCCGACTTCTCAAATTAAATAAATAAATATACCTATCTGGACCACTAAACTACATAATCCCAGCGGTAGTTAATGAACGGGTCCAAAAAAATATTTAAGATTTTCCTACAAAGTTGAAACAAAATTCATCAGCATCCTTGTTTATTTTTCCCGTGACCATAGCTTTAAGTGATTCAAAATGTCGAGATTAAAACATTATATATGAATATACCACAGTAAAATACGAAAAAAATAGTTTTATTTTAACCTCTAATATTCGCACAAGTGTAAAAACTCAACATTATATTTTTAATAATTTTCTAAATACATGACTCTCCAGTTATTATTAATGGTCCTTAGTCTAGTCAACAGTCTCTGACCTACTCGTACTGGTTATACAAACATAAACAACACCCAGGTATCAAAATAATAACGCAACGCAATATTAATTAAACAGAAATTAATCAAAGATATTTTTGTAACCACCTCTTGCTCAAAATTAATAGGTTTTAGAGACTATTTACAACATTGTATATAAAATAGTGTTCATCTGCCCACTGAAAACCATCAAAACTAATTACATACGACCGGGGACGCGTTTGATGCGACCGCAAATAAATGTTGTGTAGTAACTTTTTGCAACGTAAAAATGATAATTAGGACCATTTATTTATGAAATATTATTTTTATGTTTGTCACGTGATAAATTGTGGAACTTGAGCTGTGATAGTGGACTGCGAAGTTAAAGTTCTGGAGTTTAGTCCCATGATACGCATTACTAACTTTTGTTCTATTTCAGTTGTCAAAGCGGTGAAAAAAAAATCGTGAAGAATCCTGCATACCGCAAAAAAAATTTCAATGGTGTATGAAAGCTGTCATCTCGCACTAGGATTAACGTGGTGGATCATAGTATGAATTCCACTAAAACTAGAACTAGAATTCTGAATACTGTCAAATAAACAGACTCCGATCTGTGTGACTACGTTGCTTTAAGGAAAGAGATCATTAAATAAGGAAAAATAAAAAGCTAAACGGTACATTCACTTAGTGACTAAAGATCTTTTTGCACACAACACAATATACCGGCTGGCATCATCATCAACCCATTAATGTCCCACTGCTGGGCACGGGTCCCCTCTCATTTGAGAGGGATTAGGTTATAGGCCACCACGCTAGCCTACTGCGGGTTGGCAGACTTCACATGCCATCGAGACAAATCTCTCAAGCATGCAGGTTTCCTCACGATGTTCTCCTTCACCGTTTGAGCTTGTGATAAATACTCACATAACTTCCGAAAAGTCAGTGCGTGCCTTGGGTTTGAACTCGAGATCTCTGACATCTCAGTCCATTGGTCACACCGCTAGGCTGTCGGCTGACATGCCTATGACTATTTAAGGCTAGGCAGGTGTCGTACTGTGTACACATAAAGTTCTTTAAAATTTAAATTAAAAAAAAAACTAAACATTAAAATACCACCCACCGGTGACAATAGTGGCTAGCAGTGTGCTTTGTGCCCGGTTAATGGTAATAGGCTCGCCCCCTAATACATAAGACCTAAGAACACACCGGCGGAGCGTATTACGAATAAATCCAGACTATTCTTTAAAATCAACAGTGTCATTAATATTGATAATTGTATTTAGATTTTTGTTCACATTCCCCTTTGATGTACATGAAGGTCGTTCAATAAACTCTTCGTGAATTTATATATCTTTAAGCTGTTTTACGCGATAGAGTGAGACGACGTCATACGTCAGGAAAGCGTGAGAAAGAGAGATAACGACCAGTGTTGTCAACAGTAATTAGTCTACCAAATCTACTAAATTGGTAGTTTATCTGTCACATACTTGACTCGCTAATTGATTGAAGGCAGATGTCAAATAGAAACATAAATTTGGAATTAATGAATATAGTGTTATAAGTGAAATTCTATTTTAATCACCGTTTTTACGTGTAATTGTGACTGTTTTGTGATTACGCTAGTTCTATTTTGGTAGATTTTGATTTAGTTCTTTCGCGAAAACTCGACATTCTGATACAACTTATTTTTACAGATTATTACACGGTATATTGATATTATTTCATCCCGACATTTCGGATCTCTTACAGCTACTATGGTCATAGGCAGATAGAATCCACTATCTGGAAAACTTTCAATATCAAGACATCAAAGTCAACATATAATGAGAGACTTTTTACATATAAAGAGATTTCCCGCTCAAATTGAGCTGTTCAATTAGGGAAGTACCTCTGCGTTGCAGAAGACCGCAGCGAAACAACAATAGTTGTATTTCTGCGACTGAGTAAGGTTGCCAGAGCTCGTTGAGGGACTGACAGTATGGGAATCCCGTTTGCTATCCGTGAAGTTTTTTTTTTATTGCGATAAGGAAGCAAACGAGCTGGCGGCTCACTTGATGGTAAGTGATCACCACCGCCCATGGACATGTACAACACCAGAAGGCATGCAAATGCGTTGCCAACCCCTGCAGAAACCGTTTTCGTTTCTTAAAAGAGGGAATTACTAAACTGACAACAAACGGAATGCCCATGCTGTCAGAATAGTCACCCCCCCCAACGAGCTCTGGTAACCTTACTCACTCGCAGAAAGACAACTATTGTTGCTTCACTGCGGTGTTCTGTAAGGCGGAGGTACTTCCCCAACCGGGCAGCTCAATTTGAGCGAGGAATCTCGCTATGCCCTACCTCTGCTGAAGTAACTCCCCTATTTTAAGAAATCAAAAACGGCTTTTACATGGTCGCCAATCTCTGATGTTGCAAACATGGGCTATGGTAACCGCTTACCATTAGCCGGACTGTAATTTTTGTCACCCTAGTGGCGTAAAAAAAGTAATAAAAAAGATCAATCAAATAACTTCACGCGTCATTTGACAATTATTGAATAAAATATGCGCAGACGCCGCGCCCCATTAAACACCTTTGAACCTAATAGTACCTACATAACGGTTATATAAATAAATACACATAAATAAAACTAAATTGACTGAAAACCCATTTTTATTTAGAAATAGCTACCACCGATGCGTCAGAGAAAAATTAAATGATATTTTTTCAAATCACGTGCTTTTGGTGTCATTATGAGGCATTGGAAAACATCGAGAAGAAACCTGCATGCCTGAGAGATTCTCTCAGTGAGATGTGAAGTCTGTCAACCTGCAATAGGCTACCGTAGTTTACTAGCCTAATCTCTCTCAAATGAGAGAAGACCCGTGCCCAGCAGTGAGACAGTAATTGGTTAGATGATGAGACATTGAAAGACTGTATAAACTTAATAAAGGATAAAATACTATGTGACTTTATATTATATCTAGGTATAACAAAAAAAACCTACATAGATAAAAATACCGTACTAATGTTTGATTTGCCTTGTTTCTGACCATTAATAATTTATTTTAAAAAAATTAAATTGTCTAATTATAAAAAACATGGTTTAGTGGTCGTAAGTGTGACTGCTGAGAAAGAGGTCTAGGGTTCGATGTCCAAGTTGAGAAAAGTGTTATAGCGTATCAACTCGAAGTTTGGATTCATGCCCATTTGATGGCAATAGGTTTCTGAACACACCTCTGCCCCCTTCGGGGACGACGGCCGAGTAATGATAATGTTATGTTATTAACCGTCTCTGTCTCCTAAATAACCTCAAGTTTGAAGCAACACTTCGCGTGAGTGCATTTCTGAAGGATGACACGGATATACAAGATAATGCGCGCGGGATTCCTTGGTTAAATATAGCCCAACCTGATTGTGGGCTAGCCGGTAGATACTTGTCGGTTGCCACGTACGCGAACGTCATACCTAGCCGGTGACGACGTCGGAGGACGTGTTCGACGTGTGTAATGTCGACATATTTTATTGTAACATACCATCTCGCCTGTGTCCATAAGGGGATAGATAGGTAAGTACATTTAAACATAGTTTTTACGGAGATAGAAGTATTTAACATATAACCAATGTCCTTTATGTATAGATACATTTTTATTGTATTGGTATGTGCTGTACTAATTACTCGTATTAATAATAATAATCGTTCAATTTAATTTATTTATTTAACATAATCACAACCTATTTATGTTTCCCTACTTTGAATAAATGATATTTTGAGTTTGAATTTGACTGAATGTTTATATATTTGCATTTAGAAACCTAAAAGAGTTTTTACTCATTCAGCAACGCGCGAGGACACTTCTGGAGTTGCAAACGTAGGGTAGGCTGGCTGGAAACTTGTTTATCAAAAAATAATTATATACACATTCTGACCAGAATATGTATGCAATAAAAACAACATTAAATTTACATAAAATAAATTCATAGAGAAAGATTTTGCGTTTCACACAGAGCAAAAAGACACTGATAAGAAAAACTAGGTACCTACGTTATCTATAAAAATAGAAAGCTAATATTAAACTGTCGGAAAATACGAGTTGTATATGTAACGACTGACAGACGAGATTATTTCGCAACAACAAATTCACATTCGAATAATTTATACAGTGCACACACGAACAATAAAATCTTACACAAATATTTTGGGACTATCGCGTCACCATTAAAACTCATAGTTAGTGTAACTTCGGTAGAGTAAGTATACATAGATGTAAAATAATAAGTACTCAGTTCACAGTTTCACTCGTTAATTTTATCCTTTTTACGTGTTTATTTTTAGGTGAAAATAATGTGGCTATATATGGATGGAATCTCGATTGCTTTTAGGCTTTGGTTTGGTACATATCAACGAATAGATTTTTTTATAGAAAGTAGGAAAACTTTATGCCTTACGATTGCGTTCCGGTCATTTTTCATCCAGGAAATTAGGATGAAAATGAGAATCTAATGAAAAAAGTCAATTCCCCTAACTGTCTAGTGTTCAATAAAGTCGAAGATGCAACATTTGCTGTTGGAATGTGAAAAGAACCGGAGAGAAAAAGAGATAGTGACGTGGGAGTTAAAACTTAATTTGTATGATGTTGGGGCTTTCATTAGAATATTATCTACACCAAATTTGGGAGAAGCCAAACTGGTTTATGAAATGATTGCTGCATCATTATTTAAAGGCTACGATAAGGCTGACGTGAGGTAAAAGCCTCCAAATAAATAAAGATTTTAAAAAAAAGTTTAGACCTGTGGTAGCCTGGTGGTGTGACCAGTGGACTGTCATGTCAAAGGTTCGAGTTCAAACCCAAGGCACGCACCACTGAGTTTAAAGAAGTTATGTGCGTATTTATCGCATGCTCGAACGGTGATGGAAAACATCGTGAGGATGGCATGTGAAGTCTGCCAACCCGCAGTAGGCTAGCGTGGTGGACTACAGCTTAATCTCTCACAAAAATGAGACAATGAAATATTCGATATTACACAAGAATACACACCAACAATTATACAGACATTGATTGCTACACTTGGCTATACAAAATCGCAACAAGCTATTGTAACAATAAAAACGTTTGACGTTACAAACAATATGTTACTGTGACAATACTTTAGACATTGTGATTTAGGAGCACGCCTACACGGCATTCTTAATCAAAAATAATACTAACGGATCATGTGATTTGTTCGTAAGTGGTAATTTTCGGGCGCTGCCAAGTACTGTGGTTGAGAGAAATGTTATAAATCTATACATCAAAATCAAACTCATTTATTTATTCCATTGCTGGACATTTAGTCCAAAAAAAAACAAGACAATGGCTCGGTCCGATTATAATATTTTTGACCATTGAAAAAAGCAAATAGAACTAGGGGAAATAGGTACCTAGACCACGTAGACTTAGCCGAGTAAATTCCTTATCGCTAGTAATGCAATACAACAATGATCAGAATTTTAATTGATTAAAACATTTATAATATCCGCCCTATAGCTGCTGAACAACGTGTTTTTTATAGAACCGAAATAAGTATTTGTTATTAGGTGCTTTAGTTTGGTTATTTCAGACTGTATTTTTTTCACAGTTAATATTTAGTTTAATATTTGCATTAGGTACAAATTTTTTTTTCAGTTTTACTCAGTGCATTAACCTCTGAATAAGCAAAACCTTTAAAGTTGGTAATATAAATAATAATAATAAATACCTTTCATAATTTTCTTTATAATAAAAAACTTAACGCGTCTTTTCAGCAATCATCATTCACATTAATTGTCACCCCAAAAAAAAATCTTTCCGACATAAAGAAGACAATTTAATTTCAATATGAGTGTACACATGTATATCAACAGCCTGTATGATGTCTCGCCGTGACGTCACAACGCGTCACGTTTGCGTAACGGCGCCCGCGCGTGCGACTCCGACGTATTTGTAGACGACAGATAGTCATAGAAGTACCACTTAACATAATACTCCGCTCTGTCTGTATTTCCCGACGACTATAATTTATGGGTCTTCAAGTCACGAGTGAATCTAGTATCTTCTAGGTTGGCGTGGTAGTGCCCCTAAACCACATTAGGTGAGATCTGGTCAAACCTAACCTATATACTTATAAATGTTTCTAAATCTTAAAAATTAAGCATTAAAAAAACACTGACAAATTAACAAAAACTTTTTACCGATTTCATCGCTGTATACCTATTGATATTATTTTATTCTGACATTTCTATATAATGTATCTAAATCTTAAAAATTAAGCATTAAAAAAAACACTGACAAATTAACAAAAACTTTTTACCGATTTTATCGCTGTATACCTATTGATATTATTTTATTCTGACGTTTCTATATAATGTATCTAAATCTTAAAAATTAAGCATTAAAAAAACACTGACAATTTAACAAAAACTTTTTACCAATTTTATCGCTGTATATTGATATTATTTTATTTTGACGTTTCAGAACTGTTACAGCATCCATGATCACAGCAAAAATTATGTGTTAGTTGTCTTGGTCTCATAATTACTGATAGCCACCTTACATTTCCATTAACTATTAACAACGTAATTTTATCCGAGATTTTAGGAAATACTGAAAGAAACTTTTCATAATTTTGGGAGCGATTCCTAGCTTAAGCAAATTATAACTGTGTATTGATAAGGATTTTTTTGCCGCTCAGAGTTTCAACTGTGGGCTTTATAGTCAAGTCGTTTATAAACTACAGGATGGATGATTAACGAAACTGACATATCTATCGGTCGATCGTCAGTCCATGGTCTGCGGGAGCAGTATCAAACATTCTGCCTTACCCTTCATGGATACAGGAGTGTAAAGTCAAAGTCAAAGTTTTTATTGCATGCTAAGTGTACATATTGGTGTTACATGGTATAGCGAGTACTTATGACTTCGCGACCTTTTGCAAGCATTGCAACATTGAGAGCTATATTAACTAGTATTTTATTTTTATATATAATATTTCCATTACCTATTATATTTATTATACTATATATATAAATACTGCGGTAATGATACATCTATCAAAGTTTTGAGTGGGTTTACGGCCCACCTGATGGAAAAAATCTCGCTATGCCCTTACCTCTCTAAAAATAGTAGTATAATGAACCTTCTGCATATTTCTATAAGGTATACGTATTTTGTTCGTCGGCCATTTTGAAAATAGCACATGTCGTTGTATGTGTCAGGTATTTATAGCTGGCAGTGGGTCACCTGTGGTCGCACTACAATAGTCAGGTGCTTGCTCCTCGAGTCGTAATGATCAGATAGGCGGAACCGATTGAGTGCGAGTTAACTACTGTGACGTTTCAATGGATAGAGTATATTAAAAACTAACTGATCGGCGCAGTTTCGTCTGGCTCACATATACAAGAGAGTGGGTATGATTTTCCTTGTAATTGCAACATTTTTCATTGATACTCTAATTCATATAAGTCGTAGCATGATGTGAAATAACCTAAAAGTTTCGTAAAAGAAATTATAATGTCATAATAAAAAACAATTAGTGGCTCTTGAACTCATCAATAGAGAAAAAGAAGATATGTCCACAAATAGATGTGAAAGATTTACTGAAGTCTGAAGTCATTTGGTCTTTCTCTATTTATATATTGTAGATAAATACTTACACGTTATAATCGCATGTCACAGAAGTCGTGTTACAAACATTTCAGTCGGTACGCATACCTTGTCGGAAAATGAGCACCTAGAACTGGTCTGCGGCAGTTCGCCTCATCTTGCTTGGTTCTAAGCCAGATGGAGTACCAATGTATGACATAATACTCGTAGTTATTGAAACAAACATCTAAAGATGAACGTCTGCTTAGACAAAAATCTCCTAGAAACCTATCAGAAAGGAGGTAGAAAATATTGTATTTCTAGCCTAGCTTGGCAGTATTTTATAGAAAAATATTTTTTTTTTTTTTAACCCTACTGTGTTATCCTACATTTATTGAGCTTTCCCCTATATACGCTATTTTAACTTTTTAACTTTTATTTTCATAATATTTTAAAATAAATATATTATTTATTTTACGGATTTTATTAGGGTATAATATTCAGTTATATATCTATCCATAATCACCGGCAAATTTATGACAGTTGTAAAGGTTCTAAAATTTCTTAATACCGCGTCTTACTCTTCCTGCACACCGCTAGGTAAAATAGTGGCCTTCTGGTTTGCATTCACTGGCTTCTTATTCTTATCTTACCTTTTGGAATCGTACAACTAATTTTTGACAATTCAAAAGTAAATATATATCATTTGAGTATGAGTGTCAATGGCTAAACAATGTTTTTGTAAAAAAGGGGCCACCTAAATGGCTTTAAGCGTGGCCAAACAGAGATTGACCATCGCGCAGGTTTTGGGGCACAAGGGACGCACCAACAGGTGTGAAATGGATCACCAAATCCCCATATACACACGTTAATTCTGTTCCACACTTTCATCGGCGAATTGATCTTACCAACGTATTTTTAACCCTACACATTGATTGATAAGAGTATTTATAACGTAGCTACAAAACCCGTGTCTGCCTAAAATTGTTTTCAATTCCAATAAAAATATTTGTGTATGTAATAGTTTAATGTCGAGCACGCTAGTGTCCACATCGGCGATCAACAAACAAAGCGGCTGGCAATTCCCCAAGTTTCAACACCGGCCACGCTCCCGACTCACCGGATAATCTAAGATCAGTTGCCGGAATGTTAGGATCTGCCCACAATATCATACAGCGAAGAAGAAAAGAAAGAAATTGCTTCTCCTGTATATTAGGTGGTCTCTTGTTCTAGTGTATATAGATACAGGTCTCCTAGTTTAAGAGACAAGGTTTTCAATTTTTGTTTATATAGATTTTGTTAAATAACTTGTATGTATGACCTACCATCTTATGTCTAATCTGTATATTACTTTTGGATGAATAAAGATTTTATTATTATTATTATTATAGTGTTCATGAGGTGAATTTTCAGTTGCTAGAAGTTTGGTATTGTGTCCGGTAAATGGCAATAGGCTCGTTTATATTTTTTTGGATGTAAATACATATCAGAAAACTGTTAATATCAGTCCCATTTTGTTATTTGACGATGGGTTAATTAAATAATTGATAAAATAATTAATTTTTGGGACTTAGGATTTGTCTTGTCCTTATTTCCTGGGGTTTAATACTAGTACTACTGATTTAATAATACCCTAATTTTACACGATTTTAACGCGGTATATTAATATTATTTAATCCGATGTTTCAAATTTTTTATAACATCTATGGTCGCTTCAGTGTCCAATATGTAATATTCGTACCTAATCGTAATCCTAATTAAATACCAATTAAATATAAACCTTCAATTCGTATTCCAAAAATCTTTTATAGATTGTAGATACAACTAAACCATTTAATATTGTAATTTTAATAAATAGGTAGATAAAAAATTCTTTTCAATATATGCATGTAGGTATATGTTCATAATCGTGACTTTACACAAGAATCTACTTAAGTACGTTAATTTATTAACAGTTTATTTTGTAAGTGTTGACTCCAAAATGTCATCGGCCTTTTACCACTAAACCAGCTGAATATTATTCATCTTTAAACACCTCAAACCTGTATATCACACTGTTATATCCAGGTGTAGAAGGAATTATTGAGATTTAACCATCCAACAGCCCTTTGAGCTCCAAATTATGTTTTGAAGATCACCCAATTTATAAATTTAATTTTATATGACAGATAAGAATAAATACTCTGTCATATAGTTTCGTAATATTTGTTTATGATGTGTTTAGTACCTTTGATATAGAGGATTAAATTATAATAAGATGATAAATATTTTATACAGAAAACTATCACAACCTTTTTTTTAAATAACATATTTACGCAATCATTTAGTCGTTTAAATATTGTCTTGTTATTGATATGAAATGAGGAATTCACGAGGATAACTATTATTATAATTTGTTATGTGAATATATAGGTATATATATTATACATACATACATACACTCACGCCTTTCTCCCATGGGGGTAGGCAGAAACTACAGAATAGCACGCGCTACGGTCGCTGCATACCACTTTTGCCTCGTCCACATTCATACATCTCGTCATGCACGCGCGCCGGTTAGGAGTACTGCGTAGCTGACCTTTTTGAAGGAATTCGCCAATTAGGTCGGTGTATGTCCTTCTAGGGCGCCCGCCCCCTCCCGGCGTTTCCACTGACATCCGCCTTATAAATTCCTTTCGTCAATCGCCTATCAATCATCCTTTCAACATGCCCAAACCATCTCAGTACATTCTTCTCAACTTTTGTCACTACGTTCTTTTGTACTTTTGTATATATATTATATAGTGTGTAATAGAGATAGATATCAAAGAATAACAAACCACATTATCGCATTAAGGTTTTTACTTGTAATGATAGTGTTGAGTATGTGTGATAAATAAATAAATAATTTCTTCGTTGATCTAGTGGCCGTAAGTGCGACTGCTGAGCAAGAGGTCTTGGGTTCGATTCCCTGGTCCAGCAAAGTTTTATTCGGTTTTTCTATAAATATAAGTATCAGTAGCCGATATGCCAGTATTGCCAGTAATGATTTAGAAACCAATGTTATAAAATAAACAATATTTTTTCAATTATCTTACACAAAGAAATCATCATAAAAAACCATTAGTTTTTCATTTCATTACTCACCTTCTGGTATCTTGATAGCAGTTCCAAGGTTGATCTGCTGCAGCCTGGCTAGGGCGGCCTGCTGCAGCGCCCGGCGCTCCACCTCGCTGAGCGTCAGCAGTGACGTGTCCGTCAAGCGCACGCACCGCCCGCTGCCGTCTGCCCAGCAACAGCTGCCCTGCACATAACGCGTGACGTCATCATACCACACACACATTGTCAGCACAACAGCTGCCCTGCACATAACGCGTGACGTCATCATACCACACACACATTGTCAGCAGTACCATGTCCGTCATACAATTGATTTGCACGCTGCCGTCTGCCCAGTGATAGATGCCCGGTACATAACGCGTAACGTCATCGTACCATACACACATTGTCAGCAGTACCATATCCGTCATACAATTGATTTGCATGCTGCCGTCTGCCCAGTCATAGATGCCCGGTACATAACGCGTAACGTCATCATACCACACACACATTGTCAGCAGTACCATGTCCGTCGTACACTTTATGTTTACACTACTATCTGCCCAACGATAGATGCCCAATCCCATGACACTAGAACTCATCACACAATAACAGAGTTAGCAAGCAAGCATCTTTGCCCAACAACAACTTACCTGTATTCAACGCGTGACAGGCGTAACACGTGACTACGGGACGCGTTCAACAGGCATCCATACCCATACACACACATGCCTGCTGTTGTTTGCCTAACGATAGCATAAAGCCTACACACACGCGCACTATTACATTGACAGTCAATGATGAAGTCGCACTCTAAGTCACAATATCTCTTCCAATTACTCGACAGCGTCTCATGGTAAACGAAACGAAACAAAAGAACTTACGGACCAGTGTCTACTAGCAACTAAATAATTAGAGCATTAAAGGAAATGTATTATTTCTCATTCACACAGACTTTAACCTACATAGTCAGGCTCACATATTGTAACCAAAATGTTTGGACTTTAAAAGAGACCATGATTCTCCGAGTTTGTTTCGGCATTTCTTCTCATAGGTCGTCAGTTAGGAAATGCCGATGTCAACTAGATACTAAAAAAAATTACATGACTTGTAAAAGTGTCTTTCAAAAGATCTATTTACAGAAATTAACAAAAAAAAAATCCTGTACGAATATAAATTATTTAATTAAACAATTAAAGCACACATATACAGTACTGATACGTACAAAGGCAAAACACGGTCGTGCAAATGGCAACGCAAATGCAATGGCAGAATAAATCTTAGGCTCAAACTGGCGCGGCAAGCTGCTAAGACGTGTTACGTCACGAAATACAATTATTGCGGGTAGTTAGTCATTTGTAGGTAGTTTAAAATAACTGTATGTGTGTAAAGCAGAGCAAGCTATGCGTGGGCTTAGCTGTGTTACAGCACTTAGAGATAGCTACAAGGACCCTGATGGCCACTACACAGGCAGGGCCCTTATAGGTAAGGTTTCTAAGAACCGCCTATTAACTATGCGTTGCTACCGTTTTTTAGGACAATTAAATAAATAATAAATAAATATCTCTGGACATTAGGACACAGCGCCATCTAGTTCCGAGCTAAGCAACGAGGCTTGTGTTACGGATACTAGTTGGTTGATATACTACATATATAATTTTTTTGTTTGTTGTAAATAAATACATATCATACATAAATACATGACTCGGATACAAATGTTTATGCTCATCACACAAACATTTGTCCCTACCGGGATTAGTACCAGGACCCATAGCACAGAAGGCAGTGTTAATTACCGCTGGACTAATTGGGTCGTCAAATTTCTGTTTATCTTTTAAAACACAAGCTTGAAGAAGGAAAACTAATTTATTTAGGATGGGATGGCTTTTAACATTAATCAAGGTACATAGCACTGTTAGTATCGACTTAATTATACAAATCAATAAAATTTAAGTGTCTGTTTGTAATTTCAAAGTAACAACTTTTCACTTAACGCATATGAAATCATATTCGGTACTCACATTCTTTTTACAATGTTGTCTCTTTTTATGGTGATAAGGGGGCAAACGAGCAGGCGGCTCACCTGATGGTAAGTGATCACCGCCGCCCATGGACATTTGTAATACCAGAATGCTTGCATATGCGTTGCCAACCCCTGCAGAAACCGTTAAGGTTTCTTAAAATAGGGAAATACTAAATAATAAATATTTCCGGACATTATTACTATTACACAGCGCCATCTAGTTCCGTGTTAAGCAACGAAGCTTGTGTTACGGATACTAGGTGGTTGATATAATACTCGGATATAAATGTTGATGCTCATCACACAAACATTTGTCCCTACCGGTATTAGAACCCGGGACCCATAGCACAGCAGGCAGCGTTAACTACCGCTGAGCTAAACTGTCCGCAAACGGAATACCCATGCTGTCAGAATACTCACTCCCCCAACAAGCTCTGTTAACCTTACTCACTCGCAGAAATACAACTATTGTTGATTCACTGTGGTCTTAGGTAAGGCGGAGGTACTTCCCCAGTCGAGCAGCTCAATTTGAGCGAGGGATCTCGCTATGCCCTATCTCTCAAAAATTATTGTCTGTCTGTTTGTTTCGGCTAATGTCTGAAGCGATTTTGACGGATAGGGTCCGCAGGACCAAACCCGCCTGTCTTTAGAACGCATGAGCGGGTGAAGAAAATGAATATACATACGTACGTTTTCTACAAAATGAAACTTTATTATAAAAACATAAAAATATAACCTAACAAAATAAGAGTTACGATATATGAATGAATATCACCGCGTAAATGTCACGGCATATTACCTAATAAATTATCAACAGGTGCCCTCTCCATAACACACGATGTTTATATGAATACCCACGCTAACATATCAAAATATACAAAAAATATAACTATGTATACTAATATTTTTAATGTGAAAGTATGTCTGCCAGTCTTCACGCTTAAACTGCTAGACCTATTTAGATGAAATTTGGTGTTTACTGTATATTTTTTATTCCAAAATGATCCCTTAAAGGATAAAACAGGTTTGGGTGGGAATTTGTACGTGCAATCAGATTTTATTTTAAAGGACGATAAAATTAATCTGTTGATTTAAACTAAACTAAAAATTAAATAATAAGTAAATTCATATCAAATATAAGAACATACCAATACAATATTACAATAGTATGTGATAAAATTGTCGAAATAAAAATAACATCACTCACTTGTAAAATCAGCGATGTAATCAGAACAAAAACAGGAAAAGAGTGAATTTAATAATGACATGAACGCAATTTGCGCAATTTCAAGGTAAAACTGAAAAAACTTTCCTCGAGAGAGCTGTAAATAATTTATTGAGCGTCACAAACCAAGGTGATGCAACTATTAAGGGGAAAAAACAAGTGAAATTGTTATACACTATATGTACGTGAATATTTTACATTGATTCGTAGCATATTGGTTAGGCATTTGACTGAAAACATTTGACAAACTTCTAGAAAACATCGATCAGATGAAAAAACAATAAAAGTGAATATTAAAGAGTACTGAGTATTAGTACGACCTAAAATGTATAGCAGGGATAGACTTGATGAAGAAGACGGAGGACAGAGTGTTGTGGCGTAGTTTGGGAGAGGCCTATATCCAGCAGTGGACTGCGATATGCTGAGTTGATTGATCGAGTATTCGATCATCATCAACCCATTATTATCCCACTGCTGGGTACGGGTCTCATCTCATTTGAGAGGAATAAGGCTATAGTCCACCACGCTAGTCTACTGCGGGTAGGTAGGCATAGGCATAGGTAGGCAGGTAGGTAGCTATCGAGACAAATCTCTCAAGCATGCAGGTTTCCTCACGATGTTTTCTTTCACCGTTTGAGCTTGTGATAAATACGCACATAAGTTCCAGAAAGTCAGTGGTGCGTTCGCCTTGGGTTCGAACTCGACACCTTTGACATCTCAATCCACTGGTCACATCACTATATATAGTATTAGATACTATAATTATGATTTGAATCTTGTAGTTAATGTAGAACATGATTAAAATTAAAACTCTTTATCAACAAAATTGGCGAAATCAACTTCGTACCTACAATCGATTTATCTGATCTACTCCTAGGAGATAATAAACTGAAAAGTACCTGTGCTTTCTTAATTTATTGTCCTAATGGTCTATCGGGTATTAGGTTATAGTCCACCACGCTGGCCTACTGTGAGCTGACAGACTTCACGTGTCACGCCACCGGGAAAATCTCTTGGGCATGCACGTTTTCCTTTACCGTTTGAGCATGTGATAAATACGCACGTAAATACTAAAAGTAGTGTGTGCCTTGAGATTGAACTTAAAACCTTTCGACTTCACAGTCCGGTAGGTAACTACCGGACTGTGAAGTCGAAAGGTTTGGATTGGATTGGTGTAAACCAATAGGATAGATTAGTCTAGTTATGAAAACAGAACAAAAATATAGACAGGAAATATAAATATGTTATGCAAAAAGCAATTGTAGACATTAATAATGCAGATAATAATAGAATAAATGTGATAAATAATATAATTTGGAAGCTTGACATCAAAATTAAATTGACAGATACCGGTTCTGCTTATACTTTTGTATAATATTTTCTTTAAAACACGAACTGGTACTGAGCATACAGTAAAATAAAAAAATTATGAAGTAAATGTTGCCAAGACAGATAGGTATAAAGGTTGAGAGCAAATAATATCAAATCTTAGAGAAATTAAATCTTATATACAAAAATCTCGTGTCACAGTGTTTGCCGCTGAATACCTCCGAAAGAGCTAGACGGATTGTTATGAAATTTTGTATATATATTTGGGAGGTCTGAGAATCGGTCGTAGGCTTTTTTCACACCCCTAGGTGATAAGGATGTCCCTCACCAGACTTTTTTTTATGATTTGCCACTAAAAATACTTATAACTACATTTTTACTCTTCTACCTCCAACTATAATATGGCATAACAGCGTTTGCTGGGTCAGCTAGTAAAATATAATATTTTCACTATCAACCCATTTACTGTGCCATTACTGAGCACGGGTCTCCTCAGATTTGAGAGAGATTAGGCTATAGTCCACCACGCTAGCCTACTGCTGGTTACCAGACTTTACACGCTAAGGTGAAAATCTTTCAGTCATGCAGGTATCTTCAGCGTTTGAGTATGTGATAAATACGCACATAACTATTTATCACATACTCAAACGGTGGAAGGCGGAAGGCAGCAATTGGGTGAGAAGAGTCGAAGATCGAGCTCTGTGGCATTCACTAGGGGAAGCCTACGTCCAGCTGTGGACAAATATGGGCTGATGATGATGATGACGCACATAACTTGGAAAATTCAATGGTGGCATTGAGATTAAACTCGAGACTATTTACTTTACTGTCATTCCATAAATGACATCCTACTCGTATGCTGTTACATATTCTTAATATAATGGATGTAATATAATAAAATATGTTTTTAGGAGGTAGGGTATAGCGAGATTTCTCTTCCAAATTGAGCTGCCCGACTGGGGAAGTACCTCCGCCTTACAGAAGACCGCAGTGAATCAACAATAGTTGTCTTTCTGCGAGTGAGTAAGGTCACCAGAGCTTATTGGGGGAGTGACTATTCTGACAGCATGGGAATTCCGTTTGCTGTCAGTTCAGTAACTCCCTATTTTAAGACGCCTGAACGGTGTCCGGGTTTGGCAACGCATTTGCAAGCCTCTGGTGTTGCAAATGTCCATGGGCGGCGGTCATCACTTACCATCAGGTGAGCCGCCTGCACGTTTGCCCCCTTATAACCATAAAAAAAAACTTAATAAATATTTTTTTATTTTAATTCGGTATAGTGGTATTATTTAATGGGACATTCAGGATCCTTTTTAGTATTCATGGCTTTATTTCGATATCAAATATTCACTTTAGTTTAAGGGTGTAAGAATTCAGACAAGTTAAAATATAGCTTACTTAATTAATTCAGACACAGGTTGTACAGATCGTGGTTGTAGATGGTCAGATAATATTTCGATGACTCTGTGGCGCAGTCGCTGAGCGGTCGGTTTGTGCGTCACGGGTTGCGGGTTCGATCCCCACACGGAGCAAATATTTGTGCGTTCTACAGGTAGTTGTTTCGGGTCTGGGCGTTTGTGTTTGCAAACGCACCCACGACACAGGAGAAAATCGTAGTGTGGAGCAACGTTCAAAATAATGGGAAAGAAAAACAAGATTTGGAAGAAAGACGGAGAGAGCTGACACTTCTTACAAACAGTCTATATTATTGTGATATACATGATAAATTTATCCGTTTATCACTGGCTACATGTTAAAAAGTCACAGATAGTGAGTCAGAATGTTTAATATGTATATACATATGTGTCTCATTCACGCCTACTGAAGTCTTTGATATCGCGATTTTAAATGCGAAGCGGGGAGACGAAAATTATGTGTATGTTTTTACTGTGTGTATGTATATATTATGTAATTTTTCACACTGAATTGGGTGCGAAAGACAACTGTATATAAAAATAATTTGTACTGCATCTAAAAATTAGAGTGGAGAAAGGTTTATTGCAGAAAGAATTAGATTCGTGTAAGCACGTCAATATTAAATTTTCAATGTAAGACGAAGTAATCATATACTATACTAGCTGACCCAGCAAAGGTTGTTTTACCACATTATAGGGGTTGGTGGACTACCCCTAACTTTTAGGGGGATGAAAAATAGATGTTGGCCGATTCTCATAGATAACGGATAAGCACAAAAAATTTCGTCAAAATCGGTCAAGCCGTTTCGGAGGAGTATGGCAACGAAAACTGTGACACGAGACCTTTATATATTAGATTATAAATAAATGATAAATGATAGTTATATCTGTAAACATGTACATTTTTATATTTACAAGTCATGTATAAGATAATTCATTTTAGGATCTAGATGGCATCACATTTCCTCGCTAACGACCTCTGAGAAGAAATGCCAAAACAAACTGGTTGACGGTTGTAAGAAATAGCGATAAGACCGCCATTATATCAATTAATAATGAGGTATATGTAAATAAGCTTTGATAGCCTCGTGGTATGACCAATGCACTGTGAAGTCAAATGTTTAGAGTTTGATCCCAAAAATCCACTGAATTTTTGAAGTTATGTACGTATTTAAGACATACGACAGGCTAGCGTGGTGGACTATAGCCTAATCCCTCTCAAATGAGAGGAGAACTGTGCCCAGTAGTGGGATAAGAAATTAATTGATGACGATATTAATCTAATGTTAATTTTAATCACCTGGCGTTCATTGGTACCTTTTTCCTCAGACCGTAATGCACCGGCCATAAGGTGCATTACGCTCAATGGAAAACTTTAATGATCATCATCAGTTGTAATTTTAACCTTAATAACTTCAAATTAGAGATCTGAACATAGGTTGATACGATAAGACCTTTTTTCATGAATTCTCTTTCCAGTATAATTCAAATATATACTGGTAAGCCTAAAAGAGCACAAAAACAGAGTAGACTCAAACAATAACGTTCCTAAATAGTTATCCAATATAAAACTAGATGAAGGTCAATGTTCTTTAATGATAGTTTAACTTATAATAGCTGAAACCACAGATGATTCACAACAGGCTGTGGTTGATAAACCGTCAAACGAATTAGTAGAAATAACAAGTGATCCAGAAATATTACTGATAGATGACGAAAATAGCACGAATGAGTAACGTAATTCAGAAATAAATATAGAAAATTTAATGCACATTGTGACCACGGAAACAGAAAAAACGACAGGTGTACATTTTTAAACTTGCCTGGCACCGTCTGCTATGACTTAGCTCGAAGAATTTCAGCCAAAATATATAAATATCACTATTTATATATTTTGGCTGAAATTCTTCGAGCGTAAAAGGTTTTGAGTATAAATGTATTGGGATAAATATAAAAGGGCTATTTCTGAATGCGTAAATATATTCATGTATATTTAGAATGACACGAGTTATCTGAATTTCAAGCGGTTTCAACTTTCAACACAGGTGCATTCTCGGCACCTTTCAACACTGCGTACTTCAGTGTTGTTGGATTGAATGAAAATAAATGCAATGCAGACCGTCAGACGTTCAAAGAAATGTAAAGCAAAATTATAGATAGATAAATGTTTAACTATATGATAAGGAGATCCGTAGGAGAACGCGGGTAAAAACCTTTAAAAAGAAAGATATTGCTACCGAAGCTTCGATGGACTGTGAAACCTTTGACTTAGATTCAAAGATTCAATTCAATTTATTTAATTTGCATAATATGGGTATAAATGGTGTAACAAAAAAATATAAAATTTAACGCCATATTAAGGCTTGCTCAAATCGCGAAGGAAAATATCGTGAGAAAACCTGCTAGCCTGACAAACTTTCTCGATGACATGAGTTCAAAACGTTTTAAATATACTTACATCAAAGAACAATGTTAGTTACCAAATATTTTGCATTAAAGAAATCTCCTGACTCTTAATACAAATAATATGATGCTGATCGATTGCAACCAAAATAATTGAGGAGCATCCAACCTCTTTCCATAATATTATTGGTCTAAATGTTTTCAAATATAAGATCAAAACATGGTTATAATGAAGAACCGGGGTTTTCCTAAAGGACTACAACATGGGGTTCTTTAAAAACGGGGTAGAATTGTTTTTACAGTATCAACAACGGGCGAATGGCCCCTCTGGTGTTACAAATGTGTATAGACTACAGTAACCGCTAACGATCAGGGGGCCAAAAGCTTGTTTGCCAAATCGTAGAAAAACCTTTTGGAGGTATTAAGTTAAGTCTTAACATTTGTATAATCGATAACACTGGTTATCAAGGTCTAAAGTTAATAATTTCTAATAATAAGGTGAGAAATTACTGCACACTTTTAGAGCACATGTACTTGAACAGATCGTAAACAGCCGACGTGGGCATCCCGTTGAGAACAAATATCGTCAGCACTGAGGAGTGCTCTCGACCTAATTTATATATACACGTATTGTCGGTCAAATCGTAGAAATTTAATGTGCTATGTGACTTTATGCTATCATAAGAATCGCAAATATTTATCGCCTCTATCCTTATTATATTATGTGTATATTGAAATTCTTGTTTGATGGCGAAAAAAACAAGCGTGTTATGGAGGGTCGTAAGTATAACAATGAAGGATGGTTTAGAGCAGTCAATGTCCAAAGAAAGAAACGCCATGAAGGTGTCTCAGAACCAGTCACCACAATAAACGTTGCTCTACGTGTGTCATGGGTATGTTTACAAACACATATTTTCACATACACAAACGCTTAGACCCGGAACAACTACTCTTAGATAGTACAAACATTTGCTCCAAGCCTGGATAGTTCAGCCAGATCAGATAGCTTAGCCACCGCGCCAACCGAGTCGTCTAGATCAATGTAAGTCTCACGAATGTCTATGGTATTATGAATAGCAGAACAGCTTGTAAAATATTACATATAATATAACATACCATCACGTCTGTCTTCCTCAAAGGGTTAGGCAGAGGTGTCCTAATGTACACGCACATTTCGCAATGTGAGCCTATTGCCATCAACCGAGCACAAATCCTTACTCAAAGCTACGACTGAGATATTTATAGAAAAACTCAACAACAGTTTGCTCGACCTGGGAAACGGACCCAAGACCTCTTTGGTCAGCAGTCGCACAAGACCAACAAGGCAGTTTAATATCATCATTATCAACCCATTATTGTCGCACAGCTGGGCACGGGTCTCCTCTCATTTGAGAGGGATTAGGCTATAGTCCACCACGCTAGCCTACTGTGGGTTTGCAGTTTGTTATACAAAATGGAACATTTTTGAAGAAAGTAAGATCGGAAGTCATAAATCTTGAAGAGTAAAGACCGGTGTACCTGTTGTTGCTGCAACATACCCATTCGGCTCATAGTTGCACAATAACACTGCAGTTTGTTATACAAAGCAACAAAAATGACGTAAATGGAAGCTGGGAAAAACCTCTTAATGAAGGTTTAGGAATAGTTAATGTTTGCGGTGGAAATTTTACTATACAGGCGAAAATATTTGACGACGCGATTCATTATCTATATTTCTTCTCAGAGGTTGTCAGTTAGGAAATGCCGATGCCATCTAGTTCATAAAATAATGTTACAGAAATAAACAATCTATCTATCTAGACAATAGTAGGTTGATGATGATATCAACCTATTATTGTCTGACTGTTGGGCACGGGTCTCCTCTCATTTGAGAGGGATTAGGCTATAGTCCACCACGCTAGCCTACTGCGGGTTGGCGGACTTCATCTTTATGGTATATTATATAATAATTTTGAATCTATAAACATAAGTACACTCCATTATTTTTTTCAGGAGGGTAAACAGAAACTAAATAATGCCACGTGTTACGGTTCGTTATAAATATGTACAACACACTGGGCATTTGTCAATAATTTGGCCTTAAGTAGATTTAAGAAGATATAATCGAAAATATAAAAGATTTATTCAAATTGCAGTTCTCAAAGGTTTGAAACTTAAGGGATCAGAAATTCAATGCATTTTCTGTAAACGACAATACTCAAAATTACACTTAAATATACACCCTATAATATAATTGGCATAAGTAAACGCTATTCTTACTAATCCTTACTTAATTACTTAATCCTTACTATACTAATATTATAAATAGGAAAGTGTGTCTGTCTGTTACCTGTTCACGCTACAACCGCTGAACCGATTTAGATGAAATTTGGTATAGAGATAGTTTGAGTCCCGGGGAAGGACATATAATAATTTTCATCCCGAAAATCATTCCTTAACTGGGGTTGGAAGTTTGTATACGGCTAAAAGCTAGTCATTAATAAAATATGTGATACCAATTAGATTACTAAAATGTCTAGTATTCGCGTAAGTGAAATCAGTTATGATACCTATGTTGAAGATAGATCTCATTATTTAGAAACGTAGTCTAATTAAGCATGCTATTTTAATTAGGACCATTACATAGCTCTACATAGTTTTTCTTGCGAAATCTGAGGCTGGTGAAAGCCGTTCTCGTGTGGGAAAATTGCATGATATTGTAAAAGAATTTTATAAGACGACGACTCGGTTAGCAGTGTCTGAGCAATCGGTTTGTGCGTCACGGGTTGCGGGTTAGATACCCGCATGGATCATATATGTGTACTACCTACAAGTAGTTTAGTGTTTGTGTGACCACGACACAGGAGAAAATCTTAGTGTTGGGCAAGGTTTTTTTTTAAAAGAAAAATACTTTTATATACTTTAGTTGGCTGTAGAGCGTATAGCAGCGAAACCAGTGGCAGTTGGCAGTACTTAGAAATACCAGTTGACACAATGCTGAGCTGATGAACTTTGGCATAAACATTAAGTTCATCTTTAATTTATTATTATTATCATACTTCTTATAATTTAAAATTGACTCTACATAAATGCCAATAAAACATTCTTTTCTTATACTCCCAGTATGCGATCATTGAGAATTCATTCCGGAATTTTGTTTAGCATCAAGTGACACGTTCAAAAGCAGTACGGGAAGATTTATGGTGATTCTAAGGTTATGTAGTTTGTTATACGACGTACAACTCTGCTGATCGCCTATGTAGCATCGACCTAGATATTTCGTAAGCAATGCAACAAGCCAGCGACTTACACGTGCCGCAAGCTCAGCACAATTATTCCAGGACGGCGGAAACCTCGAAGGCCCCGCAATTGACACCGTCACTTTTGTTTCTATCGCAGAACGATTGTCATCTAATTAATAATATCTTTATTGTAATTCTTATTTTAATAAACCTTTATAAGTAATTTCGGTTTTTTTTGTATTCTCCTGCGCTGCCGTACTTAATTGGCGCAGTCGGTAGGATACTCGCGGGCCGGGTCGCGATATATAGGGATTCTAAAATCGAATTCGCGTACGCGAGCCGCCCGGGTGGCTATCAAGCACCAACCGAGTATCCAGAACCTACGGCGAGCAGATCGAGAAGTATCCAGCCATCGATACAGCAAAGAGGCCGAATATGTTCATGTAAGTACATTAGACTCTTCTAGTGATTGCTTGCTTCCTTAACTTTATCCTTGTACCCTTATTATTACTTTTGTGTAGTTATATTATAATCCATTCAAAATTTTTCACCCACGTATATTAAAGGACGATAGGGTAAGCAGTAGTAGTAGGTCTAGGTTACAAGACATAAATAGAGAATTAGAGTTAAATTCTAGTATTAGTTTAAATAGCCCTAAAGTCGAGATGTCGGAGTTAGATCGCATCTATAAGGCGCTCCGACTAGTTCCTGATTTTGATGGTAACGTAAATATATTAACCCGCTTTGTTAAATTATGTGATCAACTTGTAGAAGAATTTGTTTTAAAAGATCCAACTAATAAGCTTCACGAACTTGCTCTCATTAATGGAATATTAAATAAAATAACAGGGTCAGCCGCCCGATTGATTAACTCGAACGGTATACCTTCAGACTGGATAGGTATTCGTAAAGCTCTCATAAATAATTTCTCCGATCAGCGTGACGAGACCGCGCTGTATAACGATCTAGCTTTGTTAACGCAAGGATCTGGATCCCCGCAAGAATTCTATGAGCAATGTCAGAATTTATTCAGCATTATTATGACATATGTTTCACTTCACGAGGAGGTTGCTACAACTATTTTAGCTAAAAGAGACCTTTACAAGAAATTAACATTGCAAGCTTATTTACGTGGTCTTAAGGATCCACTAGGGTCACGTATCCGATGCATGCGTCCAGAAAGCATAGAGAAGGCTCTAGAATATGTACATGAAGAGCAGAATACACTTTATATGCAACAGCGTAGTGTTCAGGGTTCAGATAGGAAATTACATACTCCATCAGTACTACCTCGAATACCACATATGCAAAACTTTAATATGTATCCACCAAAACCTTTTAGCTTTAACACTTCTGGACCTTCAAAACCTACATTACCGCAAGCAAGTATGCCATCAGGGCCCTCGCAATGGAGACCAAATTTTAATCAATCGTATCAGGCAGGTCCGTCTCGTACGCAACAAATGTTCCGCAGCGCACCTCCAAATTATAACCCTAATAGCACGTTTAGAATGCCACAGCAGAATGCATTACCGCGATTTAATTCTCAACAGCCCCGTCCAATGAGTGGTGTTAGTAATTTTGTTCCTAGAACATTACCCCCGAGTTCCTTTATTAGGGGACATGATTGGTCGAAATCTGGTAACCCTCCGCCTAGCAATTATTTTAAAACTAAAGAAATGAACTTCAATGAATGTGCAATATATGACTCTATTAATAACGAATATGATCCCGATTTTTATCAGCAATGTTACGAGACTTTTGACTATCCTGAATACTATTGTAACTCATTTGAATCGTTGTACGAACCGCCACAGCACTCTGGTTATATTGAGCCCAATGAAAGTTGTCATAGTGACGAATTTCGTCAGGGTTCAGCACCTAATAATGAACAGCCGGATTTTCTGAAGGCTGCGGACCCAAACAAGTCAAAATAGAGATAAATTTACAGACTCAGCGTCAGTTACCCTATATCCAGATCAAAAACCCACCAATAAAGTTATTAATCGATACAGGGGCGAATCAATCATTTCTTTGCCCTCACGTCATAGAACAATATTTTAAAGATGTCCCTCTAAACTATGACCCCTTCGAAGTAGTTAATGCGCGCTTAACTAGTAGGGATAACTATTCAATAACCTTACCTTGTTTTTCAGAGTTCAACGATGCTAGTGACGTTAAATTTATGATATTTCGCTTTCATGATTATTTCGACGGTTTAATAGGATCTGATTTATTAGACGCATGGGAAGCTAATATCGATTATAAACATAAAGCTCTTGTTACGAAACATGCCACGAACGCGATAAAAGTCTATGACTCTCGAAATGCTAATCTATATGAGGATGTTATATCAGCTGAAACAGCAAAACTAGTTAGGTTACCTATTAATGCAAAGGATGGAGAAGTATTAGTTAGGGAACAAGTAATGTCTAATTGTTTAGTTAGTGAATGTATTACTACAGTAAAAGGCAATAGAGGTATTGTAGAGATTAGGAATCCTGGTAAGCATGATGTAATATTTTCTATGGATCAGGCACTTATAGCTGAAATTCATAATACTGAATACTCGAGCACCAAAGAGACTAATAACCGAGTTCAGGAAATACTGTCACGTCTCCGGACAGATCATTTGAATGTTGAAGAACGTCTTAATTTAGAAGCACTTTGCTCGCGTTATTCTGACATATTTTACGTAGAAGGTGAAGCACTTACGTTTACAAATAAAATCAAACATTCTATAAAAACATTTGACGAAATTCCTGTATACACTAAGACATACCGATATCCATATATTCACCGACAAGAAGTCCAGGACCAGATTAATAAAATGCTACAACAAGGCATAATAAGACCATCAGACTCCGCTTGGAGCTCCCCAATATGGGTAGTCCCAAAAAAACCGGATGCCTCGGGAAAAACGAAATGGCGCATTGTTGTAGATTTCCGCAAATTAAATGAGAAAACCTTAGATGACAAATATCCGATACCCAATATTGCAGATGTACTAGATAAATTAGGTAACTGTCAGTACTTTACCACCTTAGATCTCGTAAGTGGATTTTATCAAGTGGAAATGAATCCCGCTGATATTTGTAAAACTGCATTCAATGTCGAAAATGGCCACTTCGAATTTTTGCGAATGCCAATGGGCTTAAAGAACAGTCCATCAACTTTTCAAAGGGTGATGGACAACGTGCTTAAAGATCTCCAAAATAGCATATGTCTAGTTTATTTAGACGATATAATTGTGTTTAGTACTTCATTGCAAGAACATATAGTTAATCTCGAGAAAGTTTTCCAAAGATTAAGAGAGTCCAATTTTAAAATTCAACTTGATAAGTCCGAATTTCTTAAATTAGAAACTGCATACTTAGGGCATGTTATAAGTAAGGACGGTATAAAGCCAAATCCTGACAAAATTTCTGCAATAACGAACTATCCTTTACCAAAAACACCTACGGAAATAAAAAGATTCTTAGGCCTGTTAGGGTACTACAGAAAATTCATTCCCGATTTTGCAAAAGTTACGAAACCTATGACACAATGTTTGAAGAAAGGGTCAAAGATAATACTAGACCAAAATTACACCGACTGTTTCGAGAAATGTAAAACCCTGCTATTAAATGACCCAATACTTCAATATCCAGATTTTTCCAGAGAGTTTGTATTAACAACGGATGCCTCCAATTTAGCTTTAGGTGCGGTCCTTTCTCAGGGACCTATAGGTTCCGACAAACCAATAGCGTACGCTTCACGAACGCTTAACAGTAGTGAAATAAATTACAGTACTATCGAGAAGGAGTTACTGGCCATAGTTTGGGCCACTAAATATTTCAGGCCATACCTTTTCGGCAGAAAGTTTAAAATAATAACAGATCATAGACCACTACAATGGGTTATGAATCTGAAGGAGCCAAATTCCCGCCTCACTCGCTGGCGACTAAAGCTTAGCGAATACGATTACACTGTTATATATAAACAAGGTAAATCCAACACCAATGCTGATGCTTTGTCCCGCATTGAGATTCACAATGATGAAGTCAGTTCCTTAGCTGTTAATATCACTGAAAATCCCCCTTCTGTATTAGGCTCCACTACTGCTACAGTTCACACCGATGCCGAAAACCCTATTCTGGAAGTACCAATTTCAGACGAACCTTTAAATAAATTTAACAAACAGATATACTTTACCGTAGTCGAAGATATTAAAAGTCGCCCCACTGTCTCAAAGCCTTTTGAGAATCATACTCGAACTGCAATACAACTTTCTAAGTCAAATCTTGAACATGATATAGTAGAAGCAATCAAGGAGTATGTTAACCCAAAAGTGAAAACCGGCATCCTAATAAACCCTCCATTAGAGATGTATAAAATAATACCAATAATCCAGGATAAGTTCAAAAGCTCTTCTATGAATCTTATTCTCACAAAATTTGAACTAGAAAACGTAAAAGATTACCTAAAACAACAGGAAATCATAAGAAAATATCACGAAGGTAAAACCAACCATCGTGGTATTAATGAGTGTTATTTGGCATTAACACATAAGTACTATTGGCCCAAAATAAAAGAACATGTTACCAAATACATTAACGAATGCAACATCTGTGGCCAGGCAAAGTACCGTAGAAATCCAATACAACAGAAATTTCATATCGTACCACCCCCAAGTAGACCCTTCGAAATTGTTCACTTAGATTTGTTTAGCGTCGAAGGACAAAAATACCTTACAATAGTAGATTCATTTTCCAAATACGCTCAAGCTTATCTTTTAAGAGATGCAACTGCAGTTAGCGTAGTACAAGCCCTCTTAAAATTCTGTACCCATCATGGTGTTCCCCTGACGGTTGTAACAGATAGAGGTCCGGAGTTCACAAATCAGTTATTTTTAGAATTTATTAGATTACATCAAATTCATCACCATAAAATCCTAGCATATACACCTAATGAAAATGGTATGGTGGAACGCGTACACTCAACGCTTTTAGAACATTTACGTATTTTAAAACTGCAACAACGCGGAGAGTCTGTCACTAATCTTATGACGTATGCCTTACTAGCCTACAATAGTTCCATACACTCTTTTACTAAATGCAGACCATTAGATATTATAACTGGTCACTTTGATCCCAGGGACCCCATAGGTATAAACCTCTCAGAATATTTACTACAACAATACATCCAGGATCACAGAGACAGAATGGTTAAAGTCTATGATATAATTAATGAGACATCTCTCCATAAACGCACGGCAATAACTGAGAATATTAATAAAGATAGGGAACCCGAAACAAGTTATAGTCCAGAGCAAAATATATTCATACGCAATCCGGTCGCTGCCCGTCAAAAATTAGCACCCAGATACACTAAAGATACAGTTATGGCTGACCTACCTATTCACATATATACTAAAAAGAAACGTGGCCCCGTAGCAAAATCGCGTTTAAAGAGAGTTCCCAAAAGTGCCCGTTTGTTGCAGGATACTACTGATTCTAAGTCTGGTGCAGGCAGAGGAGATAACACTTAGCAATCTGGAAGATGGACCCGGCATACTTCCTTTCAAACTAGGATCTACAAAAATCGTATTACACTATCATTCCTTTTTACAGCCCGTGGATCTGGATAATATTCGAATTAATTTGGAGTTAGTTAAAGCACAGTTAAATAAAGCTATCCCTCAAATTAATAATAGAACTTTATCACTTTATGAACCTCATCTTGAATATCTAACTACGAAAATTATTAACCTATCTGAACAGTTACAATCATTCGAACCAAACCGAGTTAAAAGAGGATTAATAGATGGATTAGGTTCCGTTATAAAAAGCATATCTGGAAACTTGGATTATACAGATGCCCTAAAATATAACAATGCTATAAAATTATTAGAGGAAAATGAGAATAAAATAGCTAATGAAGTCAATGTCCATATGAGTCTGAATAAAAATTGGATGTCACAAAATATGGAAACAATAGATAATTTAGTTAAAAATCAGAGAAAATTAGACGAGTTAATCAATCTTATGATATATAATGAGACTAAGTTTGAAGCTGATTTAGTAAAATATGCTCACCTCGCTCAATTCCTTTTGATTTTGGACGACAACATAGAAAACTTATCTGAGGAGCTTATTAAATTAGAAAATTTACTAGCTTTTATTCGCGCTAAAAGCAATCACCACTCTATAATAAATTTTAATCAATATAAAAATATTACTAATAAACTAAGTCTTCTATACAGAAGAGATGAATTATTAGATGTTAGTTTTAGAGAATTTTTAGATATTATAAAGTTAGGTTATTACTATAGTAGTCGATCGTTAGTAGTAGTTCTTAAAGTTCCCATTATCTATCCTGATTCCTATGAATTGTACAAGTTAGCAATAGCTCCCAATAAGAATAATATGATCTTAATCCCCTCCTATCCTTATGCAGCAATTCATAATGAGGATATAATGTACATAGAGACAGAATGTCCGAAGTATAGTTCATGGTACCTCTGTGAAGATAAAGCCAGTCACCGCTTCGGGAAGCAGCGAGACTGCCTACGCCATCTACTTACGAAACAACAGATCGACGTCTCATGCCAGTATACGTCCGTAATCCTCAACACCGCAGCCATGGAACAACTGGACGACAAACACTATGTCATCAGCCTTCCTAAGCCTACTAAAGTTCATCTGTCTTGCACACAAACTCTATTCAACACTATCCAAGGAAGCTATTTAGTTACGTTACCCAAGAATTGCTACATACAGACCCCCGAATTTATGATAGCCAACTACAATGACCATATAAAAGGACAAGTTTTAACCATAAAGGATATATCTGCTGTAGAAGAACAAAAGGATATTTCCACACAAAGAACAATTAAACTCAACACCATTGATTTAAAGAAGCTGCATTCCGCGAACGCTGAGATGTCCCTGGAACCAATAATCAATCTGAATCATACACAAATTGATAGCCTGTATCATACAACCATACCTTTATACATAATTATATTCAGCGCTATAATACTAAGCATTGGATTAATAATTCGACGGTATTGCAAGAAAGGACTTCATGAAAAAAATCCCCCAAAACCTGCTGAAGATGCTGAAAACCAAGACATCTACGCCGAAATTGGTAATAAGAAAACAGCTGATCAAGCCCAGCCCAGTCTTACAGCACTATTTTCAACTAAGGTTCTCAAATAGATGCTGATCTTCGGGAGGGAGATGTTATACGACGTACAACTCTGCTGATCGCCTATGTAGCATCGACCTAGATATTTCGTAAGCAATGCAACAAGCCAGCGACTTACACGTGCCGCAAGCTCAGCACAATTATTCCAGGACGGCGGAAACCTCGAAGGCCCCGCAATTGACACCGTCACTTTTGTTTCTATCGCAGAACGATTGTCATCTAATTAATAATATCTTTATTGTAATTCTTATTTTAATAAACCTTTATAAGTAATTTCGGTTTTTTTTGTATTCTCCTGCGCTGCCGTACTTAATTAGTTTGTAAACACTAGGTAAAGTGGTACCTTGTAGAGTTCAGATTAGAGGTAACAAATCGCATAGCACACTTTTTGTGTACAGTAAGTACTTACTGTACACAAAAAGTGCGCTATCCGATTTGTAGTAATTGTAAATGACAAAAAAATAATAATTGTATATAAATTAATGTTATTTAAAATGTTACTGAATATAACTGTAATTAAAAAATCGAGTTACAATAACTAGCTCTCTTTTTATGCCCGGCTCATCATAATGGATCCAATTTTATACCTACCATATTAACATATAAACATAACACGGAATTCAATAAGTTTCAGTACCTAAGTATCTGTAATATCAACAATGAAGTGCAACTAGAGTCATAACGTTTTATAAATGCTTGAAAAAGTTCATATGAAATAAAAACCTTTTGAATTTGATTTTTTTTTGATAATTACGAAAGCGAAAAGATTAATGCTTTAATTCTTCAGCAAATAGTTACAGTTTACTATCTTTATCATATAGTTACAGTTTGATCAAAGAAACAAGTAAGTATGAGCGAATATGAAGTACCTACTAGAAACATAAAGTAAAGGTAATTTTACAGCGTATGCTTAGAAATGAGACGATATTTTTGGTGCAGATAGAAAAACATTCACACTCAAGTTTTATACGATTCTATTAACCATGAAAAGAGCATCTTCAAAATAAACACAACTTAAACACACAAATTATTGGCATGCTCGAAAGCCACACAACACAATATATAGCGACTGACCTGAGGCGTCCAGGTGGCGGCGACGCGCGAAGAGCTTCGACTCCTCGTCCGCCACAGCCTCTTGCTGACACTCTGCACCACGCTGCTCGAAGACCGCGACTTCTGCATGCCACCTGCAGGGGGAGCCACGGTCGGTGCACTTCTACCCAGCAAGGTCGAGAGGAACGAATGTGACTGGGACGGGGACACCGGTGACGGCGGCGACGTCGGCGTCGACGCGACTGACGCGAATTGTAACTCCCTATACGTCAAAATCCATCCCTCGTCTGTCTGACAACCTTTGTGAGGACCGTCATCGTCTACGTCGCTCGGCATGCGAGGCTTTATATTCCGTAAGTTTTTATCGTAATTAATCCGCTTAAAGCGATCCGCTTTATCAGCGTCCACGCTCTTTTTGCGCGCCATCCTGAGGTACCGCTTGATGGTGTCGCTGACTGACTGCGACACGTCATCGTGATCTACGCTGGAGCGCCGCCGCGGAGGCTTCGGTCGGTCGGGCGGAGGGCCTGTCGGACTCGTCGGCGCCGTCTGGGCCTCCAACTTCTCCCGATACGAACGCTCCAACTCCAGTAACACTTCTTCTGGAATAGCGTGCGTCTGCGTTCCACAATCCACGGATCTATCCTCCAGCGACTCGTGAAAAACTTCAATAAGAGGCGGCGGTGACATCGGCGGCGACCGATAAGGGTCATCGTCATCTTTAAAACGCGTAACACCAACAGTTCGAATCCGCGGAACACTTCTAGAGTTAGCGCTAACGCCACTGATGAATCCACTAGGTCCATAACCTCCGGAGCCACTACCACCGCCACCACCACTCCTAGCGCCTCTGTAGGGCTTGGCTTTACGAAGGTCATGATACAGTCTTTTCAATAAATTCCTATCTGTTAACAGCTCTTGCACTATACTATCCCTGTTTGGGGATCGTCCGTAGTACCTACCTAGATTTTCTAGCAGGGTTCTGTCCCTCGAGGGGTTTGAATCTGCATCGGTAAGAGCTCGCTCGGATTGCTGTTTAAGGTACTTTCTTAACGAACGAACAAGCTCCTCCGTGTCCGAGAGTCTTGTCGGACCGGAATCATCCTCTACTTTCAGGTACTTGCGCAATAAATCTACTAGAGAGCTCTCCTCTTCCTCTGGCAAGGTGCGACTCACGTCACCGAACGCGGCGGCCGTTCGCGCTTGTACCGCGGTAAGCCCCGACGCATTGAATTTGGAACTCGAGGTGGACGGGCCCGGTGTCGCAAAAAAGTCACGCCGAAGCTTGGCGATGTCAAAGCGGCCGCCGGAGGTATGGCCGATGAAGAGATCTGTAGGGCGCGCCGGTGGCGTAGGCGCATCGTCGGTGGGCGATCGGGCGCGCACCGAGCCGCCGCGCGCGCGTTTCTTGCGGCGCGGGCGGGGCAACGCGCCCGGGTAAGAGCTCTTGCGCCACAGCAGGAAGCGCGGCTCTTTGGCGCACACCTCCTGGAAGTAGGCTTCGAGGCGCGGCACGTCCTCCGGGCGGTTCTGTGCGCCGTCCGGGATGAGCCGGCGACCGGCGTCCGACATGTACTTCCATGTCTTCCGCGTGAGCAGCCAGCGCTCGCGCGGCTTGTCACGGCGGCGCGCCACCTTCGTCATGGGGTCAGGCGCGGGCTCGAGGCGGGCGGGGCGGCGGCGGCGCTCCATGGCCGCGGGTCACATGGGGTCAGGCGGGCTCGCTGCGCGGCATGTCCGACCTCGGCCCGCGCACCTGCCCGCGCGAAACTGAACACTACTCCGCACGGTGCGGTATATTATGTGCCGAAATAGCCGTCCGGTTATAGAGCGGCCGTGAACTGGATAGGGTGCGCTCGCGCAGCGGCGGACCGGCGCTGGCGGCGGCTCGGCGCGGGACTGCCGCCCGCCCGTAAACAAACCGCGCCCGCCCACACCAAGGCGCCCCGCGCGCCCGCCCGCCCCGCGCGCCTTGACCTATGTGGTGACATGCCCTAGCATCCGTGATTGACGATGGTCATGGCTCATAGTTCTAATGAGTTTCATTCATGTATGCAATTGTAGCTTACCGAAACTCAGTAGAATCAAAAATTCAAAGTTAGAAGAGGCCATAAACTCTTAAAATTGCTTTTCTCGTTGAATTCTTAGAAAAAACTCTTTCACCTCACAGGCAGGTACTTGATAATACGGCATTTTCCTTATTTATTTGTTCACACCTGTGACCTTTATGCACTTGATCTTGTTGTCACTCACACTCATTGCGAATGTTTAAGTTTCTAGTTTTCTTCGAATTGATTCATGAGTATACGATACTCAATTATTACATCCACATATTTCATAAAACGACAAACGTTTTTAAAATAAATCTGATAAGTGTTTATGCCAAGTTTTAATAATAACGATCTAGGTACAACTATTTAGTCGAAGAAAGAAAGAGATGCAAGAGCAATCACTGAAAGTGATGAATTTATAACGAAGATAATTACCAAGACTGATGAATATAACTGACATTGAAGAAGAAACTATATATCCTAACGCTTAATTGAATAAAGATGACAATAACATTGTAGACATGAACATTTGAATTAAAGAGCAAAGTTTTGTTTGTGAAGGTCATATTTTTATATTTCTAGACTCATGTACATGTAATTTGCAAACATCTCTCAAATGAGGCAAACGAGATATTCATAGCTCTTAATTAAAGCTAGTGACGGTGCTAATTATGATTAATTTCAAAGTGGAAATTATTTTAAAATTAATATGTTTATATAAATGTATGGATAGCGAGGTAGTATGATCTGATCATCATTGAAAATGTAACCGAGACGATACAAAGTTCTGTGTGACACTTGACTTGACTGACAATGTTGTGGATAAGAATTACTAAATAAGAAATATTTGATACTAAAAATGTGCTGCATGATCTGCAATTCTACCAAAAAAATACTGACAAGGAAAATAATCGAGAACAAAAAAGATCAAACTCTTTGGCGTTCACTAGGGGAGGCCTACGTCTAGCAGTAGACGAATAAAGGCTATGATGACGATGACTATGACGATGATGAAAATAATGAGAATGAAATAATCATCATACTTCTACACTTGATCGTATATTACTTGGAGATAGTACAGTATGCTTTTAACTTCCTTGCATCCCTATAAGACTATTAATGTAATTTTTCAAACACATCATTTTCACCTATTTTGTAGGTATATCTTCTCTATAGTCTTTTTCTCAATCTATATTCATACCAGTACTAGTAACATGATTTGGTTTTTTGATATCTACAAAGTTTCTCAATAAATAGGTACAAATAAAATAGCTCAAAACAGTATTAGAACATGTATCGTAATCTTTTATAGCCATTACAGGTCGTCTGCCTGTCTGGCTGAAAAGATTGTATCACAATTATTACCCATTTCATTAAATAATCCTAAGCCTACAAAACATTCCAGTGTGTCCTACTATTCTAAATTCCTTCAGTTCTGCAGCGTCAGGTCTGCCAACTAAATGACTTTTCCATTACAAAACTAAACACATACAAGCACTCTTTAATCTCAAAACAAAAGTAAACTCGAAACTTTCCCCCATTGAACGTCAAAACAGATTGAAAAAAGGTTTTATTGCCTCGGTGAAATCAATAAAAAAAATTACGTAAAGTGTTCGTAGTGTGAAAACGTCTCGGCATTGCATCGCCAGTGCCACATTCTGCACGACCACGGTGAACATAACTTCCTAGGCCACTTATAAAACCCTCTGTTTTAAAAATAAACCCACGACATAACATAAACAAAATTATTTGAAAGCGTTTGCCAAGTACCACTAGCGCCATCTAGTGAGCGACGCATCAACGTGGAAAATTGAAAGCTTGCCAAATTGTTCCTGAATAAAATCGGGATTGTGTCTGGGATGCATTTGCTTTCAGTACAGGCATTGACCGCTAGATGTCGGGACCATGTAACAACTCATGAATGAAGAACAAAATCATCACTATATTATACGAATATATACGTAGATATATTGCACTATTTATATAGACTATTCTCCACATTTAAGTTACGTAATAAAAAGTATTTTTATAAATACGCTATTTTCAAACAAAATTAATGCTCTTATTGTGACAGAGAGCAATGCAAATGTGTTTGTCGATACATTTGTTGCGCTGATTTTGCTACAAATTCGTATAAACTTAGTATCGATCGTAATTTGAATTAACGAGCCGATAACAATTGGTTTATAATGAAATTTTGGCATGCTCACGCGCATTGTATCACGCGTTCCAATTTTTGTGATTCCATAATTGATATTTCATTGTGATGGTGTACAATAGCAGCGGCTGCCTGCCAACATATTCGCTACATTTCAGTGTACTTGTGCGTCAGTATTTATATGGAAAACAATAAATGAATTGTGCACGATCATTAATTATGGGGGTATTTAGGCCAAGCCTTTGATGTTATAGAGATATATGAGATTATATGAGTACCGTATATCAAATTCGGAATACTCAAATAGGTATCAAGTACTCTCTAAAGCGTATTTACAGATCGAGCGGATATTATTCTACCAGATATTATGAAATAAATAGAAATGACATCGAACTAGTCGCATGTTCATTAGTCGTTGGCGCTCGTATGCGGGATGATTTTTGAAAAACATGCAATAGGAAATCATTTCCACTGGTCGTCAGCGCCCTCTTGCAAGGAGCACTTGCACACATTTGATCGACCAAGTTATCGAACAATGAGTTTCATTTCAAAGCCCACATGCGGGATAACGACCGATTTACCAACTATTGAAAATCAGCCTTCATGAACTACAAAAACTGACGTAAAATATGCAACTAATTATGACAAACATGGGTTTATTTTTAAAGACACAATAATATAAAAAGAACACATTTCTAAAATGCAAAAACTTCGAGTTGAGCACTCAAATAGTAAAGTAATAGTAATAGTAATAGTAGAAAAGTAACGAAAAAAAAACAAAAATCATGGATACAAAACTAGCGTACCATCAAATACCAATGAAAGACGAAAAACTAATTTAAATCGAGATAGAGACTTAAGGAAGCTGTATTTTGGTTCAAATAGATCGTTGGCGTAAATAAGCCAACAGTAATTGGTTGAAGAAAATAGACAAACGCTTGTTGATATGATCAACGGAAAATAGGCCACTAATAATCACGATGGCTGCTTTACTGGGAAACGTCCACAAATCACTTTGTGTGTTACAGTTTTAGTCTAGGCTTGTATTTGTGTATCTTGCCGAATTGTGCCACATACTGGCATTGAAATATTATTTAATATATTAAATCACATAGACAGGATGTTGGGGTACGAATTTTTCAAGCAGACTTTGTGGCTGTTACAAGAAAAGAGACCGTTTAATAAAGCGATTGTGAGCAAGTTCATAAATAATTAAGCCATAGGTATATTTAGTAGAAAAATACTGAGGCAGTGGCGGATTTACACATTTACCACCCCTATTGACCTTTACAATTCAATATCCTAGTTTAAAATTATATTAATTATTACATAAAACAATTGTTAACTATCGGCATGATAAAAGCGACCAGGTATTGTGTACTACAAGAAACTATAGCCATAATTTGCTACAGTCAAAAATCCGCCACCCTAAGTGCGGTATGGAGAGAAACCTCCACCTTAAAAAACCCACAATGAAACAACAACAACATTAGTTGCCAAAGTTCGTTAGGAGGGGTATTTGGATTTGAAAAAACCTAAACTTCTCGATGGAGTGATGGGAGACGAAGCAATTGCCTTCAACCGGAACATAATCCAATCGATAAACGCTAATAAACTGCTACTGAGAATGTCTTAGTAACCTGTAAAAACAATTTGCTCGAACTGAGACTAAAATCCTGTAACACCAAACCAGTGAAGAAGTCAAAATTATTGAAGAAGCTATATTTAATTCTGATACCAAACATTAAGAATAATCACCACAACTGAAATAAAACTCCTCAAACAGAAATGTATATTTAGAAAGTGAGATATGTTCGCAAACGAAGAAAAAGATAAATGATTTAGCCGCAATTATTTTGGCCGAGAGACATTTTTTTATAAATTCCATATCCCGGTACTTGACCTGATGTGGTGTAATTCCGCTTGCATGAGGAGCCAATAATTATAACGATCCAATAAATAAGACTAGATTGTCTAGTTTTTTTTTAAGACTAGATTATGCAATGAGAATGTTTTAACGTGATTTACATAATTTTTTTCTAACGTTAATAAAGATAATAAAATAAAATCTGTACGAAAGCGATTATTGGGAGACAGAAATAAATGATATCTTCCGTCTGTCTATGTTAGAAAAAAATCCCTGAAAAATTGATCCTCACCAGAGATAGACATAGGAGAAGTATCTAAAGAGAAATTAAAGAAAATTCAGCACCAAATAAATGCAAAGAACATAGCTGTAACTATTATCTAATTTAAGAACAAAATTATTGTTTGAAAAAAGTGAAAAAGGAGTTTGTTTTCAAGAAGACGACAACATGTTTCAATGGATATCCTTTATGCCATTGATGACTCAGAGCCCTTAATTGGCCCTTAATATTGTATACTGCAAAATACCTAAATGTTACCCCAGAATAATGAATATACTAAAACTGCCAGCAATAATTGTAATTTCAAAAATGTAAGACATTATGTAAAGTAATGAATGGCGACAAAATTTCAAAATTATGTTAAACGGAACCGTAAATCTTGCATCGCTTAACTAATTTATAAATTTTTTATGTTCATAACTTGTGTGATTATTTTTTATCTGTTTATGTTAGTCACTGCGCGAAAAGAGCGTCGGTCGATGTTCTCTTTTCAAATGTTTGTTTTTCTTTTTTCTTGTTTACTGTTACGATTTTCCTTTTCACTCAGTAAAGAGTTCAAATTAACATTTCTCTTTACAATGTATCTCCTTGGTCAAAGCCAATGATTTCTACTGTTTCTCATTGTCTTCCATAATTATTTCTTGTTTTGAGTCTTTTTATTTCTCAACTTACTTTAGTATTGTATTGCCAATTCATACTCATGTGGTGTTTGCTGATCATAATATATACACAACATTCTTTTATGTATCTAAAGACCCGTCATCGTTTAAAAAATTTGATGTAAAGACTTTGTTCTAATAGTTAAATATTTCCACTATGATTAGTGACACATCGCTCATAATACTCTCTCTGTTCTAGCATCAAGGTTTCCCCATCTGTTCTGATATTGAGGTCATCGATATTGTAGGTCACTCCCAATATTCAGCATAATCGTGGCTGTCACATCACATCAACAGATCACAGTTATGTATTTTGACGTTTTGTTAGCATTACAGCAAAAATCGTGCGCGGGCGCCGCACAACCCACATTCTAAATACAAAATTAACGTCGATAATTCACAGTTACAGTCACATTCGTTCGTTCTAGGCCGTATGGGTGACATTGAACTTAAACTAAATATAAAAAAATAAAATATTTTAAGCAACTGGCAATAGAAGATGTGATTTTTGGAGGACAAGGATGAATGTTTCTTGCTTTAACGTCGATAATCTCTCACTGTGCAAATATCACTCATGCACTTTCTAGTCGTAAAAAAGTAATTTATGGACTATTTTACATGCCCGGAAAATTCAACCAAGCTTGAGTGTTTACATAAATACATACTTTTTTACTTTTCCAGCCGTATTTTATGCCCCAATTATTATATCATAGAATGCATTACATATAATAAAAATATATTAAGATAAAAGTGAACTGTATTAGTGTATATGAAAGTATTATTTTCATGATATACATAAGTCTTGAAAAATCAAATATATGGTTTTTTAATCTTTTTAACAAATAAGTTAATAAGTAAACTTTATGTCTGATTTTCCTGTTTTCCCGACATTTCACATATTTTCTGCATCTAGAGTTAACAGACTGTTAGAAGTAGTTGTATTTCAGTGTCTAGGTACGCGTAATTGTAAGAAATCGGTATAAATATGATGTGTCTGCGTATAAATAGAATAAAATTCTGCTTCGATATTTGGTCTGTTGTGAGAGAAAGTATGGTGTCCACTATTCCATGTTAGCTCATAATACAATAGTTAATATGTTTTTTAATTAAATTAAATAAATATTCTGCGACATTTTACACAGCACCATCTAGTCCCAAACTAAGCAGAGCTTGTACTATGGGTACTAGACAATGGATATAATACTTATATACTTTTTTTTTGTAAATACATACTTATAATACATAGGAAACACCCAGACGAACACAAACACTTATATTCATCACATAAATATTTGTGCCCCGTGGGAATCGAACCCACGACCTCGTGATCAGCAGCCCGGTACTCGAACCACTAGACCACAAAGGTCGTAAATGATTAAAGTTTGCTAACTCCATTGATATAAATTAATCAAAATTTTATATCTCTATTTTTATTTTTAAACAACGATACCGCAACAACAAACCTCAACGTAATGAATCATTAAATTAAATTGGAGGAATAGGAACAATATCAGTTTTCACTTTATTAACTCTATGTTGATGGCCGTCCTAAATTATAAGTTAATTAACTCTACTATTGGAGTTAGTTAATAAAAAGAGGATTTATGCCCGTCTTTATATTTACGACCACAGCACTGTAAAAACATTTTGAACCAATAAATTGTCACAATTGTAAAACAAGAGTGATTGGTTACATTTTATTTCAACGTATAAAATAAATAAATTAAAACAAAATTGTTGCTAATTTTCGACGTTTTTTTGTTAAATTATTATAAAAGCACCTGTTGTTTTGTCACCAAATGTTTATATGTTATTATTAAACGTGTTATTTTTATTGTAATATGTCACTAATATTTCTATAAACAGGAAAAGTTAAAGACCAAATTCTGTATTGAAAGACCAAAAATTTTGAAATGTAAATAGTGCTGGAATAATACAGTAAATCTCGGTATTGTGGTTTTGATACCGATATGAAACACTACATTGAAGGACCAAAAATGTTATAAAACAAATATCGCTAAAACTTAGCGAGGGCGGTATATTGATTTCTTACACTTACGCGAATATTAGACATTGAAATAAACCTACTTTTTACGGATTTTATCGCGGTATACTGATATTATTTTAACCCGACGTTTCGGATCCTTTATAGCATCAAAGGGCAGTATAACTTACAACTGTCATATAACTATAAGTAACTAAGATACTTGAATATATGTAGATTTATAAGAAATACATCACAACTAGATTATATCAGTCTTTCAATTTATATTTATGTAATATAGTTTGCGAATTTAATCAATTATATTTAAAACGATGACTCCTTCTTTCTATTAATATGAGGCCAACTTATTGCCGTACATCAACAGATGTGGCATAGCTTGCTCTGGATTGCCGCAGTCACAGTGAGCAAAGTTAGAAGTCAACGATTACTATAATTTTTATTATGACACATAACAGCCAAAAATTTTCAATAAACTTTTCAACTATGACTTAATCACGTTGTCAAACTACCTATGTAACTGCAATGATATAACAATGATTGATTTATCAATGCAGTTCATTTGTTTAGGTACGTTTTTGGCAATATGAAATGAAATTATAAAATTTTATACTTACTATATACCATATTCTATTGTAAGTAAATTCTAAACAAATTTAAACTCTATTTTTTTATTGCAGAGGTACGAAAATCACATTGACGGATAAATGATTATTGACGGGGACTAAGCGTATTGCAAAGAGAGTCCTTTTTACGCTTAGCTACATTAATAATCTGAAATTAAAAAAAAGGTAATTATTATAATTAATAGACTACATCCAGATAATCTCGAAAATCAACACACAAATATGTAACTACCCACTTAAAGAATTAAAAAGCCTTTAGAAATAATGACAAGTAAATAAAATAATCGTAAAAACAAGAAATAAAATGAAGGGCGCGTTCTTGGTACGTCTTTATTGTCGGCGATTAAACAGAGCCAATTAAATTTGGGCTACTTTGAATAAATTATAGTTTGATTTTGGCAGTTTTATTTAGAGACAAGTGGACTACTTTTTTCAAATTTCTTGTATACCCAAAGGTTTTCTGGTAAATATTGCTATTTAACTTTAATACGACTTTGCACCCTTATTTCATGAATAATTATAATTGTATTAATGTAATGGTTTATCTACAATCAACCATATTCTATCTATGATATCAGAATTGATTGATTGAAACGGATATTTCTTATTTGAAATCCAAGAACGATTATCATGTTCAGCTTAGATATCTCTGAATGCAGTATAGATTTTTCTGTGGCAAAAATTGCTCCGTTTTGTAATTCAAAACTAACGATATTATAAAAAAGTTCTCCTCTGCTTTTGTATTTCGAATCGGACGCTTAGCGGTTTTTTTTAAAGGACTTTCTTTACTGTGGAAGGCGTTCAAACAGTGCCTACGTTGAATAAATTATTTTGAGTATGAATTTAAGTTTGAGTATTACACTTACATGAGCTACTATTATAGTTCACAGAATTCTCCACTTGTATTCCCATAGTGTCGCTCACACCATGCTGTTCCCAGTAATCCTCAAACGCACCACGATGCACTTCATCCAATCACTTGGTAACCTTACATCTTACACTTTGGCTTCACTTAGCACAACCACTTCACTTTTTGTAAACGTTTCATTGTTTTTACATTGTTTTTACATTCACATTGACTGTCAAAGAAAAAAATTATAACTTCATTCATAGATAGAAGCAAAAATTTATAATCGGAACAGGAATCCAATTTTAAATTAAGACTCAATTATAAATAAAAATCGGCTTTCTAAGTTTGAATTTGGAACATCAATGTGAATGTAAGTGTAAAACCGCACATGAAAAACTGGAATGTTTAGTATCGCGCTGCGTAGCGTGCGGAGAGCGCGCGCGCACGGCCGTCGCTGGCATGTCACTGCGCCCGCGCCTGAAACCAACACAAAAATCCCTTTATTTTTGTTATGCGTGGAAATGGAATGCGGAACTGATGGCAATTTTTTTACGTTTTTTTTCTCTTAGGGGTTTTAGGCATTCATCATCCACCCATAACTCTCCCACTGCTGGGCACGGGTCTCCTCTAGTCACTACGCTAGTCTGCTGCGGGTTGGCAGACTTCACATGCCATCGAGAAAATCTCTCAAGCATGCAGGTTTCCTTCAGTTAGTGTTGCATGCCTTGGAATTGAATTCGAGATCTTTGTCATCTCAGTCCACTGGTCTCACCACTAGGTTACTACAGCTTTTTAAGCAGTGTATGATATATAAACCCTTAATATTAATAATTGCCTATGTGATCATAATATACCAGTATTTTTTCTGATTTAAATTAAAAAATAACGCATAAATACGAAAGTGCTTGTTTGGCCCTGAACTCCATCTAGGAGAAATTTAAGACCTACTAGTTATATCAGGAGAAATAATTAACTATATATAACATCTATCTATCTATAACACCTACTAGCCTAAAACTTAGACTTGAGATTCGTGGGACACGCAAGCCCATTGCCAAACATAAACATTGAAAATTTTGAATTATAAGTATTTTTTATGCCAAATCATGAAAAAATACAAAATGACATTATGTTAAAAAAAATTAATAAAAGTCTGGTGTGGGACATCCTTATCACCTAGTGGTATAAACAATAGCCTACAACCAATTCTCAGACCTACCAAATATACTGTATACAAAAATTCATAATAATCCGTCTAGCCGTTTCGGAGGAGTTCAGCGACAAACACCATGACACGAGATTTTATATATAACATATGCTAATATAAGGCACATATTGGCGTGACAACATTAAATAAATAATTTATTATATTATCGTTATTATTTCACATATAAAAAGAATGCGGAAATATACGACGGTTGAAATTTTTCTTTTTCATTATGAGAGTTGACAATGTAAACAATATGTTTACATGTCTGCCCGTCCTCATTCGACTGAGGTGTTGATATATATGTGTCAGGTAAGTATGTATGTATGTTTCGGAACAAAGCAACATCTTTATTACAATGTTTTATTAAAAATTCTCAGTTAAATTCTCTACCCTTCATTGCATTTCATAATACCAACATTATTCCTATACTTTTACATTTTTTTTTAAAACCTTGCCCCAAACTAGGATTTTCTCCTGTGTCGTGGGTGCGTTTACAAACACATATTTTCACATACACAAAAGCCCAGACCCGGAACAACTAGCTGTAGAACGTACAAATATTTGCTCCGTGCGGGGATCGAATCCGCAACCCGTGACTCACAAGCCGATCGCTCAGCCACTGCGCCACCGAGTCGTCAAAAATATATTCATATATTGCGATAAATTCCGTACAAAAGTATTCATTACTTAATCTTCATAATTAATAAGCTAACATCAAAAGTCTTTAATCTATAGGTATATTAATACGTCAAGCAAAAACGTTGTACCCAGTTTTCCGAAAATTGCGCGCACGGGGGAGTATGGAATTTCTCACACTTATAGTTTATATAGAGAAGAGGTGCAATATGCATTTTTTTAAATTATATAGTATAAAGAAAACTTATATAAAAAAAAACTGAAGGTACACATGTGGCATCGCCCGCAAGGGTCCATAAAAAGTAACCTATTCAATAATCCAGGTAATAAAATATCTGTCTACGAAATCCCACCCAAATCCATTCAGCTGTTTTTACGTGATTCAGTACAAACTTTCACGTTTAGACTCACAGAGAAATTCCTCGTAAAAATATAAAGTGTATCATAAATAAACTTAAATCTGTATCTGTACTATAAAATGTTAAAATAAAACCATTTCTGCTTCTCATAGAAAATGTTGCAGATGTCTGTGTAAATTCCAGATGGTGAAAATGATCAAAGAATTTTAGTTGAACAGGTAATTACTCGTAAAAACCTAATTGCACTTTAAATAGTAAATGTACTGTCCTACTCTAACATTCATACTTTCTCTCTCTTATAAAAGCAGGCGAAATTATTCCTCAAACTGATCATCTAGTGATAAGGTCTCAATGACTTTGGGCGGCTTTGGGATCTTGAATTGGCCTACACAAATGTCCCACTGATCTTGCATTGAATTGCGTCGGGTCGTTGAGCTCCCTCAATAATGGTTGAGCTACACGATGGCTGACGTATGCGTGCTGTCAGTATGGGCAGGTCAACTCAATGCTGCACTGGTGCTTTCTTCAAAAGGCCATCTCAGACTTTGACCTACATCGTCAGGCTCACATACTATAAACAAAAATGTTTGGACTTTCAAAGAGACAATGATTCTCTGAGTTTGTTTCGGCATTTCTTCTCAGAGGTCGTCAGTTAGGAAATGCCGATGTCAACTAGATACTAAAAAATATTACATGACTTTTAAAAGTGTCTTTAAAAAGATCTATTTACAGAAATAAACAATCATTCAATAATTCAATCACATGCTCAAACGGTTAAAGAAAACATCGTGAGAAAGCCCGAGAGATTTTCCAACGTCCACGTTAGCCTAGTGTGATGTCTGGCAACCCACAATAGGCTAGCGTGACCTGCAGTGGGACAATGGGGAGTTTATTTAGTTAATCGCTGCGCTCCCTATTGCCTTGGTATATTTTTGTCTACTAAAAATAAGGATCTTCTAGATCTATTTGATTACTATTTCTCAGAACATGAAAGAAACACGCGCATTTTCTTTTACTTCAGTACTTGTACTATCTCCCACAAGAGCCGTATATTTTAATAAAATAAAATATACCTACAATACGGTAAGTAGGCGTTTTAATGGATAACATGATGATGCCGATGACCCGATTGGCGTCAGCTGCGTCAGAGGTCGCGGGGTCGATTCCCACGCGGAACAAATATTTGTGCGATCTACAGGTGTTGTTACGACTCTGTATGTGTAGTTGTGTTGTGTGTTTGGTAACACACACAAACGAAAGTTAAAAAATATAATAATTATATCAAGGAATATATTTTTCTTGTTTTGTTATTTAAATATCAAAGCCGAGCTTTGAAAAAAATAAACATGTTTCTTAATGTAACAAAGATAAGTTTTTTTTTTATTTTGATAAAATTGTAACAAGCTTCGCAAGGACGCCACAATGAGAAAAAAACAATACAGTCTCCAAAATTAAAAAGTACCTAATATAATACTGTAATATATTTGCAATTCCATTTTCGAAATCCGAAAATGTATTTTTTTATTTTTATTTGAAGTAGAGTAAGTAGTACTTACAGAGAAACTTTTTGTATGCCAACGACTTTACATGTTGAATTGACAATACAATAACAATTAATGTTTAATGCTTATTATTTTTTTTTACTTAACACTAACCCGAACTCTACGTAATACAATACATCAATTCTGACAAGCGTACCTTTACTATAAAAACATTGCACAATCCGAAATTTATGCCAAAGAAATCGGCTCGCTGACTGATGCTGCTACAAGCAACGTATAAATAGCGGTGTCCATCACCGAAGCTGTTAGTGAAGCGAAAAGATCCATTTGTTGCTATGAAAAACGCATACATCTTGTTCTATAAACTCTTCGCCTTTATGTAGCCCTAGTAATTTATAGATCTCAATTTTTCTTTGACAGGAAACTAACAGACTAATAGTCGTTTAAGTCGTTTTTTATGTCAACAAATGTGATACTTATTCGGTAAACAAAGAAATTAAATTAAATTATAAAAATTATAAAGAACAATTATAAAAACCATCCCATACAATAAAATACTCTATTATGTAACGCAATGTTCAAAACAATGTTCTATTTTTAAAAAGAAATAAAATATAATTGTAATGTTGATAAAATAGTCTTCAATATATTTAGCGCATAATTAATGTCACAAGAACATGGTAATACAATGAAATTTCTCAACGGAAAATTTCAAATCAATGACTATCACGCGTTCCCAGTGGGTGGGAGACATCGCAGGATAATAAAACATATGAAATATGAAGCATATCTGTTGATAGTTATGACAGAGAAATGCTCGTAATACTTTTCGAATAGCTTTGTCTATCAACTAATAGACGAAGAACGAAGAAATAAAGTGAAAATATACGGGGGGAAGGAAAATTTATGTCACTCTGTCTTGCGTATGCGCAGCTGAAGCGAAAAGAACGCACTAAATAATATTAAAATATGCAGTTTTTAAAATACATTGTTTTTTAATATTTTTGTAATACATATCAGCACTTTATAGGGTTGTGAGCGTTTACTTTCTTAAGTTTTTACTCGTTAATGATCTAGTAATCATTGAAGACAGCCACGAACAGGAATCTATATCTATATATATATAAAAGGAGAAGCTGATTGACCCAATGACTGACTGACTGACATATCAAGGCAGGCTAAACTATAAGGATAAGAAATTATAAGTAGGGAAGCACTAAGGATTTTTGAAAATTCACCCCCTTAGGAGGTAAAATGGGGGTGTAAGTTAGTATGAAACTTTTTTATTTCCTTAAATTGCACGGGACGAAGTCGCAAGAATCAGCTAGTATTAAATAAATTGAAAATTATATCTGATCGTAGACAGTCCCCTAGTTGTGACAAGGGGTTTTTGTAACTTTGGGTAGAACCCATCGAAAAGTAGAAACAAAAAGAGGAACTGCTCCGAGGGTCTGAGAAACCAGCTGTTGAGTTACGACCATCGGACGCTCAAGGCTGGCAAGAACCAGTTACGGGTCTTGCAGCATGGCATATGACCTAGACGAAACAAAACCAAATGAACCACAACATCCGAGGATATCAATCCACAAATAATATTCTCAGTGTTGCTAGTATCTACAGGTTATGGTTGCCGCATACTATGAGAAGAAGCACATTCAAGATTGCCACATAAAAAAAAATGTGATAGAGATGTCATCGAATACACACACAGTCACAAGTAGTATTATTTATTTAATAAACATTTTATTGCGGCTGACATCACTGACTAATCTGACTACGTAATAGAATCATGTAGGTGTTCTAACTTTTTTATTATTTATTCACGTAGCAAAATATATGTCTCATCGGTTTAGAGGACTTTTCAGCTTGATTCTGAGATCACCTCAGATCTTCGTATGTAAATGCCTACCAATGTTTAACAAATAAATTATTTCTGATTTCTGATCATCTTCCCGTGTAAATCTATGTATTAGCGTGGATTATTCAGTTTGTTGTTGCAAATTTGTTGCTGATTTCTTGCTAAAGAGCTGTAATGAGACTAATAACAGATATGTGAGAAGTGAGCTGTAATGTTGAAATTAAATTATTTATTTACGGATTTTATCCCAACGTTTACCAGCTTTACCATCAAATCTATGATGACGGGCACTGCAGGAGTTAAATAACATATTATGTTATTTAACTCCTTAGATCCGTGTCCAGCAGTCGAACAATAATGGTATTGTTCGACTGCTGGGTACGGATCTCCTCTCTTTTGATAGTGAGGGATTAGGCTATGGTCAATCACGCTAGCCTACTGCGAATTGGCAGACTTTACATGCCATCTCGAAAATCTCTCAGGTTTCTGGCTTTTGAGCATATGATAAATACGCACATAACTTCTGAAAAGACAGTGGTGCGTGCATTGTCATTGAACAGGTCGCACCACTAGGCTACCACAGGTTCTAATATAGTATACCGCGGAATCACGCCTCAAGGCTTTTTCTGGACTCTAGGCCATTCGCGAAGTGTACAAAATCAGTACAAGGTAAAGGCCTCATTTTTCAGGCCTAGGCCTCATTTGTAATGAGGTTATAGGTTATAGTCTGCGACCAAGAAAAACTCATAATCATGCAGGTATTCTCACGACGTTCTCCTTCACCGTTTGAGCATGTAACAGATACGCACGTAACAACGCAAAGTCAACAGTCAAACACCAATTTCGAATGTACGACAGCGAACCGACCAACTGATATTAGCGAACAACAATTATAGGCGAAACTAAACGGACTTGGCTCGACTCCCGGTCAGATGTTAGTGCTAACTAGCTGAGCTGGATTAATTGAGGGGCTAGTGATACGTAGCACGCTGTTACGTGGCTACCTGTGACGTCATAACACGTCATTCAGCTGTCGTTTACTTATTGCTTCACCAGCTTCACCAGCGTTAAACTTTATTTGTATATCTACTGTATAGAGCAGGGATTTCTTTTAGTCCGGGTTATTTTGGATACGTGGTACCTTAAAACCCTTAACCCTTTTAAGGGATGAATTCCGAGACTAAAAAAAATCAACTTATGTCCTTTTTCGGGATTCAAACTATTTATATACCAAATTTCATCTAAATAGGTTTACCGGTTAAAACGTAACGAGGTAACTGATGGACATACACATTTTTGCAGTTATAATATTAGTACGGATTATATATATACTTACTAAGATGGAAAAAAGGACATTGCTAATAACAGTTACTCAATATAAAAAAATATCATAAAAAAAAGAGATAATTTCAACGATCTGCAAATTTTTCATCAGACTACACTGCGTCCTTACTAATCAATCAAGTCATCAGTCAGACTATCACAGCGACAGGCCGCCGTGACGTCAGCAGACGTCATCAAGGTCTACACTGACAACTCACTGATGGAAATCATAATGAGCGCCACGTAATGGTACCGCCACACTGTAGTTGTAACATGTTATAACATCTCTTACATTTTGCTTCGATTTGTTAATGAACATTTAGTTAGTGGAACATTCGTTGAGAATACTGAATACTTATCGGTGACGAAATACATGATAGAATGCAAGTTTATTCGTAGGTAGGTACACGTATGTACCATAGTCTGTGAGTTTTGTATTCGTAAGTTTGCTTGCTACAATGAAAGTTCTAAAAGTTCTATTGCAGGAGGAATACACAGAAAATGTGCTCTAAAATTCCTACTTTTAGTAGGTACATATAGCACAAATGTCCGTAGGTAATTAGTACAAATAGGGCATTAAAAACAGTCTCCTGTGTGTTGACTGTCGTTGGTGACAATTTAAATGGGCCTTTTTTGTGGCAATTGCAGGTCGTACAGTTTAATTGTACCCCTTTACTTGTCAGGTCTTGACAAAATAGTTTTGATAGTTTTTTTTTGTTTTCCCTTCATGCTCCATATTCGTCCAGGTATATTTTAAGTTACATTATTGTTACATGACATGAAAATGTTTGTTACAATTGGTTACAACAACAACACAGCTGCAGTGTGGCAGCACCCTAACAAACTATGCTATTTTTTTAAATATTTTGTATACTCATTGCCAGTTCATCTAGTTACTGAAATACATTTTAATACACTGCTTTGGTACAAATATTCTATCACACAAAAAGCCATTACATGAGAAAACTTTTATTACCTACCTATTTATTTAAACAAAATAAAATAAATCATTTTATTTCGGCCATTAGCCATTGAGATTATATGAAAGTATCCTTAAAATAATCTACTTACAAAAAAATTAAATCAAATCATTTTATGACACTTTTATCACTAATATACAGTATCATCATCATCAAATCAACCCATTCTTATGGCCTACAAGTGGGCTTGGGTCTCCTCTCCTTTAAAAGAGATCCACACACACTTCAAAAAGTCATTAGTGCCTTGCATTTGAACCCAATACCTTTGAAATAACTGGTCACCCCACTAGGTTATCACAGCTTTTTTTCATGTAGTTATTATGAAGCACCAAAATACTTTTATTTCAGGTTCCCACATGTTCCAACATGCACTTTAAACTCACAGTTAACCCTTCAGCCAATATACACTGTGTATGTAAACGTTTTAGATTCCTGTTCAGTGTTTATCTCGCGATATTATGGGCGGTAGATTATAAACTGTATATAATAAAATACTAACATTCAAACCTTTGTATAACACAGATCATCGATTATTAATATTTCTACGCAAGAGCTACGAAAAAGGGTATATATTATATACAACTAACTTCCAGTTACGGCTTTGTCCGCCCGGTTTATAGAAAATAAGTTTAGCTTATGTGTTAGTCCAGGTAATAAACTACCTGTATACTAAATTCCATCCGAATCCGTTAAGTAATTTTTGTGTGAAAGAGTAACAAACATCCACACATATGTCTATACCAACTTTCGCGTTTATAATATTGGTAGGATACTTTTCTGATAGGGTTGTGGAGCATGCTTTGTGGTGAATCCCATGGCTCCGGCAATAGGGTTGGTGGCGTTGATGAGAGCGGTTTTTTAGTCGGTAAACGTTTGGGCAGGCTCCGACCCACCCGGTCGCCTTCCCAGGCGATGGGACGGACCGTAAAGGATATTACCACGCTTAAAAAAAGAGAAGATTTTAAAAAGTATTATTAGTAGGAAATAAAAACTTACTAGATAATGCAATTAATGTAACTGGAAGAAGATAGTTTCTTTCAGTTTCATTATTTTTATAGTTCATCATCATTGACTCATTTACTGGCCACTGCAGGACACGGGTCTTCTCTCACTAGATATAGTCCACGCTAGCCTAGTATAGATTGACAGACTTCACATGTCATTGAGAAATCTCTCAGGCATGTGAACAATATATAGAATTTTATAAACGCACAAAAACAATGTCTGGCAAACCGAATATATTAATTTAAAACATGACTTTGTCATGAAGATATTTATCTAAATGTAACTCACAAACTTAAAAAAGAATCGAAGTCATAATAAAATCAGTATAAGTCAGAATTAGTCAACACACTATTAAAATTCCTTTAACGTGACTATTACGATTTTTCCAAAACTGAATAGTGACGTATAAACCGCCCCCGCCCAGTCTACCGCTGCCAGGACGCCCTACGCCTAACAGTCACTGTTAACTATTTTACTCACGATACATAGTCAGTCAGTCGGTTATTAGTCAGTGAACTTTGCCACGTGTCTGCCGGCGGAATTTCTGTTAGACAAACTACAAGATGAGTAAGAATTAATTAGTTAGATGATTCGATTTAGATAGTGATTAAGTACGTAGTCGAGATTGGCTTCTACGCTGCGTATCGCAGTTCGATCCCGGCACAACAAATAAATAATGTAAACAAAAAATAATGACCTAACAGGAAGGACATCCACATTAGTGGATTGTGAAATACAAAATGTTGTTTAAAGTTTACTCAAATTTACACAAACACAAACGTAACACACAAGTAAAACACAAAAGGTACTCATGTGACATGAGAAAACCCTTTTTTTTAAGTGCGGAAATATCCTTTACGGACCTTCCCATCGCCTGGCGAGGCGACTGGGTGTGTCGGACTCCACTTGAGCGTTTACCGTCTAACAAACCACACCCGTCAACGCCACCAACTCTATAGTCGGGGCCATGGGATTCGCAAAAGCATGCACCACAACCCCGGCGGGCTTCTGTCCAGCTCTGAACGCTGGACCCCGGCTAGGAGCGAGGCATCGCTCGCCTCGCATCCTCCGCGCGGGCGCACGTGTGACGAACACGTGCGCCGCCTACTTGGGGCCATTTTCAGGTCGGGCGGCGGACTCCCCTAGTCGCGCCCACCCGCTGGCCACATTAGAAAACCCTAGTGTTTTTCCAACGTTTATTTTAAACAACGCAATAAAGGAATCAGGCTTCTGGCAGCGACTGGAGGAGAAAAGCCGAAGATCGAGCTCTGTAGCATCCACCAGGGGAGGCGTACCTCCAGCGCTGGCAGCATCGGCTGGAAGAATATAGGCTGATGATGGTGATTATGATGAATAAAATAATCTAGGAAGCTGTTCATATAACATATGTATAATATGACACGAATATGACTCATATCTTGTTTAATTTAAAAACAATACTCAAAATGCGGCCCTTTCTTTACAAGTACGAAAAATGATCATACAATTCTACCGACAAAAGTAAGTTCTAAGTGAGTTCTAAGTCGAATTGATACATACAGACCTCGTGTACACACACATACGCACTATTATGAATTACAATGTGTATCAGAAACAATGGATTAGATGTATAAAGTGTATGAGTCATAAACCCATTCATTTGAGTCGGACTCCCTTATTTATTACATATTTATAAGGCACGCTATCCACTGACAATACGCAGGATATCTTAATCTAATTGATAATGCCAATAAATGCTTCTAAATATAAAGCGTAGTACTGATTCTATCACTTGCATGCAAATTAAAAGTGAAAGATATACTACATTTGTGGGAAAGTTAATAAAACAACTTTTTTGACGTCTCGGTGGCGCAGTGGCTGAGCGATCAGCTTGTGCGTCAGGTCCGCAGCCTATGACATGTTCGATCCCCGCACGGAGCAAATATTTGTACTATCTACTGGTATTTGTTCCGGATCTGGGCGTTTGTGTATGTGAACATTTGTGTCTGTAGACGCACTCACGACACAAGAAAATCTTAGTATGGGGCAACGTTTTTGAAAAACTAAACTAACCGTAACTATTACTCATTTACATAACCTATGGTCATAAGCCGAGCCAAAAGGATCCAAAATGTCGGGGTTCAATTATATCAATACCTATACCGCGATAAAATCCGAATAAAATAGTTTTATTTCAATGTCTATTCTTCGCGTAACTGAAGAAGGAATCAGTATGAATAGCGTTTGATTCTTCGCTTCTCTATAGCTAGTGGTGGATAGTTAACCTAAGCTTATGGTTTGTCACACATAGAAGACATGACACAGTCATTCCATGACGATATAAATATTTATATGCGTTAAGAATGCTTATTCATATTATACTTTTCAACATGAGTGTTACAGATTATGTTAACATTTTATGTATAAATAACTAACTATTGCCTATGTGACTTTGGGTAAAATTAGTAATTCTATCCAATCTACTATTTAACCAATTACTTAGAATATTTATTTGTCACTCTCCTTTTTAAAAAAATCTATCGATTCCGCATACAACCTTCCACCCCCATTTTCACCCTTTTATGGGGCGATTTCTGGGATAAAATCCTATTTCCTTGACCAGGACTCAATTCATCTCTAAACTACATGTCTTGATGCTGACTACTGGGGTTTTTTCAGTGAGATTAAAATCTACAAACAGTCTTCCCTAGACATCGAGTGCCTTTTGAAGATTTCTGCACATATAAAAGATTTTATGTACCTACCTAATGGGGAGCAATGCTATTTACCGGGCAAATCCATAATCCAAAAACCGGCTCGACCAACGTAACAGTGACATGACATTTGTAATACATATCAGCCTATTACCGTCCACTGCTGAACGTAGGCCTCCCCCAAAAAGCGCTAACCATCCCGAAAGTTTTTCAATCGTCGCCGGTCCATCGTGTCGCATGGCGTCCTACACTACGTTTGTCCAAACGTGGTCTCCACTCTAACACTTGTCTGCTCCATCGGCCGTCCGTCCGTCTGCAGACATGGCGGGCCCACTTCCACTTCAGCGTGCATATTCTACGAGCAATGTCGGTGTGTTTAGTTCTTTAAATAAAATAAATAATAAATATCTCCGGACATTATGATACAGCGCCCTCTAGTTCCGTGGTAAGCAACGAGGCTTGTGTTACATATACTAGAAGGTTGATATATGTACTACATTTTATATACTATTTTTTTGTAAATACATACATATTATACATAAATACATCCATGACTCGGATACAAATGTGTATGCTCATCACACAAACATTTGTCCTTATCGGGATTCGAACCCGGGACCCGTAGCACAGAAGGCAGCGTTATGAGCGTTAACTGCCGCTGGGCTAATCGGTCGTCTTAGGCGAATGATTTCGTTGCGAATTCTATCCACCAAAGAAACACTGAGCAACCTGGAATTTGTGGACCAGTCCTTTGGTCAGTGTCCACGTTTCGGCTCCGTAAGTCATCACGGGTAGGACGCACTGGTTATAGACCCTGGTCTTTGGGGATTTTGGGATCGACGATGTAAAGATATCACGTAGCTATGACATCTGTAAGTGTTACGTATGTTCGCATCTTGCATCGCCCTCAAACATTACGACACACAAAATATTTATTAATAGAACTTTATCATAGAGTAACAACTGCGTGTCTATTATTGATTATTTAATAATAATAATAGTTGGCAGTGTACCCAACACACGGCGCCTTCCACACCTTGGCACATGTGCTCCCCCGACGTCGAGACGGACCTAACCTATTACGCATCTACGTCATAACTTATGAACATTCAAATGATTTATTTTATCATTTCAGTACGCTCATTATGTGAGGACTGTGGCTAATAGTAAATAGTTATATTTTATCTTTTTCTAAGCCTAGCCCATGGTTGACTGAATATATTTAATCTTCAAACTTTTTCTTGAAACTGCTCTTGATGTCCAACATATATGTAAGTATATGTATTATATAAATATTTCACCTTATCTTCACGATGGAGAGTCATACAATTTTAGAATATGCTGCCATAGTATTGTATATATACATACATAAGCATTTTTTGGTCCTCATCCTAAGTGCACTCCGCATAACCCACTCGGTCACTCCAGATAAATCCGTAATAGTATGTTTACAATATGTTGATTTATTTTTAATCTGTATTGCCCTAGAAAAAGATGCATAATACGCGGGTTAGACTAATATTCATGACTGGTTTCCTCCCATGTTAAGACGAGTAAAATCACCACGCTTGCATAGTACGGATTGACAGACTTTACATCTCGTCGAGAATATTTCTCAGACATGCAAGATTCATCACGATGTTCCTTTACTGTTTTATTGCATATTTTACGGCCATAGCTCGAAAAGGCTCTAGATTTTTGAGCTATGAGCTATTTTTGTGGGTTCCAACACAAGAGAACAATTTATATCAGATCAATGCAAGCAACTATGAAGCAAGTCTTTAACTAGTCACTAATGTTGTCAATAACTGAAGGTATCTGAGGCATCAAATAGTTTGGCGTGCCCACAGACTGTCGGCCGCCAGAATTTACAGGTCAGTCGTCAGTCGCACCTGCAACGCACTGCATGCGAGTTTAAACGCTTGACAATTAGTCTGATAACATTTATACGTCACCAGTCCTGGATAAGCCTACCTATAAGCTACTGAAGCATTTGCTAAGGGCATCCCGTCTAGGGGGCACCATAGTCAAAAAATCTAATCAGTCGGCCTGTGACCATGTATGCTGTAAAGGATCCGAAACGTCGGGTTAAAATAATATCAATATACCGCGATAAAATCCGTAAAAAGTAGTTTTATTTTAAATTTAATCAAGTTAAAAAATCCATGGTACGAAAGTTTCAAAGGTGCTTTATAATGTTTCGGTAATACAAGGGGGCTGAGGTATTTTCTATGGGTCCACCGCCCTTGGTTTTAGGAAGATTGATAAGGGCATCCAGTTACCTTTATCTGGTACTGTACGTCACTAGTATTTAGTAGTATCTTAATCAGGAGATCTTATACTAATGTATTCAACATTACAAACAGAACTAGGCAAACTGATAGTCAGTATAGTCAATCCCCCATCGAGCTCTGGTAACCTTACTCTTTTACACTGCGGTCTTCTGTAAGGCGGAGGTACATCGCCATTCGGGCAGCTCAATAAAAAAAAATTGAGCGAGGAATTTCGCTATGCTACCTCTCGCAAAAATGTCTAATAGATTAGTAAGTACATATAAGAAATCATCACAATTAATTGAATCAGTTCCAGCTATAAAAACATACTTAACCATACAATTCCGTATGGCAGCTCAATGTCCAAAGGAATCGTGTGGCAGTCGTATCATTCCGCCAATGCCGTGCCAGAGAATTTTGGCACGTAAAGGCATCATGGCTGAAAATATTTTTTTTCTCACTCACGCGACATAACACTTGTAGGAGATAAAATGATACTCGTATTTAAATATGTCATCGCTTCATCACCTATCATTTTGACGTTGGCGGCAAATATTGTTGCTGCAGTTTTTTTGATACAATAAATTAGTCACAACTTAATTATTTCTGATGATTACGCGCATATTAGAAATTAGATTATATGTTTATATAATTGATTATTATTCCTTATTAAAATACAACTTTTTGGAATACGTAGGGTGTTGAAGATATTAAATTATTTTTTTATTTCAAAGTTCAACAAACTAATATTGAAATAAATTATGATAATATACAATATTTTTATTAACGACGACACTATGATTTTCTCCTGAAACGTGGGCTTTTTACAAACACATTTTTTACACACACAAAAGCTCAGACCCAGAACGACAAACCTGTAGGTCGTACGAATATTTACTCTGTACGGGGATCGAATCCGCAACATGTGACGCACAAGCCGATCGCACAAACCACTGCGCCTGCAGAGTCGACAAGAAAAAAATCGGTTTTAAAAAAAAGGACACGTAGATACTGTATGGTAGCCTAGCGGTGTGACCAGTGGACTGAGACGTCAAAGGTGTCGAGTTCGAACCCAAGGCACGCACCACTGACTTTTCGGAAGTTATGTGCGTATTTATCACAAGCTCAATCGGTGAAGGAAAACATCATGAGGAAACCTGCTTGCTTTGAGAGATTTGTCTTGATGGGATGTGAAGTCTGCCAACTCGCAGTAGGCTAGCGTGGACTATAGCCTAATGCCTCTCAAATGAAAGGAGACCCGTGCCCAGCAGTGGGACGTGAATGGGTTGATGATCATGATGATGATGAGATACTGTACTGTTATATCCATTTAAAAGATAATTAAAATTATAGAAGATAAATTCTCAATACAGAATTGATAATAATTTGATGTATTTGGTATGATGTAACCCATGGGCGTATTTACCATAGGGCCAAAAGGGCCATGGCCCGGGGCGGCAGATTGTGAGGGGCGGCGAAGCCGCCCCTCACTGTATTTTCAGGGCGCCTTTTCAAGCTTACCCACAATATTTTTATTATATTTTAAATGACATTTAAACTACAACACAATCGAGCTCAATCTATTCTTTTTCTTTACAAAAACAAACACCTATGGATTTTTGTTTAGATTATATAGGTTAGCGTTTGACCAAAATCTCACCTGATGGAAAGTGACGATGTGGTCAAAGATGTAGCACGCTTATATAATAATTAATAGACTTGAAGACTATGTACACGCCAGGAAATAAATACAGCTGATTCCCTCGTTGTACGGAGTGAAGCACTTAGGGCGCGTGTTACGGGGATTTCCACCATGAAACGATGTCGATTTATCAGTTTACCTGGTTGTCGGCCAGTAAAAGGAAGGAAGATGGAAATTTTTTATTGTGGAGTTCTGATGCACACCCTTCGAAATGAATAGGGTAAATAGACGATGATGTTTAAGTCTTTGGAGCCTTTTGTTGACAACCAATGCTTCCAGCTGGTTAACGCTACTATCTCTGCGATCTCCATGCACGATCGGACTTGTGCTAGTTGGGCTTTGGACTCAATGTAGGAGCCATAGTTGAGACTTTGTGGTGCAGAGATACCAAGAAATTTAAGATCATCGCCTCCATAAGATACTGGATTTCCGCCACTCCAGTCCTTACACTGGCTATCTACAGTATATCTTTCTACAACTGTGCTGTCATCTGTATACTCATACACCCGGTGTGTGATGTTTCACCAGATCGTCGATGTGCAGCAAAAATAAAGTTGCAGAGATCACATAACCCCGACGGAGGCATGAATACGGTCATCGTACGGACAAGTAGGTAGTCATCAACTCTCAATGACCGATCCCTCAGAGAATCTGAAATCTAGGCACATAGACCAACAGGCAGACCTTACGATGGAAGCCTGCCGATAAGGCTGTCATACTAAACCCTATCAAAAACCTTGCAGATTCATGAATCTCCAGATTGGAGATCTCCATGTTTCTCGATGATCTCACCCCGGATGTATGTTGAAGGCGCCAAAAGATCCCCAAAGGATCGATTTCTGCGAAATCTGTAGTGTCAGTCATTGAGGAGGTCGTTAGCGTCAATCTATGCCAGGAGCGTGCTTTTTAGGACACGTTCCATCGTTAATCTTGTAGAGTATAGAAGTGACTGAAATTGGCCTGTAGTTATTAGGGTCGACATGATTGCTCTTTTTAAGCACTGGTTGCATGTTGGCAAGCTTTTATAATTTAGAAACCTTATCATTTGCTGGAACCCCATCCAGGCCACTACCTTCCTTCGCGTCTAGCGTAGCGTTTTCGCTCCACTAGTCTAGTCCGATCAAAAAGAAGGTCACGGAGACGCCGATAGCAGATATCGTCGCGGGTGTACATGCACACGCCTTAGCTTTAAGTTTGTGATCAAGAATCTGCGTCTCCGTAAGCGCGCCTTAAATGTTTGCGATACACCTTAAACGAGAGGGAGGGCTGACGCTGTGCAACGCTTCTGTTGTTTTTTGCTCTCATTTATTAGGTCCCGAATGAAGGTAGGAAGACGTCAGTGAAATTAGGATTATTGACTCTTAACATACAGACGCACACGAGGATTCTAAACTCATGGGTCTAGTCTGGAGACTGCGCGGACGCCCGAGCCCCCCGTGGATGTGAAAGACTGCCACCATGGCACAAATCGGGATTTTTATTATCTTTGCCAGTCCGCGGGACAGCCTTTCGCGAGTTAGGTCGGCTAGTTCGCTACTAGGGCTCCCCAATAAATGCGGTTGATACGCGGTACACCATGCCTTGGATTCCATACGTGGTTTCCCGATGCGGTGTGTTCAGTGCGCGTCAGACTTGTCAGCATTTAACGATACAACTGTTCCGACCCGTCTTCCTTTAATATCTACACCGACCAACGTGACGAAACTTGCATGGATCCGCTTGGCGGCTGAAGCCTTCCACCATGTGATTACTCCTTCCTCCAGCATCACCCAGGAGTCATGTTTAGGACATCTTAGGTTAAATCCCACGGACGCGTACAATATAAGCCCCGTAATACATATTATAGAAGTTAACTTGTCAACCGCTTTTGAGGAAGACCATAGTGAGATTTCTCGCTCAAATTGAGCTGCTCGACTGAGGAAGTACCTCCGCCTTACAGAAGACCGCAGTGAATCAACAATAGTTGTCTTTCTGCCAGTGAGTAAGGTTACCAGAGGTCATTTGGCGAGTGACTATTCTGACAGCATGGGAATTCCGTTTGCTGTCAATTCAGTAACTCCCTATTTTAAGAAACCTGAACGGTTTCTATGGGTTTAGCAACGCATTTGCAAGCCTCTGGTGTTGCAAATGTCCTTGGGCGGCGGTCATCACCTACCATCAGGCGAGCCGCCTGCTGGTTTGCCCCCTCATCACCATAAAAAAAATGCCATATATTATGATAGCGTCATTGACGATTTTGTCAACCAATTTGTATACAGAAACAAAAAAAATAACCTAGACGTGACTATTTATTTGTTTTTTTTTTTCATTTAATATTTCATACCACATAGGTCTGCCTCCCTATAGAAGGTATTTTTTCTTAAATAAAATACTATATCGTTACGTAATGGGGCGCCAAGTCTGATTGGCCCGGGGCGCCAAATCTGTAAATACTCCTCTGATGTAACCATTCCTTCTATAAAAATACGAGACGTTAATTGGTGTTCTGTTAGTAATGACAATATCCCTCCTTTTATCTCTGCCTATGCCATAAATAACAGCACTTTGAACTTGTCATGGCGGATTATATTCACTGACAGATTTAATTTGTTATAATTAACTCATAGCTTGGAAGTGGATATTATTAAGAGAAATCACGAACGTGTCCCCAGGGGAATCACCCAGTAGAAAATATACTGTTTACTCACAGTTCACCAGTCTTATTGTTAATACATACATACCATCCCGCCTGTCGTCCCCGAAGGGTTAGGCAGAAGTGTACTTATGTACACCCACATTTCGCCGGTATGTTTTGGGTTCCATGTAAAAGGGGGCGAGCCTATTGCCATAAACCGGGCAGGAATCCAAACATCAAGCTGCTACTGAGAATTTCATAGAAAATCCCAATAACTGTGCTCGACGTGGTAATCGAACCCAGAACCTCTTGCCCGGCAGTTACAACCACTAGACCAATGACAACAAATAAATTCATATAGGTCTTCGGATATCATAACCCAGCGCCATCTAGTTCCGAGCTAAGCAACGAGGCTTGTGTTACGGATACTAGTCGGTTGATACTTTATATATGTACATCTTTCTTTGTAAATTCATACAATATACATTTTTTTTACAATAGCTTACTATAGCAAAAAGTGTCGTTACAACTTTTCGTCTTAATTTTTTCAGTCTAGCCCCCTTTCGCAGCGCGCTGTTATAAGAGTTTTGAGGAAGGCCTTTTTAAAAAAAAGACAAATGACCTTAACTATGGTTTATTATAAATTTAGGCTAAACTTTAAACAGGAATTACAGATTTTGGATGAGAGTGTTAAGCGCGGATGTCGGATGCGAACTGCCCTATCTGAGTCTAGCTGAATCTTTACTGTCATACAATAATGCTGACTAAGGATAGAGGTCAGCACTATTGTAAGCATTGATGGGATATAACACCTCCCCTCTTTAAGAAGGAACTTTAGGGTATGACCCTGAAGTTCATGAAAATGGGTCAGTAAAGTAATATATAATATTTAATATTTAAAAGGTTGTTCTGATAGTTGGAGGTGGTATTTCATCATGATCTGAATTATTATTTGGTGTTTCATTATCAGCTAGTTCCAGATTTCGTGAAGTTAACATTTTAGTTCTGCCCGATCGGATACATTTGTACAATTTAAAAGATATATACAATATTATTGTAATTACAATGATTATAGTTATAATTGAATAATGTGTCCCGTATTTTATAATTAAAGGACTTTCAAGGGCGTTGTCTAAATCATTTAATTGTTTAAGAAACATATTTTTGTTTAATTTTATATCATCTAAATCTAGGCTTAATAATGGAATAGGGGATACATTATTTATGGATTGATTAAGTTTCTTTATGTTACAGCAAGTGTCATTTAGTAGATTGAAATCAGGAAAGCTAATAGGAGTGCTTATATTTAGTGAATTATATTTAGGGATTAAAGTGGTGCTTGGGCAATATCCAATGCAGTTATTAGGAATTTTAATTATGCCAGTACCTAATATGTTTGTTTCAATGAGTTTAGAGTCTTTGCAATCTATGGAAACTTTGTTTGACACTGACTGTACATAAATCCACATATTATTCTCTAAAGGTTTCCAAAGGTCAAGGTCACCATAAATAAATTTTGTTTCACAAGTTTGTGGTATTTCGGTAATTACTTTAGACATAAATTCGCTTTCACAGGTAGGTCTAATATTTGTTACATAAACATTAGAAACATCACATAAGCGTTTATCAGCGGTTATTATTTTACAATAATTGAAGTCATTTAATGTACAATAATGAGTTTTATCTTTAGTCATGGCTATGTATTTTGAGCTGGGTATTATAAGACTGAAAGTATTAGGTTTATTCGAATTATGGGGTGTAGGCAAAGCAATGTTATGATATAATACATACTCTTTAATGGAAACCAATGGAATTTGTAATATAAAGAATATCTTATTATTCCCATAGTAAGTAACTATTCTAGAAACATTTAAAATTAAATTAATTGAACTTAAATCTAAATTTACAGGCAAGTCCGAGTCGTTAGGTAAGTACTGGTGGTTATCAGCAAGCTCTCGGAACAATTGTAGTGACGTAATCACAGACGGATGCAAGATGTTTTGATTACTGAATAGAACAGCGTTAGTTAGATCTTCTAATTGGAATGACATTGTTAAAATTGAAGTTTCTAAATTATCAATAATTTGATAAATATTTGAACGTAATAATAATTCGTTCATAACGAGGGTGACGTTTGCTACATTGGCCGAGAGTTTATTGATAGCTTTGTTTAAATTGATTTCATTAATTTTAATTTTCTGAATTGTGTCATTAAATGATGAAATTGTGGATTGACTTACTAAAATATTTTCTTTCATTAATGAAACCAATTTTTTTTTGATTGTTTTGTAAAATGTTGATGGCCTCGTTATACTTGAGTCCATCATTTTCATCAAGGTTGCCAAATATTGTTTTTATTACAGAGCCTAGGCCTCCAATCCAAGCGCGCTTTGAGCGTTTTTCGACTAAATGTGAAATTGATAAGAATTCTTTACACATATCGTTATAACGGGCCTTTAAAGGTTCAAACATGTTAAAACAAGTGGTTTCTATTAAACCAACTTCTGTACATAGATTTTTTGCGGTTTCTAGTGTAGACTTAATATTTTCAACATGGGGGTCAAAGTGTGATAGGTCTAATGGCATTAAAACATTTAGTTGTCCATTATTTATCTTAAGATTGCCGAGATAGTCAAAATAAAGGCCAGGGCTCGATTCTAACTGTTGTACAAAATACTGTTGTTGACTTCGGGCTTGACATGTAGTTCTGTAAATTAATTAGTTTACATTAATTATTTATTTATAATTATAAACTTATGCACTATAAGTACTTATATATTAATTAGGTATATTTATTATACATTTATAATATTTGGAGACAAGGTAAGTTGTATTGTCATATCATTATAATAGTTTTAGGTATTATTACTAATATTTTACTTTATAGGTTGTTCCTGACCTCAGCAGGTTTCACTTGGTCGAAGTGATGTGTAATATGTCTCCGGTTTATCAGTAAGGTAAGTGTATTATTACCATTAATTTTAATTATTTTATAAGGCCCTTTCCAGAGTGGAGAAAGTGCCTTACGTAATCTTAAATGGTTTTTAAGGTACACATAATCGCCAGCTTTGTATTTTGCAGGTCGAGTGCGAGTGTCATAGTAAGCTTTAGAAGATTCCTTGGACTTATTGATATAGTCGATGGCTCTGTCGCGTGTATACTTAAGGCGGTGTTGCAACATTCTAATATAGTCCGGGTAAGTGGCGTTGGATATAGGCTCATATATCGAATTAGGTAGGAAGGGCTTATGACCGAAAACTAACTCGTATGGGGTATAGTTAGTAGTACTATGCACTGCTGTATTATAGGCCAACATGGCTGTGTATACGAATTTTGGCCAATTATCTTGGTTTTCAGATACATAAGATTTTAGATATTCTTTCAGTGTTGAATGGCTTCGCTCTAGGGCGCCTTGTGTTTGCGGGTGATAAGGAGATGACCACAACTGTTTTATTTTTAGAAATTTGCAGGTTTCTTTGAACATATCCGATGTGAAATTTGTTCCTTGGTCTGTAAGTATGATTTTAGGAATGCCAAATAAGGAAATGAAATGGATCAGGCATTCGCTGGTTTCTTCAGCGGTAGTACTGCGAATAGGATATGCTACTGAGTATTTGGTTAAGTCATCTTGAAGGGTAAGGATATATTTAACTTTGGCTATGCCGGATTCAGGAAGAGGACCTACTATATCAAGGGATAGTCTTTCAAATGGGGAAGTTGAGGTGCTGGTTATCTGCATTGGGGCTCGATTAATTTTCCTAAAGGCCTTGTTCGTTTGGCAAGAAGTGCAGTTTTTTACATAATTGTCTATTTCATTACGCATATTTTTCCAGTAATATTGTTCACGGATTCTGTTAAACATTCTGGTAGCACCTAGGTGTCCAGCAATGGGAATGTCGTGGTTTTCATGTAGAATTTTTTGGACTTCTGTAGGAGTGGGATAGTATATTTTGTTGCGATATATGTGAATTTGGATTCCAGTATTGTGAAATAGATGTGTAAGCATATTATAAATTTTTATATATATATGTTTGTCAAATGGATTTTTAAAATCAGTAATACTTATTTTATCAACAGGTTCACTTTCTGTTATTAGTTGATTGCGAATATTCTTTAATGATTCAAATATGTCACTGTAGGAGCAGGTATCAAAATGGTGAACTTTGGTGAATAAAAAGTAATAATTTTTATTGTTACACATAATTGCCTTATGCGACAATAAGGTTTTTTCGGAATTAATAAATGATTCTGAATCTGGGAAATTTGATAAAACTTCCTCAACATAAGGATTAGATTCATCAAGATCAAGGGATGTAGGTATTATTAAATTTTTGTTTTGGCTTTTAAGTAAATTATCGTTATGTTCTATAATTGTTGTATCATATGTAGTAGTCATGGGAGTCTTTAAGAACTTTGTGTATGTGTCCGCAGGTAAATTTAAATCCGGAGGGTTTATATCAGGATTTGGATATTGAATAGTTGGGCTTGGATCAGCGTTTTCGATCAAGGGTTCTGAGATAGGGACAGAGTCAAGAGGATTCTCTAGGCTTGGAAGATTGAGAGGGCTAAAATCATCAATTTCTGCGTTGAAAGGGCTAATATCTAACGGACCAAGATCTATTAACTCACCGTCTGATAAGTTTTCAGGGTTTACAGGGTTAAGAGGATTGACAGGATAGCGAGAAAGTGCATCAGCTGCCGAGTTTAGTTTACCCTTTCGGTATACAATTTCATATTCGAATTCTTGTAGTTGAAGCCGCCAGCGTTGCAGTTTGCTACTTGGGTCCGTATGGTTGAAGAGCCATTTTAAAGGTTGATGGTCGGTAATAATGACAAACTTGCGGCCAAACAGGTACGGTCTGAAAGTTTTGCAACCCCAAACTATGGCTAACAGTTCTTTCTCTGTAGTGCTATAGTTGGTTTCGCATTTGTTTAGGGTTCTGGAAGCAAAGGCTATTGGGTGATCTTTCCCTACAGGGCCTTGAGAGAGGATAGCAGAAATAGCATAATTGGATGCGTCGCAGGTAAGGTTAAAGGGTTTTGTAAAATCTGGATATATAAGTACTGGGGCAGTGACGAGTTTGTTTTTAAGGGTTTCGAATGATAGCTGTTGTTCATTTGACCACACAAATGGGGTATCTTTCTTTAGAAGAGATGTAAGAGGTTTGGATGATTTAGAAAATTCTGGGATAAAACGTCTGTAGTATGATATGAGACCTAAAAATGATTTGATGTCTTTTGGGCATTTTGGGACTGGAAAGTCTTGGACTGATCTTATTTTATTTGGATCGGGTTTTAAGCCATTTTCAGTAATAATATGCCCAAGATAGCCTACTTCCTTCCGTAGGAATTCGCATTTGTCGGGTTGAAGTTTTAAATTGAAAGAACGGAGTTTATGGAATACTTTAGAGAGGCTTTGTATGTGACTAATTAAGTCGTGGGAATAGATAACAATGTCATCTAAATAAACAAAGCATCTTTCGCCTTGAAGACCGGTGAGTACATTGTTCATTAGACGTTGGAAGGTAGACGGTGCATTTTTTAAGCCAAATGGCATTCTTGTAAATTCAAAGTGCCCTTGAGGGACACTAAAAGCGGTTTTGCATGCGTCTTGAGGCGCCATTTTTAATTGATGAAATCCTGACGCAAGGTCAAGAGTTGAAAAATATTTAGAATTGCCTAATTGGTCAAGGATTTCTACAATGTTAGGAATGGGGTAAGTTTCACCGATAGTAATATCATTAAGCTTTCTATAATCTATTACGATACGCCATTTCTTTTGGCCTGAAGCATCTAGTTTTTTGGGAACAATCCATATTGGAGAAGACCAGGGAGATAAGGAAGGTTGAATAATCTTTTGAGTAAGCAACTTTTGGATTTGAGTATTCACTTCTTGTTTATGAATTTCAGGAAATCGATAGGATTTTACGTTGATTGGTTGTTCTGAAGAAGTACGGATTTCATGTTGGATGGCATCAGTTGAGGTAAGTATGTCATTAGGTAAGTGAAATATATCTGAAAAGTTAGAACATACATCATAAAGAGATTCGCGTTCTTCAGAATTTAGATGTGAAACTCGAAGAAGTTTGAGTACTTCATCAGTTCTCTCTAAGCATGATTGTTTTGTGTTGCAAAATCTGTTAGATTCATAATCAACTGGATGTAGAGTAAGTTGGAGGTTAGAATTCAAGGTTACAGGTTCTTCAGAAGTGTTCAGGACTGTGAGGTTTATTCTATTATTAGTTTTTACTTTTACTAAACAATTTGCTACAAATAAAGTTTCATTTAAATGTTGGTCAAGTATGAGACCTTCTTTTAATTCAGGGTTAACAACAGAACATTCTACAGTTATTTCAGAACGTGGTGGAATTTGGTAAGTGGGATCGGTAAAGGTAAGTTTATTTTTATTTCTACCTAGGTTAAGAGATTTTCGATTATAGTCAATAGAACATTGGAAAAAGTTTAGTAAATCATTGCCTATAATACCATCATATGGTAAGTTAATTTTATCTACGACATGGAATTTAAAGGATACTGATTCTTTACCGAATATGAGGTTCATATCAAAGTTACCAAGGGTGAGTACAGCTTCTTCACGACTATCTATGCCTTTTAATTGAATTATATTATTTTTTAGTTTCAGGTTGGAGTATAGTTCTATGGAGGGTTTCTGGATGAGGCACACGGAGGATCCGGTATCGATGAGAAACGTTAGTGGTTTATTAGATACAGAGGTTAGTATGCGGACATGAGGTAATGATATTTTATTAGGATTGCATGAAATTTCATATATTTTAAGATCTTTTACATTTGAGTTTTTATTTTCAGGGCTTTGAGTTCGACTGTATTTATTCAAGGCTCTATTTGAGACCTTTTTGGGTTTTGAATGATTTTGGACTCTTATTTGGGACTGGATACCCGTGTGGTCCTTGGGTATAGAAGATTGGACTCTTGCTTGGGGCTGATTACCCGTGTGGTCCTTGGGTATAGAAGATTGGACTCTTGCTTGGGGCTGATTACCCGTGTGGTCCTTGGGTATAGAAGATTGGACTCTTGCTTGGGGCTGATTACCCGTGTGGTCCTTGGGTATAGAAAAGGTGCCATTGTCATACATAGGTTGTGTAAAGGGTCGACGTTTAGGTCTCACGAGACACCTCCGTGAGCCCGTTATTCGTTTAAATGGTCATGTTCGTAATAGTTTTGGGTTTCGTCTGCACTAGTGGATGGCTGTGGTTCAGTGTCATCGTGAACATCATCTTCAGCAACGCAATTGATATGAGCAGGTTTAAAATGTTCTTGTTTTGGGCGTTGAAAGGATTGGGACGTTTGAGGAACTTTGAATCTATTGTTGTTGTATTCGCGCTTTCTGCAAACATCGATAGTATGACCTTGGGTTTTGCAGTATCGACAAAATGGAGTTCGGTTATTTTGGTCATATTGTTTTGCTATTTGAGGTTTATAATTATTAATATTAGGAGCACTAAACTTGGAGGGGTACTGAGGTTTTGGACGTTGCAAGGTCAAACTTTGAGAGTTTCGCTTACTGAGCAAAGTGAGGATTTTTTCTTCGGATGTCGCTAGATTGATGGCCTCGTTTAGGTTAGATGGATCTTTACCTCGGACTAAATTAGAAATTTCAGGCTTAAGGCCAAGCAAGAATGAATGGAGAGCCAATTCCTCCATCGCCGCTGTGCGACCAGCTAATTCACTTTTCTTTTTATTTGATAAGGTTACTTCAGTTAATAATTTAGACAGGCTGGTTTCAAGCCGCAACGCAAATTGACTGACTTGTTCATTATTAAGCTGACGGCACTCTTGCAAGTCGGTTAATAGATGAGCATAATGCTTCCGTTCCCCAAATTGAGTCTTTAGAAAAGAACTTAATTGTTCCCAGTTATCAAATTCTTTGATGGAACAGGCTGTTTCTGCTTTACCTTCAAGTTGGGACAAGATGTATTTAAATAATATTGCTTTTTGATTATCAGTAGCCAGGTTAATTGCATTATCGCAGTTTGCTATAAATGAGTTTAATTTTTCGCGTGTGCCATCGTAAGGTTTTATAAATTTGAACAATGTTCCAATTTGTACGATTTCCCCTTTCTCTGATTTTATATGGGATTCCTTTTGAGCCATTTTGTGTTAGTGTATAAAATTTACAATGAGAAGATATAATATATTACGTTACGGTATAATAGATGGCCAATAAGTTAGACTCACCACTGTGAGGTCTGGATAAGCGTAGGAGATAAGCTAATTCTAAGAATCGGCCGGTGACAATAACACTTACTGATAAATTGAAATTGAAACTATTATGATGACTAAGATTTAGTTGTAATATAATTGGTTAATTATTTATTAAAGGTCTCTATTAAAATAATAATTCACTGGTTTCACACACTTGTTTTACGTATTTTACGATTGGCTTTCACTATGCACTTTCACTGAGTTAGAGTTATAAAGATGTAACTTACAGGATCACGAAGAAGATGAACAGGGACATGGCTACCTTTTTAGGGTAGGAGCTGGAGACGACGATATCTGGATACGGCGAGGTTTCAAGGTGTTCGCACTAATTTAGGATTTTAACACTCGCGATAATCGACAGGATAATGTGTCGAATATACCTATATATTATGTGTATCTACAACACTTCAAGGACAACTGGGTTATAATTTTGGCACTTTTAAACACTCGCGGAATGTCACTGTTTATTTAACGTTAGCCCGGACGGAGACGTACCAGGGATACCTTCACCGTCGGTATCCCACCGCTGCCACCAATTTGTTATAAGAGTTTTGAGGAAGGCCTTTTTAAAAAAAAGACAAATGACCTTAACTATGGTTTATTATAAATTTAGGCTAAACTTTAAACAGGAATTACAGATTTTGGATGAGAGTGTTAAGCGCGGATGTCGGATGCGAACTGCCCTATCTGAGTCTAGCTGAATCTTTACTGTCATACAATAATGCTGACTAAGGATAGAGGTCAGCACTATTGTAAGCATTGATGGGATATAACAGCGCGTTATGGAACTTCGTTCCAAAAATCATTAATCACTTTGAACGCACTAATAAACAGAGGAAAAATCACACTGCATTTAAATAAATTCACTTTGACTTTACTTTTAATAATGACAACTGACAACTTCACTTGAAAGCTTGAGCTGTCAACAACTCTGATGACGTCACTTGTCATAATCTGCGACATGTCATAAAGTGTCAGATAACATGAATTTAAGATCGTTGATGTTTTATTTTCTCAGATTCTAATTTATTTACTAACTTACCAAATACTATTAACAAATGAAATTGCCCATTGTAAAGCAACCGTGGAAGTATTTCATTCTCAATTGTTTTGAGTTTAAAAATTCAATAATATTTTGACATTTAGGATTTTTTTATCATGGTTTTGTATATATATATATCATGTGTTTTTTTTATACCACAAGGGTGCAAACAAGGTAATGGCCCGCCTGATAGGAGGAGGTTTCTGAAGCCTATAGACGTTTGCAACACCGGAGGTGTCGCTCGCGCGTTGTCTACCCTATATGAACCCTTTTTAGATGAACCCCAAAAATAGGAAGCGTTTTAGCGTTTGTTATGCTGAAATTGGAATCCTTAAATTTCATCAAATACATGCAATGTACCTAATCCGTTGTGCATAAGAGCGAGTTTTGAACTTCTTTGGTATGAAAGCAAAGCAAAGCGAAGCAATAAAATCGCCTTAGGAATATTTCCATAGAGGTTATAATTCAGGAAATTCTTGGCATTGGCAGTAAAAAGCGACGTTTCTAATAGACGTCTGCTGCACTGATTTGATGTGATAGGTCAATTCCGGCGCGTGTTCTTGAGCGTCATAAAAGCGTATTTTTCAGCGGCAATTTTTTATGAATTCTAAATTCTATGTCTAAATTCCGAGCTTCCTCTGATAATTTCTAGGAACAACCGCATCAGGTAAATACATCTGGATATGTTTAGATATCGCCGTCTAGTACCAAGCTAAGGATTCCAACTCCGAACCCTTGTCATCTAGAATAGCCGTAACACCCCTTTCGTCAGTACCCAATGTAATACGAGATCAATAATATAACCAACAACTTCACGCTTAGCAAAAAGTAGCTCTGTTTCCGACCTATAGATCTAAAGAATCTTCCGCCGTTTAAGAGGCGGAAGAAAACATTGTGAGGAACCTTGCATGCCTGAATTTTATTCTCAACGGCACGGACTAAAGCCTACCACCAGTCAACGTGAAAAAAGGTCCGAGCTCGACACAGGGACAATAAATGGGGTCACGATTAAGGGTTTTCTTAATTTTCATTAAAACTGCAGTGTTATTATTCTAAAATAATCGTAATTTTATTTCCGAGATCCATATAATATCAGAGTAAAGCGTATGAATCCGGTTAAGAAGCATTATTGCAATTTATTCACAAATTGAATAGGTGATCTTTTAAAAGATAAACCGCTCGGGAAATATAAAATAAATATGTATTTTCTGTAGAGCGTGTGACGCAAATTAGTTTAAATTATGAATGTGATCCGAGCGTGCGCGCGCGTATGTGTCTAATTCTCGTATAGATAGATATATAGTGTCGCTAAAATATCTACTAATAATAAAAAGACCTGATTACAAAAAGCGGCTTCCAATTTAGGCTTGTAAATAACATCCGATCAAGAAATCTCATGATTGGATAAAATGAGGATGTTTTTCTGAACGCTTGCAAACTAATTTTCTTTATAATAATATTCTAATGTTAAAAATGTCGATACGGCCCTTTAAATATAAAAAAAAACTTATGTTGTATCTATGGATTATGTATCTAGATATATCTATGGAGTTTCTTGCCGGTTCTTCTCCATAGACCTACTTTTTGGAGACGTGCAACTAGTTTGACAAACCAAAAGAATCTGTTCTTCTGGTCTACTTGAAATAAATGTTTTGAATTTGAATTTGATGTAATAGACATTTCGATGGCATTATATCTATTAATGCGAGAATTAGCCCCTCGCTCGATCACACTTCACGCTATTATTTATAGTGAGTCATTCATGGTCTACGTCTCTACAATCTTCACCTGTGAGATATGAAGGGGTACCGCCATCATTTTCCGTTTTTATTTTTACGACATCAGCGTTGACTGAAATAGGTCTGAGTTACGTTAAATGAATTGGTTAAATGTTTCTCTTTTCATCTTTGAGTTAAACAGGAAATTGTTAAGTTATATTCCAGTTTAGTGAACGACAAATTTTGTATTTAATTTGATTGTCAAATCGCACTTGAGCTAGAACATAAATTTACATACAATATATTTTTTGGAATTATATGAAAAAAACTTACTAAAAACCATCTGCTATACTAGAAAAAGCTATTTAATACAATAGTGTCTCTGATTTATACTGCATGACGTCGTGATTTCTCTCAGGTAAAATAGTAGTTAATAATTAATGATGACTGATCATTGTCATCAACCTATTGACTGGCCAACGATTGACCTGTATTTTGTGACCACCGCACTTTTTCATGGATCCACCACACTATTGTAGTGCCAATTGATAGAAATCACACTATATAGTCTATTAAGAAAATCTCTCAGGCGCGCTGGTTGTTTCAACGTACATACATAGGTACAACGTTTTTATTGAACATTGAAGCATGTGATAACTTTGAAAAATGGCTTTCGGATCGAACTCTGAACATCACAGTTAATTGGTCTCACTACCACACATGATAACAAAAGAAATGAATAAGGATGTTATTGAAAACACAAAAGTGATAAGAAGAATAGTTTCTATTCTAGCGTCAAGATGAAAAGATGTGAGTTAATATATGTATGTAGTTATGTATCTACTATCCAGTACCATATAATTATCTCATGCTCCAATGCCGTTAAATAGTTGGACTTCAAAATCATTTATAATTGGGCAATTTGTCCAAACGTTGGCATTCGCCGGCCAAATTCAGAGAAACTAAAGGATTTTGCCTACAACAACGCGCTGAAAGACTGATTTACTAGCTATGACGTTGAAAACTGTATTTTATTGCAAATATGCTGATGATATATTTTCGTAGGGCAATAAATTAAAGGGTGTCGTATTTTCTTAGGGACTATGTTTTGATCAACAAGGTTAAGCTACGCTTTCCATAGATGGGGTGGCATTTCGACACTAGAGGTCTTCAAAAGTAAATTAAGCTGTCACCGAATCGAAAAGAGACCGCATCTTCATTCATACTATTATTTATTCATCTTAAAGGTTCAGAGATCACTTAGGGGAGTTATTCAAATAGAATAGGTAATCCAACTTTGATAGTGCTATGTAGCTCTGTTCAGATTATATTTTCACTTTAGCGTAATACAAGCAATAACCCCTCAACTGAAACATATTAGTTTTAGACTGAATTCAGTCGGGACAAAATTATGTCAATTTTAATCTACATATCTCTTTTGCACCAAGTCCATCATTTTGATTTTCTTATGTATTGTGGATTAATAGAATCAATCATACATATATAACATCAGGCGGGAATCAAACTCACAAACCATAATGCTGAAGCAATGCGCCTGTTATACTAGATACCATACCTGCTCGGCAGGCATTGGAGAGTCTACCAAACTTACAATTCGTACATAAACATACATTAAAAAGATACATTGATATACTTTTCAGAAAATCTCAATCTGTTTGTAAAAACCTTTCCACAATTAAATATAAGCCTTTTGTTAGCAAGTTTGTCTACAGACTGACTCACTAGTTTATTTCTGAAAGCATTCGCTTTTAATTAATCCCTTCGGGGATCGGTAGCTTTCGAGATAAATGGAACAAAAACCCACAGGAAACCGCACTGGACAATAAAACGACGATACGATTTGTTTGAGTTTATTTCAAGTCTTAAAACAAAAGATGCGCAAATTATGTTTATAAATATTCGATTCTTTGAAAAAGTATAAAAGTTAATACAGAATTACTATCTTTTTTTAAACGGATTCCTCAATTTTTGTAAGGGATCCAATACCATTTCCAATACCAGTAAACTGCTATAACAGTACATTGTGGCAGATATTTTATTCTAATTGAATTTAACACACAGGACCTACGTCCTGAGTTAAAATATCTGAAACGCAATAACCCATTTAATTATCTATACCTGGACGCAACTATGCTCTGAGATTAAAAAGAGTTACACTTTATAGTTCAACTCGCAGATTTAGTCCGAATTAGCAAACTTAATATATTGTAGAGAAAACCTTTCAGACACGTAAAATTCTTCCAAATGTTTTCAGAGTTGAAGAAAAACTTCAGGCTGTTTGAACCAAACTCACAAACATCAAAACAATTAAAAGCACAAATATGTTGGAACACAAACAACGGAAGAAACCGTTATATCCACGAAAAACTGTTTTCTTGACAAAAACCGTAGAACCTTGAAGTTTTCAGATCAGCAAGTTTATGATGATAGGTCAATTACCATTGAGCTGTCATAACCAACACGTATGATTGAATTGTTGGGCTCCTAGACCGGCGAGGACGTCCCCGACCGTTGGTCATGACGCGTAGAACAAGGTTAAGTGTAATGGCCCTACGTGGGTGGGGTGCGAGTTATAGCGGTCGATGAAGCAGCAGCGGATTTTAAATGAACAATAGAATTATAGTGTAGGGAAATTAAATGCGCATAAAGTATTTTTAATGCGGCGTCCTTGATAAGGTTCGTTTGTAACTGTGAATGACTTTTATCGAATAGATCTTAGAGAAAAGATCTCGACTTGAGGCTACTTGGACTTAGGTGTACTTAATAAAAATGTACTTGCAACTAACAAACTGAAGGTGTCGTATTTATTTCAAAATAAAAACCAAATTATGGGAAACTTCCTTTAACGACCAATGACCATGACAATAAAGACTTTTCCATAGTTTTTCTAAGTGGAAAATGCAGTTAGAATAACAATAGGATTTCCTCTAATGTTTGATTCTGTTCACTATTTTGTACGCAATAATACACATGCATATCAAACCTTACCGTAAAATCCTGTGGTAAAATCACTATCGGGCACAACATGACGTTGTTTATAACTCGTAAGCCTCAATACTTTAATGGGGTTGACGTGGCATGAATGTCATTAACTACTTGACATATTGTACAATTATTTCATAACTACTACTAATTATATTTAATATAATGGGCATTTTATGTAAAATAGTATGTATGGAAAGTTTCGCCTTAAAAACTACCTTTAAAAAAAATCATAAGTATATAATTATCCGCTGTAAGTGGAGCTCCTCCCTCTAAGGGCTATTGGACACGAGTGATTCACGGTCGGCAGTTAATTGCGTGTCACGTCGGCATCGCCACATGTATATCACGCCTTATTTCAGTCCATTCGCGTTGTGTACGCTACTTTTTATTTATTTTACGAAACGATCCAAGGTTTCATATAATGTTTGATGTTCAACGCGATGTTTCAAAAGATTGATGTTTGTTTTTTGTTAAATAAACAAATTTTGTTAACTGTATATAATTATTATTATTTTAATAAAATATTGTGAATTATTTATTAAAATTGTTCGTGATTTAAATGGATGAAAGATTACACACCAGATACTCGCGCAAATAACGTAGTTCAGAAAGTTAAAATATCACTTCGGTCAAAACAGTTGATAGTATTTGAAAACCATAGTTTTCTTCGATAATAACAGAAATCACGTAACAATCTTCTTATAAAAAGCCCAGGCTATGCCTGTTGGAGTGTTTATGCAATAGTTGTTTCTGCCATGTAATATTTTTAAGAAATAAATGATTTATTATTATTAATCTATCAAATAATATAATCGAGTGGATTCTATATATTGTTATTTGTGTCTAAGAACGGCTCTCTCTTGTCTACAAAAGTAGGTACTCACACCATATTGCCATCAGTTTATTTAGTGTTTATAGTATGTGGCATTTTTTTAACATATAACATACCATCACGACCTGTACGTTACGTTGCGTTGTACGTTCATGTATTCACTATAAATTCGCATAAATTTAAATTATTATTGAGGTAGGTAAAGAAAAATATAGGTACATCACATCATCATCAACCCAATTATTGTCCCACTGCTGGGCACGGGTCTCGTCTCATTTGAGAGAGATTAGGCACCACTAGCCTAATGATTGAACTCGAGACCTTTGACACTTCAGTCCATTGCTCACACCCCTAGGCTACCAGAGCTTTTATTATATGTATAGTCTCTGGTGTTACAGATGTCCATGGGCGGCGATGATCGCTTACCATCAGGTGAGCCTCCGGCCTGTTTGCCCCCTTCTTTCCATATTATACAGTAGGTAAAAGAAAAATATATACATTACAAGAAATTGTGACGATGTTTCGCTAAATCAAATACGAAGCTTAGTCACGAATGACTGTGAGCTATTTGTGTCGCGGATACATTTTTTTACAAGAGACGAAACATCACAGCGGTTGCACGATGAAAACTCGGATTTAAGCTGACAACTGCTCATCCGTTCTGGTAAGTGCTGACGCTCGATGAGCTTCTGATGTACTGGTAATATTGTCCAAACGAGCCTAGGTAACTAGTGTTGTGATTTTTCTTCTAAAATTTCTTTAAAATTCCGTGGTATTGTAAAAAGGTTGGAGTATTTATTTCAAAGGTCAGGGACGCAGTACTCGTAACCGGCGCGCGTGCATGACGAGATGTATGAATGTGGACGAGGCAAAAGTGGTATGCAGGGACCGTAGCGCATGGCATTCTGTAGTTTCTGCCTACCCCCATGGGAAAAAGGCGTGAGTGTATGTATGTATGTATGTTTGTATGTATGTATGTATGTATGTATTTATTTCAACTATATGTTTGAATGAATAGCTAATATTGTTTTCTTTTATGATTGGGTAATAATATTTAGTGCATATTGCTACGACCGCAAAGAAACTGTGTACGGGTTTATTATTATTTCGATTTTGATTGTAAAGGTTTTTATAAATTGCAATAATTAGCTTAATTTAGCCAATAATCAATAAAGATAAAGATCTTGTTATATATACGTATTTATCTAATCTAATCTAATATATAAAATTCTCGTGTCACAGTTTTCGTTGCCATACTCCTCCGAAACGGCTTGACCGATTTTGATGAAATTTTTTGTGCTTATCCGGTATCTATGAGAATCGGCCAACATTTATTTTTCATCCCCCTAAAAGTTAGGGGTAGTCCACCAACCCCTATAATGTGGCAAAACAACGTTTGCTGGGTCAGCTAGTATACTTATAAAAATCGTATATACTCACAAAAGCTCTCATAAAGCACAACAGTGAGACGAAGACAAGAAAGCTGAAATTTATCGTTAATTAAAAAAAACCGGAGTTTATCTTGCTAGATCGGTATTGTTTTAATTAAGGAAATCATGATAAAAAGTAGGTTTATTTCAATATTTTAGTATTTCATAACGGCCTATTATCCTATTATAATTTATAAAAATTTCATCTTCAAGGGAAATAAATGTGGGGGCGTGTCACGATCAATAGTTAGTGAGAATATAATTTCTAAAATCTTTAGTTTCATCATTGACGACCCATTAGTCCAACGGTAGGGACAAATGTTTGTGTGATGAGCATAAACATTTGTATCCGAGTCATGGATGTATCTATGTATAATATGTATGTATTTACAAAAAAATAAAGTATATATGTAGTATATCAACCGACTAGTATCCGTAACACAAGCCTCGTTGCTTAGCTCGGAACTAGATGGCGTTGTGTCATAATGTCCAGGAATATTTATTTATTTATATTATCATAATTTTACCATAAATTCTCCAATAATTGACAGTATTACGACTATCTTGTAATTGTGTACATATACGTCAAGATTGTTATCACGTTTTTTCTTTTTTTAACCGACTTCAAAAAGGAGGAGGCTGTCAATTCGGATGTGTCTATTTTTTTTTATGTGTGTTCACTGATAACTCGAAGACGGCTTGGCCAATTTTGATGATTCTTTTTTTGTTTGAAAATGATTACCTTCAGGATGGTCCCATAAAATAGTGAGGATCTGATAAGGGGATCCTTGGGAAATCGAGATAATCCCTCAAATTTTCTACGTAGATGACGCGTTTATTGTTCAGTCGTTACAGACACTAAAAAGTAATAAATCAAATAAAAAACTGCGTTTTTGAAGTAGGTTTTTTTAAACGTAGTTTTTTTATTTTTCAAATTGTTTTGATATTCGGAGAATAAATATATGTTGACAGTTAATATTCAATGTATTTTTAAAACTCTGGACTTCCTGATATAAGCCCTCAAAAACTGTGTTTCAAAACATATTTTGAAATGATATCTTTTTTGTTTTTCTTCCTGGTCAGCCTCCCTGACCCCATTCCCAGCATACCAGATGCCCCCCCGCCCTATAAACACCATTAACCACTGTCCCCACCGTCCCAAGTATTACAAACGACACTCGCATTCTTGTGAGACGTTCAACTAATATCTTCTTGTCATAATGCTAGAAATTATATTGGTATCCATTCATTAAAAAAAAGTATTCATTTTTTAAGCCCGTTTTTTTTTGTTATGTTATGTTATAGTTCGGTAAACAGGCCGATGTAATAATTCAGGTTTTCGTTCCCGGTAGGTATATGAAGTAACATGCAGTTGAACGCCAAAACAATCACATTTATTATGTGATTTACTTGTGCGACTTATTTTATATGACTGACTATTATTATGTGACTGAGTTGTTTAGGTAGGGTTATAAAATAGAAATGATGACATCACAGATTAGTTTGAAATATGTATAATATATCCAGTCATTATGACACAGCGCCATCTAGCAACGCACAACGAGGCTTGTTTTACGGATACTAGATACCATCACTACAAAGATATTTTTTTTAAATAAATACATAGTAGGTATACTATACAGAGGAATATCAATGAATCATGTAATATCCACACTCATCACACATACATTTTCTCCTACCGGGATTCGGGCCTGGGACCCTTACCACATGATGACATGATGATGACAGCCTAACACCTGTAATACCGCTGTGCTAATTGGGTGACCAAAACATATAGTGCGACACCCCTTATAAAAATAGGCACTAAAACATTGCAAATATAACAATTCGTATTTGGAAAACATAGGAAATGAACTGAAAAAAATCATTTTTTTATCCACTGGTCGACCTCTAGTATACATCATTGTTTTAGATCTGTCTTGTGTTATTTCCTACGTATAAACAAATTGTCATTTTGTTCGGAACAACTAGACATAAAAACACCGAGCACGCGTCAATCAATCCTAGCTAGCACGCGGACAAGCGGACATGGAAACACAAAAGTACAATTTTCTCTACGCCTCGGTACGATCGCTCGGCTTTGAACTGTCAGCTAAAAGCTTCTGAATCATGGTGATTGCGTACGTGACATTCTACATGTACTACCCATGGTAATGGACGAATGGAAAACTGACCAACGCCAGTTTAGAAAAGCTAATCTGTCGAGGTCATCAGCAAGATTCAGACGTCAATGACGTTGCATCAACATTAATTCTGGTTGAACTACGAAAGAGGTTTAATATTTGTTTTTGACTTGTGCCTGCTGTGTGTGTGCTGTGCTATGAACGTTTGCAACACAGAGGTGTCACTCGCGCGTTGCCGACCCTGTAGAAACCGTCTAGGTTTGTTAAGATAAGGAAGTTACTAAACTGACATTATAGTCACTCCCAGTGTAGGTACTGCGCCAGTCAGGCAGCTCAATTTGAGCGAGGAATCTCGCTATGCCCTACCTTTTTTTATGGTGATAAGGGGGCAAACGAGCAGGCAGATCACCTGATGGTGAGCGATGACCGCCGCCCATAGATATTTGCAACACCAGAGGCTTGCAAATGCATTGTCATACCCCTTAGAAATCGTTCAGGTTTCTTAAAATAGGGAGTTACTGAACTGACAGCAAATGGAATTCCCATGATGTCAGAATAGTCACTCCCCCAATGAGTTCTGGTAACCTTACTCACTCGCAGAAAGACAACTACTGTTGATTCACTGCGGTCTTCTGTAAGGCGGAGGGACTTCTCCAGTCGGGCAGCTCAATTTGAGCGAGAAATCTCGCTATGCCCTACCTCTCCAAAAATACATCAATGTTCCGAGAACAATGCAATTTATGCAAAACGTGCAAAAATAATCAAAATTATCCTTTCTAACAAAGATGTCAGTAAAAGTGGTCATTAAAAATGTTCAAAAACGCGCGTAAATAACTGCTGTCAGTGTGAACTTTGTTGTATGTTCACGGCGGCTATAAAACGGACACCGGCTGCGGTCGTAAACCGCGGTTACTCCGTGACGTCTTACCCTACAGGTATATGTAGACACGTGGGTTTTCACTATGACGGAAACAAATTTAATTAGTTTTAAAATAATGAAAGAATTTATCAGTTTTGTTGCTAGGCAATAAAAAATCGTAGTCGCTCCCATATTAAATAAATAAATATTTCTAGACATTATGACACAGCGCCATCTAGTTCCGAGCTAATAGCAACGAGGTGGTTGATATACTACACATATACTTTTTTTGTTGTAAATAAATACTATTATACATAGGTACATCCATGACTCGAAAACAAATGTTTATGCTCATCACACAAACATTTGTCCCTACCGGGATTCGAGACTTATAACACAGAAGGCAGTGTTAACTACCGCTGGACTAATTGGGTCGTCAAATATAGGTACTCGTACGACGACGACATTTTAACCGATTAACGCAACGGTATTAAGGCTGCCTCCTGAAGTAAGTGGTCCTTTGTTCAAATCCCTATAGGGGAAAATGTTTATGGGCCGAGTAATAGATATTAGTACCTGAGACATGGACATTTCTATCCTACTAATATTATAAACGCGAAAGTTTGTAAGTACGGATGGATGTTTGTTACTCTTTCACGCAAAAACCGCTTATGCTTATTCAATGTCACACGATACTATCGATATTCCGAAGTTAACTGTCAACTTTCCGTCACATAGTATTATACATAAAAAGAATTTCTAGGAGGTTATAACCTCCTTAATAGTTACCTCTGGGTTTCGGAAATTCTTTTCATTCTTTTTAAATTTGCTTAGCAATATCTCTAGTCACGATGACAGCATCTGACGTCATATCATAGTATTTCGTCACTTCCGCCATATCATGCGCAATAGTTTAGTTTTAGAGCTTTGTAAGCTTGTCGTTAATTTATTGCTAGTTCGACCTCATAAAACTTTTTAATTTCAGTGCTGTCATTAGGGATGTTAAAATACGTTGGATTCACGAAATGAGATAGGCGGTTTTGCTTTTATTAACATGTAAACGTTGATAGATGGATGGCTTAAATGAAATCTTTTAAATATACTGTGGATTGCAAAATATCCGCTTAAGTAGTTACTCCGAAATGTGAATGAACTTGTAAAAACTGTCATTTGTCAAACTTTAACTGACGGAATTAACATTGTAATTGGTCCCACTACTGGACATGGGTCTCCTCTTATTGGAGAGAGTTTAGACAATAATGTGGGTAGACGGACTTCACATGCCATAAATCAGTTACGTATACCGGTTTCCTTGCTATGATTTCTTTCACCGTTTGAGCATAAATACGCAGTGTACTCCCACTGCTGGGCACGGGTAAATGGGTTGATGATAATCGTCTAACCGCCTATATTTTTACTATCAGACGTGTCATAACTCCAAAATAATGCTATGTTTAAAATATACACGGAACATCGAATATTATTTAGACGAACAGTCAGAATTGACGAGTTATAACAATAAATAGACGAAGAAAGCCGATGGCAGCCGAAGCCAAACTAATAACATTAACGCGGGCTTGTGTATTGCATATAATATGCATTATGACGTCAATAGGAAATTCATTATGTAAACATTTGGAACTGTACAATTGTGATGAAGCGACTCATATACACACGTATATATACATAAACAGCGTTTAAATTTTCAATGCCTTTATGGGCAAGTATAATATTGTTTATTGTTTATTGTTTATTGTTTATTTAAAATAAGATGTCAAGGTACAATACAGAAAGTAATAAGTCAGCTTGTCTTAGAATAACATAAGCCTGCCTGAACTAGGTTAATCCTGTGTTTCAGGCTATCGCTTTACATGTTTTTTATTTTATGACATTAATAATACATAATATATTCTTATAAATGGAACCTGAAATAATTGTATAAGTGCATTTCAAAAATAAAATAAAAATATAAGGAATGTTATTAAAACTATAATATGTAACTCATTTTACAATTACTAATAAATTCTCCGTGTCTGCGTAATTGAGCTGCTCTAAATATTCCGAAATCATGATACTGCATTTTTTATAACTTTTATTGTGTATGTCAATTAATTTATTGAGTTTATTATACAAATATGGACCTAAGAATATGTAAAATCTGTTAGTAAATGCATGTCTAAATTTAGTTTTAGTACAGACTTGGTCTTTTCTCCTCTTGTTTGAAGGTACTGGGTTAAATGGAAGTTCAGTGTGCTGTTTTAGTAAGGTGTGCAATATAAATAATTGACGAACCGTTAGTACCTTACATGCTATGTAAAGCGAGTGTGTAGGAAATAAAAAAGGGCGAAAGGTAGCTACCTTTAGAATAGCTCTTTGGGCACGTTCTAGGGGAAGTAGAATGGTTTTTGCAGCGCCACCCCAGGTAGTTATGCAATAGGTAAGTATCGATTGACACAGTGCTAGATAGACCTGTTTAATTAATTTGTAGTCGGCAATGTTACGTAAAGATTTAAAAATATATATTAATTTACGTACTCTAGTGCATAACAACTCTATGTGATTGCGAAAATTTAGGTTAGCGTCAAGTGTGATACCTAAATATTTTATATTGTTCGTTTTAGTTAAAGTAGGACAAGTACATGCGGTGTCAGCATACATACTACAGCTATGTGCGTAAATGTTTTGGTTAGTAATCGGTATGTTAGCGTTCCTCATATTGAATAAAATATACATTGTTTTATCTGCATTTAATGTTAGAAGATTTTTATGAAGCCACTTACAGACGGTATTAAAGCCACTCTGCGCGTATTCGTAGACCTCGTCACGAGAGTTAGCAGAAAACAGTAAAGCAGTATCATCCGCATACGACGTTATGGCACCATTCTGAAGTTTTAAATTGCATAGGTCATTAATATAAATTAGGAAAAGGGTAGGACCCAAAATACTACCTTGTGGAATACCGTAACTGCTGTTTTCAAGGTCAGAGCTGTTATATTCACCAATTTTAATACATTGTTGTCGGTCACTAAGATAATCGGAAAGTAGTTGAAGTTGTATCCCCCTTATATATAATATAATATATTTGTATAATAGGAAAGTAACTATTACTTATTAAGTACTAGCCTATATTATGGACAATCCGATTTACGCAGAACGAGCTCACCGTGTCCTTCGGTCACGACCGAAAACTGCAAGAAGTTTTAAGGGGTTCCAAGCCGGTGCTAATACCTAGTCATGTTCTCTATTGAAATTTGAGCGTTTCTTATTTTCAATAGCCACCCGAATCATCGAATTGAATTATTAAGTGGTTTTTGGGAATAAATAGTATTATTATTTTAGTTATAATAGCCATGTAACTGCACATAATATGTACCGATTACACAAATGCGCGGGTTGGTAGTACTAGCACAGATTTGTTTGATTTGCAATCGATTGTGTTAGCTTGAATCAATAAGCTAGCTGTCATACTGCTAATGTTCAGTGTGTAAGCGTGTGTGGTTAATATAAAAGAGAATCCGTTTGCTATTTCGACATATAGGTGTTATTGTGTGTGAGGTGAACATTAATAGTTAATAATAGTTTGTTGTTATAACGTTATGAATAAACTTTATTATTAAAATAATTATAATTCTTATTGTAAACTGTAATTGTGGTAGCCGAGCGGTGTGACTGAGATGTCAGAGGTCTCGAGTTCGAACCCGAGGCACGCACCACTGACTTTTCGGAAGTTATGTGCGTATTTATCACATGCTCAAACGGTGAAGGAGAACATCGTGAAACCTGCATGCTTGAGAGAATTCTCGATGGCATGTGAAGTCTGCCAACCCGCAGTAGGCTAGCGTGGTAGACTATAGCCTAACCCCTCTCAATTGAGAGGAGATCCGTGCCCAGCAGTGGGACAATAATGGGTTAATGATGATGATGATGATGAAACTGTAATAAGTGATTTTCTTTCACACAAGTTTTTATTACTTTCCAGATTATTAAATGTTTGTCATATCTTTTCGTAACAGCACATTTATATTTAGAAACTACTAACTATAGTTGTTTAATGTACGCGGAAGTTTCGTAATATTGTGTCCGAAGCTCCGATTCGTTCAAGGCTAAATCTTTTTTATCTGTGTACCAATAAAATGGTACATTAAATTGTTTTCCCGCTGTCGACTTTTACGATGTATCCGGAAATTGGAAGTCATCTTTTTTTTATTGGGTGAACTATAGGTTGCTATTCTAAGTTTGAGTTTTGAACACAAGCTTAAAATATTATTTATTCTTCTTAATTTAGGCCTCATTTGATCGGCTTTATTTTTAATGTCGACAATAAAGATACGACTTTTAAACCACCTTGCCTTTCACCATTTCTAATAGCACCGGGCGTAAATAAAAACTACAAGCTGCTAGTACACAGTACTTGTGTGGTATTTGAACACAAATAGCTATTGGAATAAAACTACTTTTTACGGATTTTATCGCGGTATATTTGATATTATTTTATTTTAACCCGACGTTTCGGATCCTTTACAGCATCCATGGTCACGGGCCGAATGAGGTGTTGGTCGTCTTGAAGTTATAATTACTAACAGCTACCTTACATTTTTAATTATTATTGCCATGGATGCTGTAAAGGATCCGAAACGTCGGGTTAAAATAATATCAATATACCGCGATAAAATCCGTAAAAAGTAGTTTTATTTCAATATCTAATATTCGCGTAAGTGTAAGAAATCAACACAAATAGCTAGCTAACTCCTGTGGGTGTGACGGTAAGATAATCAGATCAAGATGGGCAGTGGCATGGCCCAAAACATCTTACAGCGATTATCTTTAAGAATCGCACAGGTAATATATCATAGAAGTGCGCAGATTGTTCGAGTTGCATTCTCGAATAGATAATACTATTCTTAACCGACCACAACGTATTATCATGCCCTCAATCAGAAGAGACAGATCTGGAACTTAGCATTACCTGATCATCTCATTAGACATTGAATAGTCCAATGTGTGTATTAAAATACTCGCTTGAACGTAATAGGATAACATCGTAAGAATATCTGAATGCCTGTGGGAATTTCTCAACGAGATACAGATTCCGGTAGCCCAAGTAGTGGTCAATAGCCTAACCCCTCTTAATCTATAAGGACAGATGCCTAACTATGGGCAGGACACTTAACAATACCTCATCTAAAACGTCGGACTGACCGTAGTTGACGATAAACTGTCAAGGATCTAAAATTATATCAATATACCGCTATTACACCCGTAAATTTATAAGGAATTTATAAGGCGGATGTCAGTGGAAACGCCGGGAGGGGGCGCCCTAGAAGAACATACACCGACCTAATTGGTGAACTCCTTCAAAACGGTCAGGTACGCAGTACTCATAACCGGCGCGCGTGCATGACGAGATATATGAATGTGGACGCGGCAAAAGTGGTTTGCAGGGACCGTAGCGCGTGGCATTCTGTAGTTTCTGCCTACCTCCATGGGAAAAAGGCGTGAGTGTATGTATGTATACACCCGTAAAAATATAGTTTTATTTACCACTACCTGAACCGCGGAACTTCGTCCGCGTGTATTTTAATATTTTTTCCTGTTTTTGGAACATTTTCATTAGTGTTCACTACTAATGGTCGCAGTTTGATGTTACGTGGCCTTACCTTTCCTATACTACCTAACATTTCTCGATAAATGACAGTAGTTCCTGAGATTAGCGCGTTCAAACAAACAAACAAACTCATCAGCTTTATAATATTAGTATATATTATGTACCTTAGCTCATAAGGGAAGGCAAATCCGATTTCTAGTTGGAACCATGAGCCGGAACTGAGGGATTTCCACACAATAAATAGGAGAACAGTTTACGACTGTATTAAAAGATGAAATTTCTATATATCTTATCAAGATATATATAAATCCTAATCTGTCACTGTTAATCATAAAAGTTTGTTGTTACATTCGGCGCCAACACGCTCTCATAAAAATGAATCGGATCTTAAACTGCTGCGCTTGTTTGTTTTCAAAACAAAGTGCTTCGAGTACGGGATCATCGATTACAATTTTATTATATGAAACGAATTTTTCATAGGAAATTGAGCTTTATTTAATACTGAGAAAACATCAGCATCAAACATTCATTCATAGATTTTTTAACTTTTCTCGAAAGAAGCTAAGATTTGGTCCAGAATTATGGATTCAGATGTATAAATTCATGGCATAATAGCGTTTGTTCAGCCATAAAGCTAAAGAAACAGACGATAAAGAACAAAGAAAATACTCCAGGATTACATTTTCATTAACTATTGGAAGCGAATCAATGATATGCATCATTGCTTTGGTTTCGCGTTCGTGGGAAAAGCAGGGTTACCATGCATCTCTCAAGCATGCAGTTTTCTTCACGATTTTTTGTGATAAATACGCACATAACTTCTGAAAAGTCAGTGGTACGTGTCTTGGGTTCGAACTCGAGACCTTTGACATCTCAGTCCACACACCACTAGGCTACCACGGCTCGTTGATAATCGTCCATCATTAATTCATTCACCATCCCTCAACCATCGAAGTACATTCTTCGCGGTTCTTGTCACTCCATCTTCTTTCAAACCGCAACGTTGCCTCATTCCTCATTCTATCATTCAGAGCTCCAGCTTTTCTCACTAATACGTTTCTATTACACATAACATTATGCTGAACAGATAATGCGTCGAAGGTCCCTCGTGTAATATTCTTGAAATGGGTTTACGATCGCTAATAAACGTTCGATGCAACAAATATTCGTGCGGTTGCTGTAACAGCGATTGACAATCGATGAAAAGAGTTTTTAATATACCACGAAGCTGGTGAACAAGCTGACGACCCGTCTGATGATAAGCGGTTTCAATACCAGAAGTGTCGTCACTCCTTGTATAGAGAACCTCAAAATAGGGAGCGAGCTGAGTTTTTTAAAACAGGGAAGTTACTTGACTGTAAACGGAATTCCTATGCTGTCAGAATAGTCACTCCCCTAACGAGTTTTATCAACCTTACTCACTTGCAGAAACACAACTATTACACACACTGCGGTATTCTTTGAGGTGGAGATAAGCTCCATTTGGGCTGCTCGGTTTGCGCGAGAAATCTCACTGTCCCTTCCTCGCTGAGCCTGTTTTGAGCATCTGGGGAAAATCTTGACATTTCATTTCTTTTGCCTCATAAGCCCCGCTCTCACTGGCACCACAGCTGTAGGCACACCCGCTACTCGCGAGGCACACATCTTTGACGTCATACCCTCATTTGCCGCTTTTACCGCACCAATGCTGGCCCACGCCACGCCGGTCATTTCCAGTGGTTTGTCTAAACGATTACTGTGATTTGTTTGTAGTATAGTTCGTTGCTTTGAATTCAGTTTTGTGTTTAGGATTTTCTGTTTGTTGTATGAACTGAGCTAGTTGGTGTTTTAATCTCTGTTGTTTGTATGCATAAACTTCTTTTTTTGTTGGATAACTTAATTCGAATAAGGACGTATGTCTGGAATATTTGCAAGCGTTTTTATCCTCAGAAAATTTAAATTCTTAGCGGAAAGAAGGTTTGGATTCGCAGAGACGGGTTGTCGAATTAGCTCCTGGAAATTGATACATATCGGTCTTTAAAAGATACATGACATCCCTGATCTTGCCAGGCAATATTTACATTCACCAGCATTCTCATTCACCTAAGTAGTTTAAAAAATGTGTTAAATAGAGCATTTTGCATTACAATAGATGCCAATGCGCTAAACTCAAGTCTAACTCCTTTCACCTCTCTTTAGAAACGAGGCTTCTGCCGATTAGCGGAATAGTAAATGGGTTGATGATAGAAGAAGTTCACGCATTATTAAAAATATACGATGAAGGAAAACGTGAGGAAACCTGCCTGAGATTTTCTCAATGGCGTGTGAATTCTGCCAACCCGCAGTAGTATAGCGTGGTGGGCTATAACCTAATCCCTGTCAAATGAGCGAGGACACGTGCCCAGCAGTGGGACAATAATTGGATTAATGAGTGATATAAACATTCAGTTCAAGCAGAAAGGAAGGCACCGAAAGTCTCGAGGAAGATACACGTGTAGTAGCACCAACGATAGCTACTATTATCTTCCTTCATCAATATACTCGGATCCCGTGACAGATCACCGAATACTACACCAGCGCGTGACGTATTCAATATAAATAGGTGGGTTGCATCCAATACACGGCGTTCAATTAGCGCGCTGCTCGTAGTTGGCGAGACGCCCGACACTCTACTTAAAGTCTAGTTTACACTGCAATTGTTCCTAGTCTGTCCAGCTAGTAACATCTGGACTCAAATTATCTTCCCCTACGACGTTGATGAGATGAGAATATGGAAGCCGAAGCTAGTGTTGACTATTAGTGAACTGTCGAGCTCGCGAGGAGTGTATTCATAAATCCTATAGTCTAGAGGGTACCCTAACAACACACCCCATAGATACGGTTTTAAGTCAGTTTAAGTCTGACAACCTTCGCTGTCCCCTGAAGAGTGGAGAATTCTTGAGGGTTTTTTGCACTGTTATAATTGCGTAAGTCATTTGTATGTGATTCACGTGTCTTCAACAGAGAATTTATGTGATCTATAAAAAATTTACTTTACCGAACACATACAGTTTAAGCCTTTTTTTACAGTGCGGAAAATTCTTTTATTGACCGTCCCGCCGCCTGGGGAGGCGACGAGGTGTGTTGGACTCGGCTTGAGCGTTTACTGACTAAAAAACCGCACCCGTCAACGCCACTAGCCCTCTTGCCGGGGCTATGGGATTTGCAAAAGCATGCACCACAACCTCTTTCTACTTTATGTATCTACTTTAAGACCCAGATAACAATCAGCACACTGGTTCGCCACTACCATCGTGTAGACCCAGCGTTATAGCAGCGCATCGGTATCGCCGAGTGCCGTGTTTGGATCTCTTCATACAAGAATAGCTCGCGATCTTTTTATAGTCCATGTCGCGTTGAAACTACAAATATAGCCACTGTTATTATCTTCTCGAATGAGTGACCTTCGGTTTCGCACTGTATGTAACGTTGAAACATTTTGCGTAGTTTAATTATTTACCTGCCGAAAGTTTATTGCATTAATGTACTTAATACTACTTCATAGATTAGGAGGATACTGGGTAGTCCCCAGATGAAATTACCTACTGCTGGTAATTTCATCTGAAATACCTCCATGTTGCTAAATATTCTGCCCATAACTTTTACGGGCAACTTTTACAGTGGTGAGCTATAGTTTAACGGAGACAATAAATAAATTCATGATAGTAGCAGTAATTTTCTAGGATTGTTAACTTCGAGATTATAGCAATGGAAAATATTGGCATTAATTGAGAATATAAACCCAGTAATTTTAGCTGAGGTCTCCAAGTAGTTACGTGTGGTTTAATAACACAGGTGCTGTTACTGATCCAGCTTTTTTAAGGTACCTACATATCCTGATAATTTTCTGCAAGGTGAATTCACTGCAAGCCTCGCAGAGAATACTAAGCTGCTGGTTTCAGTTCCCATATAACGTTCCTCATACTATAATGTTTAATGGTCAGAAACTGGAAAAGTCTGACATCTAGTTTATCATTAGAATATCCATCGGCATTGCCCGTATACCGATGAGATAAGAGATCTGATCACAGTCGGCCCGTGTGAAATACTGCCTGCAAATTCAACCGCATCTGGCTAGACCGTAATCCTACCTGACTTATTTGGGAAGAGGTTTATTATATTAGAGATTAGTATAATGAATAATATTACCTAGCTTTGCGTACTCCTCAACCAATGACGTGTCTTACATTATGTCTGGCAATAGAAAATGGCTCACTTTGAACATGCCATAGACAAACGTCAACCAGGCTCATCTTTACGCGTATCTCATAAACGCGAGAGCCTCGTAAACGCGCATCATTAACCGTATTTACATATGAGCCCCAGCCAGGCCGGTCTATATAAATACTTACTACGACAGACTTCTTCGAACCGTCAAGTGTAGGCCAGAAATAGAAGCGCATCATGCAGCGAGCCGGCAGATGAGCAGATACTGTGCAGTAAATCAGCTGTTTGTACACATCAAATGGAATTCAATTGGGGGACTTTAAGCTTATGGCACACATATATAGATATGGTAGCCTAGCGGTGTGACCAGACTGAGATGTCAAAGGTCTCGAGTTCAAACCCAAGGCGTGCCTTGCTCTGACTTTTCGGAACTTATGTGCGTACTTATCACAAACGGTGAAGGAAAACATCGTGAGGAAACCTGCATGCTTGAGAGTTTTTCTCGATGGCATGTAATGTCAACCCGCAGTAGGCTAGCGTGGTGGACTGTAGCCTAATCCCTTTCAAATGAAAGAAGACCCGTGCCTAGCAGTGGAACAATAATGGGTTGATGATGATGATGAAGTTTATATAGATTTTTCTTATATGCTGATGATTAAATTGCGTGTGTTTTAATATAGTGTGAATAATTTCTCGTAGATCTTCCCGAGGAGACTATTTAAGGCACTTAAGGATCTTTTAGGGTCGTGGAGCGTATGGTTGCAACTACCTTGACTTTGAGGATAGCGCAACAGAAGGTAGGTGAGGTTTTTAGTGGCCACCTTTTCAAACAGCGGAGAGACCATGATGGTTTCCAGCATTATAAAAAGGGCCATCATCCGATCGTTGAGGCAAATCGCAGTTTGGGCATATCAATTTAAACAATATATAGGTACTTGCAGTTTTGTATACAATATATTCGGAAATTCAACACACGCCATCTAATTTAGAGCAAGGCAACAAACAATTTTTTTTAAACCTTCATAGACACATCCATGATTCGGGTACAAATTTCCATGGTTATCAGCCAAATATGTACCCCCACCATGAGTTGAACACCTTACTACGGAAGAAGCTTTAATACAGCTAGTGATGGACATTTAAAACGGTTATTACATTAAAAAAATACAATTTACTGTATACCTAAATGACTTTGTATCAAATAAACCTTTTCTTCTTTTCTTTATGTAAAACTGTGAAACGTCTTTACGTGAAATGGACAAGTAAAAAACCCCTCCAAAAAACGAAGAGGAAAAACAAATCTATGAATCATACTTTGTCTTCATGATTTGTTAAATTACGTTTACACAAAGTTGCCAAAAAGTGCATGTCGTACATAGAACAGTGATGTGTCATGTGGCGCTGACTGACGCGTCAGTTTCTGGTGGTTTTTCCGCCTGCGCCTGATTGTGCCTACGCGTATGTTACATGTTACACTTCTCTCTTCCACATACAATGTAACAGATGCAGCAGTTCAAAACATATGAAGATGGAACGTACATATTAAAATCATATTTATTCAAACTGGGCTAATTTTTATTGACTCTTTTTGAATGTCGATAATATAGGTAGCTCACGTTATTTATATTGTCACAGAAAGTAAAAAATATATATTATCTAACAAAGATGATCCTGATCCGAACGAATTTGTATATTGTGTAGAAATTTTGGCATACAGATTGATAGAAGTTTATTATCTTATGTATCCATACATACCTATGCTACTTTTTGTCTAAAGACCGCGTGGATGAAGCTGCAGATGTAAGCTTAAAGTATAAGACAACATTATTGAGTTAGGATCCAAGGCAGAATTCGAATTCATGTGCGAATTTCAATCGTAAAGTCGCCTTACGATTATTTCCACGGAACAAAAAAGGGTTCTTAAACAAAACTTTTACTACAACAATATCCGTGAAAAGCTCATAGCTCATACTCATGTATGGCTTATCATAACGAGAGAGACGCTAGCAAGCAAAGGGGTATTCTAACAGTTACCTACGATCGATTAAAATTAGTATTGCGTTTTTCGTTCAGATTGGCGCCTGGTTGATTGCAATAGACTCGCCCCCAATAAACATACATACCTAAAACATATACCGGCGGAAAATTATGTCAATACATATTAGTACACGTCTGCCTTATCGTTCACGGAAGACAGGCGTGATGGCATGTATCGAATTTTCCCCAGTCTAACGTTAAAGCTGAGTGTAACTTCTCAATTTCACATGTATAGTGATATCGTGATGAGATGCGCGTGCGCCGCTTGTGTTGGCGCGTCAACAAGGACATTACTAACTGGCGGTGTAATATTGTATTAGCGGAGTCTTGTGTTTGTCCACAGTGCGTGATATTCATTATATCATTAGTCAGTGAACTTTGCTGAAGGGTAAAACCTTGTTTCATACTAGTCTGTAGGCTCCGGTTTTTATACTACTGACAAGTGTTATAAAGACTGCGTTATATTGTAATTGTTTTATTAGTGATGTTTTGCATCCTTTACAGCACGGTCATGCACAGGCCAGTAGTTTAATTTTTATATTTATACGATGGTAAACGGTTACCGTAACCTATTTACGTCTTGAAACTCCAGAGATGTCACTCACGCATTGCTGACACTGTAAGAACTGCGTTTGATGCGCGCAATCGTTTTGATACTATAAACTGGTATTTTAATGATTAAATTAAAACAATTTTTCACGGTTTTCATCTCGTAGCAATGTGATAAATTAGTAAATATTTTAAAGTCTCCTTCTTAACTAACACGCTTTAATCCTTAAATAATTACAAACGTACCTAAAGCGTGTTTATATACGTATCATGATAAAAAAATCACGAAATTGAACGGATGAAAAATGCTCGTAAATCTTTCACTGTATCGAAAAAAATAAACTTTATATTTGAGTGTCGTCTGCTACGGTCAGTATTTTTGGACAGTTCCATTAAGTACACATATATTACATATTATACACTCTGTTCCATTTGGATCTGGATGATGATCTCACACCCATATCTTACGCGTCCACAGATTCATTCCAATTATACTTATGTCAAACGCGTGACATTGACAACGCAGGCATAGAAACATAATTATATATGTACATACTATGTGTACTATATAACTCCCACTCACAAATACGGGATGAAAAAATTATAAATCTGTATTCAAACTGTCGCACACGCCTGGATAGTAAAATACAATTATACACTTGTTTGTGACTCTTATGTACACATTGAAATGAAAGAACTTGTTACCAATTTTATCATAGTGCTGTATAATAGCTTAGGGGTGTGACCAGTGCACCGTAAAGATAAAAGTCCTGAGATCGATCCCAAAACACGTAGCACCGTCTTTTCAGAAGAAACATGCGTATTTAGTACATGGTACATACCACTAAAATAACGAGACAGTTACAGGCATTATCAAGTATAGTTAATAAGTCAATTTACCACATTAAATTTGTCTACGTTTGTAGATACACAAACAAACAATTACCTAACACCTGTATGTATACATCATATGTACACATATTATGTATATTACATCTTCACTTAATATACTAGATCATTCAGTCTTTACTCATGTTTCAGGGTTAACGACTTCTAAACAAACAAACAAACTTCTCACATCTAACAGCTGTTCAAGTACTTTATTACACCTGGCACCCCCCTCGTTTCGTGATCACAGGAGCACAGCTGGAAGGCGTTCTTGTATTCATTCTCAAACACACCTATAAAAAGTAAGCTGTATGTCAAAATATTAACAAAAAATCTTCCTTATAATGGAATTGTCTTCCAATAAAAAATTAAAAATACGAATTTATTTTCGAAATCTATGCAACAATAGAAGTACATCATCATCAACCCATTACTCTCCATAGGTCAGGCACAGGTCTCCTTTCATTTGAAAGGGATAGGCTATAGTCCACCACGCTAGCCTGCTGATTTTCTCACGATATTTATCTTCACCCAATAACCCACCTAACTCAGAAAAGTCAGTAGTGTGTGCTTGCGGTTAAGGAACTTGAAGTCTTGAAGTTTTTGCGTGTGAACTGCACAGTCCACATTTATATACGACGCTACTGTTATAGAATGTAAGACATACAATAACTCATACTATGAAGTATATCTATAATAACTATTAGCTAGAAATGGTATTCAATGTAATCGTTGTCCGTTTGTGACCTGTAAAAGTTAAGTCACATTTTCACCCTTAATAACAAACCTACATATAATTCTATAGCACATCAGCATAACATTCAACCATCAACATTGATACATGCATACATTCAACCTACCAACATTTAATACCAAGGACTTCAGACACACTGCCTCCAAGATTCTACTGTATAACGCACTAGTGAGGAGTGTACTCGAGTTTGGTAGTGTGATATGGAATCCCTTTTACGTCGTCCACTCTGACCGTATTGAATCGATCCAGAGGTCTTTCACGAGATACCTTGCATTCCGAGCATCTGGCATTAGTACCAAAAGCCTGTATGAAGAAAGGCTAGTTTTCTTCCGAATGTGCAGCTTGCATCTTCGCCGTCGTATGTTCGACTTGATCTGTTTACAGAGCATTGTTACCGGATCTTCTATGACACACGGTCTTCTTGAGCGAATTGAAATAAATGTTCCTAAAATAAACTCTCGCAGAAAATGTTCATCCTTTTTTAATATTCCCCGATGCAGAACGAATCTAGGCTTGAATACCCCGATAGTCAGGTTGATGTCTACATATAATAGTTGGTGTGTTTTGTATGGATTGGATATCTTTCACGACCACCCCACGCTCCTCAGGTCAAAGATTATAAAAAATTATAAAAAAAATAAGTTATAAGAGAAAATAATAAATTCATATATATATATTCATATAAATTCATATAAAATATATATATAATATATAAATAAATATATGTACTTATTAATAAATTAATAAATGTATAATTACGTATATATTTCATAACAAATTTAAAATTTATTATTTGCATTTAATATTAATAACAATTTTGTCTTTTAATGTGCGCTTTAATTTTACTGTTTAATTTACTGTTTAATCTTATATTCTTCTGTGTGCCATTGAAACTGTGAATACTGTATCTTCTACTTTAATCTACGCTAATGTTGTGCATGTCTGTAATTGACGTAAACACTAGTTTATATCCTTTTCTTTAAAATATCAATGTTTGTGTTTATGTTGTTGATGTGCCTTAAATAAATAAATAAATAAATAAAAACCTACACACACTGAGATCAGCATTTCACGCATACATACACAGCTGACATTAACAAGTAGGTACCTACATGTTAGAGCAATCGTATTTAGCGACTCACTGTAAACAATGCGCATGGGCAAGCTTCGTATCCTCGTTTCTGAAAGCACAAATATTGCGAAAAAGAGACAGAAATATCACTAGTTCGCAAGTTGTATTCCGTAGCCAGCTTATTTTGTTATTGGCCGCAGATATGCTCCAAGATTTCTGTATTGAGTATGGTCGGGAATAATCAAAGTTGCGACTGTGACGGGGGATTTCAATCGCATACGTAGTCAAATTACTCCATGTAGTCGATGCTCTACACAGGTCATATAGTTTCGGAAGATTATGTAAGAAGATATTGTTAGTGTCGAGCTGTTCAGCTGCTAGTACCTTCTCGCTAAAACATCGGTTACTTCAGCTTCATCATCCAAGCATGCGCGGAGATCAATAACCATCCCCTTCTGATCTGAGAGTACGGGACTCTTGCTGGTTACAAGTCAGCAGTGGAAATAAATGGGTTAAGGAAAATAAAATAATTCCAGTGGCTCTACTCGTGCTTCTCATGTCCTCTTACGGTAAAATTGATTCGTATGTTATAGTGAAGTTCCAAGTAAGTAAGTTCTGTCGTAAACCAAAAGTTGTTGATATTGGGAATCGGATACTATATATCACATATACCGGGTGACTTTTTTTACCGTCTTGATAAAAATAGGGGGTGATGGGTAAAATGAGTAGAAGCCTATGGCATAGTTATTTTACTTTTTTTTTTGTTTTACACTCATCATTTAAAATTTGTCTACTAATATACACAAGTAATTTACAACCAATTTTTCATATTAAAACATAAATGTTTAATTTTCAGAGATTTAAAAAAAAAAAAATTCAAATTCTTAAACGTAGTCACCCTAATAAACAGTCGGCATATTATGAATGATATCGTTTCAAATAGGTAAAACTAGATCTTCAAACAAACGCACACGTGTAGCCGTCAGCGATTTTCCAATGCTGACACAGGATCCCCGCTCCCGCCATCCCGCGCTGGACCCCCACTGCCCTACAGTCCTATTGTAATTATTTTAAATAATTTTTAGTCACATACGATTAGGCACTCAGTGACGTCGCGTGATCTATTCGCAATGTTTACGTTACCGCGCATGTCTCCGTCGGTCGCTCACTGTGATAAAAGTGATTAACGTAAACAATAAACATGTACGAATATAACAATGTAGAGTACTTATTTAGTAATGGTGCAGTGTTATATCATGTCCCTTGAAAGTTTAAATGGTGTACGGCGAATGTATACAGGACCAAGCCATCTGCAATCTCTTCTTCGACATTCGGACTGTCGATTCGGAGTAGGTACCCCTACTCCGAATCCACAAACAACTCGGGGACGAGTTGTCGGGATGGGAGGGATCCCATCCCTAACATTCCATCATCGATATAATGTTAGAGGACGTTCCTTTGAATTATTTGCGGGGAATGTACCTACTTCTAGAGAGAGAGAAACGGTGGACACTGTGATTACTGCGATATCGCTCACAGGTATTTTTTTTTAAATTTGTAATTAAAATCACTGTAATTTGTAATAAGTTGATTTTAATATTTTAACTACGCCGAGTATGTAGTATTTCTAGTATACACATACTCGTACCTAATTACTACTTTATTTTTTCAAAGAAATAATGACAAATGAGAAAGTTTAACATGTAACACACAACTATACCATGCTAAAACATCATAAGCTCTTTAAAATGTGAAGGGAAGATTGATATCTCTACAAAACAATTCGGAGTTTATAAATTCTCAACGGCAAAATGCCTAGGTATTCAGATATGTAGTTACGCTATTTCGCTCGCACTTTTCATTCATTGGAAATCACGGTACACGCAGTATAGGCATCTATTTTACTATTACGCACGCGCCGTGTAGGATGTTCTCTTTTTCTGGATTTTCTTGGATTTTCAGAACTTCCATAATCAAAATGCTATTACAGAAATAGTCTCGTCCGCAGATTCCATTCTATACATATAACCTACCCTATAATTATCGAGACGGTAAAAAAAGTCACCCGGTATAACACATAAAATCCGTGTACCGTGGAGCAGAAGCCATGTAACCATTACCCTTTTTTTCTGTACAATTTCTTATAACATAGCATGTGTATACTAGAAATATGTACTTAATGAACTGGCAACACGGTGACTCTCACACATACAAAACGTAATGTACTGATAATCTTGTCAGGTACAAAGGTGACGTGATACAACACCAGTAGACAGTGGGTGCTGTTCAGCTATGCGACCGACACCGTGTTTTGTAAACATGAGCCGTCGATGACCGAGTGAACACATAATAAGACAGGTTAAATGTCACCAACTATTACAACAATATATTTTATACTGTGGAAGGAAAGTTTGTGAAACTCATTTCCCTAATTTAATAAACTTTCAGTGATGATATATCATAGTTACAGCGGTACTACAAAGCTTTTACGTATTTTTGTCTATATTATTAATAGTATTCTATTACATCTAAATCCAAGTAGAAAACTGCAAAGAGAGAGATCATTCTGTACAAATTGGATTGTCAGTAATTAATAAATACTACGGCAACTGTTAGTAATAATAACTTAAGACATTTCAGTCATATTCAGCCGTTTCAGATGCTTTAAAGAATCTAAAACGTCGGGATATAAAATAAAATCGTTATACCGCGTTAAAATCCATAAAAAGTTATCGTAGAAGTTTAAATATTAGTAAATAAAGATTCTCCTAATAAAAATACCAACTTAAAGTCGTTGCTTAGTTTGAAGAAAGCGTGAAATACTTCAGCGAATAGGACCAACCTATATAATCGCGATAAGCCCCAAAGCGTGGTAGCCATTGGTGCCAACATCTTACCGATTTATTATTTTATTTTCAGCTCACCGAGTTCATAAATAAAATAGATTTTTTGATCGCGTAGTAAATACACATAACGACTCATTTAGATGCACAGTTTTAATAAAATAATTTCTTCATCAGTTCTTTAATATTTAATTAACATGCATAAATTTTGTCGCTTTTAGATGAAGTCATTAAAAAAAGTCAAGGTTTCCTTAATTAAAGAAGCTGTTTTTTTTTGTTTTTTTTTTTAACACTGTATTACTATGGAACTCTCTTACCTATAAGAAATCTACTCGTGATTTAAAGACACCCGGATTATAATTATGTATCGGGCAAAAAGCACCCGGAAAGCGCAATCATCATCATCATCATCAACCCATATTGTCCCACTGCTGGGCACGGGTCTCCTCTCATTTGAGATTAGGCTAAACTCCGCCATGCTAGCCTACTGTGGGTTGGCAGACTTCACACGCCATCCAGAATATCTCTCAAGCGTGCAGGTTTCCTCGCTATGTTTTCCTTCGCCGTTTGAGCATGTGATAAATACGCACATGACTTCCGAAAAGTCAGTCGCGCCTTGATTGGTTGTGCCTTGGGTTTGAACTTGAGACCTTTGACATCCCATACCTAGGTATGTAGATACAATACAAGTATTAAGATATTTCTCAAACTAGTCAATAAAACAAACACTTTACCAGTGCTTATGTATCTTTTAGTCCACGTTGCGTTTTCGTGAAATTGCAACATCTACAAATACGAAGTCCAACAGGCGGCCAACGCGTCACGAAGACCTACATAGTCGATAGTGTATCGTCAATACCGTCGTAAATCACCGTCATTTGTCCCGCTCGCTGCGAAACACATACAAACCGACACTGGAATAGCTTTACAGCAAACAGTAATCTGCTCTGGTTATTTGGAAATAGTGAAAATTTCTATAATAATGAATAGTACATACGCTCATGCCATTTTTCCATGGGGGTAGGCAGAAACTACAGAATGCCACGCGTTACGGTCCTTGCATACCACTTTTGCCTCGTCCACATTCATACATCTCGTCATGCGCGCGCTATACTATACTATTCTAAAATCTAAACTCAAAAATACAAAAACACCTACCCCAACGAACAGTGCTGAGCATAATATATCGATAATTATACAACATCGATACTCGACTCGCTCGTAAAATCGTTGAAACTCGTCGATACAGAGAGATCAAAGGGTGACGGAACAACGCCAGATGGCGCTGGTATCTCTGATGCGTTTGTGTAACCCACATCGCAAGCAACAATATTAAATTGTACGATTTACTGAACGAATCGATTGTAGGAGGAATACAAGTATTAACTGTATTATAGCTGCAACTTCTGTAAGACGTGGTTTCAATAATGATAATTGATCTTGACGCCTATTTCCAACCCTTAATGAATAATCATCATCGTCCCATTTATTGTGCCACTACTGAGCACAAATCTACTCTCTTCAGTCCACCACGATAGCCTCGTGCGGATTGGGAGACTTCACACGCCATCGAGAAAATCTCTCAAGCATACAAGATTCCTCACAATATATTCCTTCACCGTTTGAGCATAATATGATAAATATATGTATATATGTAATTTCCGACACGTATTGGTCTCGAGTTTTACCTTGAGGTTGGACTTGAGACCTTCGACTTCAGGGTTGACTAGGCTAGGCACCAGCACCAGCTATAGCCTTATCGCTCTCAAATGAGAGGAGACCTGTGTCCAGCAGTGGGACGGGAAATTGGTTGATTATAGTGAGATTTTTACTGGCTTATAATAATTAGTTAACGATCGGAAGGAGCATCAGGTCTTTCGTGGCAATAATACCTACAATCAAATAAAATAACATTTATGAGTTACGTAGCAGTGCGTAGCGTGAGGGGTGCTGGGGGGGGGGCATAGCCCCAGGCGGCAGATTTTGAGGGCGGCAAAGGGGGAAAAAGATCTTGCAGTAATAAGCTTTTAGGTTAAAAAAGGCTTTTAGGCGAAAACCCACGCTACGCCACTTTTATGTAGTAATTCTACGTTTTCTGTTGTTTAATCTAATTCGCCTATAGATTAGAAGCTTGGTTTCAATATCGATACAATCGGTAGTATCGTATATAAAGAACCACAGTCCATCCTACGTAACACACCAAGTATTTAAAATCCAATAAGCGAAATAAAATTAGTTTCCAATGCATCTGTTTAGAATCACAAGCGGTTACACCGGACCCTTGATGGATGTGGTCAATCAGTATTATTTTAACACCAAATCGCGTCCATCAACTTCAATGTATCAAAAAAAAACTCTAGAATTCACGCACTCCAGCGCCATTTTATTTTTAGATAATCAATGACAGATGACGATGGGCGAGCGAGACGCAAGTATTGCTGTCTCACTCTATAATGGACGTAATTTATAATAATTTCATTTGCTATTTTGTGTAATGGCGCAAGACGCATTCGGAACACGCACTGGTTTTCAATAAAAAAATATAATTCGCTTAAATTATACTTGAATTAAGCATCTGTGGAAAGCTGGTGGTGATGTGGCCGATAGACTTTGAAATCAAAGATCTCGAGTTCAATCCCAAGGCACGCACTAAACTGGACTATAGCCCTCTGAAATGAGAAGATATTTGATATCCTATCTTTCAAAATGGACCAGTACAATTGATCACAGTGAACAAAGTTTCATAAAATCGGCCGATTAGTTCAGAACGCTTTAGTTTATCGCGGAAAAACAACATGATACTTTATTATATGTATAAAATAATGATATACATTATTATATCGACCCATTTGCTTTATATTTAGCATCAATTTTAAGCTCTAGCTTGTAATATGCTGTGAAAACATGAACAAAGATCTTTAGATATCAATATGTTACTTGAATAGATTTTAAAAAGTAATTTGTTGCGTTAACGACTGTATACAATGGATATATTTAAAGTTTTTGACAATGATATGCCCCATACCAGACCAGATTCAGACAAACTGAATTAGATAATTATCATTATTATATGATATTATTATTATTCATATCTGTGAGCACCTAAATGTATTCCCCAGTCTTCTCACACCTTCGAATTTACGATTAGAATATTAAATAAACCCCAAAACACAAAATTCATGGTGACTGTAGCTGACGCAATATTAGTATCATCATCATCACATCAACCGTTAGACGTCCACTGCTGGACATAGGTCTCCCCCAAGGATCGCCAATATTAGTACAATCAAATTAAATGACTACCTCAAAATATATCTTCAATATAACTATTATATTTGAACTAGAATTTATATTTTATTCCTTTAGAATAGATACGAAATTTTTACGAGAAATCTATCTATAAACTGACAGACAACTAATAAAAAACTACTTTAACAGCTTCTGAATTTGGAATGAGTAAAATCCTATAATTACTCATAATAGATACCAAAAATCAACACCACGATATAAGAAACTAATAAGTCATCCACAATCTAAATACCAAATCTAGATACATAAAACTCAAAAAATCAGTCACTACCTACGTCCTAAAAGTTTATAACTTTGAAACCATCCAAACTGATGAGCTCAATTTAAAAGTGAATAATGCGAAGATGATTAAAAAATATACAAACAATAATAAACAAAATGTTTAAGTATTTATTTATTTTAGCGCAGTAATACACGCTGGATATCCGCTAGTATCCAATAATTTATCGATACTCATCTTATATATTACCAAAATCGCAATTCTAAACCGACAATATTTTCGTGAGGATCGATTTAACATCTACACCGATTTATTTATCGATTCAATGTTATAAGGGATTAGTTGGTAATAAAATAAGTACTTCTGCGCACTTGGGATGTAAATCATTCGAGCTATCTCTACAGATACGAAGCAATAAATGTTCATTTGGACTTTACGTGTTATGTGTTCAAGCTTTTGATCATCGCGCCTATGTTAAGTTGTTAAAAGAATATAACTGAACGAATAATTAGTTAGAAGCGGTTTCTTTCACTTTTATATTTTTTATCTTTGAAGTTTGATTTCATTCTTTTATTTAACTTTGATCCTATTGTTACGTTGGATGTTAACGATCTGGTTTACCTCCAGATAAGGTCTGGTTAATATATCTAACACATATGTCTACAAAACAGACACTATTGGTTCTCACCTATTGACAGTCATTTTTCATACTTTATGGGTTGGACAAAAAAAAATGGACAAAAAGTCGTGAAAGTCATCAGGTAGATTCCATATAAGTAGTTGATTAGTTCAACATGTCCAACGTACAATAATCTTGGCGACCTATTTGTATAAGAATTAATACACTGTTTATAATCTATTGTCTACGATTGCATAACATTCTACCCAGCTTGTTACAGAAATTTCCAATTACCGCTGCTTATATTTACTCCCATTAATAAAGGAACCTCATAATATATATATTAAATACATATTCATGAAGTTATATCTATCGTTGTAAAGAAATATTTAATTACTATTATAAATATAAGGTTTCGGGTAATGAGCTTGAATTCACTGTTTTCAATTACCCCTGCTTATATTAACCTCTATTAATATACAAGATAATATAACATCGTTGATAAAACAACCTTCATTTAGTTAGGTTTTAAAAATGTATCAACAGTGACAATTATTTTCTTAGCAAACGCTTGCCTAAATACCATCATCTGCAGCTCATCGCAACGTATATAACGATGTGGACCCTAAGTTCAAAGACATTTTAGTCCAATTAAAGTATCAGCAACTATCACACGTAAAACAATAATAAGCTCCGCTCATTCTCAGCCTCTATCACTTAACAGACACAACCGGTAATTCATTGTTAAGGTCGCCGGCTGCTCCTTCCTTCTAAAGAGTTGTGTAGGGCTGCTTCTTCTTTCAAGCAAAGGTACTGCTAGACATTTTTGAGAATATCTTGATTATTGTTAAAAAAAGGCAATTAAATTTGGCCTAATTCTAATCCTGGAGAATATTTGCAGTTTGAGTTCAAGTCTATATTAAGGGTAAATTATACGTAGATGACAGTATCTGTCAATGTTTTAAGCGGTAGTTGCAAAATAACTGGCGACTTGTCAACGATGAAATACCTCCATTATGAGTTAAAGTAATCACCACGATTGACACATTTGTCAAGGTAAGTCTGTAAGGTTTTTGAATGGAAAACACTTGATTTTTACAATGACAAACTATGACATAACGTCTATCTAAATATTTTGGACTTCAACGGAGCACCAATTCGTCTTTCTAAATGAAATCGACTTTAGCCGAGCACCCGTTGGATTGTTAAATGATGAGAGCTGATTGGGTAATGAGTGAAATTGTGGTTGAATAAAAAGGGTAAACGAAGACCGAAGAAAGGATCGATGTAGTAATGGATGAAAAGGACAATTAAGATCAGCATTGGAGTAAGATGAGCTTTTGAATTCACATTTGGAAACCAGCAAACATTTACCGCCGTCCAATAATATTAAATGATCTATTGTGCTTGTAATTTACTCCGTAGCTAAATAACTTAACTGAAGGTAGTTTGGCAATCCATTGTCACTCAGGCCCTTTGTTTTACTATTGTCTGCGATTAGATACTGTCATATTGTTGTACCTACTAAATGTTATATAAAGCATTGAGTAAAACTTTTCTAATAGAACATGTTCCCAAATTATATAAATATCATTTGAACAAGTTACCTTATCCTATAAATCAAATGAAAACGTATAAAATTTTAAAACGTCACACTAACATGTCATCAACCTGTTGATGCCACAAATAAAATAAAATTGCACCGCACAGATGGACTTACAACTAATAAAAATAGTAATATCTAAAATCTAACATTAGGATTATTTCTATAACATATACAGATTAAAGATATTACCATGGCGTCGGTGCAAAATCTTCCGCGGATGTTGAAACCAGACACTAGTGAAAACAAACCAATCGTATCCAAGTCACAGGACAATATCGATCGATTCCAATAAAATAATAATCACTTTATAACACTGGCCGGCAAAGTTTACCACTGCGGTATTCCAAACGGCGGTACCGAACGCGGATTCGAAATTCAAAAATTTTCAAATGTCACTCGCGGTCGCTTAGGCGGGAAAACTAGAGGGCGGTCCAGCCAGCGCACACGCGCTTGCCACTGAAACTGGCCGTACCGTGCCAACTGCTGGCAATGCTACGTCACACCAATGTTCGGCCAACACGCCAACATTGTCGACAAACGATTTGGATTCACACGGAATTGTTTACATAGCGGTATATATTGGTGGTATTGAATTTTGTCGCGTTGGTGTCACCCAGTTGCGCCAACGTTGTTTGGCTTGAGTTAATGACACATAAAGCTGTGTTATTTTGATGTTAGTCTTATAATACGGTTGATATCGACGCTAAACAAAGCTGATGAAGGTTCATACAGAATTGGAGTGAGGACAATGGCAGGTCGCGTCGACGTCGCTAGACGCGGTGACGTGAGTATTTCTGTTGACACGCTTGTCGGTTGGTTTTCTATGAAAATTTATCTAAAATAGTATCACAATTATACGTTTGAGAGCAGCGGGAACGTCTAATCATGAAACTGGATCGTAGACGATGAACCTAGTTTCTGGGTGACGTTCAACCTCTAGATTGCGTGTGTTTTAACTAGCAAGGGATTTGTTTCACAGTAAATCTTCTATTTCGAAAATGTTATTCTAGACTAAGATTATACAATCCTATATAATACCATAATACGAATGTTCTACTTTAACTGTTACTCCGGTTTACGTAAGCACTTCCTGTATGGTAATAGTGGTCAAAAATGTATAGTTTTACTTACCCACGGCCAAGTTATTGGTTGGTTTGTAATCAAAAATATTTTGATTTGAATTGATCTTATATCTCAAGTCGGACACAACTATAAGTGTACAAATTTTCATTGAAATCGGTTCATTCGTTCAGAAGTTCATCGCGGGCAAATAACGGGACACAACTTTTTATTTATCTAGATTGTGATGTATTAAAATTTATTATATTTGTCTAAGTTATATGTATTCAGAAGTTGTTCTGGTGTTTTTAAGTCTTCGTCATCTTTAATAAAAAATAAATGTTTTACAAATGAACCCGCAGATAGAAGCAAGTTCATATTATTATTATATGAACAGTGTAGGCGGTTAGGACAGTCTCTGCAAATAATAATACAATCTGATTTTCCTGTGTTGACTCACAAGATTCCGTCGCCTTTTAAATATTTATGTAATTTACTCAAAAAAAAAACTATTTAGTCTCCAACCTGGACACGGGTCTACTCTCAGATGACAGGATTGTGTTTTTTTTATATACATATTGTTTATAGGTTAACAGTTGACCGCCAGGTCGCCTGCTGTTAATCGGCCCTGCAATTTACGATAATATACCTAGTTTAACACGGGTAATATAACACGCTTGTTTACAGATAGATTTTATATACCGTTGATGAAATCCCTGACGAGTTTCCTCACTCAGTCTTATCCTTCACCGTTTCAGCGACAAATGTTGCGCATCTTGGTTTCAAATTCGAGTTCTATAAAAGGACATGGTATGGTAATAAACATAATTATGTGTTACATAATCCTGAGTCCTCTCCTCTCCACTACGGCGGGCGTTGGACGTTGTCGGTGAAGGAGAACAAATTATTTTAAAAAATAAGTTTAATTACGTCACCCAATTATTTTTGAGGTCATTATATAGGTTATTAGTTAGGTGGGTAAGCAGAAATGACATCATAACCCGGATTTAACGAAACAGTAATATCTTCAGCCGAAAAAGAGTTTTTTAAAGTTCTTTAAAACACGGAAATAATTGTTGTTTCAGAGAAGTTGACCTCAAGAAAGTTCAGGCGTTTTTTTCCTCGAAAGCTGCTTACGCGATTTGCTTCTTCAAACTATGTGACATCATCTTCTTTGCCCTGAATGCTGGGAACACTCCATTTATCACTTCAACCATTTTATTTGGGATGTTTTAGGATTTGCGTCTCATCTAGGGCTCTCAGAAGACGGACATGAGTATCGTAACAAAAATATAAGTTTCGGTCAACATCGCTCACCACGTAGCCCATGCCGTGGATTGCCATTTCCAAGAGCCTATCAAAATCCGGTCAGACCAGACACGTAAATATATAGCCGGTCACGACCGTAAAAAGTCACGTAGCCTGATACTGAAAATCAGTGCTTATGGCATTGTTACCGGCTCCAGACAAACACACTGGGTATCAGCCACTTTCTACACAATTGTTATTTAAAGGGAGTTGGTTTTCTATGTGACTAAAAATAAAAAATGATTATTTCTTTCTTCTTGTGCGACAACCCTCAAAAACTCACCACTTTTTCTCACGAACTTAGTAGCATCCTGAGCGTATTCCCAAAATATTTAAACTCATTAAAGTTTTCTGAGAACGCTGTTGTAAAACAGATCTTGTTCGAGGAAATCAAATCACTTGTGCCTCAGTCCTGTGTTACTAATGTTCTAATGAAATACACTGAATAATTCTGGACTAAATAAAAGAGTAGGAACCCAATGGTGGATGTACCAGCAGGCTGAGTAGGCTGAAGCCTAGGACTCCAGATTTCAGGGGGGGGGGGGGTAAATTTGGGCCATTTTTGTTTTTCTTACAATGATATGTAATAATAAGATGAGCGCTGGTCGCGTGCTACAAGACATTTACCGTGTTTTGTAAGCTTGACTTAACCCGGCAAAAATAATGAATGAATTTCGATAGAAGACAATAGAAAACAAACCATTAAGTCGGAAATGCCGTTATAAAAAGAATATGTAATTAATATGATTGTGAACTGGTGTATTGAAATATGTAAATTGGCTACAGACAAGAACGTTCACTGTAAACAGGCGTTTAACAATGTAAATTTGTAAGGTTTTGATGAAGCGCTAAAACATGAGTGAACGGAGGAAGCTGATTTAGAAAAGGCACAACGAAGTGCGGCGGGCTGTTAGGTATTTGATATTAGAAGGATAATTGATACTGGAGAGATAGTTATTCGGTATAATAGTTGTTTAGTGGCCAAGAATAGTTTTAAAACTCTTTAAATAAACTGCTCTTTTAAACAAACTGTGATGACAATATTATTATTTTTTCTATGTTTGTATGAAAATTTTAATGCGCTTCACAGAATACATAGCTACTTACCAAGTATCAACAGTATAGTTCTTATAGTTACGCAGGATATCATTTAAAAAAAAATATCAACCCCGACGCCTATGATACCGACGCTATAAATATAGACGCTAACAATTCCAGCGCCATCAACACCGGCGCCTACAATACCTACGCCATCCATACCAACGCCGCAAATACCGACGCCACAAATACCGACGCCATCAATACCGACGCCATCAATATCAATGCGAACAACACCGACGCCAACAAAACCAACGCCATCACTTACGACGCCTACAAAACCGATGCCACAAATACCGACGCCATCAATGCCGACGCCATCAATACCAATGCGAACAACACCGACGCCAACAAAACCGACACTATTTATATTAACTTATCAATACCGACGCCATCAATACCGACGCCATCAATTACGAGGCCATCAGTACATACGCGACAATACTAATGCACCCAACACCGACGCCATCATTACCGACGCCACCAATACCGACGCCACAAATAACGACGCCAGCAATACCGACACCAACAATACCAACGCCACCAATACCGACGCCACCAATACCGAGGGTACAAATACCAACGCCATCAATTCCGAGGCCATCAATACCAACGCGACAATACTTATGCACCCAACACCAACGCCATAAGTACCAACGCTACCAATACCGACGCCATTAATACCGACGCCAACAATAACGATGACGATAAAACCGACGCCATTAACACTGACGCCATCACCAATACCAACGCCATCAATACCGACACCACCAAAACCGATGCCACCAATACCGACGCCACCAATACCGACGCAACGAATAACGACGCCATCAACACCGACGCCTACAATAACGACGCCGAATACCAACGCTAACAATTCCAACGCCATTTATACCGACGCCATTAACTCCGACGTCTACAATACCGACGCCACAAATACCGACGCCAACAATACCGAAGCCATCAATACCGACGCCGCCAATACTGACGCCACCAATACCGACGCCAACAAAACCGACGCCATCAATTAGGACGCAAACTATTCCGACGACATCAATACCGACGCCACCAATACCGACGCCAACTAAGCCAACGCCACCAACTCTGACGCCTACAATACCGACGCCCCCAATACCGACGCCACCAATTCCAATGCCACTAATACCGATGCCACCAATACCGGCGCCAACAAAACTGACGCCACCAATACCGACGCCACCAATACCGATGCCACCAATTCCAATGCCACTAATACCGATGCCACCAATACCGGCGCCAACAATACTGACGCCAACTAAGCCGACGCCACCAACTCCGACGCCTACAATACCGACGCCATCAATTCCGACGCCTACAATACCGACGCCATCAATACCGACGCCAACAATACCGACGCCAACAATACCGACGCTTACTAATCCAACGCCATCTATACCGACGCTACCTATTCCGACGCCATCTATACCGACGCTACCTATTCCAACGCCATCTATACCGATGACACCAATACCGACGCCAACTAAGCCGACGCCACCAGCTCCGACGCCTACAATACCGACGCCACCAATACCGACGCCACCATTACCGACGCCACCAATACCAACGCCACCAATACCGACGCCACCAATACCGGCGCGAACAATACCGACGCCAACTAAGCCGACGCCACCAGCTCCGACGCCTACAATACCGACGCCACCAATACCGACGCCACCATTACCGACGCCACCAATACCAACGCCACCAATACCGACGCCACCAATACCGATGCCGCCAATTCCAATGCCGCCAATACCGATGCAACCAATACCGGCGCCAACAATACCGACGCCAACTAAGCCGACGCCACCAACTCCGACGCCGACAATACCGACCCCATCAATTCCGACGCCAACAATACCGACGCCTACAATACCGACGCTAACAAAACCGACGCCATCAATTACGACGCCTACCATACCGACGCCAACAATTGCGACACCAACAATACCGACGCCACCAATACCGACGCCAACTAAGCCGACGCCACCAACTCCGACGCCTACAATACCGACGCCACCAATAAACTCAAACTCAAACTCAAACTCAAACTCAAATCATTTATTTCAATTAGACCAATACAGGTGCTTTTGAATTGTCGAATTTAATTGAATTTAGTTGCACGGTTCCAAAAGGTAGGTCTTATGGAGAAGAACCGGCAAGAAACTCCATAGATACTCTTTTAAACAATATAAAAATTACAAATTTTTTTGCTTTCGTTTACAATGGTTTAGGTATGGATATAATAACAATATGAGAATGGTGCAGATTGATGTGAAACGTACGTATTACATACAAAGGCAATTAGACTAATAATAACCACTTTAGATTGCCATAACATGTATGAGCCGACCAGCCCCAACTGACAGCACCCGTTCACGAGCATGACGTGTGTATCGCCGTCGCTCTACTCAACCATGTTGTAGGGAATAAAAAGACCCGACACACAACGCCACCATCAGCAGGACATTTGAGTGAGCATGACAAGCTAAGACTGCCTGGCAATGGGTAGGCATTTCCGTAGGCAATACCGACGCCACCATTACCGACGCCACCAATACCGACGCCACCAATACCGACGCCACCAATACCGATGCCACAAATTCCAATGCCACCAATACCGATGCCACCAATACCGATGCCTACAATACCGACGTCATCAATTCCGACGCCAACAATACCGACGGTAAGTATTCCGACGCAACCAACTCCGACGCTTACGATACCGACGCCATCAATTTCGACGCCTACAATACCGACGTCATCAATTCCGACGCCAACAATACCGACGCTAAGTATTCCGACGCCATCTATACCGACGCCACCAATTCCGACGCCTACAATACCGACGCCATCAATACCGACGCCAACAATACCGACGCTTACTATTCCAACGCCATCTATACCGACGCTCCCTATTCCGACGCCATCTATACCGACGCTACCTATTCCAACGCCATCTATACCGATGACACCAATACCGACGCCTACAATACCGACGCCACCAATACCGGCGCCAACAATACCGACGCCAACTAAGCCAACGCCTACAATACCGACGCCATCAATTCCGACGCCTACAATACCGACGCCATCAATTCCGACGCCAACAATACCGACGCTTACTATTCCGACGCCATCTATACCGACGCTACCTATTCCAACGCCATCTATACCAACGCTACCTATTCCGACGCCATCTATACCGACGCTACCTATTCCAACGCCATCTATACCGATGACACCAATACCGACGCCACCAATACCGACGCCACCAATACCGACGCCACCAATACCGACGCCACCAATACCGACGCCACCAATACCGACGCCACCAATACCGACGCCACCAATACCGACGCCAACTAAGCCGACGCCACCAGCTCCGACGCCTACAATACCGACGCCACCAATACCAACGCCACCATTACCGACGCCACCAATACCAACGCCATCAATTACGACGCCTACCATACCGACGCCAACAATTGCGACACCAACAATACCGACGCCACCAATACCGACGCCATCAATACCGACGCCATTTATTTTAACTTATCAATACCGACGCCATCAATTCCGACGCCAACAATACCGACGCTTACTATTCCGACGCCATCTATACCGACGCTACCTATTCCAACGCCATCTATACCGATGACACCAATATCGACGCCACCAATACCGACGCCAACTAAGACGACGCCACCAACTCCGACGCCTACAATACCAACGCCATCAATTACGACACCAACAATACCGACGCCACCAATACCGACGCCAAATAAGCCGACGCCACCAACTCCGACGCCTACAATACCGACGCTAACTATTCCGACGCCATCTATACCGATGACGCGAATACCGACGCCACCAATACCGACGCCAACAAAGCCGACGCCACCGACTCCGACGCCTACAATACCGACGCCACCAATACCGAAGCCACCATTACCGACGCCACCAATACCGACGCCACCAATACCGACGCCACCAATACCGACGCCACCAATACCGACGCCAACTAAGCCGACGCCACCAGCTCCGACGCCTACAATACCGACGCCACCAATACCAACGCCACCATTACCGACGCCACCAATACCAACGCCATCAATTACTACGCCTACCATACCGACGCCTACAATTGCGACACCAACAATACCGACGCCACCAATACCGACGCCATCAATACCGACGCCATTTATTTTAACTTATCAATACCGACGCCATCAATTCCGACGCCAACAATACCGACGCTTACTATTCCGACGCCATCTATACCGACGCTACCTATTCCAACGCCATCTATACCGATGACACCAATATCGACGCCACCAATACCGACGCCAACTAAGACGACGCCACCAACTCCGACGCCTACAATACCAACGCCATCAATTACGACACCAACAATACCGACGCCACCAATACCGACGCCAAATAAGCCGACGCCACCAACTCCGACGCCTACAATACCGACGCTAACTATTCCGACGCCATCTATACCGATGACGCGAATACCGACGCCACCAATACCGACGCCAACAAAGCCGACGCCACCGACTCCGACGCCTACAATACCGACGCCACCAATACCGAAGCCACCATTACCGACGCCACCAATACCGACGCCACCAATACCGACGCCATCAATTACGACACCAATACCGACGCCAACAAAGCCGACGCCACCGACTCCGACGCCTACAATACCGACGCCACCAATACCGAAGCCACCATTACCGACGCCACCAATACCGACGCCACCAATACCGACGCCATCAATTACGACACCAACAATACCGACGCCACCAATACCGACGCCAAATAAGCCGACGCCACCAACTCCGACGCCTACAATACCGACGCCATCAATTCCGACGCCAACAATACCGACGCTAACTATTCCGACGCCATCTATACCGATGACGCGAATACCGACGCCACAAATACCGACGCCAAAAAAGCCGACGCTACCTATTCCAACGCCATCTATACCGACGCTACCTATTCCGACGCCATCTATACCGACGCTAACTATTCCGACGCCATCTATACCGACGCCAACAATACCGACGCCAACTAAGCCAACGCCTACAATACCGACGCCATCAATTCCGACGCCTACAATACCGACGCCATCAATTCCGACGCCAACAATACCGACGCTTACTATTCCGACGCCATCTATACCGACGCTACCTATTCCAACGCCATCTATACCAACGCTACCTATTCCGACGCCATCTATACCGACGCTACCTATTCCAACGCCATCTATACCGATGACACCAATACCGACGCCAACAAAGCCGACGCCACCGACTCCGACGCCTACAATACCGACGCCACCAATACCGAAGCCACCATTACCGACGCCACCAATACCGACGCCACCAATACCGACGCCATCAATTACGACACCAACAATACCGACGCCACCAATACCGACGCCAAATAAGCCGACGCCACCAACTCCGACGCCTACAATACCGACGCCATCAATTCCGACGCCAACAATACCGACGCTAACTATTCCGACGCCATCTATACCGATGACGCGAATACCGACGCCACCAATACCGACGCCAAAAAAGCCGACGCTACCTATTCCAACGCCATCTATACCGACGCTACCTATTCCGACGCCATCTATACCGACGCTAACTATTCCGACGCCATCTATACCGACGCCAACAATACCGACGCCAACTAAGCCAACGCCTACAATACCGACGCCATCAATTCCGACGCTACCTATTCCGACGCCATCTATACCGACGCTAACTATTCCGACGCCATCTATACCGACGCCAACAATACCGACGCCAACTAAGCCAACGCCTACAATACCGACGCCATCAATTCCGACGCTACCTATTCCGACGCCATCTATACCGACGCTAACTATTCCGACGCCATCTATACCGACGCCAACAATACCGACGCCAACTAAGCCAACGCCTACAATACCGACGCCATCAATTCCGACGCCTACAATACCGACGCCATCAATTCCGACGCCAACAATACCGACGCTTACTATTCCGACGCCATCTATACCGATTCTACCTATTCCAACGCCATCTATACCAACGCTACCTATTCCGACGCCATCTATACCGACGCTACCTATTCCAACGCCATCTATACCGATGACACCAATAAAGACGCCACCAATACCGACGCCACCAATACCGACGCCACCAATACCGACGCCACCAATACCGACGCCACCAATACCGACGCCACCAATACCGACGCCAACTAAGCCGACGCCACCAGCTCCGACGCCTACAATACCGACGCCACCAATACCAACGCCACCATTACCGACGCCACCAATACCAACGCCATCAATTACGACGCCTACCATACCGACGCCACCAATACCGACGCCATCAATTACGACACCAACAATACCGACGCCACCAATACCGACGCCAAATAAGCCGACGCCACCAACTCCGACGCCTACAATACCGACGCCATCAATTCCGACGCCAACAATACCGACGCTAACTATTCCGACGCCATCTATACCGATGACGCGAATACCGACGCCACCAATACCGACGCCAAAAAGGCCGACGCTACCTATTCCAACGCCATCTATACCGACGCTACCGATTCCGACGCCATCTATACCGACGCTACCTATTCCAACGCCATCTATACCGATGACACCAATACCAACGCCACCAATACCGACGCCACCAATACCGACGCCACCAATTCCGACGCCACCAATACCGACGCCACCAATACCGACGCCAACTAAGCCGACGCCACCAGCTCCGACGCCTACAATACCGACGCCATCAATACCGACACCATTTATTTTAACTTATCAATACCGAAGCCATTAATACGAACGCTATTCCAAATACGTACGGCACCAATACCGACGCTAACTATTCCGACGCCATCTATACCGACGCCTCAAATACCGACGCCATCAATTCCGACGCCTACAATACCGACGCCATCAATTCCGACGCCAACAATACCGACGCTTACTATTCCGACGCCATCTATACCGACGCTACCTATTCCGACGCCATCTATACCGACGCTACCTATTCCAACGCCATCTATACCGATGACACCAATATCGACGCCACCAATACCGACGCCAACTAAGACGACGCCACCAACTCCGAAGCCTACAATACCGACGCCATCAATTACGACACCAACAATACCGACGCCACCAATACCGACGCCAAATAAGCCGACGCCACCAACTCCGACGCCTACAATACCGACGCCATCAATTCCGACGGCAACAATACCGACGCTTACTATTCCGACGCCATCTATACCGACGCTACCTATTCCAACGCCATCTATACCGACGCTACAATTACTGACGCCAACAAAATCGACGACACCAACTCCGATGCCTACAGTAGGTACATACATATGTAGCCAATACCGACGCCAACAATAAAATTGACGCTAATACCGACGCTATTCATATTGACGCCATCAACAAAACCATCGCCATCAATGCCGACGCCACCAATACCGACGCCACCAATACCGACGCCACCAATACCGACGCCACCAATACAGACGCCATCAACACGGACGTCTACAATACCGACGCCACTAACTCTGACGCCTCCAATACTGACGCCAACAACTCCGATGCCTACAGTACCGACGCCATCAATTCCGACGCCAACAATAATAAGCCGACGCCACCAGCTCCGACGCCTACAATACCGACGCTAACTATTCCAACGCCACCAATACCAACGCTACAATTACTGACGCCAACAAAATCGACGACACCAACTCCGATGCCTACAGTAGGTACATACATATGTAGCCAATACCGACGCCATCAATTCCGACGCCATTAATACCGACGCTTACTACTCCGACGCCATTTATACCGACGCCATCAATTCCGAAGCCATTTATTTTAACTTATCAATACCGAAGCCATCAATACGAACGCTAATCCAAAGCCACCAAGACCGACGCTTACAATACCGACGCCAACTAAGCCGACGCCATCAATTCCGACGCCATTAATACCGACGCTTACTACTCCGACGCCATTTATACCGACGCCATCAATTCCGACGCCATTTATTTTAACTTATCAATACCGAAGCCATCAATACGAACGCTAATCCAAAGGCACCAATACCGACGCTAACTATACCGACGCCATCTTTACCGACGCTACCTATTCAAACGCCATCTTTACCGATTCCATCAATACCGATGCCTACAATACCGACGCCAACCACTCCGATGCCTACAGTACCAACGCCATCAATTGCGACGCCAACAATACCGACACCATCTATACCGATGCCACCAATACCGACACCAACAATACCGACGCCAACAATACCGACGCTAACTATTCCGACGCCATCTATACCGATGCCACCAAGACCGACGCCTAAAATATTGACGCCAACTAAGCCGACGCCATCAATTCCGACTCCATTAATACCGACGCCATTTATGTTAACTTATCAATACCGAAGCCATTAATACGAACGCTATTCCAATGGCACCAATACCAACGCTAACTATTCTGACGCCATCTATACCGATGCCACCAATACCGACGCCATTAATACGACACCTACAATACCGACGCCTACAATACCGAAGCTAACTATTCCGAAGCCATCTATACCGACGCTACCTATTCCAACGCCATATTTACCGATTCCACCAATACCAACGCCTACAATACTAACGCCACCAATACCGACGCCGAATACAAACGCTAACAATTCCAACGCCATCTATACCGACGCCATCAATACCGACGCCTACAATACCGACGCCTCAAATACCGACGCCAACAATTCCGATGTCATCAATACCGACGCCACCAATACTGACGCCAACTTAGCCGATGCCACCAACTCCGACGCCTTCAATTCCGACGTCATCAGAACCAACGCTAACTATTCCAACGCTAACTATTCCAACGCCATCTATACTGATGCCACCAATACCGACGCCATCTATACCGATGCCACCAATACCGACGCCTACAATACCGACGCCATCAATACCGACGCCTACAATACTGACGCCATCAATTCTGACGCCAACAATACCGACGCTAACTATTCCGACGCCATCTTTACCGATTCCACCTATACCGACGCCTACAATACCGATGCCACCAATACCGACGCCAACAATACCGACGCCAACTAAGCCGACGCCACCAACTCTGCCGCCTACAATACCGACGCCATCAATACCGACGCCTCAAATACCGACGCCAACAATTCCGATGTCATCAATACCGACGCCACCAATACCGACGCCACCATTACCGACGCCACCAATACCAACGCCACCAATACCGACGCCACCAATACCGGCGCCAACAATACTGACGCCAACTAAGCCGACGCCACCAATACCGACGCCAACAATACTGACGCTTACTATTCCGACCCCATCTATACCGACGCTACCAATACCAACGCCACCAATACCGACGCCACCAATACCGACGCCACCAATACCGGCGCCAACAATACCGACGCCAACTAAGCCAACGCCTACAATACCGACGCCATCAATTCCGACGCCTACAATACCGACGCCATCAATTCCGACGCCAACAATACCGACGCTTACTATTCCGACGCCATCTATACCGACGCTACCTATTCCAACGCCATCTATACCGACGCTACAATTACTGACGCCAACAAAATCGACGACACCAACTCCGATGCCTACAGTAGGTACATACATATGTAGCCAATACCGACGCCATTTACATTAACTTATCAATACCGACGCCATCAATACCGACGTCAATAAAACCGACGCCAACAATAAAATTGACGCTAATACCGACGCTATTCATATTGACGCCATCAACAAAACCATCGCCATCAATGCCGACGCCACCGATACCGACGCCACCAATACCGATGCCACCAATACCGACGCCATCAACACGGACGTCTACAATAACGACGCCACTAACTCTGACGCCTCCAATACTGACGCCAACAACTCCGATGCCTACAGTACCGACGCCATCAATTCCGACGCCAACAATACCGACGCCACCAATACCGACGCCACCATTACCGACGCCACCAATACCAACGCCACCAATACCGACACCACCAATACCGATGCCGCCAATTCTAATGCCACCAATACCGATGCCACCAATACCGGCGCCAACATTACCGACGCCAACTAAGCCGACGCCACCAACTCCGACGCCGACAATACCGACGCCATCAATTCCGACGCCTACAATACCGTCGCTAACAAAACCGACGCCATCAATTACGACGCCTACTATACCGACGCCGACAATTGCGACTCCAACAATACCGACGCCACCAATACCGACGCCAAATAAGCCGACGCCACCAACTCCGACGCCTACAATACCGACAATACCGACGCTAACTATTCCGACACCATCTATACTGATGCCACCAATACCGACGCCAACAATACCGACGCTAACTATTTCGACGCCATCTATATCGACGCTACCTATTCCAACGCCATCTATACCGATGCCACCAAGACCGACGCTTACAATACCGACGCCAATTAAGCCGACGCCATCAATTCCGACGCCATTAATACCGACGCTTACTACTCCGACGCCATTTATACCGACGCCATCAATTCCGACGCCATTTATTTTAACTTATCAATACCGAAGCCATCAATACGAACGCTATTCCAAAGGCACCAATACCGACGCTAACTATACCGACGCCATCTTTACCGACGCTACCTATTCAAACGCCATCTTTACCGATTCCATCAATACCGATGCCTACAATACCGACGCCAACCACTCCGATGCCTACAGTACCAACGCCATCAATTGCGACGCCAACAATACCGACACCAACAATACCGACGCCAACAATACCGATGCTAACTATTCCGACGCCATCTATACCGACGCTACCTATTCCAACGCCATCTATACCGAAGCCACCAAGACCGACGCCTAAAATATTGACGCCAACTAAGCCGACGCCATCAATTCCGACTCCATTAATACCGACGCCATTTATGTTAACTTATCAATACCGAAGCCATTAATACGAACGCTATTCCAATGGCGCCAATACCGACGCTAACTATTCTGACGCCATCTATACCGATGCCACCAATACCGACGCCATTAATACGACACCTACAATACCGACGCCTACAATACCGAAGCTAACTATTCCGAAGCCATCTATACCGACGCTACCTATTCCAACGCCATATTTACCGATTCCACCAATACCAACGCCTACAATACTAACGCCACCAATACCGACGCCGAATACAAACGCTAACAATTCCAACGCCATCTATACCGACGCCATCAATACCGACGCCTACAATACCGATGCCACCAATACCGACGCCAACAATACCGACGCCAACTAAGCCGACGCCACCAACTCTGCCGCCTACAATACCGACGCCATCAATACCGACGCCTCAAATACCGACGCCAACAATTCCGATGTCATCAATACCGACGCCACCAATACCGACGCCACCATTACCGACGCCACCAATACCAACGCCACCAATACCGACGCCACCAATACCGGCGCCAACAATACTGACGCCAACTAAGCCGACGCCACCAATACCGACGCCAACAATACTGACGCTTACTATTCCGACCCCATCTATACCGACGCTACCAATACCAACGCCACCAATACCGACGCCACCAATACCGACGCCACCAATACCGGCGCCAACAATACCGACGCCAACTAAGCCAACGCCTACAATACCGACGCCATCAATTCCGACGCCTACAATACCGACGCCATCAATTCCGACGCCAACAATACCGACGCTTACTATTCCGACGCCATCTATACCGACGCTACCTATTCCAACGCCATCTATACCGACGCTACAATTACTGACGCCAACAAAATCGACGACACCAACTCCGATGCCTACAGTAGGTACATACATATGTAGCCAATACCGACGCCATTTACATTAACTTATCAATACCGACGCCATCAATACCGACGTCAATAAAACCGACGCCAACAATAAAATTGACGCTAATACCGACGCTATTCATATTGACGCCATCAACAAAACCATCGCCATCAATGCCGACGCCACCGATACCGACGCCACCAATACCGATGCCACCAATACCGACGCCATCAACACGGACGTCTACAATAACGACGCCACTAACTCTGACGCCTCCAATACTGACGCCAACAACTCCGATGCCTACAGTACCGACGCCATCAATTCCGACGCCAACAATACCGACGCCACCAATACCGACGCCACCATTACCGACGCCACCAATACCAACGCCACCAATACCGACACCACCAATACCGATGCCGCCAATTCTAATGCCACCAATACCGATGCCACCAATACCGGCGCCAACATTACCGACGCCAACTAAGCCGACGCCACCAACTCCGACGCCGACAATACCGACGCCATCAATTCCGACGCCTACAATACCGTCGCTAACAAAACCGACGCCATCAATTACGACGCCTACTATACCGACGCCGACAATTGCGACTCCAACAATACCGACGCCACCAATACCGACGCCAAATAAGCCGACGCCACCAACTCCGACGCCTACAATACCGACAATACCGACGCTAACTATTCCGACACCATCTATACTGATGCCACCAATACCGACGCCAACAATACCGACGCTAACTATTTCGACGCCATCTATATCGACGCTACCTATTCCAACGCCATCTATACCGATGCCACCAAGACCGACGCTTACAATACCGACGCCAACTAAGCCGACGCCATCAATTCCGACGCCATTAATACCGACGCTTACTACTCCGACGCCATTTATACCGACGCCATCAATTCCGACGCCATTTATTTTAACTTATCAATACCGAAGCCATCAATACGAACGCTATTCCAAAGGCACCAATACCGACGCTAACTATACCGACGCCATCTTTACCGACGCTACCTATTCAAACGCCATCTTTACCGATTCCATCAATACCGATGCCTACAATACCGACGCCAACCACTCCGATGCCTACAGTACCAACGCCATCAATTGCGACGCCAACAATACCGACACCAACAATACCGACGCCAACAATACCGACGCTAACTATTCCGACGCCATCTATACCGACGCTACCTATTCCAACGCCATCTATACCGAAGCCACCAAGACCGACGCCTAAAATATTGACGCCAACTAAGCCGACGCCATCAATTCCGACTCCATTAATACCGACGCCATTTATGTTAACTTATCAATACCGAAGCCATTAATACGAACGCTATTCCAATGGCGCCAATACCGACGTAACTATTCTGACGCCATCTATACCGATGCCACCAATACCGACGCCATTAATACGACACCTACAATACCGACGCCTACAATACCGAAGCTAACTATTCCGAAGCCATCTATACCGACGCTACCTATTCCAACGCCATATTTACCGATTCCACCAATACCAACGCCTACAATACTAACGCCACCAATACCGACGCCGAATACAAACGCTAACAATTCCAACGCCATCTATACCGACGCCATCAATACCGACGCCTACAATACCGACGCCTCAAATACCGACGCCAACAATTCCGATGTCATCAATACCGACGCCACCAATACTGACGCCAACTTAGCCGATGCCACCAACTCCGACGCCTTCAATTCCGACGTCATCAGAACCAACGCTAACTATTCCAACGCCATCTATACTGATGCCACCAATACCGAAGCCATCTATACCGATGCCACCAATACCGACGCCTACAATACCGACGCCATCAATACCGACGCCTACAATACCGACGCCATCAATTCTGACGCCAACAATACCGACGCTAACTATTCCGACGCCATCTTTACCGATTCCACCTATACCGACGCCTACAATACCGATGCCACCAATACCGACGCCAACAATACCGACGCCAACTAAGCCGACGCCACCAACTCTGCCGCCTACAATACCGACGCCATCAATACCGACGCCTCAAATACCGACGCCAACAATTCCGATGTCATCAATACCGACGCCACCAATACTGACGCCACCAATACCGACGCCAACTAAGCCGATGCCACCAACTCTGACGCCATCAATTCCGACGCCAACAATACCGACGCTAACTATTCCGACGCCATCTATACCGACGCTACCTATTCCAACGCCATCTTTACCGATACCACCAATACCGACGCCTACAATACTGACGCCACCAACTCCGACGCCATGAATTCCGACGCCAACAATACCGACGCTAACTATTCCGACGCCATCTATACCGACGCTACCTATTCCAACGCCATCTATACCGATGCCACCAATACCGACGCCTACAATTCCGACGCCATTTATATTAACTTATTAATACCGACGCCATCAATACCAACGCGAACAATACTTTTGCATTCAATACCGACGCCTCCAATACCGACGCCACCAATACCGACGCCACCAATACCGACGCCACCAATACCGACGCCACCAATACCGACGCAACCAATAACGACGCCAGCAATTCCGACGCCATTTATTTTAACTTATCAATACCGAAGCCATTAATACGAACGCTATTCCAAAGGCACCAATACCGACGCTAACTATTCCGACGCCATCTATACCGATGCCACCAATACCGACGCCAACAATACCGACGCCAACTAAGCCGACGCCACCAACTCGTATTTGTTTTTATAGCGGTAACAGAAAAACATAATCTGTGAAAATTTCAACTGTCTAGCTATCGCCGTTCTTGAGATACAGCCTGGTGACAGACATACAGATGGACGGACAGACAGCGAAGTCTTAGTAATAGGGCTCCGTTTTTACCCTTTGGGTACGAAACTCTAAAAATGACATATATTCGCAAACAATTCTGAGATTATCACCAACTCACTTTTGCTAAAATATACAAGTTACAATTTCGTTAGTTATAAATAGACTTGCACTACTTTCAATAGAATAATCATTGTTGTTATTCTATTCTAGTTTTTAACGACTATGACGAAACTTGGACGTGCCTTGCGGAAACTGTATGAGAATTTTGCACACACAGCCAATGAGCTTGGCTGGCCGTTTGTACGTCAGAACTTGCGAAGAACAACGGTGTTATGAAGCCGTGATGATTAAAAGTAATGCAATAATTGTACCCTTAAAATGTGACTGCCAACTGAGGATTGTTTTGGGGTTTTCTATAATAAAACACTTGAGTTGGGAATCGAACGCAAGACCTCTCCACTAGACCAACACGGCATTGGGCAGTTAAAAGCACCGCAGTAGAAGTTACCGGCAGCAAAAGAGTGCGCAGCCGAAATCAGTTGTTTCTCTATTTACCCCAGTAGGAGACACGCTTGATAGTATATGCGTATTCCTATTTCATCACATTTCATTTACGTAATATTATTCAATTAATAAATGTATTTCTGTAATCTAGTATCCAAGTTATAATTAAAATGTGACAGTGAAATATACAGCTAGATCATATTTCTGTGAGACATTTCTAGTCTTGCAACTGTCAAAAATTTTTATTTGCAAACGAGTTTCACTTCAAAGACTCGATTCACGAATATATACTTTTAATTCGGTAGTGCACTACAGAAGTCGTTGCATTTACTTTTGCTTTCATCTTTTGGTTTCTATGTACTAGATTTATCGTTGTCGTGACAGTATATAATACTTAGGTGATAGTAAACGTTTCTGGATTTTGATAAATAAGATCTGATTATGTATTATGTATTGTTTAGTTACTAGATTTTGCTCGCAACTTCATCTAGACAGAAAATTCTAACCCTTTTTCGCTCACTGAGGGGATGATTTCCGAGGGAAAACTATTTCCATACGAAACTACAGCTATTTAGACATTTAGTCATTTGCTGGAACTGTTAGTTACGTGAAGCAGATAATAATCAAGTGTTCAAAAGGGATCTATTAAATAGCTTCGTGGAAGCATATTTTCAATTTTCAAGTGCTGCACGGCAATATGGTGAATGCGTCATCAGTTCCACATGGGAGGCCTTAACAGCAATCTTAAAACAATTACGCATTAAATATTTTAGTCGAACTAGCGGACTTTTTACAGTGGTGAAGGATTACAATGGACCGAGGACGCTTATAGCAAAATTTCCCCAACATTTTTGTTTAATTTTTTTCGTAGGCTTTCTTTATTGTCACCTTCCAAAAAAAAATATTCAATTTAGCGTACTATGAATATATGATATTTATAAAGAAGCAAAACGGTTCTTACGGCACATCAGAAGACGTGCGCGAGCGGAACCTGTGGTGTTGGAAACGTCCAGAGACTACGGTGACCGCTTTTCATCAGCCGGGCCGCAAACTTGTGGGCCAACCTTGTTGTATGGAACTTAATACCATTGGGCCGATCATGTGATACATAGACTTTACAATTTTCTAAGCTATTTGTAAAAGATCCCATAAAACGGCTGTAAATAAATATTCAGCACAAAAGAAAAGTATTACCAAAATAATAGTCTTGACCTTGCGAGCTGTCTGGAGGCAGGTGTAAGGTGTCTTGTAATCACCCAGCCATATGTGGCTAATGGCTAAGGATCAGTCAAAAGGCATGTTTTCAAGAGCATTTTTGATTTATCAATAAACAATGAGCCACCGTTTTTCCCCAAATTTCTTGAAATAGAAGGTCAAAACATAATTTATTAACAGCAATACATTGCATCTGCGCTAAATCACAATTGACAGTTGCTAATGGAAGCCATATATTTTACAGCGCCACCTATGTAGTTCAGATCTAACCTAAGAGACTTGGGTTTCTGATACTAAATGTCAGATCTAACCTAAGAGTCTTGGGTTTCTGATACTAAATGATTGATACATATGTACCTACATATCTATTTATTTCTTATACTTATTATTATCATAAAAAAACGGTGTCTCTACATTAAACATAATTATAATAATAAATATAAATTATTAAGCGCACCTATAGCCTCCGAACACAACAACATTTTTCTTAATTTACCTCGTGTTTGTCTGCGTGCTCAGTGTCAAAAAAACATACTAGCGAATATGTATGAATATCAGCACGACTTTGCTGAACCTTTCGAGAATTTAGGCGTGGTGGTACTGTATGTTATGTAAAAAGAATCCGTATTACAAAATCAAGTTCACAATAAACTATGAAGATATCATAAGCCTACGAACCTACGATCTATAGATTAAGCCAACCATTATTGATATTGGTGTCTCACACTGACGGGAGTATTAGGTATTGAAATAAAACTACATAATATATCATTTATCGTGGCACATTACATCCAGTCCACCCGCAAACATAGGTACAATAGTGAAATCACAATTCATATTAATGTACTCAACAAATTTAGATCAAAGGCCAACTACAAATAGAATCCCAACCCCAAGAGCTAGAATTGACTCAGAATCTAAATAAAGACGTTATTAAGTGTAATAAAATGACCAAAAAGGTGTCCAAGCTAGGCCAATGACAGATAACAAAAGCAAAACAAATGCTGTGCAATGACGCGAGCGCACTGGCTGACAATGGAAGTGGTCTTGGCAACTGTCCAGACAAACTCAGCTGTGTCCAGTGCGTAGCTTAAAAGGTATATAATGATGGAAATAAACTTAAAGGGAACTTTAGTGGCTGCGCTTCCAGAACGCCTATCTCAACAAGTACAGTTGGATTATTAGAACTATGAATAAATAAATAAATAATCAATAAATTTATCCGGACATTATGATACAGCGCCATCTAGATCTGAGCTAAGCAATGAGGCTTATGTTATTTTTTCCTACTACTCCAATTTCATTATATGATTAATTTCGTTGCGGTTTAAGTCATTTCACTAGGACAAGTGGGTTTAATTGTCTTGACAGTTTCTAGATGCGGCTATTACTGATCCTAGCTACAGGAGCTGCAGTAGCAGGTATTAAGTGTGGCAGACTTCTTCTAATGAAAAAATACATTTGTACATCACGTTTGTTTAATGAACATAACTTGTTCTTCTTTTCGCATCCCCCTCATTTTCTGTCATTCTCTTCGAAATATCTATTTCATCAGGAAAAATTATATCAACAATGCTCTAAAACACACTCATGTACACGAAATTTTCGCAAAAAGAAATGTGTCGTGTATTTATTTATTAAATTCTTACGGAGCTCTGACAAAGAACATATTATGCTCCAGTTTTCTGTATTCCAAATAAAATATACAATACGAACGCACGTGCAGTCCCTTTGTTAGTTATTTCCTTGTTTCCCAAACAAGATACACTTAACACATTTCGCGTTACATTAATATTGTCGTTTTCGCAAAAGTCGTAACCTGTTTATTGTGCCACTCGTTGAGTGATTGATTTTTTCAGCACCTTTAATTGCAATTTTGCAAAAGCTCATGTTAACACGACTTGGGATCTTCCTTGATGTTTCACTCGACCATCGTAAACGTTAATACATCAGCAGAAATCATAAAAAGTACCTCAATATTGTGAAATATCAAAGAAAGCTAGTGGAACCTGATCAAAACGTTTTAAGTACGTGAGAATGAGTCAAATCTCTCAGAAAACTCCGCTGTGGGCAGAAAATTGATGCACTTATCACATTTAAAAATATGATTTCTACGTATTTGGATTGAGCACAACGCGATTCTGTTATTTATTTTATACACTGAATATAAAATGAATAAAAGTTTTTATACATTGAACACGTAAAATAACGCATAAAAACATTTTTAGTTGATAAATTGTATTTATTTCTGTAACTAGATCTTTTGATGACACTTTGACATGTCATATTTAAGATATTTTTGGCAACTAGAGAGTGTCGGCATTTCCTAACTGACGACTGACTAAGAAGAAATGCCGAAACAAACTCAGATAATCGGTCTCTTTTAAAGTCAATAAATACATTTTCCAATATGTGAATATAACAATGTCGTTCAACGTTACGTATTTAAACCCAAATATACTTTATTGCATTTGGGTTGGCCTGTGTGCACATACCAGATAGTAGAAACTAAAAGCCAAACAAGTGATAATTGCTATCTATTATCGCCTTTAGGCTTAATATTTCACAAACAGATCCCAAAAACGAAAAAACTTTTTACTCACACTCAATATTTTACGACTAATCCGAACCGCGTTGAAGAGATATCGTAAAATAAATATTTTGGCTACTTTATTGGTGTGATTAATATGTATTTCCGTGCCAAATTACAGTTTTCTAATACTGAGATTTGTGAGCTAAACCGCAGACGGACAGATATGGCAAAACTATAAGAGTTCCTTGTTAATTTCGGTAACTAAAACAATAAATGACTTTAAATCTATTATTTAAATATTCCAAAAACAAAATATTCTATTAAGATTTCACTGAAACTTTGCACACTGTGAGAACTGTGTAACTTGAGAAATATGATAATTTTTGACTAGCAGACAAGCGAGCACGGCAACTAGTTTTCATTCTGTATTGACAGTTGCTCAACTATTTTTATAATAATCACTTCTACGAAACATCATCTAATCTGATTATGTTATTTACTCGAGTACGTACCCCACACAGTTTCGTCATCAACCGGTTTTACCGTCCCACTGCTGGGCACGAATCTCTCATGTAAAAGGAATTGGGCTATAGTCTACCACGCTAACAAAGTGCGGTTTGACAGACTTCACACTATCGAAAATATCTGTCACATTCCTTGCGAAGTTATCCTTCACCGTTTGACTCTGTGATACATACGCACGCATCTTTAAAAAGCTAGCGTACTTGGGTCCAAACTTGAGACCTTGGACAACATTACGCTATCACAGATTTCAGCCCAACATTTAGTGCCGGTTTATTTAAGTATTCATCAAATTCATATATTTATGCCTTTTTAACAACTCCGCGTCATTTACGTACGTCTCCCTCACGACTGAAGTGTTAACAGCTTGCAAGACATGATATCAAATGAAATGAATTAATAATGACTGAACACAACAAATCCTTGCTAAGCCATTCGCATCCGTTTCACGCAAACTGTTGTTATGGATGTTTAAAATAAATTTAACAGCTCTTTATGTTTCCCACGTTCGTTTTAGTCCTCAAATGCAGCTAAGCGAAGAATTATTGTCTTACGAGGAGGTAAATAATAATGTAGAAGATACGTAACGAGTTTCTGCTAATTCATAAATACCCCAATGATGTTTACGGATTTTAGTTACAGTTACACAATGATCTAGACTAAAAAATATTTTCCCCCACCAGGATTCGAACCCGGGGCAAATTTTTAATTTAACATTTATCAATGAGGTTTACACATATTTAATATATACCTATGAATCGTTTTTTTGAAAAGGACAGCAGTAGTTTCCTTCCATATTAATTGATGTGAGAAATAATATTTTAAATATATAGCACTAAAGTTTCTAATGTGTTCCAAACTTTTGAATACTTAAAATGCTTGGAAGGATACCATTGGTGAGATGACAGTATCGATATTAATGGCGGTTTGACTGAACCTATTTTTATTTTTAAACGTCTCGAACTTTTAAGCGACTATATTGTTGACATCAATGAGGAAACTTTGTTTGTACCGATATTATTGACTGTTTTGGTTGCGTCTTTTTATTTGAATACCCTGAGTGTCACTAACTATTTGAAGCTGAATGTACCCGTAACACAACCCTCGTAGCTTACCACGGAACTAGATGGCGGTGTGTAATAACGTCCGGAAATATTTATTATTTACATTTATTTAATATTAGTTTGGTTAGTACGAATTATTTTTTGCAACTGATCAAGTAATTTATCTACTGCCTTAAAACGTAGTAGGTTGCTACGTCTTACGGAGCTTGCTACGGTCCGTAGCACGGCTACGTCAAAACACAGCCTACATTTCTTTTTTCTAAAAACGTTACCCCACACTAGGAATTTCTCCCGTGTCGTGGGTGCGTTTACAAACACAAATTTTCACATGCACTGACGGCCAGCAGTGTGATTCTGTAAGACTTCATTATAAATTTCGAATCTGAATCCGCCGTGAGTTTCTTGATTGGCATTCTAAAACTCGGTTGATAATTCTAATCTACACTAGCGCTACTCTTGCGAGCGTGTTTGCGAGTTGAACTAAATTGACGTCGAGATTTTGACGGGTAAAGTATGAGATGACATAAAAAGTGGCATTCTATAAGGGAATTCCCCCGTCACTTCGGCGTTCACTTCGCACTCGAACCCGATTCAAAGTGTCATAAAAGCATCTATTTTGCGAGTGAAAATAGAAGAAATCATAGCTAAATAGTGTTTAAATAAAGTTTTAAAGTGAATAAGTGCCTAAGCATAAGTACCTAAGTACTTAAGCGATAACGATGGCAAGAATGTTTTTGATTAAATCTTTATTAGAAGTTCATGCTTTGGATAAACTAGAAAAGCGTCGACAATCTACCAAAATTCAAAGTTTATCTTTATTAACCCGAGATGACGACTATGTGAGCGTGTATAGATTGTCGAAGGAGCTAATTGACCAACTGGAGTATGAGTTATTAAATATTACTTTTATTAAATACGCGTGTATTTTTCAAACTACATTAAAAACTCCATTTTCTTATTATTAATAGTCAAGAATTGAGTAAAATAAACGTAAATTTAAAATATGATATATAAGAAATCAAGGAACACACTTTAAACCAAGATTCGTCGCACATTTTAAGTGGTTTGCTTTAAGGAATGTTAAGTGGTTCTAACATATACAAAAAAGTACTGCTAACCTTAGTCCACTGTTTGTAAGTTGTACTATTAAGGTACACGGCTAGTTCCTCCCACTGGCGTCGACTTCGCTCTCTGGCATTTTGAGTTCTCAAGAAACCCTTCGCTATGAGCCGACGATGGGTGAGAGGAACGAGTCTAATTTGGACAGAAACATTATTGTTGGATTAGAAAATGAAATAAACACTTCTTTAATTAATATTATTTCTGAACTTTACAACCAGAAATATAAACTTACTTCATGATTATTTCTCAATTATTATCGGCACTGAACGATCACAAAACAAACAAAACGTAAACAAAACCATCCAACGCACTTTAAAACGTCTACGCAATAAATGGAAATATTGTCCACAGATTACTAATGATATTGCCTGTCAGTATTTTTTTTTCCTAAAGTAAGCATAGATTATATTCACGGCACGAATTAAGAGATTTCTGTTTTTTTTTTACTTATTAGCGGCCTCAAACTCCTTAAAATAATAAATTTTAATTTAAACATGATAATAGCTAAAATTCTGTGTCAAAAACTGGTAAAATAAAAAAAAACAATAAACCTCGACTTACATTTTATTGAGTGTGGTAGTCACTAGTACAATGTTGGTCGCTTTGGAGCTCACTTCACTTCGCAAGTGCCTAGGTGATGCTTACAGAATGCAAAATCAAGGTCATTTTGAACCTTATAAGAAGTGAGAGCGAATAGCGACGTGAAATGCGAGTTGTTGTTTGAATTTTACAGAATCGACAAACAGACCCGGAACAACTACAGTCGACTCTCGTTATTTGGAAACTCGAGGGACTCTTAAAATATTACGAATTATCGAGTGTTTGAAATATCAAATGGTTCTAAATTTTTGAGAGAAAATAAATAAAACTTCGAATTATTAAGTGTTAATTAATTTTTATTTATTAACTGCTATTCTTTAATAAAGACAAAAGTTTAGAGGTATATAATACGAATTAATTATTCTTTCGATAGAACTCTCTTATACTGGTTTGCTTCAAAACACATTGCTGCTGCTCAGACTGCTCAATAACTTTTTTTAAGAGAAAATATCCCTGAAATGCTTTTTCATCACCTTCGTTTTGTAGACAGAAGCTTTGGAAGATATCCAATGAGGCTCTTGCTTCCTTAACTGACACCTCCGCAAAGGTTCAAAAACAAAAGCGCGTGTACGATGATACAAGTTTGAAGTTTGAACTTGCCTTAAAATGTACATACCTACTAACAATCTTTCTGTGTCTTTCTCTCTGCAACTTTGAATTGTCGACTGTTTGACGCCGACGAGTTCGAATTCACGCGTCGATTTGTTGCGTACCACTGATTTTTTCGTTCGAATTACCAAGTGCACAAAAATGTATTGATATACTTAATTCGAAATATCAAGAGATTTTGTAGGGAACTCATGTTAACTTTGAATTATAGAGAGGTTCGAATTATCGCATGTTTGATTTAACGAGAGTCGACTGTACCTGTAGAACGTACAAATATTTGCTCCGTGCGGGGATCGAACGCGCAACCCGTGACGCACAAGCCGATCGCTCAGCCACTGTGCCAATCAGGTCGTCAAAATTATCAATTTCGTAGGACGTTTTCGTAGCCCGTGTAAGCATTTTAGCGCTAATTTATAAACTTTTGTACAGGAATTCTCTGATATATACAATGTGTGTGACGTTTTGCTGTCTGTGTATATTTGTGTGCATGGATTAGTGAGTATGTGTAATTGTGTATGTATGTTTTCATTTCAATGTGCGTAAAATATCATAAACCTTTATTAATATAACCTACGTCACAAGAATAAATTAAAATGAAACTCCAACCATTATTGTACTGGCTTAACATATATTAAAAACAAAGAACACAATAGTATTCATAATTATTTAAACACAATTCACTCTTAAATTTACAAATTAAAGTACCTCAATAAAACTACTTTTATGGATTTTATTGCGCTATATTCAAATTATTTTAACCCGATGTTTCCTTTACAGCGTCCATGGTTACAGGCAGACTGAGGTGTTGGTCGTCTTGAAGTTATAATTATTAACAATTTCGATTAATAAATTCGATTTACACAGAACGAGCTCACCGTATCCTTCGGTCGTGACGTTTTGTTTTGGAAATATATTTACTAGAATCTATGATGGCGTTCCAAGCAGGTGGCAGTACCTAGCCATCTTCTCTATTGAAATTGTGATGTTTCTTAATGTTTATAGCCTCGTGATTTATCCTGCGTAGGAATTTGTTTCATTGGCAAGGACTTATGGTTTATTAAATCCGTAATATATGTAATATGTATATAATACTGGGGCTTATCTATGGCATGTTCACAAACTGCTGACTTCTTGCCACGGCGTTGTTTCGACACACATTTTTTACAGCTGCCTATGCATCTTTTACATTGCACCAGTTAAAAGAAGAATAGTTAAAGAAGAAATAATAGTTAAATTAAGCATAAATTGACCTATTTGCATAGACCAAACTAAAAGAACCATATTTTGGCCTACTTTCATAGACCAAACTAAAAGAACCATATTTTGGCCTACTTTCATAGACCAAACTAAAAGAACTATAGTTTGGCCTACTTTCATAGACCAAACTAAAAGAACTATAGTTTGGCCTACTTTCATAGACCAAACTAAAAGAACTATAGTTTGGCCTACTTTCATAGACAAAACCAAAAGGACTATAGTTTGGCCTACTCTCATAGACCAAACTAAAAGAACTATAGTTTGGCCTACTTTCATAGACAAAACTAAAAGAACCATAGTTTGGCCTACTTTCATAGACAAAACTAAAAGAACCATAGTTTGGCCTACTTTCATAGACCAAACTAAAAGAACTACAGTTTGGCCTACTTTCATAGACCAAACTAAAAGAACTATAGTTTGGCCTACTTTCATAGACCAAACTAAAAGAACTATAGTTTGGCCTACTTTCATAGACCAAACTAAAAGAACCATAGTTTGGCCTACTTTCATAGACCAAACTAAAAGAACTATAGTTTGGCCTACTTTCATAGACCAAACTAAAAGAACTATAGTTTGGCCTACTTTCATAGACAAAACTAAAAGAACTATAGTTTGGCCTACTTTCATAGACCAAACTAAAAGAACCATAGTTTGGCCTACTTTCATAGACCAAACTAAAAGAACTATAGTTTGGCCTACTTTCATAGACAAAACTAAAAGAACCATAGTTTGGCTAACCACACAGGCCGAGCTAAAAGGAACGATGCATAAGGACACGACATGTTTGCGTATATAAAAGAGCATATCGGTGATTTTGAACACCGCCGTGCCGAGAAGTCAGCAGTTTGTGAACACACCATAGATTAACCCTAGCATACCCAGGATATAGCCTAACCTGGATGATAAACGACGCTATTGCAATTAGGAACACTCAATTTTCAATAAAGAAGATTGTTCACCCAAAAAGTGCTCACGCGCGTAAAGAAGTTATCACTTCAAAAAACTAAATGAGATGAATATTCAATTCGATTAGTTATTATATAAATCATATAGTAGGTATGCTAGATACTCTAAAATTGAATAGCTTGATGAATGAACATTAAATAATAATAATTCGTTCAGCCTGATCGGTAACTCTCCCCATTATTTTAGAAATTATCCTTCTTAAAACATTCCCCAGAAATACAATTCGTATTTATGCATTATGATTGATATCGACATTGTAGTTTCACTAGGTACATTTTACTTGTCTTTACTGTGTGGTGATACGTAATTGAAAACAGAGTAAATCAATAAATAGAAACTTGTTACTAAAAATTAAATTACACGTCACGACAATAACAAGGAACTCTACTCTTTAGACGGTTACCTTTCTATCACGACAGCCTATTTCTCGCAGGTGGCAATTTTTAATACAACCTCTCTCCGTCGTATGGTGCTCCGTCTAACTCTGGCTGTCTCTCGCCGTCTGGTGGGAGTCCCCACTTCGGCCGGCAGCCATTATGCGCGTGGTACTTCGGAATGCGGTCGTCACGTATCATCTCGAATGCTAGACGAGCTATACCATGCTGGTAGTCACTTATACCCGTATGCCAGAGTTGGGGCCGCACGTAGCCTTGAACTGTGAAAGGAAAGGCAGTTATGCATGATATTGTAATCTGCCACTTGGTATTTGAGACGTTTCTTATCAGGGATAAGGGTGAAAACTCATCTTAATTGTAAAGCATTGCAGAGCAATTCATGGCATGCAATTAATAGCTTATAATATGCCAAAGATGTAACTGTAACTAGTCAAGAACTCATGTGCCTTAATACTATAGCTTAGACCGATAGTTACTAGGTTGGAAGACTATGAGAAAAGTTGTAAGATATAAGAGCTAAAATACAATGACACGACTTTGACCTCTCCCAAGCTGCATCATAACATAACACTGTCCTCCATCTACCTCATCGACTGGATAATTTTCTAATAATTTAAAAAACGTCTGTTTGTCTGACAGTCACATCTACAAAAAAGAATGGTCGAAGTGGATTGCTAGGGCCAAACACCAATGGCCTTAAAAATAATCCAGGTATACATTTTTATGGTTAATATATCTAAATAATGTCAACGGTAGCAACGCGAACGTGTCGTGTGACATGACCATGTATAATGACACACGATATTGACATGGCATCATAGCATTATGGCCTCTTGTGACAAAACAGTGGCGTGTCGAGTGCGGGGAACAAAGGGCACTGTTCGTTATAACACTTCTGTTTTTATTGCTCTGACAATCGAAGCAATAACAGCAACAAAGATACTGAATAAATAAGATCAGAAAGCTGGCTGACTAGATAACTCTATGCAACGAGTGGTAAGACTGGTAAGAGATGCATCCATATACACGTAAACAAATTTTATTGTAAAGTAATATAACACAATTTATTTTTTACCTAATTAAGGGCCTATTTCCGGGTAAGTGTTCTACTCAATTTAGTGAGAGAAGAATATAGAATCAATTTTGATTATCTGCTAGAAATAGCGATTACAATATGGAATTCTTGAAACATGCAATGTTTCTACAAATAAGCCAAAATGTACAAATGATAAACAAATCTTATTATATCTCTTCCGAAATATCGTTAACGAGATGAAAACATGAAATAATTAGTTAAACAAACAATGTATAAGGGAAGTGCGTCGGACTTAGCCCCGTGTTGTGCTAACAAAAATATGAGCGCATGCGCCACTTGTTTGTTAATTGTTAATAACAATATACTTACTTGCGTCAGTAACCCGTCCGTTGGCAAAACAAAACATTCTGTTACACTTTGTATTCGAAACATTCTAGAGAAATTATATGATATAGAAAACATACTTCATCATCATCATCATCGACCGATTTACTTCTAACCTAGAGTAGGTTAGAAGCTCAATGGAAAATAATCAATGATATAAAAATCTATAGATACGTTACCCGCTCTCTAAAATGGCAACAAGAAATCAAGGCAATTGCCGGGATCGCGCTTAGTGACGCACCAACCAGCGCTGCGAGGGTACGTTCCGTAAAAATAATTTGTGCTTATTAGTTTTATATTTCCTGAGACCAAGATGCCTTCATGTGTTTACAAATTATACTACAACAGTGAAAGATAAAAATATGTCTTTCCCTTTCTTTGCACAAATTAGTCGCTGTCGCCATTTTGCATAACCGTAATGTTCGTGCATGACGTGTCTATATAATAATATGTCATTGAAAATAATTTACAATTTGCAATGTCTCTTATGAACCTTACAATAGGTAACATGGGAATAAATGACCTTCTACCAATAAAAAATAATCATTATAATACGTCCTGTCCTCCATAATATAATCTTACTAAAGCATTGTACAATGTAAAATGTTTTTCCAGTTTGTAACGTCTTTGTATCACGTCAGACTTTAAAAGTAGTTACAAACTTTAGTTGAAATTCTGCAACGTTTCAAATGACTTATACCTAACTTTGAAATTATAGTTGAACTAGAAGTCTAAATTTTTAATGTTCTAGAATGGATTTAAATATATGCATTACACAACATATTATATTCATGTTTTATCTTACATATATTAATCTAACTTATAACTTACCTACCTACTAATCATCTTACATAATTATAATACTTTATTTATATTTACAACATGATCAGTATTTTTAATCAGAATTAGAATCTTAAGAATCCTCTAGGAATCTAAATAACTTGATTTTGATTAAAACTGAACAAAACACAAACTCGCTTCTAGTGCTCATTAATGATCATTAATTGAGTTAAAAGTCGAAATCTAAATTTAAAATATTTTTTTTTATAAATAGGTTCATCAAGGATCAAAGACCGTCAAATGTCTAAGCTGATTTTCTGCTAAGAATAGGTGTTCTCAATAAGTCACCTTACAAACAAAATAAAACAATATGTACCACAGCATGACATAAATACCTACAAAAGATCAGAATGGACCTTAAAAATTCCCATTTGACTTGATTACGTTCTATATATATAATCTATAATTCTATATATGTAATCTTATAAATCGATGAACGCTGGCTGCAAGCACGGAAAAATGATACGTTCTGCCTGAGCCGAGTTCAAGCGATATAGAGACACGATCGGCCTTAGCGATCGGCTTGTGACACATCTATCTCTGTTCCACTCCATCGGCCGAACGTTATCACGTAAAATTATCGTCCGTAAACCGACAAGACAACAATTTTTTATGCTTCGGACGCTACAAATCATGTAGATCATCAAACTAACCCCTCAAATGCGTTGGCAGCGGTTGCAACGTAGGCTCGTCCATGTCTTGCTCGTACAACTCCTTGGCGGCTTTCATCAGCTCCGTGTCCTTCATCGCCAGCTTGGGCAGCTGCGGCAGTTCGACCACCTCTTCCTTCTTCTGTGCCGCTTCGCTGCAAGGTCTGAGTTTCTTGATGCGTGGCTTAAATGCACGGTACTTGAACTCTGCAGAAAGATGTTACATTTTACAATAACATGAGATTTGTCTTAAAATAATTGTTTACGCTTGCAACATTCCTATTTTTCCTGCTCACTTCCTTTTCCTAACGTCCGCGGCGCTGGCAACACTGTCGTCAAAAAGAAATCAACCGCGAGGCCGGCCGCCATGAACGTGCGAGCGTAAAACTTAAATAAATTACTTACAATCATACAAAAGGACTGTTAATCACATGTGAAATTCACTAAATAACACTGCAGTGTCGTGATAATCAAATACCCAATAAATTCAAATCAGTGATCGCCTATAAACAGAAGAACGCGGAGCAGTCGCCGGCGTCGGTAAGTACCTACTTGCCGAATTTTGCCTAATTCAAAAACCTGCAGCCCATTAAAACCAAAGGTCCCTGGCTTACGATCACACAGCGTCGTTCAAGCTACACCAATAATATTGCACTCAGTAGATAATCACTAATTTGAATATAAACCTAATTAAACCTACACATCTCAAATATTCTCCATTTCCTGCATACTCGTCTGGTCAAATTATGATCTACTACAGTTTACTTAAACTTGATTGATTTTTTGAAGCCCTATGAGAAGACCGAGTTTCATGTGGAACTAAAGTACGTATCCAAAAAACACTAGGGTAGATATTCGAAGAACAAACTTTGTGACAGATGAGCGCAGTAGTCATTGTAGTACGTGGACTGTCCTCGGATGCTCTTCATCGTCTCCTTGATGAACGCCTCGATCTCCTCGTCTGTCCACGCTTTCTGTTATCCAAGAGGCACCTGTATTATTTAATATGAAGCTTTTTAACCTAGCCCACACTAGGACTTTAAACTACTAATTTAAACTTACATCCTGAGTTCCAACTTTTGGATCTAGCCATTTTCCTTCTAATTTTGCCCATCTGAGCTCTGGGCGACACCTGAAAGAATTAAATCCGTCAAGATACTAATATGAACAACAACCAGGAAAGACATAAAATTAGTTTGGATAACAACAGGCAACTGCACTTTTAGACTTGTTAGTGTCTTTTATTCTATTGGTTGGTCACCACCAGCCAGCAGATTTAAAGGTATGCCTATAGGTTTGAGATTACTGGAAGAAAAAAAGCTGGTAAATACAGCGTATAAGTATAAGTATCTTCAAAGATCTAGATTCTTAAAAGAATAAAATTAAATATAATTTATATAGAAAAGCTATCACTTTAGTTGCTTTTGAATTCTAAAAGTAGGTAAATGCTATAATTGGCCCCTGCCAGTGGCGAAAGGGACCACATATCAGGTTTCATATTTATTGGACCCTTTCAATAGATATGAAACCTTATAATTATGTGGTCCCATTCGCCACTCAGTCTTTCTACCTACGCACTGAACGTAAGCCTAAGAGGATTGGTGCCGGCAGATTATTTATGAAAAATATTTTGTTACCGACGTTTCGGCTCATAAATTGTCCGAAGAGATCCAACGACCAAAGGTTACGGTGAGCCCAAACAGTGTAAATCGGATTGTTAATAAATAACAAGCATGTAGGGTAACTGATAGTAATTATAACATCTAGACACCTCAACCTGCTCGTGATCATGGATGCTGTAAGGATTCGAATTTCGTCGGGATTTACTTAATAATATTTTTTTTATCTTTATAATAATTAGGTACAGATAATGTCAGTAAATAAAATATAGGAAAAGCACTTGTATGTACCTATATGCTCGTACGTGCTCGCTCGTTCGTATTGTATGCGTACTCTAATTAAACAACTTACATTTTAGTTTTCGTGATGGGATGTTGTCGGAATTCATCAAAATATTCCGTTAAAAACGACATGTTTCACTCTCTAATTTTATACAATTTTTTATATTACTTTTTCCCAAAAATATTATCCCAATTATGTGGAATATGTCAAATCACACTAGATTATAAAGTTTTTTTTTTAATATTTGTCGAAAAAAAGTACATGATATGAAAGAGGTTCAACCATTTTTTTGTTGCGACAAGTCGTAGGTTTTCTAATCAACTGAATATAAGCTTGTAATTTTTCTTCGTAAGTTTCTTTCATAATAAGGTTAGAGTTATTGCGGTTTTGCATGTCGCGCAGACCGACTTTTTTATGGGGTCGCCAACGATTTGACTTTGATACAAAGTAACTAACTTTTACGAACGATAAAATTATTTCTTTTCAACTTTAATGTATATAAACTAAGTAGTTATAAAAATTATGTAAAGTTGTAAATAACCTTAATACATGAACAATAGCTTAGTTATATGACTAAGGTTTCGAGTTCATTGTACCGAACTCGATAGCCAAGAGTTTTCGAAATCCTGTGCATATTAATCACCCGTTTAAACGGGACAGAAAATCATCGTGAGTAAACCCACATATGCCTAGGATTTCTTCGACGGCATGTGAAGTACTGCTAACCCCCTCTGGGCTAGAGACCCGTGCCAAACTGTGAAACAGTTGGTTGAAGCGAAATATTCAAATAAACTTACGCAACGATTATCAATATCTGTCAGAAAATAAAAGTACATGTGTCTTGGGTTGACAGCTCATCTTATTATTCGCATATAAACAAGCCACGATATGGTAACGTGATCTTGGGATCATGGGTGATCTGCGTGACGTGTGAGGAGGAAACATACGTAACCGCAGCAGCGTGTTCGCTCGCTGGCCGATCTATTACCGTCCAGCCGGCGAGGCGCCTGCTATACACCGACCTCTGTGAGACAAACCTTGTAATTACTGCGTCATCGGTCTCCTTTCCTGCATGAAGGTTTATTCCCGTTTGGAATACTGACCTCAGATGAGGCTACTTTTATAAGGGCAGATTATAGATGTCTACAACAAAGGGAATCGGGTTCAATCCTCGCATGGAACATTTTTGTATGCTGAATAGATTTTTTTTCAAGTATATTTTTTTATTACTAAGTTGAGATAGGCCAGTGTCCAGCAGTGGACTGCGATAAGTTGAGTTGATGATGATGAAGTGCGATAATAGCCCGATAATGTTAGACTACTATACTACCTAACTAAGCGAAATAATGTTCCTCGTTTGGGTATTAGCAGACAGGTCACGATGAAACTTTAGTGAGTTACGGCTTGCATAGAGCAAAGGGCTATGTTAGCTTTGATAGATGCGGCGTTGCTTTAAAGTGACTTTTCTGCTTCACGTTCACGTTAAAGGTTTATGTCTAAAAAGCTTCATAAAATTAATCCAAGATATATTATTTATATTTTCTTTCTAGGAATTGGCACAGCAAGCACAAAAAAATCCCAGATGTAAACTAAACCACAAGTTGCGGTCCCCTACACATCCGCGACCTTTCATCGGCTCACGATTTTTATGCTCGCTACCTCGGGTGGCGTGACCAGAGCGCCTAAATCATGAGATCGCGGTATTTTTAGCCGTACTTTGTCGTAAAATCGTATCTGCAAACCGAAGCACTGAAGGTCGTCATCGATCAAAATAATGTATGTGGCGTTCAATTTGCCTTGTGGCGTGTAAATGTCGTCTCGAGTGAGAACTTGTGTTTGCAGGTGAGAAGGGCAATTTGTAAACGTTACACAATATGATATACATGCACAGCTATGACTTATGTACGGAGTAATGTGAATTTAAAGCTTTAAATATTGTTCTCGAAGCGTCTGAATCTTAAAGTTCTGAGAACCTTTCAAAAATAATTTTTTTCTTCCAATCAGAGGTGTTAGCAATTTGGTGGTGAGAGGAAAAACCCCAATCAAGATTAAGGTCAATTATTTCGATGTAGTAATTATTCATATCATATAGATTTAATTAGTATTTTTCAGAACTATATTGGCAGATGTCAATCTCATCAAGGAATTCTAAGGACTATATAGGTTCTGTCTAGGATTTTATTCGATCACCTAAAAGAAATACTCATGGAATGGAAGTCATGACGTAAGGAGTAAATATGTACTCAAAGTAATAATATAATGTTTAATTACCATACTTTATTTTATCTTATCATAGGATGACAATAATTTGAGAAATACGTAACATAAACTCAGCATGCACCACTTTGAACAAACAAATCAACATAAAATCTTCACAAGTGTGGTCACCTTACACTATGGTATTATTAAAATGATTCTTATTTTCAATGTATTACGTCACTTTATTCTTAAACTAGTACCGAGTAGAGACCTGTCGAAGTCTGTCCCTTAAATTTACTTTAAAATGTCAACATAATACAAATAAAAAACATTATATTTTGTCTATTTTTTTTACTTCGTGAAATGCTTTTAGGAAAGTAAATTCTCCAGTTAAAAATACTTATTTTTTTATTATCTTTAGCATTTACTCTGGCAACACTAAAATGAAATGAGAAAGTATTAGTGTAAACCGTTTATTCATTCGTAAACAGACGTTGCATTGTGACTTAACTAATAAACTGTCTTATATTAACATTTCCACAATAAAATTAATTTAATATTTCTATTTGGATACCCACGCTTCTGTGACTGCATTAACCTTTTACCGGTCAGACCCGGTCTTAGATAGTCATAACCGGGTGTAGCCGGTCGTAACCGGTAAAGACTTAAAACATATTCTCAGTATATAGTATTGTTATTTTTACGGCTAATCTTAACTGCCTAAAACAACATTGAAGTTAAATTGAACACACACTACAGATATTTTCAATGTTAAATGCGGCATTCATCCGCTAAAACGTGAGGTTGCATTAGGGTGACCAGATGCCCCGTATTTAACGGGTTGTCTCGCATTTAAGCCTGTCCCGTATTTTAACCGCGAATCTCCTATTTTCTATGTCCCGGAAAATCGGAATGATCTGGTCACCCTGGTTGCATGCACCGTAGTACTTGATAGGCCTTAATGTCATACACAAGTCTCCTCTCCTTCAGTGCATTAGAAACGAAATTACTATAGTAATAAAACAGCATATTTTTGTGCTGCGAATAATTCTGAAATATTATGGTGCTACCACAGTAGAAATATAAGCACACTGTAGTGTAGAAACCATGTATTATCTAGTATTGTGTGATAAACAACATTATCTACATAATTTGTTAAATCGTCCTGTAACCTTAGCTATAACTGTTATACTTTTATAAACATATATTCATTGAAATATTTGCATCTAATTCATAACATTAATAAGAATAATTGCAAAACTTTAATTCTGTTTATAGTTGGTCTTTGGGTAGTCGAGCCTTCTGCGCTAGACTGCATTCAACATACTACCTCATAAAATGTTACGAAGTCATCTGTACATACGTGTATTTGTTGCTGAACATCGATTTAAATTTGTTTGATATACTTTTTAAACGAATCCATAGACGGTGGGCATCGATTTTAAGCATCTGCTAATCGTATAGAGCCTTTATTGTATATACATAACAGAAATCGATATGCGTACGCGCAGATGCCTATAACGATTACCCATTAGCTAAAGTTCACAACATTAGTCCTTATTAGTAGATACAGAATTTACACTGAATTCCTATTCTCTCTAGATTTAAAACACTTATAGTAACAAGCGCTGACACAAAACAACGCCTTGAAAAGTTCAATACCGATAAGATATGCAAACACGGCACGTTAACAACTTTGTAACACATACAATTTATTTTCTGAGCTACACACTATTGTAATAAAGTTTTACACTTTACAGGAGTACACATATGCGAATTCTTGTTACTAGGATAACAGAAGTGATAAAAATATATAAGAACATCGATCAATGGTGAGCGAGAATTGGTAATTCCGTCGAATTATATTTGTGGATAAATTTTGTTACAACATAATTTTAAATAGAAATATTCATTGTGTTAACAATATTTAAGAGCCAAGATTTTGCTAGTTTCAATAAAAACTTATAATTTTAGTACTAGTCAATAACTAAGTAAATAACAATTATTTTCTTTGATTTTAAATGCACAAATCACTTTTCGATAAACATTAAGATTGTGAAAAAAATACCGAGACCCATGTTTACTAAATATGGGTCAAATTCCCTAGAACAAATTTTTTAAATAGAAATGAATTACTTTTAGTTTATGTATTGTTCTATAGTCATTACCTAAATGAGTATAATTTGTACACTCAATAATTATGAGTAAATTTCATTCTTCAATCACTTTAATTTCAATATGGAACCAACATATATCCGTAACACAAGCCTCGCTGCTTACTTAGCTCGGAACTAGATGGCGCTGTGTCAAAAAATATAATTTCTTGAGGCAAATTTCACTTACAAAATATTATGGTAAATTACAGCTTTTTACATTTAAAATTGTTAACATTAAATAGAACGAAAGCTTTGAAATCTAATAGAAGCATCAAGCTGTATTGATGAGAACTTAATAAGGTTTGTCAGAAGTTCTGCAGATGTGGTTCTTGCGAATTTCATAAAGTAATCAGATGCAATTAACGTATACCATTCTAAAAACAATTTCGCCCTTTAAAAGTTCCATTCTGTTCCCAATATATTACACAAAAATAGTTTCACAGAAACTTTTTACGTTAAATTATCGCTAGTCGAGTTATAAATTTAACGATCCGCGCAGCAATTGTCAGATAACCACGTTCGTCTTCACACTACAATATATACCATATAAGTAATTCCGATTCTCAAACAGTTTTAAAAAAAGAGAAACAATGATTATTGTGGAGGTTGAGAAGCAACGTTGGTATGTGTGTGAGTCACAGAATCGCGCGTGTGTGTAGTAGTGTGTGCGGGTGTGTGTTGTGTCGGGCATCAGAAGCGCGCGCGGATGTAGACGGCGGCCACGTCGTGGTTGGCGTAGCCGAGCCGCTTGGCGTGCTTGAAGATCTCGTTGGTGGTGGCCGTCAGCGGCAGCGACTGCTCCAGCGTGTCGCCCAGCGACAGCGCCAGCTTCAGGTCCTTCTGCATGTGCATCAGCGGCTGGTGCGTCGAGTACGACGACTCTATCATTGCTGTAACAGGAAATGGGACTCAATAATGTAATCCGAAATCGAAAACACAAGGGATTTTCTAAATTCGTTCAGATGAACGTTAATATGAATATACATATGATGGAAACGCCCTTAAAATGCGGACATATGAATGTAACAGAGATATGGTCACTGTAATCCACTTATCATTCGGCCTGGTTGAGGCCGGCGCGGTCGGCCAGCGCCAGCCTAAGTGTTGTAGTTAGTACAGACCTCTGCCCTTGAGTATGAGGTGCGGCGAGGCGAGCGGCGTGAGCGCGAGCACGTCGAGCAGGTCGGCCTGGTTGAGGCCGGCGCGGTCGGCCAGCGCCAGCCCCTCGGCCAGCGCCGCCAGCGAGACACCACCCACCACCTGCAGCACCGAGTTCATCTTCGACGCATTGCCGATGTCACCTAGGAACAGGGGGGCGTGTTCAATGACCATTTGTTGCCAGCCTACTATCGTACCATCATCAGTATCTGTCTAGTAGCCAACTTGTTGGCAAAGTGCGATTGGATGTCGGATTCCGGATACCGAATATTCGGCAAGCTACGAGGCCCGGGCGCCGGATATCCCGCTACCGGATACTCGGCACTTTATCGCGTTACATGACGCGATCACATTGATTTAAATACATATTGGCGCGGCTAACTAGATCAGAACGACTTGTAGGCGTTCCAGTGCTATCGTGCGTGTCAGGTAGGTTTGTTACTCAGTTCGTTTTTTTATTCCATTTGTTGTTCACTGGCTTTCGTCGTCATTTTTGACGTGCAATTAATTATTAAAATAAACGTTGTCCATAACCTGTTAATGATATGATTAGCCTTGTATAAAATAATGTTTTTTTTTACTATCTGGCCGGATACTTGGTTACTATCCGATATCCGATTGGATAATAAAAAAAGACAGGATACCCGATAGTTACGGGATATCAGTTTCATCTCTAAGTAAAATGTTAAAGTGATAAAGTAAATGTTATTTGATGATGATTATTATTTTGATGTGGCTTTTTAAAAATGGTTCTGTACTTAAGATGAGATTTTTTTTTTAAATTGGCGCTCGGATTAAGACGTTGACAAATAACTAAATATAAATTGGATTGTAGACAGAAATTAATGAAGAAATTAAACTAATAAATAAATAAACTTAAAAGACCCGCGATGTTCAAACAAAATAAATATTTAATAAATAAAATAATATCAATATACCGCGATAAGATCCGTAAAAAGTAGTTTTATTTCAATGTCTAATATTCGCGTAAGTGTAAGAAATCGATATATTTTGTAATAGATACTCAAAAAAAAAGTACATTTGTATTTGCAAGTATCTTTTTATATTTGTAGTTATTTTTTCCTAAATTTGCTCACGTAGTAAGGGCCAAATAACTTATTAATTTGTCATCCATGATGCTTGCCAACTGGGCTTAACCCAGTCATAAGCATCTATTCTTGTGCCGATGGCATTTAATTAGATTCTGTCTCTGGCTTGATATGGAGGGAAGTGAAAATCTATAATTTTTCTCACTCCTCCTTTTTAATTTAATGATTTTCGTTGCGGGTTTCAAGTCATTCCCCTGGGACACGTCGGGCTCCATTGTCTAACGATTTTTGGATGGTAGCCATACTATGCTATGCTCCTGGCTTACAGGAGTTGAGAGTAGTAGGGACTGAGAGTGGTATGATTGTACCAAACAAATATCTTCCTAAAACCTATCACATCGCGGGTCAAAAGGAAACATAAATGTCAACGTCCAAGGTTCCTCGCGCCAGCAACCGGAGTAGCTGACTACTACCGAGGTAAAAGGAGTTCTTGCTCATCGCCTTGAAGCACGACTGGCAGTCGTCGAACAGCGACCGGTCCCCTGCCGCGAGGATGATCAGGGTGCCTTCCTCAGCTTGGGTCTTCGATCCTTGTATCTGGAATTGGGAATAAGGTTTAATGAAATGGAATGCTCTTTGTTGTAGTTAATACTGGTCGTTAATTATTTCTCATCTATATAAATAAAACTGATTCTATATTTATTGCGTTCATAACTTCCGAATGCCTGTACAAATTGGATAATTCTTTTTTTGTGTTCGTTATTATCAGGACATGGTTTGTAAGAAATATTTAAAAATCGACCTAACAAAAATTGCGATGCTACGTTCACGGGGTCGACTAATTTGTTTGTGTTGCAACAGTTAAAAGGAGAAAATTATAGACATAAGGTCTGGTTTAGAAACTACCTAGCAATAATAACTTTACTACTCAATTTACTTCAAAGGTCGAATAAAAAGTTCAAAGGTCGTATACAAACTGAATTAAATGAAACATAAAAGCTTTATAACTGCTAAAACTTGATGAGAAAACGTCAAGTGGACTCCGTATTGAGAAAATTACTATTTCTAAATAAAGAATGTTAGGACATCATTCTTTGTTCAATTGTCTAGTCTAGTCTAACACTTTCCACCGTTGGATCTATATTTATTATTTTTTTATTCATTCATTTCATGAACATCATAATACATACTGAAAGTATAACTCAACTAAAATGTAATTTTTTTAGTATTAGTGGGAGTGAATAAGTTTCTACAGGGTCGCCTACGCGCAAGCGACACCTTTGCCAGTGTTGCAAACGTCCATATGCTATCTGTTTACTATCAGGCGGGCCGACCCTTGTTGGCATATAATATAAATAAATACTAGTCTTTGCTATAAAATTATGCAAAATATTTATTTATTTTCCACATTACAGCTATCATTACAGGTTTTTATGCCCCAATGCGATAGTGTAGTTAAACAATTTTACATATTAGTTTTACAGTTACAGTCTTAACTACTTTGTGTATAACAAATGTTATACATTGCTACCTTTGTGAATATGTTACCTGAGCTTCTAAATATCTGCCGCCCTTCCCGCTGATCGCCTCGACGATGTCGTGCGACGTGTCGGCGTCTATAGACGTCATCTCCACGTAGCCTTTCGACTCAAGTGAGGGACAGTGCAGCACTCCACAGTTACCGAACACCATCTGGATATTGGGAAAAAAATCATGCTATATTAAGCGGTAAGAAAAAAAAAGAAGGAAATGTTTAATAGTAAGATTTATGACTTCACCTTTTGAGAATGTGATAGAACTTCAGTTCACAAGTCACACAACTTGGTTTTAACCTCTTCAAATTGATGTACTCAAGATAATGTCCATTAACCATTTTTTAAATTCTTTTAATAAATAATTAATGGATTTTCGAGATAATGATGATACTAAATAAATTCATAATTTGAACAGAATTTGTATGTTTTATCTGCCACATAACCGGAAATTATCAGGAAGTGGTGAAACAGGACGTTAATGAGTTTAGCAGAACATCGACCTTTAAACAGGAATCATGATAATTTGCGATAAGGTCAGATATCGAGTAGAAGTCACGTAACATAGCCGAATTTATACATACGTATAAATTTAACACTGCAGTGACCTTTAAACGGGAAAAAATCTGCTTTTACCGCGGTTGAACGCGGTTACATAAAACTAATGATCCTGTTAACCTTTCCATAAAACGTGGGTTTACGAGTAGGTTCAACAATTGTGTACTGCAAATATAACGAAAGATTGACTTCACAAAAGGCGTAGGAGACACTGGGCTTAGATCCCCACTTATGTACCCTTTAGTCCTTAAATATGAATATTTCGATAGGGAGCAACGCCCTCGTCCCTTAAAGAATTTAATTACTGGACCTAACTTGAAGAGGAATTTATTATATTGCTCGATAATCTCTGGAGGGTAATGTTGACGATAGTAATACTTTAATACGAATATTCCGTTATTGTAATTTTTTTTATAACAGGGATACTTTACCGGACTTTACTTATACATCACATGCCTTGTTTAACTAAAAGCTTTGTAGCTCCTTTTTATTAATTAGATTATCACGTTAGTATGGTGGTCGCAGATTTTTTATGGTATCTTTATATTTACGTCATGATTTACCATGACTGGTGACAATATTACATACATACATATACTCGCGCCTTTTTCCCATGGGGGTAGGCAGAAACTACAGAATGTCACGCGCTACGGTCCCTGCATACCACTTTTGCCTCGTCCACATTCATACATCTCGTCATATTCAACAGTCAAAATCTTCATTAAAACAAAAGCAATTAATTATAGTTTGCCTGGACTCCACAGTTTCCTTAACTTCTGCTCCAATCCACCCTTGATTAGTCAACATATTGTATCAATTGTATATTACATTTGTAGTGGAAAATAAATGTATTTATTATTCTCTGTAATTCTACGGATTTGCCCTAATTTTTCCTACGCGTATTAAAACGGAAATCCATTTCTTCCGCTTCAGCTACGACTACCCTTTGTGACCCATAAACATCCCCAGCAAAGGTCACCCAACGCATTCCGATATTGTGCTGACCTTCTAGCATCTACCGACCGGGGTCAAGTCAACCGATTATAAACACAATGGAAAATCTATTGTTATCGAACACCGGCAGTCTTCATATAATCTAGTCTGTTTATTTAAAATAAGTAACGAATTTCTAAGCCAGTTTAATACAAACAAAAGATAGTATTAATTGTCCCACAATACTTGAAAAACGTTGTTTTCTTTCAATAGAAGTTGGTTGTGCAGTGGTCGACCGATCGGCTTCTACGCCGCGTGTCGCGGGTTTTATCCCCGCACATAATTTATATATGTATGGTCTACAGTCTCCAGGTTCCGGGCCTGGGTGTATGTGCATTGTGAGTATTTGTGTCAGTAAATCCACCCACAACAGGAGAAATTCATAGTGAGTAGCAACGTTTGGAAAAAAAATACATCTTCGTATTTACATAGATACGATAATTATACATTATATGTAGAACCTAAAAGCCATTGCCTATAACCTGCTAAAATTAAATAAGTACGTACTAATATAAGTATTACGTCTATACTAATATTTACAGCGACATTAATGTTCAAGATTAAAATGTGTATGTATGTTATTGAAGTCTCAACACTAATTAAAAGTTTTAAAAATTTGTGAATATTCACTAATTAATTATTATTCTTGATAATTGATTAACGATATGCATTACAAAGTTAATTATAAGAAAAACTTAGTCTTCTTATAAGTAACTTTGTAATGTATATCGTTGAAATAAAACTACTTCTACGGTTTTCTATCGGGATATTAATATTATTTTATACCAACGTTTCAGATCCTTTAGATCTTTCTTGGGTATGGTTGCCCAGGATAACAAACCTCGATAAAATCCAATAAAAGTATTTTCACTTTAATGTTTATATATCGTTAATAGGTATATCGTTTATAAATTACAAACCAAGTTTTAATGTCAATGGTTCACCATCAGGATAATAATATTCCATAGCTGGACATAGTACTTTTTAAGTTTACCCCAATTTTATACTTAATCTGTTGATATTTATCAAGTGAATATTCACCTCCTTAGCTGCCTGGGGGTCTGCCACGCATGAGAATGTGATGTCCGCCTCCTCCACCACGTCGCATGGTGTCACAGCAAGGGTGGCTCCCACCTTCTCGAAGTCTTTGCACTGAAGACAAAAAGAAATCACTAATGATTATACATATTGCACGCATCAATTTAAAGTAATTAACACCTAGGTAATGTACTCTTATATTTATTTTATAATATTCTTAAAGATTTTTCTTTTATCATTTAATTTGCTTGCAGAAATTAGACAATATCCTAAAACAGTAATAGTAATGGAAATATTTATCTGAAATAAATAGTAGACGGTTAATTAACCAGAATAACCAGAAACCAATAAAAAATAAAAATAATACAAGTAACAAAGTACAAAGTAACCAGATATCTCAAAAACACTATCGCCATCTATCGCAAAAAATAGAACTACTAGTTTCGCCTTAACGCTACCAGATGTCGCTGTACGTCGGCGCTAGTAAGTAAACGCAATCAATAACCGCGACACGCCAGCGAGCGAGCCGCGTCAACGACCGCGCCGCGCAATGGCCGACGCCACGCGCCGCCATTTTGCGGCGATAACGGCGCCTATCTAGCCACCACGCACGCAACGACACCGTATAACTCCGTGACGAGTGTCAAACGCAGACCCCCGCGCATGTATTCAAACATAGCGACACTGTGTTCGCTCGACGAGTAATTGAAAAACAACGACGCGTTGGTGCTTTTACTCCCTTTCTAGAAAAAGCAAATGTTGTTGTAGTAAATCTCTTTACAGACTGCATTTTTCGCAATTACTAATGGAACATACAGATCCATTCTTTATTTATTTAGCTATGAAAACTTACACAGCCAATGAGCCAACCAATCAAAGTAGCTCTTTTATTTTTAGGTAACCTCCCGGAGACTGACAAAAAAGCAAATACAAATACCTAGTTGACAATATTTTTGGGTGTGACATTTAAAAAAAGGTCAGTAATAATACAACACAGGCAGACTGCCCACAATAGAAACGTTGCATACCCCGCAACTATTGATTTTATTTAAAATTTGCATGCAGTTTTTATAAGCAGACCTGTAAACAAAGACGGTCGAACGCAAATAAGTGTGTTTACGATTATGAGCGCCGATAGCTAAATGATAATGGACTATGAATGCGCAGAACTATTGAAATCAATATTGATTCACCGTACAGGTGAACAAAAAACGTATAGACGTGATGTGGAACCATCCCGCCTTCGAGTTCAATCGCCGATTTAATACTGACATCAAAGAGTAAAGTGTTTACAATAAAACGTTCACAAAGTATTGATGGTTCGTTCGCGACAAACTGTAGCTACGAAGGTCAATATCAATGTTTGCACAGATGGCGTCACAGTTTCGGATCCCGACAGACAAGCGAATATAACTATAGGACCATACAGATGTGCTCGTGCAGATACATTGACGAAAAAGACTATAAAATATGGCTATTCGAATTATCGAGATATGAAGAGGTCAGAATAGGTCATATGTACAGCATTTTCGTCGATTAGTGACGTCAGTAGTCTGCAATTAAACAATGATACATGAAGGACAACAGTTAAATATAAAAAAGTATATTTTATCGTAATATCGTATATGTAATTATTAAAATTCGATGAATATCATTGTAACGAACTCTACAATGTATTATTATATTGCAGTGTCTGCTGCAAAGATACTTGCAATCTTCTGAAATGGTTTTTAAATATTCAAACGTTATTGGAGTTGGCACAAGTGCAGCACTTACACTGATTTGTAATTCGAAGGGGCATCTGCTAACGGTAATTAATCGCATGCCTTAAAATTTTGGGTATTCTTTCATACCTATTTGTGATGGGGATCTTTGGCTCGGTTATTCAAAGAACTTTAGTTTAGGAAAACGATAATGAGGTAACGATTTTAAACGGTAAAATATAATCATCATCATCATCATCAGCCTATGTCCATCTACTGCTGATACAGTAAAATTATTATTTTAAATAGAAATACTTTTCCTAACCTTGTCATGTAGTAATGCTAACAGTCATGACCGGTCTAGGGGCTTCCTACAAAGCTACCATTCACAGTTGTGTCGCTGCAAGCGCTGGCATTTCATAGCGGTATTCGAACAATTTCCTTTTAGACTTGCTCATAACATTGCTGTACAAAGTGCATTTATGGTACACTGTTGAATGTACAACGGTAATACCTTGGACAAAAGATTGGAACGGATAAAATACGTTTTGATAATAAATCATCGTTTAAGACCTGCAGTGCAGTGCCATTGACATAAACTATCTAAAAATGCTCCTAAATATAGACGTTATTCAATGTTTAGAGACTGTCTCTCATCTGTGCCAGCTGTTAGTCGGCTGTCAGTTACCACCTACGATCATCATCTTTTCGCAAGACGAAATGTTTCGAATTTTTTATAAATATTTCGATACAATTCTCAAATGCAAGCTTCACTTGTATTCCCAGAACAAGAAAAATGATTTATGTATTAGTAGGCGTTCAAGCATATGTTCCGAAGTAGTTCGAAAGAAAGGCCATAGTGGTTATCTCTACAACATAATGAGCACTCAATATTTTACTTTCATTCAAGAACAAAAACAAAGCAGTGTACCTTATCTACAAACTGGATTAAATTATACAATAACAAGCTCTGTGACTTGGTTTATCTATATCCAAAGCTATGTTAAACCTTATCACTTTAGCATTAAATATAAATTACTTAGTACTACAGATATCTAGGGCACTTACCTTTAGCGGCGTGCTATACTAAAATATTTTACCGTATTGGTTGCGTAGGCAAAGTATATTTTTTCTTCGAATAAGCTGTCCGTGTAAAATACTAAGGTTACTAAAAGCATTGCAATGAAATCCAATTATAGCAACTGCACTTAGTCGACTAGTTTGGAATCACGGAGCCATCGATATTATTAAGGAATTTCATTAATGTTACAAAAAACATGATATAATAATGGCGTGTAACAAGGTGTTCGATAAATAATGACTATTTGACGTCTTCATGCGTCGTTAATCGATAGCAATAAGTACACAAATGGAACGACTGTTTGTGACGGAAAATATTGTTTATCTATAGCAAAACATATTCGGCCAAGGTCGCCACCAATCCACTTTCGGGATTCCTTTCGCTTCCCCAGCCATAAATTCGCATTTGAAATCTAGAAGAGAACTGTTTGTTCAAACTACAAAATTTATATTCATTTATCGCAGTTTGTTCTTGAGTCTTGACTGAAAATATATTTTCTCATAAGTGAAGAATATAAGAATGTACATTTACAAAAATTCTTACTAAGTAAAGAAGGGGTACAAGATACCGTATATATTAATATGGCGTCTCAATTGGTGCAGTGGCTAAATGATAGGCTTGTGCGTCACGGATTGCGAATTCGATCCTTGCACGGAGCATAATTATATGTGTATGTGAAAATTTACATTTGTATTCAGCCACTACATAGGAGAAACCACTAGAGCAGGGCAATATTTTTTTTAAGAAAGAATGAATATAATACTTCTACAATATCGCAGTATCAGAGGACACAAGACTTATTAAACTGCCACGCGCGACGTTAATATCGACAGAGCATTCTTGGTGCATACTATCCGCAACCAATGTTAATGTTGCGAAGAAACTGACACGTCTGCTAAATTAAACATTCTATGATATATATGTAATAGTGTTTTCATGTTCTGAAACGCGGTTTATTGAACGACAATATTATATGGACAGTGTCCAAGGAACCAGAATCGTTTTGCCAAAGTAAATATCAAATATGTTAGTAATATCTAATTCGTTATTAGTATGTTAATAAACTTCTCAAAAACCGTGATATCCTACTGGTGTGATCAGTAGACTGTGAAGTCAAAAGTCTAACTTTATATTAATATCCATATTGAGTAAACCAGTAACGAAACTATAAAGGGAAATATTCAGACTCGATTGCATTTCAAGTCTGCCAACCCGCACTAGGCTAGGCAGACTATAGCTTAATTTCTCTCGAACGAGCAGAGACCCGTCCCCAGCAGTGAGACAATAATTGGTTCGATGCTGTTTATATAGGTACTCATTTTATCCCATCGTGTTCCGAACGACTGATTACAAAACCGTTTCCAAAATCGTTATGTTTGCAGATCTGGTGTCCTCAAACGTACATATATCACGTAAAACTCCAAGGTCCGTTTCCATAAGTACAGCCCATATAGAGAAACAACGGTGTTAATTAAAAAAGTTAGTTTAAATGATGAAAATGTCGGACGCACCAGTTTCGTCAATTATTTTGTAGGTCGTACGTGCTGTTTTACCGCGCGCTGTAAGGTTGGCAAATATGATTATATAATTATCCATACTTAATAAATATTATAAATGCGAAAGAATTTGTCTCTCTGTTACTTCATGCTTAAACCGATTTAGATGAAATTCGGTATCGAGATAGTTAGGAGTCCCGGAAGGACTGGATTTTTGGCTCGGAAATCAAACCTTTAACGGGCAAAAAGGCGGGTGGAAGTTTGTACGCGGAAGCAATAGTTTTCTTACTCCTCCGGTTTAATTTCATGATTAATTTCGCTGCGGGTTCCAAGACAGTTAATATCATTCCCCTGGGACACGTCGAGCTTCATTGTCTCGACGATATTTTTGATGGTTACTATTGTTGATCCTGGTTTACAGGAGTTGCAGTAGTAGGGAATTAGGGTGGTGGGCACGTCCCATTTTAAAAAAAAGTTTCTTAAGAGAAGGGTAAGGAATAACTATGCAGGTTGGTGAAGAACCAGATTGGATAAAGTTACTAATTCTACGAAGACCAAGTCACGGGCAAAAGCTAGTAATTTATACGTAACATAATGACTGAACGAATCGAACGCTCAATGTTACAGCGCTGACATAATTATGTGTCAATAACATTGCATTACATAAACTAGTATTTAAGCTAACATTGTATTTATCGTTTTAACATAATATAAATTAATAATATCTATATTGACCCCATTTAGTCCAGCGGTAGTTAACACTGTCGTCTGTGCTAAGGGGTCCCGGGTTCGAATCCCGGTAGGGACAAATGTTTGTGTGATGAGCATTATTTATTTATTGTGTACACACACTTCTAGGACCCCAAATGGTAATATTTATGTCCTGCAGTGGAGTATAATTAATTAATTTCTAAATATGTAATTATCAATTGATTTATTTTCCTTGTTATTACTACATAAGGATAATTAGATTTAAATATATTAATAATTTTAGTTTATAGTCATATTTGCTCAGTATGGATCTTTAAACGGCTAAATACTTGCAGCACAATAACCACTGAATATTATAAATAATTTAAATAAACTTTATACATATAATATACTGATTTCCTACACAAACGCTCACATTAGACATTGAAATTAAACTACCTATAACGGATGTAAAACTACATTTTATATGTTTATAGTATATCACAGCAGAACATCAGCTTCTGAATTTCAAAAATAAAAGTAAGGAAGAAAAATATGTCAAGGTTTGTGTGACCTAGTTTAAAAAAATCGGCAATTATACTGTCTCTAATTTCGTGGAAGTTAGCAACCCTACATCCGTAACAAATTGCTCAACAATGGCAAGCACAATAGAAAGAATATCACTGGCACTACAATCAGCCCAAGATTCGATAACGCTGTTATTACATAACCTCCGATATAACTTGGGTTAGTTTTCAACAGCTGTTGGTTTAACTAGTTCATACTAACCCGTGCTAATCATTTACAAACCCAGTAACTGACAACGACAAGCAAAGACCGATAAATTTTATAGATAGCAATAGATCTTATTTTTTGTCGTATTACTTTATCTGCTATGATAAAATAAATGCTTAATTCCTAAAGAACATATAAATTGATAAAAAGTGAGATGCAAAACGTGCCAAATCTCAGACTTAAAAGTCCAATTAAAAGCTTAAATATGAATCCAAGTAATATAGTGCTTTTAAAATACGATTAACATACTGATAACATAAACCACACAAGTCGCGGATTCAAAATGATGTTAGAATAAAAATCGTTAAAAATAAAACTAGGTGCTCATTTCTTCAAACTACACGAGTATTATTCTTTGTATAATACTACATACGTCATAAGTTTTTGCCCATCATAGATTCAATGAAAAGCCAAATATAATACTGCTAGACTTTGGTCTTTGGATTTTGGATACAGTAAGCTTGCTCTACACAAACCGGATTGTCAATGATTAACAAAAATGTAGGGTAACCGTTAGTAATTATAACATTAAGACACTCAACACCTATTTCCCCGTGACCATGGATTTTTGTAAAAGAAAAATCAAAATAAAATCAATATACCACGATGAAATCCGTAAAAAGTAGCCCATTTCAATAACCAAAGGAATATGTATGAATTGAAGCATTGAATTCATGAATAAGTCCATCAGTTGGTGACAAAGAACCACGTGACAGACTGGGACAAGAATAATAAACATCACAATGAGACCGTATTAATATGAGTGTCCGCGGACACTTCGCAATACATTTTTTGGCGCCAGTCCATAGAGAGAAATTAATTGCTAAAGAGACAGGTGGTGTGGCTGGAGACGGCACAGATATGGATACATTAAGACTTAAATACTTCGAAACAAGTGTGACAAAACTTGAATAATGTACAGGTGATTAATTTTAGAGTCTATGATGTACGTTTCCTCTGAATGTAGTGTCAGTCTACTGATTTAAGGAACTTTAAGACTCAAAATTCTGTTCAAATTATCTCCATGCCATTTTTTTTTGAAAATTCGTTCAGTGGTTTAATGTTGGAGAGGTATCAGATAGACAGATATACGCATTTTGCACTTATAATATTAGCATGCATTTATCCACGCAACAGCTACTATTATTCACGAATAATTTACAAGCAATTTTGCCAATTTCTTATACCTACATTTGATTAGATTTCGAATGATACATAGTATAATATTATTATAAACAAGAATAGAGAAACGTATTCCATGTGTGCGAACTGCGCATACAATTGTTATGGTTGATGGACCAGCCATTGTTATAAAACATAAACAATAGACTAACCGGGTAGGTAAGAATATTTTTCCCAGAATATAGGCATTGTCTGACATGATTTCATGTGAGTTAAGATAAGATTTAGAAGTTTAATCTGAAGCGAATGAAGTTATCGATATAAAGAATGTTGGTGACGGAGCTACAGAACGGACGCAAGTATTCATGCGAATTGATTGTTGCACTGATTGTTGTACCTTTCCCCATACATGCGTGTGGTAAGAACCGACATGTAGTGATTGCGTCAAGAGGTTGAACAGTTCAGTCCTCGCCAGTTATTAAAACCTGCGATTACAAAACTATCCGTCAAGCTTGGTTATTATTCGATTTTTATCCATACATCGGTAACGAAAAAACAGAAATCAGCTAGGAACGATAGCATGATCATTAATCCATTTACTGTCCTACTGCTGGGCACGGATCACCTCTCATTCGAGAGGGATTAGGCTATAGGCATACATTAGACTTGTGCCGGTTAGTAGACTTCACACGTCATTGAGAATTTTTTTCTAGAAGTTTCCTCATGCTGTTTATCTTCACTGATTGAGCATGTTAGACATGTAGTTTTGAATAGCCGGTGGTGCGTGCTTTGGGTTTGAACTCGAGACTATTTTGATTTTGGCTTATACCACAGCTTCCACAAACAATCATACATCATGTTGGAAAAACTAACATACAGATAAATGTTACACTCAAACTGAAACATTAACGAACGTTCCTAAAATAAAAATCGCGAGAATCCCTTACAGTTATTTTGACGATCATGACTCGAACTCGAGAGCAGACGTACAAAATAAAACGCTCAATATCGCTGTACCATCTCACAGCAATCTAATAACCGAACAGGAAAATCGGGAATTTCCGGCACCACAAAACTGATCCACAGAATACGACAGATTTACTGCCTGATCGATCACTGCTATTAAGCGTTCTGTGTGCCGTATTATATGCGTTATACTAATCTGGCGCTTAAATCTTCTGGAAATTTGACGGTAATGTTTTACTTAAAATTAAAATTATAATAAGTACCTACCTACCTAATATTATTAAGGCAATAGTTTTAGAATGAAAAATCAAAATAAAGCCTCAAATATTTTCCAATTCTCTATCACAATTTCAATTCCCTTTACTAACGCAAAACAACGAAATATATGTTGAACCAAATGTACAATTAGCTAATTATAATGTGCGAGTAACGAGGTTTCCTAGACCTTGAAATGTTATCGATAATTGAGCCATTTAGCACTACACATGTTTCTCAAAACAAGTGAATTGTACAGCCGTTTGGCAATATTCCCGGATTTTGTTCCGATTAAATAAATTCCCAACATCGAAAGTTTATAAAAATGCCAAAGATGTCTATCCTATCAATCAAATCACAAATATGCTCCGAAAATCATTTACGCGACATTTCAAGGATCTGTAATACATTGTAATGAACGTTATTTCCGTCAAAACAAAAAGATTACTAACAATCGTCCGTTGAATAGACATGACAGCAAGAAATCGTAAATAATTAAACAAAACTGTAAGATATGTTAGAGTCACAAAAAATAAGCGACAAGTGCAAGGCAGAGCAGAGTTTAACAAAAATATAAAAACTCATTTGTGTAAAGATTTGAAAGAATAGCTCTGTGTTCACTTCCCCACAGAAAATAGATTAGTGTTGTGGCGTTATTGTGGGCGTCACACTGTCGCGTGTCTAGAATGGGCTCATGGAAGGAAGTAGCTGTCATGAGATCGAATCTTCTCTTATTTTAATTTTATGAATGAGAATTAAACTGGTTTCGCGTGAGATCTAGTTATAAATTACTAGACACCGTTTTAATAACCAAATGCCGTTTAAATTATTATCATAGCACAAGAATCTGTTTACCCAACGCAACAGCCAAAAATTTAAGTTGAATAACAGAGAATAATTAATATACGGCGTCAACTTTGTTGAGTCCTTCATGAATTTTAATGTTGGGATAACAACAATGAGAATTTGTAATACCTAAACTAAACGGACAAAACCAGTGAACAGTCTAAATAGGTACAATAATTTCTAATAAAAAAGTTAAAATAGACAGCTATATAAATAAAAGAGCAACTTATTGTTACGAACAGTACAGTAGTAGTAATTTTAAGTATTTACAACTTGTCAGTAATAAAGTTAAAACATACATATTATAGGGACATAATGATCAAAATCACTGGTTTAATACTGAACGCAACTACTTCGATAAGGTTTCTTAAAAGCAGGATGATATATTTAGCATCATATTCGGGCTGAAAACGGAAACGGTGGCAGACAATCAATAAGCGGGCAGTCTGGAAATTCTGGCCGTTATGAAACTACCACTCGAATCGATCGGAGAAGATCAACTGAATATCGGCCATACGCATAAACCATCATAATTCATCGTCATCGGGATTATGATTATAAAAATTGGAGAAAAGGTCGGTGATAAATTGTCAAATTAATGCTGTTTTTTTTTAATATTACGAAGATGACAAAGAAGCTTAAGGCCTGGTTAGCGGTTAACCGTAGCCTTTGGACGGTTGCAAGAGGTGTCCACTCGCGTTTTGCCGATCCTATAAAATTTGCGAAAAGAACACCTACCCTATAGTTTTCGGAAGTCAGCAGTAGTCGATGAAAGAACATTATCAACATAAATTGGTGTTACCAACTTGGCATAACAAAAACAATAATGTAATAACTGTAGCTAATGGAAACAATACAATAGAACAGTCCTTCAAAAAGTACAGGGTCACAGAACTTAGTAATTGCACAAAAATTACTGCCTCTTCTAATGATATTTTCTGTTACCTCATACGATACTAATATAGGTACGTGTGAGCAGTATCGCGTACGTATGAAGTTGCAGACAGGATGGGCTATAAATATAGAACACCTGGGCATCGGAACGAAGTAAGCAGGGCACCCAGCCAGTACAGGGAAACGAGAGGCCGCTACATAACATTATCGTTCTGTTATTAGACCGCCAGATCTTGTGATATCCGCGATAAGAGGGTTAAGTAATTAAGTCTAGTTTAAGCAAGATATTTCATTCGATAAACAGAGAAGACGAACATCTATGATAGGTTGGGGAGTGTGTAGGAAAAAACACATCATTCTCCTACCCTTGTCTCGATTTATTTGGAGTAAATACATATACGTGTAATTAATAGATTTTATGTCTCTGTTTATATCATTAAGACCGGTAATGTAACTTTCGGCAATGACTTGTCTAATGGAGTTCTCGAAAGTTCCATATCTATTTGCCAACTGTAGGAAAAAAGCACACTTCAGAAGGTTTTAAAAACGTCCTCATCTAGAGACTGTAATCCGGAGGCGTGCACTAACCTCTCTTGCGAACAATAGGCTGGAGCTACACTGCATAATGCAGCCCAAGGGTAGACACTAAACTTGAGCCCCTAGTTTCCAAGACAGGGTCTTAGAGACGCCATCTTGCAATAAAGTCTCGTTATAAAATTCTGTACGTTTTATACGAGGTATTGTTCATTGTGACATTAAAGAAATAAAAGATATACCGATATGGTGCGGTACTAACAACATGTGGAAGTAGTTATCAGGCAAACTTGTTTGAAGTTTTGGTTTGTTAAATAAGCACAACGTGTTCACCATCAGAGCCGTCTTCGTGAACATTTTTTACTTCGTGAATCGTTACAAATTGATTCAAAATGAGTTTTATAAAATTACTAGCTGACCCAGCAAACGCTGTTTTGCCAAATTTTGGGAGTTGGTGGTAGAAGAGTTATAATTAAGGGTATAAGTATTTTTTATGCCATGATAAAAAAAAACACAAAATGTTATGTCATCAAAAATAAAAAAAAGTCTTTTAAATATATCATGGGTCAAACTGGATAGTGCTGAATAGTGATGTTCGACTGTTGTTGAAGGCCTGTGAAGCCTCTCAATCGCATTAGGCTGGAGAAGTATAGCCAGTAACCTTCCAAATCAGAGGAAACCCGTGCCTAGTAGTGGGAAAATAAATGGGCTGATAGTGATGATTTGTTTGACTAATACCGGCATTAAATTATCTCGTACGTGCGTAAGCACTCGATGCACTGATAAGTCTGAGTGTGTACGAGCAGTTTAAGCTAATTGGCGCGAGTTGCTTTGTGCTCTTGTCATCAGCGAGTAATTCGCGGCGCGTGCGTGTGCCTTTGTTCTACACATAATACTTGACTCACGCGATATACCACACTAACACCTGGATACAAAATGTAGAAGTATACATTTAGCTCTGTTCACGACCTGACTGACCATTTTGGGTAATTGAGTAAAGGGAGGTGAGTATGTTAATCGACTTACTATCTAATTGTTGACCAAGGGCTCTTTTAAATTGGTCACCAGATCTTAAAATAATAAAAAACTACACTAGGCGTGGTCGACTATAGCCTAATCCCCCTCGCCTCATAGGAGAGCCAAGGTGACCAGCAGTGGGACAATAATTTCGTTAATGATGATGAACTGTTATAACCATGTTATGAGAAACTAAATGTTGTTTCCAGAATGTTCGCATATTTAAACGCCGCTATTCGATTCAAATTATTGTTATTACAAATTAAGGTTAAACGCTGTAATGACAAGGCACTCATTACTGTGAAACAGTGACGAGCTGCGGTGGCGGTGATAATAATTGACACCTAATGTTTATACGTCCCAATGCAGTAGGAGTATACTAATTAGAAACAGTTTACTACACACTTCAGTTCAGTATTTTTAAAGGAAAAGGAAATATTTATTAATAGCGCAATTAAAAAGAAAGAACCACAAAGAAAAGGCTACGTTTGAAAGGAAAACACTAAAAAATTATAAATTATCCAACTCTACGATGGGTTTATAGGATATGCTCGCCCATTTGGAAAAGTACTGATTGGTTGCTGACGTCAGTAACCCAATTACATGATTCTGTTAGCTGGAGTACCTGAGTAGTACCTGACTCGGTCTTAATGGTTACGTCAGCAAGAGTATCAGTTGCAGCTTAGTTAGAACCAAAAAAAGAAAGGATTAGAAAGGCTTCGACATCGCAGAATTAATCATTTACTTTAACAGTCACTGTTTAAAACATGTTATTAAAAAGTTTTCTCATTATTATTTATTTAGTAAAACTGTATCAGGCACTCTCTCTAAACATCAATTTCAAATAACAATTTTGTATGTTTAAAATTGAACTGAGAATAAAAGATTATAAATGTGGAATGAGTGCTAGTGTATCTAACAAAGAAAATTTAATTAGAATAGCCTTTCAAGTCCATAAAATCCTGCGCGGTCCGGTATATGGACAATGTGGATATTTATGTAAAATAATCCAGCATATTTTGTAGTGCAAATATTCATAATTTCATTACCCACTTTTCTTTTGAGCTCCACCCGCCCCGCCCATCCTCTATCTGTCTGTCTCAACTGTCAATAGATTTGCCCTTTTGCAACCGTCAGTTTTTCAATAAGATTACGTAGAAAATAGTCAATGATTTCCAAACAATAATATGAACTTGACATTCAGAAACGTTACATCTACGTAGAAATTATATAATTCTTTATAAATGGAACTAATTAATGGTGCCGAGAAGCCTTGAAAGTGCGGAGAAATTGCGATGCTTTCCTCCTAGAGTTACAATACAAAATTTACGTAAACAATACTATTATTATCACGATTAGTTACGAACAGAACTGTTTGTGTCAGACAATTACACAATACCGGTTGCAAATATAGTATCAAAGTTCATCTTAGCTGGACCCGTTTATTATAAGTTATATTTAGATTTAATTGTAGACGATAAAAACAAAAACAACGTGTTCAAGAGACTGTGGAATAATAGTTAATTAAGAAGAAAAAGTAATTTTGCGGTCGAGCGCTCTATTAGTAATGATTAAAGCTATAATGAGCAGTAGAGGCAATTATGCAGGCATACACGAAGTTGATCTGTCTAGCAAATTTCGAAAACGTTACGTGTACTCTACAGACTAAAGGAAAAATGGCATAAACTACACAACCATTGCGGTTATAATTTTTCACTGGTGTACGTACACACCTTACCATCAGTATTTTTCAGCATATTAAGAAATACAACGACAGTTTGTCCTTCTTTTTCAGTAGGACACCTTCCTCAGGGGTATAACTTACTCAGACAGATCGTGTTCTTGAGTCTCCAAAATTCAAAGGTAGAATAAGATCAAACAAGTGGTGTTAATATTTCGTATGAATCCTTCATCCCAAGCCGACGCGATACCAAAGGCATAGGATAATCCACTATATAAAAATTAGGGCTACAGGTTCAATATTAAGTACCATAAGTATAAGTAAAAGTCTATCTAGAAGCTCCAAATAGCTAATATTAAGTAATTTCTTTACGCCCAAAAAGAGGAAAACTCCATAAAAACAAGATGTTGACTATAAAACTAAACGGTCGGAGTATCCAGCCGATTCGGCGTCCATTTTCTATATAGGTCCCGTGTCGTAAACTAAGCATTAACATTGTGTCTAGATCAGCTAGTGTACTGGCCGTGACCGGCTAGAACAAACAGTACCGACAGCACACACGTAACACATATATTACATATACACAGGCATGGGTAAGGAGAAACAGAGAAGATTACATCTGTCTGGGAATCTATTTCATAAAATGATCTCGAACATTCCGTCTATATGCGATTAAACAAAGTGATATGTAGTTTTTTTTAGTTCTTTAAAATATGAAAGAGATATAATATAAAATTCTGTCTCTTTGTGTAGTTCTATAAAATATGAAAGAGATAAAATATAAAATTCTGTCTCTGATATAATGTAAAATTTGCAGACTCATTGATATTATTTTATCCCGACGTTTCGGATCCTTTACAGCATCCATAGTAAACAAGCGCGATATAATCGGTAAGATGTGTTATTTCAATGTAATATGCGTGTACGTGTAAAAAAACAATATTTGTAGACATTTTAATTTTCAAATATGTTCGCCACATCGATCACCTTGCACGACCTTTTCGCAAGTTATTGTCATAATTATCGTCAAGGCGTCAGGCTCGATTAATTTTATTGCGCTGAACTCCAAGGATATTATATAACCTACACATAATATTTACTGTCACTGAGTAAGAAATTCACACGCATACAAAATGACTGCCTCGTGGTCCAGTCCTCGTAAGTGCGACTGGTGAGCAAGTGGTCCCCAACAGGATTCCCAGGTCGAGCAAGTGTTATTGGGTTTTCTATGTAATTTCCAGTAACAGCTCGGAGTTTGAAAATCGTGCATAAACACCAGTCCTATGGCATTCGTTTCACCGCCTATCACATAGAACCTAAAACATACCGACAAAAGTTGGGTGTACATAGTACACCTCTGAGGCAAGATGGTGTGTTACAACAACATATATCATCACACACACACAGTGGTCATAATATAGTATGAGCTCTTTCTTCGGTGTTGCAGGGAATGTGTTCACGAAAAATCTAATATAATCCAGGAAGATCTTTCAAATTGAGAAAAAAGAATATGGCTGCCACTCTGACAGAGAGCGCGTTATAGATCTTATCAACTCCTCTCTTCGCCGTCTCTCTCGGGTAACGGGTCGGTGACCGTTCTGACCTGGGCATTACTTATGAACTCCAAACGAACACTCGCGTGGTATCTGTCCATTTTTGCTAGTTATCTGCCACGCAGTGTGGTGCATAATATACGCAAGTAGGTCAGGTCGGCACCCACAGTATCGTTTGGCGAAGGAAATCTTGTTGCCAACCAGTTTTCGAGTTTCCTTTCGTTAACAAATTGCAATTACTTTAATGTTTTCCGTTGAATATAATTTCCAATTTCAAGTAATTCCAGTTTAACTGTGTTCTCGGAAATTTATTCTTTATTCTAGGTTTGTCTCAAGGTCGTTAGATCGGTACAGTACAAATGAAATGTTACTTTTAATGGAACACTGGTCGAATATGTGTATTTATTCAAATTGAAACAAATTAATGAGCGATATAAACGAGCGAGTCCTTCATTTGTTTTTACACATTCTTGTATGTACACATCAATGTAGGTATACATAAAGTTTAATCTAAGGTTAGCGCTAGTCAGGGAGGAGTAGGTACGCCGAGCGAAACCGGATTGGGAAGCAAGTATACAATAATAGTTACTACATCTGATACTTTAACTCCACAAATAATACCTAAAGATCGTCTTTTCAATACTTTTCAAGTTTATTTTTACCAACTCTCACAGATTTCATTTAGGCAGTTCGTTCTCGGCATACAGACTCTCACATTTGCGTACAAATAAAGTGACGCACGTAATTCTCTAGACTATCTACGTCACTACGTTGCCAAGCCAACGTTCGGCGGAAGTTTAATTGGTCATGTCACTACATTAAGCACTTTATGTAGACTGCAGTAAAAATACTTTTACTTGGTTATACGTATAGTATATGCGATGCGAGTTGCGACTGATGATAAATTCCCTCAGATAATAATACGTACTAGGAGAACATAACATGAGAAACCATCAGTCATCATTACTAGTTCAAAAAACAATCCTATGTGTCGTTCCAATATATTATACCTACTTACATAATGGCAGGTGCGCTATCATTATCATAACAGTTATAACATATCTTTTGTTTGGGCAGGTTATCATTACAATTAACTTTGATATAACTTTTATCAACGGTAATATTCAAATAGGAACCCGCTTCGCGTATGCCGTATGTATGCCGAAAACTATAATGATTTAATGTTTTTAACAAACCCTCATCGTGATTTTTTATGAACAGCAAATCTAACCTCTATTACCTTTTCTTTTCAATAAATTTTGAAGAAAACATCCCTACTCGTTGTTTGACAAGACCTTAAGACGTATATTACGGTCAGAGAATTAGCATTCGCCAGATTTCTGGGCACCCTACCGCCTCACAGAAACGAGCAAGAAGTTATTTGATGCTCTTTAGCTAAAAAAAATCCTATTCATCTATTTTATAGGTTTTGACTAGAGTGAAATTTAAGTATAAGTCTCTAAGCCCATTATGAAGGCAGTTTAAAATAAATTACAAATGATTCCACTCAAACAGACATACAAGACGTGGTTAACAATGTCATCCATCGAGGTTTTCCTTATAATATATTGTTTATTCAAGTGTTTTTGCCTGTGAAAATGGCGCTTCTATAAATTGAACCGTCACTGTAGGTATGATGTCCGCGGAACTTGATACCATCAAAACTTGTTTGTAAACTGTACGCCGTAAATCTTTATATATTTGTTTATAAAACTAGCGCCAATATAATATTTACACTCATCACAGTCGTTTGTGGGAATTATTTATAAAAATCGAAATTCGTGATAAATTTACAACACTTAAAATAACATACGCAGCTCACATTCCCTACCCACCGTTTTATAAACTTTTATTAAAATACAAGATATTTTTACGTTATGGTTAGGTTCTGCAGGCAGACTGGCCGTGATAATACAAATATAAATAATACCTATTAATATACCGCGATAAAATTCAGTAAAAAGCAGTCATTTTATTTCAATGTCTGCTAGATTTATTATTGTATTACATATAGCAGGTACCTAATTTATTGTATTATGTAAATATATATTTATCTAAATTAATTTTTATTCCACGCAAAATGCTATAGGGGGTAGGTACAAGGTTTTCCCATTACGTGTTCTAGTACAAATTTAATAATATTGATTTTACATCTACAAGTTTAATCAGACTTTATGTAGACCTACATAATAAAATATTAATGATACTCGGCTCGAATTAGCTCGCTACATCGATTAGTAAAATTGTGTTGCCTTTGTCATCAACACAACACACTCATCGATGCCTACAATTTAAACCGGTAACTGACACTTAAATTATAGTGTCGAGTGGAAACAAATTGTTGTTACACTAATATTTTATTTCTTAATTTGACACATAATTGAGAAAGGGAATATATTAGTGTATCATGACACAATATAGTTAGTGTATCAGATGTGTTTAGTTAAAGTTGACATAATTAATCAGTTTTATATACTATTCAATTATTTATTCGTTTCGTTCATTACAAGATAAATATCGTAGTCATAATTGTTATAATTATAACAGATTTAAACCAAGATCAAACTCAAATTAGGGTAGGTAAACTCACTGGACCTATTTATTAATAGATAAATAATAATTTATTATCATTATTTGCAGCTCTGGAAATTCATACGACCATTTTGAATGTCTTACAATTCTAGGTGTCATTCAGGCCCAACCTCTACCTACAATAAGCATAATACGAGCCCCATGGTACTTATGTATGCGAAAAGTACACAAAGGCACACTGTGAGGGTCTTATAGAATGGAATACAACTAGACTGTATGTGTATGGGTCATGACGTAATCTAATGTGTAGCTGTAACTATCAGTGTGCAAAAAACCGAACGGCCTTGGATGAATTTCACTAATCACGCACACGCCTACACTCCGCATATGTAGGTGTATGTTGGGCAACACACATCCGATATAATCCTTAGCATACATACACGTCGTTTGTTATGCTTGTAGTTACAGTACTGATACCGGGTATCAGTGTGATCACGTGACGGGCGCGCGGCAGGCCGCTATGATTTGAGTAAGAAAGAGGTTTGATTCGATTTGAAACAATCATCGTCGTCGTCTCGTCTTTATTAAATCGTCCTAATCTATGTTTTTTTTTATAAAGACCAAAGAAAACTTGAGACTAAACAGGTTTTTCTCTCGATTGTGTGCACAGAGCACAGACTGTAGGTACTATTACAGATCCTGTATATGTATATTTACTACGATTCTAGAAAATTCTTTCCGCTTACCTACGTTTATTAACGTCCTCATTGAAACTTGTTGCCTTTATTGAGGATTTTAATACTTTTGGCGAGTAACAATAACCAAGGTATACAAGTCAGACCATATTGGTGTATATATCTGAGTAACTAGGAGTCTATTTAACTCTTTTACGCAGTTTCGTAATCGTAACTAAAGAGAAAAATACAGTAATACATACTGCGAACATGTTATTTATAAAAAGACAGATAAAAATAGTTGTTATTAAACCTTTTTATAAACCAATCCTATTTATACAACCAATAAGCAGGCATATAAGATACAAACAGCCTTGTATTCACAGGGTCAATGCTTGCCATTAATACAATATGGGTTACAAATAGTTACGTTACGATACAACGATAACATCAACATGATCATATTATTAAACTAATTTAATAATACAATGTAACGTTCAAACAATATAAACGCTGGGAGCTGAAAACGCTGAAGCCCTTCAGGTGGCAAGGCCAAGACCGTTCCAGTCACTCACGTGCGCAGTCTGCTCGTGCCCCTATATCTGTCTTCATCTTTCGCGACTAGAGTGAAGAAGACAGCGATACAGAGACACGGGTTTAGGGTTACAATTCAACCAGTTTGAGAGCTGTAATGTGGTAAGTTCCAAGCGAGGCGAGTGCGCTTACTTTAGCATAGATATTAAATTGAGTCGTACGCAATGAATTAGCTATGCGATCTTTGAACTCTTTGCATGGCTAATGATTGTGTTGGCATCTTCTCGTGCCATTCATGCAACGACTGTGTACAGGAAAATATATCTAGAGAAGTTCAAGATAGAGGCATTTCTTCAAAAGTAACGTTTTAATATATTTTATGACATAACTAATGGGATCGATGACGCATGGCGTTGGGTCGTAAAACTATTTTTATCATTATGACCAAGAGATGCTACATTGAAAATTTTACAAATTGATGTTATTGAACTGCTATCAATTTTCTCCGGAACTTCCCAAGATGGTCGCATTTCAAATTGCATCCGAGCCTAAGGAGGAAGTCTCGTGCAGTGCTGCAGAACAAGTCACGTGCGAATTATTAATAGCACGGCTACTAGCCCATACTGTGTCCCTTTCACACTTGTTCCTGTGCGAGCGGGATAAAACACCACGTGGATTCAACGACCGGAACGGTTGACGATTTTTTGGTCAGACATCGGCCCTAATTTATATGAAGCCATTCGTTTGATGAATGCTAAGAGCCTTCTAGTAATTCACAAATGGATAAGCCGAATGAATGCTAACGTGATGTTCCTCAGGCACGCTATAGGAGACTTTATCATAATGTAATACAGTACTTAACAAAGTTAGCCATAACTTTGCAAACAATTGTAACATATGAAGAATATTTTAATGAAAATAATGGTAATGAATCAGGAATAGGTAAGAATGAATTTCCCACAGAATAAAACTACAGAATGTCACGCATTCTATTTCTGCGGGCGTTCACGTTCATTCATGGGGGCATATATTATAGCCGTCGCGGTTACGTCGTTGCATCGTTTCACTGTGCATCTAAGTTTTTTTATATCCGTAGTAATGGGTAATTAGGTAGCCCGATTCCGTAGTTTTTGTCTACCCTACCAGGAAAAGGGCGTGAGTGTATGTATGTATTATAGGTACTATCGTATAAGTACGTACTACGTATCCCATATCTAGCTGTAATAACCTATATATGCCCAGTAGTAATCCGCCTTATAAATTCCTCCGACTCGCCTATAAGGTATTTATTAATCTTTCTTCTGATAAACAACAAAAAAGCTAATCAGTTGTAATCAATCCCATAAATTATAGTCATAACGGCGTTTTTTGTTTTGAAGGCGAGTTAGATGTTAACAAAATTGGTATCAATCTAAATAAATTTCCGTCCGGTCAATGATAAGGTAAAATTACACAAGGAAAGTATTTGTGCAAATTTGATTATAATACTTACCTTACAAGGACTACAGGTTTTGTATATGTAAAAAGCTACTTTTTGCGTTGGTAGGTACCTATTTATAAACTGTTTATATCTGGCGTGTGATGCCTTAATTGCTTGTTTTTTACCAATTAAGCGTAAAATGTTTGTCACGTTTATTCGAATTTCGTAACTCATACTGTACGGCACTGTTCGACGCACCATATTAAAATATTACTAGACTAGCTGCCTCCCGCGGCTTTGTCCGCATAGTATATAGATAGAGAGTAGCCTATGTGTTAAATTGGGTAATCCATAGTTCCATACTTAATATTATAAATGCGAGTGTCTCTGTCTGTTACCTCTTCACGGTATAATCTCTGAACCGATTTAGATGAAATTTAGTGGAGAGATACTTTGAGTCCCGAGGAAGAACATATATTTTAATCTCAGAAATCATCCCTTAAAAGGGAGAAAAAGGGGGTGGAACTTTGAATTCGGATAAAATTACAAATTTTACGCAGACGAAGTCGCGGGCAAAAGCTAGTAAACTCTAGGTATGTATGTGTTTTGCGTGAAGAAGTAACAAACTTTAATATAAACTTTGCATTTATAATATTAGAAGGATGTATCATAGTCTCCGGAGAAATCTTCATTGATATTCATATTATATCGACCTAAACGATGTCATAAAGACATGGCATCATACTCTCCCATTCTATGAACGCCTAGTACAATTTTACTTCCACGCCTAATATTATAGGGAATGGCAGATTGTTCAGTGGTTCCTATTCATAAGGTCAGCTAGGTATGATGCCCCTGCACAAAACGAACGTTTTTCTCACCTTGACCTTGATGATTAGCACAAAAAGCACACGCACCTGCTTGGACCCTATTATTTGGCATTTGACTATAATGGACTTTAAGAACGTGCTTGTTATGGCTGGTCCATTTTGAATATCTTCGTAATAACGTAGTCAGTTACTTTAAGTGCAATTTAGGAAAAGCGATGTTTTTTTTTATTGTTTACGTTGTACCAGATAATCTGCTGTTTTCTGAATATCTCAAAATCGTCTTTGAGACGATTGTTTACATAATAATATACTGTTCATTTAATAAAGCAATCTTAAAACAGAAGTCATATACCTATATTTCGTGTGGTGAATCACCATGAGGAATTTTCATGACACGCGTAACGAATAAATATTAAGGGTATTCATATTCAAGCAGTCGTTCAGTTCAGTCATATATGTATTCAAGATACAAAACACAAGAGTAATATTCAGCCGGAATGAGTTAAATGAGATGAAACTGAGACGCTAGTGAGACGCACTATGCATACTTCCCGTCTAGTCTCTTGTGTAACAGTACGACTGAAACCTAATACTCTCACGGTCTCAAATATTCTTACACGACAACTTCTTACATAATAAAGTCATATAGAAGATTCCTCGTTGAGCACTCCAAATTATAGTAGTGCTACATGAAGACTGATGCATTCATTCACTAGATTCCAACGCTAACTCGGTCAACTCAGTCACTCTTTCATCAAAAGCCATTTCAGATAGACTGCAATAGTTCCTCTACAAAAACATCTATTTGTTTTGTCTTTTTGCATTAAGTATAACAGGCCAATTACATGCTAAATAAAATACCCAAGATGAGGTGCACAAGTGTCAGTTCGAAAACTATTTATTGCATTGTCATTATTTTGTTTTAATCTGTGGTGGTTTTACTTATAACCTTTTGCAAGCTTGCGATTTCGATATTGTTGGCCTACTTCATGGAAATCTTAGCTCACATTACAAAAATTCTATATTCAGCACGTCTTCAGGCAGAAATAACCAAGACCCCAAGTTTACATCCTAAAAACTAATTTCTTTTAGATTCACTTAATGTCATATTGAATAAAAAAATGACAATTAAGTACCTATCTGATCGATATGTAAAATACAATACATTAGTTTAGCTCAGCAGTACAATATGTATATGAATATATTTTTCTTTTTATTGTAAGTGCGAGGTTTTTATATGGCGTTCTATAATTAGTAATGAAAATGACGATGTTAAACCCAAATAAATAAAACATCAGCATTGTGACTATTGATAAGGCCATTAGGCAACCGGCTGTGGATTGCACGCGTCGCTAATTTACCAATGTCACCGTATATAATAAATTCAGACAAATTGTAAACAGTCGAAACTGGCTACAGAGCTGTGGTAGGAAATCTGCATGCTTGAGAAATTCTCTCGATGGCATGTAATGTCTGCCACCCCGCAGTAAGCTAGCGTGGTGGACTAAAGCCTAATCCCTCTTAAATGAGAGGAGACCCTTAACTAGCAGTGGGAAAATAATGGGTTTATGATGATGATGAAACTGGCATAATATATCCGATATTTCGTAATTTACGTTAAATCGTGAACTTGTGAACGAAATGCGAAACGCGCGCCGATTGGACGTACCCGTGGCGCCGCCATTTTTGATGACAGTTCAAAATTTAACGAGCGATAATGTATCATAAAATTAGAAAGACTTTAAAACATGGCTATGATTGGTTTATAAGTACTTAATTAAAAGTAAATAATATTCAGTCGCATCTAGACTAGAAGTTAACACTAATATAGCTGAGAAAAAGGCTGGTAAAAATTATTTACGAGTTCAACACGTGAGAAGATTGGCAATCATTCTATTTGCGCTTCGACTACGTACGAATACTTTACAGTACATAAATATTTTATAGCTATGTATCTAATGCGGATGACAAAACAATTATGTATTTGAGACTTTGTACACACAATGCGACATTATGTTACGGCAAAATTGTAATACAATTTGCATGTCTGGGCAGTAAGGAAGATTGGTCACGAAACGACGGCTGTTATACTGAGAGTGCTGCCAATATTGAGTGTTTAGGGCCATTGGAAATAGTATAATATTACAAAGTATACGTCTTTTAAAATACCTATATAATGTATAACATTCTAATGAATGAAGGTTTAGACTGAGGAATACTCCCTGCCTTGTTTCACAGTTCTTAAAAACGCAGAGTCGATGTATGATTACACTACTTTAAAATTACTTTCTACGGATTATTTCCCGCATCCTTTACAGCATCCGTGGTCACGGGCAGACCCGTGGGATAATAACAATGTACCGCGACAATACCAATAAATAACAGTTTTCTGAATTAGGTTATTCGGACTAAATATTACAAGCGTAAACTGAATTCATTTATGCCTAATCCCTTCCCCAAGAAATAAGTACCATGAGGATTTATAAAGGGGTCGGAACTAAGTACGTAATCAAACACATCAATAAGATTATTAGGCCAAAGGTCCATTCGGACGGGACTCAATATCCGATTTCTGTCGAGGAATTTTCTAGAAAATCCCGACGTAGAAATCAAAGGACACGAAGGCCGGAAACCTCAATACTACGTAGGCGTTTGTTTGGCAAATTGCAACTAATCTAGAATACGACCGTACAGTATCGTATGGAACTATTTTTATCAATTGAACGTCTACTTCCTAAGAATTTTCTGGAATAAACCGAGTAATGGCATACGTATTAAATAACCTATTCAATGGAATAATGACGGAGTATCAAATCGGTGAATGAGTTCATAAAAAATTAATCGTAATTTTAATAGTAACGTATTCTGTTAATATATCTATTGAACAAGCCCGAGTAAAAAGCACTAATTTATAAATGTTTTATAATGAGGGAAACTTTTATGAAATATTACATTCCGAAAAGTTTGAAAGTATTTCATAAACACTAAGGGAAACGAGCAGCGTCCTTGACGCAAAATGGTGGCGACTGGCGACACACGATGACGCATATATCATTATATCAAAATAAGTCTTTCTGTACACAGTGTTAATAACATGAGCAAGCTAAGTCGCTAGTACTTACATATATAACATAAGATTATTTAATATATGTACCTACCAACAATGATCCAGCTTGATTGAACACCATTTTTGGACCTTATAGTGTTATATATAAGGACTAAATTATGTCTAACGTCATGTATAGCGCAAGCACTTCATGGGACGGCTTACATTTGAGAGGCGTAGCGTTGTCTTTACAATGAATAACGTATCTTACATTTGGTTCTAGGTTTGCCCAAAAGGTATAATTATAGGCAATAACAGTTAAAGATTATACACCTGACATTTCTACGTCACTCTATGACGACTGTGAGAATACCTAAGATGTGAAAACCGCAGAAGTTGTCAGTTTAAGTAGATAAATAAGCAAACAATAGTACTTATACTTGAAGTAATCTGGATTCTTTTTAAGTTTTAAAATCCCAGACCCTGTCTCTATCACAGCCGTGCAGGGCATATTCAATTTAATCGTTAGCACTTTTAAAGATATTCGGCCATAATATTTATTATTATTTATACAATTCCCTGGAAAATCCCACCATGGCTCGTACGTTTTCTAATGAATAGGCAACTTCTTTTTTGAAGCAATTTATACTTGGCAATAGTCCCAACACCATGATGGGAGATACAATAAATATTAACATAAAATCTTCATTATTCCATAACAAAAAAGACAACACTAACCACAATAAAAACATTTTCTTAGGTATCTTGTTAAATTTCCTGTTAAACAGTTATGAACAATCGATTTCAAAGTCCCAAAGGTAGTAGAAACTCGTACATCATCAACCCGTTTACTATCCCACCGCTGGGCTCGGGTCTCCTCTCACTCAAGAGCTATTAGCCTATAATCCACCACGCTAGCCAAATGCGAGTTGACAGACTTCACATACAATCGAGAAACTCTCTCAAGCATGCAGGTTTCCTCAAGATATTTTCGTTTACCGTTTGAGCATGTGATAAATACGCACTTAACTTCAAATAGTTGTGCGTGCCTTGGGATCGAGTCAAGACCTCACGCTATGACGTGAAAACACGTACATTTGTAGCAATTTCGATTAACTAACAGCACCGTCTCTCATACTGCCGGCACGTCGTAAATATTTGACGAATTCGTGCTGCCGACTAGGCCACTGAAATTATATTACTTATAGCCGTCACGCTTACACCTCAGTATAATAAAATGTGTGTACGTTTATGAATGGAAATTGAAAATGTGGGAATTATGAATTATTTATGCAACTTTTATATGACTTGCATATCTTTAGTGGGACGTCGGAGTTTAGTTGGAGGGTTTGGTAGATTGACTATTGATAAATACTCATTACGTGACTACACTTCTGTCTAAACTCTTGAGAATACTGTCGTAATGGTATAGTATGTTATTATATTTATACACAGTCGGCGTGGCACGGCCGTGACAAAATCCGACGACAATTGAATCATTGAAGAACTGTGTGATATTTTTTTTTCGGTAGTTTTATAGTAGACCATCACCCATACGTAAAGTGTATGCTAATTCTTAACAATTATTATCATTTGAGAGATTTTCTGACCTAACGACTATCTACTTTTAACTAGTACGCTTGCACCCAGAATGCGGAACAGAGATAGTGAAACAAGTGCGGCCTTATTTATCTGAGGAGACTTTCTTCACAGCTCCGCTTATCTGCTCATAGTTATATTGCCGGTTTTATGATACAACCTTTATGAATGTACATCAATTTTATCATGGCAGTGTATGATATGTCTTAGGATATTGCCAGTTTTATAACCATTTATGATAGATAAATTCGTATCGCTCGAAATATCTCTGAGTCTCTAGAAAAGTAGCAAGTGAGGTAGGTATGGAGGTAAAGTATTTATTTACAAAGCCTTAAAAGAATTGACACCAGTAAAAAAAAAACAAATCTTTTGTACCTATATTGAAATAGAACTACTATAATAGGTACTATCTTTAAGTACTGTATTTAAGCTGTCTTCCCGTGATGGATGTTGTAAAAGATATGAAAAATTCGGGGATTATATTATATATAATATTATATAAATATCAATATACCGCGATAAAATTATGCTATATACAGCTTCAGGGGTCTTTGTCGCTCACGCGTTGCCACCTTGAGACGTAAGTCGTATTGGCCCAGTTAACTGGTTACATTACCATTCAAACCGGAACCGTATGGTTAGCACATACTGTTTAATAACTGCTGAGTATTTCTCAATGCGATGGTACTACCAAAACCCAAGCACTTCCTCAGTATATTTTATATTAGGAGTCGTGTATTCTACACCCCCCACCCCTATTTCCCTTGTCAACAAAAGTAAAAACATACATACATAACCTCCTATTACAGGGAATCCCGAAAAAAGAATATTGCTTGCCCAATCACCATTTAGAACTCTGTCCCCCATGACATCAAAAGGCAGACCCATGGCCGAGTATGTTATTTAGTTAAATTGGATTAATATAAATGGATGTTATTTCTGTTTTTTGTATAAAAAAAAAACACAAATTTCCATCCATTCATCAACATACTGCCCACTGCTGAAAAATATTTCTCTCACTCAACAAACTTCATATTTGTTTAAACACAGCTTCCCAGTTGGGAGATAGTGTTTGACCCGAAACAATGACCTGGAAACGGGACTGGTCGGTTGTGAATCACGACGCATAATAACGTTAGATTGCGTAGAAGCTATAGCCTTACCTATTAAGATTAATCTAACACACTCCCATTGTTCGCAATAAAACGTTGCGATACCGGTTATACTATCAATTGAGACTAATGGTGTTCATATTTACGCATATCAACAGTGACCGAGTTCATTTGTGTAGGTAATACTCAATGATGTGACAGCGTGGACACAATGAACGGTATTTGTCCATTTCATAACACGCCTGGGTATAACAAACAGATATGCCGTCATATTGGACGAAATTCTTATAATTATTTGGTGAGAGACTTGTGTCTTAGTACTGAAATAGAACAGCATTTTACGTACATCCCGTGGCGGTATATGCCTACAATCCTGGTCCTATACAACATCCATGTCCAGGTCACATGCGGCCCTCCTTTGTTGGGACATGCTCGCCACTTTAAGTCCCTACTACTGCAACTCCTGTAAGCCAGGCTACCAGGCTACCAGGCTAGGTAATGATTTAAACTGTCTTGGAACCCGCAGCGGAATTAATCATGAAATGTTTTCCATTTCTATCCTTATCAAGCGAGAAATAGAATATAAATTAAATGCCATTGACACAAGAACAGATGTTCACAACTAGTTTAAACTTTAAGCCCAGTTGTAAATGTCACGGGCAGACTGCTACTTCTAAATATTTGTAGTATATGATTGGCAGTCAAATAGATTGCAGTTGAATTTATTGGAGTTTCCACTAAGATCCTCCTCTTATCCCTGTGATTTATGTTGCTATTTTATACATATACTACAGTGGTTTCAACTCACTAGAGGCTACTACTACTAGGCTCATGCTTACACTTCTTTAGCCACACCTGTTAATATAGATACTTCTAAAGATGTTATAACGAAACATTAGGTTTCAATAAATGTGGGTCTACATTATTTTGCGCAACCTAAAACAGACTGTTCGTATGTGAAGCAGATTTCCAACCTCACTACTGGGCTTGTAGCAATGATTCCATAGCGTATAGATTATGTACATACCAACTAAGAAGAAAAAAACTTGTAACATCTACAACAAATGAAATAAAAAATATATGCCCATTTTAATAACATTACTAGCTCACACGGCAAAAGTTGTATGTGTATAAAAATATATCAAGAGAGGTAGTAACAACCTATTCTCGTACCTATCAAATATACAAAAAAAAAGCATTAAAATCGGTCAAGCCTTTTCGGGGGAGTGCTACCACAAACATCGTGTTAGATTATATCACACTTATAATAAGAAAACCTGTTTATAAATATTGTTTAAGACAAATATGACCTAGGACAAGACCCGAAGACGGGAGATATCAAATTTCTCTTCCACATTATCGGTCTTACGTGAGGTCGCGTAAAAAAGGTGCAACAGCATTTTTGTTTTACTTGCTCCAAATTCCACTGCCTACCGCCACTTATAAAGAAAGGATTCTGTGTGATTTCTGTCAAAACTGCTCCAATATATTGATAAAATGATAATGACTGATACTTTCGTTATCAAATTGGTTTATCTACGTCACGGATTATCTTATCACAAGCCTATCCAGTTACACTATAATACCACAGTCAATACTTAATAAAACCTATACTTTTGTTTTAAACTAAAATGTATTGAAAGATAATTTTCTTTGCGAATTTCATTTGTGTAACGTATCAGTAGGTATTTCCTAGCAATTTGTGGAGTAGATAAACTGTACATAACGGTATTTTGTTGATAACATTACTATGGGTTTCGTTAATTTTAATTTTATAATTAATTCTATGAACACCTTTAAGCGTTCGCGTCATAGTAAAAGTTATCACCGTGTCGAAGTTAATGGGCGTCGAACATCTGATAAGGAACAAAAAATATAAAAACTCTTCATAGTACTTTACGCTTTATTGCTTGTATTGTAAAGATTATAGTAGCGTATTATTATTTTGGCAAACGACACTGCCCATTTTTCGACGGCACGTCTGGGTCACAACCGCAACCTCTTACAACCATAAATGAGTCACAAAAAAGAAATAAAAAGAACCGTATGAACGTATTGGTACCTATAGTGTGGAACTAGTACCATACTTTACGCGTACTTGACCTTTAAACTTATAAATCATTATACATAATTCTGTTTAAATATGTATACCAGTTATTTACTTAAATAAACTACTTTTACTATATAGGTAGGCAAGTATAATCTTAGTTATCCTTTATAATGAGTGTTATTCTTTAGAATACAATAATAGAATCTACATTTAAAGTGTCATTTAAGAAAATACATTCACGTATTTCATCAATTTGATTACACGTAAATTTCATTTTAAAAGTATATTTTTATCGATCAAGTTTTGTGTAAGACGAGTAAGAACGTTTTTTACAATGCGTAGACGGATCCCTAATAAACAGACATGTCCCCTCGTCTGAGCCAAGAAATACTTGCAAGAATGCGTCGGTGTTCGCCGTTCGGACTCGGCGCGCCACCGAAAGCACTTTCGCCTACGTTCGGTATCGCTCGGCAGTCTCCGCACCCCACAGCTGACTGGGCCAAAGTGGGAGCGAGAAGAGCATGCGCGGCCCGCACGCGCGTGACAAGGACCGCGCACCGCGCAACGCACAGCGCCGCCATTTACTTCTTTTCAGTGCTCGGCCCCCGTCGTAGTGACAGTGTATTTCTTTTATCACGAAGCGCTGAGCTTATTCGTTTTAATTGTGAAATTCCTATATAAAATTGTTTACAAATGTTTGGAAGTGTGTAATTTGTGAATGTGCAATGGAGTTAAAGTTATACAGGTGAAGGTTCAAGCGGTTCGTTCGAGCATGGCTGGCTTCATCGCATCTGTTGTCAACATAAAATAACGTGGATTATGCAAGTTGAAGAAAAATGTGGACGAGTGTTAGGTGAATTACGTGTTTCTACTATAGTAAACGTGTCAATGGATATATTTGTGTGTTAGTTTTAGTTAGCAGTGTGCCCCAATATCGTTTGTAAGTTGGTGTATGCATCTACGGCAGACGTTTTGTGGAAGATCGTAGGTATGTACTCAAACCTAGTGTAAAAGACGAACACATTACACGCGATGCAATTACATTATCTCCAATTGCGATATATATAATATGTCTGCAGCAACAGAGGCAGAGTAATGAACTGTAATTTACTTGGTAGTATTTTTCAATAAAAATCTTCCTACGTGCGCTCGACTTGATGGTTTCAACTCGACAATTTTAATAATGAAACTTACAATGAACTATTATTTATGTCACACAATATGATTCATCCGTATAGAAAGATCATTAGACTGTAAATGTTTGTGAGGCAATAATTATAGTTAAATCAGGGAAGTGTTCTAGTTATGCCTCTACAAGTAAGTTGATTACGGTATTGAAACCTTGAAAACTAGGTCTAGGCGGGTAACTATTTTATACAATAACATGCAATGTAATATAACAGTATCTAAGCAGACTACTATGATAGTGATAGCACCGTTAAAACACCTATTCATTAAAAACAAAGCATGAAATCATGCGTGAACATATACAATATCTAACAATAAATAATATTTATAAAAGATTTCCCTACACATCCACCCGCTAGTGTTCATGGGACCGAAATCAACATAAATAGCTGAATAGCATAATACCGTGAAATAAACAAAGTCTATTTCGTATGTTCACTCGCTTGCATATCCTTTGATAAACAGAACAGTTAGAGCACAATAAACAGTGACTCGAATAGATAATACAGCGAGAACTTAGCAAACAATTTTCTATTGTTACAGTAAATAAGACTATGAGGGTTGTAATATAATGCAGTGGCCGCACAATATATTAGCGCTGGCAATAATTTGCGCAGCCGTGAGGGCACAGGAGTGTCCCTCCGCCTGCTCGTGCAACAGCACCCGCGTGGCGTGCGACGCCGCGGCAGCCCCGCACGACCGCCTCGGGCACGCGTACTTCGCGCCGTACGGCACACAGCTCCAGGAAATCTCCTGGACCAACTCCAAAATAAACGTCCTTGAAATTGACGTATTTCACGGACTCATCGACTTGGAGTACATCGACTTGAGCAGAAACGAAATCAGAAGAACCGAACAGAGCCTGTTCGCTAGTCTGAACAGACTCAAATACCTGAACTTGTCGCGGAACTTTATCAACGATATACCACGGTACACGTTCGTCGACTTAGAAAATCTAGAGGTCCTAGATGTGTCTCACAACCGGCTCGAAGTTATACCATTCCAGGTCTTTGGACCGATGATAAGACTCCAATATTTGGATATATCGCATAATAAAATAGCCACTTTCTTAGATTCCTATTTTAATCCTAATAGACAATTGAAAGCACTGTTCCTAAATAATAATAGCCTAGTCAAAATTACGTCTAATGCTCTAGTCAACCTGAAAGAATTGGAGACACTGGACATCTCAAGCAACAAACTGGATTACATACCCAAATACTTATTCGATAATTTTGAACAATTGAGAGAGCTGAATTTAAGTTTCAACCAGATCCAGAACATATCACACGATGCTTATAGAAATCTTAAAAACTTAAGGTGGTTAAGTATGGGCGGCAATAGACTGCGAACGTTGCCGCCGACGCTGTTCCAGCATAACGAAAATCTTAAAACGATCTACCTCGATCACACTGAACTAGCAGTTATACAGAACACTAATTTCAAAGGCTTAATTACTCTACAGCAATTATACATAAGAAATAACGAATTTTTACGAGAAATAGAAACATTTGTATTCCAAGACACGCCAACTATAACACACCTGGATCTTAGTTCTAACGCTCTGCTGACTCTACCGAAATCCATAAGAATGTTGAACAATTTGGAAGAGCTGAAGTTGGGCAATAACCCCTGGGCTTGCGACTGCCGGATGGCGTGGTTCGCCAGCTGGGCTGAGAAGAAGAAAGACATCATAAAATCAGATTTGAGTTGCCCACTCACGTACCCCAACGATATGATCCGAATATTGAACCACACAAATTGTAAGCCTCCTACCCTGGTGACCAGCAGTCCACTGACCCTATACAGATTGCAGGCAGACGCCCTACTAGAATGTAAGTTCGCGGGCAACCCAATGCCATCTTTAACTTGGATAACGCCCACCCGCATGGTATACCATTGGAACCCGGACCTGCTAGTCCCAGACATATTCCACAAACATGGCGTCGCCCACGATCAGTATTACCACACCATAGATAATTCTAGATCAAGAGTGAGAGTTCTCGACAACGGTTCACTATTTATAGGAGATATACATAGAGAAGACTGTGGAACTTACTTATGTTTTGCAACGAACCCATCGGCCAACATGACTGCGGAGGTGGTGCTCAACATAGATCCCATGACTATGTTCGAAATAAAAATGTATAGTTTATTATGTGGCGCGATATGCGCAGCTGGATTCTTAGCACTTACACTGTTTGTGCAGTTTCTGCGATACATATTCTTCAGGTTAGTGATTACTTAGTGACTACATTAATGAGATTAAGTTTGTGTGTATGTCTATGTAAATATAACTGAGTTGCGTTTCGTTTTCAGATTCCGTCTCATGGAGACGTGTTGCAGTTGCTGCACGTGTGTGAACCACGATGCGCCACGCTCGCGACAGATATTTAGTATGTTGGACAACATCGAACAATACAAGAGACAACAATTAGAGAAACTACGTGAAAATTACGCCGTTCAAGTGAGTATATCATACTAAGCTGACTTCCGTCACGTGGCCAACACGTACCTATTCTAATGCTAATTTTGTTACAGGTTCATCGAATTAAGGAGAACTGTACCCAGCAAATGGACTGGATACAGAACAGTTACTCGACACAAGCAAGTCACTTACGGAATATTAGAGACATCGGTAGCAACCACTTGAGCGCGATGAGAGACCAGTATTATGACCAGGTATTAACACTATATTTTATTATCACATATCTTATCATTAACTAACCGTCCGGTATAGTGGTGTGCAATTATGGAATCAACTAATTTGAATATAATTGATCGCACAGGTGAAGCGGGTCCGAGAATACTCTACGTGCCAGCTGAACTGGGTGCGGGAGAACTATGTGTTCCAAAGAAACAAAATACGCAAGTTCAGTGCGCACCAGGTGTTGCGGCTTCGCGAGTCGTACAAGTACCAGCAGCAGACACTCAACAAAGTGCTAGAGAACTTGCCCAGCTTGTACTTCGAGAATTGCCGGAGTGGCTCCTGCGGCAGAAGCGACTCCATGGCTTTCGATCCCGACGTAGAGGTAATCGACATGTACCTCAAGACGAAGATCGAGAAACTGTCCAATCTGCCAAACCCTATATTTGACGAGGAGAGCAAGATATCCGTGTACTATACGCCGACCGAGCGGTCGGTGAATTCCAGGCGGAACTCGCCCATCCCGGACGGCATCCACATCAACATGATAGAGAAGGGCCCGCCGCGCCTGCTGGCGATGATCAAGCCGCTGCAGACGGAGCCGCCGCCGACGCTGGAGTCCCCGACGCCGCCGCGCACGCCGTCGCCCACCACTTCCAAGGCGGCGCTGGGCCCGCGCCCCGCCCGGCACCGCGACCGCGAGCGCGCCCAGCGGGCCGAGCGGCGCAGCCGCCCCGACGAGCCCAAGCCGTCCAGCGAGCCGCTGCTGGGCCGCGACGTGGTGACGTACGAGCGCGGGCGGCGGCGCGTGACGCTGCCGGCCAGCGCGTCCACGCCGGAGCTGCGCGGCGCTGGCTCGGGCGCGGGCGCGGGCGGGGACGCGGCGCGGGCGGCGCGCGTGCTGCTGGCCGTGGAGCTGGCGCAGCCCGAGTGCACGCTGCGGCACGCGGCGGGGCAGCTGGTGTGCGGCGAGTGCGCGGCGCTGTGCGGCCGGGCGCCCTTGTAGTACCGGCTGCTGACGCGCGTGTTCAAGATCTACGCCGTCACCGGGCGCACCCTCGCGCGGCAACGTCTGCCCGACGGCGACGTGCAACTCTGTGATTTTAGCGGCGAATCGCCTTCCTACGTATGATAGTGTTCGCGGAATTTGAACATATCTTGCCGGACCGTCTCCGATGTCAATAATAATGTAAGGTTAGCATAGTGCAGGGACCGTTCGGGATGGCTCGCTCTCGGCCGCGGCCGCCGCCGCCGACGCCGCTTGTACTTCTAAGTAAGCTGTGATAGACTAGATTTGAATTTAGCGACAATTTAATTTCGTACTGTCTCTAGTGGTAGGCGATAAGGAGTATACTGAAACGATCTGTTCTTAATCGTTCGTAGTAGTGAATCGAATGAACCTGTTAATTAAGCGTTCTGTGGGTATTAGAACTTGTAAATAACTTCTGTTTGTTTCAATCATTTTCCATTTTGATGTATTTTTAGGGTAAACTCTTAGAGTTATGCATTTTATATCTGTTCAACTTAAAGTGAGGTATAAGAAGTTGTTACTGTCTTGTTGCAATTGTTGCGCGGTCATTGTACATTGGTGTATCCTAGGCTCGTGGCGGTGGAGGCGTCTCCTCTGATCTCAACTCCTCGACTGCATATATTCATCTTCACACACATCCACTCGACGTCTAGCATAACTTGTTAAACAAATTATAACTGTCTGTATTACTAATATGATATTTATATATTTTGTGACTGTCCTACAGAATATTTAGCAATGAGTCTTGCAGTGATATGCCAAATAAACAATCCAGCAATTATTATATTATATAACGTTTCTTAATATAAAATATACAAATATTGTTGAAATTTTTCTAAATATATAACAAGAGTAAAACAGCTAATCATGGAGAATAAATTATTTTTCAATGTAATTTTTGGTCTTATTTGAGTACCATTAACAATGTAACACAAAATAGTCCCCGAAATGAACCACTTAACAATGGTGTTCATCCGTTGTATTCATATTGAAATACTATAACACTTATTAGTCATTGATCATAGACTATCAATAAATGTTGAACATTTAATGTACCTAATTAGTTAGATGGTTATTAATGACTGTCTTTCATAACAATGACTAAATTAATATCTGTCTGTACTTAATATGTATATCTATTCTTAATCATCTTAAACATTGTCAAGTAACTAAAAAGTTTTAAGTTAAGGATTCCAGGGCCTAATACTAAAACTAAACTAAGAATATATCCACAACATTAAATACTACCATCAAACACACATCTCCTTCCAAACTTATTTGATTTAGAGACAGTTCCAAACATCATAATCGCAACTATGACTTTTAGTTTGTCTTAAAGAAATTCGTGTATGTGCTGACTCTTGGTAAAGTTGAAATGTCAATGACCGCATCTATGCCATAAAGTTAAAAATGGCGCGCATACGAAGCGACTGCGAACAAACTGAAGTCGACAACAAATAAAACGCCATGTTATTATTATATCAAAGTTTATTTGATTTGATGTAACTTGCATTACATATTATATGAACCCGCCGTTTACGTACACACAAACTTACACAGTAAATAGATGGTAAAAACACAGTATTCGTCAGAAGAGAAAATCTAAAATTGAAGAGAACAGGTGTCCACGGTAATTACTATTGTTCTACAACTTGTTTGAAGTCTTTAGGTTCATTGTTTAGAGATGAAGATAACATGCTAAGAAAGCAATTCTATAAATTCAAGGAGTTTTGTAACTTATATATATTTTTAAATAACCATAACAGATACCGGGGGCACTTGAGAAAATGCCTCTCAGTTTAATACTCCCTACCTAAAAACCTTATCAACCATAAATACACTAAACCGTCTAGTAATATGGTTAATAGTAGTTTATTTAATGCTATAAAACAATATTTAAGTAGAAGATAAACATCGATTGTTAAACATCACGCGAGGTATGGTAATTGAAACTTGAAACAATTTTTAAATAACATGCAGCTTAGTAAATGTCAATATAATATTCTGTAGCTAGTTTTTTATGACCATTCAATAATCAGAATCTATAATTAGTCGTTAATAAAATATATTATTTATTTTATTAAACAGCAAACAAAAGACTTGTCAATAAACGCTGAGGAATCTCGCATGCCTGAGAGAATATCTCGATGGCATGTGAAGCCTGCCAACCCGTTCTAAGTTAGCGTGGTGGATTATAGCCTTATTCCTCTCAAATGAGAGGAGACCCAAGCCCAGCAGTGGGACCGTAAATAGGTTGATGAGGAAGAGTTCAACAATTATCAGCAATAATGGTTCATTGTAGTACTAATTGATGTGGACTAAGCTGCACAAATATTGAAATATCTTATAATAGAAGTAGTTCCTCTTATAAGTATGCATGTTTATTAAACGTAAACTCAGGTATTTCTGATACGATTCTAAAAATTCTTTTGCTTATAGGAAGCTACACAATCAGCTGTTTCTGTAAAACGTTAGCAAGTCGGCAATAATATATTTGTTGCGACATTTTATAACAATACTTAAGATTGCTAAAAGGCAGTGATAGCCTAGTGGAGTGACCAGAAGACTATGACGTCAAATGTCTCGAGTTCCATCTCATAGCACGCACCATTGACTTTTCAGAAGTTATAAGCGTATTTATCACGAGTTCAAACGGTAAAGGAAACCATTGTGAGGAAATGCCAGAGATTGGGTGGATAACGTATGAAGTCTGCCAACACGCAGTAGGCTAGCGTGGAGGTCTATATCCTAATCCTTCTCAAATGAGAGAAGACTCGTGCCCAGTAGTGGGACAATAATTTTGTAGATAATGATTTTAGAAGAATATTAAAGATATAACTTTGTATTCTCGTATGTTACCATATTATCTATAAAAATAATTTGCTTTCAAAGAACATTGAACCCTATACATGTAAAATACCTTATCTATCAATTAAAAATTGCTTAGTCAATGCATGTCCCGCGAACAATCGTGAAAGCTGACACCTTGTTGCACTGCGTCGCGTCGAATTACACGGAGTACGGTTGATTTAATCGTATTAATCAAACTTGAGATTTTTTTACAGAAACAAGATATAATCACGACTTTATATTAATAATAGTATGTCATAGGATAATTATGAGTACTGGTATAAAAAGCAAATGTTCATTGTCCCACTACTGAGCTCGACTTTTCTCACATTTGAGAGGGATTAAAGCACCCAAAATTGGAAAATTATAAGCACCGTTTTACATTTTTTGTCCCACTACTGAGCCCGGGTTTTTTCACATTTGAGGAGGGGGATAATAAATAAATAAATATAAATATTTCCGGACATTATTACACAGCGCCATCTAGTTCCGTGGTAAGCAACGAGGCTTGTGTGACGGATACTAGATGGCTGATATAGTACATATATACTTTTTTTTTGTAAATACATACATATTATACATAGATACATCCATGACTCGGATACAAATGTTGATGCTCATCACATAAACATTTGTCCCTACCGGGATTCGAACCCGGGACCCATAGCACAGAAGGCAGTGTTCACCACCGCTGGACTAATTGGGTCGTCAAGCACAAACAAACTGAACCCCTCATGCTTAAGCCGACAAGGTTAGTTACTGCTTTAAAATAAGAAATCAGTCCAAAACAAATTCCTATGCATTGCAGAAAAAGATCTTTTAAAGGTTTATTATTAAATTGGTTGCTCCATTTTTTTTTGTTTTCTCCATCAGAAATTATTAAGTCAAGAATATTTCAACATAAAAATATAATAGTAGAAAGCTAGTAAGTTAAACTATTAATATAAACTTTCTAAAATTATTAAATGGTCGTAACAAGTAATTATAAGCAACAAACTAATCACATAAGTTAATTATGTTGTTTCCTAGTCTTAGTAATTAGATTACAACTGAATACTGTAGCTTGTAATACAGCGATTATTGTTTCGATGTGAAAAAGAGATGGCGCAATACATCATGTCTAGCACTATCTCTTTCTTGTACTAGAACTATGATTGCTTCATGCTATAATATGCCAAACTCGGGTGTTGTCCCTACAATTAAATTATTTGTCACCTATTGTAGCATCAGAAACCGATAGTAATGGAACTATAATTTAATAAAATATTGAATAATTTTAAGAGGTCAGTCAGTCAGTTTCTATAAGATGTGATCGTACAAGTCTTACTGCATTTATATCAAAAGCTATGAACCCTCCAACCAATAAACATTGTTGCTGAGTCTAGTTACATACTGTTTCCTTCAAAACCATTCATGTTGATATGGAAATGGGTAAACAAAACAGTCTTCACTATATTATAATATACTACGCTATATTATGCTATTTCTGTACTACGCTTATTACTTAAAATAAGTGTTGGCCTCATGTTACCCAAAAATAGTTTAACCATTGACTCGATAAAAAGAAATAATTAAAATAAATACATTGCCACCAATCACGTTCACGATAACGAATGCCCAGACCTTGAAAAACTACCTGTAAGTCATACAAATATTTGTTCTGTGTTGGGATAGAAACCACGACCCTTTGGGGTAGAAGCCGATCACTCAAAACGTGCTGTCAAAATGTGTATCCTATATTCATTGCTTACTATTTGACATCATAATAATATAGAGAATAATCCTGCATTAAAAATACTTACTAAATATAACAATGAGCCTAAATGTGAATACTAATAAGTAGCAATATCACTTGCATCAACTACCATTTAGAAATTTAAATTATGATAAGGTCGGTGTAGGTGGGGTGGCCATCTGACGCCTGTTATACTGTGAGGAGTGACAGGTCACCCTGTATAGTGACAGGTGACCTTATATTATAGCAGCTGCGTAATATGGTACCTCGTCAATATAAACTATACAATTTTTTTTATTGCTTTTTGTATTTTTCATTATAGGATCTCTAGCAAATGCAAATATTTGCATAGCATGGCTTCCACACTACGGAAACGGATTGATAGTTAATTTCCCACACAGACTAAATACTTAAATGTTCTACTACACAGGTTGTTTCAGATCAAGATCTTAGTGTGTGGATTTTTGTGTTCGAAAATACTATAGATGTTTTTTTTTGTCATTAAAATATTTTTTTTACAATCCTCATTTTTTATAGAAAAAATTAAATCTATTTTGTAACTATTGTGAAAATAATTATGCCTAGAGCAGGGCTGGAACCTAGTGGATTATTACATTAAACAATGAGGTAATGTAGCAGAAGAAATTTGAGAAGTTGATGATAATGGTTAATGGTTATCTCAGTAACATAATAAATCTAACATAGGCTTCTTACAATAAGGAGATTTTTATGAGAATTATATGAATATTTATTTTTGTATATAACTGAACTCTCCCTAAACGACTAGGACGGTTTTGTTTGTAATGTTGTAAATAAGTACCCTGTATATACTCTGAATTAGCCGGGCTATTAAGCTAAAGTATATAAGGTTTGTTTATTTATACAAAACATTAAAATTTGTTTAGAATTAGTATTCAATTTGTACCTATATTTCAGTTAGAAGTTCTCTTACATGAACATCTAGTTTAGTAGAACAAAACTAACATAGTATATTATAATACACAATTACTACTATGTATAAAATATATACATACTTCATGATCAACAACACTGCAAAATAAATGTATAGAAAAGAAAAACCAACCTATTTACTTCTATGAGTGAAAACAATATTGTCCAATAAACCGTATACCTCAAATGAGCAGCAACAGAAAAACACACCCTAATCTCAAAAACCAAAGATCGGAAATAGAATCCGTCTAACCAAAATCCAGCTGCAAATATAACTTTTTGTTTTCCATGTAAACCGTTGGAAACAGTGTCAGGTCTCGATGGATGTTTTTATCTGCCTGATTGCTGGACTGCATTTTATCCATGATGATTAAGAAGGACCTACTTTCTAGAACGTTCTAGTTCCTATAAGTCGTATGTGTAATAGCGGTCATCAAGTAACACCAATTACTCTAGCACTTACCTTGGCACCAGTTCTATTCCAGATGACGACCTTGTGTCCAGAGTTCAGCAAGTTCTTCACCACGCCGCTGCCCATGATGCCCAGCCCGAGGAAGCCGAACTTCATCTGGCTGGCCTGGATATTCTTCTCCAGCAGCGTCTCTGACACATTCTCCAGATCCAGAGGTGGCGTGTCCTGCGGAAAAACGGAAAGGTGGTTGTAAATTTGGGAGGTAGCAGATAAGACAAAGTGAAACTGCCTCGATAGTCTAGTGGTCGTAAGTCAGAGCATGAAGTCTTGAGTTCAATTCCAAGGTCGAATAGTGTTATTAGGTTTTTTTTTTATATTTGCTACAGAGAATTGCTTGGAATTTGGATTCGTGCCTGGTTGATGGAAATAGGTTCAAATAAATGAGACCTACAATATACCGGCGCCATGTGGGTGTACATTAGTACAACTTAGCCTAGCCCTTCGGGGACAACAGGCGTGATGCGTTACCTATGTTATTACATGTAAAATAATAGAAGTAATTTCTGTATTTAATGACATACATACGATCATTCGTGATTTCCACAGAGGAAAACAAAAATAAAATTATAGTTAGCAACTAAGAAGCTTGCATATTTATTTTCCACATCCATATCATCATCATCATCAACCATTATTGTCCCACTGCTGGGCAAGGGTCCCACGCTAGCCTACTGCGGGTTGGCAGACACTACATGCCATTGAGACAATCTCTCAAGCATGCAGGTTTCCTCACGATGTTTTCCTTCACCGTTTGAGCATGTGATAAACACGCACATAACTTCCGAAGTCAGTGGTACGTGCCTTGTGCTTGAACTCGAGACCTCTGACATGTCAGTCCACTGGTCACACCGCTAGGCTACCACAACTCCACGTCCAATATATTCACATACACAAACGCCCAGACCCGAAACAGCTACCTGTAGAACGTACAAATATTTGCTCCGTGCGGGGGAACCCGCAAACTGTGACGCACAAACCGATCGCTCAGCCACTGCGCCACCGGGTCGTCAAATTTGGGCGACCTTAAACAAGGTCTTCCGTCAATCTAATTGCAAGCCATCCCACGCTGAGTTTTCTTCTTTTTCATTTGCGTGGGTCGCACTCAAAAAGCTTTAACCCCAGGCCGCCTTCAGTTCTAAGAATTATGTGCCCAACCCACTGGTAGGTAACCAAAAGTTGCTTGACAGTGGAAATAGGCTAATCACCTGACCCGTTATCAGGTGATTTTTTCAATAAATGACATTGCAAACAGTTGAGAAACTTTACAGCAACAGCAACTAGACCAGATTAAAGGCATAACAACTAAGACATACATCCAAAACAGCTTTGCTGTCTTTATAAATAGTGCAAAGGTCGCCACAAGGTTTAGCCACCAATATAGTAGTTCCAATTATAAAGAAATCAATAACTTGAGCGTTTTCCAATCAGTTGCGAATATATCGAAATCGCTCGGGTAGTGGTTAGAAGGTAAGTTAGTAATAGCGGTATAGACAACCCTGTATTATTAGTATTGCTCTCTGCTCATTTCAGATTCTGTGAATTGTGCCTGAAAGATTTTCTCAGTGAAGTCTGCCAACAACCCCCCCAAGGCTAGCGCAGTGAGCTAGAAGTCCCTCTGTGTTTAGGAGTGGGACAATAAACGGGTTGATATCAATAGGCTCCAACTAAAAGAATATGACGAATTGTGGGTTTACAACGTCAAAGTATGCCTCTTCTCATATCATTTTTCTCAATTAGATTCTCTTGCATACATTAGTTACCAAATTTTTTGTAAATATAAGTAGCTTCATAGCAAGGAATGAAAGGTTGCCGTAGTCCTCATACACATGATAAGCAGGTTTGAATCAATCTTAGTGTTATACTATTTCCCGACAACAAATCAGAGATCGCCAATCGTAAGACCTAGTTAAAACTGACGCTTTTCAACGAAGGAGGACTTAGTATACCTGTCGATAATTTCTATAAATATGACTACTTACTGGGCGCAGAATGTTAGAAGGACGATGCAGCAAGCTGGACTTCTTGGAGAACGAGTGGTTCAGCATGGACGGCTTCTCGTTGGGTGTGTCGATGTCCGTGTAAGAGCGAGAGAGCCCCTTGGACTTCTTGCGCGGCGTCGACTTGGTACCGGCCGAAGACGACCGTTTTATAGGCTTCACCTTTGAAATGCCCAAACGTATCTATAAATATTGAGAACGGTCATTTGTGGAGTGGTGAGTGGTGACGCCATGCAATCGGTACAAACCACCATGAACCAAATGTACTTGAGTAGCACACCAGGTTCGATAAGTCCACTGTCTTCGAAATGAATGGACATGTAAGCGACAAAATGGATAACAGATCAATAATATTGTGAATGTAACAGATAAAACTGGTAATGATTCGGTCTTTGAGGTGTCAACATCATCTAGTTCACCCTAGTAAAATACGGTCCTTTAAAACATTACATACATACACCTACCTCTGTTCCATTGAAGTTCCCGGAGACTGTTGCAGTCTTAGAAAACCATCAGTAAGTCTTGTTAATGAACCGTTTCATACAAGCTAGCGGGTTTAGGTTGCTATCAACCTATTCATATTGATAACGTTTCGCGTTTCGTTCACCAAAATCTTTCCAGCTCTTCCACCCACTTTATTTTTAAACTCTTATACTTCTATAACTTTCATCCATTCTCTCAACATGACCAAACCATCTTACTTCCTCAAAAGATACATCGATCTTTCTTACTACTCGTTTTTCAATCACACTTAATTTCAGAACGCGACCTAAACCCATTTAGTGCTGAAATTACTCATCAGGGTCGGTGTTCGTCATCGGTGACTAAAGTAGTTGAAATCGATTACCAAAGCTGTATATCAGCGTCTTAATAGTATGAGACTAATAGAATGATGGGGGGTAATGAACAAAATTACAAATGTACGTAGGCAGTAGATGCTTAAAACCTACTTACCATAGTACGATTGAGAAATGACCGTCTTAAGTAATAAAACCTAGTGTTACAAATCTTCTTTCTATCACTTACCTTGGGAGTAGCACTCTTCTTCTTGGAAGTGGTGGGTTCTGCGGGCCCAGCCACCTCTTCCTCAGCCGGCTTCTCCTCTTGGTTTTCGTCCTCCTCCATAACGTCCTTGAGTTTATCAAACTCCTCTTCAGCGTTAAGAGCGTGGTCGTCCAAGTCACCAAATTTCTAATCACGGAATATGCCTAATTATTACTTTCAAGTAATTTATTATTTATTTTAATCATTATTTTTATAGCAAACATGTTATGGAGCGCAGTTTGTTCTGCCACATCTTCCTTGCGACGGAAATTTGTGCACAACATTACAATGAGATCACCGTACTACATACAATATTTAAATGAATATTAGATTCTACAGAAACAAAAGTAAAAAGTATAAAAATCAAAGCATATCGTATGTAAAGATTAATAGCTATATTGATTGCACCTTTTCATTTATCATTTTGGATGAAAAGTGTTAACTAACCTCTGGGTGAACAATAAACTCTTCAATCTGGCTGACAGCCTCCTTGAAGGCGGCCGTCTTGCAGGACTTGATGAGCTGTTCTTTGTACTCTTGGTACGGCTTGATGTTGTTGTCCTCAATCCAAGCACTGTTGACAAATGGATCATCATACTGATACTCTCATACTTAACATCAATGGTGACGAGCAGTTGGATATGCATCTCGGTGGATATGCAACGGTCGATCCGGTCAATTCCATAAACTTAATGACACGTAACTTGTAGGTGGACGTAAGGTAAAAAGTGGTCTACCATATAGTTTACTGAATTCAGATCTAGAGCTCAATTTATTGGCCTCATCAAATATGAATCTAGGGACAAGAACTTTTGAAACGATATCTACTTATTTCTGTCCTGTGTGGCGACAAACATTTGGTACAATTCTATCGTACGACAACGTTGCATACCTCTGCTTAGAATGTACGCGTGTTCTTCATCACGCAGACAAATCTCAACCAAAACTATCTCGTTACTAACTTTAAATAAAACAACCCAGACCGGACCCCCCCCCCCCCACCTTCCGAATGTTCAGACTAAAGCGATTTTCTTGAATCATAAGTAAGAACTGTCCCAATTGTAGCACCTTCCAAAGACAAAGAATAATAGACTTATCCGAATTGAGAACCTGCTTTTCGAAGTCGATTAAAAAGCGCACATAATCTGTTCATCCGATACAGGTGATACAATGCAGGCGAAACCTCTTCCGACGAGTTTTCATACGCGTAAACCACAACTAGTTTATCCCTAGGATATTGATAGAGCCATGTAATCAAATTGCTGAGGTCCGGTAGCAGTAACATAATTCATTGGACAACATAATTGGGAACTGACTCGAAAAATGATACGAGTCATATTTCCAAACTATTGAACTAACGACGCAATTCTCGCTTGGATTGCAAATTCAGTACGTTTTTAGTTTATCAAACCTGTAATAGTTGTTCCGTGATCGATAGTCATGACATATTTAAAACTGGGTCAGTTCAGCAAAAGGGAATGCAAAATATAATAAATACTGAATCGAGGTCATCCCGGGAATATTCTCGAAAAAGCCTAGCCATAGCTCGGCCGGCCCGGGCTCTCAGCGAGGACGGCGCGGGGATGAAACACCATATATGCAGCATAGTTACTAACTATTGCTTCAGGGAACCAATTACCTCTGTCGGAACTAGGTCGATATCCAGGTCAGACTAAATTAAGATAACACGATGCCAAACTGAGGGCTTTTAGGGATTTCAATGTGGAACTAAAATAAAAATTGGCCTTTGGCTTTGTTAGACTTATGATGTGAGCAGTGGACTGTCAAATTAAATGACTCGATTTCGTTCCCAAGGCACGCACAACAGATTTTTCGAAGTTACGTGCATCATCACATACTCAAACGGTGAAGGAAAACATCCTGACGTATCTGTACGCCTGAAGACTGCCAACCCGTACTAGGCCAGAGTATCTTTGTACACCCAGTAGCGTTTTACACCGCGCATAGCTAACACGCTAGGCGATGATTTGTTTTACTAGAATTCGCCTTACAGATTTTTTCTATAACGTGTTGAAAAAATAGATACTTTGAAAATTCCCATTAAATAAATCGATCGTCGATTACAGCAAGGTAGATACAATTTTAGTGCATTAAGTTGTCTATTAAATTCTTATTATTATTACATTTATTTTCGAGGAATATAATAATACCATCTTTTTAACTGATTTCCTCTGACCTCTGAGAATTGTGTTAAGCAGTGCACAGCGAAATAAGATTGGCACAAATTGGCTTCGTGAATTGAAGGGAAATGCTAAGTGTATAATGCAACATCTCAATTTCCAATTGATAAAATGCAGCATTGATTATTGTTAGTAGGTCCTACTTCAAATTAAAAGCCTTGCAGTGCCCCATGACCCAATTATATCAGAATAATATTACCGAAGAGTTGGACAGACTGAGGTATAATTATCGTATGCATTCAGGTCCCATTTTATTATATGGGACATAAATACACACCAGGACCGAGCCGAAAGCTAAAATCGTGTACAAATTATCAAAGTACCCTCCGAGCGCCAGAACGAAACCTCCGAAATTGCGGCAAAGATAGTCAAAATGACAATAAATTGGTAATATTTGTTCATTACTATCTAAAGTCAACCGTACCGGCCTATGAGCTGGATATTGAATAAAACTGTAACAATACTCTAGTAACGGATGGCAGACTTCACACTTTAAGAAAGCTTAAGTTTCCTGAAACATATGTAATTTATTCGTGTTGTTTTCTTTCACCTGCTGGTAACAAATTTCTTAACCGCACCTGTTTTATTTGTTCGTCAAAAGTAGCGCGCTGGTTTCGAACAATGGGCGATGGACACACTTATATTGCATTCCACTTATGTGACAAACACATTAGTAATTTAGTACTAGGATGTGTATAAAACTCATCACGACACGAAAAGCACGTAGAAAGCACGATTTCAATCCGAGGTGATCGGATAGGAACTGGCCGCATGTATGGGGGGTACCCATTACTACTTGAAAAACTAAATTCGCATTCAATAAAAACTTTAGTTGGCATCTATTATTTGATATTGACGCCTGACGGAGCGCATGGCCTAGTGTGCATCACGAAAGCTTGCCGTACAAGTGGCCGGAGTTCGAATTCAAGGCACTTATCTTTTTTAGTGATTTTAATTGACAAATAATTGAGTGAATAAGAGATTACAAAATAACGTCTGACCGTAAACATGAATTGAATAATAGATTCAAAGTTATACATAGTTCTAAAAAATATAGTTATAACAAACATAGTTATAAAAAAGTTATACATAAAAACCGTAAAAATTAGTGTTTCATTTGAATTAGCGATGAAGAAAACAAAGTTATGTATGTATTAAGATATTCTTCAAGATTTGTGAAGTCTACCAACACGCACTAATCCAGCGTGGTGCTATATGGTACTCTCAAGCATCGCTCTCACACAAATGGTGTCAATTCAAAGTCAAAGTCAAAATATTATTTATTCAAAGTAGGCCAAATATAATTGGCTCTTTTTGAACGTCGACTATAAACAAACGCCCGCCCTTCACCGCTTCTAGTGTTTTTACTAATAATAATAAAAATAACACATGTGACACCTCAAATACATGTCTATCGGTGCTCTATTTACTATATTTTTGGGGCTGGAACGTTTTCGACTACAAGTTTGATCAGATCGGAAACCTTTATAATATTCAACTAAAAAAAAATCTCAATATGCTTTATCGCAGTAGCGATAAAGTACGTAAAAAGAAGATTTTTTTAATTTGTTAGATCAGATTAATAATAGCGCTAAGCGACGGCAGATATCTACGTTGATACATTACAACACAATTTCTACTACGCGGTACTGTGAAGCCTGTATTTTTTTTTTATATTGAGACACGTCACAAACAAAATAAAAATGGGCCTGTCAGTTTCTGTATGAACAAGCACTTAGGTATAAACTGCGCACTAATCAGTTATGAGCATCGACCTCCTCGATATAGATACATCGTCAGTAACTTACTGCAAAACTATTATTTTTTATGTTACATTGGCTAAGTCAAGTTCAACAGAACCCTTCAAGTGTAAGATGAACACGCGTAAGAAATTTTCCCTAACTATGAACTTTAATTTCTAGTTTGAATTAGGAATGGATCGAATATCCGTTTTATATTCGGCGTTCGACACAGTTACAGAATATTCGGCCTACTCACTTACTAATATTTTATTAATATGGCTTAGGTATATGTTATAAAGAGGTGTATGCGAATATATACTAGACAAATAAAACTAATTTTTACGATTTAATTTTTTAGGTACATAAATGTTTAGAAGTTCATGTCTTTCTCCAATTTCAGTGTGCAATTTTCGCAGCGTAAATCTACGCGTTAATTTTTTTTCCAAAACTTAGTATCGTTGGACGTTCCCCACGCTTTATTTCACAACATATTATAACATACAGGCTTTATGTGCCTGATAAATGACTATAAAAAATTGCCGCATATTATTCTTTGGTAAAAGAAATAATACCAAACATTCGGCCGGATACATGAGGTAAAACCTATAAGTATTAGGCCTGCGTCTAGTTCAAATCTACCAGACAGAATATTTCACTTTCTTTTATACTATTACCTCAGTAAAACAAAAAAACTAACTACAAGGAGGTTGCATGTTAGTTTCTTATACGCTACTTATAACATAGCACCTAATTCGTTAAGTAAAATAAGAGTTTATTACAAATGAAATCCAAATATAGTAGAAATACATTTTTAATTCATAATCTGCCGCGTTGGTCGTAAGTGCAACGGCTGAGCAAGAGCTCTTGGGTTCGTTTCCCAAGTGGAGCAGTGTTATTGGGTTATTTATGTAATTCTCAGTAACGGCTCTCGAAGTATAGGTTCGTGCCCGGTTGATGGGAATAGGCTATCTTCTCGTTCCCTATTTATTACATGGGACCTAAAACATACCGGCGAAATGAGCGTGTACATTAGTACATCTCTGCCTAACCCTTCGGGGACAACAGGCGATATATTTGGAAATTTGTATATTGTATTAAATTATATATCCATTACACTGGTAAAAATAATCATGCACATCACACAATCAATTGCCCCTCCCGAGACTCAAACCACAGAAGGCAGTCTCAATTGCAGCTGCGCAAATGGCTAATATTAGACAGGACTTTCTCCTGTACCGTAGGGACATCGGGTTTCATAACAACGGTTCCTATAATAAACGACATATGAAAACTGAAACTGGAAAAACTACACGTAGATCGTATCGACGGCGACGGGAACCGATAAAATAGCACCAATAGTCTCATACAGAAGAGCCAACTCAAAATCCACGCCATAGCAGCAGATCTCGGAAGTCCGATCAATAACTGCAACCGGCCACTTCTGAGAAAATATTGCTATATAGTATTATTTGGACATTACGTTTTAAGTGGAAATTCACGAGGCGATAAACTGAACAAAGCATCGAATGCAAAATATTCAGCATATTTAGACCATTGTTTTAAAGGTTCTGTCGTCGCCAAAGAACACTTATAATTTCGCCACATCTGTCAGTCTGGATATCCGCCTCTATAAATAAAATCCTCAAAAAACACCTTAAGGTGGAAGCTCCACCCTAGCCCGCGAAATACAAATTTTTGTACGTTTTTTTCAATTTTCCGGTATTTGTCAGGCTGTACATTCAACAAAACATGATTCGCGCCTGTAATAGGTATTTAGTTACAGAATTATAATCATTAATATCATCAATACAACCCTTACATTGCATACAATTGGATTGAATGACTTTTTCATGAAATAGACAATCAATACCTATATGCACTTTGAGGGCTGTTTTATTGATTTAAATGATTATAATTCTGTAACTAAATACCTATTACAGGCGCGAATCATATTTTGTTCAATGTACAGCCTGACAATGACCGGCAAATTGCAAAAAACGTACGAAAATTTGAATTTCGCGGGCTAGCGTGGAGCTTCCACCTTAACGGGATCTCCTTACATCTAAAGAGGGGATGTATTTTTTTCGTTGTCTATCTCATGTCACGGTGCGATAAGATAGGTTGTCTAAAATATTCGATTCAGGGATCCGTTTGTGTAATGAGGTAGTAACTTTTGTATGAGTCGAGTGTTCCCCACCTTACTGTCAGCTAAATGATTAATTTTGGATATGCGAAAAAATAGTGCAATTATACATAATATGTATTAAAAACAAGAAAGAAAACTACCACATTTATTCAAACTTTAATGAGAAATAATCGACCAACGGGCAACTACGGAAACCTATCACATGATAATTGTCAATTCTTACATTTTAACTGTAGGTGTGCAACGAACGCTGGGTGACCAATTAAATATAAGTCATGTAAAAATACATCCGTCACTTTCGGGCGTGTCATTTTCTGATACAAAATGAACAATAGCTATGCATAGTAGTACGTTTACCCGTAAAACTACGCCATAGCCACCCGCAGAAGGCAACAGAATAAATCGAACCCAAAAACACAAGCCCACAGCTGATATGGTTTATAGGGGTCATAAAATTCACGATCCCAACCTGGTGCATGAACACTAAAACTGACAAGGGACAGAGAGAGTCGCTTTTAAATCTGACTGTTACTGTCGTAAAGACTAAGGATAACAGGACTAAAGGAATAATTCTCTTTAACTTCGTGATGGAGACTCCTCACTTAGTGTATAGTTCCAATAATATAATTAGACCCTATTGGGTGATTTGCAAAAATGACCAATAATGTTGTCAATTCTAGGATACAGGCTTCAGAATTAAAAAAAAATATGGAACGCACAATAGTGAGTGAGATAGTCACTCACTCTAGTGCGTTGTTGGTTTGTCGAGGGTCGGAGAAAGTTTAAAATATAGTAGTTTGTATCAATTATCAATTATTTATTATTCTGCATTAGATTTTCTCCTAATAATCGCGGATAAACGTTTATAAAAACTGTTTCACATGCAAAAACATTCAATTCGTGACCCATGGCGACGGAAGCCAAACGCTCACCACTACACTAGTCGGCATCATCACTCCAGTGCAACTGCCGAATTCTGTGTCCTGGGTTCGATTACGAATGCCATTGGGTTTATTATAAAATTATCAGTATAAGGTTGAGAGTTTGGATATGTCTCTAATTAATGGTAATACGCTCATCCCTTTTTACATGGCACCGAAGAACATAACTGCGGGTGTATATGATTTTCTATAGAAATACTATACAGGGTAAAATAAAAACGAATGTACATTTTTTATTATTCCTTACGATAATTATTTACATTTGCTAAGAAGACGTGGTACGGTTGTGTCGTCGGCAAAAATATCCCTGGAGCATCGATATGTCCAATCCCAAGCACACCAAAAATACTCTAATTCTGTCATTAAATTCTATATTAATCATATGACTTATTAAACACTTTATAAAGTAATCGTAATGATTGTTTCGGTGGCAGAAATCTCTAAAATAAAACCAGTGAAGCATCGAAATGTAGTTTTTTGGTGTAACCTAGGGTAGGTACACCAAAAACCTCTAATTGTAATATTGGTTCTGTGATATTAATTTTTACAACAAATATATCGTAATGTTTGTTTCGGTTGAAATTATGTCAGTCCAAGGGTCCGTGGCGCCAACCATTCCTCCTCCATTATTCCAGGGATGACGTCATTTTACATTTTATCGGATAAAAATATCATTAATTAAATGCATTCTTCATTACAACTGTATGGAGACTGACCAGTTACTTTATGCTCCTGAATGGTGTTCCAATTACGATAGGTAAGCATTGTTAAATCGCCAAACTCAAGGGGCAGAGGGTAGGGATAAAGTAAAATAGAATAAAATTAATGTTTAAGGGCCCATACAACAAATGTGATTTTTTGCCGGTAAATGGTAGGGAACCCTTCGTGCGTGAGTGACTCACACTTGGCCGGTTTTTTCTCTTGAAGATGAGTTTAAATTTAAATTTACTAACTATACTACTGGAAATGTTTCGAGAATGAGCATGAACAATAGGGACGAGTGCACATCTTCTTATATATAAAAATCTCGTGTCACAGTGTTTGTCGCTGAACTCCTCCGAAACGGGAAGACGGATTATTATGAAATTTTGTATGTATATTTGATAGTTTTAAGAATCGGTCGTAGGCTATTTTTTCCACAGGTGGTAAGGATGTCCCTCACCAGACATTTTTTTTTGACATTGATTGTAAAACTTGGTTGAGAACATTTATTTGTATTTTTGTTATGATTTGGCATTAAAAAGTAGGTACTTTAACCCTAAATTTTCACTCTTCTACCTCCTACTTCTAAAAAGTGGCAAAACAACGTTTGCTGGGTTAGCTAGTACTAGTATGTATGAAAGTGGAACCAATACCATAAACCATGTAACCAGGAAGGTTTTGAGTATAAATATGAGGTGGATGGATGTAAGGGAAAAGACCAAAGAAAATCTTTATAGATAGGATGTAACATATGAGATACTGCACCGATTTCAAGTAGGTTGAGACAGATTAAATATCAAATGATATTTCTTAATATATCTATTACCAATTGTTTACACATAAATATGTACACTTTAGTTTTAATCATTCATGATTTGCTAATCGGCAACAGTCTGACTTACAGAAAGAAAAGAGAAGAAACACTACTCTGCCATGGGTTTCCTCAGGTTGATTATATGTATAGTTACAGTGTTACATATTATTATACTATAACCATACAAAATATTTTTAAAAATACAACCCTTACATAAATATGAAACTTAACTGTTTTAAGTATACTTGTGACAAACAAAGCTTCTCATTTCAGGTACTAATGCTGGCGATGAAGGGGTTGTTCTGTAATTGCTTCGATTATGTGATGTTAACCAACCACAAACCTAGTCGAGTTTCATTTCCTAATTATATATATATACATAGAATTGTTTGTCCTGACTGATTCATCAACGCAGAGCCTAAACCACAAGGGTTACTAACTTGAAATTTTGAGATATGATGCCTTTTATTACAAAAACATCTGCTAAGAAAGAAATTGCATAAATTCAACCCCTAAGGGAGTGAAATTAGACATGAATGGTATAATATATATGGAAATCCGTCATTTTCGAAGTTAATTATATTAAATTTCATACTTTTGGTTAGAAATAAATAAACAGGGTGAAATAGGAGTTGAAAGTTTACATGGGAAGTACGTCATTTATAGGTATTAAGAATGATATTTCATATTCAAGCTCCTCAGTAAAAATAAATGCATGCGTGTTTCGTAGTTTTTGGAAATTCCACCCCTAACGGGCGAAATGTCGAAGAGAAATTTGCATAAAATTGCGCGGAAAATAAATGATATTTTAGTACACCATACAAAATATTACACAAAACGAAATATGAGATAATATAAGGGTGGTCTTATCTCCAAGCAATGTCTTCAAGACATCCTTCAGAAGGACTGCAGAATGCAACCAGGCCCAGTGGCAGTTAGTGCTGCCTTCTATGCTACAGATCCCGGGTTTGAATACCGGTAGGGACAAATGTTTGTGTGATGAGCATCAACATTTATTTTCCAGTCATGGATGTATCTATGTATAATGAGTATACCCATATTTACAAAAAAAAAAAGTATATATGTAGTATATCAACCTTCTAGTATCTGTAACACAAGCCTTGCTGCTTACCACGAAACTAGATGGTGCTGTGTCATAATGTCCGGATATATTTATTTAGTTTCATAAATGTCTCAAAAAGTTACTTGAAATAAATAGCTATTGATTTGATTTGATTTAAGAAAGCTAGTTAAGGTGTTTGTTTGTAACTCTGTTGTACTTCTAATATTTCATGGAATTAACAACAAACAGTATATAAAATGATGTGAAATTTAAAAGCCTTACTACTTAAAACATTTTGGTATTATAGAGGCAGATTTAAAATGTTAATTCTAGTAATTCAGTCACACATTCCAGATAAAAACTATTTGTAACAAGAATTAGCTGGACTTCAAATAAAATTTAATTAATCATTCATCACACTCACACTTTTTCCCATGGGGGTAGGTAGAAACTACAGAATCATTAATCATTAGCTATAAATAAATATAAGTTTTGGTAAAATAAGAAAGAAGAAAACTAGGAAAATTGTTTTTGCCTATAAGTGATAGATGGCAACACACCAGAGTTATTCTTAGTGTCACAGCTTAGCTACTTACATATTAAGATTTCCATCATAGAAAATACCGGGTATATGGCCCCTTGTGACTGAGGCTTTAATTTATTTCTTATTTAAGTTTAATAAATATAATAATTATTTTTTATTAATCACAAATTAGCTTCATAAGCAAGAGCCTTCATACATTGAACTACCAATCAGGTTTTTCTTGATTTTGTGCTCTAGGCTCTTCACATAAACCTCATCCTGAGTCATTAATTCATATTTTGATATTTTCAGTGCTACTAGACTATACAAAAATTTGCCTATTTTCAATAATATGTTGCTAGTGTATTTGGCATACACATCTGAATCCATAGCTTATATAAAGTAGTAAATAACTATTATTCTGATATCTTCATCCAAAGACCAATCACTGCATTGAACCATTAAAGCCGAAAAAACTAATATCCACAAAAAAAAAGAAAAGCATACATAAAATATAGTGATCAGTGTTACTAGGTACAATAATCTGATAAAAATCCAACATAATTTGACATAGGCTTTCAAACTACAGCAACTCAAATTTTAAAATATATAAGATATTATATTACTAAACTATTTCATTGAGGCGATTTAGACAAAGAGAGACTGGCAGGTAGCTTTGGCTAGCTTGACAAGTCTGACTGATGCTGATACATGATCATAGATGATAGAATATTGTTTTGTTTACATATGAATGTAAGTACTTACTAGTTGTTCGTTCCGAAGAAGTAAATACATTGGACGTTGATCGCCTTCTTAGGTGGTTTTAGCTCCGGAGTGGGAATAGCTACCTGGAAACCATCACAAACCATAATTAGGGTCAATGTTTTCTTTCGCTATTATATTACTCTTCGGTGTGTTAGACAGCTCTCAAGAGGTTTATGAGCCCATATTAACACGTAGGAGGGATTTCTATGGCCCTAAGAGCATCCACGCAGCATTTAAGCATGCTAAACCTATTACAATTAAGAGTTTTCCCGCCCATAATTGGGTTTGTATAATCTGTCAGTGTCGTCAACAAACACTCCAACAGTTGTTTGTAATCATGATTTACGATGTATACTGATAGAAGACTAGTGTTTTATAATTTTAACACTAAATGTAATAAACGAAAGCGTCTTACCCGGCCGGGCCAAGGGCTGAATCCCTTCATCTTGGCCCTGAAACAAACACATAACTCGCATTACTACAACAAAATTCAATTGATCATCACAAACAGCTCAAAGTAGCTTGGATTTTCAATACATACCACACAAGATCACCAAGTTTAAAGCTTTCAGACATGATACACGTCTACTCCGTACGAGATTCCACGACGAACTAACCAAAGAGAAATTTAAATAATTATAGAAGAGTTTAACTTTAAGCGTCTCTTGATTTGTCTATGAATGTTGGGTAAACCGTAATTTTCCGAAAAATGCATCTTCTATTTATTTTCTATTATTTTCAGATCCAAATGGATTAGCATCATTTGTATATCCTAAACTAATGTACAGTATGAAAATGGAAGATAATTTACCTTATTTTATAACTCATTTATAGTTTGTGATACCTAAATAGCTTTGTTCCATGTTATCTGTAAATTATAATATTGTCTGTCAATGTCAAATGTCAAATGCCTGAGCCTGTATGAGCTATTTACAGCATTTATTTTGGTACACATGATACCGCCAAAATTAAACTTATTCATAGTTTTGGAATGAATTTTCAGTAAAAATGTCTAAAAGATTTTATCCTCAACAACATGGTGAACGAAAGAAAGCTAAACTTGATATCAGCAGATCTGATCATAACTTTCCGTTGAGTCAAAACAAAGGTAAAGCTAAGTACTTCTTTGTGCAAAATAAATCAATTCTCTACAAATATTGTGAGCTAATTGCTTACAAAAGTCCATATTATTATGAGTACAATTTATTGTAAAGTTTAAAAGAGCAAAATGTATTTCCTAACTTAGGTTAAGTTCTTTTTTTTCGTAGATAGTATTGATGATGACAATTGGGGGGACGACAACGATGACGAGATATTACTCCTAGCTAGTCAGGCTTGTGAGGAGGCTTATAACGTAAATGACATCAGCCAACTACCAAACTATAGTATGTGCATGCAACCAGGGTCTACAAGCACCCAGCTGAACTTAGAGCCTACACCAAGCACATCCAAGTCTCAATTCATATTCAAAAAACCTTCTTTCAACACGCCCAAAGCCATTTCTACACATTTAAAGGAAAAATGTAATAGAATATCTTCACCACTACCTGGAATAACATCCAAAGTGATTCCTAAGACAAATAGTTCAGTCAATCTGTCTGATGACTTAATATTCAATGACAAAGTGTTTAATAGTCAGGACACAGACCATGTTTACCGACAATTACTTCAGATGCAAGAGGAGAATGCTAAACTGAAGTCTGAGAACGGGAAATTGTTGGAGAAATGTGTAACGAAAGAAGGTGAGGCTTCCATATTGAGAACTCAGCTGAAGACCTGTCAGGCAGCTGTGGATAATGCCCGGATGGAGAAGATCAAGGCTCAGGAGAAGGTGCAGGTGGAATGGACAGATAAACTCAGTGTAGCAAACAAACAGATGCATGATTTGCGAACACAGTTAGATTTCAAGGTGTGTTTACTCATTCCATATAACCAGAGCTTCAATAATGATTACTTTCATCCATATGTGTATATCCTTAAGTCCAACTTCAAATAATTCAGCACAACCTGATAAATGAGATATCTTTATTAATGAAAAACAATAACATTATTAATTAGCAACTAAAAATATCTGTGTAATAAGTAATTTCTAAAGAACCAAACAGTTTTTGTACATGCATTAAAATATTTTAGTAATTGTTTTCTTCCAGAATCTGGAAATTATAAGTATAAAAGAAAAATGCAAGAAACTGGAATCAAGCAAAGTGAGATTGACACAAGTTAACATTGGAGCGAATGACATATCACAAAGGTATGATATTTTTTGGTTGTTTGACCAGTGGGCTGAAAAAATAAAGGTTAAGGTGGAAACTCCACGCTAGCCCGCGAAATTCAAATTTTCGTACTTTTTTGCAATTTGCCGGTCATTGTCAGGCTGTACATTGAACAAAATATGATTCGTGCCTGTAATAAGTATTTAGTTACAGAATTATAATCATTAATATCATAAATACAACCCTCACATTGCATACAATTAGATTGAATGACTTTTTCATGAAATAGACAATCAATACAGTTATATGCACTTTGACGGCTGTTTTATTTAAGCTGTGAAGGAAAATTGCATGCCCTAGAGATTTTCGTGTAAGTCTACCATCCTGTTCTAGGCGGAGCATAGCCTAATCCCTCTCAAATGAATGAAGAGGGGCCAGTATTGGGAGAATAAATGGATACATGATGATATAGTTTTTTATCCTATTTGCTTTATTCACATGGAAAATAGTAAGAGCTTATTGTATAAGATACTAGGCAGGAAAAATATTAATATTTATATATTTTATTAGGTAGGTAGTTGTTCCAATAAGTAACTGAGAAACATGAATCCACTATCTGTTTAAAGTTGCCACACTAAAAGAAAGAGAAGAATCTATATTGCTAAAAATGATGTATCTATTATGTTCCTTTACAGGCACAACAACAATACTCAACAAAATGATTCAATGCTGACTCAAATGAAGAGAGTAAAGACTGCATCCAACTCTGTGCAGACGGAGGACAAAGCTGAAATGCTGAAACTCAATAAAACATGCAGATTAGGTACTGTATTTTAACATGATAGGATATTTTCTATACCCCCCACTTACCTTATAATAGTATGTTTGTGTTTACAAACACCCATACCTCCCATACACACAGCCGTACCTGGAACAACTAACTATATGACATACAAATGCTTGCTCTGTACAGGCTTGTAACTAAAGGCTGATCCAGCTGATATAACCAATGCAACTGTCTAGAACTTACAATAGCTTCATTTATTATCATGAGATGAGGCACACTTTGACTAACTTCTAAAACCAACCTATTGATGAGTTTTATTAATCTTGCAGAAACCAAAACCCAGACATCGATACTATCCTACATACTAGAACCATCTCAAAGCCAACACCACTCAATATTAGACTGTCATGAAAAGCTACAGAAGACCACGGACCTCTCGCAGAACAAATGCAGGATATACAGCACATTCCACCGGCTGCCTACAACTCCTGTGCCAAAGGAGACAGACAAGGGCACAGTGGTAATGAGTAGCTTCTATGAAGATCTTACTTGTGTGGTTGTGGGTGACTGCGAAAGGAATCAGGAGAGATATTTTGATGTAAGTGGGTGATTTTTTCTAAATATTTATCAATCTGATGCTGCAAACAAGTATGTGACAGTTGTGACACACTTGTTGGTGAGCGGCAGCTATAAAACCTGTAAGAGAACTCACATGGCGATGAAACTAGGTACTCTGTCCCAGGAGCAACTTAACCTATAAACGATAGAGTACATACACTCAATCAAAAAAAAATCTCAAAGACAATCCTTGTTGTTCCATGCCAAGATTCGTGTAAGGTTTATTTAGATTAGTTGCGCCCCATTCACTGATAAAATAATATAATAATAATAATAAAAAAATAATAATAAATAAATAGTAATAAATATTCTGCGACATTTTACACAGGACCATCTAGTCCCAAACTAAGCAGAGCTTGTACTATGGGTACTAGACAATGGATATAATACTTATATACTTTTTTTTTGTAAATACGTACTTATAATACATAGGAAACACCCAGATAAACACAACCACGATCCATGCATACAACTTTTGCCTCGTCCACATTCATGCATCACGTCATGTATGCGCGCCGGTTGAAGTACTGCCCTTTTGAAGAAGTTCGCTAAGTTGGTCCTAAATATAAACTGCTCTTTTAAAATTAATTCGAATCTTATATAATATTTCAGATCTTCAAAACAATAAAATCAATATTAAATGAAACTCGCAGCCGCCTCGAGACGGTCTGCCAGCGCGTGACGACCTCCTTCCAGAAAGAAATGGACGAGAAGTACATGGAAGTCTCATCCACCTACCAATGTGTCAGCAAAGAGGATTTATTGAAAGGCAGGTCAGTAAGTATGCCTATTTTTTTGGAGGTAGCGGGATTCCCCAGATTGCGACCAAAGACTCCGCAAAATGTCTTTTTCGCAAAAGAAATGAATATATTGTGTGTTCTGCAGCTTACTTAAATATAACAAAGTCAAAAAAAAAACAAAAAGTCTATATGATTTTATGCCTTTCAGAGCTCTATACAAAGAAGAACAAGAGATTTTGTCCAGAAGAATGATAGCTACATTATCATACATTCTAGAATCTTCTGAAGGACTATACTGGTTCCTCAAACATGAACCCGGGCACAAAGAAAGAGCTGGACAGTTTATGGACACCATCAATAGGATATGTGTTTTACTTGACAATTCTGTAAGTACCTACATAAATTCTTATTAACATCGAATATTAGATATACATACACTAACGCATTTTCCCATGGGGGCCTGGCAGGAACTACAGAATGCCACGCGATATGATCCCTGCATACCAGTTTTGCCTCGTCTATATTCATACATACCAAGGTACCGGCACAATATAAGAAACAAAATATTAGACATTAAATTAAAACTTAATTTCAAGAATTTTTTAACAGTATACAATTATTATTTTAATCTGACGTTTCAGATTCTTAACAGAATCCATGGTGCCCCCAACACTTCTTAATAATATCAACATACCGCGATAAAATATATATTAAAATAAAATTTATATATTTCTACATCTTATATTCGTGCAGGTATAGGAAATATAATATCAACATTCGCTCCCTAAAAGCGTTATAACGCTACTCCGTGGTAAGGGTTCAAATAAAAAATGTTGAGCAATTATTTCGTATGACGATTGTAATGACTAATGACCATGCTCATTTGTTATCGATTCAGAGAAGTTTCTATGTATTTATTTTATAAGAATCTCTTTTAGCGATAGCGACATCTATCTCACCACATAAGAACTACGGACTCAGAGCGTTGACGCAAAAATAAACCCTTTACCACCCAAGTTGGATTTATCCGACAAGTATCATTGTATTGCTAAATTCTGTGGACACGAAAATATTTGGCGGATAAATTCTACTTCGGCAGTTAAAAGTTTAAATATCCGTAACACAAGCCTGCATGTTTAGTTCGGAGCTAGATGACGTTATGTGAAAATATCTGGGTTTATTTATTGTCCAAATATATTGGTGAATACAGTATTTGAAGAATTTTGTTAGTTTGTTAGTTGATACTCATGCAAAATTCTTACTTTTCAGTCTTGTGCGATATTATACAGCGGCCTATTACTATCAATAACAAATCTAATACAAAGATTAAGTTCTTCTGAAGTGAACAAGAATAGAATATTAGAAAGCATTAAGATAATACTGACATCTCGACCGATGCCATTTGTGGTGACCCATGTTCTTGGTCTGGTGGGGTTGGTGTCACTGTGGGATGGTTTTATGAAGATATTCTGTCCAATTAATGGTACTGGAAACCTTAAAACTGATTATGATCAAGGTGTACTCCTGTATAAGAAAGGTAAGCAAGGAAGTCCATTATAACTATCTTATTGGTGTAGTGGGCGCTAGGAGCCGGGGATGTTATGGAGCTCCGTAACTGTAATCGAAAATATTGGATATCCGATATAAAGAAATATCCGTAACTGTTTCATAAGTTTCGGATAGTTTTCGTATAAGGGCGGAGTCTAAATAAAACGAAATATTTTGACAGGTTTAATTTGGACATTTTTTATTAAGTTAAGTAATGTAGATTCTACAAAATGTAAACAGTGTGATAAAACCTTTTCCCGGAAACGAGGTGGCACTACTTCACTGAAACTTCATCTAATATCCGTAACCGAAACTAACGGATAATCCCAAATAATTACATATCCGTATCCGAAACCGATATAATTTTATTCCTATATACCCAGATCCGAAATATCATATCCATAACATCCCTACTAGGAGCTGGCTGTTGAGCTTTTAACTCAACTCTTGAGTTCTGTTACTAGTTTATGCTACTATTTACTAGGTTTTCCAAAAATATACAACTTGTATTAAAGCTTATTAGAGTAATTTAAAAAAATATCAATTTGGAGTCCAATTGTTACAGCAATGAGTATCACAGATATGTCTACCGTGGCAAATAAATTCGTCCTAATACAAAAAAAACTCATATTACTGATATAATTATACTTCTATATAAATATTTTAATGAGGATAAATTTATATATTTTTAATGTTTGTAACTCAAAATATAAGAACCGATGTCATTCACCATTACAATGCTATATTATCGTAAACTTGGCTATATTTATTACCAGAAAAAATATGTCTTTAGCAGTTATAACCCCATCTAGGTAGCTCCAACATGATAAAAAAAAGGATCAATGATTGATAACATACATCTTAATTTTCAGATTCATGTTTTATACAAGTGCTTCTAAAGCAAATAGAAGCGTGTCTGAAGTGTATCGAGAATCAGAAGCTGACAGATGAAGCTGTAGAGACAACGCAAAATCTGATTATATTATACAGTAATATCAATGAAAACTCTTCGCCTACTTTATCACGCGATAAATCAAGGTACTGCAATAGAAGTCAATTTTAAATCTTATTATTTAGATGATGAGAGAACACTTACATTACCGAGTCTAGTCAATTTGACGACCCAATTAGTCCAACGGTAGTGAACACTGCCTTCTGTGCTATGGGTCCCGGGTTCGAATCCCGGTAGGGACAAATGTTTGTGTGATGAGCATAAACATTTGTATCCGAGTCATGGATGTATTTATGTATGTATTTACAAAAAAAAAGTATAGAAGTAGTACCTATATCAACCAACTAGTATCCGTAACACAAGCCTCGATGCTTACCAGGGAACTAGATGGTGCTGTGTCATAATGTCCAGGAATATTTATTTATTTAAATTTAAGAAAAAGCAAAATCTATTTTTCTTCTAAATTACTTAATTTCCTTACGCTAATGACCCCTTACTTCAAACTATTCCACCAATCAGAAAGCCGAACGCCTTCCCGCCAACCTGTTCCTTCAATCAAAAAGCCGAACCTGTTTTGCGGTTAAATTTTTAAATAATCTGTAAACATAACTGTTTTCCAACTGTCTTGTTTCATTTCAGGTGTGACTGTCACCTTATTTTTGTACAAGTAATTGTGTACGCTCTACGAATATGTGCTGTGATGTTAAATAGCTTTAAACATAGTTTAATAGGTAAGTTATATTTTATTACAAACGTCCTATATATGTTTATCCATGAGAATACGAGTCGACAACGCGCGAGTGACACCTCTGGTGTTGCAAACGTCGATAGGCTACGGTAAACGCTTATCAGGTGATCTGGAAGCTTGTATACCCGCTCTTATAGTAATATATTTAAGGCAGCTCAATAGAAAATGGCACAATAAGCTTGTTACCAATTCCAAAATCGTTTAAATAAAGGGAAAATTAGAAATAGTTTCGTAGTATTTTCCTGTGTGATTATAAATAAATCTAATATTAAATTATTACAGGAAAAACGATGATTACCTAGTTTTGTATTCAACTATTTGTATTATAGGTATGTTATAAAACGTTGGTTGAGGTTCTTTGTCGTCCCACCAAGGCTCTTCGGACGGGGGCCCTGTCCAATGAAACTGTAAAATCCTTTTCCTCTACTCTGTATTTGTATGACCCAAGGGCCTTTCGGGGTCATAGGGGTCAATCTAATGACTTTCCCGTGGGCCCCTTACCCCTGACCACTCCCAAACTAACGGAAACCCGTGTTAATAAAACATTGGGCCAATGAATATATTGATGACAATTTAGCGACCCTTGCGAATATGACGACCCGTTTAGCTCAGCGGTAGTTAACGCTGCCTGCTGTGCTATGGGTCATGGGTTCGAATTATAGGACAATTATATGGACAACACAATGACAATTATAGGGACAAATGTTTCTGTGATGAGCATTAACATTTGTTTCCGAGTCATGGATGTTTCTTTGTATAATATGTATGTATTTACAAAAAAGAAAAAGTATATATGTAGTATATCAACCAACTAGTATCCGTAACACAAGCCTCGTTGCGTAGCTCGGAACTAGATGGCGCTGTGTAATGTCCGGAAGTATTATTATTATTATATTGCTCTGGTTTTTAGGTCATATACCGACAAAACATAACGAGTTACTGTCGGTGTGTCGGTGCGGTATACAAGTGCTATACCAGTGCGCCGTCCGCGACGTGGAGTTCAGCACACAGCTGTCGCACAACGAGGGGCATCTCGTCGAGTTCTGCGAGCTTATGAGAGGGTTCGACCACACCGAGGCTTATAGTAAGTCAAATATTCTTACAATCTCCAACCGTAAAAAAAATTTGCTTAATTCACACACCTATACAAACGTCATAACTATGATAGTTATGTATTAAATATCGTAACTTTATATGAACTCCTTTATGTAGTACCTGTACCACAGCGTTTTTAAGCAGTCTCAATGTTGTAGTAGTTGGAGTGAGACGCCACGCTTCAGGCGGAATAGCGCCATCCTTTTCTTATAATCTAAATAAAAATTGTTGTATTTGCTTCTCAACATCAATAGAAAAACCCACTAATATCATTATACGCTTTATACTCAAAACAACACCGACAACTGAGGTTATCTCGCAACAAAATCAAAATATCATTTATTCAAAGTAAACAAAATTAATTGGCTCTTTTTGAACGTCGACAATAGAGACAGCCCCCAAAAACGCCCGCCCTTCACCGCTTCCTAATGTTTTTGCTGGGTAGAAGAAGCGGCGCAACAAACTCCGCAGCAACTCATCAGAGTATTGTGTATCAACAAAAACTTTAGGTACCTAACTGATCTTTTAACTTCTATTTATATTTCTAGCGAATATGCTGACGGAACTAGCTGGCACCCTGCAAGCCTCACCAGAAGATATGCCCCCATCATTCCACAGACCACCGTGGCTAAAAAGTTTCGAATCCTTCTCTCTGGTCGATTGAACAGATTATTAAGAACATTACAATGAAGTAACAAAATTGTTGACAATAGTCATGTAAATATTGTAAATAAGCTAAATGATTTTTGTACAATACTTTAATTATTAAGGAAAAAATACAGGTATTTATTTTAAACATTATTTATTTATTAATTTTTGTATATATACAAATATAAGACTTGTTGCATTAGGAATGTTGACATCAAGAAATACTTGTGTATAAATTTTACATATAATAATGATTTACAGATATTGAATAGTTGAGAGGCGACTTAAGCTTGAAATAAATAATAATTATTGTGGGATGTGCAAGCAATAATTCATCAAGCTATCATCAAAAAGTCGCAGTAGTGGCTTTGGCCGCGCGGGCGTCCGACGCTTCCGATGCAGTCGTGGCTTTAGATTAATAATAATTCAATAAAGCCAAGTTATCTCATCTTGCAGATTACAGAAATACAATAGATCTATGCTAGGCGCCCAGCGCACATTGCAAAAGAATTGTAGGACGCGTTTCTCACTTTACTACGCGGCTAAGCTACGGGCACTAAAACCAGCCAGTGCGAACGCGGCCTCATAAGGAAAATTAGTTTTTAAAACATTGTTCCTCATAAACTTGCAGATTCGGTTCCAAATTTGATTATATGCGGTATTTTATATTAAACCTGTGCATATATGTATATTATCTTAGTTTCTATTGTGTGTATTTAAAATATCTAAACATCGAATCCTAAAATATCACTGTAATAATAACAATACTACAATAAGATGGCATAAAGAGAGCGGGCTGTGAGATTCACGAAGCCCCATCACAAAATCCTTATGCCTACATAATGACTATACCTTATTTTGCCAACCGAAAAACGAAATGTAAACAGAAAACTTTATAACCATTTTTCACAATACTCCACCACTTAGGCGATCGTCAAATATATTACAGAAAAATAAATACAAACATTCTCCATAGCTATATTAATTTAGTCTCCTCTACAGTTTTGTTTACATTTGGTAATCACTTTCTCTGGAAAGCACCAAAATTGTATTTACAACTTAAGGCTTGACAGTCGTAGGAATAATATCAGGTGTGCTCGGTCGGTGGAAGAAATACAACATAAAACCTGCTGCAAGCAGGAAATGGAATGCTAGGATAGATCCGATTAGAATCAGAAAGTATTTAGACTTTCTCAATGCTGGCATCAACCAGAATATAAGTACGGAGCCTGATACAAAAGCAGCCATGAGGACAAACAACCATTGCAACCAGAACACCTGGATGGTCCACAGAACTGCTACGGGTATGTAGATGGAGAGGGAGTATCCATAAAGACAGAATAGCGACATCATCGTTGGAGATTTCGCGTCCTGAAAAGGAAAAAATATGTCAATGATTATTGGGATTTCTTGTAAATAGATTTTGGTAGACACAGTGTACCTTAGTGTTCTATAGGAATAAGGTATATATTTATAATACCTAAATATATAGGTATTATATTTTGTTTATTATTCAATCAGTTGACGAAGGGATTGGATGAGACGATTTACAGGTAGTTGTTCTGGGAAACACATATATGTGAAAAATTTGTTCATAATAAAATAAAATGTTGTTTCAGTTGACTCAGGAGAAAATCCTGGTGTACGGATATTTTAAAAAATTCAAATAAAATCCATGTGTCATTACTATACACATTAATATAACCAGTGTATGTTCTGATGTTTTCTTGGGTTACATAATAGGTCTTATGAGGAATGATCATGCTCATAGATCTTAGTTTTGATAGATACCTGATTTTCAATCTCATCATGGGCATCTGATGAAGAGGTCCACTTCAATGCTGCCCACAGCGCAAGAGGCACTAGCCATACATAGCATGTGATGGCAGTAGCTGCTATGGACACCAGATGGAAATCATAGCGCCACACGAAGCCAGTTTTGTTAGCATTTTGCAAATAACTTGCTATGTTACCACTTACTGCTATTGTGAATATCTGAAATTATTATAAAGTGGTTGTCATCATTGCTTGATTATTCCTGATTTATAATTTCTAGATAGACTTCATCATTAGTCTAGCCTTGATAGTGAGTGTGAAGCCCAGAATTAGTTGGTACTCAAGTAGTCTTATTTAGATTTTTTGTTCAATATTGGATAGCATTAGGAGTTCAAGAACTCCAAGATCTCCATACAAGCATCTGGTTAATGGCTAACGGGCTAAAAATATACTCATGAATTATATGATACTGTATAAATGCTATGCAATTGTGTACATCTTTTGTCTACATAGTTGTGCTAGTATTTATAATGCATCAATTAAATGGATTATTTATTTTTCTACACCTACCAAGGTAACAGAAATCCATACAGGTCCATAAAGATCTGGTTTCCCCTTGATTCTTTCATCAAAGTAATTCCTGGACACCTTCTGTGGCAGGACAGATGATATGATCCTTTCCACCACCTCATTTGTGTGCACATCAAAGTACTTTTGGTAATATTCTATAGTCCAAAAGTTGTGGTTTGCTGTGAACCAAAACATACAATTATTATTATTTATTGAAAGCAGGTACAATGTTTATTGTATAAGCAAAAGATATGGGTATTATGTCCCTTGTAATAGGGAGTGATCCTATTGCTATGGCGATTACCAAACACAAATCCAGACTTGGCTGTTGCTGAGTATTTGTTAGAAATGCCAATAAAACTGTCTGACCTAGTGATCAAACATGATGGGCATCAGGACTCAGTAAAATAGAGAATAGGAAGGGTCTCTCTCCCTAACCATTTTATTATTTATTCATTAACATTATACATTGTCTTATAATTACAGCAATTCTCCACAAAACTGGGTTGTCAGTTTGACTGTGGGAACTTGAGTTATCATAACCTTATTACTGTAATTATTGGCTTATTCTATGGGTTGTGTTAGCTTTGAAATAATTGATTAAGACCTGCTAAGTTCATCTTCAATAATTATTGAGTTGTGTTGTTATTTAAACTGAATTCAGAACAATTTGTTGTATGACAGTCTTTCATACATTATACAGTCACACCTTTTTCCTATGGGGGTGCTCAGAAACTACAAAATGCATAGACTTTCATTTGATCACTATCTCTGACTAATACATCAACACCATTTGTGAATCTAAAGTAACTATTCACTTGTTATTTGAATGGAACAGAACTTGAAATACCCAAGATCAACATATAGTTCCACTCCTTATGAGTAAGTATAAGAAAGATGAAGATAGTAGTATATCCCAATCTCCATACAGGTATCAAGCATGTCTAAATATTTTAAAAAAAATTATAAATAAATTAGCCTTGCAATTAGTCTCCCAACTGAGCAACCCATAGAAGAAAATTATAATATTATTATGTAGCTCATACTTATAAAGTGGAACAATAAGAGTAGTCATAAATACATGTATATTCTTACATTGTGGTGCGGATTCTGGTTCATCAATAGCTTTGGGCTCTTCAAAACTATAATTCGGATTTGACATAGTGTTGTTGTATTGATTTGTGTGAACAGCCTCCACGTCAATACGGGCACTACGATTATTGTGCTCAGGGGAATAGTCCTGGAAGTCCAAAAGTTCACCAGTGTTAACGTTCTCCATAGTTATTTACTTCATAAACACCAAATTAAATTAAAATCGAAGATTTTCGTAATTTTAATATTTCTTGAATCGTCACGTCAATGTGTCAAGCAAAATGTCATTTAATTGTCAAACTCATAGACTAATATATGCTATGGTCAAACTCGACAAAGACTAAAAAAAGGAAAGGTGTAGCGGTAGGTGTCGGGTAGACCGTAGCGCGTGGCATTCTGTAGTTGCTGCCAACCCCCATGGGAAAAAGGCGTGAATATATGTATGTATGTGTAGCGGACAATGAAATTTTTATCCAGAATCAAGAATGAATATTATATGTAGTTTGTAATTCATAATTTTATTCATAGTACTAGCTGACCCAGCAAACGTTGTTTTGCCACATTATAGGGGTTGGTGGACTACCCCTAACTTTTAGGGGGATGAAAAATAGATGTTGGCCGATTCTCATAGATACCGGATAAGCACAAAAAATTTCATTAAAATCGGTCAAGCCGTTTCGGAGGAGTATGGCAACAAAAACTGTGACACGAGAATTTTATATATTAGATAGACCGTGGCAGGTTTCTCATGGGAAAATGGTAAATTTATGCCAGTTTTAGGTTTATACGAGTTTAGGGTTTGATTATTTGGATACCATTTTCAAACAACAAAATGGGAAAAGCTATCATCAAGAACATTTATTTCAGAATTTGAAAAATAAAATATAAATCTATAGGTAAAGCAATAAAAACAAAGTTTTTGCTATAAGTATTTACAAAAATTCAACAAGATTTGTTTGCTCTATCTTCATGGTAATTTATAAAATGGACTGTTCTGGCCATGGAAATGAAAAATAGATTAGAATACTTTCTGAATTTGTTGGCAGTGGTTGCCGAGCTTACAAATTACTTTTCTCTATGGCCGGGCCGCATTGTTGAATATAAGCCGCCTGCCTGCCGACGTGCCGGGCGCCATTTTGTTTTCAACAAGATTTTGTTGCGTCGATACCTATTTTCGAGTGGGAGAAAACGCAAACCCTACGTGATTTCATTATTACAAACATAATCATTCCGTTTGTACGTGAGGTGATAGCAGTTGCTACGTTTGTTTATCGTCTACAGTACTGTGATATTCGTGATAACGTAAGTTCACTACGTGCTATTTTTCAAACCTCGCCATATTGGCTAACCACGTAACAAATACAGCATAAATTTCGTTATTACAGTGATGTGCAGTTGGAAGTCTTGAAAATAGTGCTTGGCATGGTGACATCAACGACTCTGGTCGTTGTTGAAGATGTCAAAAGAAGTAGCCGAGGAGTATGCGTCGAGTTTGGCGGACCTAACCGTCAACAGCAAACCGCTGATAAATATGCTGACGATCCTCGCGGAAGAGAACATCGACCACGCCGGGGTTATCGTTGAAACGGTGGAGAAGCATTTGGAGAAGGTGAATTTCAATTTTTAAAAATTAACGCGTGTGAGGTGCCGCGGAAATTATGCCACACGGTCTTGTGAGAGTTATAGGAATGAAGGGAAAGTGTCCTCAAAATGACGCACGCTGCTCGTTGCGTGAATGTTTACAATGACAAGTGTGACTAATTCGACCTCCTTGTAACCAGTCGAAGCTTAAACAGGTATCTCCTACGAAATGTACCAATTACTCAATATTACTCCAATTTCTAAGTATTGCAATATTGCTCGGAGACACATTAACGTAAAATCTGTTCACAAGTCTAAGTATCACCAGCTTGTTTTGAAAGAATTTACTACATATAAATTATGTGTAATTTGGGTTAGGTTTTCAGTGATTCACTCTGTAAATTAGTGTGATTGAGACCCGTTTTTGCATCATATTTTGAAATTAAAGTGTAAAGCTAACCTTTGACTACATATTGATAAGTTAATTATTAGAAAATATGTATTATCTTGAAACATTGCATTGGTATGTGTAAACATAAATATATCAAGCAGTATACATAGGTAATTAATTATCCTTATTACCTTACTAGGTGTAAACAATTCATTTTAAATTTAAAAGGGCGATAACATGGAATACACATTTATAGTAGCTTTAAAAGTGCTTATATATTATGAAACTCACCTAGAGAGTACACCTGGCAAATCTCCAAATTCACAAACAAAAAATCTGTCCTAGATTTCCCAGTTTTATAAGACAGTCCTCAAGAATCACTGAAACATATGAATCATTTAAAGATATGAATCAATAGCAAACATGTTATTTCTTGTTACAAAATTACTATCCACAATTAGGAGATACCTGTATCAAAAGCTAGTTACGGATAACACAATCTGCTTTCAAGGGTATGTAATCCTTATCTTTTTCAGTTGTATATCAAGAAATTGTTTAAAATAAAGCATTTTAAAACTGAATTCTTATTTATTTTTCACTTAATAACAATTAAAAAGGTTGATAAAGCAAATTCTTGTCTTATTCAATCCCGTACCAATTTATGAACAGTGGGTGGCAAACCTTTGAGAGAGGAGGCCAAGTACATGCTTGGCTAGTCAGGGGTTTGGGACTAGAAGTTGTTTTTCCTCTATGCAGGTACACCCAGACATCAAGCTGCCTGTTCTGTATTTAGTTGATTCCATTATCAAGAATGTCGGTGGAGCCTACACTCAGAAGTTCTCACAAAGCATTGTGAATATGTTCACAAGGACATTCAAACAGGTAATTGTGAGTCAATTTATAATTAAATACTTGCATTGTAAATTACTTTTTATTCTTGTGGCAAATTTCTAATATTATGTATTTTCACAGGTTGATGAGAAAATCAGGTCACAAATGTTCAAGTTGCGGGAAACTTGGCATGATGTGTTTCCAGCTACGAAGTTGTATCAGCTGGATGTGAAAGTTAACTTGATCGACCCGGCATGGCCCATACAAGCACAGCCGCAGCAGTCTAACATCCATGTAAATCCAAATTTTCTGAAAAAGGTGTTTTTTTAGTTGATTATTGTTTTGATGTTGGTTTAGTTGAAGTTAGCTTTGAGTAGCAATGGTCAATGCTGGTTTTAGGGTATATACTGCTTACTGCATAATATTGTAGTGTCATGTTTTGTGTTAAACCAACTTCAAGTATCACGCTATTTTGAAATATGCTTGAGTCTACCATTTTGCCTACACATAATAAATGCAGTTAAATGTCATGCCTTGTAAGTTGAAAATAATCAAATTTGTGCCCATACTCATAGTCATTCTCAATACTAGCCAAGCTGAAATAGATTAAGAATACTTAGAACAATTCCAAGATATCTAATACCTAAATCTGTCTATAGACGGTGGCGGCTACAACTAGTACTACCGTCACTCCCGTGCCGGTCCCGGTCGAGGAGGACGAGAAGATGAGGAGCATCGTCGCCAAGAAAGAGCAGGAGCTCCTTATGCTGCAGAGAAAGAAGGTGGAAATGGAGCTGGAACACATGAGGCGGCAGGTCGAAATTGCTGAAAAAAATGTTACTAAAAAGGTGAGTTTACTTTCATTACAGTATGATTACCTAGGTACAAAAATGATATCTAAGAATTGCTGTCGCGATTCGAGTAATATAGGCACTACTGTTTCACCAACAAACATCTTCCCTTTGGTTGGAATGAAAGACCGAAACAGTAAACAGACTGCTTTATTGAATGAAAGAACTTTAAAGAGGTAGCGCGGATAAACTGGATAAGCAAGGCAGAGTACTGTGTGTTTCATCGGATCGTGATGACATGATTTCTGTGAATCGCGTGTTATCAGAACTCGACATAACGCACCGGTTGAAATTTAAATAGAAGTGCATAACCAAAAGGTCTCGAAAAAAAGAATTATTCTGACATTATTTTCTGTACTTGTGTATTTACAAAGTCGCTTTAACCTTGGCACTTCTATCATATTATAATTAAGAACAGATGTGCTATTGTAAGTTTAATTTTCAATGACGCGCGAATCATTAGAATTTAAACCATATCTGAATGTAATATAAGAGCCACACTGTGCCTCATTGCGAAAACTTTCTTCCAAAAAATCTGGTACAATAACAAATTAACTTAAAATTCAGAATATATTTAGTTAATAATATTTATCACATGAATTCAATGTAAATATGTTCTAAATTACTTTTTCATTTAAGAACACAATTGCTTGTCTATGTGTCATTAAGGTTAATTACTTTTGACATTACATAATGACCACAATAATAATACATAATAGCTACATAGGTCGTTCAAATATTGTTTTCAGGGTCAAATGAACAATACAATAATATTATTATGCTTAGTTAGTTCCAGTTATTATTAACGCATAATGTTTTGATAAATAAAAATATGCAATATGGTTTTCCCGTGCATAAATAAAATTAAAATTAGCATTCTGGTTAAGTACAGTTAGTTATATACAAGAATAATGTTATTTGAACGTAATTATTATTAACCTACATACATACCATCACAACTATTGTCCCTGAAGGATTATCCAGAGATGTACACACCCACGTTTCGCCGGTATGTTTTAGGTCCCATGTAATAGGGGACGAGCGTATTGCCATTAACCGGGCACAAATCCAAACTACGAGCCGCAACTGAGAATTTCGTAGAAAAACCCAATTACACTGCTCGCCCAAGATGCTTGGTATACATAATTAAATGCACTGCTTACAAAAACCTATACACGCTCCGATGATGATGATCACGATGTTAAGGACTCATCAACTCATCTTTTTATTCTGTACACCAAAATCAACCAACAGTAGTAATAGCCTAGCCACTGACTTCGAAATTATGTGTGTACTAGCTAGTACGCTCATAATTTAGAAGTCAGTGGGGAGGCAGCGGCCTCCCGCGGCTTTGCCCGCATAGTATATAGATAAATTGTAGCCTATGTGTTATTCTAACGTATAAGCTATATTATTGTAAAGTTTCATTAAAATCCATTCAGTAGTTTTTACGTGCAAGGATTACAAACATCCATCTTACAAACTTTCGCGTTTATAATATTAGTTAGGATTTATCGCATCCTCAAACGGTGAAGGAAAATATTGTGATGCAGGCGTGCAGGTTTGCGCCTGAGAGGTTTTCTCGATAGCCTATTAAGTCATCCTACCGGCACTAGGCTAGTGGGCTATAGCCTAAGACTTATAAACTTCTCTTGTAATCTATCAATGTTTGTCTATGTTATTGATCTGCCTTGAATAAATAAAGTACAGGAGATCCAAGCCCAGCTGTGGGATAGTATGATAGGATGATGATGATGTCTGGTGTCTATATGATTTTAAATACTGTTTAGTATGCCCGTTATGTGCTACACAATTCAAACACTTATTTTTGCTTATCTATAAGAGTATTCAAAGAATCTTGTTACACTATCATTGTCCTCTGAAGGAAAAGATATTGTTATGAGCAACAAATACAATGTTAAGATAATAATATTGTATTAATAATGCATGAAGAGTTATTATTATTGTAAACTGTCTCCTGTGTTATCAACAGAATTGTATTATTTCGGTCATTGAACCAGTTCTTAACTGCCTTAGACATCTTCAAAATTTGGAATTAAAATATATCTGATTGTTTCTCTAGATTGTTCTACTTCTCTTAACAAATTTATGATAGAAAAATCATCGTCCATGGTCACATGCAGATTTGTCTGCAAGTAACCATGAATAAATAATGTGCATCCAATAATATTATGAATCACGGCGGTGAAATCCGTAAAAGTAGGTAGTTTTTTCATTGTATTCGCTTTAGTGTAAGGAATGTTACTAAGTTTTAAGTTACATGACACATTAGGTCTAAAATAATTAGTTGAAGCATCGAGCAATATCATAAGCTAATGTTTTAGAGATTTTACTACTTAATACACTTTTCAAATGGAAATATTTCTAAGACATCCCCAATAAATCGTCGCACAAGAATTTTGGAAAATCGCTGTGCAGGACCACCGGAACTTAACGTTTATGCCATTTTCTTCTTTTTTTGGGGGCAATCTTTTAAAAACATGACACAATATGTTTTTAAAAGATTCATTACTTTAAATCTCTATTTTGATCTGTATCTGCTGTCTGGAGTAATCTGGTATTTTTATAATATTGCCCTTTATAGTGCGTCGTTGTTCAGAAAAGATATAGTAACTGCCTATAAAGACTATCATTCAGTAAAACTTTAAGACAATTTTCTATTTATTATCAACTAATGTTCTATATGGCAGGCCGTCACATGTTGAGTTGTATCATTTATGGGTTTTATTTTTGCAGGTAACTCCAGCTATCGTCAACAACTCCTCAGTTGCTCCTGCAGTACCCGTGCAGCCCGTCGTGCACGAGCCACCACCTAACATTTCTGTCAAACAACGCCTCGGCCCGGTAAGTTTTTATAATATAATATTTATGCAACATTAATATAGTTGGATATTATTTGATTACTTATAAATGTCTTTAACCCCGATAGTCGAAATGACAGTGAATTACAAGTGTCAAGTTGCACCTCGTCTGATTTGAAAAGCTACAAGATTGCAACAACATTGTGTCCATTTGCAGCCCGTGAGCAAGCCGGCCGGGCGCATCGCGCCGGTGAGCGCCGCGCTGGCCGCCGCCCGGCGCGACCCGCGCCTGGCGCGCCTCCGCCCCGCCGGCGCCGCGCCCCCGCCGCCCGTCGCCGTGGTGGCGCCCGCGCCCACCGGCCCGCCCGCGCCCCTCGCCGCCATCGCGCCCAACGTGTTCGACATCAAGCCGCTCGAGCGCGTCACCAAGCGCAAGAACGTCATCACCATAGACGTGCGCGCCGACGGCGCTCCGCCGCGCCGCCGCGACCCGCGCCTCGACAAGCGCGACCCGCGCCGCCAGCGCCAGCGGGACGAGCGCCGCCGGGAGCCCGAGCGCGCCCGCGGTGACGACCGACCCGAGCCCGAGCGCGGCCCCACGCCCGCCTACGTCGACAAAATGCCGGACGCCAAGAAAATAAGCAAAATGCCCCCTATACCTAAAATCTCTCGACCGGAGGCCAAGCGAGACGGCGAAGCCGTGCCGCCGCCGAAACGAAAGCGAGACGCTATGCGAGCCGAGCGCAAGCGGCGGCGCGAGGAGGAGGCGCAGAAGGAAGCCGAGCGCACTAAGTCCGCACCGGCGCCCGCCGCGGCCGCCCCGCCGGCGCCGGCCTCGCCCGACAAGAAGAGCCGCAAGGAGCGCGCGGCGGGGGCGGGGGCGGGCGCGGGCGCGGAGGAGGCGGCGGACGTGACGTTCAAGGAGCTGCGCAACTACCACAAGGAGCACTACATGCGGCGCAACCGCCAGAAGTCGGAGAGCCCGGACACGGCCGAGCCGGCGCGCGTCGAGCCTGCAAGTAAGCTATCCCTCACTGTAGCGTGCGGACCCACTACCACTACCACTGTGATACTAGATATAAGCCGGGGCGTGCATACGCTTGTTGTGTGGAAAATAAAATGTTTTTTAACTCTTGGAGTATTCATATTGACGTGTTTTCAACGGCGCAACTGTACCCTTCTCTAGTAGGACTCGTCGAGTTCTAAACGATTTCAAATTATCCATGTTGGCTATCGAGAGTAATTAATTTAAGTAAATTAGCTATTCAGTACTTGCTGCACTTTTCAAAGACTACTTTCGTTGTCATTGTTCAGTTACATAATTAGTAAATTGATCATACAATTTCAAGCACAATATACTCTTCTTAGTGTAACAAAATCACTTGTTCTTACAACATTTCACTGAAATATACATAACTGGGTCTTCTTTTATATAACAAAAACTAATGGCATTTATGGGAACTAAACCCCTGGACTAAGAATAACAGTGAAACCAAACGATTATCGACCGATTGAAGTATCATGGACTACACCTTACGTACTGGACATCGAATGGAAATCTGAGGACACCGCTGGATTTACCCTCAAGGATCAACTAAACACGCTAAACCAACGGACACAGTGATTTTCGGAGTAAAGTGACTCGGAATCGACATGTTAGGTGTCTTCTTATACCTTCTGGCTTAGAAAATAGGGTTTCTTTTGGTGCGATAAAAACTAAACCGCAGGCTCATGTCTGTTGTATTTTTGGAGTAAAATCATTCCATGTTGAGAATTATAAGTTTATTATGATAGAAAAATAGTGACGTAACGTAAAATCTTAAACGTAAGTATTTTTTTGTATTAGTATTTTTTTGGGAGAAATATTTGACGGTCACAGAGCATTGAACACTTGGAGTGCTCACGTTTCTTTGAAATGTGAAATTCTGAGCTTATACTTATGTATATGAAAATATTATCTACTAGCTTTTGCCCGCGATTTCGTCTGCGTAATATTATCATCTGCCTATTTATTTCTAACCTCTTTTAAGAAATTCTCGATACCGCTTTAGCCCTTTCAAGGAATGATTTCCGGGACATTAACTATCTCAATACAAAAATTCACCTAAATCGGTTCAGGTGTGTAACCGTAAAGAGATAACAGACAGGCAGACAGACTAACAGACACCCTTTGGCATTTATAATATTAGTATTGATTAATCCGTAACTAGCTAGTAAAAAAGAAAGAAAGAAAAAACATTTTTTTGACGCAAAAAATTTAGTAGTGGAAGCTATAATTCAGTCTCAGTGATATTTAGGCGAAAATACTAACATTTAATTTTTTTTAAACCCCGACGAAAAAACCACGGGCTGTTATAAGTTTGACGTGTCCGTGTATGTGTGTGTTTGTGTCTGTCTGTGGCATCGTGGCTCCCAAACGGATGAACCGATTTTGATTTCGTTTTGTTGGAAAGGTGAGTTAGTCGAGAGTGTACTTAAACACAAAATGTGTCGGGGAATTTTAATATTTTTTTTAGTTAATAAATCTTTAATCCTGAGGAGAACATTGTCGTCATCTTCGGTCATTGACATTGTTCTTTTACATGGACCAACTCTCTAAAACCTAATTATGTCTAGACAAGACCTTTTGGGGCATATTTTTAAACGTATACGACGCACTAATATGTTAATTACTTCATTTGCTACTCCTCTATGTAACATTTACAAAAAAAGATCTATTTTTATAAAACGTCTATATCGTTACATACCATCTAAATTAGAGATGCAACGGATAGTTGTTTGGCCGGATACCGGATATTCGGCCTGACCACCCGCCGAATATCCGGTATCCGGCCGGCGGTACTATACCTACATTTTGAGTGTCGCAGGTGCGCGTCGAGCAGGTTTTGACCTGTTTCGTAGTGAACGTTCGCGCGGACACATTTCTATGCAACCAAACGAGTTTTATTATGTCGGTACGGAGTAACTTCATTCAAAAGTACACACGTGTTCGCGTATTTTGTGTTAATTATGACTAACTATTATTTACATTTAATTTTTTACCCCCAAAATCAAGTAACTTTACTATCCGGTATCCGGCCGGATAGTAAAATAAGGGCCGGATAGTAACCGGATATTCGGTGCATCTCTAATCTAAATCCTAAAAATTCTGATCCATCTGGTTCTATCAGCCTGCCCCCAGTTTATTCCTCTGCCCTTAGTTTAATTTCCAAAAGTCAAATGAAATAAACCCACGCTCGAAATTTTCGAAATAGTAGTTTTTGGTTATGCTTTGATAGATTAACGAAAACAATATTATTTTAGATTTACTAGTTTAGATTTTGTCATGTTTGAGATTAATTATACCAAATGATTAGTACTTATTTCAAGTTTAGAAGCATAATTGTTAATTATACCAGTATTTTGTGTTTGAAACCTATACCTACACTGTTAAACAGTGACTTCAGTTCTAATTCTGATAACCCATAGTGTCCGTTTTGCTAGACAAGGATAGAAAATGTTAGTGTTTCATCATCTCGATACAAACTGATTTAATGTCTCGTATCATATTTTCTCCCCCAAGGATCGTCCAGCAGTGGACGTCTAACATACGTATAACGTTGAAATGATGATGATGATGATGATCATATTTTCATTTTTTTACATATTGCTATAGTTTTACATTAACTTTGCTTAATCTCATCAATTGTTTCTGTAATCAATGTAAAAGTATTATCGGCGCCAAATAACTTCGAACTAGTAAAATTATACATTTTTATAGCTTTAGAATTGTTCTGTTTTCATGTTATTGGTCTGCATTACTAAGCTGCAGTACAAGTATAATTCCCGTCTACATATCTACGCAACTAACAGTGCTATAGTCAGGTTTTACCACTAAAATGCAGCGTGCAACTTTGTTCGTGCTTCATCTCTCTCACTCTTTAGTTGATGTGCGTCCCACTTACTCAGGAGACTAGTAGCTTGGTAGCTCAAATTAACACAGAAATTAATTAGTTTAGTAGAATTTATATAAAATAATAAAGTTTTAATCAATTTTTTTATTTTTAGTAACTACAGCGTACAATTTTAGACTAGTCACTTATTATGACATTGCGACTGCACCTCGCAATTGTCCTAAACCTTATTAAAATCAGGAGAGAAATTATTTTACTTGCACTGTATATTGACGTAGAGATTCTAACATCTTAGTATTGAATATCATGAATCCATAAATACGACAGACACGTTATCTAGAATAACACAATGAAATGTTCCTAAAATGCAGTAAATAGGCACTAGGCCAAGTGTTATTCTATTATCGTAAATATGGCGTCAGCTACACTTTATTTGGTCCTTTAGGGTTGCAGATGTCCATGGGCGGCGGTAATAATTTATCATCGGGTGAGCCTCCTGCCCGTTTGCCCCCTAATTTCCATATAAAAAAATGTTACTATCAGGAAAGGAAATGGACATCAGACGTGCGCCTGCGCAGATTGATTCTATTGGGTATACCCAACCTGGAACTTACCACATACCCTCTCGCTGAATGACAAATTATTACTCTCGATTGTCACTGGATATATTTTCAATAATTTTGATTATTTTTGTACAACTGCTGACTATAAAATATTGAAAAGTTTTGTAGTTAGGAAGGTTTTGCAAATATTGCGTTATTTGTTTGTAACTTTGTTGGGATTGAAAGCTAGATTTGAGCTGTTTCAAGTAGTTTTAGGATTATTTATATTTACTGAATGTGTAATCAATTGTAATTTTTTAGTTTTGTTTTATAGGTGTAACTGAATTATATGTTGAATTCAATTAGAATTAAGCGAGTGCCTTTAGATAAATGTTGCGTACTAGTTAGCTAGCTCTTCTGTTCAAGTCTTTGGAATAAAATATATTTGCCTAGAATTTGTATCATGTAATATTTCAAATTATAGTAAACCATAATGTTTTGTCTTCAATTAATAGAAAAAAAAATACGCTTGTAGGCACAATGTCACTGTAGACCTATAGAATAAGTAAAAAATTTCAACAAAGTTACTTAACAACTAACCCAATATTTATACAGTTTGATATTAAATACATAAATAAGTAGACACTGCGAGGTATCTCAAAAGAGTCATATGACAGACACGTTGAACGAGAAACCTTGATCCGAAAAAAATAGAAGAATATTATACCAACTAAGGAGGTTATTTGCAACGCCATTATCAATCTATAAAAATATTTACAAAAATCCATGCAGTATGTGTGGACGTGTGCAGTGTTAAAATATCCAAAACTTCAAGAGATTTGCTTCTCCTAATCGTCGCACTGGTTATTGGGATCACCAATAACGTTGTCTATAGTAAACCAACACCATGAACGCTGGGTGAACAGGTAAAAAGGGTAACGGTAAAAAAATACAAGGAAAAATAGTACTTATCAACATCATTAACCATAGTCATAAATATAAAGTCGTATTTGCAGGTGTTCCCGAAGTCGTGACAGAGACTAAGGATGTAGATCTTAGGGTTTTGCCTACCGTGGTCGCTGAAGCCAAGGCGGCTGCCGTTGCGCAGAAACGACCTTCCACAGACGCTGTCGAGATTAAAGCTAAGAAGAATAAATTGGATAAATTTGATGTGTAAGTATCTGATCCTATATTCCTGTTCTTCCATTTTTCTTAATCTTTGCCATATTTACCCTATGTACCTATAGGATTTGTATAGTTTACTCATATATTGTTTTGTCTCTTTTCTTCAAATATGGTTTCATGTTTGAATTTTATGGAAAAGCACTAACATGTCTGCAGATGTGCAAACAGTGCCCTTGCAACATAGAATGGACACCTTTTAACGTGTTTGCGAGCGTTTAGCAAGTAATTATTATGTAGACACGGGCATTGGGATTCCAGAGCACTTCAGTGGGTCGTTTTAATTTAGTTTAAACTTGGCTAGCCTGTAGCCTCTTAGATCAGAGGAAGATATTTCAAATCGTCTACACACTAATACATATAAATTTCTAATGTTGTTCCTGGACTTTAAAGAGTCCCATTTGTTACATCACGCCCATCTTTACACTGTATTGATACACTACATAAATGAAAATGTAAAAAAACGTAGACGGAGCTGATGATTTTATATCTGATAAAACATTCTTCAAGCATAGCTCGGAACGCTCAATCATGGCATCTTACAAATCAAAAATCTAAAACCACTGACCCAACCACGGCGACGAAAATTATTAACTTTCCCTTAACATTTAAAAGTTTATTAAGCAACCTTACAACTGGTGCCAGTCTTAGTGTCACAAAGCTCCTATACACGGGGTAACTTCACCACAAATAAACTACTAACTATTACTGACTGTCACTACACAGAAATTTACAAATCCAAAAATTGCAGGTTATTTGGCAACGAGGACGTTGATCTGCGCCAACTGCCGCAAGTTGAGGAGCTGAACGCCCCACCGCCCCCGTCCATCACATCCTCACCGAAATCCGACAGCAAGACTGATGAAGACATACCGATGACATCACCGAAAGGCTCCCCCAAAAGAGATTGGAATGAGGTCAAGAAAAGAGATGATAAGAAGACTCCTTCAAAATTGGATCTCGTGAGGGCAAAGTTTGCAGAAGTTACGAAAGGGAAAGACAGACTGGGCAGACCGCTGCTGTTCAGTAAATCGCCTAGTAAGTTATTATTATTTTATATTTCCTAGTCGTGATTCTCTCGTGTCATCATTATATTTTACTGCACGTGGTCGTGACCTATAAATATGATGACGTCTACAAATAAAATGAAAAGGATTGGTCATTATTACACATAGTAAATGCTGTTTACCCACAGCATTTATTCTGTGTGACTCAGAAACCTATCTCTCAGAGAATTGTAAGAGGTTTTAATAGGTAATTGTAACCAAAATGTTTGGACTTTAAAAGAGACCATGATTCTCTGAGTTTGTTTCGGCATTTCTTCTCAGAGGTCGTCAGTTAGGAAATGCCGCTGCCATCAAGATACTATAAAAAACTTACATGACTTGTTAAAGTGTCTTTAAAAAGATCTATTTACAGAAATAAACAATCATGTTCATTTTCATAATGTTAAGTTAAATTCGCATTTAATCTGTATGGTGACCTCTAGTTTAATAGGTCAGGCTTCACTGCAGACAATTTGCACACAGTAATTATATCCAATTATGTAATTCAGTTCATCGATTTGGTATTCAATATACATTTATAATTCTATCGATTTTATCAAAATATCCTAATGGTGATATGGTTATCCTTCAATCTAGGTATAGAAAGAGAAAGAAGACGCACAATTAGCGGCGAAGACGACACAGATGTCAGAGTAGAAGACCAGCAAGGCTTCATGGAAAACAAAAAGTCGATATCCATCATCATGTCTCAAGCTAAAGAGCACTTCACCGACGGACAACTAGACAAGAACCAGTACAACACGCTCATGTACCAGATACTACAGCTGAACGAGAAGCTCAAACTAAAGGAAGCCAAACAGAGAGAGTCTTTGGAAATCTCAAAAAGAAGGCTAAAAGCCCACACAATTGAGGAAAACCACAAAGTAACCAGTCCAAAGTCCTCACCCAAAGAACTCAACAGGTTCGGAGATATCGATGAAAGAATTACGCCATCCGTATTCTTAGACACACCGCCGGACAGTCAGGGTATGATGCAAGACTCCGATATGAGAGTCAATAGTGATGGCGTAGATGGAATGAAAAAAGGTTTACTACCCCTGCCACCTGTGATGCCAATGTTTGGACCCTTCCCACCTATGTGGCGGGGACAGCCAAGGCCAAGAGGGGATGATTTCGGGCCAAGGAGGTTCCGAGGTCCTGGGCCACAGTTTTTCAGAGGCAAGTTCGATAAACGCGGTCCTAGACCGCCTTTCGAACCTCGAATGCCCTTAGCTCCACTACCGACTCCTAAAATTGGCATGTGTCAGGATGAAAGTCCTCTACCCCGTTATGAACGGAGCGAGTCCCCACCGCCATTAGGCGCACCAGGCTTTGCTATCCCGCCGACAGACTTCAAGGTCTTAGAATACATAGACCAAGATCCCTTCAAAACAATTCAGATTGACGGCATTCCGAGAGAAATCAGGTTCTATGGTGATACGGCCGTTATTATGTTAGACTGGGATGATCCCAGAGAAATCAAATTCTTGCCTGGATGTAGAAGAGTCACGTTTGATAATAAGGATTCAATAGTGTTAACTTTCAATGAAGGATATAAACAAGTTGAAATAGATGACCAAGTATTTGATATAAAATTCGGTTCCCCGACCAGAGAATTGTACATTAACGGGAGATGGTTCGAATGTTTCTTTGGCGGGCAGCCTTTAGGAGTAATTATAGATGGTAAACCAAGATTAGTACATTTAGAGGGCCCGATGCCGCAAGTTGACATCGGCAAACTGAAACGCACAGACCTAGTCGCTGGTAAAATCAACCTTATTGTGAACGCCACACAGATGCATCCAGTCTATTTAGACGCAAAAGTGCAGAAAATCTTAGTCAACGGTCAATTCTTAACGGTTCGCTTCGTGGATTCTTTAAGAACCGTCCTTATAAATGAGCAACCTTTCAAAGTGGAGTTCGGTGATCTTCCAAAGCCCATAGTCGTTGGTAGTGAGAAGTATTTCATCAGATTCTCAGCGTTACCACGAAATATTAAGCCTGGACATATCCAGATTGCGAATATGGAAGGCCTGGGCTTGCCTTTGCTGAACCATGTGAAGAAAATTGAGGAGGTCCGAGAGAATAATGTTATGGAAGTAGATCAAGAACCACCGGCGAGACCAGCAAAGACGCCTAGTCCTGAAGTTAATCCTGAAAGCTTAGGTAAGAATCAGACCATTTTTTAAGACTTTAAAATTCTCATATTAGTTAGTTTTAAAAGAGCATATTTACTTAATGAATAAAACATACCAATACCAAATGTTATAAAATGTTATGCACTAATTTTAAGTCTATTTTGTTAATTTGTTTGTGGTGAGAAATAAATATACGATTATTATTATTATTATTATTATACAGTTCAAATGATGATGAGGTAAACGTGAAGATAATGAGGGTAGACAGTAATTTTCTTAAAATCAAATTTCAAAATGTCGGTGTCTAAAATAGTATATTTATCATGGTTTTTTAGTTATTGTAAAAAATGATTATTTTTTTTCATACTTCCGTGCTATCCTTATTGCGTATTTTGATATTATTTTCAAATACATTTACAATGATCTTCTTCTTCATCAAGGTCTTGACATGCTCGCAAGCGTGATGCCCTCAAGCACGGTGCCAGCTTCAGGATCAGAATACAGCGTCGCTGAGCCTTTATTCGCCATGCCAGATAAGATCCCTGGCCTGGAAACCCCTGCAGACGAGAAGCCACCTGCCCCCGTTCTTCCAATCCTAGGCAACATCAACGTTAGCGATTTGTTCGCGAAGCTAGTTGCTACGGGGATCGTTCAAGTGCCCAATGATGCGAAGGAAGAAAGTAAGGAGGAGCCGAAGGTCGAGGAAGTCAAAACCAAGCCGAAGGAAGACAAAAATGTTATTCATAAAGTTGACTTTATGAGGCCTGAGACCTTCAGAGTGTGAGTATTAGTTGATTATATTGTATTAGATATAAGCTATGTATGGTTACATACAAGTGTTTTCTTCAACTTTTTATTGAAATCGTTTTTATGCTGCAAAACATACAAAATATTATCACAGAACAGTGCTGAATTTGGTCCAGTTGCCTATTTATGATATTAATTTATTTTTAAAAAAATTTGTTTGATGATTCGCATTATGTTTTCTATATAAAATGTTTTGGCGACTCGACTAGTAGTGTTATAATGTGTGTGTCCGCGGTGCAGTAAGCAGCCGGGGCTGGTGTCGCGGCTGTACGGCGGCATGCAGTGCTCGGGGTGCGGCGCGCGCTTCCCGCCGGAGCACACGGTGCGCTACTCGCAGCACCTGGACTGGCACTTCCGCCAGAACCGCCGCGACCGGGACTCCGCCCGCCGCGCGCACTCGCGCCACTGGCACTACGACCTGTCCGACTGGGTGCAGTACGAGGAGATCGAGGACCTGGAGGAAAGAGGTGACTTACTCATTAACCATCAATGTAGATGAGTTTCTTTCTTTGCTAATATGACACTTAATCACGATTAATTTGTTTGTGGGTTATAAAACAGTTTAATTTAATTTCGTAGGAGTTGTCGACATTAGTTGTATCGATGATTTTTCACGACGTTGATTCTGGATAACAGGAGTTGAAGTAGTAGGAACTTAGAATGTTGGTCATGTCCCATAAAAAGAAAACATGTGATTCAATAATCTGTTTTATTATTTATCTACTATATAATATATTCTGTTTCGTTTTCGAAAAGAATTTAAAGGTTATTTGTTTTTTAAATATATATTTGCACCCCTACAGAGAAGAGTTGGTTCGAGACGGGCGGCAACGTGTCCGCGGGCGGGGCGGGCGGGGGGCCCGAGGCGGAGCCCGAGGGCGGCGCGGCCGGCGGGGCGGGCGGCGGGGCGGGCGGCGCGGCCGGCGGGGCGGGCGGCGGGGCGGGCGCCGCGCCCGGGCCGCCGCCCTCCGCCGCCGCGCCCGCGCCCGCCACGCACACGTGCGCGCTCTGCGGGGACACCTTCCACCAGTTCTACAACGAGGACAAGGAGGAGTGGCACCTGAGGAACTCGCTCAAACACAACGACGACTACTACCATCCGCTCTGCTTCGATGACTATAAGGTCAGATAAATAACAAACTAGCCACAAATTTTCACATACATCCTTTATACACCCATCATCATCAACCCATTTTTATCTCACTACTGAGCACGGGTCTCCTCATTTGAGAGGGATTAGGTTGTAATCAAACACACTGGCCACAAGCATCCAGATTTCCTCCCGATATTTTCCGTTTAAGCATGTGATATTTATACAATCCTTTTCCCGTAATTGCGCAACATAACAAAATCTTGTAATTCTGTGTGCATGTCAAACTGTAAAATGTATTTTAATTCTTATACATAATACTTAATAGGTAATTACAAAATAAGGTTATTTTTTCTGCGTTTTATGATTGAAATTCAGTGTTTGTTATAGCTGACTACTTCTTACATAAATATATGATCTTCAACAAAAGCTCCTACCAAATATGTTCATTCCAAAATGATAAAATTCTTATAAGACAAGTTATAATAATATAACGTAACTAGCGGCCCGACCCAGCTTCACACGGGTTTCAACATCAATTTAATTTTTCATATGGATCCCTAATATTTTTTAAATATAATATAGAGCCTATGTTCAACACGAATAGCGTAGCATTCTAATGGTGAAAGAATTATTCAAATCGGCCCATTAGTTTTGGAGCCTATTCAATGCAAACAATCAAATCTTTCCTCTTTATTATATTAGTATACATAGTGATAAATATACGATTTCTAATAATCTTTAATTACTACAGGCATCTTTAAACAAAGAAGAAAAACCACCTGAAGAATTGTCAGATGACGTCACATCCGTAGAGAAAATAGACGAGGAAGCGATAGAAATAAAAGACGTGGACGACACCATAGAGCAGTCGGACAATGAGTCTGTTGTGGAAGTTGTTGAGAATGAGAAGGACTTACAAGATCCTGTCGAAGTGAGTATACATTACAAAATATTTAGAAAAAACTAGAAATTGAGTCCTAGAAATTCAATTTGGAAATAGTACGACACTGAAAATGAAAACCTTATAAGACAGAAAGTATACAAATAAAAAAGTCTAAAATCGATGTTTATATGATATATTTAGGTATATAACATTTATGTTCATAATCATTTGCCATTTAATTCGTAAGTTGGCAGTAAATCTGATATAAATCTCTGGGTGTATAGAATGAAAACATAACACCACACCTATATCTAGTAGAGTAAGACAGAGAAATGCTTATGTATAGTCCAGTCAGTATGTTATAGGTACCTTAGGATATTGCCACGCACAAACAAAACTTAATAGAAACAGTACAACTGATAATGGCCACTTATTACGCAAACATTGTTTAGCCATTGACACGATAAGGAAAAAAAATACTAATCATCATTTTAATTATTTTAAGATCGATGAGGGCGAAGAAGACGACGTGGTGTTCAAAGCGGAGCCAGTTGAACAGGTTGTGGTCGACGACGACGCCGACACAGACGACGAGACCGCCGCCGAGCGCGCCGAGAGGGACCGACTCGCTGATATAGACTTCAGCAAGATCAAGATCAAACAGGAGCCTGTTGACCCTGGTGAGTGACCTTAGCAAAAGTATTCGTACAGTAGTCATTTCTTCATCAAGGTTTTGGGACCAAATGTAGGCATTATAAATGCTTAGCTAGATATGAATAAGAAGATAGTTAAAAGATGTCTGTTTAACCAAACCACGGTGTTACTGGTGTTTTTTTTTCTTTTGCAACTAGTATCGTGAGTTTTACCAGTAGTTTAGATGGTATATAAGTCAGCTAAAGCCGGGCTTGATGTTGGGTACATGAATATAGCGTAAAAGCCAAGTTAAAAATGAATTAGGTTATGGATAGACAAAAGCCTTAAATATCATACATACATTTACTTAATTCAATATTATTATCATAAAATTTTTCACAGATGACGAACCAATAATAACAGCAGAGGAGGAAACAGTTCAAGCGAGCGTGGACACCACGCACGCGACCGTAGAGTCATCTATCGACGGCAACATGCAACTCGACGCGGCCAACGCGCCCGCCACCACCATACCGGTCGGAGGCATCCGCATCAACATCTCCAAGTCACTACCGACTTTCATATCAGCTCCTGAGGATAAAATGCTGGAAGATATCAGCGCTGATGATGAACCATTACCGCCTGGGGAAGAGCCAGAGTTGGAATATAGTTTGAAGCCCGCATTGGAGGGTGTTCAATTTAGTAGACAGCCCCCTGTCAATAGAGGGAATGAGCTGTCTGGGTTGTGTTCTATTATGTAATTAATAACTGATTTTGATCTACTAAATACAAGGTATTTAATTTAAATAATAACTTCAGTACCATTAGTTATCAAAGAGGAATATTTTATATTATAAAAGCCAACTAATATAGTCCAGTTTTATTACTCTACTTGCTGATATTTCATATTGGGATTATCATAAGGCATGTCGTAGAATTATTGGAATTTTGAATAGTGGCTTTCTGACTGATATAATATAATCAATTTTATCCGTAATAGAAACTAATAAAATTCAATTGAATGATTTTGAGTTGAGTGACTGAATTAGTTGATTTACAGTTAGTAATTATTATGACTATTGTTATTGCTCTTTTGGTCGTAAATTAAATAGGGCCTTACGATTTAATAGGTTCCTATTGCAGTAGCATCAATGAGAAATATTTCATTAAACATTGGAGAAAATTATTAACTTAACCGAGATTAACATTGCTTGCATAAGTAGATATACTTACAGTAATCATTTCGTATTCTAAAAGCAATATAGTAAACTCGACAGTAAACGTTAAATTATTAAACTGTGTAAATTTTAGGCATATCTGAACAATCATAAAAACTTTTGCTCTATCAAGGCTCCTAAAAATGTATATGTAGTTCAGTAAAGTAATTAGGTGCTTATTGCTATTGTTATAAGGTTTCTTGTCATTTTTTATCGAATGAATAAGTTTTTGGTGTTCTTGAGTATTGTCTCCGTATTGCGGATAACTAAGGTTATTAAGCTGTATGAGTATCTATCAAATACATCACGTAAATGAATGTGTATAAATGATTAAATTAATTACCTCTACTAATTGTAAATTGCTATTTATATTGGTCGCCAATTGAAATGAAACATGGTTTCATTATAAACATGTGGCATATGGGAAGTAAAAGACTGGTATTGATGGTATATGCCATAATTTAGACTTTTATATGTATAAAAGTCTATCATATTTTATGCTACATGCAATGTATGCATCTCACATATAGAATAAGAAAAAAACAGTCAATATACTAATTACCTAGGTAAAAAAACCAAAAAAAAGGGCGAATATAAGTACTAGAAAATCATTGTGTGCTTTGTATTAGTCTAGTAGTCCAAGAAACTACTAGAAAAAAAAAGTAATAATGCAATTAAAAGTAAAAAAAGAAACAATATACGATATAATTATAGATAATAATTACGTTATTTGAACGAAGGCATGTAGCGAATTCATTTATTCATTAATTGATTTGAAGGTAATGGACACCTAACCCCTCTAATTTAACAAGGAGATAAGATGTCTGGGCCTATATATGATAGTTTGATATTAGTTGAACTAATAGCTTCTTTGCCAACTTTAAATAAGCAATGTGAGGTGCAAGCTTTGCTCAATAAAGTTTCTTCCCCTTTCCCAACTGCCACCTTGTAATTAATATATCTTCCAATATTTAAACATTAAATACTAGTTTTATATACCTAATCTTATTCTTAGAAACTTTTCAGTTTAAAACTTTCCATATGCAGCCACAAGAGAATTGTTAAAACGAAATGTGATATTAAACTTAGTTAACGACTTATTTAACAGCGAATGTGCGTTTTGTTTGACGAATTAGTTGTGTATATCATGTGTAGATGTAAATATTTGGTCACTTGTGTGTATATAAATTTAAGCATTATTTTGTAAGGGTAGAAATTGTTATTGCGTTTGTATGACTAGTGTGATCGATGGATGTGTAAATACTTAATTATAAAATAATCTCTGTTTCAAGGGTTTTTATTTGATCGAGATTTTGTTTATTTTGTCACATCAGTGACTAACCCTTAAAAAATCTTAAAAAGAATAATAAATATTGATATTAAAAAAAAATGGTGTCAGTTATAATTATTTTAATTTAATTATTATCAGAAAGCACTTTATCTTTTTCCTTTTCTCTTTATTTTAATCAACTTGCATCACTATCAAGAAGTGAAACGAGATCACAACACAACCATTTGTTTGTTTAGTTTACAATTGTAAATAAATGTTTACATCAAATTGATTTATGATTTTAATTTAATTTTACCTTATCTAAGAACCCTTTTAGACATTTATTCAGAAAAAAACAAGAAACTCAGATATATTATATCAAGATTTATTTCAAAATAATAATACGAGACATATTTACAATATCTACTCATTATTAACACTTGGGCAAGTGAACACAACTTTCACAGAAATTAATATCAAAGGATACCACTGCCTATTACAGAATTTTGATCACAAACAACACAGCTGTTTGAAATGTCCAGACTTGTAATATTATATAGACAATAATAACATAATTTATAAGTTACTATCGCCTTACATATCACAGTTATGCGGCCACCTAGGAAATGGTAGAGTATCCTTAATATTATTAACATTACATACAACTTGCAGTAACCTTTCCAGCCCAAGTCCATACCCTCCTGTGGGTATATTACCAAACTTCCGCAACTCTAAGTACCAGTTCAGCCTGTCTGAAGGCAATTTTGACTTTAGTTTCTCATAGTTATCCTCTCGTAGACTCCCGCCTACGACTTCGCCTGTAATAGGCATTAATAGGTCTAGAGCATCCACCTGGAAAAAAAGATTTTAAATTATTAAAAATACATTCTTTAATCTAGTTTAAGCTTAGCCTATACTTTCACCACCAGCATAAAATAAGTGTGCATATAACCTAGGTATTGCTATAATAAAACAAGTACTAATAGGAGGGTTTCAATAGATACCCTGCAGTAGGCTAGCAGGGTGGACTATAGCCTAATCACTCTTAAAAATGAGAGGTGACCCGTGCACAGCAGTGGAACATTAATGGGTTGATGATGAATATAATAGGTATGTAAATGTCATTAAAAATAATTTAAAAAAATCATCTATTTTACCTTTGTGCTGTCTCCTACAGATTCCTTCATATAAAAAGATTTCATATCTTTAGGCCATTCCACTACAAACACTGGAACCCCATTGCAGTAGTCAACCAGAATCAATTCTTGTTCCTTATTTATTCCCTCATCTGTCAAAGTAGCTCCTTTCTTCTCCAATATTAGCCGAGCTTCATCATAAGTCAGTGTTGTAAATTTTTTATTGACCCACAGAGGGGCTTTGTTCTCTTTGTCAACTAAATACAAATCAGCCTCATTTGTATTCCAAGTTTCTATAAAAACATACTTGAGTAAGTCTTCTATTGCCGCTTGTAACTGTTCTAAGGTTGCACAGAAGGCTAATTCAGCCTCTAACATGTAGAATTCTGATAAATGGAGCCGTGACCTAGAGTTTTCTGCTCGGAATGTTGGTCCAAAAGTATAAACATTGCCCATACCTCGGCAGGCAGCCTCTAAATGCAATTGTCCAGATACTGTAAGGAATGTTTTAGAACCAAAGTATACAGAATCTCTATCTTTGCCCTCCTGCATCATAGCTTTAACTGTCTCTTCACTATCTGGCTGTATTTTAAACACTTCACCAGCACCTTCACAATCATTTGAAGTTAGTATTGGAGTATGAATATTTGTATAGTTATTAGAAGCAAAGTAATCATATATGTGTTTAGTAACAGCACTTCTTATTCGTAAAATAGCTGAGTTATAGTTGGTTCTGGGACGTAAATGCAGATACTGGCGAGTATACTCTGGAGGATGTGTCGTCCTAGGATTAAATGGGTAACCATCCAACACAACACAAGTTCCTAGGACTGCAACTTTGTCAGCAACCAGTTCCAATTGTCCTCTCGGGCTCTTTGATAGTTTTCCAGTAATATGAACGGAAGAACCATAAGTTAATGAGTCTGTAGTGAGATTTTTCGGAATAACTATCTGTAGTTTTAGAGCACAAGATCCATCACTGACATCAGCGAAAATAAGGTCTTTTTGCTTCCGTAAATTCTTTACCCAGCCCTAAAACACAAGTTCAAGCTAAGAATTGTAATAATTTGATTGTATTATACTGATTTTCTAAGAAAATCAATTACCTTTATTTCAGTAACGTTGCCGACATTCGGTTTGTCTAAAACAGCAGCTATGACGCTGTATTTTCGGTATAACTTATTACATTGAATAAAGCCTTTCAGTTTGCTAAAAAAACTACTTCTGTAGAGCATTTTAATCAAATTATAATGATACAGAATTATACAATAAGTTTTTAGCTTGGTTATCTAAAATAAAAACAACACCATCAGCTGAAGTTCATGACATTTGTTTGACATTGACAGTTCAGATAACTTTTAGTTATTTTGTAGGTTGACTGTGAAACAAAGACATACAACATACATTCACTCACGCCTTTTTCCCCTAAGGGTAGGCAGAAACTATATAATGCCACGCACTACGATTCCTATATATCACGTTTGCCTATAATATAGAACTTAATTTATGAAACTCATTTTTTACACTTGCCAAAACTTACATACATACATACACTCACGCCTTTTTCCCTTGGGGATAGGCAGAAACTACAGAATGCCACGCGCTACGGTCCCTGCTTACCATTTTTGCCTCGTTCACATTCATACATCTCGTCATGCACGCGCGCCGGTTATGAGTACTGCGTACCTGACCTTTTTGAAGGAGATCACTAAAACTTTGCTTAAACATAATCTCTTTTGATTGAGTTTATACAGATATGGGCGCTGTAAGGTATCGGAAACATCGAGAAAATAGTGCCAGTACCGTCTATATTTCTTCTAGGCTAAACTTAGTCAAACAGAGTGAATTTTAATTTAAGACTTCGATAATAATGCCTTCAAGTATTTTCACTTTCCAATAGAGGCTGGAAAGAGGCTATAAGAAATAATCTGGATAAGATAGTTGTTTACGTAAGTTTATGTGTATAAAAAGTCAAGTAGTTTTAGAATAACAATGTTGATATTTTACGCCTTCGAGATTTGAGTTTGGATTTCCACATATTTTTTTCTTTCCTCATGTTTAACCTTTTTTTTTTCGAATTGTAAATTATAATCAAACCTCTTTATGTTTAGTTCTGTATGTTTCCTAAATAGTCAGCTTCGAGTATTTTTAAGTTCTGATATAACCCTTATATTTTGCTATTCGCAACAAGAGTTTTTATCGCTAAGGTCCGAATATATCAAATTATATTTTATGGCGCAAAAACAGCGGCGGTTCGCCTACAAATTACAAGCGTGGGGTGATGCTTCAGTAGATATGATTAGGAAAGGATGATATCATTTGAAGCGTATATGTGCTATAGTCTTCCCCTTTCGATTTGTTTTATTACGAGTATAGAAGTTTTAGAAGTCAGAAGCACTATGGCCGTAATAACGCAAAGAGAGTGGACATGGGTGGGGCACATTGCGAGAATAGATAAGAACCGCTGGACAATTAATACCAACATTAATTTGTCTTCTATCAGCTGATGGAAATGTTTCATTGCCATGTATATCGCAAAAAAATTGGATTAGAATGTGATGTGTTTAATACATTTCTATACATTGACATAAATAAAACCATTTCCATAAAATAAACACCTTCAATAGAGTTCAGCCTGTTCATTGTTTTGTGGAAAGTAGCACAGCATAGACTTGATTTAGATTTTGTTTTATAAAGTGCGTCGCGTCGAAAGATTTCGGTTTTCCCAACTTTAATCCCATGACTATGAGTACTGCGATTGCGTAGCTGGCAAGATTTTTTATCTGTCAAATGTCATTCGGCAAATCATGCATGTTCGATTTGTTGCTTTGTGAAGAATTTGTGCTATTTAATTAATTATTGTGTTTATCTCTGTTGTAATTAGTTAGTACTAAACGTAAGTATCTTTTATATACAATTTTGTTTCTAATAGATTTAATTTCTACGAAAACTACCAGGGTACCGTTACCATCCCATTGTAATATTTTAGTAATATTTGATAGAAACTGGTTTTCCAAGTTATTGCGTCCTTGATCGTGGCATTATATTAATACGAATATCTTATGGGCTCAGGTAAATTGAATCGTTCAATTTGAGTGAAGTAGACAAAAGTTCATGCATGGCCTACTGAACCAGTTTTTTACTTAAAATATATTTTAATAGCACTTTCTACTGCGGTCGTAGTCACGTAAACGCAACAACTCAGCGTTAAAATGTAGTTTCGATTTTCCACACTGGCCATCAGATGCTTTAAATTTTTTTTTTATCTATTGTTATCTGATAAAATGAGGCTGAGTGAAACTAGAAGTTTTTCATCAATCTCATTATTCTTTGGTAGCTTAGTGACACAGCAATTTTATGGTCACTGTTTTCCTTGTGACAGTTTACTAGTTATTAGGAGCTTTATTCTTCAGTTGCTTACAAGGATTTATTAAAATAAGTAATGTGCTTGTTGTGTATTTTGTTGTAATATGCAAGATTGATCACATAACATGTAATTACAATACACAGTATCCTTATATTGAATTTTAACATGGTGATAATGTATACTTTTTAATTTAATTAGAAAATGGCAGAAACAGAGCCTCAAGCCGGAGACACTGGCCCACCCAAGGGAATGCCTGCATTGAAGGCGCATGTAAATGCTAACAAAGTGGATGTAGCCCTGTGGGCTATCAGAGTATTGACTGTACTCTTCACAATAGGATATGTAATACCTATCTTTAACAAGTAAGTAATATTATAATTTAATAGGATTTTAATATAAAATGTTAATGACTGAATGTATGAATGTGGATAAAACAAAGTGGTATCCAAGAATTATATGGCACTGTCTGCTAATCTGCTTATCCCTTTGAGTAAATGTGGAAGTATTAACTTACATATTGTATGTATTAAAAAAGGAAAGGGAAAGCTAGAAACCTTAATAACTTTGCTTATAAGTCCCATAAATCAGACTACTCCAAGTTACACTCAAGTCATGCTCCAGAATGACTTGAGTATAATGGTAGAAAAAATATTGAACAGTGGTGTTTTGTTTTTTATGGTAACAGTATGTATAGCTCTCAAAGTGCTGTTCATGTTGTGACTGCTTGAAAAGTTGTGCATTTAACACTATTGTTTTAAATTAATTAGAATTAAAAAAATGTAATAACTGCTGGATGTACTAATATTATTTATTATTCCTAATATTACAAATTAGATATGACAAAGCTCAAAAAAAATTAAAGCCAAGAACAACCACCCCTTCACTTTATGAGTCACACTTGAAATTGTCTCAGTTTTTTTTTAATATACAGTATATATTCTTTTTAACTAAGAGAATATTTTTATGATGGGACGAACATTGTTTATATGGTTATGTACTTTATGTGAGAATTTTGCTTCTTAACAGCATAATACAAGAATCTTAATTATATCAATGTTACCTACAAAAAAAATAAAGATTTATCTAAATAAAAACTATATTTATTTAGGTTTATATAAATTCAATTGATGTTGTCATATTACTTCATAATATTAAACTTACAAATCAGCTATATAATTATGTATATTTCAATGGCTTTTGTTTCTTCATCAAATATAATACTTGTTTTTGTAACAATGTATGTTCTGAAGTGTAGTGTTTCTCTTTATATACTTGAGTCAAGGTCACCTTTGTTCAATAATTATTACAATTAGGATTAAAAATAACAGTTAGTAAGTAGTTAAATAACCCTGACCACATAATTAAATAGAATTAATAAAATACATCTATTTTCTTTTCATGTAGTGCTGTAGTATATTAATAATAGTCAATACATATCAATACATTTATACACATCACCACCTAATTCCAAGTTATGCAACAATCCTTGTGTTATAAACACTAGATGGTTGATATATGTACTTCATAGATATATTTTTGACAAATAATCTATAATAAAAATGAATCCTTATTTCCCTTGGTCACACATCACGCGGCTTAACCGACTTTGATCAATTTTGGTATAGATAAAAACGGACCCTTGGAGAAGGATATAGACTACTTTTTATCAAACTAACCCGTGGGCAAAGCCGCGGGTGGAAGCTAGTTAATAATAAAATAAATACATTTGGGAATTATGACACCACCCCATCCAGTTCCTGGCTAGGCTAAGCAACAAGAAATATTTATTTATTTGCCTAAACGTAGTATATGTGATGTTGATAGATAGTTCGAACCTGCCAACTTCACATATGTATATGTCTGATTGATGTTGTATTTATATTGGATATGACTAAGTGGATGCTGAGTAATGACCAGATATCCATTGAATACAGTATGTAATCTATCCATATAAGAACATACATACATACACTCACGGCTTTTTCCCATGGAGGTAGGCAGAAAGAAGAATAATATAAGAACTAAATCAGTATTTTATGAAACACATTGTTGTTCACTGTTTGATATACTTTAATTATATAGGACTTCATGGAAACATTACCTTTTCCCTGTAGGATAGCAAGATTTTAATTTCTTGCTTAGTCATAATTATCGTCCTTATTATTGTCCCACTGATGGGCATGGGTCTCCTCTCATCCTCATGCCTAGTATGTGTTGGCAGACTTCACCTGCCATATAGAGAATCTATCAGCAGTATCAGCCATGCAAGGTTCCTCACAATATTTTTCTTTTACTGTTTGAGTATCTGATAAATACACACAAAATATCGAAAATACAGTGGTGGGTACATTGCGATAAAACTCAGGACCTTTAGCTTCACAGTCCACTGGTCACACACTAGGCTATCACACCTTATTCTTAATAATTTCTTACTTATTTAGTTAGAAATGTAGAACTTAAATGTAGGAATCTTGCATTTTGCTGAACTGTAGTTAGCTCATTAAACATCAAGCAAAATTTTTGAAGCCTCTAATTAATTTTCAAGTTGAGCGAGTCAACTTCAACTCCGATTGTCATAATTTGTATTTAAAATGATATTTTATGTAAGTTTTGAGCGTAACTAACTTGGTAATGATCTCAAATTATTTATTTAGACGCACACAAAAAATGTTACCTTCTATACAACTGTGAATGAAGTGGTTGTCATTACTTCATCATCTATAATTTTTCTTTGATTTTCTTATAAATATATTTATATTTTTGGACATCTACACAGCGCTGTCTAGTTCCGTGGTAAGCAACGAGGCTTGTGTTACAGATACTAGATGGTTGATATACTACATATATACTATTTTTTACTATTTTTACCATGTTAGAGTATATACTTTAAAGTGCTGTATATGCATACTAGCTTCCACCTACAGCTTTGCTCATAGATAATAAGTAGACCATGTGTTAATGCAGATAATAAACTAACTGTATGCAAAATTCTTCTAAAACAAACAGCACTAACCTAACACTGTATTTAATTTTATAAAAAATTATAAATCTAAATATAACTCAAAGGTGACTGACTGACTGACATAGTGATCTATCAACATACAGCCCAAAGCACTGGATGGATCGGGCTGAAATTTAGCATGCATTTATGCAGGTAGATGTTATGACGAAGGCATCCGCTAAGAAACGATATTTGAAAATTCATCCCCTAAAGGAGTAAAACGGGGGTGCAAAGTTAATATGAAACTTTTATTTTTTTAGTTAAATTGCAAGCGGACGAAGTCGCGGGAATCAGCTAGTATACCTATAATATTAATATTACACGCAGCTTTGACAATGTAAAATTACCTGTAATATTGGGTTAATTATATAAAAAACTTTGACTTTGACTTTATACATGGAATGTCAACACTTAGACACTTAATTTAAAGCAAAAACAATTCATATAATTTATTCGTAATAAATGTATTTGACCTACTCAATTGCTCATTCATCGAGTTCACACGAGTTCACAGTCCAACCAAATTTAAAAACAAAACATTGTGCAGAATCTGTCTGATAAATATCTTTTGAATATTATACTGTTAAACTGAACAACTTGATACTCAACACCTAGGCATTTTATGTTACAGTTTATTTAGTTAGTATTAGTTGCCGCTGATAGCCTATTCTTGTAACCAACTGTGGAGTTGAACGTTAAGATATCAACAATCACGTCACATTATTTTTCTAAGTTACGTCTGTATTTATCACTTTCTCAAACGGTGAAGAAAAACATCGTGAGCAAAAACTGCATTGGTCGATGGCTTGTTTAGTCTGCCAATTTGCACTAGGAGAGACATGCTGAACAGTGGGGCAGTAAATGGGTTGATGATGATGATTAGTTAGTTTACATTATTTTGAACGTATACTATACGTAGGATTGCCTACCATACTGTTAAAAACAGTATTATACCGTTTTCCGCTCGTTTATACTTTTTACTATTGAATGAAAAACAAGTATACAAAATACTGTTTTTGTACCACTGGTATTTTAAGTAATTTTACTACATACTCGAATACTGTTTCTTTTTCTAAAATACTGTTCATTTTATATTACTGACCGAAATATACTGTATTTCTTGTACAAAAAGTTGTCAACCTTAACTATACGTACAAATCCGATTTATTATATTTAGATTGTGTAGCCATATTCGGTCAGGTTGTTTACCAAGTGTGTCTTACAGCCCAGTGTCGGCGTTCTACAAGGCGCTGCTAGCGAATGCTGCGACGTCAGCGCTGCGGCTGCACCAGCGCATCCCGGCGCGGGAGATCTCCATCTCGCGGGAGTTCCTCGCGAGGTTCTTCTTGGAGGACAGCGCTCACTACCTGTTCTACTCGCTCATATTCATGAACGTGGCGCCTAATTTGTGTATCCTTTTTCACTAACTGACTTCACTTTATATATGTGAAGGTTTCTAAATATCAAACTGTACGGCGTGAAAATATACGATTCGTTGGCGCAGTGGCTGAGAGATCGGCTTGTGCGTTACATCGTCGCGGGTTTGATCCGCAGAGTAAATATTTATACGTTCTCCAGCTAGTTACGAGTCTGGGAGTTTGTGTATGTAAAATTTGTATCTGTAAACGCACCCACGACACTGGAAAGAGTCCGAATGCGAGGCAACGATTTAAAAAAATAGTTATATGTAGTGTATCTATGAATCAGTTTGGATTTAATCATGGTTTATGGCAATAGGTCTCTTAAATAATTTATTTACCTTTCGGAATACCGCTGATTAGGCTCGTGCAATCAAATTAAACCTGGTTGTCAAACGTTCGTTGTTTCTAAAAAATAAGAGCCTAAAAATACCAACAAACTACAAATTTACATAGGAAAATCCCTGTCTTACCTTACAGGGTTACAAACGCACTGCTATGTAGACGGTCACAAGTCTAAACTGATGTTTAATTAGGTAATATGCAGTAGGTACATGCTGTCGTCGCGAACAACCTGTCTCGTACTTTTTCGAGTTATTAATATGAAAAAAAAAATATCTTTACATTCGAGTAGTCGGTCGTACTATGGACAGTGTCAGGTAATACTTATTTATTCACAAGAGTAGTTTATCTACCTCAAGGTGAACGTATACGTAATCGACAATCATCTTATCTCTGTATTTTAATTAGTTTTTATTTAATAATAGTTTCTATGTAGGGAAACTAAAAAACTATACATGAAATCGCTTATCTAATAAAATTATCCGTAAGCTAACAATTTAACTTCAGTTTGGAGCTTCGGACCCAATACTTTTGAACCACGGAAATAGACAAAAAAAACATTCAATTAATTGTCATTTTCCCAGACATCAGCAGCACAGTTCTACTAGCGAAAAATTAATTCTATGTTACTTTAAATTTCATCGTTATCTGATTCAGATAGAGTTAAACATACTTTGAGACAGGTTTTTATTGGTTGTCATCGTTATATTTAGAAATTTGCGAGTTAAATAGCATTCAGTACACGAAAATCTCTAAATATTTATCACATGCCTTATGCACATAAGGAAACTGCCGAATTCGATTCCCAGGTCGAACAAACTGTTATTGGGTTTTTATATGAAATTCTCAGTAACAAATAAAAATGTTTGATCAGAACCCGGTGGATGTCAATAAACTCGTCCCGTATTACATGGGACCTAAACCATACCATACCGCGAAATTTTTCATTTAGTAAACATCTATCAACCCTTCGGATACGACAACATCACGCCTGTTGCCCCCGAAGGCTTAAGCAGATGTGCACCCACATTTTGTCGGTTTTGTTTTAGGTCCCATGTTATGTATGTTTTGGATTTTATGAATGTTCGTATTCAACTTGACTTGACTGCCTCGTTGGTCTAGTGGTCGTACAGTGCGACTGCCGAGCAAGAGGACCTAGGTTCGATTCCCAGGTCGAGCAGTGTTATTGGGTTTTTCTATGAAATTCTCAGTAGCAGCTCGAAGTTTGGATTCGTGTCCCGTTAATGGCAATAGGCTCGCCCCCTATTACATGGGACCTAAAACATACCTGCGAAACGTGGGTTACATTAGTACACCTCTGCTTAACCTTTCGGGGACGACAGGCGTGATGGTATGTATGTATGTTCCTATTCAACAATGATGCCTTGACTAAAGCCCAGTGATCCTGACGCCTATCTTCCTGTTCGCGCTGCTGCACGCCGCGTCCTACTCGCTCACCATACTCGATGTAAGTAGCGCAATCATATTTAATTGTTCACTTCCCTTTTTATAATAGTTTGCGTGGAAAGGGGAACCTCGCTTTGGAATAGAACTGAAATTATTGGTCAACTCTTACTTGACGATATATTTTTGTTTTTTATTCCGTATAGTTATCATTTTGTTAGAGATAAAATCAAAATTAAACATGTGACAAGGCTCGAATCTCTGTATCCTCCGGTTTGTTATAACCGATACACAAGCACACATACACACTCACATCAAACAGCATTAATCTCATATTATTATAGCATCAAAAGAAATATTCTGAAGAAAAAATATTAAATTTTATCTATATTTTTGGTTAATCTAGTCTTTGGAGTATCTTGCTAATTCTACTTCAAAAACATTTTAACTTTCCATAATGTAGACATTTTCATCGTCCCAAAATTTTGAAAATATACTTACAGCAAAAATTAATTGAATAAATTTATTAACCGTGTATAATACCGTTAATTAGGCTCGTGTTCTCAAATGACCAGTTCTAAAAATATGAGTCGAATTTCGTTATACCTATATGAACTGAAATAAGACGCAGTTACTATAACAGTTATAATACTTGAATTAAACCGAGCTGGTGCTGCAAAGCTGTGATTTTATGTCTATGGTCTTGACCTTTTTGCGTGACGTCTCGAGCAAGCAATTACAAACACCGTGTGACTACAAGTACCTATGTTGCATTGAGCCGTAGACTAGTATTGAATAATATTAGAAATTAGCAGGTTTTCAAAGCTGCGGGGTTGTAGATGTTTTTTTTCACAGCGCCATCTAGTTCCGAGCTAAGCAACGAGACTTGTGTTACGGGCATTATATGGTTGATATACTTTTTTTTTGTCGTAAATACATACATATTATACTTTAAGGAACTCCCCACTTAAATCTAAGGAAATATATGCTTCATTGTGTCAAATTTTACATACATAATAATGTTGCTCTGACTTATTGCGAACAATCAAATATGTTATCCGTGTAATGCCTTTAAAAAAGACACAATCAATGATAATTATCGCTAATTACTATTGCGGACGGTAAACCAATAAATAATCAGTATATCAATAGAATCTGTTCTCAATTAAGGAGAGGTTTCATCTCTGATTGGGATGGCCCATCGATAGACTGACCTGGGCTAGCGCAGCTTGACCTTCGATCGATTAATTTGTAGCGAGATATAATGCTCTTACAAAAAGAAAGTGAAAAGATTTCGGCGGAGTCGGCAACGCGCGAGGTATGTTCTGGTGTTGCAGACGTTTATAGGCTACGGTGACTGAAGTGTAAGCTTGTCTACTATCGTCGTGGTTTTACAAAAAAAAAACCAACCACGACCCCCTCCACATTGAAATCTAAGTATCTCCCAATGTTAAATACAATTAAATAACTATATACTAGCAAAATAATGTTAAGAAGAACCGTGTTTTCAACAGTTTAGACCAACTACTGCTTATTAATTAGGTGTTAATTTTTTATTATACGCTTTGTTAGAAATTTATTGTGCGAGCTGCTAACGAGCTAAGATGTCTGTATTTAATGTTGTAGAACAACAAATCGTGTAAGATAGCGTTATAGTTATTCCACACTAGATTGTGCCCGCGACTTCGTCTGCGTAAAATTAAGTTTTCTAAGTCTTTTTTTTTGTATTGAAGGTGTCGGTATTTGTGGTGTCGGTATTGATGGCGTCGGTATTGATGGCGTCGGTATTGGTGGTGTCGGTATTGATGGCATCGGTATTGTTGGCGTCGGTATCGGAGTCGTCGATTTTGTTGGCGTGGGTATTGATAGAGTCGTTATTGATAAAGTCGGTATTGATGGCGCCGGTATTGGCGTCGGTATGGATAGCGTCGGTATTGGTGGCGTCGGTATTCAAAGCGTCGGTGTTGTTGGCGTCGATTTTGTTGGCGTGGGTATTGATAGAGTCGTTATTGATGGCGTTGGTATTGGCGTCGGTATGGATGGCGTCGGTATTGATGGCGTCGGTATCGTTGGCGTTGGTATTGGTGCGTCGGTATTGTTGGCGTCGTTATGGAAGGCGTCGGTATTGGTGGCGTCGGTATTGGTGGCGTCGGTATTGGTGGCGTCGGTATTGGTGGCGTCGGTATTGATGGCGTCGGTATGGATGACGTCGATAATGGTGGCGTCGGTATTGAAATCGTCGATTTTGCTGGCGTCGTTATTGTTGTCGTCGGTATTGAAGCCGTCGATTTTGTTGGCGTGGGTATTGATAGAAACGGTATTGATAAAGGCAATACCGGCGTCGGTATTGTTGTCGTCGGTATTGAAAGCGTCGGTGTTGTTGGTGTCGGTATTCTTGGCATCGTTATTGTTGGCGTCGGTATTCTTGGCGTCGGTATTGGTGGCGTCGGTATTGTTGGCGTCGGTATTGTTGGCGTCGGTATGGGTGACGTCGATAATGGTGGCGCCGGTATTGAAGTCGTCGATTTTGCTGGCATCGGTATGGATGGCGTCGGTATTGTTGTCGTTGGTATTGAAAGCGTCGATAGTCCTGGCGTCGGTATTGTTGGCGTCAGTATTCTTGGCGTCGGTATTATGGGCGTCGGTATTGATGGCGTCGGTGTGGATGGCGACGTTATGAATGGCGTCGGTATTGAAAGCGTCGGTATTGATGGCGTACCGTGATGGAATCGGTAATGCTGGCTTCGGTTTTGCTGGCGTCGGTATTGTTGGCGTCGTTATGGATGGCGTTGGTTTTGCTGGCGTCGGTATTGATGGCGTCGTTATTGTTGTCGTCGGTATTGAAGCCGTCGGTGTTGTTGGCGTCGGTATTGAAGTCGTCGATTTATTTGGCGTGGGTATTGATAGAGTCGTTATTGATGGCGTCGGTAGGGATTGCGTCGGTATTGATGGCGTCGGTATTGATGGCGTCGGTATTGATGGCGTCGGTATTGATGGCGTCGGTATTGTGTGCGTCGGTATGGGTGAAGTCGATAATGGTGGCGTCGGTTTTGAAAGCGTCGGTGTTGTTGGCGTCGGTATTCTTGGCGTCGGTATTGATGGCGTCGGCATTGGTGGCGTCGGTATTGTTGGCGTCGGTATGGATGGCGTCGTTATTGTTGTCGTCGGTATTGAAGCCGTCGGTGTTGTTGGCGTCGGTATTGAAGTCGTCGATTTTTTTGGCGTGAGTATTGATAGAGTCGTTATTGATGGCGTCGGTATTGGCGTCGGTAGGGATGGCGTCGGTATTGATGGCGTCGGTATTGTGTGCGTCGGTATGGGTGACGTCGATAGTGGTGGCGTCGGTATTGAAATCGTCTATTTTGCTGGCGTCGGTATGGATGGCGTCGGTATTGAAAGCGTCGATAAGGCTGGCGTCGGTATTGTTGGCGTCGGTATTGGTGGCGTCGTTATGGATAGCGTCGGTATTGTTACGGTCGGTATTCAAAGCGTCAGTGTTGTTGGCGTCGGTATTGTTGGGGTCGGTATTGAAGTCGTTGATTTTGTTGGTATGGGTATCGATAGGGACGGTATTGATAAAGTCAATACCGGCGTCGGTATGGATGGCGTCGGTATTGTTGGCGTCGTTATTGTTGGCGTCGGTATTGTTGCCGTCGTTATGGATGGCGTCGGTATTGTTACCGTCGGTATTCAAAGCGACGATATTGTTGGCGTCGTTATGGATGGCGTTGGTTTTGTTGGCGTTGGTATTGATGGCGTCGATAATGCTGCCGTCGTTATTGTTGTCGTCGGTATTGAAGCCGTCGGTGTTGTTGGCGTCGGTATGAATTCGTCGGTTTTTTTGGCGTGGGTATTGATAGAGTCGTTATTGATGGCGTCGGTATTGTCGGCGTCGGTATGGGTGACGTCGATAATGGTGGCGTTGGTATTGAAATCGTCGATTTTGCTGGCGTCGGTATGGATGGCGTCAGTATTGTTGTCGTCGGTATTGTTGGCGTCGTTAATGTTGGCGTCGTTAATGTTGGCGTCGGTATTCTTGGTGTCAGTATTGATAGCGTCGGTATTGTTGGCGTCGTTATGGATATCGTCGGTATTGTTACCGTCGGTGTTGTTGGCGTCGGTATTGTTGGGGTCGGTATTGAAGTCGTTGATTTTGTTGGCATGTATTCAAAGCGTCGCGTCGGTGTTGTTGGCGTCGGTATTGAGAGGGTCGGTGTTGTTGGCGTCGGTGTTGTTGGCGTCGGTATTGATGGCGTCGGTGTTGTTGGCGTCGGTATTGAAAGCGTCGGTGTTGTTGGCGTCGGTATTGTTGGCGTCGTTATGGATGGCGTCGGTTTTCGCCAACAACACCGACGCTTTCAATACAGACGCCACCAATATCGACGCCATCCATACCGACGCCAATACCGACGCCAACAACACCGACCCTCTCAATACCGACGACAACAATACCGACGCCAACAACACCGACGCTTTGAATACATGCCAACAAAATCAACGACTTCAATACCGACCCCAACAATACCGACGCCAACAACACCGACGCTTTGAATACCGACGGTAACAATACCGACGCTATACATAACGACGTCAACAATACCGACGCCACCAATACAGACGCCATCAATACCGACGCCAACATTATCGATGCTTTCAATACCGACGACAACAATACCGACGCCAGCAAAATCGACGATTTCAATACCGACGCCACCATTATCGACGTCACCTATACCGACGCCAACAATACCGACGCCATCAATACCGACGCCATCAATACCGACGCCATCCCTACCGACGCCAATACCGACGCCATCAATACCGACGCCATCAATAACGACTCTATCAATACCCATGCCAACAAAATCGACGACTTCAATACCGACGCAAACTATACCGACGCCAACAACACCGACGCTTTGAATACCGACGGCAACAATACCGACGCCATCCATACCGACGCCAGCAAAATCGACGATTTCAATACCGACGCCACCATTATCGACGTCACCCATACCGACGCCAACAATACCGACGCCATCAATACCGTCCCCATCAATAGCGACGCCATCAATACCGACGCCATGCCTACCGACGCCAATACCGACGCCATCAATAACGACTCTATCAATACCCATGCCAACAAAATCGACGACTTCAATACCGACGCCAACAACACCGACGCTTTGAATACCGACGGCAACAATACCGACGCCATCAATACCGACGCCAATAATAACGACGCCGACAATACTGACGCCAACAACACCGACGCTTTCAATACCGACGACAACAATACCGACGCTATCAACACCGACGCCAACAACACCGACGCTTTGAATACCGACGCCAACAATACCGACGCCAACAACACCGATGCTTTCAATACCGACGACAACAATACCGACGCCATCGATACCGACGCCAACATTATCGATGCCGGTATTGACTTTATCAATACCGTCTCTATCAATACCCATGCCAACAAAATCGACGACTTCAATACCGACCCCAACAATACCGACGCCAACAACACCGACGCTTTGAATACCGACGGTAACAATACCGACGCTATACATAACGACGTCAACAATACCGACGCCACCAATACAGACGCCATCAATACCGACGCCAACATTATCGATGCTTTCAATACCGACGCCAGCAAAATCGACTATTTCAATACCGACGCCACCATTATCGACGCCATCCCTACCGACGCCAATACCGACGCCATCAATACCGACGCCATCAATAACGACTCTATCAATACCCATGCCAACAAAATCGACGACTTCAATACCGACGCCAACTATACCGACGCCAACAACACCGACGCTTTGAATGCCGACGGTAACAATACCGACGCCAATAATAACGACGCCAACAATACCGACGCTTTCAATACCGACGACAACAATACCGACGCTATCAACACCGACGCCAACAACACCGACGCCAACAACACCGACGCTTTGAATACCGACGCCAACAACACCGATGCTTTCAATCCCGACGACAACAATACCGATGCCATCGATACCGACGCCGGTATTGACTTTATCAATACCGTCTCTATCAATACCCATACCAACAAAATCGACGACTTCAATACCGACCCCAACAATACCGACGCCAACAACACCGACGCCTTGAATACCGACGCTATACATAACGACGTCAACAATACCGTCCCCATCAAAAAAATCGACGACTTCAATACCGACGCCAACAACACCGACGGCTTCAATACCGACGCCAGCATTAGCGACGCCAACAAAACCAACGCCATTCATAACGACGCCACCATTACCGACGCCATCAATACCGACGCCAACAATAACGACGCCAACAATACCGACGCCTACAACACCGACGCTTTCAATACCGATGACAACAATACCGATGCACCAATACCGACGCCACCAATACCAACGCCAATACCGACTTTATATATAACGACTCTATCAATACCCACGCCAACTAAATTGACGACTTCAATACCGACGCCACCAATACCGACTCCATCCATACCGATGCCAGCAAAATCGACGATTTCAATACCGACGCCACCATTATCGATGTCATCCATACCGACGCCATCCACACCGACGCCAACAATACCGACGTCATCCATACCGACGCCATCAATACCGACGCCAATAATACCGACGCCATCAATACTGACGTCAACATCACCATAGCTTTCAATACCGACGCCATCAATACCGACGCCCGACGCCATCAATACCGACGGTATTGTTGGCGTCGGTATTGTTGTCGTCGAATTTGTGTGCGTCGATATTGGTTTCGTTAGTATTGTTGGCGTTTGTATAGATGGCGTCGGTTTTGAAAGCATCGGTATTGATGGGATAAATAGTGGTGGCGTCGGTATTGGTGGCGTTGGTATTGATGGCGTCGGTATTGAAAGTTAAGTCAGTTTTATTCATTTTCTTTTCTAATTTAACCTGATAAGGTTAGATTAAAAGCGTTAATATACGTAGTCGTTAAGTATTTTAATTTGTTTAATGTTCTGCGAAATATTTTTTCCGGTAAAAACCATCTACAAAGTCTTAGGAAGCGTTTAAAAAAAAGATTAATGAATAAAAGCTTGTAAGAACACATCGTTAATACAGCCGTTACTAGAAATCCGCGGATTGTAAATATACCATAGACAAATGATGATACGTGAGATTTAAATTAAGAGACATCCAAAGGAGACAGTTTTTTCCAGGCCCACTACGAACGGTATCACAGGACGATCGCATTATATTCTAAAATAATAACTTATTTTTCAAGACGAATAATACGAAATGCGAAGTAAAAATGAAACCGCAATTATTAAATTAAATAAAACCATTATTGTATTGACTTTCAATAAATCGTTGTAGTTTAATTCGTGTAAATGAATGTAAAAACTATCACATTCAAATACAGTATCTACGAATACAGTAAATAAATAAAGTGAGAATATTGATTATTATTATTTATGATATTATTATTGTTTATTAATATTTAAATGTATAGGATCTATACATATTTTGGAAACTACAATAATATTTATCAAAGTGTTTTTGTTAGTCAAAAGTCAAAAGTCAAAATATCATTTATTCAAAGTAGGCCAAATTTAAATGGCTCTTTTTGAACGTCGACAATAAAGACAGCCCCCAAAAACGCCCGCCCTTCACCGCTTCCTAGTGTTTTTGCTGGGAAGAAGAAGCGGCGCAACAAACTCCCCAGCACACATTTCTGTCTGTTTATTTAATAAGTGATTCTATACAATACTATAATCAGTATTCAATATAGAGTGCAATCATTACCTATGGTTATGTGAGCTAGCATATACCAATCCATTTTACCAAGCCGAGATATAAAAACTACTGATATAGAAATACAGAACAACCGATGATGATATTAACACACTCTTGGCCTCTATTTCTCTGTATGTGCCCGCTCACACTTACACATCTCAAAATTACATTTTACAAATTAGACTGCTATCTTGGACTAATCCGGCGACCATCTATTGTTATCACTAAAATAGTCACTCAAATTATAATAAGCCTTCTTAATAAGGCAATTTTTTACTTTACTTTTGAAAACGTCAGTCGGTAGATCCAAGATATCAGTAGGTATTCTGTTATAAATACGTATACCAATCCCCTCAAACGAATTATGTACCTTATGTAAGCGGTGACTGGGGGCACACAATTTATGTTTATTCCGTGTATTAATACTATGAACGTCACTGTTTTTACAATAGGAATGTATATTTTGCCTTATATGTATTATGTTGGCATAAATATACTGCGATGCAACAGTCAAAATACCAATGTCTTTAAAACGTTCCCTAAGAGAAACTCGAGCCCCTAGCTGATATATGGAACGAATAGCTCGCTTAATAGCTCGCTCGTTATGTTATAATCACCGTAGAACGAACCGCTCATGATAATGCTTTGACTTTGACAATTTGAATGTAACTGGCACGCAATATAACGTGATTTTCAAATTCTCCCAAGAAGTGGTTTTTTACTTAAACTTAACTAGTTTAAGTAAAAAACCACTTTTAGAAAAACTAGGGGGAAAAAAACATTTATCATCCTTCATAAACCACTAATTCACCAAATCATCAACCATTATCATGTATCATCCTGTTATCCATTTTATATAAAATAAAAAAATACTGCAGACCAGGCTGTATGGAGTAGATTCCTTTGCTTTATCCCGAAAGGGAAGAAAAGAAAAAAAAAACAATGACTTTGAACGTCATTTTTTGTTCGAAATCTGACGTTTTTGTGGGTTATTTTATTGCTTTTTTAATGTATTACTCAATATTCCCTTTAGACATTAAGTAAACAACGGTTACAAACGTTATCTAGAGATTTTGTGGAAAAAATGATATATATTTCATTAGTTTGTGCTACAAATTGTGGTGGGCCTGATCGCCATACAAAAAAATTTGTCTCCTTTCAATACAGAAGATGGCATGTTTGACCACGACCTGCTTCAAACTCCATCATAGATTTTATTATTCATCTTAAGCATAAAACTGCACGACGAATAAGCTCGTGCTGTCAATCCGCTAGTATATTTACAAAAAGTAAGGTAGCTGTTAGTTATTATTATACTTAGAAACCCGAATTATAAATACAGCCAGTGGCGTAGCGTGGGTTTTATGCGGCCCGGGGCCGTCTGGAAATTTGCCGCCCCCTATTCCAGTAGTATAAAAAAACAGCACTTGATGCCGCCCCGTTTCATATGCCGCCCGGGCCCATGGCCCCTTCTGCCCCCCCTACGCTGCGCCACTAAATACAGCATTCATAGTTAAGGTTTCTATAGGATCCAAAGAAACTATTGTCTATCTATTCGGTGGGAGACCTAAAACTGTGTCTAAGTATTCTAGGAAATCAGATCGAAGTCATGTTTAGAACCGTCTTGAAAAATGTCTTTTATGCTTAAGAAATTAACATTATACGTATGAAATATTAATTAGTAATTTGTTGGTGTACAGACGTTAGGGCAGAACTCCATGTGGGTGGCGCGGCTGCTGATCTCGCTGGTGGAGTTCCAGTCGCGGAACATCCTGCGCGCCGCCGCGCTCGCCGAGATCGTCGTGTTCCCGCTAGTCGCCGTCATGGCGCTCTTGTAAGTTTCATATTCCTTTAATATACATACACTCACGCTTTTGCCTCGTCCACATTCATACATCTCGTCATGCGCGCGCGCCTGCGTCCTTTGGACGTTTAAGATTCAAGTGTATTCCCACAACGAAAACTCAATTTCTCAATAATTTATTTAATTATTTACTATAAATACATACAATGTTTTTACAGCCACTCACCCAATGCAACATGTAGTTATAGTTACTTAATGTTGTCTTGTTAGATTTATAGTTAACATCTAGATACTAATGACTACACTTCAAATATAAAGGTATTTGTTTTTATCATTTTGATATTTCAGACAAAGTATTAAAAATAAAATACTTAAAAATGTATTTCTCATAGCAACTTGGTCTAAAGAGTATCTCAAATGTTATTGATTTCTCATCAACCCAATTACAATAGGCTAAAATACTAAATTTGAAAATTTGGTTAATAGGCTAGTTGACTAAATTTTAAAAATTGCTTCATTAGATACTTTAATATCTATTTTATCCCAAAAAACCCATATTTTAAAGAAAAAGCAATATTTACATTACGTATTTTGTATTTAAAAAACAATTTAGATTTCTCTCGAAAACGCTGAACAGTGTCATGGCTTCTTGAATGACGTCACAGTCTTCAAAACAAAACTGTTTACATCTTGTTTTGTGTTAAGTGAAAAACAATAGAGAATAACCTGCTCTGTTGTATGAAAACGTCAACAACAACGATGAAGTTTTGCGTGACGTGACACTTTCAGATTGGTGTTCGCTGTCACGTGACTTACAAAATTATAAATAATCTTTAACTTTTATAAGAAATTACTGGTTTTTTGTTATCTACGTCTCTTCATTTATAATTAGAAACTATAAATCAAGCAATGTGTTATTAGTGTCCACTAATAACAAAACAAGTCTATTGCGGGTGCATTTTTTCTCGCGATGTTTTTCGGTTCGAATTCGGGGCTTCCATTGTTCACAGTCCACTGGTCACGCCACTAGGCTGTCAAAGCTTATTATACATGTAAGATCACGTGGGAGTATCTACGTCAGTTTTGGTATATCACGATGTGTGTTGCAGCGGGTACTGCGGTCTGCTGACGCCGTTCGTGTACTACTACTTCGTGACGTGGCGCTACGCGTCGCGGCGCAACCCCTACACGCGCAACACGTTCCGCGAGCTGCGCGTGGCGGCCGAGCGCGGCGCCGAGCGGCCCGCGCTGCCGGCGCCGCTGCGCTCCGCCATCCACTCCGCCGTGCAGCTCGTCTGCCGCATGGCGCCGCCCATGGAGCACGTGCAACAGTCAGTACTCACGTCTCACACCGTACACACCACACAACGCACCCTTAGAATGAAAGTGACCGAAGTCAAAAAATGCAATTTGTGGAAAAAGAGTAAGATTTAAAAAAAGTATAGAATCAAATATATTTAATTGTATCTCTTCGGTTTTTGATAGGAAATGATTTTTTTTGCGGGTTTATAGATTAATCTTTTATAAAGAGATTGGTAACATCATATTATGGCAAAATCAGAAATTCCTGGAATTTTGAGTTAGGTCATTTTCATTCTAAGGGTGCGACATAATCTAGTTAACACGTTGCGAGCGCGACGCTTTTCGACAAGACCAACCACACTAATGTTTAAATCACATTCATTCATCAGCCCGTTAAGAGAGATCAGCTACGGAATATTAGAGATTTGGATTCCTTCCTTACAGTAGTCAGTTTAAGTATTATTTATTTATTTAAACTCACATAATGTACACTAGAACCGCTTGTATTCAAAATTACTAACAGTATGCTAACTATTCACAAGGTCGACAACTCATTTAGTTCTACAAGTAAGGCAATAAGACCGTATAGGCATTAATTCGTGAAAAGATTAAAATAAATTAATAGATTAAATAATAAAAAAAATATCATCTTAACAACTTCATAAAGTTAATATTTTTACTTTTTACTGTAATTATTATTCATATTACAAAACATAAGATTACAAATACATATATCTTACAAAACTCATCCAATCTCATGAAGTCATTCAGGGTTTTTTTGAAAATTTCTTTTAGTTACCAAGTTTATTGTTAGAGTTACATATTTATCAAGAAGTACATAATACATACTACTTTCTGTTACATGGCAACCTAAATGTAAATGTGCCCACTAAGATTCTAGGTCTTCCCCTTATTTATCATGACTAACCTTCAAATAATTGTAATTTAAATATCCTTTATACATAATAGTATAGTGCCATTCATATTAATTGTTGTATTAATTGCATACCCACAATGAGGGTGAAATATGTCCTGCGCTGTAACTCAATTTATCATCTCATGTATCCACCATATTTCAGCAAATAAATGATTTGATTTGATGTTATATTTTTTCTGTTTCAGATAAATTTCTACGTAAGGTCAGTGAAGGGACCCGAAAACTTTCTACATCACTGTCGTTCTTTTATATAAAAAACTACGCATGTGTGGAGTCTATACGTCTAAATGTGTCTATGGTTTTGTGAATATCTTAGGTAGTGGAATATTTGACTGTCCAAACGATGGACATGTGAGGTTTACTATGAACTAACCTACGCCAATTTTTTTTCTTATACTTAAATTTACTAAAAAACGGGTATTTATGAAATGTATTACCTTATTAAGGTTTTCATTCAAAAATCATCTTTATATGGATAATATCGCATTTGTTATTCATAGTAAACTTTTACAGTCCGAAAAACTTCATTCTCTGAAGGTCAACATTCATTTTAAGGCGAACAAAACACCGTCCATTGGACATTACTTAATATAAGAACAAACTATCCAAACCATTGCAGTACAAAAACATTACCTTCACCAACTAGCTAATTATTTTGCGATGGCAACCCTACATAAGAGGGAAAGAGTCAAAATCCTCTTGACTAGCAAAGAAAGACGACATGTCGATTGTCACCGTCAAATAATTGCCCTAAATATGTCCAATGTATTTCAATGCATTTCATAGCATAATCTTTTGGTTGTTAAAAAAATCAGTATAATTAATATAATACTTAGGGGATATATTTTATGTATTTAAGTTTAATTTCTATTTAACGTCGGTCCAATTTTATTTAAGACAAGAAATGTTGAATGATTTATTTTAGATTTGTAAGCGATTTTATTCAATGTAGGTTTTTTATGATCATAGCGGAAATATGTCAGTATTTTTGCCCAAGATTTGTTGGAGTATGGACGAAATTTTAATTATTTTAGATCACGACATTAGCAATGACGAAAATAACGACTTATATAATTATAATTATGTTGAACTAATTAGCCAGTTCCGAAATCAATATTTTTCATTCCATTAATGTTCATATCCGTTTTCGTTCAATTATAATACAATAATTCTAAATGCTATATAGAAAAAGCACATATCTCGTTGGAACTGAGACAGTGTTAATATAAATAATGTACCTATTTAAAGATACCACAATTATTTTTGTGAATCGTGTATTCCTTATTATTTGGTTATGTTCTGTATTGCCAGCGACGTTTTTTGTATTTAGCAATAAAGTTATTATAATGCACTTGGTTTGGGGTGAATGTAGTCAAGTTTTTAAATAAATGTTGGTAAAAAAGGTCTTCGTGTGTTTTTATCCTTCTCCCACTTAATCCTTTCACTTTCACCGTACAAAGTCATACTTAGGGTCAATTTATACTAGCGCAGAGTCGAAGCGCATCGAAGCGTCAAATTCTTTATAACTAAAGCGAAGCCGCACGAATGCGCGCGTATTCGCCAGAATACGCGCGCACTCTTTTACGTGTAGTAATAAGCATCAACAGCAGTGCTATGGAATCACTTGCCAGTTGACAATATTTTTGGAACGTTTGTCACTATAATTTTTGGCTTTAGAATTAAATAGGCATTCATATTTTTGCACCAGGTAAATTAATTTTTCGTCAGGTGCAGGCCAATTTCCGACTGATGACGCGTAGGTTCGCTAGTGGGCGCACGGATACGCGAGAATGCGCGCGCACCAATCAGCGTTGGTCACGCGCAGACGCGCGAATTCCGAAGAATGCTCGCGTCTTTTTCAAATCTCAGAAGTAATGTGAGCGTTACGCTGTGGAGTTAAGGTTGAATTTGTTATGTTCAGTTTTGGATAGACGCTTCGATGCGCTTCGACTCTGCGCTAGTATAAACTGACCCTTATGAAACGAAAAGCTAAGAATATTACTCATAGAAGCGAATGCATTAGTTTACTGCGAGTCTGCGGTATTAGTATATCTACCCTTATTCCCTCTAGTGCACGAATTTCTATTTCGAGAAAGCTCTGCCCAAAAGATCTCTTCATGTTAGGCGATTTGATTTTTTCAGATATGAATAAAGATTAAACCATTTTAGAAAACAGGCATGATGTGCTTAGAATGTGTTACAGTCGTATTCGAGCTAATTGACGTATCTGTAATGACTCCTAATAAGAGACGCTATTTTAACAATATAAAATTCTCATTAATGAAATTAAGGGTAGAAGGTATGATTAAACTAAAAGAAACAAATAGGTTTTCAATATTTTTTATTAATTAGCTTACGACCTAAGCGACTGCGGGGACAGGCTGCGGCAGCGGCGCGGGCGCCAGCGAGCGGACGTCGCTGGTGGGCTCCAGAGGGACAGGCTCGTCCTTGGGCTCCGTCACCAAGATGTGATCAGGCTGTGGCTTCTTGGGGCCGTTCTTGCCCTGTTGGTCCCATGGCAACATGATCTTGACCTGAGAAAGAAAACAAATGTATTATTTCGAGAAACTTGTGTTAAATAAATAATAATTGTGGTATGAGTAATGTAAATGTCCAGATTGCACCGTCCAAAAGCCTGCAATATACAAGCCCTCCAATAAACAAGCTGGTTCAATCTACCACAAATATTAGAACTCAAGCCATTGATGGACCTGAAATCCCTGATATTGTGGACAACATTAACTAACACATTATAGGCACCACAATAATTTACGGACAATAAATTTGTGGGCACTCAAATACACAAAGCATTTTTATTGTACACAAATATTTGTACAGGGGACTTAGGCACATGTTCCTGCATTTCTTTAGCATGGTCTGTGACCTCAGGCCAGATAATAAATAAGATAAGAAATGCTAAAAAGCAGGTGAAACCCAAACTGTAAAACTAGTAAAAATTTTCTTAACTTTAAAAGCATATAAGTAGATTTTAATTACATTTAAGATGTAGGTATTAAAAACAAAACTAACATGAAAAAAGATGTAGGTAGAATCAGTTTGACTTCTTACCTTGATTCCAAGCACTCCTTGCCTAAGCAACACGTGTCGGGTAGCTGTGTTGACGTAGTCGTTGCAAGGGTCACCAGAGTGAATCATGAGGCCATCCACGAACTTCATGGACTTAGCACGCTGACCACGCAGCTTTCCAGAGACCACGACCTCGCAGCCGCGGGCACCAGACTCCATGATGAAACGGAGGACACCGTAGCATGCACGACGCACGGCGAGACCTGAAAATGATAGCAATTTGTAAACAAAAAATCATGAAGCATATTTGTTAAAATGGTACAAAGTTTTTGCTACACATTAATATATAAATGATACTATAATCATCATATATATAAAATTCCCTTGTCACAATGTTCGTTCCCGTACTCCTCCGAAACGGCTTGACCGATTCTCATGATATTTTGTGAGCCTATTGAGTAGGTCTGAGAATCGGCTAACATCTATTTTTCATACCCCTTAGTGATAAGGGTTGTCCACCAACCCAAAATATAATGTAGCAAAACAACCAACCTTAGAACAATATAACAAGATTTTCTTTCAAATGTACAATCAGCATTCTTGACAGTAGACCACTTTTATCTTTACTATAATGAATTTAGGGTGTTCAGCCAAGTATGATGATTGGCCATATTCATGATAGTGGTGTGATGTGACCAGTCACTATGAATACCTAGAATTTGGTAGAAGTCACGCAAGGTTGTGAATTGAGTGACTTTATTTATATGCATATAGCATACAATCATAGATTAACACTATTGCTGTGTGAGCAGATTAAACCAAGCATGTTTTGCTGTACACAGACAAGTATGAATTATGATTTTTTCTCATGGAAATACATAATAATATCAATATAAAATGGTTGAACAGTAAATGGTAACTAGAATGTACTTTTTAGAATACAATAACCAGTTAATAAATTACCACTTCTGAGGTGACAGTGACTGATTGAAGTGCTGTGAAGCTTAATAATATTGCATAGGAAGTTACATGCGCGATTTGCTCAAATAGTTTTAAATGATCCTTTATATTTAAGAGTCTAAGTTTGTTGCAAGTGCATTTGAAAACTGCAACAAGAGGATGGATAGTCAAGAAAGCAATAAATTATATCTACCTAAACATTAGTGAAAGTAATGATACTAACCTCCAATAAGTTTGTATCTGAGGGACTCGGCCTGGGCGATGGCGCACAGACCACGAGTCGCCACCTTCTCGGCGTACAGCTCGACGGACTGTTCTGGGATGTTGAACCTCTTCTGAACTACAGATGTCAGCTCACGAATCCTGCGTCCCTTCTCACCCAACACGCTCTGTGTCCTTGTTGCCATAATGATGATCTCCGAGCGGGTCGGAGTGACGCGCACCTCCACACCGGAGTAGCCATCCTCAGCGAGCTCCCTGGTCAAGAACTCGTTAAGTTCTGCCTTGAAAACTCCGTCACCGACGAACTGCAAATTTATCGAGAGGTTATGTTTTTATCACAACATTTTTCGACAAAATTTATCCGTACACATCTTTAGTACTTTGAACACGAGATTATTATGATATTCGGTGCGAATACTTTACAGTAAACTAGGGCACACACGAAACATAACAATCCCAGTGCAGGTGACAAGTACTGGAACATCCACTAACATCACAAGTTTCACAAACTCATCAGACTTATTATTGAGGTTTATAAGGATATTAGTTATCGTAAAACGATTTGTGGTATGTATTTACATATATTAAACACTTGTTTTAACGTACTTTTCGCTTTTTAGAAATGTTGTTCACCGCCATGATTGCAACGGGAGCGAAAGAAAAGGCCGGAAACAGAGTATACACAAACGTCAATGTCAATTTTAAGTTTCGTTCTGAAATCCGAATTCTGTCAGATTATAATTATGGGGAACTGTTTAAATTACCAAAAAAAACTTTATGGTTTTGGTCTTTTTAGGCTTTATTTAAGATAATATTGTTAATTTGAAGGAATTTATTTTGTATGTGTATATTGTACTACAGCACTTAGTGTTACGTCCAGATCAGAAAGGGTATTCAGTTATAAGTGAAACTATTCGAATATAATACTTGATGTATTTGTTTACATTATAGGTATAATATTTAATACGGGTTTACTCTACAGCGGGAGGCGAACGACTGTGTGGCTTAAGGCAGGAACGTTATATTCCCTTTTCTAAGTGGTTAGGTATCATATTACGTTTCGTGCCGCCACAGTCTTGTTGTTACATTATAGTATTGTTTAGCGCCAATTTTGAGGCGTTTTATTATTATTTCATAAATGATAAGTACAAGTCTATTTTTATAAAATAGATCTTTCTTTGCAGGTGATATTCTCCTGTGACCTGAACCTATTGTAGACACAATATGAAAAAACCGTGCTCAAATCCCGAAAAAATATATAGGACGATATAAATTTGCGACCAGCAGCACGCGATAACGATGCATTAGTTTTTAGACTATTAGGGTATTGGTCTATTTAGATATCAGAATAAGGATGTTGTACAGTTCAGAAACAAAACCAAATTTTTTACCTTTCCCACATAATTAAAATAATTTTATTAATAGTATTGCATATATATATAAGCTTAAATTACTTTGCGTGGTATTAATTATTGATTATTTCTTTTTTTAACTACCAGCTTAAAATCCTAATTTTCGTTACACAATCTTAATCTTACAATCTTAATATTGGGTACATTGAGTATCTAGTACAAGTAGTGTAAAACATAAAAAAATATATTCCCGACAAGTTTAATTTTTTTATGCACAAGTGCGATGACCTTTAATTTATTTCTTTAGCTCCAGCCACCTTGATCACCTATCTAAACCACTGAAGCCGATCGATGGTATGATAATTTTTACAAATCCAAGATCCTGGGGTGGGCGCTAGTCCATTCTGAGGTGGACTCGGTCCTCCCACCCCCCTTTCTAAACGCCTATGATTGGATAGGGAAGGAAAAGAAGGAAGAAAGAAGAAAATTAAATATCAACACGTTTATTCAATGCAATTTATTCATTACTCAAGATCTTCTCATTACATACAAACGCACCATATACTTAGCATAACAATATTTTTTTAAGGACATTATTGCCCCAATGTGTAAAGTATTGAAAATACATGTCATGCAAATTAATTATTCCGCACAACAAAGTCATAATAAATTACAAACAACAGTTAAACATTTAATAATTTTATTTTAGTCAGTGTTTAGTTGAAAAAAGCATACAAATGTGCATTAATTTAAGGATCGTGAAATATTAACTGTGCTGTGTTATTATACGTATTTATAACAATATTGAACATAATTATTAATTAATAACAAATCTATTATCTATGCGAGACTAATTACGTCTGTGATCCAGCATGGTAAATCAAATATTCCAGTATTATAAACTAAATTTAATATTGATTGAAAATAAACATTGATCTAACTTTACAGCAGATTGCACTGTGCGTTGCTAGCTCTACAGGAATACATGACAAAACTTAACTTTTTCCTATACAATTCAAAGACTACTGGGGATTGGAACTATAATGAAGAGTTATTACTCATTTGAAGCAAGCTAAAGCGGGACTCGGGGTCAGTAAAACATTTGAATGATTTTACTCACATAATCCATATAGATCCCGTAATCATCTCAAAGTACTTAGTTATTAGAAAATGCCGATCGCGTTCACCAAACTAAGCCTACTGCAAAACTACAATTTCTACAGGTAATTACTAATACTATTTATTTACTATCATACGCTCAACAACGTTTAAACTATTCATATGCAGGATAAGTAATGAATGAGTTTTAAAACTAGGCGATACTTTTGTAAGGTAAAGGCAGTAGGTAGTTTTATGTGACATATTAATATTATCCATGGGCTAACTTTGAAATAAAAAGCTACTTTAGGAGAAAAATATGAAAAAAAGTATCAATATTTAGATAGGCTACAATTTTGTTCGAGTTTTAGCATTTTATTTTCCTCTTTAACGCGTGTAAAGCGTAATTATCATCTAGGTATGTATATTGAAAACAGTAGACATGATAAAAATGAGCATTTTAAATATAATTTTAGCGACTTTTACAATTACAATGCTAACAATAGTTGTAGCTTACATTTAAATGGACAGTGATAATTTTTATACAAGGTGTACCTTATTCTACTAAATAAAAACGTTATTTTTAAATTCTAATCCAACATTCACGACCTATTACTATTTAATCTTATTAATAATGGACAGAATTGCGTGTAGCGTGTCTTTGATAAACAAACATTTGGGGTGTGGCGTGACTTATATAGTTAAGGATTTTTAATTTTATTAAGGTGCCAGGGATAGAAATATTTAGATTTTTCAATTGGTCATACTGATTTTTTTTGGGTAGAATTCATTTCTATACACATGGTCCAAAAAGAGTTTTTATATATGATGTACAAATCTATTTATGTATGCTTATTAAAGCCATAGCGGTATGTGCTAGAATATTGTGAGAATAATAACATAATCGCACTGTGTATAATAAGTGATAGAGAAGGTCTACATAATATAACATGTTTTGAAATTAATTAAGTACTTAATAAATGCATCTAATAACGAAAATATTCTACAACAAGCATAGATAGCTAGTGGATTATATTATAATAAATAGAAGGTACTATCTAGGTGTTACTGGGTATACTACCACTACACAGGGACGTGAGTTCAAGGGTTCAAGAGTCATTTGTACAATATTATCTAGTAACTACGTGAATAATTCGACTATAGATTTTTTCTAGAAAAACTTTTTTATCTAACACTATAAGAATCCTCTTTACTATGAATTTTTGTTTATGGTACAAAGTACAATGCGATTACAGTTACCGATGTAATGGTGTACACTTAGCCTGCTAGTTTAGAGGAAAAACGGCATAAGTTTGAAGCATAGTAAAGGATGAACTATTATTATTCTTGTATTATTTATAATCACTGATCTGTCTCTCATATTTGTTTACTTTAGTTTTGGCACAGATATAGGAAAACGACGAGAATATACTTTCGTATGTCTAGGTGTGCATTTAAGCCTAAATCACAGAACGGAAGGAGCGGTGCTGGCGTAGTGATGCAAAAATATAATTTGTAATTGATTGTATTTAAATACAATATTACACAATGCGTAAAAAACTATGTTTTTTTTGTAACGTAGGTATATGTGACGTCACTTAGCCGTAACATGATTTCTTTAGCATATTTTATCATACAATTAGTATAGTCTAAACTTGTCCTAACGTTATATTGACATAGGTTAATTTTAATAGCGAAAATGACTACGTTATTGGCACTTTCGCGCTGTTGTGCCGTCTCTTCGAATACAATAATGCTGTATTGATACAATCACGCTTCTAATAACGTCATTAACATTATGTATGGCAATTGACAGCTTAACTTTATGATAACTCTACGTAAAGACATTCATAAAATATAAATCTACTAAAGCATAAATAAATGGTATGAGGTAAAAATAAAAGAAACAAAATAATTCACTATAACCATTTAATAAAAACCAAAAATTAATTACAACAACGTCAGTTATTTATATCATAATAATCAAAATTAAGTACATATTTACCCACCACCGTTAAAATAGCACAAGATTGAAAAGAAGAATGTGTAAAATTAATTTCAACATTGGAATGATTAATAAGTAAGCACATTATATGATTTAAATGTAAATTGGAAATATATATATGGAGCTCGATAGATATCTTGTTTGTATCTAGTGATTTGTAAGAAAGGAAATATTGCACTTGTAGAGCTAATAAATAATTAAGTAATAATACAGATAAAATCTCAAAATAATTCATTGAAAAATAAAATTTAATGGACGTCAGTTTAGCAAGAGATCTTACGTTACATAAATAAAATAAGACACTATTTCGCGTTTAAATAATACGTTTTCCCTATGGCACTACATAAATAAATCAATGTAATAAAATAAAAATTTAATACATACAACACTATTCAAATGTCTGCGGATCATGATTTGAAATGACAACGGTTTAATTTTACCGTTAAAAGTACTCTTTTCAAACCATGAGCGCGACTTCTACCATATGAAAAGAAAACATTTCTACAGTAGCATTTTTATTTTGTAAGTTGGCAACACTCGATTGTGGCCGCAAACACAAAGCTGAATGTGGCGGAGCTTTTTACTGTTATATTACTTCATTCGTCTTTTACTTAAATAAATAACAATTGATTAAGTACCGATAATTAATATAATAATAATAATTTTATTACTTTTATCTTAAAACATCATAATAAAAAAGATCTTAATAATATTTTGGTAGTAACTCTGTGTTAAATTTCTTGGAATGTTACGAAGTCGTATCATCAAAACATATATTATTATGTCTTAACATTTTAATACAATTCATAATAATAATAATCACTAAATAAATCAGTAAAATCATTGGAATGTCGATGTAACTTAAAAATAATTAAGCATTTCTCGCCAGTCGCTTAATACTCTTAATAATTATTCAATATAGCATTAGTGTGACGAAATTTTACAACCCAACAAGATTTAATTTAATAATTTAATTTCTTTCCAGTGTGGCAGTTTAAATTTGGGGCCGAATAAAATTGGGATTAAATTTAAAATCCACACTGAAATAATATTAATCACACTGTTCTTTACTATTAAATCGATATAACTTTAATTTATGCTTCTAAATAGACAACCATCGACAACTAATCCCATTATCATTTAGTTCACGTTAAACAGCATAGATGGCACTGTACAAAAATTCTTAACCCTCTCGTGATTTAGAGAGTAATTAATGGTAAGAATAGTAAAGAACAGTGTACCATTAAGTGGTAATAGCAGCCGTTACCATTACGTTCTATCACCTACTATGAGCGTAATATCGCCGTTACCTAGATGCAAACGGTTAATCCGAACAGAGACTTGAAACACCCGAAATATTGACATATAAATATGATCAATGTCCACAGACAGGACCTTGTCAGGTGTTACAAGTGTAAGTTGGACTGGTAATTGAGTTAATTTAAGTAGTAATAACTAAGGTACCGCCAGGCTCAATACCGCTGTTGGTACTCGTGGTGCCACCTGTTGAAGTCTATGTGGAACACCACTAGCGAGCCGTTCTCCAGACCCGCTAACAGGAACCTGGAAACATGAATAGTGTTATGTTATGTTTTGTGTACCTGTAAAAGATTATTTATGTGAATAATAATTAATTTACAAAAAAATGGTGCAAATAGCTTTATATGAATAAAGTATAGTTGTTAGTGTTAAAAAAAATTATATTTTAATATCAAATTCGACCAAATAAGTATAAGTAGCTGTGATAGCCTGCTTTGTGACGTGTGAATTAAATGATTTAGAGCTTTATTCCGAGGCATGTAGAGATTTTCCCAATGATGTGTCATATCTGCCAACCCGCACTAACTGTGTTAGCATGGTGGATCGGTGGACTATAGTCAATATATGTATCTCAAATGAGACGATATCATTGGACGCGTACATGTGATGTATGTAGGTAAAGTCAACCAAAAATGCGGTCTACCACCTTACGTTGATTAGAAATGTCAACCTTAGCGATAATGAAATGTCATAGAAACTTTCGTCTAAACTGGTAGGACAGTTTGTTGGTCGATTGTAGTGAGGTGAGGTGGTTACTTCTGGTCGTGCGAGAGCGCGAGCGAGGTGACGGGCGCGCCGGCGGGCGGGAAGGCGTACAGCGGCGACAGCGTGAAGGCGCGCCACACCTCCACCACGCCCGCGTCGCCGCCACACACCAGGTACTCGCCGCACCGCGACAGCACCAGGCACTGCGGGAACCAAACCCGTTCATTACCAACATGTCTATTCAAATTACACTGTGTCTAATCATAGATGCTGTAAAGGAACCGAAATGTCAGGACTAAATAATATCAATATACTGCGATAAAATCAGTAATCATTCTGTAAAAAAAACTACTTTAAATATCAGAACTAGAAAATATATCAGTATTAAATAATTAAGAAAACAAATTAATGATCTCAACTGGAAATGATTAAGTATTTAATGTGATCTACGAAATCTTATGCTATCCTGGTACCATTGCGCGATACGCATCAGATTGCATAAGTATATTTTTATGAACGTTCTATGGCTCTTGTCATCAAAAAGCCAAGCTTACAACCCGCCTGATGGTAAGCAGTCACCGTAGTTCAGAGGTGACGTTCACGCATTGCCGACACTGTAAAAACCAGTGTAAAGGACATCAACCAATTTGTATGGAGTTTGGGCCTGAGAATGAACATCAACATTTTGTACTTTTATTAATTGTATTGAGTGGCTTACAATACGCAGAAAACATATAGATAGGTAGTTTTGTGTCAAAATGGGTTAAATAAATAATACGAATGAAATATACAAATAAATAATATAAAATATACAATAGGGTCAACGTAGGACAAATATCAGCGGGTGCTGAGTCCGCGAGCAAGCCGTGGTCGTCGTCGTCGGATAGAAAAGCATCAGAATTAATTTTGAACGACACAAGTCGTCAAAAATAGGTAAAGTCGACAAAATATTCACAATACGATACGAAAAAGAGCGCTTAACGCAAGGCAAATAGTATTGACATTTGACACTTTGACAGACAATCATTTGCGTCAGTGTCGCGACTTTGCCAGCCAGTTCTCTGCACTGTTAGTAGACCTCTCGATAAGAAATCGATTCCATTGCACTGTGTTGTTTTATTTTGCGTAATTCTGTTGGTTTTTGGATTAGATTAAATTAGAATCTTGAGTAGTTTTTCCTGTCAATTATACCAGCTATAATATACATGGAATCACATATTTTTACGAAGGATTATTTATCATTATCTGATAAAATATTAATTATTATTAATATTACGGTCACAGTACCGTAACAGCTCTTATCAAGGTCACTGACGATATCCGTCGGGCCATGGAGAACAAGTTGCTTACGGTTATAGTGTTACTGGATTTCAGTAGTGCTTTCAACTCCGTGGACTTCGATGTCCTCCTCGGAATTCTCAGATCCCTTAATTTCTCCGCGGAGACTGTGGCCTGGTTCGACTCATATCTTCGGGGGCGGTCGCAATGTGTCCGCCATAAAGAGTCGTACTCTGAATGGCGTCACCTTAGTGCTGGCGTGCCCCAAGGCGGCGTACTTTCTCCTTTACTCTTCTCCATTATCATTAATTCCGCTGTGGATAATATCTTCTCTAACTTCCATCTCTATGCAGACGATCTGCAGCTATATCGTCATTTTTCTCTTAATGAGATTAGAACTGCCATTGCTGCGATGAATAGTGACCTGAATGGTGTTAGTCAGTGGGCTAGGTCATTTGGACTCCAAATAAATCCCAAAAAGTCTCAAGCCATAATTATTGGTAGCAGGCAAATGCGTAATGGATTAGACCTGGCATCTCTGCCACCTATCCTGCTTGATGACATGCCAATTGCTTACTCAAACACGGTGAAAAATCTGGGAGTCATCATGGATGGCAATTTATCTTGGAAGGCTCATATTGGCGAAGTCAGTAAAAAGGTCCACTACACTTTCCATACGCTTAAATGTCTCCAGGGCTTCTTGCCATTGAAAACCAAAATTGCTCAAACACTGCTACAACCCATATTGGACTATGCTGATTCCTGCTACTTGGATGCTACTGAGGAGCAGTTGAATAAACTTGAGCGCTTGCAAAATTTATGTATCCGTTTTATCTTTAATCTCCGCAAATACGATCATATCTCGCAGTTTCGCAAGGATCTCAAGTGGCTCCCAATCCGCCTTCGCAGGAATACTAGGATATTATGTCTCCTTTACAATATCCTTCATAATCCTTCATATCCATCCTATCTTCGGGAGCGTTTCTCGTTTATTTCCAAACACAATGATCCCTGCAGATCAAACCTTAAATTCCGTCTCACCTGTCCCTCTCACAAAACTGACTTCTACTCTTACTCCTTCTCTGTCCATGCGGTCAGGCTGTGGAACTGCCTCCCGCCTACTATACAAGGCTGTAAATCTATTGCCCTATTCAAGAAAAGAGTGAAAGAACACTTTCTCTCCTCTTCGCCCTAGCTATGTGTAAGTTTATGTATGTATATTATTATATTATATAGTATATATATGTATCTGTGTATGTATGTAACTATAGTCTATGTAAGTTTATTAACCTACACACACTTCTGTTTTTCCACTATATACGTCTCCTCTCTCAGGCCTTCTGGAAGAGATTTCTTTAGAAATAAGTTGTGCCTTTGTACAGTGTAACTATTAATCTTTTTTCCTATTGTATTTTGTGTGTATGTACAAGAATTAAATAAATAAATAAATAAATAAATAAATATTTAAATACCACAATTTGACCTAATGATTTTGCGTGTACAAATAAATCTGTGAAGGTTTTATCGTCGCAAAAAATCATTGTAAGCAGGTAAATATTTTTCCCCAATACAACCCGATTCCCGATTAGCAACTATATTTTTTTTTCTCACATAACTTTCATATAAGTAAGGTTAAAATTATAATGACTGTGATTATGGTGATGATAAATCCTCCAACGGTCAGAGGGTAGATCGGTCTTCCAGGAACTTGTTATCTTAGAACTTTTCCAATCGAAAAATCAAAATCGATTAAAGTATCGATTTTATTTTTTCCCTGTGTTATTCCCTAGGCAACCCCAAGTCAAGGTGCACATACGCTGCCATATTTTAAACGATTATAAATAAAATTAAATATTTTCTAGTTCGTTTTTTATTTAATTTATTTTGATACTCCGGATTATGGACCAATATTCAGCAAATATTATTATAAAATACGTTATATATTCCTTTTTTTCCAATACGGTTGTTCACAAGCAAGCCCATTTTGGTTGATGTCCTTTCTTAGAAGTCGTGTGACTGACCTGGAAGTTATCGTTGTGCGTCTCGTGGCGCAGGCGGCGGCCGTTGAGCGTGAAGGCGGCGAGGTGGCCGCGGTTGTAGGCCACCACCACCACGCCCTCCCGCGACAGCGCCAGCTGCTGCGGCCCGCACACGGCCTCCGCCGCCGCCAGCGCGCGCAGCACCTCGCCGAACGTCGTGTGGATCAGCACCGGCCCGTCTGACATACCACAACACGGAGTTACGCACCATGCACAAATAGCTAGCAGCTTTTGCAGTAAGAAACCGAGACATGTTTCGATTTCCAATTTTTTTTTGGCTTTTAATCACCATTTTGCTCCTTCCGTCCATACTTATATTTTAATCGAATATCAAATTAGACAATGGATTTTAAAATATCTACTTTTTAGCTGTACATAATAATTTTCGAATGTTTGTATCGTTTGACTTAGTAAAATAAGTCTCTTTTCATAAGTTTCCGTAGAAGACAAGAGATTCCGTTGTCGGGGTAATTTTTTTACAAAATTTCAATATAATAATAACTTTAAATAGATTTTTATTAATGTAATAAAATGGAAACAAGAATTCTAGTGACTTCTCACAACATTATGATCAATTTCAGCTACAGTCCAAAAAAACGGTGATACTTAAATCTGTTGTTAGACATTCGGAATGATATTGATATTCTGTTTAAGCAATTAAAAATATTCAAAATAATATTTGAAGAGATACGGTAACATTCGGAACAGCTGCAATACTAAGTCGTAAGTTCATATATTACCAAGTTGGCACCCGATGCAGATTGTGTATTGTATGTACAAACGTGGTTGTCGCAAGAAGTTGCTGTATCTATTCATATAGGTGTTGGGTACTCACTGACGGAGGAGGAGATGACGAGCCCCAGCTCGGCGGAGACGAGCACGCCGTTGATGGGCGCGTCGTGCCCCGTCAGCGTGACGCGCGGCGCCGGCGTGTCGCCCTCGCCCACGATGCCGCCGTGCCGCGCCGACCTGCACGCCACGCCACCACGTTACATCACAGCAACCACATGCTCGAAAGCTCATAGCCAAATATAACCAAAATTGTCCGCCATCCTCATTACCGGTCAATTATGCGCCTATCGCAACAGTGATAGCCTTGTAGTGTAACAATTGGACTGAGAAGATCAAAGATCGCGGTTCGAACCCAACGTTTACCACTTACTTTTCGGAAGTTATGTGCGTGTTTAGCATATTCTCAAACGACGAAGGAAAACATCGTCAGGATACGTGCATACTTTAGAGATTTTTTCGATGGCGTAAGAAGTCTGCCAACCCGCAGTAGGCTAGCGTGGTGGACTATAGCCTAATCCCTCACAAATGAAAGGAGACCCGTACCCAGCAGTCAGACAATAATTGGGTTGATAATTATATATGCCTATTGCCATTTGGACATACACCCAATTGCCAAGCCGTTACTGAGAATTTAATAGAAAAATATACAATAAAATTAATCGATCTGGGAATCTAACTCTACTCATTATCAGCAGGTAAGATGCTACATGACAATGGAGTGTTCTAGAAGGTAAAATGGCTCACCAATGCCAGAGCAGCACCGTGCAGTCCTCGGAGCCGGACGCGATGTAGCAGTCGGAGGTGATGTTACACTCGGAGCGACACACGCACGTCACCACGCCGTAGTGCCCGAAGATTATTTGTACTATTTTTGCTGTTTGACATACAATATAACATTTAGGGTATAACTTGCTATTGTATAAATTTAACTATGATTGACTTAGTGGCCGATAAATAATAATTAAAAAAAAAAAAACAAAAACCAAGTTAATAATGTTTTAACTAAAAAGCGTTTAGCCCAATAAAATAATCAGTAATGAGGCAAATTCTAATAAAAACTTACAAAAATTTAAGTCAAATAACAATTGCACGTGTAAAAAATAATTTTAGGCTTCTCGTAGAAGGTACCTTGAAAAAAAATATTTAAATAAAATAAAGAGCGGTAACACAAACCGGTGTCAGTGCTGAAGACTCGGAAGCTGTTGTCCCAGAAGCCGGCGGCGATGAGGAAGCGCGAGTCCACGGTGGTGACGAAGCAGTTGCTGCGCGCGCGCACGCGCTGCGAGAAGTTGTCGCCCAGCTGCCGCCGCGACAGCGCCGCCGCGCCGCCCGCCGCTGCAAACAAACACCAATTAACGCTTTCAACGCAACTGTCGGGTATAGCCGACAAATAAAAAAGCCGTCATCGTGCAATAATTTTCTTTTTATCGGAAATATTCAACTATGGCGTTCAATAATAATAATAAGTTTATTTATCTGTCTCAAAAAGTACATTTTTACATATTGTCATAGGTTAACGTCACTAATAATTCATTTAAATTAAATTAATGATGTATTAATAATCATATCAAAACACGGTAATGAACGAAGATTGGGATTTCCATTGCTAATTTTAAACCAAAACATTCATGAAAATAATATCAGTTAAAAAAATAGGGTTATTGATCAATTTGTTGTTCATTTAAATGAACATGACAATAATTCAAAAGAGAAGCATAAGTAAAAACACGTATTTAAAAAATTCTAAGTTATAAGTATTAACTATAGGTAATTCATTCATTAAAGTCAGACATAGTGATTGTGTGACGTCAAAGTATTGTAACGTCGGCGTCGCGTCACGTCGATTGCACTAATTTCGCAATTTCTCAGTATAATGACAGTTTTGCGGGAGAGAAATACAGGGGGTATTTCCTATCGCTGTCCCAAAATTTTGAACTGTCTTTAATAATAACTTAAAATATATAAAGATTGCTTTACATTATTTTTCAAATGAGTATATACTTATTTTTACTGTAAGGTATTTTAGTGTGTGTTTTATTGTAGTCAATTAGTAGTAATAGTATATAGGTATAGTTACCCCAGACAGGGTCCATGAGCAGCGGATGGTGCGGGTGCGCGGCGTGGTCGGGCGGGTGGCGCGGCGCGTGCGGCGCGTGCGCACAGCCGCCGCCGCCCCACCGGTGCGCCGCGAACGCGCGCGCCGCGCTCACCTAGGGCACATACTACCGCGATTAGTGCCACTGCTAGGATCACCTTCAGGCTCAGAAGACTAGAGCATATGGCGACAGATTTTAGAGGGACGACAAATATTTTGTCGGCGATTTTGTTGCTTTTCTTAGAGTTATTAGACCTGGTCTGGTCCCTTTTCATGGCGTTACAGGACAGTTACCGTCGTAACTCTACCAAAAACTAATGTGGGAATTTGTAATTTCTTAACCAAAAATATATAATTAATATCATTGTGAATTCATGTATTGAATAGCGTAGATCAATAAGGATGGCATTTAAATAGCCTACGAAAACTTAAATACTAAAGGTGTACAATTTTGTAACGTAATTTTAAATGGTTACATTTAAAAGCAAGTTTTGTTTATGTAATTTCAATTTCAATAAAATATACACAAAAAAGCACCCAACTCACCGTAACAACGGCAGGCATAGCAAGTTGCGGGTAGGTATTCGCGGAGACGTGCACCACGGCCGCGTTTGAGGGTAGTTTCAACCTCAAACACACGTCATCGGGCGCGGCCGCGAACATGAGCGGCGCGAGGTGCATGGTGGAGGCGCGGGGAGGGTGCGGCTCGCTCAACAGCTGCGCAGGAGTCTGCCCGAAGCTTCGGATCTGGTCTTCCACAGCTGCCCTAGTCACTGGCTCCGTTATCTGGTCGAGACGGACCCCGCCTTCGTACGTCAAGTAGTAGAATACGTTTGTCGCGCGGACCGCTTCGGGACCTACGGGAATGTGATGGGTCAGTTTTTATACCACTTGACCTAATTGTTAAGAATCTTTTAGTTGCTCTTTCGTTTTAGCAAGCGATCAAATTACAATCAACTTATATGATATGCATTGAATATGCAACAGACTATTAACCCAGATCGGTTGCATCAATTTGTATTTTGTGACAATAATGTGGAATTGAAATAGATGGTGTTTCAATTCCATTTACATTCCATTTCAAAATATGTATTTAAACTCCGTTCCGTTAAATTTCCTTCCTAATTTGATATGAGAAAACTGATAATAAAATCGTAGACTTACCTCTCTGCTTATATCCGAATATGAGATCAATCCACTGATGCAGTTGGCAGCTGACGAACTCAGACTCTAGTGCCATTCGGTTGATGCGCACGAACTCTTCAGCGGAGGAGGCCCAGGGGGGAAGGATGACGTCACCGGACGGTGACTCCGGGATGCCCAGCCGGAACCCTGAACTGTTCACCAGCATCTCGGGCAGGAAGAACAGCTCCGGTATTAGTTCCTGTTGAATAATGCAGTAAATGGTAAGGTTCGTTGTCTTCAGCTCACCTGACTATGGCTTAATGAATAAAGACCTTATTTTTACCCACCAACATTCCAGTCAAGCAAAATTGGTTTATGTACTGAAGATTTGCCATTTCATTTGATCCTTGCCTCTCCGTTCAGATCCATTATTTCTTTAGGTGCTTCAATGAATAGATGATCGAACTAGTTCAACTTGGTCAATATAGATTGCTCAGACATATACATAGGTACCTATGATACTGCCTGTCTATTTATACAAGTCGTCCAGGAAGTAAATAGCTAAAAACTTACTTAATCCATACTTTACGAGGTGCATTGCTTTTCGTAACTCACCTTGACATCGGAGGTGTCTCTCTGGCAGTTCTTCCACGACATGGCAATAGAAGAGAACAATCTGTTGGGATGGTCGAACTTGCCACCTTGTAGCGCCAAGAACATCGTCGTCATTGGCTCCTGGTAAATAAAAATATGTATATTGATTTGGGTATGTCGAAGGGATGAATGATAGGCGATAAACGAAAGGAATTTATAAGGTGCATATCACTGGAAACGTCGCGGTCGGTGGCGCCTTAAAAGGACATACGCTGATCTATTTGGTGAACTTATTCAAAAAGGTCAGGATTCGCAGCGCGTGGCGTTTTGCAGTTTCTGCCTACCTCAAGGCGTGAGTGAGGAAAAACTACCGTATCAAAATCCTAACTCACGGTCAATCAACTCCGAAGTTTTTCCTCTTTAAAGTTACAAAACCCTAATAAAGATTAAAAAACTGCTTTCTATTTCCGTGAGCTTTTAACCTATTTTACCTTTTGTTTCTTGCCCATCATGCGGCGCATCTGTCGCGATGCGTCGATCGCGCACGGTTGTTTTGACAGGCGTACTTTAGTTCAGACGTCTTAATTCACTCAATAATTTACTGTGATCACTAACATACTGGTGTTCTTTGAAGATGCTCTTTATAGCAAGCAATATACCATTGTTCAAAGACTTTGGAGAGTCAATCTTGAAATGAATGGTCCACACCTTTTAAATAAGTGTCCAAATGCATTAGAAACATTATGCATTCTGTGCTTGTGAAGTACTAAATATGTTTAAATATTTATTAGCGTCAGTACAAGTATAGATATGTCTTAAATATATGTTGATAAAAACCTCTAATGCTCTTTACTTAACGCGTTTGACAGCTATTTTTAAGACCACCTTTAAGTAATCAGGAAGAAGAAATGTGTGTTGAAAATACAATTGTAAATTTATTATGCAGGATAATTCGTGTAAATAAAATACTCAATGGTATTTTCACTCGTGAATTCAATAAACATCTTCTAAACGTTGACTTTGTAACTGTAAATTAAACAATGCAATCAACTAGATAACAATGACATGTGATGCAAGCCAAACTGATGAATACAAACAAACAGAAGTGTTCAATGATAACTGGCCGTTAGTTACACAGTAATTGACACGTTTAATAGACCGTGATCGGAACAAGATAACTGTCAAAAGATTGACAGTAAAGGCTGCCGCGCAAACACTGCACAATTATTTCTATCGCAAATTTTAATGATTATCATGAGAACTCAGACATTAATTTATAACATCATTGTTTGAATCCCGACTGAGTACTAGAAATTGTATCTAATTATACGGTATTCATAATTTAGTGCTTATAATTTTTATTCTAGATATAAAACAGGGAAATAATAATGATTACGTTGACCCAGTCAATGCTTCACTTAATTATTAAATGTGAACATTGTTACACACCGCCATCTAATTCCGAGCTAAGCAAATAGGCTTGTGTCACTGATACTAAATATTTGATATATTATAAAGACTTTAAATATTTACAATTACACATCATCATCATCAACCCATTATTGTCCCCCTGCTGGGCACGGATCTCCTTTCATATGAGAAGGATTAGGCTATAGTCCACCACGCTAGCCTACTACGGGTTGGTAGACTTCACATGCTATCGAGAAAATCTCTCAGGCATGCAGGTTTCCTCACGATGTTTTCCTTCACCGTTTGAGCATGTGATAAATACGCACATAACTTCCGGAAAGTCAGTGTTGCGTGCCCGGGTTTGAACTCGAGACCTTTGACGTGTCAGTCCACTGGTCACACCACTAGGCCACCACAGCGAATTGAGAAATTGAGTGGTTAATAGAAGTGGAATATTATTCGTTAAACCTCTTTTTGTTTTAGACTAGAAACAAGCAAATTACATTCTAAAGCTAAAATGGGATTTCTTACAGGTTGTATAGTGACACTAATCAACACAACACTGATTTGGAAATTATTTCAGGCGCTTCGAAATTGTCATTAGTTTCGCACAGGCGACATTAAATTTTGTCACCTAATGAAGCGTAACAAATTGATGTGCCGTTAATTCGTCATAAACACAAAACTCAATTCATATTTAATTTTATATTCAAATTTATTGTCAACGAAACGCTTTGCTTTAAAAGATAAATATAAGATGTTATAGACATTAAGAGATTGTTTAGTTATATTTTTGGATTAGCATTTTTTAAGGCCTGGGGCAGTAGTAAATGAACTAAGTGGTAGGAAACTAAAAATGCCTTTTTCCGTTTCTTTCACTGATTTCAATAATAATTATAACCTGCGAGGGTTCTAGTTAAATCTAGCAAAAATTTTGTTTTTAATTTTATTTTGTGAACCTTCTTTTTATGCACACTTATCATACAGAGGTCGAAACCGACAAGACTGTTTTCTGTCTTTGTTGACCTTAGCCAATTTTTTTTTCTTCGTAAAATACTAGATTTCATTATATTAATTTTGCTTAAAAACTCTTAGCTTCGGGTCAGAGAGCCGGGCTACATGCGCAAATACCTTGCCTCACCGTGGGTACGCTCATATTAACATTCAACTGATTTATTTATTTATTTATTTATTTAATTTAATTATAACGGCATTATACCATTTAGATATATGTCGGCGTTTCATTATTGGAGGCTTCCATTTCTCACGAAATATCCACGCACACACAGTATATAGGGCAGAGTTTATTTCCAAGAGGGTTTTTCAAGAAAATAACTTACTTGAGACCACAAGGTTTATTGTTCACACGTATTCACAAGTAGATTACAGAATGATCTAAAGTTAAGGGTACACCAGTATTTATACAAAAATGGAGCTAGTCAAAACCAATACTGAATATCAAAATAAAAACTATAATACTTTAATATTATTAAACAGCGGAAATCAAAACAAAGACTTAAACTAAAAATTATCATACAACGGAAATCAAAGTAAAGACAAAAATATTTTAAAAATGATTAAACAACGGAAGTCAAAATAAAAACTATAATACTAAAAACTATTACATAGCGGAAATCAAAGTAAAGACTAGATATAAGAAATAAATGTACAGGAAGTTACAAATATTTTACAGACAACAGCGCCATCTCTTTAGGAAATAATTGCAACTGATAAGTCTTGCTTACACAACTAGATGGCGCTGGCGTAGTATTACGTTTTGCGCCCATACGGCCATTCTGATCCAGCGCGTTCTCTGCGCTGCTGTATCAAAAATTTAACAACTACTGGCATCACCCGCCTTGGATCTAGCCATATTACATGGCGTCACCCGCCTGGGATCTAGCCTCAATGCACGGCATCACCCGCCTTGGATCTAGCCATATTACATGGCATCACCCGCCTGGGATCTAGCCTCAATGCACGGCATCACCCGCATTGGATCTAGCCATATTACATGGCATCACCCGCCTGGGATCTAGCCTAAAAGACCAGGAATAAGGATACGCATGGTGGCCAGCCAGCGTTTTAGGAAGGAGTGGTGGATAGGTAATATAAAATAATTTACTTTATTAGTGTTCCGCCCATACGGTTTACATTAATCTTCAAAGAAAGGATCACTTTGAGCAATAGGCGCTGGCCTCAAAGAGTCATGGCTTGCAATTTTTTCGGAACAACCTCGTAAATTAACATGTTTAATTTTATAGCGGTTATTAGGCAATATTTCTAAGACTTCCATAGGGCCTTCAAATTTAGGACCAAGTTTAGTCGTATGTCTTTCATGTTTATGCATTAGAACAAAATCTCCTACTTCAAAAGGCTTTATTCGAGCCTTGCCCTTATCGAATCTTAGTTTATCCCTAAAGGACCGTTCGTCCATCCGTAATTTACATAATGATCTAACAGTGTTAATATCTTCGATTGGTTCATCATCGTCTATTTGTAAGAGCTTAATACCTGGTGGTGAGCATTTTTTTCCAAATAGTAATTCCAAGGGAGATTTTCCTGTACTTTTAGATACAGTGGAATTAATAGCCAACTGCAATTCTCTAATCGCACTATGCCAAGGTTTATTAAGCTCTACAACAGACATGTTATCTTTAATTATCTTCATAATACGTTCTACCTGACCATTTGCCCGACTAGCACCTTTAGCAACAACATGATGTTGAATTCCGTAACTATCGCAAAAGGTTTTAAAATCAGTTGAAGTCATGCTTTTATCCTGATCTGTTATAAGCCTAGTTGGAGTACCAAAAATAGAGATAAGTTCTTGGAAACAAGAAATAGCTGTACTAGATGTCCGGTCATTAGTAAAGATCAAATGGGTATATTTTGTAAAAGCATCAATAAATACAAATGCGTATTCAGTATTTTTACGGGCGCCGTTCATGCGTCCGGTTATATCGGCGTGCACAGTGTGAAAAGGGATTGCAATTTTGTCTATAGGATGTAGAGTTACTTGTTTTGCACCAGACATACCCTTACGAATTCGACAGCTAACGCAATTCTCAGTAAACTTTCGGACCAACTTTGACATATTTGGAAACCAGTATTGTTCTCTCAGTTTAGAAAGGACCTTTTCCCAACTAAAATGTTGAAGATTATCATGATAATGTGAGATCAAATTCCATCTATAATTACGGGGCACTATAATCAATTTACGAGTTTTGTTATCTATTTGAACTTTACGTCGTAGCAATTTGTCTTGCAATACAACATAAGTGTCAGCTATGTCTTTTGGTATTGTATCAGACCCAAGCTGTTTAACAATTTCTTTAAGGAATGGATCACGTTTTTGTTCTATTAAGAGCCAATTAAGATCTAATGTGGAAGAGTTTACTGAAAATTGCAAAGAGTCCGATTCCGAATCGATTAAAACATCAGTAGATGATTCTATGGGATTGCGACTAAAAAAATCTGCGTGAGAAAGTCTGTCACCTTTCCTATACTCAATGTCAAATTGGAAATTTTGTAGAAAAGCCCACCAGCGGTGTACTCTTGGCGTTAGTTCTTTTTTTGGTTCTGGATGCTTTGAGTGAATTGCAATCTGTAACTACTTTGAAAGATCTACCATACAAGAAATGACGAAAATGTTTAATAGCTTTAACTACAGCTAGTGTTTCAAGCTCATATGAATGATACTTGCTTTCAGCTTTTGACGTTCGCATACTAAAATATCCAACGACATGGGGATTTTTATCATGACGTTGAATTAAAATAGCACCATAACCTAAAGAACTAGCGTCTGTGTGAAGTTCGCATGGTTGGTCAGGGTCAAATATGGTTAAGAGCGGGGAGGATGTTAACCTATCAATTATTTCCCGTCTTGCATTTTCTTGACGTTCAGTCCAATTCCAAGGTACGCCAGATTTAGTAAGTTCGTATAAAGGGGTCATGATCTTTGAAAAATTCGGAACAAATTTCCTGAAATAACCAGCCAAACCGTTAAATTGACGCAATTGCTTTATATTTTTTGGAACAGCTGAATTTGAGAGGGCTTCTAATTTCCTAGGACTAGGCCTAACAGTTCCATTTTCTACTATATTTCCTAAATATTCAACAGAGGTCTTTAGAAAAGAACACTTTTTAATATTTAATGAAAAACCGGCACTTGTTAATCTTTCCAAAACTAGTTCAAGATTCTGTAGTCCTTCCTCTATGGTTGCAGACATTACAAGGACATCATCAATATAAACAAGAGCAATCTTATCCTTATAGTCGCCTAACGCTATATTGATAGCACGCTGATAAACGGACGGTGCATTACAAAGACCAAACGGCATCCGCAAAAACTCATATTGACCGTCAGGAGTTACAAACGCAGTTTTTTCTATAGAATCTACTGAAATCGGTATCTGGTAAAATCCGGCAGTCATATCTAAACAAGTGAAATACCGTGCTTTACCCAATTTGTCTATTTGATCAGCTATCAATGGTAACGGAAAGTTATCTCTAACGATATTGGCATTTAATTCTCGAAAATCAACACATAAGCGGTCAGATCCGTCCTTTTTTTTAACTAACAGAATGGGGCTACTGAACGGAGAACAACTGTCTCTGATAATACCGTTATGTTTAAGATCACTGATGATCTCTTTGACTTTTTCGCGTTCAATTGGTGATAATCTGTACGGTCTACGTTGGACAATTTTATCTGCATTTTTTAGTCTAATATTTAATTGACCAGTTCTAACTTCGGAGACTTTGTTACCGGAAGTAAAGCTGGTCTTAAATCTAAACAAAATCTCATTTAATTTATTTAATGAAACGGGATCAGTAATGTCGGTATTCAATTTAACTTCAGATTCTTTCAAACTACATTCGTTAACAAAAATGCTTCGCGTGACAGTCATACCTGTGTCTGTCAACGTAATTGCAAGACCCGGAATTTGTACTAAATCATAGCCTATCAAAATATCAAATTGGGTTTGGTGATCCTCCATGACATAAAGCTCTAATTCTACACTAATCTTATTAATCTCGACAACGGTTTTTATGCTCTGCGAGCATAAAACAGGAACGCCCCCTATTCCAGTAAAGATTGTATTGACGATATTTCTCTTGCCGGGTATCGAACCCGATACACTTTTTCGTACCAGTGAACAATCCGCGCCGGAATCAAAAAGACAAGGATAAGTATTACCACCTATTTTAACTTCAGTCATACAGCGATTTATAGGACCTAAAAAATTTATGGACTTTCTAGTTGTACCGAATTTTTCATCGTTTTGTTTGCGATAGCAATTTAACTCAGCATGACCTTTCTTATGGCAATATTTACATTCTACAGATTTAGGATTACTAGGCGTATCTTGAGAAGTGGACTTTTGTGTAAAATTTTCCTTACAATCGCGAATACGGTGACCAGGCTTGTGACACTTAAAGCAGACTGATTCGGGGGTATCTTGAAGTCTAGGCTTTTTGTTTTGAAAGGAATTTCTGTCAGTACTGTCAGTTTTTGGTCGGTCGCGTTTACGATAAGTTTTCAAAACAGAAACTAGTTTGGGCAAAGAGTCAGGCGTATTACGTAACAATTCACACTTTATAAATTCAGGATAAACACCAGTAATTAATGCATCAATTACCTCTGCATCCGTGGCTTCAGGCCGCACTCGCTTAAACAGCGTCCAGCCCGTAGTCGCGTAGTCCGCATAGCTGCTCGCCTGCTCCGACGTGTAGCTGCGCCATTTCTGCACGTCGTCAGCATAGCGGAACTCCTTGCCGAACGTCTGGATCAGGTCGCGCTTGATTTCCTCCCAGGTGGTGGACTGCAGTGACCATGTATCAGCCCAAGTCTTCGCTCTTCCCTTTAGCTGAAGAATCGCCTTCATACGAGCTTCTTGTTGAGTTATACCAAAAGACGCTATAGTTTCGTCTACATTGGCACACCAATCTCTGACGTCGTGTGAGCGCACATCTGGATCGAATGGGGGTAGGTAGAAATTACTTCGATCACGTGATGGCGCTGAAGTAGTTGACAGCGCTGCAGTCACGGCGCTCGATGCTGCTTGCTTCGTGATGGAGGTAACGAGGCTCATTACTTGCTCCAAAGAAAAAGTTGGCTCTGGGTGGGTAGTCCTCACAGGCTCGCGAACGGGTGTAGGGGACGGCAATAAAGGAGAGTTAGATCCCACCGCTGCTGTCGGCGTTTCATTATTGGAGGCTTCCATTTCTCACGAAATATCCACGCACACACAGTATATAGGGCAGAGTTTATTTCCAAGAGGGTTTTTCAAGAAAATAACTTACTTGAGACCACAAGGTTTATTGTTCACACGTATTCACAAGTAGATTACAGAATGATCTAAAGTTAAGGGTACACCAGTATTTATACAAAAATGGAGCTAGTCAAAACCAATACTGAATATCAAAATAAAAACTATAATACTTTAATATTATTAAACAGCGGAAATCAAAACAAAGACTTAAACTAAAAATTATCATACAACGGAAATCAAAGTAAAGACAAAAATATTTTAAAAATGATTAAACAACGGAAGTCAAAATAAAAACTATAATACTAAAAACTATTACATAGCGGAAATCAAAGTAAAGACTAGATATAAGAAATAAATGTACAGGAAGTTACAAATATTTTACAGACAACAGCGCCATCTCTTTAGGAAATAATTGCAACTGATAAGTCTTGCTTACACAACTAGATGGCGCTGGCGTAGTATTACGTTTTGCGCCCATATATACGTCCATTGCTAGATATAGGACCCGCATCCAGCGGATTCCAGAGACCTTTATCAGGTTGGTCCATTTTAAGTAGAAGGCCTTCCCACACTGCGTCTTCCACTAGGTACGCGGTTGCGACTCGAGGACTTGTGAGCCCCAACGGCCACTTGAGTTTGGTGATGTTTGAGATGGAGATTGTTGTTGGTGTTGTTTAATCAATTTTAGGGGTTTTGTACTTACGATTCGTACGAGCCAGTTGAGGACGAAGGCAGCCGTAGAGTAGTGGGTTCCGTAGTGGAAGGGCGGCGTAGACTCATGTTCCCAAGTGTTATACCGCTCCTCGAAGTATGCACGTCGACTTGGGTTCAATGCGCCTATAGGCTGCACAAAGAGAGAGAAGAAACGTCATTGAAGAATTACAATTTGAATCTTTCCTAACTTTTTGATAGTAAAGTAATGACAGTCTGTGTTGTCAATTAGTCATGCTCTACAAACGTTGTATAAAAGCGACATCCAGATATGGTCATCATCATATGGTCAATTTTGGGCACTTGAATGAAATGATTAATTAGACTTGTATGATTTAGACGGGACGACACAGGTTCAACAATATTTTTTTACGTTATGCATCTACACAGATATCATCAGAAACAGCAAACAAATTAAGTGCCGATTATTTTCCTAAAGATTACAAATTTACGTATAAGTACCTTGCTCAGGTCTCTGTAGTTAGAAGGCTGGCTGAGGTCCAACTCTTCGCTTTCGTAGTTTGTCAGAATCCATGGGAACACCGGATACTGGTTCAAGTCGTTGTACGTACGTCCTGCGAACAATGAGTACCACAATCATTAGTTTTCTTATTGCTAAGATAATTTCAGTAATCGCAATACATCTCGCAATTAAGAGCTAGGTAAAATTTTAATGATATAATTTTGTATAGGACAGAGGAAGGATAGCCCAATTAAATCGAAAGAACGAATTAAAATAATTAAATTTGGATACAAAGATTTAATCTTACGCGTAATAAAAATTTAACCGCTTAGGTACCTACTAGGATCTTAGGCACCGCAGGAGTTACATTTATCAAAATAGCGTTTCGGCAACTTTCTACAAATTCGCCCACGTCACTAGGTCGAGTTTCCCTTCAATAGTGAGTTCAAACCATGGCGGCGACCTCGCGACACAGTTGCGCAACTATTTGCCAACCATCCTTCGCAAATAATTTGTTGACGTGACACTTCAATGATTAAGGTATTGACCTTATTTATTATATAGATTTCGTACTGACGTGATTGTTTTAAGTGGTGATGCAATGATAACAATCGAATTGTTTGCGTTGAAAGCTACGCAAGTGCGCAAGTCAAGCGGAGCGGTCAACGTTTGCAACATTTTTCATGCGTAGAAGAAACGAAAATTGAGATAGGTAGATTTCTTGACGTACGTATCAGTATGTTATTTTTATAAAAACGTACTAAGTAAATCTAGATTATATTTTCAAAGACTGGTGATAATTAACTACATAGTTTGTGTAAAATTACGCAGTATTTTGTTTCGCCTTAGAGATGACTAAGTGTGTTTGTCTAAAATAATGAAATACATTATTTGAAACACTAAGATAAGAAGTAATTCCTGGATAACATTTAAGATATAATAAAACAGTATTTACTTTATATTATTCGTCCACGTTCCATTCATTAAACGTTCATAATAAATCAGCACGATGCAATTTGTGATGACAAACACGCATTGTTAAAAGTAGTTAAAACCTATTTCCTTATGTCTAGCTTAGATATTTATAAGTTTACCTAAACAGAGCTCATTTGTATTCCAATAGGTATGATGCCAATAAAAATACTAACCTTTTGGAGTTGAGCAACATCTTAAATAGTGCAGCTTGTTCTATTTATGTGTTCCTGGTATTTAAATATTGATTTCGTTATAATATATTTAATTGAAGATTTTTTGTGTGTGTGTTGTTTGTTATATTTGGATGTCTCTAGATGTAGCAAATAAGCTTTCTTCAGGTTTCCAGGTCCTCCTCCTGTGTCCAGCAGGGGACAGTCAGTTTTGTATGTAATTATTAACTATACCTTAGGGCCCTCCCCAGTATATCGCCATTAACCTAGCATTAATGCAACCTGAGTTCTAGCCTGAATTTAATTAAAAAAAGGGTCTTGACAGACAGACAGACGGACAGACAGACAGACAGACGGACAACAAAGTGATCTTATAAGGGTTCCGATTTTTCGTCTACGGAACCCTAAAAACGTTCATAGTTATTATTACTATTAAAACAGATGCACGTGGCGTTCAGAATCATGTTAAGTGTATTTATTTCATTAAATACAACAGTAATTTGTTGTAAATTATATGTACTGGTTAGCGTGTTTAGTGTAGGTATTATTATTATATACATATGGCGTGTCTGTTCGACAGAGAAATAAATATAAGTACAATAAATATACTATACATGGCTACTGATTTCTGACTGAAAACCAGGCTATATTGTGATTGAAAAAGAATATTTCATATTTTCATAACGTCTGAATTGTATTAGGTAATTTGTTATCACGATAACTAATTAATACTGTCCGTCTGCTGGGCACGGGTCTTCTCCTCGACGACCTGATTAGCTCAGCGGTAGTTAACGCTGCCTGCTGTGTTATGGGTCCCGGGTTCAAATCCCGGTAGGCACAAATGTTTGTGTGATGAGCATTAACATTTGTATCCGAGTCATGGATGTATCTATGTATAATAAGTATGTATTTACAGCAAAAAAAAGTATATATGTAGTATATCAACCTTCTAGTATCCGTAACACAAGCCTCGGTGCTTACCACGGAACTAGATGGCGCTGTGTCATAATATTCAGAGATATAATGTCCAGAGACATATGCTTTTGTTTGAGCGGGATTAGGCTATAGCCCACAACGCTAGCTAGGTCACCTCGTGTGGGTTCACACACTATCGAGAATTTCTCTGAAACGTGCAGTCCTCACAATGTTTTCCTTCGCCGTTTGAGCATGTGATAAATATGCACGTGACTTTGAAAAGTCAATAGTGCGTGCGTTTAGATTGAAGTCAACACCTTTGACTTTACAGTCATACTACTTTACATCACAGCTTCTTTTGTCAGAGTCATTAGGATTCTAACGGGAGCAATTAAATTTACAAGAAAGTGTAAAACAAAACTAAAATACGTTGATAGACCAGTTTCTAGCTACGTCATATATTTTAATATAGCTTTTGGCCGCGATTTAGTCTGCGTTGAAACTCCAACCCTACCTCTTTGTTCTCTTAAAGGATGAAAAAAATATTAAAATCCTGTATGACATCCTGTATCCATATCTCAAACTATCTCCATACCAAATCTAATCTAAATTAGTTCAGCAGTTTAAGAGTGATGAGGTAACAGACAGACAGACAGGCATACTTTCGCATTTTAAATATTAGTGTGGATGGTTATTTTTAGGTTGCCGTTTAACTGATTAGTTATTATAATATAATCGATATTCCGATATTAAATGGAACCGCATCCAATTGACTCAAATTGAAGTCTTGTTCGCAACATTTACGACTTAATTAGCGTGTATTTTCCTTCTGTTTGAATATTCAATAAATAAATTACATTCGTTATGCTATGAAGGAAATTTATTAGTTTATACTTGATATTTGAATAGTGGATCAATAAAGATTGCTTTATTTAAACAAATACGTGTTTTGTTAATTAAATCATCTCATTACATATATTTATTTAGACATACATGTGTAATTGTATATATTAATGGATAAAGGGGCTTCTCTTTTCTGTTATATTTTTAATAAACAAAGTTACTAATACTAAATACAGAATGAAATTATTTATCTACAATTGACAAAAGCTTTGCCCGTATCACTCGCAAACGTCATATATAGTGTTAGATTTAAGTTAAGGTTTTTGATTAAGTGTGCTTCATCGCCAGAGATTATATCGTCGTGATTTCAAAAATAATATAGATATTTAAAAAAAAATACAGTCGAATTGATAACCTCCTGCTTTTTGAAGTCGGTTAAAAACAATGATTCTTCAGATAGCATGTATGGGGTAACTTGGAAATACGCCTTGTGAGAGTTTAGCGTACCAGGCATATATTCCGACAGTAATTATCAAATGATGTGTACCATATATTATATTATTTTGTGTGTAATAAACTTCTTAATGGCAACTATCGCTGCATGCAAGCATATGCAAATATATAGTCAATCGCTTATCACCGACCTGTGACCTCACCGTACAATTATCATTATAAACGTGTCCATTGCTATTGTTGTAGTCACGTGGTTACTTTTCCCGTTTGCCAGACAAGCCGGCTACTCAGCTCAAACGAGTGCCAACATTCGTGACCACCGCATCTCCGAACAATGATACTTGAATATAACAACGAAAATAAAAGGAAAAGTTAGCAACACCGGTACAGTGGTGAAGTGAGAGTAGTTCGCGAGTGAAAGATTACACCGCGGTGTAATGACAATGGCGCGTTGAGAGAACCAGACTGCACGAATATTCGCGACCATGTTGCGGAATAAAGCCGTGGAGCTTTTGAAAAGGTTTGTTAACCCTCTTAACTTTTATGAGATCCTGGTACCGACATATTGACATCATAGTCACCACTGACTAATAAATTGTTGTTTATTTATTTATTACAAAATTTGACGACTGATTAGGATTATTTTATGTTTATTTGATTGCAATTATAATTTAAAAGTGTATATTATATGTATGTATGTATATTATAAATTAGTAATGACTAATAAATGTTTATGAAATAAATGTATAAGTTTAACTCGTAAGACAAAATCATAATAGGTAATTTAACTGTGTGTGAAAGATTTTAAGTTACGGAAAGTAAATGTCAATGAACTCAGTCCTTGTATGTAATAACATAATTATATTAATAATATAATTACATTATATATAATAATATTTATTATAGTATTCTTTGCGGATATATTTTTACAAAGTAACACGCTTTGCCTTGCAAGAAAAATTGGTTGTGCCAAAAATATCCAAGGACTGAGTTCAATGACATTTAATTTCCTTAACTTAAAACCTTTGACTCGTTTTAGGTAATAACAGTTGAGTTAATTACATAGGTATTCTTATAAGTGTTCGCGTTAAAAAATATAATTAATTTGGTGAATAGAGTAAATATAGCCTTGAAGTTAATAATAATATAAATACAGGTATCAGTGGTAAAAATCGACCTAATGTAATCAAGATCAAACCATCATCGTGTCATTTGTCAAATAAATATAAAATACTAATTTAATCATCATCATCATCAACCCATTAATGTCCCACTGCTGGGCACGGGTCTCCTCTCAATTGAGAGGGATTAGGCTATAGGTCTACCACGCTAGCCTACTGCGGGTTGGCAGACTTCACATGCCATCGAGGATTCTCTCAAGCATGCAGGTTTCGTCACGATGTTTTCCTTCACCGTTTGAGCAAGTGATAAATACACACATCACTTTTCGAAAAGTCAGTGGTGCGTGCCTTGAGTTCGAACTCGAGACCTCGGACATCTCAGTCCACTGGTCACGCCGCTCGGCTACCACAGCTCTTTCTTCACACTAATTTAATAAACATGCCCAATTTCGCCTAACCTAGCTAAATTTAACATAACTAAAACAATAATCGCATCCTGTCAGAATTGTTATCAGTTATCAAGTAACACATAATCACAGGAAGGTACATCGCAACCGATTAACCAAGCGGTAACTTATGACACACATAAACGCGGTTAACAAGAACGATTTGAACATGAGCTAACTGGTAATTGTCTGTGGTCGCCATTCCTCGTAATATGGCGATAACAGGCATTTCCTCAATCAAACTAGAGAACCCAATGGTGGGCAATTAAAGTCTTTAGGACTTGGTTAGGTAGGCAATCAACATCAGCCCACTTTACTGTCCCATTGCTGGGCACAAGCCTCCTCTCATTTGAGAGGGATTAATTAGGCTATAACTAATAAATTTTGAAAATTCGGAATCCGATGCGTGGCTGTTTGTACTCGAAACCTTTATTTATATTTCAAATAAACTTTTTCAAGCATTTAGAACTAGTTACACAAAATCTAAAAAAAACAAAATTGTTTTATTTCAATATCGCACAGTTTTCGGGTCGAACCTGGATGAGATTGGCTGAGGCGAATGGCATAAATTGAGATTGAGAGACGCCTATACCCAGCAGTGGGATCAGAAAGGCTGTGGATGATGATGATGATGATGATTTCAATATTCGCTAATTTGATACGAGTAGTAATTATAGCTTTTAATGGGATCTGATTTAATTATTAATATCAGCTCTTCAGATCGTGTAGTATAAGTTCCAACAATTATGATCTCATAATTATTTATTTATTATAGAATATACGACTTGAATACATTATTATTACGTTCACTACATTAGAGAATGTTTCAATTATGTAAGCGAAATTATATTTGCTAGTGAAAGTTAAATAATAAAATAAATTGCGCTGGTAACTTCTGCAGACAAATCAAATACTATTATAATAAAAGTTTCCCATCATCTGTTTAAGTATTCAATTATAGACTAAACAGTAGGTCCCTGACAAGGATTAGAATCTATAAACCTATGAATAAATAAATTAATTGAATAATGAACAGATTGAAACTTATTTTTTCTCTCATCAACCCATTTATAGTCCCACAGTTGGGCACGGGTTACCTCTCTATTGAAAGAGATTAGCCTATAGTCCACCATGAAAGTCTAGTGGGGGTCGGCAGACTTCATACCGTATCGAGAAAATCTCTCAAGCATGCATATCTCCCCACGATATTTTCATTCCCCGTTTAAGCATGCGATAAAAAATTCGCGCATAACTTCAAAATTGAGTTATGCCTTCCCTGGGAATTGAACTTGAGACCTTAGACTTCTCGGCTTACTGGTTACACAATTATAATTAATCAGCTCAGCTAGTTTCTTATAAACCACATGCTGGAAAGTAACGGGCTCGTAGACGAGCTTACGACCCGTCCGACGGTAAGCGGTTACCGTTAGTAGGTTAGCCTATAGACGTTTGCAACACCAGAGATGTCGTTCGCGCGTTGCCGACCTTATTTCGCTTCATCCCACCCCCAGCTACCTATACTGAGAGTGTAACCAGAGTGGTTGCTAGCGGTGTTTCAGTTTCAACACGCGGACATAACAGAATACGTTTATGATGCCGATGTTGTAAGGTGTTGCGGCGACCGCTGCAGTAATAATGTGCTAATTGCTCAAAGCGGGAGCGAGCAGACAGCGCATACGTCGCGGTTGCCGTTAACGTAGGTACATAAGTGGTATTGAGGTAAACTTCAAGAAACGAAGGTTATTAAAGAACTATCTGCTATTATGACCCGCGTCTAGCCTAATTTTTTGGTTGCTTGGTTTGTTTTTCTTTTAAATCTTATAAAATCTCGTGTCAGTGTTTTTCGCTGAACTCCGAAACGGGTAGATGGATTTTTATGAAATGTTGTATGTATATTTGGTAGGTCTGAGAATCGGACGTAGGCTATTTTTTACACCCCATGGTGATAAGGATGTCCCTCACTAGAGTTGGTTTTTTAAATTTGGCAAAATTTGATTTGTATTTTTTTATGATTTGACATTAAATAATACTTATAATCCTAAATTTTCACTCTTCTATCACCAACTCCTAAAATGAGGCAAAACCACGTTTGCTGGATGAGCTAGTAGGTATATAAATTGTATTCAATTTTCTATTCCAGTGAATTGTCTATTCGAGATATAAGTGCAATATTTAAGTAACCTTATGAATGAAATGAATGAATACCACCATTCTTAGCCCTGTAACAACTGTAAACTAATGTCGGCTAAGATCTGATAACAATAGTGTTAATATAACGCTATTATTTTATATGGGTGAGATTGTCTCAAGGGACCGATGTTATAAATGCAACAAAATCCATAAAAAATAGGAAAAAATGATTCAACAACTTATGCAATTGTTTATGATAAAGTACTTTGACTTTTAAGCATTGAGATGCATATTTTTTAGACAATTTTTTTACAGTATATTTGTAATATTTAGTTCCGATGTTTCGGATCCTTTATAGCATCCATGCTTACTAGCAGACAGTCAGTAACTGAAATGTTTAACTATATACAAATGGCTGTTGATAATTTGGTCCACAGATTACTGACTAATTAGTCGGTATATTAGATATGCTTGATTCAACCGTGAAACGAGTGTATTTTGTGTCTTCGCTCTTACAGTCCATTTTTAGTGATAAATTATGTATTTGTTGGAACAAATTGTTTGAACCTTATTGTATTTATTTGTGTTATGTATAGATGACTACTAGGATTATCTCTGTATGTACACAAATAACTAGAACTGGAGCAAACAGCTGTAGGTCACGCAAATATTTGTATCGATACGGAACTAACTCATGAATATAATCACTCAAACCTTCAAACTTGAATCCTTGAGCTACTGTTACACTTCTTTTGAAGGGTTTAAGGTTGTTGAAAAAATTCTTATACCTGTAAATATATATACAGTACAGTGCAGCTTACTTCCGACGTTGGACATCGGAAATATTTAATAGACTGAGTTTTATGATTTGTTATAATTATTATTAGACAGACCAGTTTTCAGCCTTATGATTTTAAGCATAAGGTTGAAGGGTGGTCTACTACAAATTTTGTTGGATTATTACGCCTTTAAAACCTGTATCATAAATGAAGCACATGTTTTACTAATATCGGCAGAGAGTCGATAAATGCAGTGTCGGTTGTCCAGTGACTAAATGTTTTCATAATATCGCACAATCCGTGTTAAAACAGTGATACTAAACATTAAGGACATTTTTACCACTAATACCGTGGTGTATATACAGTGTGTAAAATCTACATATTACATGTGATCTACACATTACACAGAGGTGTACAAGCTCACTGATAGTCCGAGCCATTGAAAACTGACTCGGACATGAATGAGCTTGGCGATCGAGGGTGCTTGGGAGTTTTGGTTATTTTTTAAGTGAGACCAGCTTTTTTTTTACCTTTTTGACATATGTATATATATAGTAATCTTGGCTACGCCCTTGTAAGATTAAAAAGAGAACCCGTGTACATTTATCGAGAGCCACAATTAATCCTATAAGTGCCGCTGGTTGGTCACCCCTGTTATTATGTAGTTCAATCCTTTCCTACATCGGCAAGATCTAGTATAAATAAATAAATAATAAATATTCCTGGACACAGTTATGACACAGCGCCATCTAGTTCCGTGGTAAGCAACGAGGGTTGCGTTACGGATACTGAAGGTTGATATACTACATATATACTTTTTTTTTGTAAATACATACTTATTATAGATAGATACATCCATGACTCGGAAACAAATGTTAATGCTCACCACACAAACATTTGTCCCTACCGGGATTGGAACCCGGGACCCGGGAACCGAGACCATAGCACAGCAGGCAGCGTTAACTACCCCTGAGCTAATCAGATATAATTTTAAGCATAAGGTTGAAGTGTACTACAAATGCTGTTGGATTATTACACCTTTAAAAGCGTCCTGCAGCTCCTGCATCATAAACGAAGCATAGTGCTTACTAATATCCGCGAATAGTCGATAAATGCAGTGTCGGCTGTCCAGTGACTAAATTTTAATGTTTTCATGAAATCGCACAATCCGAGTTAAAACAGTGATACTAAAGGTACGAGCGTATAAAGACATTGTTACTACCAACACCTCGGTATACAGTCTATTACATCTGATGACATAGTGGTGGTCAAGCTCATTGATAGCCATTTTTCAATGCGTCGGACATGAATGAGCTTGGCGATCGAGGGCACTTGGTACTTTTTTTAAGTGAAACCAGCTTTTTTTTTATCCGCCCCTTTCCACATATATCGTAATCTTGCAAGATTAAAAAGAGAAGCCGGCTACATGTATCGAGAGCCACAAATAATCCTTCAAAGAGCCACAGGTTTGCCTTTCCTGCATCGGCAACATTTAGTATGCATGCCAGAATCGGCAGATGGCAAATTTTGAGGTTTCGCTAACATGTTTCATAAACTAGTCTATACTATGACTTCTCTTCAGGGTGGTCTCTCCGTAATCACGATAACGTTATTTATGCAAACAGTAGTTATTTAGTATGCACACGTAACTATATTCGTGACGGAGCGCAGTAATTGATGCGCTTGCGTCGTATTGTCGACAGATCGCCGAGGAATTCCTGTTTATCTAGCCGTGTCAGGCAAATTGGCCTATCAGATGAGCATTATTGTATGCTAATATGCAATAACACAAGGACGAGATTGCTTTGTTGGCCGTAGTATCATTCGTTTGTGTTATCCTCAAAAAAAACACTATCAACACATACAATATTAGTACATATGATATCGCAATTACCTTTGTATCAACTGTAACTAATATTAATTAAAAATGTTTGTTGTAAGTACAAATTGTTCGGCTTATTTAATAAGCCGAACAATTTGTTATTAAGTTATTATCAATGTAATAGGTGCATTGTTTTTACTACTGCACTAGTTATATACAAGTTAGATAATGAATTATCTATTAAAACAATTGTCCTTAAGACAGAGGCCATCACTATCGCTGTGACTGTGACATCTTTTCTTAGCCATAAAATAAAATACTTGTTTTCTCTCCGAGCCATTAAATAATCATGTTGACTGGATATCGGTATTTTATAATTGGCAACTGCCATTAAAACTTCGCGACCCGATAATTTGAAAATATTGATATTATTTTTAGGCTTTTAAGGAATTCAAATACCATTAACAATACGTGTCATTTAATTGGTAATCTGGACCGACGGTTTTACATGCCTTTCGAGGAGTTTGGAAATGTTAAAAACGGTCACTATCCAAAGAGTGGTATGCATTGCTTAACCATACAGATTAATAAACCTATGATGTTTTTTTCGTTATAGATGTGGATATGAGAGTTGAGTGTCTTTCTGACGTGTTTTTTTTTATCAGCCCGGTTGATCCCACTGCTGGGCAAAGGCCTCCCTACCTTCCTTCCATTCCTCACGGTTTGAAGCTTTTATGGCCCAATCTCTTGAATAGGAGTCCAGTTCGTTCCGCCATCTCCGCCTGGGCCTCCCGCGTCGTCTAACGCCTTGTGGGCTCCACTCTGTAGCAAGTCTAGCCCACAAGTCGCTCGACATACGGCATACATGCCCGGCCCAGTTCCACTTCAGAGTAGCGGCTTTTTGGCCAACGTCAGTGATTTGTGTTTTGGAGCTGCTATTTCGAATGCGGTCTGATAGCCTGACTCCCAAAATACTGTGCTACATTGCTTTTTTTTCGACATAACTTAATTTTTTCAAACCTTTTTTGACCTATAAAAATGATATAAATGCAATTTACCATGCCATTTGTTATTTGAGAGTCAGTCTCATCTCATAATAACAGATGACATTATTTGGCCACCACGTAGGTACCTACTAGGAAAGCATGAATCGTGAGTAGGGGCCCCTTGATCTGCTTGCATGTGACCGATAAATTGAATTATTTGTAACGTTTGCAACGTCGCCTTATTTTCTAATAAACGCTAGAGTTATTGCGCAAGTATTGTTATTGCCCAACGCTTGTTGTCACAGTTTAACTGACTTCGGACGTTTGTAGAGAGTTGAAGGGGAAATTGCGCTTTCGTACCAGGGCTTCAAAGATAAAAGGAGTTTTTGATGCATGAAGCTAAGATTACATCGTTATGTTTTTTTTTCTTTTTCAAAACTTTGCACCCCACACCGGAATTTTCTCCTGTATCGTGGGTGTCATGGCGTTTGTGTATGTCTCCTTGACATACACAAACGCCATGACCAGGAACAACTACCTATAGAACGTACAAATATTTGCTCCGAGAGGGGATCGAACGCGCAACCCGTGCCGTGACGCATAAGCGCGCAATCGCTCAGCCTCTACGCCACAAGTCGTCAAATTAGACAACCTGATTGGAAAGCTTTGAAATGATTTTACTAGCATATAATGTAATTAACAGTTGCTTAGGTATTTGAATACTTTACGAATAGAAACAATGTAAATTGTATTAAGTTTAGGTTTTTCTATAGGTTGCAAGTATGTACTTTCACTTTAACTAGGTATTAATAAAAACTCCTTCATCACATTATAATTATACATACCATCACGCCTGTCGTCTCCGAAGGGTTAGGCAGAGGTGTACTGATGTACACCCACGTTTCGCCGGTATGTTTTAGGTCCCACGTAACAGGGGGCGAGCCTATTGCCATTAACCGGGCACAAATCCAAACTCGGAACCGCTACTGAGAATTTTATAGGAAAGCTCAATAACACTTTGCTCGACCTGGGAATCGAACCCAAGACATCTTGCTTGGCAGTCGCACTGTACGACCACTAGACCAACGCGGCAGTCATACATAATTATATATATATTATAATTATGTATATAAAAAAGTAACGGTGTTTCTTACTCGAATGCGGATAAATTCTGGCAAGAACTTTTTTTCTAAGGAAATTTTTAGCAATGTCATGCTAGCTGGCCATTACATGCAAATCACATAATGTGGTCATTGCCATCATCTAAATAGTTCGCCAAACGCTTTCAAGTTTGCATAACATTCGATTTTTACTTGACTTTTTTATACAATCAGTGTTAAGTGTGACGTTATTATATGAGCGAGTGTGGTTCATGTCGCTGGGTTATACATATGTTAACAAACATTACAGTTAGTCGTAGTTATATAAAAGATGTATACATAATAACATTTTGCAGGGACAAATGTGTTGCTCACATCTCTGCCTTGTAGATGAATACAACGGAAATTAGAAGAAAAAGAAGTTATCGATTTATTTTAAACACATTTCAAAATGTGATAGACAGAAAAGTGGCTAAATTATTCGACAGTATTTATATTACACCTCGCAAGAAATTTTAGTACAAAATTAGTATTAGTCTAAACAATAAAATGAAATAGAAGTTATTTATTTCATATATTAATATTAAAGCTTGAAAAAAATTTATTTGAGTGATCATCTGACCAAAACATACTCTCAAAACCTGTCAGAGCAGACAATATTTTTTGAAAATCCCATTCAAAACAAATCAAAGACATTCAAGGCGTCAGTTGTAGTATAATTGGTGGGTCACGACTCTTAAAGGATATTTTTAACACAATACCTAGGCATAATGCCAAGGTCTTATAACCAAAGGCACAGATTATAAACAAAAGGACACAATACTATAATGTGCGTATTACATTTAGAATAAAGGCAGGCGCTTAAATCGGTTAAGTAGCGCCATCTAGGGAAGATAGTTGGAACTTATTTATGTTGATTTTTTATTAGTATTTTGGTTAATGTTATTACATCATATGGTAATTGTAGTCATATGTAGATGTTCATAACCTGATCAGATCCTTAACACTATTTATGGCTAGGAGCAGATCAGTAGACCATGGATGCTGTAAAAGATCTGAATTGTTGAGATTAAATGATATCACTATACTGTGATACAGTTCGTAAACATTAGATATTCAAATGCCTAATATTCGCATAAATATAAGAAAACAAAAGTAAAAAAAAGTTCAAATTAAAACTGTTTTTGTCGCTTGAGAGTTGTCAATATAAAAAAAGAAGCACTTAGGAATCACAACAAAAAATCAATATTCGTACCATTTAATTAAATAATAAATATTGCACAATATTTTTAATACAATCTTGTTATGCACTGAATGACGTATAAAAATAAAAACAATAGCAAGACGGCAAAAAACATGGTATGTATTAATCATTTCATCAGCAAAAAGTCTACAGACTGAAAATATTCCTAAAAACAGTCAATTTTTATTTGCGCTTTTCAATCTAAGGCACACACTATAGACTATCATATTTATGAGCGTATTTAAAGTGAAGGAAATCGAGAAGAGACCACCATGCTAGCTTAACCAGAGACTAATCCTTCTCAAATGAGAGACGTCCCGTGCCCAGCGGTGATTTAATCTTATTTAGGAGCCTATTCTGATACCAAAGATCTGGTCTTGGTATCAGAATAGGCCGTTTCTCGAGGGGGTCAAAAATGGTTACAAATTTCATGATCAAAAGTCACGTGGAGTTGATTATTATAAATGTTATTACTGCGGCAGATGACAGCGGTGACTTGCGTTGACATGCCGCGTGCAATTACCGCTAGTTACCGGTCGTTACCTGGTTGTTAACTCGCTCCACTGAAGTAATATCATGATGGATAGGTTTTCCTTGTATACCTAACAACTGTGTTTTGGCTCTTAGACTATGGACTTAAACGAATAAAGATAGTAGTATTTGATCTATTAAAAGGGGCATGATTTGGTATCGTAATAGGTTTCATTACCTATCACTGTCTACCTAAATTAAACCGGTATAGTACATACGTTTAGTAATCAAATTAGTTGTTAGCAGATGTGTGCCATCGGCAGGGACGAGTCAAATCAAACTGTGACCACCCCAAAATGGTACAGTGCCCCCCCCAAGATATTGGGCTACCGACAACGAGTATTTAACCAAGTGGTTTTATAGTATTTGGCTACTGATTAGAAACTCTCATACGCTGGACCGTGCCCACCCCAGGTGCTTACCCCAGGAGAGGCCAAGCTCCCTGTGAAGGAAGTCTAGATACGCCCATGCCTATATCGTTGGACTTACATTCCGTAAATATGTATTTGTTTTTCTTAAAGGTTGTCAGTTCAAAAATAAAGACGCTACCTAGTTCCTATATCTTAAATATGACTTGTAAAAGTCTCAAAACACCTATTAACGGAAATAAATATAATTTATCAAAGAATACTAAATTCTTTTATAATTAACTAGTGTTTATGTCTGACCTGCTATCGTGTTGAGGAACATGAGGTACTCGAAGTTGGAGATCTCCCGTCGCTGCCACTTCTGCGTCATGTTGGAGTTGCGCATGAGTTGTCGTGGCGACATCATCGACGCTCGTCTGTAACAATGCATGTATTTGATATATTTATATGCCTGTAAGACAACAAAACCGAAGCGATTTCAGGCACCACTAAATTCATGATAAAATATGATCAAAAACGTTCATGTCCGACAAATTAAAAAGTTATTAAATAATAATCATCATCATCATATCAACCGTTAGACGTCCACTGCTAGACATAGGTCTCCCCCAAGGATCGCCATGACGACCGTTCATCATCATCATCATCATCAACCCATTATTGTCCCACTGCTGGGCACGGGTCTCCTCTCATTTGAGAGGGATTAGGCTATAGTCCACCACGCTAGCCTACTGCGGGTTGGTATCGAGAAAATCTCTCAAGCGTGCAGGTTTCCTCACGATGTTTTCTTTCACCGTTTGAGCATGTGGTAAATACGCACATAACTTCCGAAAAGTCAGTGGTGCGTGCCCGGGTTTGAACTCGAGACCTTGACATGTCAGTCCACTGGTCACGCCACTAGGCCACCACAGCTCGACGACCGTTCATATTAGATAATAAAGACTATAAATTTATTAAAGGGTCCTTTTTGTCTTATTGTTGTATATTCACGAAAAATGCCAACCATTAAATGTGTGAGTTTTTTAAGTAATTTATCTCATATATGCTTAAAAGAGGGGCGATATTATCTAGTTTATACCCCGGTTTGAAATAATCTCAGACCCAGGTCTGATTACATATAGAGACATAAAAATCTGTTTAGAGAACGAGTAAGCTTTAATCCTTCAAGCTATAAAACTATAAATATATCTACGTAGGTATTTTTAGAATTAATTTACGACTTCCATAATAAAGCGTGACTAAATGCCGTATATGTTACGAGATAAGACAGTGTAGAAGGTACATAATCATGTATATAATTATAATTTTTTACAAAATCCAGTTTTTGTACTAATTAAATGGTCTATAAAGTTGTGAGTACACTAGTTTAGGCACATTTATCAGTAATTTGTAGGCGAATAATTCCCATCAAGATTACACCTGTCTTGGTCTACTGATTATTCATTGTACCTACTACAGTAGTCTAAAAAAGGATGGATGCGCAAAAAATTAAATTTTCTTATCTTGAAATTTGCACATGCTACCTATAATTTATTTTCATTTAATAACCTCAACTTGATTCAAACATAAGTGCACACAAAACACGTGTAATCTTGGGTCTAAGCGCATTTAGCGAAGTTTTAAGTAAAAACTGCCTCTTTGGTCTAGTGGTCGTACAGTGCGACTGTCGAGCAAGAGGTCCTGGGTTCAATTCCCAGGTCGAGCACAATGTTATTGGGTTTTTCTGTAAAATTCTCAGTAGCAGCTCGGAGTTAGGATTCGTGTCCGGTTAATGGCAATAGGCTCGCCCCCTATTACATGGGACCTAAAACATATCGGCGAAACGCGGGTGTACATTAGTACACCACTACCTAGCCTTTCGGGGATGACAGGCGTGATGGTATGTTATGTATGTTAGGTTTGTTATGTTTTAAGTAAGAAGTATTATAATAAAAGTAAGTAGTATAAATAAATATGTCAGCCTCTTTCGTTGTGTAGTCGAGTTTTGGAAAGCCTGGCTGCCACTCCTGGGTACGATCCCAAAGTCGAAAAGTTTTATCGGATATTATACATATTTACTATAAAAAAATGTATATATGCAGTAGGTATATCAACCAACTAGTATACGTAACACAAGCCTCATTGCTTAGCTCTAAGCTAGATGACGCTGTGACATAATGTCCAGAGATATTTATTATTATTATGTACCTATACAAACAATTTCTCAGCACAACCGGTCAAGTAATATCATTGCTACTAATATTAAATTACAAATAAATAAAATAATTTTGTGATAATGTTTTAGAAAAACACAACACTTATACCTTTACAATTTGTGCATAAAAAGTGTAATCAAAAACATTTACATAATTTTAGTACCTACAACTCATTATGCCTAGGATCGGTCAGTTTTTGCGAACTAATCTTACATCTTAGAAAAGAACTAACTAGTAACTTACATGTAATTAACATAAGTTCAGGTTCAAGGTGATCTTAGTTATGCAATAACTGTGCGTTATTTGTTTTTGTTAGTCTCAGGCCTCTTGGTCAGGACTGCAAAGTTAAATAAATTGTCTTGCATCATGTTATTCAATTCGTGACAAACGTATGAAGTATAATAATACATAGATATATCTAACATTAGCGGCTTGGTTATGTACACGTACTTACATATACATAGGTATTGAAAACGAGCTCCAAAATATGATAATCTACGCCACGTAATTCACAGCCGTATTTGCAAAGGGTTTGGCAGAGGAATTTCACTTACGATCAACAAAATAATGGGCCAGTAACTATACTAAACGCGCGATCTATTTCGATTTGATCTGCAGGGGTGTGCAACGCATTTGCAAGCCTTCAGGTGTTGCAAATGTCCATGGGCGGCGGTGATCACTTACCATCAGGTGAGCCGCCTGCTCGTTAGCCCACTTATCGCAATAAAAAAAAGAAGGATTGTGGATCGAGTTCAAATCAAAAGTAAATTCAATTAAAAAATACCGAATTCCTTTCTAAGCGTTTTCAGGAGAAGAGAGAGAAAGAGAAACGTTACCTCAAGGGTCTTGAATAGGGCAAATTTGAAAGTAATTATTCACATTATCTACAGAGTGATGTTTATTCAGAAGCGACTTATTGAACTTTATAATTACGAAATAGTAAATGTATCACCAAAAACTAATTGTTAAAACAGTAAAACCATGCGTGGATTCTTTTACGTAAAAAATACATATATGTATATAAAATGAATTAACAAGTTCTTGTGTTACAATCATTTTCGACCAATACTCGTGTACTTAAAGATATTGTTTTTTTTAAATACTAATTTATTCAAAGTCACCTAGTGGACAAGACGTGAGTGAGAGGTTTTTTGTTCACCAGAGAGACGTACATGAATCATTTTAGTTTTTCTATCGTCTCAACATGAGTTGATAAAAGGCATACATTTTTGTAAATAGATCTTTTAAAGACGTCGTAGATAAGTAAAAACCGATCAATGTAATACTTGTGTATTGCAATATACATGGTTAAACTGCAATTGCCACTATCCATTTATCGTATAAAATATGACGAATGTTTTATTCATATTAAAATTATACACTCAAAAGAAAGCATCATATAAATATTGTAAATTAATTCACTGTACTGAGACAACACTAACACCGACAACTTTCATTGTTATGCGGGACAAGGATAGAAAATACCCCTCCCAAAACTTTGATAGCTTATAAACTTCTAAATCATTACTTTTTATATAAATTTTATTATACTTTCACATAGGTACTGGTACAGCTTTGCCTTTTTTTATAATGGTATAAGTACGTAATCTTGTGTCTTTTCATAGAAGTCAAATACTCTATTGTAGACCCTTTCCATGTACGTGGGAACAGATTTCCACTGAAACGCTTTTCTATCACCAATTATTCAAATACAATATAATGTGTAAGTGCTTATAGCTTCTGTAATCAATAAAACGTAGGAGGCAGCCATGTGTAGCAGATTTGCATGTAAAATAACGAGTACAGTCGTGGGAGCAACTTGTATGTGGTGGCATCGGTGTCAGGGTCGGCGCGCGGTTGTCGACCCGCGCCGCACAGTATGTGTCGCGCGTACACGCATAGGCAACCCTACTTTCTGTCTGCTGTACTGTACCTTACAACTGTGGCGTTAATTAATATTTCATTGTGAAAATAAAGTTCATTGTCTTAGAAATCAATGCCAATAATATTATGTAACACCAAGAGCGACAAAATATTTTTCGATAATTAACTACTTTCTTAACATCCAAAAATTACCAATTGGACTTAACAATTAACTTAACAACTCATTTTAATCACGAAGAAGAGAAGAAAATATTGTATCCTATATATTAATTAACTAAATTAATGATGCATGAACTTATTGTTAAATGCTTATTAGCGACGTTCGCTACGGTATAATTATTTTTAATGACCATTTTATAGATCAATGAATGGTTATTCTACGAATAGTAGATGTAATTGAATACTCCATACTCATTAAAAGTACTAAATTAACGAAAGTTTTTTATATAAAAAATATATCATAGAACTTTCTAGAACCTGTCAATCGGAATTTTGAATTAATATAATATATTTGATAAGCTGCTTAAAATTGAGGCAGCGTTTGAGTAATTCTTTATTAGACATAGTTAGATTAAATTTATTCAAATATTTGTTACATATTAGATAACCAATCTTATACCATAACAATTAATAACAGTTACAATTGTAAGAGACCATTAAATTATTATAACGAACTCTAGATCTACCTGTGTCTTAGGAGTTTGAGTTGTAGCTGTTTGCTACAACTCAAACGGTTGGTAAATATTATAAAAACAATACCAATTATATATAATACAATTTGGATTGTATGTAACCAAAACACAGTCAATATTGTAAAGGCCGCTAAGTAGTTACAAAAATACTACTTAATATAAACAGACGTAAATAAACTGAGTTCGAAGTCGTTGGAAGTCAGTTGAAGTCGTGCGTAGGCGACCAAGTGAACTCGATACTTGTGCACCGGAAGCGGATGAGAGGTCGCGAGACCTTAACTTGTAAATAAATAAACAATTATGTACTAGGAACTACTACTAGTTGATACATATTGCTCGCGATTCTATGAATTATTCAAATGCCGTAGGATATAAATTTTGGCAACAATTAGGTATATCATAGAGGGATTGTTTGTTTAAGTTTCTTGCCATATTTACTCGAATTAAATTTCGGAATTTTATAAAAAAATATTAATTCATATCGAAATAGATGAATGGTGATTATTCACAAAAGCTTTTTAAAAAAGAATTTTCTCTCACTTCTATACCGATTTTTGCCAGAATTTCATTGACATTCTACCAAAAAAAATTATTAATTAAGTCTAATTTCCTCTATTCATTTAATTATACATATAGATTATCGATAATCACATTAATGAATATGCTTTATAAGATGCTTACCTAGTATAAGCATCTTATGTGGAACAATAGGACTAAGATTATATGACTGTTTAAGTATTTAGAAAGCATTGTGTGTAATTATATTATGAAGGAACTAAATTAACATATACCTATATCGTACATTATAATATAGCAATATTGAGAAACTGTATTTTTTTCCATAATATCAAAATGAAAGTTTATTATAATTGCGAAAATATCAATTAGGGTTGCCAGTATGAACAAATGATAATAACCGTTTAAAATATCCAAACGAGGCGAAGTAAACCTCCATGGTACCTTGTGTTGCCCACGCTAGCCCAAATAGCTTTGTTCCGAGTTCGAAAATGACCAATTGGGGAAGGTCGCCATATGATTTATAGTTCTGCGACCAACGTACCTTGGCGTGTGGCGAAATAAAAAAACTACATTACAATATATATATTTGACGTTTGCTCATAGAGATGTCATGAGCTGTCAAGCTATATTGGTCAATATATAGCGACTATTGACCTTTTTGGTCCTCTATCTATTGTTATACGTTTTGAAATTTATTAGGTATGTATTTATTTACAATGATTTTGGTCATAAATGGCTGTTCAAAGGCTATCGAGCTTATTGATGCAAGTTTTTTGGACAAACTCAAGTGTAAATATGCATTCAATATACAATTAATATATGTAATATACGTGTCCATTTTTCTTTAGGTAAATAAGCTACATATAGAAGAAGTACAATGCTAATAACTTTTTTGTCTCAAGTTAAAAAAAAAACGAGAAAAATAATTTAAATCTATGATAGGTAGATGATATCACACGGTATGTAACTCAGGTACGTACCTACTAGAATAATTATAGCCAGGGACCATGTATTAAATATGTTGAATATGGCTATAAATACATAGGTATGCCAAATTGAATTCACAAAGCGGAAATTATGTCAGACTAACTTTTTCCCGCGACTTCATCTGCGTAGAATCAGTCACTTTATCCAATCTCCTTTTTCATCAATCTATCTGCTTATTTATTTCTTATCCTCCTAAATGGTTAATTTCACATACAATTCTTCTAATCTCCTTTTTACCATTTTAAGGGATGATTTCCGGGACAAAAATTATCCTGTGTCTCCGGGACTCAAACTATCTCCATACCAAATTTTATCTAATTCGGTTGAGCGATCAAAGCGTGGTGAGTTAACAGACAGGCAGACATAGTCTCGCATTTATAATATAAGTATGGATTAGTCTAGAAGATGAATTCCATCGGAAACGTTTCTCAACGACGCGGAAACAGCATCCATCCTATATATTTGGACATTATGCGCAATCTTGTGTCAAAAACGTTTCCCCGTAGTAAGATATGAACCCAGAAGCGTATAATTTTGTTAAGCATTTATGGGTGAATTATATTTACGATTATCATTAAATATGTCAGCTTTTGATAGCGCTAAAAAGTCAATGTTTCAAAAGCCTATAACAATGATAAGTTATTTTTTTGTTTTTATTTAATCATTAGTAACAGAAACCAAAATAGAAAGCCGTATGAAATATAAACAAATATTGTACCTACTAGTGAAAACAATAGCAAAATTGGTATAGATCCGGTCAATAACCGGAACCGCCAGTAAACAATTATATCAAATGAATGATCAGACGAATTCTTATTAACAATTTTTTTTGTACTTGGTAAAAAAAAGTAGATAAAAAGCAGATCTCTTTACAGTAATTACAAACTGGTAGGTATTAAAAACATATAGTCAATATGGCCTTGATTTTAGCAGCTATTTACGTGATGGCATAAACCTCCATCCCAAAATCTAGCACGAATGAAGCACAAAAGGTTATTACAAATTTTAAAAATAGATCAAAAATAATTATGTCGTTAAAACGGCAGTTTCATTTGGCTAATACCGATTAATATAGACTAGAATAGAAGACAACAGTGGGTGTGTTACAGTTCAAGCTCTATAAATAACCCACAATAAAGCACTTATAAAGCCTAGTAGGAAATAATAACACTTCCTATCGAAATCCATTCATTTATCTTCCGAGCGGAAGTTTAAGTTAGGCGAGTGGTATTTACGAGAATATTACTTTTAGCGGTTTTATTATTACATAGAATAATAAAGGTTCTAGATTCATACACCTCCACGCTTTTATTTTCGAAGGGTAAGGCAGAGAGCTGTAAGCGATCCTTTTGCTATTAAATTATGGGTGCTATTGAGAAGTAGTATTAATATAGAACCTCAATAAATTATTATATTATAACGATTTTATAAATAGTAGACTATACCTACTATCGTTATCACTTACATATTTTTCTGTAAATATCATTATCATCATCATATCAACCGTTAGACGTCCACTACTGGACATAGGTCAAGTAAATAAATATTTTTACGATTAATTAAAAAACAAAAGCTCAAGAATATTTGTATTTTTCTCAATGGTGTTGTAAATTTATAACTTTGTTTCGTCGTAATCACACAGTCAAGCAGTTCAGAGCCATTATTTGAATGATCTTAACCACAATTAAAATTCAAAATAATATGATAATATAAATTAAGAACAGTGTATAGTTAAAAACAGTTAATGTCATTGACACTGGCTGGCTTGTATAATACAATGTACCTATTAAGTATTTCTCTAGGCAAGAAATGATAGTTCCAAACATTATCATCAACCCATTTATAATCCCACGGCAGGGCAGGGCAAATTTCAGAGCTATTTCATAAAGTTTGATAAGGTACATTAAACAAATTTTTATAAACAAGTTTTGAAGTCATATTATATTATTATTACCTATTTGAGATGAAATTATCCAAGTTCAACTTCACCTAAACCATTAAATTAATTAAAAGCCTAACGTTCAACGACTTTAATATCCGAATAAGCTCGAATAGTAGTAAAATCGCAAGTGTGTGCCTATGCCTAGGCATTAGACTATACGAGGGCAGTTATTGGACGGGCAATATGTCATACAATGTCCGCTGAACACTGAGTGACACTGACATTGGCAGCGGTACACTCGCGCACACAAGTGTTACATGTTTTACAATATACTAGCTTTTACCTGCGAATTCGTAAGTGTAAAATTAATAATTTGAGCAGCTTATTATTATTTATTTCTTACGAAGAGTTAATATATGAAAAGTATTGTAAACCTTTTTTTAAATATTGATTCTCTATTCAACAACTTCAGGGATGATTAAAACTATCTAATGTCCAACCGCGAAAGTCAAACTATCTCTATACTAAATTCCATCTAAATCACCTCAGCAGTTCAAGCGTCAAGAGGTAACAGACAGACAAAAATACATGCTTTCGCATTCATATTATTAGCATATTGATGAATATTAAACTGCAGTGAATAAAGTTAAGAATCTGATAAAGATATTCAATACACTGGTTACGTTGGACACGTCATCTTTATTGAGTTTTTCTATGAAATTCTCAGTAGCAGCTCGGAGTTTGGATTTGAGCCCAGTTAATGGTAATAGGCTCGCCGCCTATTACTTGGGGACTTAAAACATACCTGCGAAACGTGGGTGTACATTAGTGCACCTCTGCCTAACCCTTCGGGGACGACAGGCGTGATGGTATGTATGTATAATGTTGATGTCCTTATGTAAGCTATGTTCGGTTGGTTGTCGCTAAATGTAGTTTTCCGCCTTCTTATATTTATAAAAACAGTTGATAAGCCAATTCCCACGGGTAATTAGTCACGTCTTAATTAATTGTTATCGACTTTCCGTAACTGTTATGTGTTTATAATAGTCCGTTTGTTTTCATAGCATTAACGGGTCTAATTATCAGAAATGAGTTATGTGTTATTAATGCATGGTTTTTTTTAAAAATCTCATTCTAGTATTGTTGTGGGAATTCAAACAAACAAACAAAAATAAATTGTTTCAACATAAATTTGGAATGATTAATGGGTTTCGTGTCATAAGTATAATGTTTGATATTAAAAATAACACAATTATTATATTAACTCATTGTTTTAATTATAGTCATTAATTTACGAATTTAAGCAATTGTTTTTTTGTTTTTAGGAAATAAATTACCATTGTTTATCTTAGCTAGCGAGATAATATTGTATTTTGTTCTCCGGAACTGATAAGGTGCGCGTTAGGCGCAAAAAGCGGTGTAGGCAAACTATCTATATTTAAATCTTTGTTTTGAAAATATTGTTGTATTGTGGAGATATGATTACAATCGTAATCACAGTTTAAATAAATTTAAGTAAGCAAACTTCAATTTTAATTCTGAACTGCATGTGTTGCGGTGAGCAAACTGCGCGGGTATGGTCTGTTCAATTTGTTGGGCCTACTGGTAATTACTAACATTAGCTATAAGTAAAATTTTCCTGTTACTAACATACATATGGACTTGATGGTCTGAATTAAATTATTTTTATTTTTATTTATTTTATTTATTTTATTTACCCAAAACACATTCTTGAAAGTTAACATAGTATTATATTATACTGCTTTCTTACACTTATCACCATCAATCCAATTTATTGTTCCACTGCTAGGCACGGTTCTCTTCTCATTTAAGAAAGATAAGAAAGAAAAACTAAAAATCTGCTACTTGATTATTTATTTTATTCACTGTAGGTACCAACTCAACGATAATAATTATACAATATAATTCAGCTTGATAATTATATTCATGTATATTTGAATAACAGGCACGGTATTATGCCTGGACTTTAAAAGAGCCTATGATTCTCTGAGTTTGTTTCGGTGTCACTTTTCAGAGGTCGTTGAGATATCCCGGTGTCTACTAGTTAAGACATTGACTTGTAAAAGTGTCCTTTAAAAGATTTGTTTACAGAAATAAAATATCATGTTACTTCAGGTTGACTGGCAGATAATACTATATGACATTAAGTCTGCCATAAGCACCATTTTTGCACGGTAAATAACTGTTTCGGAATCTATAATTGACGCTTTGATACCCAATACAAATTTGTATCGTAACTATCTATAACTTTATTGACATCGCAATTGATTAATCTGTCAGAAATGCACACCTAGAAATCAGTCCTGTGCATAACAGTACACCAGTCGAGATTAACATACGTCATGTATATAAGACGTAAGATCAACGCACTGACTTATAATATATGTCGTTAATAGACGCATGCGCAAGTTTGTATCACGATTTGTCTGGAAACCTTCAAAACGCACATACATAGATACAGAAAAACATGCACATACAGACAGATACAGAGAAAAACACACATACACAACTAAACAATTAAATAAAACGAGAATTACGATGTCAAATAAAAGATAATCATTATAATATGGCATCGGTAGGAAATTGTTCTATTAATGGTTTAGTAATTAACCTTATAGATAAAATGGAACTATTGTAAGTAATATGTAAATGAGTTTAGTTACTTTTTACGATTGTATGAAGGTACAGTTAGCAGGTACAAGTGAGCAATTATTGTACCGTGATATTAGGGAGCGAACCGAACTTAGGGCCGGTTTCCACCGAAGCGGAGAGGAGAGGAGACGTGCCACGAATCAGATTTCGTTATTTCTATTACAAATTTAGGTTAACTTCCATATGTTATGCAAATATAAACAAACAATGGTTTTAAAATAAGATATTACAAAAATGGCAACTTAATTTGATGGACATTTTAAAAATTTTCATTTTAGAATACCAATAAATTTTATGCTGATATACTCAATGTATCAAAAAAGTGGAAAGGAACAAACAGACATAATTTATAATCAAATTTATTTCTTTCTTAATGTTTTTTGTAAATTAAAATGTCATCAGCCATCGTAACGCAAGCCTCGTCGCTTATCTCGGAACTAGATGGCGCTGTCATAACTTTCGGATATTTTTTTTATTGATTTAAAAAATAACGTAGAGCGATTTGAAAATTTCGGTCGGAACTAGGAAACATGCATATTACGACTAATTAAAGTCACCACTTCATCATGGGCATTTAACACTTAGTTAATATTTATTGCAGTGTGTTGGCCCCAAGGCGAGCTATCGACCTATCTGAGTCCGAGGCTGTTCCTACTTTTACCATAATCACGTGTTATCGGGTCAGTAGATCCCGTGTGTATTGTGTTGTTACCTTTTGTTCCGGCGTCTCAGATTATATGACAGCTATGTTTTTATGACTCTGTGTCTTTTGAACGAGTATCTGGTATCATTCATACAGTTTATTATTGTAATGACTTGCTGTTGGTGAATTTATTCGTTGGATTTAACGTCTCAATGATATGTAAGATGTCATTGGTTCTGCTACTAAGCGTAAATAAGGGCTTGGTGTCGATTCCTAAGAGGTGTAAAGTTTTTAGAGTAATTTGTAAGAAATCAGTTAAATTCTTCCGTAGCAGCTTGGAGATAAGATATTCGCCAGTTTAATGACATTAACCCAAAGTAGTCTCACTTTCTAGTAAATAAACACAATTAACAATCATACAGTCACGTTCACATTGCATGCGTTTAACCGTTTCGTAAAAGGATAAACCTTACCAAAAAATCCATCGTAATAAAACCCTATATGTATTTGAAGTTCCACGAAATATTAATAATAAATCAATAGTATCCTAAAACTTCATAGTAATCTTTTTTTTAGTTACACTAAATGATCGCCAAAAATGTCAAGTGCAAAATTTAAATCACATCTCTTTCTAAAATACTGAAGTTGAAAGATGGGAAAATAATGACGCGATGACGTCACTATTACCGTCAAGATGATCCCGACGGTAGTTTGACCGGAGTTATGTTTTTCCATAATCGCTTAAAAATAAACAGAGCATTCCTACAAATTGGATAGACTGACAGGCAGAGTGCTATGCTGTGGATTGCGCTAGGCTGAGTTTATTGGTTGTTTTTTTTTTTTTTTGTAAATAACGTCAGCTAACTATTCGGATGTGTTCCCGTATTTTCCGATTTCAGTGATGTTAACTACATCGATAACTGCTTATCCAAACAGTGTTAATATACACTGACTTATTTACGATATGACTATAGTGCTAATTGGTCTACATATATTTTTTAGTACTATTCATTTAACATTGGATTACATAAGTATCAGATTTTTATTCTATGTATGTATATTGTTATGCCGTAAATTAAATAAAACACACATAGCTTTGATTAATTTTGGTGGTTCGTATGTCGAATGTCATTAAAAAAATAATAAAACTATTTTAAGTTTTTGTATTTGCTAGGACTAGAGAAACCCTTAATGAGTACATACATGTATGTAAAACAAAATAAGATTTTCGGTCGTATGTGTATATTGAATTAAATAAACGTGTTGTTTTCTTCATATTTTACTTATTTTAAAAACATAGGGATTTAAAGTATACAATGCTCTATGATTTGTGACAAAATTAAAAAATAAAAATTCTCGCAAAGCGGTGACTAACCTAATGGATATTGAGAAAAAAACCTACAAGGAAATTATTAAGAATTATCATCAGCGGATTAAAGGCGTGTGGTAAGAATGCCAGGTTCATATTTCGGTGTAGGCAAATGTTTGTGATGATCATGAAAATTAGTACGTACTATAAGTATTTACAATAAAATAAAATATCAATGTAGTATAACTGCCATCTAGAAGAATCCGTAACACAAGCCGCGTTTCTTAGCTCGGACCTAGAGGGCGCTGTGTCATAAGGTCCAGATATATTATTATATTATGCAGTGTGGATATAAATTAATGAACAAAGGGTGAGACAGTCAAAAACTGCTGAATAATGTTAAACCGCAGACCGAACGTCGATGCATAAAATACATAAATGACAAATTCACTATTCACGAGTAACGATGTGACATGAATTGAAATATGGTAAATTAGTAAAGATTTACAACTGTAGTGTTGGGAAAACCGGTGCCAGTCATCATTGTATTGTATTGAAGCCTACACTAATGTGTAACATTCGATTACAAATCGTATTTTTCCTGTATCTGTATGTATCATGGATCAAATCGATTTTATTTGTTGGCAATTACTCATTCATAAAATTTAAAATATGAAAGAAAAGAGCTGTGGTGGCCTAGTGGTGAGACTAGTGGACTTAGATGTCAAAGGTCTCGAGTTCAAACCCGGGCTTTAAGACTTTTCGAAAGTTATGTGCGTATTTATCACATGCTCAAACGGTGAAGGAAAACATCGTGATGAAACCTGCATGCTTGAGAGATTTTCTCGATAGTATGTGAAGTCTGCTAAACCGCAGTAGGCTAGCGTGGTGCACTGTAGCCTAATCCCCCTCAAAATGAGAGGAGATCCGTGGAACGATAATGGGTAGATGATGATGAATGATATATTACTAAGACAATATAACAAAACATGAGATAAAATTATATGTCAGATATGTATTTCACGCTGTATATAGAGCGATAATAAGCCGGCTATTTATATTATTACAATTATATTATTGCACCGCATTCTCCGTGCAATTTTACCATGTGACTTCCGATTTCCGCATGCTCAGAGATATAAATTTTTGTAATCGCTTACTGTAAGTCAACAGTGTCTCTCGATTTATTAGCCATAATGATATTATTTATATTATTTACTTGGTGAAGTAAATAAACAGAAACTTTAGTCGTACTACAATGGACCAATGATAATTACAAATAATTACTTAGTTTAATTACTGTAAATACATACTGTACAAATGTATGTATGTATTATGTATGGTGTAGTATCTGGCTACATTAATAATGGAGATGCTGGTGATGATGATGATGATGATGTGTATCAATAACATTATTGAATTAGTTAAATTCTCAATTTTAGGTTGGGGTTGGGTAACTTCGTATATTGATAAATAAATAAATATTCCTGGACATTATGACACGCAGCGCCATCTAGTGCCGAGCTAAGCAACGAGGCTTGTGTTACGGATACTAGTTGGTTGATATACTACATCTTTTTATAGGTCCATGCTACATATATACTTTTTTTTTGTAAATACATACATATAATACATAGATACATCCATGACTCGGATAGAAATGTTCATGCTCATCACACAAACATTTGTCCCTACCGGGATTCGAACCCGGGACCCTTAGCACAGAAGGCAGTGTTAACTACCGCTGGACTAACTGGGTCATCAAATGATGATATAATGATTTAGGGTCGGCTACGCGAGAGCGACCTTTCTGGTGTTGCAAACGTCCATAGCCTACGGTAACTGCTTGCCACCAGGCGGTCCAAAAGCTTGCCATCCTTGTGGTGTACAAAAATTAAAAAAAACCTCCACGTATCGGAACCTTTTACAGCAATTATGATAAGGGACAGACTGTCCATATTACGGAAGTAATTTAATTTCAATGTCTTCATCATCATCACCATATCAACCGTTAGACGTCCAAGGATCGCCACGACGACCGTTCCTGCGCCACCCGCATCCAGCGGATTCCAGCGACCTTAACCAGGACGTCGGTCCACCTTGCCGGGGGCCTACCCACGCTGCGTCTTGCAGTATGTGGTCGCCCCGTACATTATTCTTCTTATACAATATATTTTTAAGAGTTAGTTTAATTTATATCCTTCTATTTAACCATTGGCTGATAGCTGGTGGCGTTTAAATAATTCTAATTAAGACTAGCGGAATTGTTATCATGGTTGTTGATACTTATCGTTGCATTCTGTGTCTATCTAAGTAATTTAATGAGTACCTACTGGGGTACTAGGTATTTCTCAAGTTAGGTTAATCACACTGCAAGTCAGTGCGTGCGTCATATGAGGAGTCGATGTGTGCCACGTAATTAAACACAGTAAGTTAGTTAGTAACACTCACCGGCGTAGTAAAGCTACTACGCCTGTGAGTAGGTTATAAATAATTAATAATAATTATCTGTGGACATTTTGACATCACCATCTAGTTCCGTGGTAAGCAAGGAGGCTACTGTTACGGATACTAGAAGGTTGATATACTACTTAAATATGTATTTTTTTGTAAATCCATATTTATTATACATATTAAATCCATAACTCAGATACACATGTTGATGCTCACACAAACATTTGTACCGGCGTTCGAACCCGGGACCCGTAGCGCAGAAGGCAGCGTTAACTACCGTTGGGCTAATCAGGTCGTCAAATTTATGTGGTATAATAATGTTATCTATATAAGTCTTTAAATTTGTAGGTTTTAAAACATCCTTCAAATAAAAACATCTCTAATTATAATAGTACCTTTGTGCTGGCTCATTAGTATTGCAACGAGAAAGGCTATGATTTTGACAATATTTTTAGATACTTACTTACTTACGTAATAATGACGTCAAACAAAAATATATGGAATATCCCATTAATTATTTACTTGCGGTTCAAATAACATTTTAACCGCAACTCTGAAAAACTACTACTATAGCCGAGTTTGGTAAATAAATTAGTTAAGATTGTTAAAGGAGGTGTTAACATAGAAGCGTAAATCCCTAAAAAAAGCAGTAACTTTATCCTATGGAGTTTGCGCATGAGTTGTGAAATATATTTTTCCCATTACTCATAGTGTTAAATTATAATTGGCCAGTAATAGTTTGACTGAATTGACAACTGCAACAATATTGAGAAGAAAAATAGTTTTAGAACCCCGGCAGATACGAACTTTTTATAGGCCGGTAGGTTGGCTGGTTTGTTTCTTGTATAAAGTTCGATTTGGTGCCAATCAATCGGTCGACATAAATTTGCAACCTGCGTTGGTTCTTATTTAAAGTTTTATCTGTCTTAGTGAATAGATGGACAAAATTTGCGGGATAAGTTAATCGAAACTTATACAGAATTGTACAGGCGCTCTTGTTCAATAGCATCACTTAGTTATGTCCTATACAATTATAAAAAGAAAATACATATAGTGGAAGGAAGGGCGTGCAATTCTGTACCAAATATCGGTACATTTATGACCAGACAGTATTCAAAGAAGGAAAGTACTAACACACAAAATGTCAAGTAAAATTCCAGCAAACATATTAACATAACAATCGGGAGTGGGATTATCACGACGCGCGTCACCAGATCGCATACATCGCCGCCGATATGAGAGGAACGCATTGTTCTCGTCCCACTAAACAAACAATGGTGACGGTACATGTGACAAACACGTAGAAAGTAACCTTGATTCCCGCTTATTGTTCATGTTAAGTGGGCAAGGATCATGCTGTCTGCTGATGGAGACACATTTTTAGATTGAAATGACTGTGCAGCTTAGTTTGGCTAGGGGAGCTCTGCTGTATTGCTAGTAGTGTCCTAACATTGATCCACTGGTGACCACGATGGTCTTCTCACATTTTAGAGGGATATGTCAAATTTGGGAAGCAAAACTACTATAGCTATACTACACCTATATAGTAGTTTTGTTTTAAAATAAGTAGATCCGTTATTGTTTTCTAAAAATATAAATAAAAACAGAAACAAATTAAATATTAAGAACTTTAATATTAAATTTACTAATGTTATGACTCCAAATTCCGTGGCAATTCCCCGAAATAAAACGGTCCTAACAAGGTCTCCAGTTTTCTGTTGTTCAAAAATGAGGAAAATTAGCTCACCCAATCCCAGTCACGGCATAATTATAACAAATCTCTAGCAGAGATTAGGTACATCAGAAAAAGATAAGTTTTTGTTGAAACTTCAATATTTTCCTTGTAACTTCATTGAATTAAACGAATTGTTGGTAGTGGCAAGATTAATTATTAGCACACTTTATCCTTAACCCTAGTATTTATTATTAGGATTAGTGTGGGTTGTTAGACTTCATAAGCCTTCCTAACGATGTTTTCTTGAACCGTTTGAGAACGTGATAAATACGCATGTCATTTCAACAGTCCGTGGTGCGTGCCTCGGGTCTATTTAAAATACTATCGGGTCTCAGGATGCAAACGGCATTATCGTACCGCCTTTTAAGCTGGCCACACTATGTATTTCAATTATAACTGTTGGCTAAATCTGCCAACTTGCACTAAGTCAGTGCAGCATTTTATTAGGCTCAGGCTGGTAGGTGCCCGTGCTTCGGAATGGACAATACATGGGGTATGATAAAGGTACTTCAATTATAGCTGGAGAGGAACCTAAGGCCCGGTTTCCACTCAAGCGGAGAGGAGATGTGCAGAGATGTGTTTTTAGTAACCATCAGATTTTGTTTCTTCCACGTCTCCTCTCAGCAACGATATTTGCTTGGTTATTCAAAATACATCAACGCACATCTCATTTCCTGTCCGCTTCGGTGGCGGTCCTTAAGTGGGTTGCAAGTTATTGGTTACGTTGCCAACAATATTAGTTTGATCATGTATTTCAGTAAAGTTTTTCATTTTCCTTCCACACAATTAGTGGTCTTCATGTGTTATGCCCACTTCCTGTGAGGTGCAATCATTTCTGCCACGAGCTAATCATTTTCTTTGCATGAATATTTCGCAATTACGTCCACATGTATAACGTAATACTTATATATTACATTTTCTATGGAATTTTCCGTTTGCATAACACTTTTGTCTTACAGAACCTCGTTTTTTTATCGACGAAAAAAGAAGGAGATTCACTGGTCAAAGCGTATATTTTTTTAACGTATGATTACGTATACGATTTACATGTTAGTCCGATTTGACGCAGTTGGCGCAGTGGCTAGGCGATCGGTTTGTTCGCCATGGGTTGTGGGCTCGATCCCCGCACAGAGAAAGTATTTGTACGACCTAGAGAGTCTGGATCCGGGTCTGGCTGTGTGTGTGAGAATTTGTGTATGTATGTATGTAAACGCATCCGCGACGCAGAAGAAAATCCGATCGCGAGGCACGTTGTCTGATTTTCTAAAAAAAGTAAACAAAACTAAGAAAATAAACACAATATGGGTTTTCGTTTGACTACGGAGAATGCAAGCGGGGATTTTAAGATCTGCACCTTGTTTTATTTTATTCTCTGAAATTTTGGAATTAAACCTAAATTTAAAGATATTAAGTGATTATATTCATGACACATAAATGACAAAATACTTAAGGTTGATATTTCAACGAACGGTAGATTTTATCCTATCTCTCGATGTTTCGAGTTGTTCGAGCCTAGTGGTGTAATTAGTCGACTATGAAGCCACAGGGCGTTAGTTCGATTCCATGGCACGTATCAATGAATATTCAATGTTACGTGCGTAATTACGAGTTGATTGTATCCTATATCAATATACCGCAAGAAAAATACAGTAGTTTTATTTCTATGTATGTATAATATTCGCGCAACTGTAAGAAATCAATACGTTTTTCAGCTTTGGAATAATTCGCCTGGCTTATAACACTTATATGCGTACCAAACAGTTTCAACACATATAAGTATTTTCTAGAACTTCTACTCTATCTTAGACCCTGTGTGTGTTCCAATAAACTAAAAATACCTACACACAATAACAAAAGAAAAAAAAACTAGAAACGATCATGTTATTACGTGTTGTCTCATACATTATATCATCGCAGACATCGGATTACAAACCGCAGCATCCAGATCACGTCTATCTTTTACGTAACGTGCGGAAACTATTCAGATAACTGCATATTCTATAAATATATAATTAAGGTATTGTGTTAGCACAGCTCTTTAAATTTGATAGTAATAAGCCATTTAGACTTCAATAGTAATCTCAAAAATAACTAGAGTATATTTAGGTTTTAGAAAAGCCGTTGCTCTACAATAGGATTTTTTCCTGTGTCGTGGGTGCGTTTACAAACACAATTTATCACATACAAAAACGTAGCTCCGTGTTGGGATCGAACCCACAACCTCTGACGCACAAGCCAATCGCTCAGCCCATGCGTAAATCGAATAATATATAAATGCAGTTCGTATATAACCGTGCCCTACGTCCGTAACTTAAGTACTTGAATGATTGAATGATTGAATGATTGTTTATTTCTGTAAATAGATCTTTTTAAAGACACTTTTACAAGTCATGTACATTTTTTTTTTTAGTATCTAGTTGACATCGGCATTTCCTAACTGACGACCTCTGAGAAGAAATGCCGAAACAAACTCAGAGAATCATGGTCTCTTTTAAAGTCCAAACATTTTGGTTACAATATGTGAGCCTGACGATGTAAGTTAAAGTCTGGGATGGCCTTTTGAAGAAAGCACCAGTGCAGCTTTGAGTTGACCTGTCCATACTGACAGCACGCATACGTCAGCCATCGTTTAGCTCAAACCATTATTGTGGGAGCTTAACGACCCGACGCACGTCTATGCAAGATCAGCGGGACATTTGCGTAGGCCATTTCAAAAACCCAAAGCCGCCAGACATTAGTTTGTAAGCGTATGTTTATCTACCTACAAAGTGCTCACATTCACATAGATATGTATATTATAAATAATCCCAATGCATAAAAATCAACATAATGTCAAATATAAAATAATTATGTCAAAACATAACATTAACATAATGTCAAAAATATAAAATAAATAAAGTCAAATAATAATAATAATTAAAAATCTATAGGTATACCTATACAATTCATGTCAAGATATAAATTAATGTCAACAAAAAAAAATTAAAAAATAATAATAATAATTAACATCAATGTCATGAAAAAATAATGTCCAAATCATAATAAATTACAGTAAAAGACGTTCGATAGCCCGGTTCATTAGAACTATTCAATCCCAAGCAGTTTTATCATCCATGTAATCTTTTAACGTATAGTAGCCTTTAGCACAAAGTCTCTGTTTGATAAAGGATTTAAATCTGCTGAGACTTAATGTCTGTACATGGGTTGGAATTTTGTTATAAAAGCGTATGCATTGACATCTAAAGGATTTACAGATTTTCTGGAGCCTAGTTGCAGGAACAACAAATTTATTCTTATTCCTAGTATTAATATTATGGATATCACAATGCTTTTCAAAGAGATTGATATTCTTGTAAGCATATAAAAGATTTTCGTAAATATACTGTGATGGAACAGTCATAATATCAATTTCTTTAAATTTCTCCCTCAGTGAATATCTGGGACTTAAGTTATAAATTGATCGAATAGCCCTTTTCTGCAACACAAAAATAGTTTGGATGTCAGCAGCATTCCCCCACAGTAGAATGCCGTATGACATCACGCTATGGAAATAACTAAAATAAACTAACCGAGCTGTATCTATATTCGTTAAATTACGAATTTTTTTAACGGCATAAGCTGCAGAACTAAGCTTCTTCGACAATTTCTCTATATGTGGGCCCCACTGAAGCTTAGCATCTAAGGTAATGCCTAGAAATACAGTGGTATCTACAAGATCCAACTCTCCACCGTTAACTAGTACACTGGTTTTAACTTGTCTGACGTTAGGCGTTGTAAACTTAATACATTTAGTTTTGTTTTCATTCAAAACTAAATTATTTGCATTGAACCAATGTACCACTTTCGAGATAGCAGTGTCCACATCGTATGTAGTTCTTTGCTGACGTTTTAGTTTAAATAAAAGCGAGGTATCGTCTGCAAACAACACTATCTCTTGATTATCTCCCATCAGATAGGGTAAATCATTAATAGAAATTAGAAATAAAAAAGGGCCAAGAATTGAACCTTGCGGAACTCCCATAGTAACAACCGACCCCGGGGATCTCTTTCCATTGACGTCCACTTTCTGAATCCTCTTACCCAGGTACGAAATAAGAAGATTCAGAGAAGTGTTCCTCACGCCATAGTGGTGTAACTTCCTGATCAATGTATCGTGAAGAACGCAATCGAATGCTTTAGACAAATCGCAAAAGATACCCAAGGCATCGTGTGACTCTTCCCATGCATCAAAAATGTGACCTAGAAGTTCAACACCGGCATCGGTTGTTGAACGACCCTTGGTAAAGCCAAACTGTTTTCTATTAATTAGGTTGTTGGCGTAAAAGAAACTTTGTAATTGATCTAAAATTATTTTTTCAAAAATTTTACTGAATGTTGGTAGCACTGATATCGGTCTAAAATTAGTAGGGTCTGATGTGCTACCTGACTTAAACAAAGGTATAATCTTACTATTTTTCATAAGATCAGGGAATTTACCACTATCAATACATTGATTAAATATAAAGGATAAAGTGGGTGCTACAATGTGAATAATAAATTTGGCAACGTCAACAGAATTTCCCCACAGGTCTGCAGTTTTTTTTACATTTAGTGTATTGAAAGTTTTAATAATATGCTAACTTGCTACGATGTTGCTACGAATGTAGCCCTTTTTCGGGTGCAGACTACGTAGCATCAGCTACGACGCTACGATTTATTATCATAAAAATATAAGGGATAAATACAATTGTGTGTTTGTTTTCCTCTTGACCTATCTTTTGACCCCATTGACTGATAACACAGATAGGGGTTAAAATCGAACACAAAATTTAAGCAAGTAATGCCTTTATCTCCTGTCAACACGAAATGGATGAATGTTTCATGCATGAAGGTAGAAATATTAATGGAATAGGTACTGGCGTTTCTGCGCAGAATTGCCCAATGATTACACAATGACAGTATTTTTTAATGATTAGAATAAGTATGGTCCAATCAATTATTTATAATTACAGAACACATTAAACACGAATAGGTAAGAATGAGAAACGAAATCCGTGTTTGAATTTATCAGAAGGAACAAAACTGATAATAATGATAATATATGTTTATGATACCCTACTCTATGATACTCTTTATTGTTTCTCGCCCTCATTCCAAAAACACTGTTTATTAAAAATGTTCGAGATATGCATCAATCTTAGATGGTCTAATAAATACTAGATTATCTATAAAGATACTTTATATGAGCTACTTTATATGTTTGTATTCGCATAGTTTTTTGTCAACTGTCTAGTGCATATGATTAAAATTAATGAAACAGGCTTTATGACTACATATAACAATTCTATAATTATTTTATAATACTACCTTGGTCTAATCAGTATCGATGTTCAAATATTCAGTGTAGGTTCATCTCGCAATAATTTTTATTTTTAATCTGGTACAAAAATTAAGAGGCGTGTTGTATGTCTTCGTCTGTCTGTAGCGCAGCTCCTAAATGGATAAACTGATTTTTATTTGGATCTTTTTGTTCGAAAGGTGACTAAAACATTCTTAGAAATAATTCAGGAAAAACTATTGAGCCTTTGAAAGTTCATCAGGTCCTATAAACTTGTAGTTATATACCTATATAGATATAAATTGATGGATGTCCCTTATTTCTACGTATTTAAAAATATGTAAATGACGGACTTCTTCTTAGTTACAATGTCGTTTTAATTGTGTTAAGTAGATATTCATATAAGGATATTATCAAATAAACTACAAAGCACTTAATTCGAAACAAGTAGTTTAATGTTCGTTAGCTAAAGACGCGAATTAAAACAATACAAACTATATTATCGATAAACTTAATGTAAGTTTTTAGGTATCTTCTCTGGTGCCACCACAGTTGGGCACAGAGAGATGGTAGAATTATTAATAGGCGTTCAAGTTATATTTTTTATTTGTTTTCTAGAATGTTGGACTGTTGCTATCGCTGATATCGAGGCAAAGAGGTTATTGCGTAGGTACATACGGAAAATTTTAAAGATGCAATCAGCAACAATTAGAGCAGATTTTTTCGCTTATTTTGACGACCTCTGTGGTCTAGTGGTTCGAGTACCGGGCTGCTGATCACGAGGTAGTGGGTTTGGTTCCCACGGGGCACAAATATTTATGTGATGAATATAAGTGTTTGTGTTCGTCTGGGTGTTTCCTATGTATTATAAGTATGTATTTACAAAAAAAAGTATATAAGTATTATATCCATTGTCTAGTACCCATAGTACAAGCTCTGCTTAGTTTGGGACTAGATGGTGCTGTGTAAAATGTCGCAGAATATTTATTTATTTGTTATTTACTTATACATTTTTTGTAAGAGTATAAAAGACAGCATAAACATGCGATGGTGTTTGTAAAAAATGAAATAATAACAATTGGGGTTTTCTATGACTATTAAGCAGTAGTCATAGTAAATCCCAACTTTTTTAATACATTACTTACATATGGAAAGGTCGTTGTCTCATAATAGTTTTTTGTAAAATTTTCGCGGTATGTTTTCATCATTGTGGTTAAGATTAATGAGTGGAAAGTTCGCTTTGCATGACCAGCAGATTCAAAGTTAACTTATTTATTTAGAGTAGACCAATATTACTAGTACTTTTAAATTCTCAAAACCATTATAATTTTACGGTTCCAAAAAGTAAGTCTTATGGAGACGAGCCGATAACAAACTTCGATTAAACTATTTTAAATAAAACTTAGAATACTAAATTAGGCCTCATATTTGAGCTTGGCATTTTATTCCTTTTCAATTGTTAAACGGTCCAATACTTAGGAGGTAAATAAATGAGGACCCCGTACCTATTAAAAATATTAATCTGGACTTAGGCTTCGTTTAAATTTCGAGGGTGTCCTTTTGACATTCAGAAGCTTGGATATTAAATAAATAAATAAATATTCCTGGACATTATGACACAGCGCCATCTAGTTCCGTGGTAAGCAACGAGGCTTGTGTTACGGATATTAGTTGGTTGATATACCACATAACATACTTTGTTTTTGTAAATACATACATATTATACATAGATACATACATCCATGACTAGGAAACAAATATTGATGCTCATCACACAAACATTTGTCCCTACCGGGATTCGAACCCGGGACCCATAGCACAGCAGGCAGCGTTAACTACCGCTGAGCTAAACGGCTCGTCTAAAATCGTCGTAATATTTCACCTACCATCCCTTTTACTCCCTCACTGGCTCAAGTTACGTCGTGTTATACTTTTTCATCTACGTCTAGTGTTACAATGAAAAACTTAAGTACACTTTTTGCGTATAAAACCCATGTATTAATTAACAAACAAGCACGTACATTTGTGTTGAAGACATTTGCCTTTTCGCTAACCTTGTTACCGCACATTTAAGTACATACTAAGTGTATTACGAAACCGATTTCCTTGAGGTCTAGACAAGGACTCGTGTGATTCTAGTTGGGTTGCATTGTGCATGTTTTATAGGATTTACCTATTATATAATTACGTAAAACGGGTAATTCAGAATCTATAAGATTCTGGATAACCCATTTTACGTAATTATCGAACTAGAATCACAATCAATACTATAGGAAATGTAGATTAAGTACCTATGACAATGAATTATTACGGATTTATAATTTGTTTGCGAATATTAGGCATTGAAATAAAATTTCTTTCTCTGTTCGCCCGTGACCGTGGATGCTGTCAGGGAGCCAAATCTTTGCGATACTAATGATAGATAAACAAATAGATATAAACCAAAACATAATCAATAAAAAATAGTTTTCATCGGCTTTTTATAATTTATGTTATAATTACTTAACTGCCTCGCAAGAGGTCTAAGGTTCGATTCCCAGGTCGAGCATAGTGGTGTAATTGGGATTTTTCTATGACATTCTCAGGAGCACGAAATTTGGATTTGTGCTCGGTTGATGGCAATAGGCTCGCCCCTTTATAACCTGGGATCGAAACATACCGGCAAAATGTTGGTGTACTTTAATACACTTCTGCTTAACCCTACAGGGTTGACAGGCGTGATGATATATTATGTTACATTAATATTTTACTGGGAAGATGAAAATGTTCCCAGTAAAATAATAATGTAAGTTAGTTTATTCTTGGTATTACAAAAGGTAAAAGATAGATAAAGTTGTTCGGAAACACATCATTCTTATTCTTTGATTTATAACAGGAAAATTTTAGAAAACGAAAAGTGTCGTGTATTTTTTTCGAGTGTGAGAGAGAGATAGAGCTATCGAATAATCAATTCCTGTTCAAAAGGTCATTATTCCGGGGTTTGCTCTGGTCCTTTTGGCTGGGTATATTTGACTTTGACTTAGTGATGTGTGTATTTTATTATTCGAGTGTTAGAAATCTATTACTGATCGTCCGTCTGGATGAAGATGAGGAAGACGGAGATTATCAAAGGAATGGTTAAACGGCAGTAATTTTGTCGATATGATAGTAACACTCGATTAGTTTGAACACATGATTAGCGCAGTGGCTGCGAGTTAGTTTTAAGCGCTAGTGTTGCAGGGTTCAGCCTCGCTCGGACAAAATCTTCGTATGAGCTATTTAGATAGTAATGTAACAGTTTTATTTGAATTCCCTCATGTTGCTAGGTAATGTTTGTTGCTTCTCAACAAGTGATTCGAAATTTTGTCTGTCACCAATATACTAAAAATAGTCTGTAGAAACTATTCGTATGCAAAAAGTGTAATGTTCACGCTGATTACTGTAATGTAATAACCATGAAAACTACTCGTTGGTTGTCAAATATAGATACATCGACTGTCTTCGGTAACAAAAGTGTTCTATCTAATTTCACACCAGTTTTTAATTTATCGCGTTCTATTATAGACTTCACGTCGTTGGACGATGTAAACAGGCACATATCATTTACGTCCAGATTCTAAAACAGTATCGAATATAATTTACAAACTTTACGGTATTTCTCGTTTTATTCGACAGCGATGTAAGCGCTTCCGTAGCACCCACAACATATGGGTGTATGCTCCTCGCCTCGTCACTATCAGCGTTCGGCGCACACAGTAAAAGTTATGACAACAATAATGCGTTATAAAACACGCGGCGACAACGAAAAGCCGCTTCAGTTGGACCGAGCTGCGCGCAAGGTCAAGAGCATATGGACTATTTCGAAAACAGTCGAACGCTGGCCTGAATCGCGATGTGACATAGCCACTACTGAACACAAATAAAAAAGAAATAATTAAAAGAAAAATATAAAACAATTTACGTGTTCTTAATTTGAATACAATTTACGTATTCTTAATTTAAACAAACACGCGGGTAGAGAACGCACGTGCGCGGCTTTGTAAAATTAACACTGAGCTTCGGCGCGGAAATAGTTTCACGCTCGCCGACTGTGTCGAGGAAAGCTAGTTTGTGAAAACTATTCAAATATCTGTTGCTGATTTAAATAATCATTAAATAATTCTATATTAATAATAAAGTGTACTGAGAATTAAGGACTTAAGGAGCTTCGCGGAATTGGGCTTTTACGAAGACACGGAGTGAGTATTAATTTAAAATGTTTTTAATTTTTTTTTATAATTAAAAATAAAATTATTTTATATATTATAACATTATTATAATTTATATGTAAATAATTAATATGACTATGATTAAAACAAAAATATAGTAATAATTTTACAAAATAATAGTATAGAATATACATTTATCATCAGCATGCGTAAATAAAAGAAGACATTTGTTAACAAGCGTTTGTCATACTGTAAATATATCTGAATGTCAAAGACACTATAAATAATAATAGATACATATATAATGATATTTATATGATACATATAATACTCATCTGTGTCAACAAATCTATTATTTATGAGTATTTTAAACAAAGAAAGATCTATTTGAGCGTAACGTGATGTTAGATGCAATAAAAAAAATAATTGATTTGAATTTTACTCATTTTATTATTAATAAAAAGAATCTGTGAGAACTTTGCAATAACTATTAGATACTATAGAAATATTTTTATGCCGACTGTTCCAGATTTTCAGTCTGAATTGTTCAAATATAATATGCTTCAGTAGCCAATTTTCAGATACAACACATATGTCTGTAAATAGTAACGTATAATGTGGAATAATGCGCAAGCGCAACATTGACAAGTAAATAAATAAAATATTCAATAGGGACAAAAAAATAGGTTAAAAGAATCGACTAACGTAGTTAATTCTGTTCTTATTATATTTCTAAAATTTATGATTATTATATTAATTTCTTACACTTTCGCGAATATTAGGCATAGAAATAAAACTACTTTTTACAGATTTTATCGCGAATATTATTTTAACTCGACGTTTCGGATCTTTTACAGAATCCATTGTGGTTTGATGATTATTATAGAAAAGTAGGTTTTACATGCATGGCCGAATTGAAAGTGAATAAATTGTGTGAAGCAATTTCATTTGGCACAATTCATCACGCGCAGTCACGGGTTGATCAGCTCGATAAACATCCACCATATCTTAATTTATTATTATTGTTTTAAATTACATTTGAATTTCAATATTGTCATTTGTAACGCTCTTAACTTGGTCAAAATCAAAATTGTGGAGCTTACGCATGATAATAGGACATCTTTGAGCCTATTGCCATTTTCGGGTCTCGAATTAAAATTGCGAGTTAGGGTATCCTCTCTATCTAGTATTTTGGACTTAAAAACATACAGATGATCTGTCGGAGTGTAAATCAGTACTCTCCTGACAAACACGATAACGGTAGCAAGGTAGTAACTATGGATCTTATAGTCCGAATAACATGTTTTGGTCGAGCGGGGTATCGAACTCGGGATTAACGTTTCGATATCGGACAATCTACATTAATATCGCAACGTTCTAGAGGTTGTTTTTTGTTAGAATGTGCAAATAGCATTATATATGCAAGTATCAGTCGAAATTGAAACACACACATACAAACAATGTTAAGGAAGGTTACAATATATGTACTATTTAACATTCCGCTATGACCCGTAGGAGCACAGCAAAAAGAAACGGCGAGCAAAACCGTATGACACATGTATGTACACTCACATGTTGAATAAAAGTTATGGATGAGTTTTTTCATTTAAACAGTTGCTACATAAAAATTATTGTAACACGATATTTTTTCCTGTACCCGATATTTTAAATTTCTATTATAGTTTTCTTGGAAAACCTGTTACAATATTAATTACGACCACATCGATTGATACATTTATAGTCTCAAGTTACTAGCATAAAAAAATCATCCCACTGTGTGAATTGGTGACACGCATGTTTGAGTACCACTGTGTTATAAAAAAGTCTGAGAAAATGGAAATGGGCCATGAGTGACCCACGGGACCAGTGACCCACCGGGCCAGTGACCCACTCCAGAATGGTGGGCTACCGATTAGAAATTGTCGTAAGTGGACCGGTGCCCAGAATCTGAAAGAAAACTCTAGATTCGCCGATACTAATAATGTGCAAGTGTTATGTATTTACTGATGCAGTTATCACTTGTTTAAACAAAAAAAGACATCTTGGAAAATTTATGAGAAATATGTCTGTACAGAAGAGAATCATTCATTATTTTAATGTATTTACATTTGATATAATCTATACAAGTTTTTATTATATAAATTAAATCATATTTGTACTATAGAAAAAAATGTTAACAAATAGTGACACATTATTAATGATTCATGTTCATTCATTGATTCGTTGAGTTTTTAAATCATGGTATCTGCATGGTTTCAAAAAACCAATACTTATCGATATTATTACTTGCTTGAAGTGGTCTAATTTTTATACAGAAACCAAGCCAATATTGATTGGAGACCCCCCTTATTGATGTCACTAGAAAGTCGATAAGGATCACATTGTAGATATAATTGTATATATCAATGAGCACACACACTACACAGATAAACGATACGACGAACCAACAGTATCAAGATGTGTTATTTATTTAATCTAGAGCATCATTGAATCATCTACCATCTGGTAGATATTCTATCTACATATATACCTATAAATGTATCGACGTACATATTGGCAACTGGCGTTAAGAATAATTGTAAATACGCTAAACAAATACTTCATAAACTTTAGGGATGAATTGAGAAGGACTTTTGGTGACTATGGATGGTACCCTAGTACTTCAGCCTTTGTGCTTTCTGGTAGAAAACAAAGCTAGGTATTTGTAACTCGAATATATCAGTTTCCTTTTTTTTTGAATCTTCAGAGGTGAACATTTCTACTCCCTAAGGCCCTGTTTCCACGAAAGGGGAGAGGAGAGGAGATGCACGTGTGTTTTGAATAAGAAATCAGATTTCGTTAATTCCACGTCTCCTCTTCGCAACGATATCTGAATCGTTATTCAAAACACATCTCCGCTCATCTCCTCTCCTCTGCGCTCCGCTTTGGTGGAAACCGGGCCTAATCTACAGGTGTCGCATTAAGTCAGGTAACACGGTGATAGATACACTCGTTCGGTATGGACAAATCCGAAAGCACTAATTCAACAAGTTCAAAATGTTTATTTTTGTACGAAAACACATTTTCTTTGTATTTAAAACATTTTGTTGTTTGGTTATTATAATCTAGACTTTTGTAAATATTATTCTTATTCTTTAAAAATATTTACAAACCGTGGACGTGTTTATTCGGAGTTTGTTTACAATGAAGTGTCAAGTTTCCTTGAATGAGATGTAAATAGGATTACTGCTCTCATTTTATTTGCAAAAAACAATGCGAAGTTTGTTTCTTTAATTTGCTTATCATAACGTAAATGTTAATAAGTATGACGCTTAATTTTCAGTCGGTCAATAGTTGATTGACTGATAATGCAATCATAATCTAGGTCTCCTGCGTCCGATTAAGATTAAACAATTAGGTAAATCTACCTTAATTGTGTTGATATATATTTAACATGACACTGATAAAAAGTATTTTTTCGGAACCATTACAGCCTTCATGGTAACAGATATGACTGGGTATGAGGCATTTGTCCATGACCATGGATTGGCCACTGCGACATTCGTAAAAAGTAGTTACTTACTTATTTGAAATCTTCAATGTATAAAGGTACTGTGATTGGACATGTACACTGTAACCCCTATATACTTATATAAAACCTTCTTTTTAATGTTTTCTACCAAGAAATAGTATTTACTTCTTTGTACGTCACAATAACGTCACATATGCGCCCAAATAGTTTCAGTATCATCATGTTTACAAAAAAATCATTTGACAAGATATTTTTATCTTGAAATATTTATATTTGACGTCAATATATTAATGTCAATCTCACAAAAAAGCGCAGAAACACAAGATTAAATTAGATTGTGGGATAATGTTTTTATTGCTGTAAGTAACCCGAATATGCGTAGCAATTGCTTATCATTTTACATGTGAGATGCTTCTAAACGCAATCAAAATAAAAGTATAATTAATGTAAGTTAGAATCATTATCGGTGGACGGTGAAGTAAATTATCATAAGGAAACCCGTATGCCAGAGCAAATTTCTCGACAGCGTGTGCCAGCCTGGTAGCTATGGTAGCCTAGTGGTGTGACCAGTGGACTGACATGTCAAAGGCCTCGAGTTTAAACCTGGGCACGCATCACTGACTTTTCGGACGTTATGTGCGTATTTATCACATGCTCAAACATCGAGAGGAAACCTGGAGTGATTTTCTCAATGGCATGTGAAGTCTCCCAACCCGCTGTAGGCTAGCGTGGTAGACTATAGCCTATTAGACTATAGCCAGCCTCCTGGTCCAGTTGAAAACCAGCGCCAGGCAGCTTACCAGTTTTAGCTGAACTGGGCCATTTGGTACAGCCGTGGGGCACACAATGAGTTTGTTTATTGTCCAATGTTTTTTTTTCTTTCTTTTTTTATGTTATTGTGTGCATTGTTCGTGACTGTGTCAATAAATATTATTTTCTTTCTTTCTTTCCATTATCCTTCTCAAATGAGACGAGACCCGTGCCCAGCAGTGGGACAATAACGAGTTGATGATGAAGATGTGTGCCAGCCTTTGGTGGAATATAGCCTAATCCCTCTGAAATCACTGAAATTAAAGGAGACCCGTGCCCAGTAGTGGGATGGCAAATGGTTTGATGATGATGGACTTGTAGTCAAGTCATATCAAGATCTGCATCTATCGCGATACGTCTTAATATAGGTCATCACATATTAACTTGTCTCGTGCTACAAAGAGCCCGTTAAACTATCGCGTTAGTCCAAGTTATTATACCGTTAGTTCATTATAACTATGTGACCTGTACATGATAAACACAAAAAAATATGATGTAATTTAATATAATAAAACAGCACCTATCATTACTAACAAACACCGTTATCTTTTCCGAATTACCGAATTGAAAGCTTAAAAAAATATAACGTTGCGCGTGCGCATAACCCAGTTACAATGCGAAAACAACAGTTGTTATGCCTAAACCGTGAGATAATGGCTAGGCCCGGTCTGGTCAGGATACCACGTTAAATACCTATCATAAAGCACTGAACGTGTCAGTTGCAGTTATCTGTACGATTTTATACTTGCACAACCACAATGGCGAATAGGTAAAAAAATATTGAGAGTACATCGTTTTGAGACAAGTACCGTTGTTGTTGCAAACCATTGTTGCCATTTTCTTTGTCGTAATAGAAGTCATACTTATCAACCTGCTACACGAGTAGACACAACGAGGATTTTTTAAAATTACTTTAGCTTTTGATTTAATCATATCTTTGGCTCATTTTTTAAATACAACTTGCTTTAACGGTAATATAATAAGATTATTAGAGCTGTCTAGACTCAACCAATTCACACTAGAGCTGCTGGGATTAATTGAAGCCTGATCCTTTGAGCTGACAAATCTGTGCCAAGAATCTGACTCATAAAATATATCTTGCTTTTCCATTATAGTGTTGAAAGCTTTGTTTCAACTTGATAAGAACATTCTTTCATTAACGAATATAAAATTTTGTTTGATAATATTTAAGTGAAAGCTGTGATATTTGTATATGTTTGATACTAATCAGAATTAAATTATAATTGTTAAAAGACACACTAACAAAAACTAAGGCCTGCCTACCAATGATAGATTTTGTATTTGAACAGTTTAAAACGTAGATAATGTTAATTACAGGATTCAGTTTTAAAGAATGATTTGGATTAAATCTATTCATATGTAAAAATAATACTCCCTTAAAAAATGTATAGGTGCAAAAGTACAATTAGCAAACTTGGCAGTGAATCACTTTTCAACCTTATTTCTTTGCACACAAGGTTCCAAAGTAATATAACGTAATGTTTGGTGATCGAATATAAAGAGAACTCCAAGCACCAATAACAAAAACGAATTCGGAAGTCACAAAACAATGTGACAAAAGCTGTTTATATAATTTGAAAATTATTTAAACTCAAATATTTTGTTTCGAGTCGTCGCGATACGACATGTCTCGCTGATTCACTTATGCAGCGCATTGTAACATTTTTCATTGTTATCAATATATTTAATAATAATATAAACACTATTTAATCAGTGCACACTTGTTAGAAACACTTCTAAACTAAAGAATCAACTATTGTTATAGAAAAAGTAGCGCGCGGTAAATAATGCGCAACACAAGCAGTGATGTATTAATTTATCGATACATTTTTTGTAAATGATAAAGAAAAATCGAATCGAGAAATGAAACTCCTTCATACATAGTAGAAACAGAATTATGATATAAAAAACATAAAATATAAGACTTTAAGACTTGTTTTCATTTACGTTTTGATGAAGAATGCTTGACGTCAATAAAACGTGCTGCTGTAATTACTATAGTATGATTTTTCATAGATTTAATCTTCAACTGGTCACAGAAACAATGTTAACACCTGACTATTTATTAATCATAAACCATGTATTACAGAAATCATGGTCGGTATTAAATTAGGTACGTTATGATGTTTAGCAACGTGATAAATGAATGTATGGTTTCTGGTCCGTGTGTATACCAAATATTCACCGTTCAATTATCTTAATCCGTGTTAATAGGCATTTTCACATATTATGTAAAATCCATTTTAAAAAGTAATAATACCGTTAACTTCTGATTTGAAATTTAGAACATAATGTATGTGGACACTCCTAGTCAGATTTTTTTTGAAAGACGTTTTCTGATAACGTGAAGGTGAATCAATTTTTTATTTTCATATCGTTAGTATAATGTAAGATATCTAAAGTGGAAAGCAGCTGGGGGCAGACATGTCAAGAGGCGGCTAAATCTTATTGAAGATAAAATCCAAGCTAAGATACAATGAGTAACGTAAATACTGATATTATCTTGTTTATCTGATGCCCTCTTATTTTAGATGTATTTGGTCAAAAACAGAAAGATCTCTAAGATAAAAACAAAGGGAAAATATTTAATGGGTCATTTCAATATCATTTTTGAGTGATAAGCGGGAAAGTGACTGTGTTGTTGTCGAATCGATCATCAATAAGTGACAGATTTGTCGATTGTTTACAAACCCCGTTACATATCGAGCTACTGTGTACTGCGGACGCACTTGTGACATAATCAGTTAGTATATAGATAGGAACTAATGACATTCGTTCTCGCCGAGCGCAGTTCAACAATCTTATCATAAAGAACACAGAAATAAGAAAATTTCCTTTCACATAGTCCAAATAGTTAATGCAAATATAATGTTTGGCTGAAATATTCTTTGTGCGTAGTCTTTTGAAGTGTGCGGTAAAAATAGCAGGCGCTAATGTAAAGTGAATAAATATATACTGTGTTTCGTACGTACGTAGTTAATTGAATATATTGATGGGGTAAGCATGTTCCCTCTTTGTTTTTAACTTCATAGTAAAACTAGATTACATTATAAATAATATCGGTAACAGATATAAAACATTTTACGTATTCTATTGCGGTGTATTGATATTATTTTATACTGATATTTTGGATCCTTTTATGAATGCTTTGTCCATGTTCATTAATGTTGTATATACACTTACCGCGAGAAAATCATTACAAAAACAATGCCCTTATATAAATTTAGATAGGCATATATACGGTAACATTTCTGTGTTGTGTATTAAAATCGCAAAACGATTGTCACGACTTGAAATACATATTTCAAGTTTCATAAGATTGACTAATTATAGAATATTTTGATTATTGTTATTTTTAAGATAACATTTGACCTATAGGTATGTGCGTACGTGTGTGATGCCATATTTTGTGTTTCTACACAGTATCTAAATATAGCCAGTTCTTACTATCTTTTTGCAAAAAGATAACTTCATTAAAAAATAACTAATTATTTTTTATATTGTTACTTTATGATAACAAGGAATGTTTTAGAACTTTGTAGAATTATTTAGGTATAACAGCTACATTTAGTTTCATGGGAATATAGTTGGGTATATTTAAAATGCCACTTGCGTGAAGGTGACGTACTTAGATTGTGCATGTAGGTATAAAGTCACGCTTCAGGCAGGGCGTGTCATTTATTTAGAACAAAGAGTTAGTTTTACTAGTATGACGCTCTACTCAGCGTGAACGTCTGGTATCAAGCAATAATGCATTGTAATAGAATTGTTATTATTTGCCATGATAATTCCAGTATTCAGATATTTAAGAGCTATGCTACACTATTTCAAACGGTGAAGGAAAATGTAGTGAGGTCACGTGCATGATTAAATGATTCTATAGCATGTGAATTCTGCCAACCTGCCTTTGGTGCCTAGCGTGGTGGACTATAGCCTAATCATAGATAATAATTGGGTTAATTAATGATGATGACTATTAACTTCACTTTTCAAGAAAAGCTTTCTATCAAACGACTATCGATTTGCCACAGCATTAAAATGTAAATTGATTTCCAGTCAGGAGTTTAGCGTTGTTTAGATCGGTAGAATCGTTACAGTTACTGAAACTCGATTACGATACCGTCATCATCGTACCTACGTCAATGATTACATTAAAATATTGATAAGGGTGTATCCAATTTAAATTTCCATAGTGATTAAGTTAGACTTTATCCATGGATGGTTTAATTTCATTATTTTTAAATATATACATTTTTATTACTCTTGAGATATTCTTACCAATACTTTTTTTTAAATATCTTTGTCCTCACAATAGAATTTTCTACTTTGTCATACATACATACACAAATACTTCGAACAACAACTACCTAGAAATCGTACTTCTTTGCTTCGTACGGGAATCGGATTTGCAATCCATGAAGCATAAGCTGATCGCTCAGCCATTGCGCCACTCGAGTTGTTATTTATTATTTGAGTTTGGTTGAAGGGACATCATTAATTGTTATTGATGATTGTATTGTATGTTGTTACAGAGGTGTTCGGGGAGCACGCGCTGCGGCAGGCGCGGGCGCGGCTTGTTGGGGCGACCGGCGCGCGCGCAACATGTTCGCGAGCATCAAGGGCTTCTGGAAGGTGTGCCGCTATGGCGACCTGTACATGGTAACGTACCCTAGTCTTAGTACACACAACGTTTTCTCAAAAATATGTATGACATTTTATGGGTTTGAAGTAATAAGTCTCAGCGTGTACCACTCGCGGGCTTGCAGCTGAAAATCAGCGTCAGGTGGCAGTACTCAAGCTACCACTTGACATAATGCTAAGCTGTTGGCCCTTTGGCACAGGCATATCTTTCTTGTTTATTTTTTTTTATTTTGTATTTTTTTTCCTCTTTGTACAATTTATCATTCTATGTACTTATGTGTGACAGTGCCAATAAAATAAAATTTTCTTTCCTTCTTTCTTTCTTTCATTAAAAAAGAACCATTACATAAAAGTTAAAACATCTCGTTAAAAAGGGTTCAGTTTTTAACCTCCTAGTTGCAATGTAAAGCGTAGAGTGTATTTTTGTTAAAATTATTCTCGTGTAGGTGAAATATTCTTACAATGCATATTATTGAAATATATCGCTGAAAATACCACGCATTTTATTGGATCGCATCCCGCATAGCTGTCACATAGACTGCTCATATTAATTAAGATTATTGTTTAGTTTACCTTTGTCAATATTAGTTATAAATGTAGAAGTTAAATAAATGTCATTTCATTCTCTCGGTGCTGTCCTGACCTTCCACCCAGGGTCCTATTAATCGATACTTGTAAGCAAGTGTATCGAGTCGTGATGCCCGGCCGCATCTCAATCCTTTCAAATATCATGTTCTAGTTTCGTTTACGTTCTGGTCAAGGGCGAGGCAGAAATTAATTTATTTGAAAACAAAGAATTTTGCAATCCAGTGGCAGTTCGGTTTTGCAAGAAAATCGTAAAAGGCAATTAAATCATTCAAACGCGGCGGGCTTTGTGACTATCGTGAGAACAGATCGATTTCACTATACCGTTAACCAATAAACATTGTTTTATTCGATACCATTTAAATGTTTTTTTAATTAGGTAAAATAAATTGACAAGAAATAAAAGATTTTAATTAAGATAAATGCTGCAGGCGATAAGAAATGTCAACAGGAATATCGTAACGACAATATTTAAATTAACATTCATTTCATGATTGTACAGGTAGCATTAAAAATATTATCAGCAAGTTCTATTATAGGTAAGAATAATATTTAATAAAAATATAATGATGTCCAACTGTGGTGTTGGGCTCGAAGCTACTACCAGTTGTCAAGGGCATTATCTTTTTACTATTATTAAAGTAAATTCTTAAAACAAAAATATATTTTTGACATTTACCGAAAACTGTCATAAAAGCTCTTTTTGTTACTAGGTCAACATGGTATTCATAAATGTTAACAGATTAAATAATAAAATTATTATTATTAAGGTCAATGCGGAAATCAGGCCAGGCTTAAAACTGTCCGGAACTTAAAATCATGTTAATTAAAATAGCTGCATTGCGAAATATTTTTGAAAATGCTGCAAGAAATCTAAAGATTCCAACGAATCACATTCTTTTTCTAATATTTTTCAAATAAATAATAAAAGAAAGTAAAATATCAAAAAAACATCAAATTACTTCTTACTACTAGGATAATCTTAGATCAATTTCGGATAAGAGTACCAGGAAAACATAAATGTATGAACAGAATCATCCAAATAATTCAACAAAAACAATTTAGGTTTCTTAAATCATGCTAGACTTAAGAATTGAAAATAGCTATTAATCTAGTCGTAGATATAATTAGAGTATCAATAAATGTCCTGTTAGCTAACACTTCCTGAATTGGAATAAAGACTGTTTAAAAGGCGTGTCAAAATCAATTTGCATATGCACTTAATATTGCATAAAAAACAAGAATTGCTTTATGTGTGTTAGTATATGAAATGGGCAAATTATGCAAATTATAATTCAGTTACGATAGTGAGGATTTTGTCAATAATAATTAAAAAGAGTGAAGCGAAACATTGAAAATATTATTTCTAATTACACTATTATTTCACAGACTAATGTAAAAAGTGTTTTTGTATTGAAAGAGAATTGTACTGAATGAAAACTGATAATGTTAGTCACCTAAGAGTTATGACAAATAGAAATATACCTCTTATTATATATTCATATACGAATATTGCTATGCATTTCTGCAAAAACGACACGTACCTACGTGCTAACTTAAAACAAAAAATATTAATATTCTAAAACACTAGTCAAGCAGTGGAAGTCGTGAAGAGATTAACTTTCATTTAAATTACAAGCTCTTTTTTATGATAAAGACGACATATTTTTTTTGCAATCATTTATCATTGAGTATCTGTATGTTGGCCTTGTAGTTTTTAAGTGAGATCGGTCAAACCTGTTCATTAGTTTTATTGTTAATAATTTATTTAAATGCGTTATGTAATTGAATCGTTTAACACTTCTCAAAATATTCTACTTTTTACTCTAAGTCACGACTACACAAATTTAGTTTGGACCGGTGACGATTTTATTGCCTTTATATATAGGTTTGGTTTTTGTAAGCTTTGAAAAACAAAAAAGTTCTGCACTGATTGAGCTGAACTCAACACAATATACATATGCACCGCTTGTAATGTAACCGCTTCAAAGATTATTTTTATCTATTTTGCTTATCCATACAATCACAATGTGCCATAGCGAAGCGAGACAGGGTACAGGGTCTAGTTAAATATCTTTATATAAAATATATGGACCTTAAAATGGACCATGATTACTCAGAGTTTGTTTCTGCATTTCTTCTTAGAGGTCAAGAAATGCCCAGACCATAAAGATCTTACAAAATCTTAATTATAACTTGTAATTTGTATTGACCGTATTTCATTTCCGCATCACTAAATGATGCTTACAACTTCAACAAACAAACCAAGCTGTTTCGTATATTTAGACTGGTAATAAACATAACCAAAAAAGCGGCACGATATTGCATTATTAGTTTAGCATGTCGTAATTTGTAGATGCTAACAGATTTTAGTTACATAACTGTTCGGCATTGAGCTACGGTCAAACTGTGTCGGTTGCGCGTTCAAGTTCAATAACGCGATTCGTAAATGTACGGCCGCCGACATTATTAATAGTTGCAGCGGCGCGGGCGCACCGAATTATACGGTCATTATGCACTTATTTATCTATGAGCGAATACATAATGGCTCTTGAATGTCTATGAAGTTACCTACACAAGTGGGCAATTTTAAATTACTAAAATTACATCTTACCCAGAAAAGTTTACATTGCAATTTTCTTTGGCAAAATTTTTCAAAGCCATGTAGAGTATATACATAATATATGTATAAGGAATAGAAAAATAATGTATTATAATATGTATCAGTAATAACAACCAGTTTATTTACTACCGGGTCTAGTCGAAATAGTGACGGAAAAGCTATATTTTGATCTGCTTCCTGGTCAAGACTCATTGAGCATAGAAATACTGGTGATATATGCATATAAATATAGTAGGAGCATATAGTATGTATGTAGTAAACAAAACGAAAGCAAGTGCGATAATCAAGGTGATTTAAATCAGTCCTGTATCGTTTAATTGCCGGTGCGGAAGCGGAAGGTGAAGGGACAGTTTATGCTGTACGAGAAAACGTGATGTTGATTATTTTGTACGAGGAATATGCAAAAAATTACCGTTGCAGGGTCATGTCAGATTTTTAAGCCTTACTATACCTAATAATCTTTACGAGTAATGTATGACACGAGAACATATGTATGTTCGCCCGACGCAGTAGGCACCGCGAAATTATTATGCTTCTCGCTTCCATTTCTACCCAAACCAAATTCCAACACCAATGTGTTGGAATTTAGAAAAAGCCTTTGTTGCTTGCCCTATGTATGAAATAAATGCATGTCTCATACTTCCAGATTTCTAGACTTAGTAGTGTTGGCTGTGATGACGTACCTAGACGTAAATAATTTGTTATAGATTATAAAGAAAAAACAATTGCAATCTTGCTAACATTGGAAAATGTAGATCGATTTTATAAAACCATTTAATAAGTAATTGTTGTAATACTTTGAATGAATAATAGAAAAAAATACTTATCGTGTTCCACAAGTGCTTTTAAAATTACTTTTTACAAGTGTTGTGTGTAAAAATATTCACATGATTATTATGCGAATTATGTCGACTAAAAAATTAAATTGCAAATGGTATAAATGACGAGATAATTTTGTTTATGTACATGATAGAGTCATCAAAAAACTTGAAAAAATAAACATTGACTCACAAATGTAACATTATTTCTATAAAAGTAAAAAAATAATAAAATGATAATGTTTAAACGTGTGCATTATTTACAGATATGGTTTATTTTAAACGGCTTGTTATATTTATCTACTCTGAGTACATAGCCACGTAAGTTTTATATTAGTTACAGAAAATAGTGGAAATATTTGAGCCATATGTAGGTAATTGAATTAAAAATACAACTTTTATAATTGTCCGCGTAAATTGATTTTCACAATTTATTCTTTGTTTGATAAAACGAAATCTGTGACGAATACTCTACTTATCGCTTGGAATATTTTTTGTTAACAAGTTAAAATGTACTTTTTATAAAAAGTGATGAATGCCTACTTAGAAAGACACAACTTTTCGAAATACGTTGCATAATATGTACAGTTTGTACGGGAAGATTTTATTGGTACATATTTCTAATAATTTACAAACAAACTTACAAGCTATAATATCCTTTTCTGTCGGAATAATATTAATTAAAAACTATGCTTGCTTTAGTTTGCCCTATGGTCGGGGCTATGGGACTCGTGATCATGTTTCACGAAATAAAATATATCTAGCGCATAGCTTTTAAAAGAATCTAAAGTCATTGGTTTTGTAGACATCGGAAAGCTATTTCCATTATTTTATCAGGTATATTTGATGCTCATGTTTTCTAGTTCAGTAGGACGATCATTAAAAGCAAGGACAGACTAGGTCTTTTTACAGTTTAATTACAGTTTAACATAGTATGTGTGAATGCTGTAAATAAAAATAAGAAAATGGTCACAAGAAAACGGAACCTGCTTGCTATATATATTTTGAGTGACAACGGCTGCTCTGAATAATATTAGATCATTCTAGATCTCACATTAATATCATTCCCGCTCAATAAATTATCATATCGTCAACAAAAACCGACTAGGTACATAATAAATATGTATGAGATTATTCAATTGTATAAAAAAGTATAGTTAGGTAAGTAATTTTCAGGAGTCGCTGACCTGTCCACTATATAACATAATAACACTTTGCCAAGTAATTTGAGACCCTGGTTATATATAATAATAGATTGTTTCGAGTTCACTGCCTTTGAAAATAAGCTTAATAACGTCATTATTAAATGCTACATAAACACAAAAATAGGATAAAATTATAGTTAGTTAGTAGACCTAGATTAATTTATAGGTTCGCTATAAAATTTGTTCAATAACAATTTTATTGGCTCAATAAAAGCTTCTAGATAAAGCTCGTAATTACTCAACAAGTACTAGGCGTACATAAGCTTCCAAGAAGTATAAATGGAGCTGCGAGTGAAGGTAACAACAATATCGTATCGACACGGTCAAGGTTGCTTGTATGCGGGTTACTGCTCTACTCGCGGTGTCTTTATCCACATCCTTCCGATTTTATGTAAGCCTGGTACAAGTTTACGGAATTATGCATGCAAATATTTAAGTTACTTTTTTATAGTGGATCCTCCTACATTAAATAATTAATTAATTGGTAATCGAATCAGAATTAGATAGAAAGAAAAGTTAAATAATTATATATTAGATAGTCATAGTATTTTTGTACTACATGTATGTATATAGGATCATGTCGAAATCATAAATAAATTACGTCTCGTTTGAAAATGTTATGTTGATAATTAATAAATCAATGTTAAATAAAACAAGCTTTATAAAAATTGGCTCAAAATGTTACTAAAGGTTCATTATTATAATTTCTAGAACTTAACGTGTGTTGGTATTATGATACTTATAGAAAATGTTATTCGATAAAACGGTAGGTGAAAAACATATGGCCTTACATTCACTCGGATGTACATATTATAGAATCAAATTAACTGGAAGAGGCATTGAATCCAACTATTAATTTACGGGGCTGATAATACTATCAATAACTTAGCTTATTAGAATAAATATTCTGTCATAATTAAAGTGTTAAAGACTACGCGTAAAGAATGTTTTTTTTCTTAAAACACCATTTCAAAATTTACCTCTATAATCGCTAACCTAAATAAACTATGATTTTCTGAGTTTATTTCGGCATTTTTTCTCAGAGGTCGTGAATTAGGAAATGTAGAGTTCATCTAGACAGACTACAAAAAACGTAGATTACAAAATATATTTGAATATGTCTTCAAAAGATCTATTTCCAGATTGAAATATCTATTTAAACGATATAACGAAGCAAACACGATTGGTGGCTTGACGTTGGGTATTATTATTACAAAGAAAGAATACATTTGATATTTTTAGTTCAGCATGATTTACTATAAAACACGTTTTTGTTAATGTTGTTGTAGTATTTCATCTTTTATTAATTTATTACTAAACCTTCCTCAGGTGTAATGATGATGCCATTTTAAAATTTATTTTGTTGTGAAGATCCTTATATAATTTCGATATTTTTACTTTTTTATTATTGGCACTTCCATGTTTTCTTTATTTCATTATTGTTTACTGTGAATATAATATAAATGAACCGCAAAACACCCGCAGAGGCCAGTGCCTCTATAGCATTTCGAACACTAACCGGTGGTAATGTACACTGAGATAGACAAGTACTTCGACAATATCGGCGTCTCGCTCACTGTGAGTATATTTCTAATTGTTTACTAAGTAAATTTAGCATTAAATTTAATTCTAACTAAAAGGCCTTAACTGAGCATTGCGTCGTATCTGAAGTGCATCAGGGATGTCCGTAATTCGCTAAAAATACTTAATAATGATCTATATATACCTACACAAATAAGAATGTTAACTTGGTTTGTGTTCGCTTCAAAAACTCAAAACACCAATTGGACTCAAATTTTGACACGATATACCTACAACATAATATGTAAAACCCGCTTCAAAAATCTTTCATTATTTATTTTCTTTTTATGCATTTTTTGAATGCTTTATTTGGCTCATTTAGCGCAAACCAATGTGCCACAACGATGTGCGTCACAATTTTCTCTAATTTCAAGAAATTCCTTTAAAAAAAATGGGTAGTTATTATTTCATTCACAAGCCATAACATATATGATGAACGCTGAATGAGTGCAGTAATTATAAGCAGTGAGTTGAAATTATATAATTCCATTGTCATGTATTTGATTGTCTCATGACGTAACAACTAATTATCACATTACATTACGCAGAAATACAGTACGGAGAAAAAATTATCAGTGTAATGTTAATGATCGAATTATTACAGTATTCCTAAGTCGTGCAGTTTTATACTTTGATTTATATTGAATAAGATCTATGATGATTCTTCACACCTTCGGACTTGGCTTAGAAGGGATTCTAAGCATCCGAAACGTTGAGATAAAATAATATCAACATACCGCGATAGAATCCGTAATAAGTAGTTTCATCTCAATGTCTAATATCCGCATAGATTTATGTTATTAATTAATGTCAAATTTTTAGGTTTACAATAAATTGCAATAATATCACTGATTATTTAGTTACTTGCAACATAATTAGGGCCCAGTCATATTTAATCGTCGTTAGCACAATCACAAGAATCGTTCGCCTGTTATATTGTTCCGGTAGTTGACTGTCATTTATGGACCACTTACACGCATGTAAAGTAATTTTAATGTGCTTTGATGTTACAAGAAAAAAAATGGCAACTTTGCGCACGAAAAATGTTTAAACAAAAAAGGAAATTGTGTAATTTTCATTCATTAATGTTTGATCGTTAAGAAATAAGTACGTCCGCCGTAGTTTCATCAAATTCGGGTTCAAAGAGTAAAAAAGTGTCATTTACCCACATGTGAGCATTCACTAAATTTGGAAAATCCCACCATATAGGTGGGAAATACCGAAGTGTTCTATATTTTCTAATGAACTAAGGAGACCATTATACTTTTATTCATAATCAAGAAAACATTTGTCTCGATATCATTAGAAATTTACAAAACACTTAAGACATGTATTATGTTTGCTCCTAATGATGTGGTTTCACAATAGAAAAAAAATGCAACAAAAAGAACACGAACAAATAGACTTATTATTAAAGAGATTGGATGGCAATCGTCAATTAATTAGCGTAATGATCGTTCATCAGTGCGCAGGCGCAACCTGTACGTCGGAGGCACGTGTCCGCGGCGGTGGCGTGCAATTTGCCTTTCAGGGCACGTTTTCAGATAAACACTGATGTTGACAATTACATCGTCACTGTATTGTTACTAACGTTTTGGGTAATTTAGATACACTTATATATTTTTTTCAATTTTATGGCTAGTTTCCGCTCAATACTAGTTTGCGTAAGCAAGAAAGTTTACCTATCGCGTTTATTATTCGAGTTTAGTACTTAGATTAGACAAGCGAGTTTCTCCATTCCAAATTGTAATTTAAAGCTTTCTCTTTAAAAATTGGATATTGTTTACAGCTGATGAATACGTTATTTCGAATCAATCTATCTTGGCGAATGTAATTTTGGCATTCATTAATTTGATTTACAAACTGATAAAAAAAGTAAAAAAACGTCGTTGGGACATTGGACTTAATGCTCTAATTATTTGATTGCCTATTAGATCAATTGGGAGGCTGTCTATTGCGGATTTTTCTCATTTCCTCGTCTATTAGGACACGCCGCTATCGGCTGAATTAAGTCGCTGACCGAGTCGTAACTAAACTTTTATTGTGCAACAATTAGGTACACTTCATTTAGGAATATTATGCAACGTTTTCTAGAGGACATAGATATTTTGTGTTAATAATAGTAAATATATTAGTCAGCATGCAATAAAGTAATAATAGTTCTAAGACGGTGATTTGTGAGTTTATAAAGTAAAAACAGCATAAGTGCATCTGACTTGCATGTTTCTTATTTCTGTCGTATGTCATAAACGAGGTGCATAATTATTGTTCACGCTGTGGCTTTTAGGTTTATCATAAAAAGAGTAGTTCTTTACATCTGTCTTCATTATACATGAAGTATATATACCACTTTGACTCTGCACTCTGAAAGTTTCTGGTACTGGCTATTACAATAAAACGAATAAAAAAGCAATAAAATTACAATTAATTCTAATTTGTTGGACTGTCATTTCCCGAGAATTTTATTATTACAGCCAATGTGTCATTACAATGAATTTGACTCATGTACATATATTTGTGACCAATTATTATTTTCGGTTTTCCCTTTGGTTTAAGTCAACAAGAGAGTTGCCAAAAACTTTATTCAAACTCCAGTCATAATTCTATGTATTCATGGTTCGGAGAAATTTGATTTGGACGTGATTTTCTACATCAGTTTTTTATTATGTAGAAATAAAATCATCATAGTCTACTGCTAGGCTCTAAATGCTGAGTCTAAAAAAACAGTTAGTACTTAAACCAACAAATGTTGATAAAGAAAAAAAAAAGAAGAGTAGAGTCTCACAGAAATTGACATTAAAATACAAAACTGTTTTTCCATTTGTTTACCAGGATTTCATTATTTGCAGGTACTGGCGGCACTGGCTGCGCAGTCTATCAACATATCGGTGGGGTTCTGTCAAGGATTCTCAGCGGTTCTGCTGCCCCAGTACACGCATGAGCACCCGCTGATCTCATACGAGCAGAGCTCATGGATTGGTGAGTTATATTCCATAAAGTATGGGGATTTTTGTAATGTTTCGGAGATTATGTCAAACCATATAAAACCATGCCTTATAAATAATTTTTCGTACACATTTACTTAGTTAGGCTTAACAAGCATTTTAATTTGAGACAAATGCAAATAATGTCAGGATGAATCAGTTAATCACTAATATACCTACATAATATATTAGGGTAATGATTTATAAATGATTTTCTGAGTACAAGTGGTTACTTCAATGCTGATTCATTTTATTATATTTGATCTTAATTTTATTTGACTTAATTTATAAATTGTCTGTCTTTAATACAATTATAGATGTATGTAGTTTGTGAGATAAAGAAATTGTAAAGCAGTGTGTTGAAACCAAAACTAACTGATCTCAATTCTCCTTTATATACATATTTAAAGCATAAAAATCTTAATTAGAAGTAGGCACTAGTTTAGAATAACCCGAGGTCTACCATATACAACTAAAACAGTACACATCGCATGAGGAAAGATACAAGCTTACAGGAGAATCATTATTTGAATAACATTTTCAATGTATAGCCGGCTAATGTCTGAAAATAGTGCATTTTATAGCTTTTCCAGCTACTGTTTCTTTACATTATTTATAAACAAAGAGAGGGAAAGTGATGTTCCCCGGTTAGAGTGAATGGACAATGGTCGGAACATTGTTTACGTTTTATTTCGGGTGCTGGACCGGCGCCAACACGCGACACGTGAGTCTCGTTCAATGAGGACGCTAAAAATAATGATTTTTCACAAAACACGTGTCAGTAAGCGTGACCTGACACGGTGGTTTGGTCTTTAGAGACAGTATAGTGTATTTAAAACATTATGTGGTAGTTACAAAAAAATATTAAATTATTTATGTAATGTGTTTAACTGTGTATCAATATACGAACATTGATCTGATTAGGAAAATTTCATGATTATATAGAAAGTCAAATCTAAAAATATGTTTTAGCTTTTCTAGGTACAAATAGCAAAACGAAACACTTAATTTTGGCTCAATCATTAAAAATATCCGTTCGTTAACAAAACAAACAATATTAGATCAAAGGACCAAACTGCGAAGAGAAAGACCAGTTTGTAGCTGTTTCGTAATTCTTATAATAAATCAAATACCATATACCGCTGCTATCAATATAAATAAAGTGAAATCTTGTTGACATCGCAAACTAAATATTGACGTCAGTAGCAGACATGGGCAAACGAGATAGCGTTAGCACATAGGCAAACACATCATTTGTACTAGGAGATAAGTGACACGAGGAGCTGTTAGGGTCAAGGCCCGAGGGTTGTAAGCTTCGCGTCTTATGGCGAGGCACGCAGTGTGGAAGGGTAGAGGGAGTTATGGTAATGGTGCATTCATGGCGGAAGGCCTGATAAGATTATTTCTTACAAAAGGTTGGAGTTATGAGACTGTAGATGTATTCAATTTAAAAATAATTGTATGGGCGAATTTGCGAAATATTCCTCAAACATTTTCAAATGGCATAATTTTAATGGCAGTATTTTGTCCTCTTCCAGCGAGTTTGGGCGTAATATCCAACCCCATTGGTGCGTTGTTAGGCGGCATGATGGTAGATGCTGTGGGTCGCAAACTGCTGCTCCAGTCCATCGTGCTGCCCAACCTGGTGGGCTGGCTCGTCATCGCTTTCTCGGAGACCTATATCTTCTTGTGTATCGGAAGGTTTATTACTGGATTTACGATCGGTGAGTTCCATTAATGATTCGAGTGAACCTTAAGAAATCTTTTCTATATATCGATCAGAAGAGTTGATTTTTATAAATCATTCGTAATCGAAAAAGAAATACCAACAATTTTAGCTACTTCATTCTGAAGTGAAACTTCTAAAGAGTAATTGTCTTTAATTTCATGAACTTTGGTGATGTAATCTTCTATTTTTATTAAAACTAGAACGGAAATGCCCGTCACACGTATAGCAATCTAAATTTAAATATTTATTAGAGAACTAATATTTATTAGTCTGAATCTACGCCAATGGGCGATAGACGTAATAGTACTTATGTATGTAGATATACAACTACGACATCAACTAAAGAAAATAAATGATTAACTGATGTGAACCGTAACTGTGCACGCTTAAACCGCATTCATAATTCGATTAACCGCTTACGTTACAGGTATGTCAACGGTCTCATACATCTACGTAGCTGAGATCACTACCCCAGAGAAACGCGGCGTACTCAGCGCGTTGGGACCTGGCCTCGTGTCTACTGGCATCTTCATCGTCTACTCACTGGGAGCCTTCGTACACTGGAGGAAAGTTGCAGCCATCTGTGCAGGAGTCTCTCTCCTTACTCCGTTCCTCATGTACTTCGTCCCAGAGTCGCCTCTGTGGCTCGCATCCAAAGGACAAATGAAGGAGGCCTACAACGCAATGTTCTGGCTCAGACAAAACAATAGCACGGCCCAGCAGGAGCTCATGGAGTTTACTAAAGACAGGAAATCAGGAGAAACAATGACGTTTTCGCAGAAACTCAACCTTTTCAAGAGGAGAAGCGTCGTCAAACCGTTTGCTTTGCTGATCATCTTTTTCATTTTCCAAGAGATGTCGGGCATCTATGTGATTCTTTACTACGCGGTGGACTTCTTCAAGTCTGTGGGCACTAGTGTGAATGAGTTCACAGCTTCTATCATTGTTGGAGGAGTGCGAGTGTTCATGGGTGCCGTAGGAGCTTGTTTGATCAACAGTTTCAGGAGAAAAACTCTAGCAGCTACCTCAGGCCTGTTACTGGGCGTAGCTATGCTCGGAGCAGCAGTCTGTGATAGTTTAAATGGACCTCCCTTAGTCAAACTTGCCTGTGTTTTACTGCACGTGTCATTTAGTATGGTAGGCTTCTTGCAGCTACCTTGGATAATGTCTGGGGAACTTTACCCTCAGGATATAAGAGGCGTCATGTCCGGTGCTACATCGTGCTGTGCATACGTCCTTATCTTCTTTAATATTAAGACATATCCTCAGTTAGAAAATTTGTTAACTAGTAATGGTACATTATACCTCTTCGGAGGTTGTGCTCTCCTAGGAGCGGCGTATTGTTACTTTTTCCTGCCGGAAACTAAAGGAAAAACGTTGAGTGAAATTATGAAGCAATTCGATGAAGAAAAGAAAGAAATTGACCCAGAAGTTGGGTACAGTAAGGAAAAGTCTTGCACGCTAGAAGGAAAGCCAGTACAGAGGCGGCATAGCGCTGGAGCCACAGTGTCTTTAGAAAAGAACTGGTCGCAAGACGAATGCAATAAGACTTCAAATCACAACGAGTAACCTTCGCGTCTTATGTTAACCTAGTACTTTTAGTTGTAAAATAATAAGTTACCAATGAATTTGTATAGTTAACTATTTTTAATATTATTTTATTGTTTGTGAAGTTTTGTGATCAGTATTAATTAGGATGATTTTTTGATGATGTTACATTCCATTAGGTATAATTATTTAATCACAAGGTGACGACTTAGGTATAAATAAACATTTTCCTAGTTTTATGTACAAATAATGGTGTAACAATATCGAGGCACTGAAGTGATTTATGAAGTAACTAATATTTTTATACTGTGCAATTAGATAGTTTTTATATTTTGTTGTAAGTACTGCAATATGCATTACTATTTATTCCTCATAGGAGATCTAGGTATACTTATATTAATATTGAAAAAATATGAGGTGTATACAGAGTGAATGAGTATATACATATAATTAAGTATAAAAAATAAATGGGTGAACTTACATAATTATGAAAGATAAATGCTGTGATGAAGTGTGAATAAAGGAGCGACTTGTTTACATTGATTGTTTTATTTCAATAGTTGTTGACCTATAGTGAGATAAGATGGTGTACCTATGAAATGCGGTCAACGTTCAAGTGCGTAGATAGCAGACAACGAGAGGAAGCATAGAAACAGTCTTATAACTATCAGTACTTAATTGATATAACCATAATATTCTATAATACCTATTATAATTGCGAAATTATGTCTGTCAGTTGCTGTTGCTGATTGACACTTAAACTTGTATAAAAAAGAGTTGAGTATTGAAACTGCTAAACCGATTTAATAAAATTTGGTATGATGATGAAATATGAGAGATATTCTGGGTCCCGGGGAAAGACAAGAAATGTCTCTCTGAAAGCATCCCCTAGAGCGGCGAAAAGGGCTACACAACTTTTATAATTAAGCTTTTCATAGGAAATAAATATTTAAATCAATTGGATAAAGAATAAATATTCCTGAACATTATGACACATCGCCATCTAGTTCCGTGGTAAGCAACGAGGCTTGTGTTATTGTGTTACGGATACTAGTTGGTTGATATACTACATAAATACTTTTTTTTGTAACTACATACATATTATACATAAATACCTACATCCATGACTCGGAAACAAATGTTTATGCTCATCACACAAACATTTGTCCCTACCGGGATTCGAACCCAGGACCCATAGAACAGAAGGCAGCGCTAACTACCGCTGGACTAATTGGGTCGTCAAAAAGAATAAGTTACCCAAGTTACTAACGGCTACGCAGACAAAGTTACGGGCAAGATCTAGTAGGTATTACTTGGTATTTATAGAATGTATGTAATATGCAGCAATTTACAATTATATTTATGCTAGTTAAAATGAATTAGTTCGCAGTTTTAACTACATTTTACTCCATATTAGCTGTTTTTTCTTCTATATCTGATATCGTTAATATGCAGTGACCATTTTTTTAAATACTAGGAATAACCTATTAAGTATTTTTTATTGTCAATTATCATCCCAACGTTACATAAGAGTTTGAGAATATTATTTTTAACATGTGAAACATGTTTAAAGACTATATTTTAAATGTATTATTAAGTGCGAATTTAAGAACTGGATAATAAAGCAATATTTATTTGATCGGTCCAATTAGTACAGTGGCGACTAAGTTATGTTCGACTTGTGTGCCACGGATGGCAGGTTCGATTCCCGGAAAAACCAATATAATATGGCCATGGAAGTTGGTCTAGATCTAGATGTGTGTAGGGTGGATGGTGTTACAATATTAAAAAAAAATCTATTAGCTAATGAACCAAACATACGGGTATGAAGCTCAGAGTAAAGAATATTTATTAGTTGTACTAAGATGTATAATATTTGGATACTCTCAAAGCAGAGTGAAGCAAGTAGCGCCATCTATGTTTGGGTACCTACAAACTACAGTCCCACGCCACGCCACTCAAGTTTCACACAAAGTTCGAGTGGTGCGGTACCGCGGTCGCCACACAGCCTTCATAAATACTTTTCGTAGATGGCAGCACTGTACTGATACTTGAGAAGTAATTCTAACAGAAAGTCTACAAGAGTTGCCGATTCGGAAGAGTTAAGATTAAGAACCTTATACGATTTCGAACCTTATAAAAGAAATTCCTTTATTGAACACAATGAAGTTCTAAAACTCCACAATAAATACCTACATAAGTATACAAGCTATTATTAAACTTGCTTTTACAACTGTATATTGAAGGTTTTATTGCACGTTTCTTTTGGAGTTAATAAAGTTACAGTCAAAGCTATAGCACTTACCTTGACTGCGGAATGCCGTACTTGATGCCCACACCAACCCTGGGCAGTGCCTTGATAACCTTCTTCACCGTCGCCTGGTCGGGGAACGCGAAGAATATGGATGCTGAAACGTAATCGACACCTTATATATTACGTGATGATACGGTTCCATCACCGGCAACGGGCAGCAACGTCCCCGGTGCGGTGCGAGAGGGTTACAACCGTGGCCACCGGTCAAAATGACCACAGTGGCAAATGGCTTGTCCTTGAGAGACCGATTTTAATGATGGTGATGAAAATAATAAGAAGCAATTACACTTTTTTTTATAACATTGCTTAATTAGGATTTTCTTCTGTTTCGTGAGTGCGTTCACAATGTAATTAAACATCATCACAAAATACATAGGTATATTTGTTCCGTGCGGGAATCGAACCCACGACATGCGGCGCAGAAGTCGGTCGGTAGACCACTACACCAACTGCGCCGTCAAATTATTTATTGGTCCTATGATACGAGTTTTGTTTTCTACATAGCAATCAGTATAGAGTATATGTATTGCTATTAAAAAAGCATCAGGGACTCGGTAAAATTAAAGTAGATTTTTGAAAATTGTATGTGGATTCCATAATTGATTCTTTTGAGACAATTGACGAGACAAACCCATATTAATTCCCAGTCATACCATTAAATATCTTTTTGAAATTCGATTTTGAACCTCATAAATTCATCGTCTCTCGGCTTTTATTTTATACATGTAACCAGGAAACCATGATCTCGCAGTAGGTATTAAATCAGCGTGCAGTGTGGGGATGCTGCCACGTGCAATCACTCGCGTGCACATTTGTTTTTTTAAGAATATACCTTTCAGAGAGATCGCAGGACTCAAATATGTTAGAAAAATACAAAAGGCAGAGTTAATATAGCGATGGCACCGACTCAATAAGGATACTATAGCAAGAAGTCGGATAACGTAATATGCTCATGTTAATTGTTCAGTTGTGATATTGGATTAAATATTATCCATCGGTTTGAGTTGCTATCATCGCCACTTAAAGTATTGAGAAAGAGTATTTGCTATTATAAAGTGAGCCGTGTACTAGGGAAGCATACAACGGGAGTAACTCGAAAAAATACTTTAAAACTTAACGTCTGATCAGGGAGTATACGAGGAAAACTTTTAGAAGAATATTTAAAGAAAGAAGCAAAGCTGTTTCTTGTTCTATGCTCTCCTGGTACATAGCCTACTACAATATCTCTAATACGGTGTAGTACTCACTTCTGCTGGCGAGGAACATCTCGATGGCGACATTCTGCAGCAGGTACCGGCGCGAGAATATCGCGCGGATCTCGCTGAAGTACCATTTGCCATGCAGGTGCTCGCAGTACTTCAACACCTGGAAATAAAAACAAAGTTTTAGAGTAAAATATTAGGTTTAATAGATTTTTGTAGAAGCGTAAATAAAGGTTGAACGCGAGCTACAGGTTGTTTTGTTTTTGAAAGGTTTAATTAATTTCATGAACCCGTCGAGACATATTATAATATAAAAAAATATTGTATGTATGTTTCCTATGGTCTCAGATTTGCAAACATTTTCAGACATTCCTTATCACCACCCTATAAAGTTGCGTTATGCTGCCTGTACGAAGCCGGGTCAGTAAACTAGTATATATAACACATTGTAAGTACATATATGTATATGATATATTTGGAGGGTATTCAGATTTTTATCTCACCACTAACATATTTTAGGACAGCGACATTAAGATCGCGTAAACCCGTTTAATAAACAATCTGATAATTAAAAACCGCCCACTACTACATTGAGACATAAACACAAATGACTATAGGTATATATGTCATAAACTCATCCGAGAGATGGCGTTAAAACCAAAATAGCCGTGTTTTTCTGCGTCTGCGTTGTAAACGCGAACACGACGCGTCGTAAAAAGTTCGTTAGTTTAAATTTATATACACAATAATTGTGTAAATCAAATGAGTGGACGCAGATTATATTGTTTTAATGTTGGTCGGATGAATGATGTCGTCGCATGCGGGTATGGACTTCTGTGAACGTGTCTATGGTTTTTACTAGAAGCAATGATTTATGGAATAGATAATGGCTTTACGTCAATTAACCGAAGAGAAACTTGGCAATAAACAACTTCTGAAATACTCCAGTACCGTTATTTGTTTATTCCGCATAGTATTTTAACATACAGGTTGTCAAAAATGATATTTACTATCCTTGAAGAAGTAACCACTTCATAGGTTTAGTGGCCTCAAACACAATTGTTGAGTGTTAGGGTCAAGTGAGCTAAGCGTTATTGGGGTTCTCCTCTCAAAAAAAATCTCTGTTAATATTATATTACACGACCTTTTGCAGGTTTGTAGTACCTTATGGTTAAACATAATAAATATAATATTATCGCTCGTCGTCGTCCATCGTTGATTCGACGGCAGTGGGCCAAAATGTCACACTAACGTTCGCTTGTCTGAACCTGTCATCATTGGGTTACCAAAAGAGCGTGTTGAAATGGACTAAATCGATAGCCATTATGAATATACAGAGTGCTCTAATCGCTTTTTAAGAATCATCAGCGATCGTGATACATTTGCCCTCCGAGCCCTCCAACATTTCTAATCGTACATGCCAAACTAACTTAAAATATCTTTCTCTATCTTTCTTAATACATTTTCTTTCAGTCCACTACGCTCCTGCACCATTTTATTCTCATTGCTATTGAATATACTTAAATAGAAAACAGAAAAAAAAGCGCAGCTACATAAAAATCTCCCTACCACGTGTCAGTTTCTCGTACAATGACCACCATGCACCATGCATGGGGTTCGCTAATTGGCACGCGAGATGGATTGGCGAGAGCACCGCACTGATTCTTATGGTGTTGTTGATGGGTTGGCGACCATTGTGTGAATGAGAAACGCGACATGTGGCCCTAATGCACATTCTGATTTGGTTTTGTTTAGTTCATTGAAGATCCGGTGTTGTTGAAAAGGTTTATTTAATTAATGAGGTTTGATAAACAAGAGAGCACATCGATTATCAAAATTTTGTTAAAATGTATCCTCTTTGGATTAGAAACATGGCGTTTATTTATTCTTCATCTATGAAATCTTAATTTTATTGTAAATCTCAAGAACTATCGTAGTTACATAGTAATATCAATCATCACTGTTATATCAACTTGATATCTTTATTTAAAACGTATTTAGGGGTCAAATTGATTCAAGTACCATATTACTAAGTACAAGCCGCTTCAATAAACCAAACATCACGCTTCATTTCTGATATAAAACGGTAATTGATACTCTCGTCCTGAGAGCACTTGATCTTCCCCTACAACAGTCTCGGTGTACTAATCACAACACAATGCGACAGGAACACACCCTCTGATTATACTTGTTTACACCATTAAATAATATACATTTTACTTTTTTCTTAGCAAACAATGTTTACTGATTAAATTATTCCTTTTTCTATAGCTACTTTGAAAGTGACCTATTACTTCTTATAAGAGAAAACAAAGTTGGTCTTTCTTAAGGCCATTTTATTTAATACAGTTAAAATATTAATTTTAGCAAAGAAAGTATCTGGGTTTTTTTATTCATATGCTTTTATTTTATTTAATAAATTCAAGCTAGCGTAAACATAGCGGTAAAAAATATCGTTTTACAAACAAGCACAAATAGCATGTTGCAATTATTTTATAAATGTGAACCATATTAGTACTAGGGTAGCAGGATTGTGCAGGGGGTGCAGGGTGCAAACGTCTAGTTCAATTGTAAAGCAATTTGTCAACAGCCCCTCGAACATCCGATACACTAGTACAATACCGTCTATGACGTATAAATAAACAACATCGGTACCTATTTAGTTTCATTTTTGATGCATTTTTTTTATAACATAGGTACTGGGAGAACAGGGGAATCGAAGGTAGTTTTTTCAGAGTTTGTCAAAGGAGTTTTAAGGGAATTGCGGTTTGGTCTTCATATTTAAAAAAAAGGGCGTTAATTATTTCTCAAATAGATTAAGAGGGAAATAGAACCGATCTTGGGAAAAAAAGACTGATTAAGCTTTTAATGTCACGGATTTAACGGGTTTGCCATAGATTAGCTACATGCACTATCTATGATCAACACAAAATAAAATCAGCGTGTGAAAGTTTTATCCATCATTTATTCTATTAATCTGTACAAGTTATGCGCGAAGGTTAACCAAAGTCCTCCCCCATGAGTAACTGCGCGATTAGTATCAGGATCCTATAGCCGCGCGAGAGATCTAAACAATAATTTACTGATAGATCACGCTCGAACCAAATGATCGTGTGACTATTATACCTAGATAAACCCTTAGAAAATCCTTAGAGAATGTTCTAGAACTCACTCTTCAGTGATTAATTTTTTTTTAACTTTGGCCCTCAATATGGTAATCCTGTGTACGTTTACAAACACAAATTTCTTCATACACAAATGCACATACTCGGAGCAAATATTATATATTATATTAAATATTTGCTCCTTGCAGGGATCGAACCCGCAAACCGTGACTCAGCCAATGCGCCAATCGAGTCGTCAAAATTGATTATTCAACGGAAGAGAAAAATATAAAAAACACTTCAATATTCGCCGCGGCAGTTAGAAATATAAGCAAATTTTACTTGAACCCCAGTTTAAGAATGAATTGTCACAACAATTTTCAGACCCTTATTGTTAGTCAGTATTATTGGCAATGTTGTCATTTATATTAAGAAATCAAAGAAAATAAGAAAGAACTTCTTTCAAATGCAGTAGCTCATTTAATATGATAACATTTTGAAGATATTTTTTTAATCCAGGACATTTGGAAATTCTGGTATGTCGATGGTCCAAAATCGAAGGTAATTTCCGTATATATCGAGTAAGAACAATCGGCAATCATACACGATATCGTAAACGAGCTAATAGTCGTATAACACGTATATAAGTGTTGTATTCAGGGATAGTATGAATGCAGTAACATCATTAGAACATAATGACCTTTTGTCACGCCACCGACGGATGCAGGGCGCCATCTCGCGCGGTGGGAAGCGCTCGTGTGCATCCCATCCCATCCACATGATTTATTTGTAGTCATACCATTATGAGAACATTAAGCGAAATGGTACACGAAATTGTATTGCATTTTGTGTTATAAGTGTTTTTCTTTTATATTTTATTCTTTGGTGTTCAAATCGGTGTTCAAATCATTTCATTTATGAGTTCTTAGTTTGATATAGGGACTTATGGTTAACGTAATTGCCTCATTGATCGTTTGGTCTTAAGTGCGACTGCTGAGCAAGAGGGCTTAGGTTCCATTCTCAGGTCGATGAGGTCGAGCAAAGTATTGAATGTTCAGAGACTTGGAGTTTGGATTCGTACCCCGTTGATTGCAGTAGGCTCCATTACAAGGAACTTAAATGCGGAAATGTGTAATTAGGTACCTTAGGTCACCTTTTAAATAAATATACTAATCGTAATAGGAATAATGTCTTATCAGACAATTATTCATTACAAGCGGATTTGTTATAATCCAAATCATTGGACACATTATCAAATATATAGTTATAATACATAATTATATAGACTCAATTCCAATTAATAACAAACATAAAACTTGAATGACAATGTAAAACCAAATAACATCTATTCAAATGAGCCTTTGAGAGAATACCATCATAAACTTAACGTAGTCGGATGTTTTTGTGGATCGGGGGACCAAGCGGGCAGCAGGTTGGGCATGCGATGGTTATCGGGCATCGTAAATAAAGAGTCAGGCGTGTGACAGGCTCGGCCATTAGGGGCGCGCGGTGACGGCCCGCGGTGGGACAAGACGCGCAAAACGCCGCGCCTCTACCGCGTACCGAGTGCATAATAAACGTGGCGTTTATTTTAATTAGAGTAGCTTATTATTCAGCTTCTATACAGCTTTGGATGGCAAAGGCTTCGTAGCATATTTCATGATGTTACATAAGATTCTAGAAGCTCTTTTGACGACATACCTAATAATAAAATTTACCGGTTTTTCATCATCGTCAACCAAATTTTTGTCCAGCTGCTGGGCACACGTTTCTTCAAATTTTTTTTGAGAGGATATTTATTAATTATACGATATTTTATTTACGAAAAATATTATCAGATAAGTTTTTTAGAAACATTATATTTTAGACACATACATACATATACGCCTAGTTTCTGTGGGTGTAGGCAGAAACTACAAAAAGCCACGCTCTACGATCTGTTTTTCGATCCCGATTTTAAATTAACTAACCAAATCTTCATTATTGTTTCTATTTTTCTATCCGTACCATAGGCAAGGTGCGTCAAAAGATAGTATATGTAAATAGCAGGCTGTCACCACAGTTCCTGACGCCGGGCGAGTCGGCCGCGACATTTTGTTATCTCGAACAGGCTTAAAGGTGCCAACTGCCAACTATGACCGGCCCTTATAATTACCAATTAACTACAAAAGGACATTTCTCAACCGTGTTGTATTTTAATTTAGTTATGTTTTTATTACACACATCAAACATAAATATACCATCACGCCTGTCGTCCCCGAAGGGTTAGGCAGAGGTGTACTAATGTAGGTGGGTGCACCCACATTTAACGGATTTGTTAAGGTATCATGTAATAGAGGTCGAACCTATAGCCGTCAATCAGACACGAATCGAAACTCCGAGCTGGTACTGAGAATTCATAGAAGAACCCAATAATCCTCACCTATTTCCATACTATCCATACTAATATAATAAATGCGAGTGTGTCCGTCTGTCTATCTGTTACCTTTAAATCTGTTAAATTTGGTATCGAGATAGTTTGAGTCCCGGGGAAGGACATAGGTCATCCCGGAAAACACCCCGTATATGGGAGAAATCAGGTGTGGAAATGCGGATAAAATTACTAATTTTACGCAGACGAAGTCGCGGGTAATTAATAGTTTGTTCGACATGGGAATTGAACTCAAGACCTCAGCTTAGCAACTAAGCTCAGCAGTTGCACTTATGACCACTATAACAACGAGGTAGCTTTTATTGTATGTTTATAACGTTATACTGTACTTTACTGTACCTTTTATGATGGTTCCGTTTTTTTAATGACAGGCGCTCATAGTTAAGTATATTGTGATAATTACAATAAATGATGTAGGGAGATAGTGAGGCAGATAATTTGCATAAGTAATGGTGGACGCTTCAGTTTTTTTATAAGATTGTCTACAATTAAACTATGTTCCTATGTAGATTATACAAGCTCTAGTGAACGGCGCAAAAAAAAAATATTTCTATCGGCGTTTCGTAAGAAACAAACAAAAATTGTATAAAATAAATATTTGTTTCTTTGTTGCTAACCCGCAGTAGACTATCGTGGTAGACTATAGCCTAATCCCTCTCAAATGAGATGAGACCCGTGCCCAGCGGTGGGAAAATAATGGGTTGATGATGATGATAGGGTAGGTACATCTTAGCGCTAACACGTGGGAATATACATAGGTCAGGTAAAGCTAGTTAAAGAACAAAATATATCAACTACCTGCTATACACACCTTTCATTATTAGATATGTTTGACATTTTGAAGTGGAAAGGATATTTGGAAGTCCAGTTTATAAGTAATTAAACTCTTTTTGCTAAATAAAACAATTCAAATTTCAAAAAAATTCAAAATTCAAATATTTTTATTTCAAGTAGACCAATATTACAGGTTCTTTCGAAATGTCAACACTAGTTGCACGGTTCCAAAAAGTAGGTCTTATGGAGAAGAACCGGCAAGAAACTCCATAGATACTCTTTTAAATAATTCTTTATATTTACAATGTTCGTATTTAATATTAATATGAGAATAATGCAGTCTGATGTGAAACGCATGAGTTATCCACTAGCACAAAAAAAATAAAATAAAATAATTATAATATAAAACCCGGATGCCATGACATGTATAAGCCGACCAGCCCCAACTGACAGCACCCGTTCACGAGCATGACGTGTGTATCAGCGTCGCTCTACTCAACCATGATATACCGACCGACACACAACGCCACCATCAGCAGGACATTTAAGAGAGTATGACAAGCCCAGACTGCCTGGCCAAAATGTCTACCAGTAGGTATGCATTTTTCATTTCGCAAAGCAACATCGAAGTCAACATTAATCTCATATTTTACAGGAAATTTTACAAAATCTAAAAGAAATTTTAAAATAAAATAAAACTATTGTAACTAAAGTTACATGCATGTCAGTTAAAAGTGTATAAATAAAAATAATAAAATTTCAAGATAATAAAATCATAATTATGCAAATGTCAAAATTATAAATGATAAAATATAATGTCAAGAATATAATAATAATCATAAACATGTTTTGATAGCCCGGTTCATTAGAACTATTCAATCCCAAGCACTATTATCATCCATGTAGTCTTTCAACGTATAATAACCTTGAGAACAAAGTCTCCGTTTAATAATAGATTTAAATTTGCTTAGACTTAATTTTTGATAATGTGTTGGAATTTTGTTGTACAAGCGTATACATTGACGTTTAAATGATTTACTTATTTTCTGGAGCCTAGTTGCAGGAACAATAAATTTATTTTTATTCCTGGTATTAACATTATGAATATCACAACGTTTTTTAAAAAGATTGATACGCCTGTGTGCATACAACAAATTATATTATTGTTAATTAATTAAATTGCTTATTATCTTTGGCAGAACTCAATACCATTGATGTTATATTTACGATTATTGTTAAAACCGTATTACATTTAACTAGTACATAAGTACAGGTACTCCAAGGAAATTGCGGATGCAAAGTTTATTTAAAACTTACTCTTTTTTATGATTTCCTGTTAGGATAATATAATTAATTTATATACCAAAATAATTACTATAAAATGTAATTAAGTGAAGTAACAAGTTAATTTATGTGTTTGAAATAAAGTTATATATTAATGGTGGCTCGGCGTGTTTCTAATTGACATCAATCCAATTAGTTTGTATCATGTTTATAGGTGTTTTATGCATGTGTGTGTATAAAATATATGTTTAATTAAACGCCTAACAATATTTTTTTGCCTTTGGAGTTTTTGCTTAGTAATTAAATCCGCAGATCACAATAGTACTGACTAGTGATAAGTGCCAGTAGTGTGTGATACTTAGTAGTTTGAATAGTTATTATTCCTGTAGTAAAATATCATATTTTTAACTTTAAATTTAGGATTAGGCTCGCCAATATAATACATTATTAGGTATATATAATTGCAAAATGCGAACATGTCTTATGTCGTCATCTTTACACAAACACTACTTTAGTTCTTTCATCAACTGATTTCAAATTGAAAAGAAAAAGAAAATAGGGATTTTATCGTAGTATATTGATAGCTGACCCAGCAAACGTTGTTTTGCCACATTATCGGATTTGGTGGCAGAAGATTGAAAATTTAGGGTTATAAGTATTTTTTTGATGCCAAATCATAAAAAAAATACAAAAAAATATATTATATGTAATGATATACTTTGTCAAAAATAAATCTTGTGGGGTCCTTAACATCTAGGCGTGTAAAAAATAGCTTACGGCCGATTCTCATACCTACCAATCAAACATATCTATAGAATTTTATAATAACCCATCAAGCCGTTTCTGAGGAGTTCAGCGACTAACACTGTGACACGAGATTATTTATCCCGACGTTTCGGTCCTTCGGCCTGCCCGGATCAAAATACGTAAAATTAAAATAATATTAATATACCGTAACAAAATACGTTAAAAGTAGTTTTATTTACATATATAATATTCGCGTATGTAAGTGTAATCAATTCATATTTATCAAACCAGTACTAAAGGGGGTTAGGCTATGTTATTTACCTTTAAAAGAATAAAACCCAAAATGTCCCGTATATATATGTGCCTATATACTGTAAGGACCTCCAAGGTGAGTGGCAGAGGTACCTCGCCGATATTTATGGCGTGGGATCACCCCCGCGCCGCCGCTTCCACGAATCCACAGGGACCTGCACGGTCTGTACCACAGCATCCTGTGTCGTGGAGATGTATGTATTCAAATTACACGTGAAAAACGATGTCATTAAATAGGGCCTCTTCCTCTACTAGATTTTTAATGGAATCGTAATCAGAACTCATGGAGACTAACGACTAAGTTCGTTTTTACCTATAGCTATTATACATATTATACATATATTTTCAATCAGCATTGAATTTACGTGTAAAATATATAATTACCGACTTAAAATCCGTCAATCTTTTAAAACTGTATGCTAGATATTATTATTACCTCGTATGATACCTAAATTACCTCATTGGTTCTTATAGCAATTGTAAAGCGCTAAGTCTTGGGTATTATTGGATATTTTGGTGAAATTCTAAACAGCAGCTCTGAGTTTGAATTTGTTCTAGGTTAATAGCAATTGTCCCGACTCCATATAGGACCAAAAACGTTCCAACATGCATTTAACGTATACCAGTACTTATACTTTCCTTTTATACTTTGAATAAACTATTACAATAATTTGTAAAATACGAAACTGAACTTTATTCTTTTGATGTCCACAAATACCTAATATAATATACGTACGTATAACCGTCTGACACATAATCAGTGTCTGGACACTTTTCTAGGAAACATTTCCTTTGATCATAATACCATCTTCATTATGATACCCTGGTGTATTTTGTGAGAGGCGTACGAAATCAGTTGTTCTTACTAATGCGGTGTTCGGTCGGTGTCGCGACGTGTGAGGAAGTCCTAATTAAAACGCCATACATCATGAGTGCCAACATGTACTGCTGTTACTGATGGCGCTACTATGGTGTTCAAAGTTGGGTAAGATATTGGAATAATAGATGAAAATATATTCCTTATACAATGTAAAAAAAAAAAAAATAATTCTAAAGTTTGAAATCGAGTACTTGCTAAGACAATGCAACATCTTCGGCATTCACAGTAAACATCAGCATTTGTAAATAATATGAGTATTGCAATATTTATGATGAATTGATAAAATCATTTGAAGAAATAAAATTTCTAAACTCGATAATGTAAATTAATTTATTCTTATTATCATTTAGAATTTTACATTAATACTTTGGAAAAAGCGCATGAGCCATTAAAGGTCTTCCAGAAACTCTTCCTCATAAAATCTCACTTTTTTTTCTCCTAAACACTCGTCGTAATCTCATGGTAATCCCCTTGTTCCCTTTTCGCAGTTAGTCATCCCGAATGGTTAATAAATTCCCTGTCAACGCATCTCTACGCTTCACATACTATTTCTGGAGTTATGGTTTTTTTAGATCTTTGTTTTTTCCTCTCTACGGAATTTTAGGGATAAATCTTTAATATGTTGGGTTGGCCGTGGAAGAAATTGATATTTATGTGTTTTTAATTCTTTACTGTTCACCCTATAGAAGTTACGTTTGTTAGCCTAAAACCGTATAAAATTTATTTTACTTAATGTGAAGAATGAAGATGGTCTTTTACGGATAAAAGGACCAAAATTTTTATTTTCCCGAAACTAGAAGGATTTAAAATAAATTTAAGAGATTATTAAAACCATCCTATATAAATATATTTAATGAGATAATCAAGGTCTCTAGCCGCAGCATAAGTTATAGTTGGCGTTCAGTTTAAGGATTATCATCAGCTTAAGACTAATGCGACAATATGTTAGAATGACATAAATCTAACGTGGAAGAGGCGGTGAGCCCGTAATAGCAGTAGATTTGTGGCACATATGACTTGATCTAAATTAGTGGTCCATAACAGCCATCTGGGAAGTATTAAAAACTCATCACAAATGACAACAACTATAGAGTCTATCATTTGGCGTAACCTGGGCTGTCAACGGAAAAATATACTAATTATCCTGCACTGTAAGGCTTCAAGTTTCATACCTACCTTTTAAATAACAAATTATGTCAATGTTTTTAACAAATGATGTTAAAAAAAGCCGAAGATCGAGCTCTTTGGCGTTCACTAGAGGAGGCCTAGGTCCAGCAGTGGACGAATATGGGCTGATGACGATGATGATGTTAAAAAATATAATAACAGGTACTTTACCTGGTATTATAGTTTTTTTAATCATTCACACATTTGCAACTAAAGAAGAAAACGACACACTTTCATATTATTTGAATTCGCAAATGTAACATTCAATTTAACTCAAAATTACATGCAAATAGACATTTGCACAAAAATAAACATCAACATCCACTGGATCGTATCAACAAAACGTATACAATTAGATATCTTATGCGTCCGTCACGTTCGATTACGGTTTGCGAGCGCGCGTAATTCGCGCCACGTGTGTGTTGCGCCTGCGCAGCGGAAACACGCCATCTGCGCACAGTTAGCGGCGCCACCGTCGCCGTCGCCTGTGCTTCCGGATTACCGCGAATTTCGAATTAAGAAGGGTGGTTCGATGTCTAGAAATCAGTTAAGTGGTCTTTGGAGTCGTCTGGCCAACTGACGCTTTGCGGCTTGCGGTGAATGTGATAAAAGAGATATCAGTTTTTCTTTGTTTGTTAATTTGAATACAGGATATTAAACTATCTACTGTACATATATAAAATCTAATGAATTTAAAAGTTTATGAAATCAATAGTTAAATTAATAAAGTGTTGTCTCATACAAAGTTTAATCGTGAGAGTCCTGTAACCCAGAACACAAAAAACGGATAAGCCTCGGAAATCTTTAACCAAATTAATAGACGGAAAGTAGGAGCTTCTACAAGAGTTACAGGGCAATAAATAAGGCAGCCGCCCATAGACAATCAACAACAAGTAGTCATAGATAAGAGCGCAGTAAAACGCGCGCTACGACCGCGTTATCTGGTCGGAGCGCACGCGCACGCACCGTAAACAAACCTTCTACAAATTTTACGTTTCGTTAACATAGTGTTGAACTATTTGTGATAACTGTGCTAGGCGCTGGCTAGTGAGCTCCATGGAGTTGGAAGGTCGGAGAAGTAATGAGTTTTAAGATAACGATTGTTTTGTGTGCGGTAATCTAGACTTGTACCTGTCTTTAAGGTATGGTAGGATAGATAAGATTATGAAATGGATATAATAAATAAGTTTGATATACAGCAAGGAACTTCAACTAACGAAAATATGGTAAGAAAACATGTTCCAGTAATTTAAGTGCGACGAACACTTTTTACTTGAAACGGAATTTTGAATGTTCATACAAACATACAACATCTTAATCATTGCGAGCGGCCAAGCAGATCTTGTTCGCAGAAACAATTCTTTAATGATACAAAACCGGCGCAGAAACAGCGACAAAACAAAGAGATCCGAATATTATCTCAAATCTTTATAATAATTACAAGAGACAAGTGTACGTCTCAATCCACGGACGCGGCCCATCTCCACGCATGCTGAATCCAATTACCGAAGGCAGGCGACCAAAATATCTTTGCATTCGAGAAAAATAATCATTAAAAAGCACATGACTTGTTTTATACAACCCTAAGTTTATGTCAACAATATGAAAACCAGCTATGAGTTCGGATCATAAAGTCGAAATTCAAACGTAGCGTGAATAGTATTCGGTCTGTATTATTCCTCCATAGGTATCCCTGATTGGGCGGGGCGTCTCCCCACTCTGCGCAAGCGGAAGGGTGGGACAGACGTCAGTCGCTTACGAGCGGTGGGGGATGACAGATGTCTGTCTGTAAGTATCGTTCATATCTCAACACGATAGCGAATTCAATTCTCAATAAATAATAAGGTTCTGCCACCGACGTGTTGGCTCTACAATGCAGTCTGTCACTGTGTTGGTACACGCGTGATGATTGAGCAGCGATAGAATCCAACGCGACATTTCAACTGTTATTATTAAAACGAGTGACTCCTAAATTCTAAACATTTGATTTAGCTGTGTTATTTAACTAAGCAAATGCTGTTTGTCATCGTGATAGTTATAAATCCTGGTCCGCTGAGACTAAATGAGCGCTGCTAATATATTTGTACGTGATTGCAATAATGGCTTGTTGTGAATTAACAATTGTTTTTTGTTGAACAAATCGTATTGGAATGTGGGACTGAAATATTCGATTGTGTGAATGTTTTTTTCGTACTAATACATTCATCGCTACGTCTGCGTTCACGGAAAAATGTATGGTTTACACGAAAATTCAATTTCGTATTTATGTTTTGTGAAAGAAAATGTCAAGAATTGCTGTACTGATTACCCGATAAACATGTTGCAATATATTATGGCAGTCGCTCTCTATTAAAATCCTTAGATTGTTTTCTTCACGTAATTTTTAAACGTGAAACTTGCGACTGGGAAGTGTGTTTGGCGATTCCGAATATACTTTTCTAAGACTAAGCAACTACGTCTAGGATTTGGAAGTTCCTATAAAGATAGCTACTTATCTACGCTCTTAAAGCTTTAAGACAAGACTTGAAGACAATCCAAAAATGTATACTCATAAAATGAATATTACATAAACAAAATGGTCCTATGACTCTTATGAAATTGGTCTATTATTCTAAATGTGATAGGCATACCATATGTCTTTACTGGTTTCATGAAAGTAGCCAATATATGACAAGTAATATTACGATAAGCAATAGGATGAACCAAAAAATTATACTTAGTTTGAAACACATTACCGTTGTGCTGTAACTCGAAATACTGACTGAGCTTAAGAAGTATCTGTTTATTATTTTTTCACGTGAATGAACCATCTGTTCTCTTTATATGTTATAATCAATTTTGAACTATAGAACTGATATTCGTCAGATACATCATAAATACAATTTAAATGAGGTCCAAACAAACAATGACATATATGAAATTTTCTTCAATACGGCTCTAAAATATTTGCCCCGCATGAATATTATATGTAAGGAGTCTACATACTGTATAAAAAATAAACTAATTCAATTGAAGGGTGGCTTCATCCATCAGGGCGTAGAGGCAGCGGACATCCGGCGGAAGTGGGAGGGGCGTAGCGGCCGCCATTTTGCGGCGGCCGCGCGTGCGCGGAGCCGACGGACGGCTTCATAAAATAATAAACAAAGTGGAATTACGAACCGAGGAGAATTTTGGATCTTTTTATGTACCTCCGAGGCTTATGTTGAAAAATATGGTTAATATTCTCAGAGGCCGGTGTGGGATTACCTTATGCTGTAAAATGAGAAAGATTCATAGTGTTATAAATTAGTTGGTGGTGTGTGAAACCATCAATTTATCGTGTATGTGAAATGCATTTATGAATATCATTCGGTTGGATCTCTCATATTTATTCCATGTTCACGTTACAACTAACCATAACATCTAATATGTTAGGCAACACTATGGTTACGCAGAAATGTGGGATTTCCATGACTTGAGAGATAGTTTTCACAGTATGAGAACTTGTTAGTGGAGAAAACAATATTTATTCAAATGAATAGGTGTGTAAATTTGCTGTATTATAAATAAGGAATACACGCTACTGACTTATCACTATGCCAACGAGTAGATGTGTATCTTTCTCCTAACTGAGTAGTTGAGCCTAGTGGAGTTATAATAATCATTCTTATCAAACTAATAATTAAACTTAATTTGTATCAATTCATAAAAGAAAACAGAAACGCACATATCGCCTGAAAGAGTCTCTAAATTTCTACAACAAAAATAACTGTTGACGAAAATAACCAACGGTTTTGTTAAATTTAATAAAATTATTACGACGATTAAAATTCCTTGTTATAAGCGAGTTTATTTCCTTTTCCGTCTCCCAGCTATCCCGTACGTATTACCAGGCTCGCATGAATCGCGCGGAGTGAGCCGGGACGTAAATCAAGACGCGTCGGCCCATCCATCACGCGCCTCTGTCCCATCAATCGCGACGCGACCGAAATAGACCGGCGGTGTATAGCTAAACTCGGACATCTTCTCACCTAGGGGACGCGGAGAGAATACTTGAGAGGATTGTTAGCTAGGCCTGCTACACTTTATGGAGCCCTAGAGAATGCTTAAGTTATTTAAATTAGTTTGTTTATTGGTATTCAACATTCTTGCTGCAGTTGGTGTTTATGTTAGGAGAGCATTCGATCACCAGGTATGTGGGCGCTCAGATACGTAATCTTGTAAGAATTCATCATATATTCAACATTCGTACATTTATTTTATCTAATTTTACAAATAAATATAACTAGGTATATGAATGGGAAATGTTGACAGAGCAAACCAAATCTTCTTATCATCAATAAACAATTGAACAATTTGAAAAATCTGGAGAATCATTTATGTTAAGCATGGTTTTGTAAGAAATCAAGTGGGCTCACGTCTATAGTATTTTTGTCCGTTAAACATATCTATGTTTGGAAATATAACCAATAGAAGTAGGTATAAAACCTGAGTCCAACTGAACGTGGACACCAGGTTATTAAATAAACTAAGATAGGAACCGACTCTACGTTTTAAACTTTACGTAGACACATTACGTAGTTCCGTAGGTACGTAATTTCTAGCGAGGATAGGTACATATTCATTAATGTTACACGTTATAGATCCAGCCATAGAAGAAACTAATATTTTCTCAAAACATTATTTATATCCAATCTATGTATGAACGTGCAAATAAACACCAAAATCAGCGGTATTCATTTCTTTATTTTTAGAAAGTTGGTAGGTAAATAAATAATTGTGCTTAAATATACCTACTGGTAAAAAAAAATAGTAATGATTCTTTAGTTCGTGATTTTACTATATTTTACTTGTACGATAATATTATTTTTATATATAAATAATAATACAGAGAAGTAAATACAATCCTGTATAGGTAGGTAGGTACAGTAAGACTTAGCTACACACAGGAGTCTTTTAGTTTAAGTAAAAAGTTAGTATGTAGAACAGGCCGTTTTGTTACTTTAAAGGTAGGTAAAAATATATCGGGTATTTATTTTAATTTCAAGTTACATTGATTTTCGCTGAATGGAAATGTATTTTAATAAAAAAAACTAGCAACCATGATCATAACTCACTGCTAATCTTGTTACAGACGGTACAGATTTGATTTAGACACTAAATTATCTTGTTGGTCACCTATTAACAACATCCTGATCCGCCTAAAATTGAATTAATAGGCCCAATTAGAATCGAGATAACAAGCAGCAATAAAAAATATCCTCATTAATAGAGCCAAACTTGTTACTGCTACCGAATTAACGAGCGTCTAACTAACGCAATCATGTAATTACGAACACCTCGAGTACAGCCAGCCAACACCGGCGATACCTACATCCTCGCGCCGAGAGGCGGGGCCTGCCGACGATCAATATCCACACAACGCATTCATGTTACCAAAGGGAAATAGCTGCGTCCCTTTCTGCCCCGCCTCGCACAGCGTCCAGAGCGAACGAGACGGGATCCGAGCAGCTCATTCGCTGACACGTATCACGTTGGGCGTGTTCGTGGCTTCACAGTCCGGTAATCCGACATGGCTCAGTCGGCAAAGAACCGCGTGCCGTGCGCGTGCGTACACCGCCGCCGGCGTACGATGCACACCGCGTAGAGACGCCAACACACCGACACCATGCTCGTGCCACCTGAGATGATGGCGGCGCAATCGAAGCTGGTCTACCAGATGAACAAGTACTACAACGAGAGGGTCGCCAACAGGAAGGCGCAAATTACCAAGACGATACACGAAGTGTGCAGGATAGTGCAGGATGTTCTCAAAGAGGTGGAACTTCAGGAGCCGAGGTTCATTTCCTCGCTCACGGACTACAATGGACGTTTTGACGGTTTGGAAGTGGTTTCGCCCCATGAGTTTGAAATTGTTATTTATTTGAATCAAATGGGTGTTTTAAATTTCGTCGACGATGGCTCCCTACCCGGCTGTGCCGTGTTGAAGCTGAGTGACGGCAGGAAGCGCTCCATGTCCCTGTGGGTTGAGTTCATCACCGCGTCGGGCTACCTGTCGGCGAGGAAGATACGGTCGAGGTTCCAGACTCTAGTCGCGCAGGCTTGCGACAAATGTTCCTACAGAGATTGCGTCAAAATGATCGCCGAGACAACGGAGGTGAAGTTACGGATACGAGAGAGGTACATCGTGCAAATAACGCCAGCGTTCAAATGCGCCGGCTTGTGGCCGCGGTCCGCCGCCCATTGGCCGCTGCCGGCTATACCGTGGCCACACCCTAATATTGTTGCTGAAGTGAAAACCGAAGGCTTTGACTTACTATCGAAGGAATGCCTTGCGCTGCAAGGCAAAAACTCGGCCATGGAAGGCGACGCGTGGGTGTTGAGTTTCTTCGAAGCGGAGAATCGTCTTCTGCAGGGTGGTTGTCGGCGAAAATGCTTAAGCATCTTAAAAACGATCCGGGATAGGCATTTAGACTTGCCCGGCAACCCTGTCACCTGCTATCACATGAAGACATTGCTGCTGTACGAATGTGAGAAGCACCCGAGGGAGCACGAATGGGACGAGGTCGCGATCGGCGACAGGATCAATGGAATATTCCTGCAGCTGATATCTTCGCTGCAGTGCCGCCGATGTCCCCACTACTTCCTGCCCCACGTGGACCTGTTCAAGGGCAAGTCGCCGACGGCGCTGGAGAACGCCGCCAAGCAAGTGTGGCGGCTGACGCGGGAGATGCTCACGAATTCCAGGGCATTCGAGAAGCTGTGAACACTTGGAGACTTTGAAACTGAGTGAATGTGTTACGTGGAGTGATGTAACGCTTTTTTATTGGTTGTCGAGTCATTTTCAGTAGTATTAGCGGAGTATGTCGATGTGTTGGGATAGGCCATGTGTTCGCGAAGGCTCAGTGTCGAGTATCCGGTCGTAGTGAGCTATCTGAAATATTCCATTCGGATCGGACAGACTGTAAGTAGAAGTGATACTAATATACGCTAGGGACGCAGTTTCGATATAATATTTTTGTGATATACTGTAAATAGCTTAAACGTTGTACAATTTTAGTGATATATTTAATTTAAAATCATCGTGTATTTATTTGACTGAAATCTTATAAAGTAGGCACATAATCTACTTATAGTTAAAAATAAATAATTTAAAACTATAACTTTTACTTTAATTTGTAGAACATTCCCATTCTAACAAACTGTCATGTATAAAATAACATATTCTATTGAATCCGAGAGTTCATACTGCATTTTTCTCTGTGAAAAGTAGGCCTAGTGTGGCGGAATGGTTGGTTTCGCAAGCAGCTATCTGTGTAACCTAAATAGCCAATGAAATCGTATGCATATGCACATTCCGATAATCTAGGTTTTGTGCAAGCGTTCATACTCTGCACAATTTGCATAAGCTTAATATGATCGTAGATAAATGGAAAATGTTGATCGTGAGATGATAACACTCTTAGATACTTATAAAATATCGGCGAACTTGTCACAATAATCAGATTCTGCTTTAATAATGCTTAAAGTAACATTCATAAGGAAAATATACCACACATATTTCCTTCGTAAAGCTTATCTAAACGATGGCACATTATTCCTCTACAATATTGATATATAATAATACCTGGTAATTATATCAGTTTTTATGTATAGGTATATAACTCAAATATAAATACAATCCAAAACAAAAAAGCTTAATATCACCTGTAAGCCAGCCGGTATACCTCACGGACAGTGCTACATAAAGTAACAAAAAGACCACTTATCGATGTCATGTGACAGTGTCTGGTCGTCCTACGTAGACTGTATCAGGTTACAAGTCGATATTTTACATGTAAAAGCCCGTGGGCCGAACTGCGAGCCTACGAATAGTATGCGTCGGCCATTAATTTATACGGCGATATCGAGACGATACATTTGCGAATGTAGTACCTACCATGCAAAAATTGTATGCTAAGGATTTCAGATCAAGATAAAACTCAAGTTATCGACAATCTTGCAAACTCGTTGCGTTAGATAGAGATGGTATTGGTGATAAGATAGACGCAGCAATGAAAATAGATTTGAAGGAAAACGACACGCAAGTATTTAAGCAGATCCTCTTTATGTGTGCTAGAAGCTAGATTATCGGCTGCCGATGACTGGGCTTTGAAGCTGTATAGATATGAGTTTACGATCCCGTATCACCATGGTATATGCGATTTTAACCAGCATGTACTAACATTGAGGATAATTTAACTAGAAATTAACTTTCTATATAAATATGTAGTTAAGAAAACCTTTGCGAGATGTAAATGAGGTTGCAAAATATTACGAGTTGAATTGGTAGTAAGTAGGTATCCAACAATTCGGACTTTATATTTAGTTTATATGAATGTATTTGAAGCCATAACATTATTAAAACAAACGCTGATATAAAATAATGCGATAACAAACAAAGTCCACAAACCAGTTTGTCATTTGGTCACCCTGTCGGCCGGCGAGGCCTACGCGCACATTTGTTTTTAGTTTTTAGTGTTCTCCGTACAGACAGATAGACGGACACATTTATAAATAAAATAACTTTAAAATAAAGGAATAATATACCCACACGACTAACATACAGAAAGGGCAGGCAGAGATCTACTTAAGTAGACTTACAGGAGGACTATTATCATTTACCGAGGGCTGTGTTCAGTGGTTTGCAATTGGGAAAGTTTGTATACATCAGTAATAGACTGATAAAGAACTTTGTTATGTATCAGGAACTATTAATACTATGGAAATCCTTTTTATTTTGGAATACCAAAACTAACGAGTGTAAACGGAACATAGGTTTTATCCCACTGTAGGGCAAAGGACTCCTCCTTCCTATCCTCACGGTCCAAAACGACGAACGCGTTTTGTTATCATGAGACAGACAGTCTCATGATAACAAAACGCTAAACTGTTCTTATTTGATTTAACCAATGATATGGAATAATTTCCATTCTTTAATACACTACCCTAAGTATCATTTATAGAAATGTATTCATCGTTGAGATATATTGCTATCACAAAAGTGGAGCATATGTTTTTTATTAGTTGTTGAGTGGAGCCACTTAATACGTGTTGATGACATTGCAATTAGGTTATAATGATCTAACGTTTTTTATTGGCTACTGAATTAGTTGACGAAATGTTACAAGTTTTTAAAATTTATTCAAAAGCTCATTGTAATACCTAAGCGTTATTTTATTTTATAGGAAACGGAACGTAGAAGCTGTTTTTTTAAACCACAGATAATGGTATAATTATTATTATTCAATAGCGGGTTTTGACTTAGGTTTTTAGTTGTTTTCGGATTTGTGTTCAGTTCATGATAACTAGCTCGCCTGCTATAAAGGCAATGTGTGAGAATACATAATTAATCCTGTAACTAATACTTCACGGTTACAGGTGCTGATAATTATGGTATCTTATGTTATGTGCAATAAGAGTAAAAGTTCTGGACCTCACGTAAAATACGAATTATATACATATATATCTTATTGATTTCCAACACTATTTAAATAAATAAAACTAGGTACAGATTTTACGGATTCTACACGGGCAGAAAGGATGCTATCAAGGAACCTAAATGACGGGATTAAATAATGTCAATATACCGCGATAAACATCATGAAGTGTTAGTATTATATTATGTATATCTGTATGAATAAAGAAATGTAATATATTTTGATGTTTTCAAGTACATTATTGCTATTCTTAATATTTTGGAAAAAAATATTTTAATCTAGTTGTTCGCAGTCGTACAAAGAGTACCTATATACATTTAAAAATCCTAAGAATACAAGAGAATCTAAGTGTTTCTCAATACACATTCTGTATCATAATTATACGAGTCTAGTTTGTACAAAACCACAGCCGTGGTTGAGTACTAACATGGAAATGTTGAACTATTCGCATTTGTAATTTATGCAAAAATATATAATTTATCACGTACACTTTATATACCAAGACTCTACGATCAGCTACAAAAAACGTAGATTATTTTTCTCTCCTTACTTGGGTGTGTTAATAATATCAATAAGCTTAAGAATTCTTTGAGGCGTCGTACATACAGAGAAAAAAAATGGCATTCTATTCTATGCAAATAGAGGAAACGTTTCTAAAGTAAAAACCCAGCCAAGTTTCTTTAGTGACGTTTCGGTGTGTATTTAAATTAAAGAAATAAAATAAAATGCAATAAAGCGTTACTAAGAATGTCAGCAATTGCAATAATTGTTTTTATTAAAACCATTATTTTTTACTTCCACTTCAATAGCAACGGGTGGTTATCTACATTTCCTACAAGGTGATAGTCTTACATTGTTGCACTAATTACACATAGAACAATTCTGCAATTAATAACCGTCTGAATACTAATAAATACTTAGCTAATTGTAATAAATAGTTGACTTAAACGTGTTAGTGTGTGGTGAAACCTACTATTATTACGTTTACAATTTTAATTAGAATTGGTTTTTGCTATAGTTAATATTAGTTGATTTCTATAGGAGAGAATTTTAAAAGTATCATTATTACCAATCAATTAACTTTAGCAAAAGTAAAAGTATTTCACTTTTTCTGTTAAGTCTAACTAATATATAATTATGACATAGTTTGATTTTGCATTCAATATAAAATAGCATCCAGTCATAGTGCGCGAAGAACGCTTTTATAACTTTACAAGGAAAAAAATTTTAGATACAAAGTGCAGGATCAATATTGTCCTAAAAATACACCAACAAACCTCACAAAAATGGTATGGATTTTATTGAATATATTTTTATATCATACCAGTGCAAGTTAACAAATTAAGTGGGCGTTTAGTTTTCAATAAAACACGTATTATAGTTATAATGAAGAGGCAAAAGGGGGCGTTACAGAAGATGCCGACGTCTAAACAAATATTAACGTAGGCCCATTGTGATTAGCGACAGAAAAAATGGTTCTTCGCAGCAGTTTTTTGACACCACACTTTTATTAAAGCAACTTGACGTGTTTTATAATATTTATTGGTATGGGTGAAGTTATATTCTGATACGATGTAATGTAGTTTTGTTCAATTGGAATGGAAGCAGTTTTACTTTTGAAATAAAGATAACTTTTTTATAACAGTGATAAGACGAGACGAGTTAAATTGTACCATTTTTTTGTAATTTTAAGCTAGAAGAGCTCTATCAATGAAACTTAAATGAAAGAAGCTTGTTGTACACATCAACGATAACTCACAGCTAAACTAGCAAGTGCTAGCTGCAGCCACTTGACGTCAATAATTGCCTATTAAGTACCAATTAAATGTACCAGGAGAGCATAGGATCGTTGGTGATCGATTACCGAAGATTTATAGGGCTATTAACGCAGCACAAGGAAATGGGTACACTGCCGATTTATTGTATAAGGTAAGGTTTTAATTTTATTCAAACAGTGGAAATTTAATTAGGCGTATTCTTGAGTTCTGAAGCCCGGGTATTTGTGTGTGAAAGATTGGAATGATAACTACATGAATTTAATTTAATTAAGAAGTTCCGTTACGTTTAGTACGTTTTATCATCGACTGAAACAATGCAAAAGTAAAATGTTGACATTATCGCAAGAAGAGAGATACGGCTAGGGTTGTGTAAATCGGATTGTCAATAATAATTAACAACAAAATGCAAGGTAGTTGTTGGTAATTATAACATCAAGACACTCGACATCTTAGTCTGTCCATGTCCGTGGATACTGTAAAGGATCCGAAACGTCGGGTATAACTAAATATCAATAAAAAAATTAATGTAAAGCAATAGAATCTGTGAATAGTAGTTATGTTTCAATTTCAAATATTCGTGTAAGAAATCAGTTAACATTTTTTTTTAAATGTATTGAGATTAGACGGAACACAAAAGCTGGATTCTTACTAATCTATTGTTGTGTATAAAGAACAGTACCGAAATCAATTTACAAATACATTGCATCAAATCTATTATAGGTAAAGAGTAAAGTAACTCTGATAATAAAAGGTAGGTACTTTGAAAGTACATAACTCCTCCTTAGACGAATGAAACCTTAATTCAACAACATAATTACGGATTATAAAACATTTACAATATTTTTCCGGCGCCTAATCGTACTATGTGCATCAAATGTTGCCGTGTATTAGTATGCGTCGCGGCGCAACGCGGCGACGCGCGGCGCCACCTCGCATCACTCAAACAATACCGCTACACTACGTGACGTTCACAGCACTCTCCTATTAATATGCGTCATAATCATAAACTATAATACTATGTATGCCAAAAGAGTATGTACTAAGCGTTTCTCGAAAGTAATTTCCTATGTAAATGAGAGAAGAACGGTGGCGTCTTGTGTGATTGCGCGGTGTGGTCCGCGACTGTCGCGACGCTGGTAATATTGTACTGCGATGGACTACCAAGTGACGATATTAAGTCTGTCTGCCTATGCACAATGTAAACACATTCTAAGAACTAATATTATTTAGCAGTAAGCAATGTGATTTGTACTGCAAGATCGAGTTCCCAATATAGAAATCAGACGAAGGACATAGGTCCGAGACATCGGAAAATGAATCATGGCGAAGAGAAAAGATGATAAGTGGAGCAAAGCGCTTACTGAGTGGTGGCCAAGAGGCCATAGTCGTAGTGTTGGACGTCCAGATTTCGGGTCGAACTTGGATGAGATTGGCCCAGGACCGAAGCAAATGGCACGCATTGAGAGAGGCCTATATCCCAGCAGTGGGATCAGCGAGGCTGTGGATGATGATGATGATGAATGGGATTTATGATTGAGAGATTTTCTCGACGGGTTATAATGTCCGTCAACTCGCAATAGGCTAAGGTAACCTCTTTGAACATGAGAGACCCGTGCTTAGTACTCGGTATAATAAATGGGTTGAAGATGAACAAACCAAATGTATTACGATAAACAACGATTAATTTATAAACATTGATGAACAAGATTGTATTGTTAATTATTTTATTTAATAAAGCTACGCCATATCTACATAATCATAAGCCAATATTTTATTCAATAGTCTGTTACTTTGTTATCTTCATTAAATAAATAATATATTATATACAATAGCTCTAATAAATACCATCCATACAATCAAAGTAATCGATTATAGATAAAAACTGTTCAAGGCATATGAGCAGTTTAGAAATTTCGTTGTCAATTTGGTCATGTACCTATAAAAATATCACAGTTTTAAGATTTATTGTTTTACAAAGTTTAAAGCATATACATAATTTCTTTGCCTGATATTGCAAGGGGTCAAATAACCAGTAGGTACCTAATAACATTACCTCGCAAGTACCTCTTTAGTTGAAAATATAATCAACATTTAAGGAGGCCACTTGTTACCAAATTTACGATGATAATTACTTAGTGCAGTTTGCATATTGTATTAAATGGAAGGTAACACCTGTAAGTGAGATCGTGCTGATTGTGATCACAAGGAGTTAGGCAATGGACTTTATAAGTCTACTGATTTCCATATTATGCTGTATTCCATTGAAATCCAAAAGGAGTACGAAATAAAAGCGCGAAATTTGCCTATAATTTTTTTTTAATAACATAATGGTGGTGGTATGCGTAATCCTAGGCCTATAGACGTCTGCAAAAGTATTAGTACAATAATATCATGCAAATAATATAAAATCTAGAAATAATAAATATTCCTGGACATTATGACACACAGCGCCATTTAGTTCCGTGCTAAGCAACGAGGCTTGTGTTACGGATACTAGTTGGTTGATATAGGTACTACATATATATTTTGGTAGACTATAGCCTAATCCCTCTCAACTGAGAGGAGACCCGTGCCCAGCAGTGGGACATTAATGGGTTGATGATGATATATATTTTATGCTTTTTTTTTGTAAATACTCACATATTATAGAAAGATACATCAATGACTCGGATACAAATATTCATGCTCATCACACAAACATTTGTCCCTACCGGGATTCGAAACCGGGACCCATAGCAAAGAAGGCAGTGTTAACTACCGCTGGACTAATTGGGTCGTCTAATAAAAAAAAAAGAAATACGTTACCTTAGTTTCAAACTTAGACTATAGCCCAACTCTTTTTAAGATGAGATGAGATGCAGTGGGATTGTGACATCCTTCTCAACATGGATATCTCATAGTGCGGGTAACCAGACTAATTAGCACATTAAGCTTTTATAACCGCTGCCTTCCCAAAGGATATCTACTAGTTCTATCTGCTTATATAAACAATCCGCCATAAAGTGTTGAACTGCAGTAAATAATATAAAACAGACTGGATTTCTATCAGAACATCTAACCTCTCTACATCTTACTTAAATCAATTTAATCTACTACTGTTAAAAAGAGGAAAGATTTGATTGTTTGTGTGTATTGAATAGGCTCCGAAACTATTGGATCGACCTGAATAATTATTTCACCATTAGAATACTACGCTATCCGTGATAAACATCGGCTATAAGTATTAAAAAAAAAACAATTTGAGATCCGTATGAAAACTTAAATTGAGTAACTCAAGTTGTAGAAAATTAAGTTTATATATTTTTTTAATATTCATTAAATTCGTATATCTATCCGTGCGAAGCCAGGTCGAGCCGCTAGTATTTCATATTTTGATCGGAAGAGATATTTAGGTACCTCTCGGAAAGATTTACTGGAATGTAAAAACAATGTAAGTGAACAGAGTTATCTTATATTTACGAAACAGCATAGAAACCTAATTTAAATTGGCTGCAGCTGCAAGGAATACGTATAAGGAAAACTAGCGATAACACGGTTTCCATAACGCACACATAAACTACATAACATAATGCTTCTAATGTATTTTGCTCACAATAAGTGACAAAGCACCTACACGTACTTTGTGATTGAAATATTTTATTTTAGAACAGAGAAAAGTAGATAAAGTACTCTTATCTGTTCTAGAAATATTTGAAATGTTCGTTTTGCTTGTCAGCCTCCTCTTAAAGTGGAGACTCCCGTTTTCGTAGCATCATTTAAAATGAAACTAAAGGTCTTTTAGATTTAGGAATAAGTACTTAAGGTACCTAATTAGAAAAATCGCAGTCTAAAGAGGACAAAAAAAAATAAACCGAGCTATTTTAGGCTGCGAGACTTTCAGGAATATGATAAATATCATATTCCTGAATAAATAGAATATTGGAAATCTGTTATAAGTGGACTAAGATTTCAAGATGTAAAAGAAGTCACCACCTCTGTTCCTGACTCAACAACAAGTAGAAGGCCCGAACGTTTGTAGCTACACCAAGCAATCACTTATTCTATGAAAGAAGTGATAGATAACACTAACAGTACAATAGCATAGAAACTTGTCTATTTTGGGCAGATCCCCACTCCGCAGGAGCAGGACTCGTGCGAAACGCAACATTTTCACGTTGCGATTGCATAACGAATGCGCAAACGCGTTCACGGCGACAAATTTCAATGTAATCTGTATAATATTACAATTTGCTGGATGAATTATTCAATATGGCGGACGGGGCACGATGTTTATTCGATTATAGCGAGATTTACATACATATTTATAGGTAGAATATGTGCGAGGCTGTAACCTGTTGTCATATCCATAATTTTAGCTACCGAACACTGCTGTTTAAGGATAGTTGGTTAAGGGTTATTAGAAGACGGCATTAGACGCTAAACAGTTTGCGACGGCTAATGGCCTGCAATCAAGCGAAACTAGCTCCGTCGAAAGAGATAAAGAGTACCTAAGTCTATTTGTCTTTTTAGTAACTAGAGAAGTTTTCAAACTGGTTAAAGAGTAGTGTGGTAGCAGTGGCGTAGCCTGGGTATTCGCCGCCCGGGGCCGTCTAGAAATTTGCCGCCCCCTTTCTAGTAGTATAAAAACGACATGGCACTTGATGCCCCCCACCCACGTTACGATTATACTTGTTACTTTAATTTTGGTTACAAAATGGCAGTGATTATTTGATGTGTCTAGATATAAAGCAATGCTTCAAAGTGGTTATACATCCTTTAATTAAGCTAAAAAGCTTAATTAGAATCTGATACATTTGCATATTGCAAAAGGGTTTCAGTCGACATTTTCGAGAAAAACTATGGACAGTTAACGAAAGATTTGTTTTTAAGTTGATCGTCATACTGCTATGACGCTACGGCATAAATAAATAAAAATGTACGTAACTTATAAACGTACTCTCTTTTTTAGTCGTTATTAGTAGGTATTATGTCGCCCTACTCTAGGATATTTATCTGTTTTAATGGTCGCATTAACAAATATTTGTTCCATGCGGGAATTGAAACCACACGATCAGTGGCGTAGAACGTCGGTCGCCCAGATCGATCGCTTCGAATCATCGACCGATTTATTCGACTTTATCTGATAGTAAAAACAGATAGGACTTAAGATGGAGGATGCAATTTCGAGTTAATACTATTTCAAGCTCTAGCTCTCACATATACACCACGAAGCAACGTAAATCTAGTGACTTGTCCTAAGAACCAGAAAATAAATAAAATAAACATTTAGACAGATCATAATACTAACTGTATACATTCGATTCGCAGCGCCATCTAGTTCCGAGCTAAGAAATGCGTTTTCTGTAACGAATACTAGATGGTAATAAACTACTTTTTGTTCTACATAATTCTGTACCTAAACATAAATAAAATTTAATAATTATTGATTTATATATGTATAGTACCTATCATCATTACACAAACATTTGCTGCTATTACAACGCGGGACTCGTAAACTTCTACCATGAAGCATGCTGGGTTATGTGCAGAGTAAATTTTCCTTTTTAACCGTCGCCCTACGGTCTGATTAGAATGAATTCTAGCTTTCGATGCGAGGCCTATTAGTACCCTAATACTATAACATTTTTGTGACGTTAATAAGGGGGCAAACGGGCAGGTTCACCTGGTGGCAAGTGGCCACCGCCGTTCATCTGCTGAACGTCTGCAACACCAGAGGGCTTGAAAATTCGTTGCCAAACTAAAATATAGTAAACATGTCCCTTAAAATGGCACTCACAACTCCTAACTGGTAGTAAAAACTACGCCATTAAACAGTAAAACAATTTAATGGCACAAAATACCCGACACTTATTCCAAAAGTTATAAAATAATAAGCGCTGGCATTTGCGTGTTCTATGATATGATATATTCGTAGTTTATGATCACAATAGGGTCGGGTTTACTGCGTAGTAACGAGCCTAAAATCGTACTAGAAGTCTTCATTATATATTTTTTTACTAATAAATATTGTTTGCCTATAGGCAATGGTGTTACTAAAACTATTGTATTATAATTTAAAGAGTATAATGCTGTCTATGTAATTACTTTGACAATTAGAGATTAGTCAGTTGTTCTTGACAACATAACTGACTTCTCAAGAGCAGTTTGTCATCAGACGGACTGTGTACCAACTCAACGTGGTGATATTTAAAATATATTTGTGAAATGTGAAGTACTACATACATACTTATATACATACATTTCATTAGGCCTATCGTCCCTAAACGTGTACTAATGTACGCCTCATTTCGCCGGTCAGAGGGGTTGAACCTTTTGCCATCAACTGGGCACGCACCTAAACTCCGAGTTGCTGAGAATTTACTAATAACACTGCTCGATCTGGGAATTGAACCCAAGACCTCTTGATCAGCAGTTGCATTTACTATACCGCTAGACCAACGAGACAGTTGAGGTAGTATATAGGCACAATAATTGACAAATAGACTTCCTAAATACATATTAATGGACCAAAAATTTAAAATCATCTTAGTACCTAGCTACCTAGTACCTACGTATTATATTCTTAGTTTTGCCTGTACTTGGGTAATTACAAATTGCTCAATGAGTCACGCTGTGCTGTGGTTACTTTTGATTATTTGGTTAGCTTTGAACCTAGAATGTATGATTACTGTTAACAAAATATTAAAATCAAATAAATATCTCTGTAGGGTTTAAATGTGCTTACGCATTATGTTCAGTGCGGGTCTTATTGCCAGGTCGTATTGTAAATTTTTTTTTCTACTTGCCTTAGGTCTGACGCAATAAAACTTTTCTTTATTTCTTTCTAGACTACTGACTAGTGATTGTGCTCTCAATAAGATTTCATAAGTCCAAATCATCCGCGTGTACGTAGGTACCTATTCATGTCCCAAAATCGCATTTTGCATCACACAGCAACGACCTAGTACCATCACAAACCAATATTTCAATAATCTCAATGTCTAGACAGCCAAATGTATTCTAGTATTTGTAATACAATGACTGAACACTAAATTAGCTGCAAATTTGACCATAAGACCTAGGTTTTGAATAGTGATGTCATCTGACATCCTGCCTTCGGATTTGAGAGGTTAACAACCGGAGCGGTACGTATTGGGTAGGTATATAACTTAATCAGCATCATTAAAGGACATAAATACTTCTTTATATAGGCATCAATGCATGAATATGTAAATAAAATAAAACTCAGCTGTCTTACTTAATTACCACAAAGAGCTATAATTTTAAAGGCTAATAATTATACTTATTTACCCTTTGTTGTCTTGAAAGACACCGGAAGCTTTTAACAAAATTATAAGTAAAATATATTGTGTATATAAAAAGAATTATAAGCCTATTTATTTATTGTTTGTGTAAGTACACATCAATATAATAATATTTTCCATTCTAATACTCACAGACGGATGACCAACAAAAAACACGGAGGTACAGACATCAAAGAGTAAGCAAATACTAAAGTAACCGAACACTGCATACATCGGCTTGATATTTAATAATTCATCCGAACAGTGTAGCCATTCGTGCGTCTAATGTGTTGCGACGTGTGCGGCCCACTGACAGCGGGGAATACGAGCGATGTGCATAAGCGGAGCGGGAGGGACGGAGCGGCAAAACTATCAATAAATAACACCGGTAATATAGCACGAGGGCTAAAAATTAACCTCTACGACACTGTGACCTGTCGATTTAAAACTTAACACAGCACCTGATTAAGATATTGCTAAAATACGGTAAGTTGATGCAAGCAAAGCAATCAGCCGAAAGCAGATATTGGCCTTTTATATCTATACCTAAATTACTTGTCTTATTCTTATTCTCACAGTCTACGCCTATTCTATGCATCGCTAGCTATTTCGAAGAATATTTTTCTCGTCAAGTTGTTTCGTTGGATTCAAGTATATTTGCTGTGCAATAGTTGTCAGTGTAGCTCCACCCGAACCGTTGGTGCGTAAAATATAGATTTTTTAGTAAAACGGCCCCCTTTCAAGATGTTATTACGGTGCATTGTTGATAGAGAATAATGTTTGGTTTACAAAGACCATCCCAGGCATATGATACACAATACAAATATGTTATTATACATACATCACTGACTCCCTTGATGTATCAAAGTGACGTTTATGTATCATGAGCAGAAAAGTAGGGTGCGTCAGCATTCTTGAAGGAAACTACAAAGAGACTAGTATTTTTTTAGAATATTCAGTTGTATTATTTAAAAACTCCATATTAAGATATCAAAGCTGATAATGTAAAATGCTACATAATATTATACTTTTTATTATACAAATATTGTAGAAATATACTATGTATTCTATATATTACATGGTACAAATAAAATAAAATAGAACGTATTCAACGTTCTAGCAGAGAGTGAGATGCACAAATACTTCTATTTGTTTCTTAATTTACTTTTTTCTTTGTTTTCGCTACAAAATAAACTGTATTTCTTTCGTTTGTCTTCACGAATCTACCGACTTCTGACAGTGAATTATGAACGGATTTTATCGCAGCATATTAATAATATTTTAATCGGAATTTATAAGACAAGAAGTTGGTAGGTATGCTTGTTCCAGAGAATCTTCCTTAATGTGCTGGGAGACCATTGGGGTGGTTTTAGTGAGAAAAGAGTCCCAGACTCATGACTCCTCCCCAGAGGCTGGGTGCCCATGCGCACATGTTACGTACCGTACTTACATACCGTAACAAGAAAAAATTATAATTGAAGTACGAATGCGCCAGATCTCAGGAAGTTGTTAATCAGATTTGCAATATTACATTATATATCAGTAACACATACATAGTTTACGATAATGTGATGACACGAGGTTCTGTGATGCGTGACTACTGTGTGTATCTACCTATATGTAGATATGCACGTCAGTTAGGCAATGTTTTATTTAACTTGCGGTATTTAATAAAGAAATCATATAGCATATCATAGAGCTCTATATTTTATTTTTTTAACTCTAGGTACAATATTTTATAGGAAATATGATACTAATAGTATCATTACATGTAAATATTTACATACATGTACATTTAACAAGTATAAATGTCAATTGCAATTATTAAAGTATTATGGTTATATTAAAAATAATTTGTTTTAAATTACAAATTAAGTTTGGTCAATAAAATTAATAGAAATGGGTTTGGACATTTATTCAACCGCAAACGTTCTTTGGTTGATATCAAGGTGACCATGAAACTGATAAATTTTACAGCATCTCATGAATTATGAATTTTGAAGACAATTTGAACTCAGAATATCACGATTAACAGTCAAGCTTGTGACGACAAAACGAGTAGTGAATAATCATCATGAAAATGAGTTGTTTTTTAAAATGAAACGTGGTGAGCATAGTTACCTAACGCTTGCAGATTTTCTATAGTGAGAAATTCTCTCAATCAGGTAAATAATTTATTTCCTGGCGATGTTTTCCTTCATAAGTACAATATGCACATGAAAATACAGATCACTAGGCTATCACCGTCTTTTTTAACCTGTTTTGATATAGGTTACTCAGAAAACTATTATAAAAGTAATTTTTATTTTTCTCTGTTGTAAAATGTTACGGCCACTGGTTACGGGTAAGTAGATAAAATAGACAGATTCCGGAGTCTTAAGTCTGGCAGCCCTTACATAAAAAAGCACATATCCTACTTGATCTAAAACATACCAATATTATGTTTTAGGCTTTTGAAAATGACGGATTTATACGCAAGGAATAATCTAGTTTGCGTGTTTGTAGTTTAATATGTGGCACATATCACAACATACGAACAGTCACATATTAATAGTCTTCATGTTCAAATAACTTTAGTCAAAAATCATTTATACATGTCGTCTTCTCGTATTTTACGAAAAAATAGATCGTTTTTTACTAATTATAACTATCTTTTCGTAAATGTCTGAAATCAAAACAAGCTGCCGCGACGTTATTTATACTTATATATTTTTGCGAACATTTCGGCAATTTGAATACAAAGTCGAGGTTGCGAGTTGTTCGCGAACTTTTTGTATCTCGTTCGATAACGCACGTCACCCAAAAAGCTTTTCTGTGTCATTCGAAGAAAAAAATACATAAAAAAACACCTGCGGACCGTCAGTGATGCACCCGACGACATTTTTCAATATTGGAACAAAAAAATTGGTAGAAATTAAGGTAAAATACATGGTATCTCGAAGTGGAGACGATGTCGCTTTTATCGAAGGGACCGCATTTTATAATATGCAAAAGTGTACATGTTCAACTTTTGAAAACCAATGCTGATAATAATGTTTAGTTATTTTCATATCGCAAGAACTATGTAACAAAAATAATTCTTTAAAATTTATTTTAGATTTAATTACGATTTCAAAATACGAAAGGGTGCAAAAGGATAGTCGAAAATATAATCCCATCACTATTCAAATAAGGTTCGAATTTCAAAAATAAACGTGATTGTTTCAAGCTATTCACGCATGGCTAGCAAGACAGAGACAGTTTAGACTGGAGCGTGTGCGAAGGAGACAGAAGGCCCTATGATGGACGGGCACCGTCCACTGCTGGGACACCGATCGTAGCTCACGACGTCCCGCATACTTTCTCATCGCCGTACACCAAAATAAACTTTAAACTTTTTATGTGTTCCTGGTATATTTAGATGATATTGTCGCTGCGTTTTCCAGTTAAAAAAAAGTGTTAAGTGGATGATTTATATTAAGTGCGGCCCGTTATGGGCGGCTTCCGGCGTAATTATTTACTAAAAGAGTATGACACTAGCGTTCTCAACGTACGACCTCTATTATGATGGTGCACTGACAGAATAATTCATGTACGCTGAACGTTGTTTCCCTTTGTCGGTTTTCGGTAGCACAAAGGGCTATGTGTGAAGGGTTTAGATGGATTTTAAAACTGTGTAAGTCACAATTTTCATAACTGTGCCGTCTGATCTGTATGCACGCGTGCGCATGCGTTTATCCGCCTTACTGCTTCAAGCTATTGTTTCGATACCGTTATTAAAAAATAATGTATTTTTATAAATAAATAAGTTTCTTGCCTGCATTGCTATGAAATTGTCAAAAAGCGTAGTTAAATAAGAATATGTTAGACATACACCCCATTAACGCCATAGCAATAAACTATGTAATTAATGTTAGCTATAAGTTACAGTTGCGTTTCTTTATTTTATTTAATAAGTTGGTATCGTTGGCAATAATAATATAAATAATAATTGTTCAACATTTTATAGTTTAGTAATAAGTATAATAAAGCTATAATTATAAAAATATGATTTTAAACAATACATACGTCTATTGTGATCGTATAGGTTCTGTCTCCTTGAAACGTAGTTTATTTTTAATGAACAAGTTTTGAAATATTATTTCCTTGAAGTTAGTTTTAAAAGTTTAGTTATTACATTGATCAAATTAATTAAAACACGTGCGAATATCCTAAATTAGAAAAAAATATTGTCACCCATATTTATGTATATAATATAATTGTTTTATCAAATAATTGATAGTTACGTCAATTATTATATTGCTTATAAACTTGCGCATACGCAGTTATTAAATGAGACACGTGATTGATTAATTACGCATTATCATCGCATGGTTACGCACGAGCATACATATGCAACGCTTAGCATAAATAAGAAAATGTGCATAAGTGCATATTTTTTCTGCAAATACTTTTCCTGTTTCTAGTTTTGTTTTTCTAAGCGCAAAGGGGAATCAGGAATATTTGGCAACTTGTGAAAACTACCCTGATATGTACCATTTTGCTCTCCATAGGACCTATTTTATGGAATCATACATTTATTTGATTCCAGACTTTAGACTCAAAACTCCAACGTAAATGCAGTTTGAATATGACAAAAAAAATACAAACCCCATACTATGAACAAGCTTTATTTATTAGTATAGGTATTAAATTGGCCACTATTACAATCGGACGCCTTATAATAGGCGACAAATAATACCTAGTCTCGATATTTTAACCCATGTCACTAATCCTGAATTAATTCCTACCAACATTAATGGATGTCTGTCATTTTCAACTAAATATACTCGGAATTAAGACAGTCGTTTAAAAAAACACGAGTATTAATCACCGATCACAGTCTCCAGATAAGAATTATTATCAAAATGGCAGCTTTCAGACGTTAGCCTTGGTACACAAGAGCGAAAAAGTGCATCCTTATCATTTAATTATTCACTAAAGTTATATGAGAATGCTTTTACGACTATAAAAACTGCGTCAAGTTTTTATTTCCTTTTTATGTTTTCATTTTACGTTTTTTTAAGGAGAACCTGTGTAGGTATGTATTCAGAAAATTACATCGTAAAGTGTAATAAATTATCACAACATTTGGGGCACTATGTATTTATTTAATATTTAGATGACAAGGAGCCCTAAAAATGCAAAATATTTAGAAATCATGATTAGAAAACCCTATACAATATACCCGCCACGACCGGTCGTCGTGGCGATCCTTGGGGGAGACCTATGTCCAGCAGTGGACGTCTAACGGTTGAAATGATGATGATGATACAATACAAAGGATCTGAAACATCTGGGCCGAATAATATAATAAACCCCGAAATAAAATCCATAAAAAGTAGTTTTATACATACATACACTCACGCCTTTGTCCTATTTTTTTTATATAAACTAAATACAACGAGAACTATAGCCTTCGGGGACGACACGCGTGATGGTATGTATGTTTATGTTACGTATCTTTATAACAAACAAATAAATTGGTACAAATTCTATCACCACCATGATGTAGAATTACTACAGGCTACACTTTCTAGAACACAACCGCTATTACTGTTTCAATGTATCTTCATTTCCGAATCGTGTAGCACCTGATTACATTCAAATTTCTCACGCAAACATTATACGCTTATCTAATAGGGCTTTTAGAAAATCATCACATCGATAAGTGTGAATGATTTGAGCATCCTTTAGCGATACTATTGCGTCAGTGCCGCTAAACTTTCAACAGTGAATACTACGCTTTATATAGCGACCTCACTTTTTGAATAAAATGTTCATGTTGTACGGAATAATAGATTCACATATTTTAATAGTAATATTTTTTATGTAGTTTTAATGTCTTGCTCAAACACAACTAATTTGATTTGTGTGAGGTTGTTATAATAACATGGTTTTTCACTATAATGAGCGTGTGAGAATTATCTAAAAGCTAAACGTTTGTATTTTAGGAAATACAAGAATATATTGTTCTTTTTCAATGAAATTTAAAACAAAGACAGTAACACTTCTATGAAATACACAGAAGAATTGCCCCTATAGGCTAAACAACCTAGTTCCATGTTATGCATGTAATAATAAAACAATTTAGTTATAAAATGTTTTGTATGTATTCCAGTCCCTAAAGAGGCTAAATGTAGTCAAAAATGTCATACTCTAAGAACGTAAGACTAAATACTAAGATTCAAATATCTTTATCAAGAGTATACAGCAAGATAAAACAAGGGTCTAAAATGAGTACCTGAGACTTGGTAGCATTTATTACAACTTAAGTTGGCGTGATTTTAAGAGTGTTATGGATTCCTATCGGTTTATGTAGGCGTAACGAGGGTCAATGGAATGCTCCACATTGGTGTTAGGGCCGGTGGGCAAGCTAAGTGATGATATTCTGGTTAATTAGGCGTGTGATGTATTAGCTGTGGGAAATACCGGTGTATTTGATAAATAACTAAGAGTTGCGTGAGCGCATTTAAATGTAAATGAAAGGTGCTGATACCACGTTTATGTGAAATCTGTCGTCCGTTACTGGATTGATTAATTGAGACAAGTTACGTCAATAAATGTTTTTTAAAAGATAAAGTCATATAAGTCAATATAATTTCTCTTATATCGTGCATTAAAGTAGACTAAATTGTAAATTGAAACCGTTGATAGTAGTTGATAGTCTTTAATATGTAGATTCTCATCCTTCCAAAGATCTGCTAGGTACTACTTGGAACCGAGTTTTTGACAATTTAAAAGTTAAAAAATTACAGGCTTAGAGGAAAGACAGTAAATGTTCAACCTAGGAATTGAGCCTTAGCCTCTCGATTAGCCGACGGATTGGCCCCTCAGCTATATTTCTAACCGAGACTTCATTATTTTTTGGCAAGGGTATTAATATTGTTTTATTACTTATGACTAGATGAGGAAAGTGGAGGGCAGTTTAGGATTTGATAGGAGAATGTTATAAATATAAAACATTAAATGACTGATAATCCTACTAATATTATGAACGCGAATGTTTGTTAGTATGGATGGATGTTTGTTACTCTTTCACGCAAAAACCGCTCAACAGATTTGAATTAAATTTAGCATACATATAGTTTATTACCGGGATTAACACATAAGCTACTTTTTATCTATATTTCATGCGGGCAAAGGCGCGGGAGGCAGCTATCTATAATAATAATATACGATACAGTGAATATCAAAGTGCATTATCTCAGGAATATTAATTACAAAAGTGTTTAATAGAAATAATAATACAAGTCATAAGTATTAATATACTTATTTATACAACCACCTATGTTAAATAATAGATATATTATGATTGCAGTTGAAACGTTATCTACCAGGAATTCAGGAAGACCCAGGAGCTATAAATTACGACGACATTATGCAGTTTTACAATAACAAAGAACACGATGATGGGTGCAACATTTATTAGTACCTAGGTATAATCAATCGTCTTGTTCAGTTGGCACTTTATTCATCATTATTGCGCATTAGATGCGGTTGAGTCACGGAGACGGGCGACATCTCAGTAAACACGTCAATACTGTCCAGATGTGAGCGCGGATGAGTATGTAATGCAATTAGTATCGACTCGCTCGTGCGTTTGCGGACGTTCAAGCGTTTCATCCCTAAGTAGTTTATGTTGCCTTAGTACAAAAAATATTTATTTGGTGGATATTATTAATATTGAATACACATCAATTTTTCCTCTCTTTTCTTCTCTATCTTATGTATTGTTCAGTGTTCCATTTATTTATATTGTAAAATGCAGTAACTGTAAAATTCTAACCCCCGTAGTTATTTAACCAACGGTATATCCAGTCTAAAAAGAGTAACACAAGAACCGATTGTTGTTACGAATTCACGCGCAAAGGTACCTATTATATATCTGAAGGAGATTTTAGATAGAGAACCAACACAAAAAAAATACTTTGTAACTGCAAAATAGGCACTCAATACGCATTTTCTTCAGAATTCGCGGTGTATTAAACTTATTTTTTACAAAAAAATCTATATTAAGCGCTAAACTCTGCTTTTAAAATAAAACCACAAGTTTAAAGTGTTGTAGGTAATAAGTACCTCTTGTGTTGTAGTTAATAAGTGCCAGTAACAACAGACGCTCTTAGAACCTGGTTTACTATAGAGATCACCATGGAACCATTGTAAAGCGCTCAGTAACATAGTATAGGTAATTATTTAGTGATGTTCACAAGCACGCGGCTGTAACTAACAACACAGCAACACGATCCAGCAGTGAGCCATTACCAATAAGCAGTAGGTGAATCAGATACTATGAGAGCTTTTACTTTTTATGGGAACATAGCGGCAGGCCCCGCGCGGCATGGGGCAGGCGCCATCAGTACGGGGGGTTCCCGCTCACTAAACACAAATATTATATTTTTATTCGTTTCCTATCTAATCTTGCACCGTAAATCTCGACATTTTGTTTATACGAGATTGTCCCGTGATGTTTTTTTTAATTATCGCACCAATAAAATGTTGATAAAAGGCCCTAATGTGATGTTTTGTTTGTTTCTGCGAAATTCGTTTTGGCGGACAGCGTGTGTAGGTAGACTTGATAGGTATAAGTATACCCATATGTCATGTATTTTTTGTGTATTCTGTGTTTAGACAACTGAACAATGAAAACATAATAGACTAGAATAATGGAAGAGTAATACTTAAGATTTGAGCAATGAATCTAGATATTTAAGTACCCTAATAAAAATGTTTGACATTTATGCAATATTGTTTTATACAAAATATAACATCACAATACGCTCCGAGCAGAGATGTAGTTTATTTTTGATAACGTAAAAATAAGCACAAATAAGATGATCGTAAGCCGTGATTCATCTAGAAAACTATTAACTTGCATATATTTACGTAACATCTACATGTTTCGTAAATTTCTATCAACTTCACAAGTTCAATACCTGGTGAGAATCCTGTATTTTACCTTCTAAACTTACTTACAATTTATTTATGTTATATTTATGTCCCATATCATATAAAACCTGGATACATACACCGAGGCTTGTTACAAATATTATGCAGTCTGTGCCTATTGATAGAAAACTACAACAAAATGACATAAAAAGTATGTTTTTTTTTTAATTAGTGGCACTCTGCCACCATGCTCAGGGAGGGTAGTTAAAAATGCATTCGAGTAGCATTAAGTGCTTTTAGTGTAAAATCTATTATTAGACTAAAAGCAGGTGTAGCCTTAAGAATATTTCAAAATCTGGAAATAAAATAAGCTTGTTTCAACATCTTCTGCGAACAAGAAATATTAACAAGCATCAAAGAAAAAAAAATGAAAAAGAAATTAGACTACCAGGCATACATAAAATATGAGACGCATAATGTTCCTAAGCATTCCGAATTCCATTCGGAAAATAAAGATAAAGGTTATTAGCTAATATCTCAAATCGTTAGCGCTATTAACGTCACTAGTTCCGTCCGCATAATAATAACATTTAAATCAAGATCCAGCATACATACATACATACATACATGCATGTATGTATGTACGGACGGCAAAAATTATTGTGATACTCCGACGTAGGCATACACACTTTTTTCTTGAGGGGTGTAGCGTAATGAAAACAAATGACAGTTGCCCACGCGCGTCCCATAAAAAATTCAATTCATGGTTGAACGAAAATAGTAGCACTGTTTTGAATTTAATATCTGAGAGCGTTTTAGGGTTTTTTTGTCGTCACAGCGGCGGCGGTTAGCAGCTTGAGTTACGACTGTTTAGAATTGAATTTAAATATTTTAGAATCAGCTGTTTTTAACACATCGACGATTCATCGGCTTATTTCGCTGGAATTCGTATTCCATTTTTATAGTACAAGCTTAACTATACGGGATATCAATCGGAAACTATAACTTAGTCACGAAGCACACTATTAAAGCCGTGTTTGACACAAATCCAATGTATATGTCTCATTTGAAACAGTGGCGAAAGTATCAGGAACTCATAGATCTAAAGTGCATATAATTTACAACGTCGGCTAATGGAAGGCGCACATTAAGCGAGCATCTTTAAGCGTTTACGTATTAATAGAATAGAGGCAGTGTACTGCAGGAACCAGGTGCTGTTAACTTGGGAGGTAACTGCTTAATAGCCAGCCACTCATTAGAGGGACGATATTTTTAAATGAACCCTCTGGATTTGATACAGTTAACAAGAAGATCGGCCATTTTTAACAAAGGTAATCCCATTATGTTATGTCTTTCGTGAGAAGTTAATCTATATCTAAATAGATTTTATAATAACATGGCAATCTAATCCGTCATTTACCTACCCACTGCGTGAAACTTTCTCAAATGAGAGGAAACCTGTGCTGGACACAGGTTTCCTCTCATTTGAGAAGGTTTAACTTATAGTTCACGCTAGGCTAGCGTGGGTTGATAGAATTCATACGCTATCGTCAGTCCAGTAATAGGTTTCCTCAGCATATTTTCATATGCGACAATGCGAAAATGCATTTAACTTCGTTAAGATAGTTTTTAGGTGCTGTGGTATGGAACTTGATACTTTTCACTTCTCATTCTACTGGTACATCAAACAAGAATTCTAATGCAGGTAAGAATAATTAAAATTATGCTACATACTTAGTAGGTACTATCTACTACAAGAATCAAATTTTAATCCACCCTTTTTATGGAGCTCTAGTAATTATGCCTAAACTATAAAAGCACGAAGATATAAGAGCACTTTCTAAAAACAATGTTTCCCGAAAACAAATTAAAAAGCATAAAACATGATTCAGAGTGTTCACCTCACTTAACCCTTTGCTGCGTCGCAATAAAATTACTCTCGTGAATTAACCCTTCGCCCACCCTTCGGAGTAAAACACATTTACTTGCAAAACAACCCCCCCAAGCTTTTAAATTATGATAGATCGGTGGCCAGTGACAGGAATCATTTGGGTTTTCGTCTTGTAACCGTAGAACCACCATATTATACTGTGTACTGCTTACAGTACTAAATTAAAATGTTTTTATATAAGTAGGTATCCAATTTTGGGAATGATGAGATATTTTGAAAATCAAAACGTGTGAAACGTTTAAACCAAAATTGTATTGTATGTGCATTTGACTTCGTTAAAATTAAGATTAATTGCAGCTATAATTTTATTGGTAAAAGTCAGTCCCCAGAATCACCTGTATCTTGGCAAAAAAGTGTCTGGTAGGAAGCTGGCAAAAATGTATATCCGCTTACGGTCTATGAGAGCCCTCGAGATGAGAGCACGATCTCCCGGGGGACACACTTCTGATCTTCTATGCATCATCCCCAAATGAGACTCGTAGGGTTGTACCCACGTTCCGTTTAATACATTTTTTAATATGCATTTGTAAGTACTTAGATTCTTAATTTTTTGTGTTAATAACTATTCGGCTTAAATAAAGGGACGTCATAAGTATAAATAATCATCGTCATAAAATAAAAATTGTAGTATAAATATTCATAAGCACACTAGTGTATATCAAATTTTGTCTATATAATTTTGATGGTAGTTTATGAGTAACAACTTGCACATATTCCTCCATACATATTCATTGACTTAACACAATTTAATTGGTTAATAACCTTATTATAATAACAAATTAGAATTGCAAGTGTATATAAAGGTGTGAAAAAATACACTTACATGCTTTTGCACGGAATGAATATCATCATTGAATACATAAAAACTAAATATAAATGCACATGTTGATAACCCTACAAACTAGGCCGGTTACACACCGAACGCGAACCCTATATGTTTTGACTTCGCCGTTTCCCGCGTATAAATCACTTGCTTAATGTATTGAAATGCACACACCGGTAGACGAAAACCACTGTGTTGCCAACCTTATTATTACAGCACACAAATATGTGCTTTATTTCGTAAAGCACAGAATGTAAATTCGATTTTATTCTTTGGCATTATAATGTAGCGTCACATTCAAATTCAGCCCAAATTCTGAAGAGATAGGGTCGTAAATGCTTTAAAATGTAAACAGACAATTTGTAGTTTTATAGACCGTTATCCCAAGTACATTGCGGGAAAAATGCAATTCGCCGGAAAAAAATATGATCTTTGCTGTTTTTTCAGGGCATAGGGTTGAAAATTGCATGTCTCGTAGTTTTACAAACGCAAATGTAAATAAGTTTATGTGTAATCCACATGAAAGCTTTCGGATTAGTGTTTGATGACATCATTATTTTCACAAATGACAATCGTGTAGCGATTTTCTCTGCCCTTAAGGGATCGGAGGGTGGAAAAAATTCGAAGTGATTTATTATCAAAACGCAATTTGCTGAATATTTTCTTATAAAAGTTTTCCAAGTTTTAAGTAAATTGGGTTTTTATCTTAACGTAAAAAATACATATAACGAATCAAGATTTACCTTCTGAGAAGATCGAGCAAATTTTGAATAACAAAAATTTTCTTATTTTCGTTTTGATCTGTTCTAGAATTACAGGTAAATACAATTAGTTATCATGTTTTTTTTTGGTAAAATTATGAAATGAAAAGAGATTTAAACGTCTCATAATTATAATCTAGTAATATAAATATAAAATATCCAGCGTATTTTCTATCTAAAATGAAACAAACACAAAACACCGGTCGAATTATTTCCTAATAATTCTCTTAAATCCTTAAAATCGCAGGGGACGTGCCAGCCCTAGGGCAAACTTATGATGCTACATAAATTTGAACCTTATTACATTTGAAATAAACGTGTAAGTGTATGTACAGTTATGTTGGTTTAATGTACAGTTCCCTTGTTTCAATTTTCCGGATCACCGGTCCCTATCGGGCCGAGATTGGGATTTGCGCGGACAGAGGCGCACATGTTAGAGATGCGCGTTTTTGTTATTCAACATGTTCATTATTGTTAAGCACTTGGGAATTAAGGTAGGTACTTGCAAAATCATAAATCAAGTCAAATCAATCAAATCAAATCAAATCCAGTCATTTTTATTTTTCGTACATAATCGTTAATGCAGCCAATCTAGAGGACGATGTATTCTACAAATACACTTATATCTTTAAACTTGAAGGAACAATCGAATGACTACTATAGGTTCGGTGGATTTTCTCGTTCATACCTAAAGTATACTTAAATGAAATGTTTTTACATTCACGTGCTACAAAATCTGCACAGGTACACTTAACGCAAGTATCATTATAAGATCAACGAATCTAACAAATATCCGGTAGGTATATCCCGGTAGGTAGTATTTTCTTTCTCTAATAGAGGGCTGTTAGACAATTGTTAATGTATGTTTTACTGTGAAAACGAGTCCTAAAGACAATTACGTGCCCTATCTTAAGCCTAAGCATCGGGTCTATGATTTTCATAAGACAAGGCAGGGGTCAATGCATATGTACATATCTTACACAAACTTCCTAGTAATCTAATAACTTGCAGTACTGGGTTAAGTTAAAAACACTTACAAAACTGGTAGTTAGTAAGTAGTAAAACGTAGTAAATAAACGCACTGCAAATAGCGCACTTTGTGTTCTAATTTATTTACAAAGCAATACATGCCGGGTACATCAATACCCACCGGTACATTACAAGGCCCCGGGGTCCCAGCATCCCGGGGTAATCCCGGAGTCCCGCGGGACTCGTAACACGAGCGCACGGACAAATAGATACATTCGTAGTGCACATGCAATTACAATATGTTATAAGAGAGCGAACCTATTTGGTGAAATATTTGCAAGTTGTTAAGTAATTATGTTGTTCTAGTCACGTTGGGGTTGAAAACATCAATAACTAATTACCCTATGTCATAAAATATCATTTCACTGTGAAAACAGCTTTTATTAAGTAAAGGATTATTTATATCTATGAACTATGAAATTATTTAATTCGGAAGACCAACCTGACATTTTGTGGGAAAATATTATTCTAAAACTTTCACACATACGATCTAAAGATGCATAAAATTTCTGAGTTGCCAACGACATAAAGTTTCAATGCAAAAAAAAATATGTAGTATTACGATTTGAAGAAGGTGGCTGGCAGATGGATGGATGCGAGCTGCCCTAGATCGGGATGGTTGACGCGCTTTGGGGGAGGCCTACGTTCAGCAGTGGACGGCAATAGGCGTATATATGTAGTATTTATGGGTCGGTAAATACTTAGTATGAAAATTATGAATTGATTAAATTATTAGTACAAATATTTTCTAATGCACTTCTACAGTTTGCGAAGACATATAATTAAGAAATTTCAAAAGTTCAATTGACTCAACTGAAATTCAACTCCTGTACGTCCCAGACAGTCGTCCCGAAAAAAAATCGTACTTCATACACGCCTCACAAAATCTCGACTCATAAAAATAATATCACTTACCTCCCTCACCCGTCAGCTCGTTATCGCTGTATCTCTCATACATGCACGCTTATCTACGATCATCTCAGTGAGACGGGAACGTGTGTATGTATGTCTGTGCACAGACTCTCAGGTTACATCAACACTTACCTGGAAAGATACAAACAGATATGTTACAACAGTGATAAAAAAAACCAGTACGGATTTGTATCATCATGTAGGATATGTATCATTAGCGACTTTTTTTGATGAAATTATATTTATTTCTGTAAATAGATCTTTGTTCTTTTGATCTTGTAATTAGTTCATGATGACACTTTTACAAGTTACATACATATAAGATAATAGCTGTGGTAACCTAGTGGTGTGACCAGTGGACTGAGATGTCAATGGTCTCGAGTTCGAACCCAAGGCACCACTGACTTTTCGGAAGTTATGTGCGTATTTATCACAAGCTCAAACGGTGATTTGTCTCGATTGCATGTGAAGTCTACCAACCCGCAGTAGGCTAGCGTGGTGGACTATAGCCTAATCCCTCTCAAATGAGAGGAGACCCCTGCCCAGCAGTGGGACGTTAATGGGTTGATGATGATGATGACATAAAATATAGGCGTTTCTGTTTTCAAGTGTTATCATGTGGTACTTTTATTAATGTTATCAAGAGCAGATCGAGTTTGGATTTGTGACCGGTTATTTACCTATCGCGAACTGTGGATAGCAAAATTTGAAAGACTAATTTGGACTTTGCTTATAAAATATTACGATTTTTAAATGGAGTTATAAAAAATCCATCTTCTAATTTGACATTTCTTATAAAAATTACTTCTAGAAAAAGACCTATCATTTCTAGGATTGGGATTAGGATAGGATTAGGGACTTAACCTACTCGTTTGGGATATTGAAATGGCAATGACATAAATGTTGGACGTAAATTAAACTCCATTTAACAAATGTTGTCCTGAAGTGACGCATACAAACATCTTCTTAAAATCTATAAGCATCAGGTAACTATCTTAACAATTCCACTATCTTCTATTTCTCTTACCCTAGTACCTAACAAGCTAATTCAAATGCGTCTAATAACTAACACATTTACGTTAATTGTAACTGGTTATCTCTACATGGGTACAATAAACACCCGCTTTTATGATCTGTTTTGTAAGTCCTCCAATGTGTAAGTATTTTGGTTTTATCTTCTTAACATTAAATCTTAAATTGATATCAATTAAAGTAAACTGAACGACTGATTTGTTTTGTTAGTGTGTTACTTTATGATAGCCTCGTTTCCAGATTAAAACAAATATCTATTCAATTTTGAGAATGAAATATCTTATACTAAAATATTATTTTTAATAAGTCCCTCGAGATCATAAATCTTGGAGTCTAAGTTCATTATCTTTGTCTAACAAACACCGTTGAATACACAAATAAAATTATTGGAACATCTCAAAGTTCACCGACTGAGTTAATCTCCATACAAACTACACGAGCAAGAGAGGTAGCTGTCACTCTCCTAGACGTTGCCGAGTCACCCACATAAATAATGTCAACAGTCGGTGATTCAGAACAATCGATGATCCATGATACCGCGTCACTGGCCACTCACCGCTTCCACGATCAAAAAAATACATTGGAAACACCAGTCCCGAGAACACAGCGCATAAATATATCAAATCGAAAACAATAGGGCGACATCAGAGATATCGCATCACACACCAAGAACCCACGGACATATTTCAAAAACCGGAGATAAAATAAAAACAAAACAAAACGAAAAAACAGTTGAAAAACCAACATCGAAAAAAATACGTGACGGGCATTAATTAAAACGGACCCACGACCAGGAATTCAGAAAAACAAAGAGGTTAAACAAACCTTCGCAGTGGGATCCCTCGCAATGATCATCATCTCACATTTTTAATCATCGAACATAAAATGTTTTTTGTCGCTGGAAAACTGACCGTGCGCGGACGAATTAGAGATGGGAGTGATGTCATGGCCGATACCACATTTATCGACATAAAGAGCTGTTGAAAATTATTTTTTGGTTGGATTGTCACCGTTGTTTTAATGGCATTACGCATTGAAGAAGGGTTATCTCTCCGATCCGATCTCTGGGTCCAGGTATAAGACCAAGATTGATTGGACACGACCCGACATTTTTACGTCCGTGCTCTCGGGTGTCGTCGACTCCATTGTAAAGGAATAGGTTATTAAATTAGTGGCATCGATCGAACAAAAACTCATAATTATCGCGGTCAATATGTATCATTATTCTTTTTGACGTTTTGTTGTTTGGTTTAAGTGAATGAAATGTCAAGATAATTGATTTGGAAGCCGTTGATTGTGGGTTGGCTCATGACATAATCATGTTTTGGCAAATGAGGTAACATTTGTTATTAATATTATACCTTTATAAATAAGCAAACCAAGACCTCAAAAAATCTAAAATTTTAGACCTTTTTATTATTCTAAAATTAAGTGACAATTATTTGCAATCGTTTTTGATAAAAACTCTTTACGCAACAGCTTTTTTTTCAACAAAAAGCCCGCCCATTATATTTATTACGATCACTTAAAGTGGGGCTTATAAAAGGATTGTAGATCATTATGCAGGGGCGATAGTATCGCGGCGCAGGCGCAACGCACAATGGTTGTCAACACACCGTCGGGAGACACGCTGGGGATTATGACAAACGCACAAAAGCACAACGACGCTTAGCGGTTGTTCAGGGGAAATCTATGGTGCTTGTATGGTTTGTAAGTATTTATTCATGAGTATTGTTGTTGTGAACGGTTAATAGAGCTGTTCTGTAGAATGTTTTGTAAGTATTTATGAGTGTATTTATTTGATTAGACATTTTTTAGGAAAAAACTGAGGCTGATAGGCCTCCATTGATAATTTAACTCCGGCAAAACTGGCAAATTTAAAGGATACATTTTTGTGCAAGATATAATTGTTTAGGTTAATTTTATAATTTTAATATATTATTATCTGTTTGTTTTGAGTTTCGCTAGAACAGTCCTTTTGTCTATCTGTCTATTAGCGGCTTAGTTCTAGTACTTCAACGCCGTTATCAGGCGTGGCTAGTGGTGGTAAGAGATGCTATATTTATTAGGGTATTCTTCCTACACATAAAGTGAGGATAGATTTTTCTTCCTCGACTATCCTTTGTTGTGACGTGTCTTTGGGCAGGTTTGATTAGTTTTATTTTCGCAAAATTTCATTTTTAATGTGTTAAATAGAACGAAATAATCAATCATTTATATATTAAAACTACAACCAAAGGTATATGATGACAAGAATGACGTTCCTGAAGGTTTTTATCAATCAACTACACCAGTGACATCCAGGTGTCATCGTCAGAACTAGATAAATAATAAAAAACAGCGCACAACAAGAGCACAGATGATCTGACACTCGATCCCATCGGGATAAAGCAACAATACCATATTACATTACACACGTTTATCTATACAGAAAAAAATGTACCAAAAACGGCATTGCTGAAGGACCAACAATACTGAATAGAGATTTAAGAAGGGATTTGGATTCAAAGGGCCGTCGGATTCCGCTTTGTTTCTCAGAGCCTTTTAAATTTCACGTCTTGAGGTAACTGGACCGTGGTGAGGCGTGGTGCCAGTGCTAGCGAGAATACGCGACAGATTTGTTAAGTACTTTTATTGACATTCCAATAAAGTAGCCACTGTGCACTGCTTAAAAGCTAAATCTTTTCTTCAGTTCAGTAAACAATGTTCAGTGAGTATTAAAATCTAAAATAAAATTTCTGTATGAATAAAGAAGTTATAAGTTGTGTCAAATTTGTTACTATAATCGTTCAGTTTTGGAGTCTTTAGCTAACCGAAGTTTAATAATAAAGTAGCCAGATACGTTATGAAGGTGTCTCAGCATCAGTCACCAGACACTTTACTCACATCAGTTTATTTAGCCACCAAAAATATTGTCTCTCAGAAATATTGTCTGCCATGAATCTTCTAGAATAGACGAATATATGTATCAATTAGGTATAAAGAAATATTTTATCCAAACCTTCTCTGTTAAAACAAGTCATGAATAATAATCTGCTCATATTCAGCTCGTCGCTAGCAGTCGGGCTGAAACCAAAAGCCTGGATTTAACGTACTCGGAAGGCTGCAGCGGCGTCGCTTTGTGCAAGCCCTAAAAGGGCGTGTGATTGTAGTGTCGAGTAATGGCCACTTTTTGCGCATGTGCTGCAAAAAGGCGGCGATGCACAGTGCGCGCGCGCATGCTCGCAATTCGGATAGCTTGTTACTCTCATAAAGGATTATTGAGGGATCATTTTTTTAAAGATTTAATTACTGTTTTCTCCTACATAATAAATATAAGATTCCAAATCTGAATTTGGACAAATCTTTCTACAATAAGATTTTACTTCGACAAAATATAGATAAATATTTAGAGAAAGTACGTTATAAGATAGGCACTAGAAAACTAAAAATATTGCTTCGTGCCAGTCTTCACACAAATAACGAAAACAGCGTAACCTTATAGATAACGAACATAATACATAAGATAACAAATAAAACTATGTTGCTGTAACTTACATAAATTTAATGTATAATAAATTTAGACTAATGTATAGGAATACAACTTAAATAAACTGAATTTTGAACTAACTGAAGTTGGTTAAGGAGTAAATGGTTTGAAAGTTTTTGTTTCGTTAACAAAGCCTGGTTTACTGCCTGAAAAGTGAACCTAACTAATTCGCATTTCGTGAAGAAAAGATCACGTGCATAAAGCTATGTTGGTAAACCAGAAGTTAGTCACGATTGGTGTTTGATTACTATCTTATACTTGATAAGTGGTTGTAACACGTTGGCTTGAAATTCTGACTCTGTTAATACAATGTTAAGTTATGACTTAAGCTTGCTGCAGATCAATTTTACTGCGTGTAGAATTGTAGGTCGATATTGAACATTACTTTTAAGATTCGATTACATCTAGGCCTCAAATTAAATTGAAAAATTATGTCATTGATCTTCTGAGTTTGTTTTACTTAATTTGGTAGTAAAAATGTCAATCCAATCAATTATATACATATATTTACTGCCCGTGATCATCCATCTAAGTAGTTTTTACTTCAACGTCTATAGCCCGCCTAAGAAAAAGAAATAATACACGCCTAGTTACCTAGATACTTATCTTTTAACATCATAAGTATAACAAAGAAAAATAGAAGAGTAGGAAAAACGATGGCTTATTTATTACAGACCAAAGACCACACACTATCATAGACAGATTAGTCAAATGAAACACGATACTAGGAACGCATATGTCTAAGATGTTGAAATTCTTTCAACCGAAATAATATGTGCACTTTAGCATAATAGTGTTGTTCATTGACGCGTGACTGTTGATCGAGTCGAGTCGATAAGTGACGGAGACAAAGGTCGGTCCAGACAAAGCGGACGCTAATCAAGATATCGGACGCAGTATTAACAAGGCATAAACCAATAGCGGAATACTTAATTATCACATTCTCATAAGAGTGTCAGGCTCTGCAGCGTTAAGTCGGTCAGGTTATAAAATATGATGTATTAAAGGGAAATAATATAAGAAACTTTAAAAAAACCCAAACCTTTGAAATTAAAATTTATTGTATATCTGCTACTGAACGTTGAGGAGCGCCCTCATCAGGCGCAATCATCAGTTGACGTTCATACTTACCTATCAAAATAAATATGCCAAGTTTATTATCGCTGTAACTAATCAATTACCATTAACCGAATAATCCTCTCATGGATAGGGACAATCCTGGCTTCATATTAATGTATTGTCATAAGAACTGAATAAGCCTAAATTTTGACCAAAACAAAAATAAAATAGGTAAGATAGTTGAAGTTTCTAAATATATACCTACTTAAATAAAAAAAGTCATAATTGCACAACATAATTCGTTTCGTTTAGAGTAAGTTTTAATTTATAAACGATGACATTTTACATAATGTTATACTAATATTTTAGTATAATTGTAATAATGTTTGTAAATCTGAATAGCTCAATAACGCCTTCTGTTCATATTTTGTACCTCTTACTACGAACTCGGCGTGTATGCGTCTGCGCAGCGGATTAGCGCAATGCAGCGGAGCGCACGCGCGCACCAGACCCGACGTAATGCGCGCGGCGCCAGCCCTCCGCCGACCACATTAAATTTAGTCTCTTTTAGCTTAAAACCACACAAAATTATAATCTCCCAATTTTACAAGAAACAGTTCGACCATTATAGCCTTCAATTACGGTATTAGTTTTGCCTGTTTAAAGAAAATTGCTTTTTTCCTTGCTCCAGCAAAACCTGTTTCAAGTTTATTTTTCGCGAATCATTTATTCAAAATAGGCCAATTTTAATTCGCTTTTTTTAATATCGACAATACAAACAAGCGCAGGAACGCCTGTCCTTCATCGCTTCCTAGTGTTTTTGCTGATAAGTGGAAGCATAAATTTAATTGGAAATCTTCATTAACATGAAGCTTTCCAATTAAATTTAAGCTTCATTAACATGAAGCTTTCCAATTGAAAATGATGGGACTTGTTTTAAAACTATTCAATACAAACACTTTTTTTTGTCACAAACAGCTTCAAACTTTACCCAGTCACACCTTGGAATCATTGTCAGAATATCATGTGTAGAGCGTGGCATTTTATTTTATACGTTTTGGAAACATTAAGGTAACGTATCGAGTTACTCGAAGGTATAATAGAGCATGGCGCGCGTTTGTGTTATTGTAACTACACCGGTGGTCACTTCATGTGACGCAGGTGGACTGTGGGCGGACTGTGCTCACACTACGGGTAATAGATTAATTTGTTGCGTGTAAATATTATTTTTATAATATCAGACAGCTAAGAACAAACTGTTTCAGAATGACCGAATATCAATAATAAAGGAAATATTTAAGAGGTTTAGCTATTCCTAATTAATTCTGTATTAACTTTATACTTAGAGGCTATAGAGATCAAACTAAATAAACTATCCGATTAAGGAAATTAAAAAAAACTCCGCCAAGCATAAGCAAGTCCGATAAAATCCGTGAAGTGCCCAAGCATATAAGTAAATAACAATTATTTACCGGCGCTAACTTTCCCACAATCCACTACAAACATCCAGTCAAATTTGAGCTCACAACATCCGCAAATAAATTATAGGACCCCAATAATAAATAATACCAAGTCTAAGTCTAATTAAAATCTTGTACTATTAAAGAAACTTGCGACGGGTAATTTCTGCTTTGGAATTGCGCCCCGTTGTGATTTTAACGTTCGAGAGATCCAGCCCTTTATCATTAATCTAGATACTAGTCGATAAAACCCTGGACGAACGAGGCGGTAAAATCCATCGACAAATTTTATGTGACATCACTACTTGCTGTAGGGCGTCGTAGGCCCCGCCCACCTGCGTACGTAGCTCGTAATGAGAGTGCGTCCCTTTCACTCACTTCTAATGCATGACAATGTATTAATTGGTTAAGTACTGATCTACTTTTAATGTAATATGCAGAATTAAAAATTAAACGTTCGGGTTAATTAAATCGTAATTAATTAAAAGTAAATGTCTTTAATCTGCAAATTGCAGATACAGTTTTCTATTTTGACAAGACATGATTCAATTAATATTGTATTTCTTTTATCACATTGGAGAATAACTACTATTAACAGTGTTCTGTAAGTATTCTTAAGAAGATTAGAATGGATATGTGTGGGTAGTTGTGTTTTCCATGACGTAGACCAGGCCTGTAAGTTATTCAAGTAAAATGTAAATACCAATTTGACCTCTGGTTTTTGCCAACAATGGAACTCTCTAGTATGGAAAAACATCTTTCTCACAAACAGCTAAACCTATTATAATAATTGATAATGGTAGCTAGGTAGGTGGACACAGGTTCTGAGTCAAATCTAGTATTTATTTGAAAATATGTGTATGTAACCAAACAACATACACAAACACACAACAAACATGAAAGTTGTAGATTAATAAAAGTATCGCACTACAAAAACGCTGATAAATGATTATTTGATTTGCACAAACGTGCAAAGAGGTAATGCCTCACATCGTATTAATTTGAAATCTGTTTATATGACTGGCTTTCAAAGAGACAGCTGCGATCTTTTTCGTTGTAGTTACATTTAAGGCGATGACAGCTGTGGTTATTAAATCATGGCGGGGTTCAGTAATCCGCGGGATTAGTGCAAGCCTGGTGGAATACTTGTGACGTGACAATTTGTGGCTTCACTCGGTCAGGTTCAGTAGAAAGATTACTTTAACATGACACAAGACACATTTGTTAAATGTTACTTCCTTTTTACTGAGAACGTAGGATTTTATGGACCGTTTTATATGGAATAGTAGGTAGGTTAACTTTGTTCTTGAATACTGCAGACTATTCAAAATAAGTTATATACAATGACATATTATATATAACTATATATCTATCCCTATCTTGATTAATAAATTGCACCATCTGGGAATCAGAGGCCCAACACTAGAGTTGTACGGAGATTACCTCAGGGGAAGAACACAGGTAGTTAGAGTCGATGGTTGGGTTAGCGATGAACTGCCAGTCGAATATGGCGTTCCTCAAGGCAGTATCCTCGGCCCTACACTATTTCTAGTGTATATAAATAATCTATGTGACTCTGAGCTGACCAACGGAAAAATCATTACATTTGCCGACGATACTGCTCTACTTTTTTATGCCGATACTTGGAATGAGGTATACAATCACGCTCAAAATGGATTCAACCAAGTATCAAAATGGCTTAGTGATAACATCTTAACGCTCAACGTGGATAAAACAAAATACATGACATTCACGCTTAGGAAGCAAGATCAACCGAATCTGCATATTGTATCACACAATTGTAGCTTACCATCTAATAATAAATGCAATTGTCCTACTTTATCAAAAATAGACACCATCAAATATTTGGGTATCGTAATTGATAATCGATTGAGCTTTCAAAATCATATTGATGTCTTAGCTCCGAGAATTCGCAAACTTATTTACATATTTAAAGCGCTACGTCATATTGCTGACATTTCTGTTATTAAGTCGGTTTATTTCGCGTTGTGTCAATCGTTACTATCATATTGTATAACGACTTGGGGTGGCGCTGTTAAATCATTTTTATTGAAGTTAGAAAGAGCTCAACGAGCTATACTTAAAGTAAGTAATTTCCTCCCCATACGGTATCCTACATATGACTTATATCAACAATGTAAGGTGCTGACAGTACGACAACTCTTCATTATGATGACGGTTGTTAAAAAGCACACGGAGCTATCGTTCGATCCTGATATGATCGCGGGCAAAAGAAGAACTGCTACTGTATGCTCGCCAACGAGGTTCAAGAATAAAACATCTCAGAATTTTTATGGTTTTCTGGGCGCCTTTCTATATAATAAAATAAATAAACATATAACAATTTATCCACTAACTAGAGCAAAGTGCAAAAAAGAAGTTTGTTTATGGCTTCAAAAATTAGACTATAATGCGACGGAAACCTTATTAATACCCTTAAAATAGAATTTAACGAAATATATGTATATATACGTAATGCACGCACATACCCTTCTTAAACACATAACAGTATTAACTTACGCACTTTCACACACACACACACACACACACACACACACTCACTCTCACACACACACAAATTTAATTATTATTCTTTAAGGAACAGTTTATTTTGTATTAATATTAGTTTTAAACTTATTTTTCTTTCTTTGTATTTATTAATTATTTTAAATTTCACTATGTTGTCTTATAATAACTTTATTACTAAATTGTTTGTGCTTTAAGTAATGTATTATAATGAACGGCGGAGGGTTGCCTGGTGATCTGTAATACAGGTTTTACCTACCATAGACACCAGTCTCTATACTGTGTATTCTAATATAAATTGTACTGTAATATCTACGATGATGAGAAAACAAATAAACTTATTATTATTATTATATTATTATTATATATAGACACGTCATGCACGAACATTACGGCTATGCAAAATGGCGACAGCGACTAATTTGTGCATAGAAAGGGAAAAACACATTTTTATCTTTCACTGTTGTAGTATAATTTGTAAACACATGAGGGCATGTTGTTCTCAAGAAGTATAAAACTATTAAGCACAAATTATTTTTACGGAACGTACCCTCGCAACGCTGGTTGGTGCGTCACTAAGCGCGATCCCGGCAATTGCCTTGATTTCTTGTTGCCATTTTAGAGAGCGGGTAACGTATCTATAGTTTTTTGTATCATTGGTTATATATTTTAATTGTATGTGTTTGATTATTTTTGTCTTTCTTTGTTGATGGAATGATGGATGACGGAATCTTAGATGTAACTTTGCAAATTAATGGTTGAGACTGCTAAAACTAATTCTTTTAAGTCCTACAGATTTTTAATGTTCTTGTAAGCAACCACATCGTAACCCTTAAAGAGTTTTTAAGAAACGTCTATAAACGCACTTTTTTCTAGGAGATGATAATATTTTCCCACTCAATAAATTCATAGCGACAAACCAACAGACCGGCAAACTATGCATAATATTAATCGGGAAGGCATGAAAATCCTATTTCACGCACCAGGAGAGCAGCGGTGTGCAAGAATATTCGCGGGCGTGTCCGATGTCGGCGCGTGGCGACACGTGGCATATCCTCGCCAATTCTGATGCCCTGGTGAGTCTACACAATGGAGGCTGGAGTCATTTGCCGCTAACTAATGATTAATCTAATGATGTCATGATTCAGGGGTTACTTAACACTCCACAGATAGCATCGTGAGGGATGATGTGGTTTTTGATAGTATCAAGAGGTAATCAGATCCCTCTGAGGATCAAAATATTGGTTCAGGAAACTATATTATCATTCAAATATTAATCTTAACTTAGACCGAAGAAAAAAATGTTTTGCATTGGACTTCTTTCAGCTAATATTATGAAAAAAAAAGGGAAGAGTAAAAACATGATTGACCACTGCGGACAGAACAACTAATATTCTTCCAATTGAAGACCCAAATTGAGACAAATCTCGTTATTTAACATTATGAAATAATACTGAGTATTATCCGAAGAACTAAAAACCATTAGCAAATACAATTCATAACGTTGTTTTGAAAAAGCTTTCAAGTTACAAATTCAAATAAAAACAATACCATACTCTCAGGAGTAACAAACAATACGCACAAAAATGCACTTAGCAAAGTTAATTCGATGACTGTAATGTAATAAGCGATCAAATGAAAACTAATGTCAGTGCGGCGTCGGTCAGGCGGAAACTTCCGAGCGCAATCTAATTTGTGTCCCCTCGTATCTTACAGTCTGCTCTGGAACAATAGCAAGGGTGATGGTACACGGAGTATGGGGACCCTTGATGTGTTTGTTCGGAAAAAAAAACAAATTATATTTTCAATTTTCTTCGGTTTTATCTTTGTTCTTAGGCGAAAATGGTCTAAAAATGTTTAGCTTCTCCCAATTATTCTAGCCAGTTTTCAGTCTAATTGGTATGCTTCTATGAGTCATAAACAAGTAAATATACAAGCTCAATAATCACACATCCATGGATTTAGGCAGGTCTATTTTGTCAAAGTATGCAGCTTATAGATCAATTGATCAGTAGTATGGACGCACGAAGACACTGCGAGGCACTAATATGTGAAGGATTTTTTTCTCTCAAGTTACAATTAAAACATAACCTATTACAAGTACGATTAAACTTTTTGGTCATAATTACACAGAAACTCTCAAACATTTACACAAGACAGTAGTAGCAAGATCACAAACAAGTAATAACCAGGGGTGCAGCAGTAATGAGAGCAAAATTAGATTAGCTAGGGGCCAAAGAGGCGGGGGTTGTAACGAGATTACACCTCTGGAGAGCATGGCTAAAGTGATTACAAGAACAACCCTACCGGCGCCGGCGGCCCCGCGATGTGCAGCGATGATTTGTGACACTACACACAAATGGTATGGCGAATAAGTCAGAAAACAGACATAAAACAAACATGTAAAACATAAAATTGGCATTTAAACGAAGGGAACTGCCACCATTACAGCCAACGGCGTAGAAACAGACTAAAATTTTGGACGAATTGGACAAATATAACAATACTAGCTGATTCCCGCGACTTCGTCCGTGTGCAATTTAATTAAAATATAAAAGATTCACATTAACTTTGCACCCCCGTTTTACAACCTTAGGGGGTGAATTTTCAAAAATCCTTTCTTAGCGGATGCCTACGTCATAACATCTATCTGCATGCCAAATTTTAGCTCGATCCGTCCACTGATTTGGGCTGTGCGTTGATAGATCATTATGTCCGTCAGTCAGTCACCTTTGAGTTACATACATATATTTAGATACAGAAGTTATCGAAAGGAAATTTTGGAGCCTAGTGGTGGTACAGAACAAGTAAAAACTAAAGCTATTATTATATCCTCAGGCACATTCATAGTTCTAAAACCTAGCTATACTCTCCTGTTAAAAAATATTGATAAAAGTAAGGTGATCCTTTTATTCCCTATAAGTATATATTTTATACCCCATTCCTTGAAGTATATACAGCCTGCCTCATACAGCAATGTTGATAGATGCTAATGGTGGCACTAGTAGCGACGGGAAGCGACCATTCGCTAGCACAGCGGTAAATAACTTATTGTGCTCGCTCCTTAATGGACTGGCCACATATCTCGCTGACTATGTACGACACATTAACACCTGAGCTAAGCGCTTGTCACCTAAAAAAGTAGTATTTCTTTAAGTTTTTGTATCTAACTAACGGGCACAACTAACGCAATAAAGCGTATAACGATGTCATATTTGAGCGAACTTATTCTTTAAAAAAGTAGTTATGCGTTCAGAGAGGGATACTATCGACAATAATGTTTTTTTAATCATATATAGGTTAGCGTTTGACCACATCTTCACCTGATGGTAAGTGATGATATGGTCTAAGATGAAAAAATGTATCTATTATTATCGCAAGCCACAAATGTGGTCATTAAGAACGTGGTTCCCAGAATAACTGTGTTAGGATTTAGAAAATGGTAAGAGGCTTGTTAACTTGGCATGGTAGGTACCTCAAGCATACTGGCTACATTACCTTAAGCTCTTGAGGATATTGATGCGATAGATGTTTGATTTTTTACAATGTTCTGTTTGTAAAATCATAAACGCATGGTGATTACCTACCATATAACTAGGCATTACATTTAATCTGAGTTACCTTATGAGAAATTTAAGTGAAGATATCAAATAAAATATTTCTCCTCGCCAAAAACTCTTATTCTAATTTTAAATTCAGAAGACTTTTAAACATATACCCTAAATTATTAAAACAAACAGTGCCTCAGTGGCGGCACTCCACAAAGGTTTGTATGCGCCCGCGCAACTTCGCCGCGTTGATTTATCAATCAATTGCGAGGGTCGTTAGTGCGCCGCGGGCTGCGCGCCTTTGCACGGCCGCCGATATATGTACTTCATGTATCCCTAGTACATAAGTAAAACGGAATAATGATCAATGGGTTCATAGGATCGTATTTATTGCAAAGCCTTATGGGCATAATATGAGACGGGCGTTCCGAAATGGTTTTTATTGCGAAAGTAAGTACAAAAATAACATACGAAAGTATATAGTAACATATTGTTTATGTAGATATGCCAAGACTAAATATGGTAAATAACATTTCACTTACAGCTTTGCAGACCCAAGTGGACAAATACCTACATACCTTGTTCTTTATGGTAAATCTCAAGACTTAGCAACCCATACATAGTTCGATTTAATTCTTCAAGTTCAAGCGTGGATAACAAATGATAGCATCACAAATCTAAGAAATAGAAAAATGATGATATGTTAATGTCTGTTTGTACAAAGTTTAAAACAATCGGTTTAAAACAATCCACAGAGCTATGATCGTTGACGCCGCGGTCACGCGCAGGTCCCGCTCATGATTTATCGATACCAACGCTCCGCTCACTGCCCCTGCCTACTATAAATTATTATCGGTAATGATCAATACGAGTGATTTATTATTACGATAAATAAATCGATACGACCCAAATAAATATCGATGCGATTGAATTCGATAAAAAATATACGATTTAGCATAGACGGCTTAATGATGATCACATGTTTGCTTCAAGAATGTGCGTCTGAAAATTTTAGATTAAAAGACAAGGTTGCCTCGAAACTTGAAAAAAAAAATGCTGCTTAAACAACACTCAGTCAATGTCCACGACAGCAGACACCATGGCTTCGCTGATGTTGTTCCAGATAGAAAAAGATCAGGAATGTATTAATCATATTAGCGTAAAAAAAACGATAAGCTATATTCAGTCGAAAAAGGTGATAGAAATAGAACAGTCTAGCTTTATAACCTCTATATTCATAAGAATAACTTGAGAGTGAAATTCTTGTCAACAATCTTTACCGAGATTATTGTTTATTTCATCCATATCCATGGTTAAATATCGATTCGTCAGGGGTCTGGTGATCTCATAGTCAGTGAAGTTTAGTACGTTAGTTACGTAAATACGGACATAACTTTGAAATGCCAGTGGTACAACTCAAGACTTTTGACTTCTTTATCCATTGATCGTACTATTAGGCTATCATTACAGCTGCTCCACATGTAAACAATCAATTAAACACTCTGTCAACACTATTAAAGTGATATAATCAGCAAATTTTCCATTTATTTCACTCGCATGCAAGAACCTGCCATTCAATTGCTCATAAAGTAAGATCTTAATTTTTCTCAAGTATATCTTGGCACGCACAATTCCACAGTCATTCCTATTCGAGGGTCCAAAAGAAAGCAAATTCTGTAGCTGGTCGTTTGCTGGCCGCAGGTATTTTAACGAGGATGCTGCGACGTCCGCGGCCGCGGCAATGAAGCGATTATAGCTCACACCTCGTTTTTGTACCGCTGGGGACAAGCGTGATGATACAAAGGTTTATATTATGAGATCAGAAGCTGTAATGGTCGGGCTTTTATTTATAAGAAATATTGGTCATCGATTTTGTTCCCGAGATTTGAACACAACATATGAAAATAACTAATCTATATATATGAAAGAAAGTCGTGTTAGTTACACTATTTATAACTCAAGAAGGGCTTTACCGATATGGCTGAAAATTGGTGAGGAGGTAGCTTAGAGCCAGGAAAAGCACATAGGATACTATTTATTCCGTTCGACAGCCATAAAACATTTAAAACAAACTAAAAATCGTAACGACTAGGTATATTACCGCTTTCATTGTAACCTTAGCAGTTTACATTAGAAAAGAAAACGAAGAAAACTGACATAACTGTCATTTCTATGACTGTCATCTGTACAACACTGTGAAGCGTATATCAAAGTACGATCAGGGCGGAAACAGGACCAGCTGCAATCCTGATAGTTGTTAAAAACTTGGAAAGACGAGATATTGTGCTTACACGTCGCGATACTGGGCAACTGCAACTAATTAATGAAACACCATTTATATGAACCGTTACTCATGTTCTGGCAAGGATACGATAATTATCACTGCAATATCAAAATTAAAAATCCATTGAAGAGTGAGTATCGATATCATAGTTTTCATTTCAACATACATAGTTGTGCCACACTGCCGACCGTTGGGGCTTAAAGATCATCGAGTGGCGACCACGTATTGGAAGGTAGTCAAGGTGGGCCGATGACCTGGTAAAGGTTGCCGGAATACGTTGGATGTGGATGGCGTTGGATCGTTCGTCGTGGCGATCCTTGGGGGAAACCTATATCCAGCAGTGGATGTCTAACGGCTAATAGGATGATAATGATGATGCGTAGTTTTTTAGTTTCGGTTTCTAAAAGAAGTAGATCCACTTCTAATTTACTACTAAGTTACTAATTTCGTTGTTGTTATTTCAGGTAAGGACAATACCAAAAAGTTTAGTTTGATGAATTATTACGCATATTTTTTGATGATTCGTGAAAATCCAGATAATTATTGGCTGGAATTTCAAAATCGAAAAGGAGCGCTTAACTTGCATTCGGTTCAACCAAGCTATACTGCGTTCGCAGGAGTATATCGATTTACACGTTGCAATGAGTACCTATAGAGATGCAGCTAATGTTAATCGATTGACCATAATAACGGTGACGTACACGAGTAGTCCATCATATACATAAATATGCGGGAAGATGCTATTACGTACGTTTGTCACTACGGTTAAAGGGATAATAATCAAGTGACAAACATCAAGTGATCGGTACGAAATTACCACACGTGTCTTCAAACAAAAAGCCCAGTCACCAATGAACTACATTGTTAAGCAATCACGTCTTTTGGGGATCAAAAAATGCCAAAAACGAGGCTTGCCGCATGCATACATTCTTATTTAGTTAGTCGAAAGAATTGAGCCACACGAAGATGGTATAATATGTGCCGATGTTCCTGACTGACATAGACCGACTTCATGTTGTTATTGAGAATATGTTTCATGAAACGTGTGGCGCCATCAACCAGGGACTCACCGTACATGGACGACTGCAAGTGTTCCAAACTTTATCCACGAACATTAATGGCGAAGACCATCAGTGGTTACGATGGCTGCCAACTGTCTTCACATCGACGTCGATCACTCAGTGATAATGATCGAACTATCACAACAATTTCGTGGTTTCACATTACTAACGATCTATCTGATGAAAATTTCTCGAAGCTATTGCTGACTATTGGTAACTGCTGAGTTTCGGTCAACCAATATAGTGGATTTATTTCACTTCCTTTGCAATTTCGGCTCATTGAAAGATGAGCTCATGAACAAAATATTCCCGACCATCATTGTTAACGACAACAATATCAATAAAAATAACAAATAGTATTTTCTTTCTTAATAAAAAAATTAAAATAAAATATATAACAAATAGTTATCTGAGCCAGCATTTTAGTTACTAAGGTGTGGATGACTTTAACTTCGCAATACTTGATTTATGAATTTTATTGTTTTTTATATCCTAATAAACTATTGATGCATTTTTTGTGTTCATTTTATTGCGTTATTAAATATTAATTTAAGTTCAGGTAAAAGATAATATTCATTGACTGTAAGACGGCACGAAGTTCGCCGGGTCAGCTAGTGACTAAATAAATTTTGATTTGAGTATGTGAACATGTTTATTATTCTCTCACTTAAAACTACTGAACAGATTTTGATGACACAATAAAGTAATATAGTACATACATTAGTATAAAACATACGCTAAGCTTTATCAATACACCAAGCAGGCAAAGACGTGAGCAAAATCTAGTTGTTTAAAGAGTTATCAAGCTACCTAAACCATCTTTTACAGATTTCATGAGGTAATTTTGGTTGCAGAACCCAGAAGCAGTTCTATCTTTCATTCCCATATCTAAGTATCGTTTTCATGTTGCGGATGCTAAAGTAATTTCAATCGCGGAACCTTTTTAAATAAAGTTCAAACGTGATGAGGTCCGTGTTTGACTCAAAATTGTAGCGACATAAACTGTGTGTTTAATTCTCCATGTAACACTACAGACCATGAAGGTTTTTCCACTGAGTGGCTACATAGTAAATGTAGTAAATAGTAGCTACCCGGGTACATGAGGGTTGGCGGGCCCGGCCGCGGCCGCAGCTCGTAAAATAAATCGTAAGACCGCGGCTCTCTCGAGATACCATCTACATCCCGTACGTTTCTATGGTAAAAATGCAATGTTTTAATTCCGTCGGGCGTCGTCGCCGAGAAACCAACCGATGCGGCCGCCAGATAAACGTCCGAAGAGTATCGCGGCGTTTTATTTTTCGAAATATTCGAGGGACGGCGTTTTTTAGCTCCTAAGTTATGTGGACGGGCGCGGTAGTAAAATTTCATTGGCTATTCGAAAATTCCGAGATGGTGAAGATTCGAGGTTTTTCAATGTTCAAATGAAGCCACTGCTTCTTTATTGTAGTTTTAATTATCGTCGAAGAACTGTTACATAAATTAATGTTGTAAGTTATTACTGTTAGCCAAGTTAAGATACTTAACGAGTGATATACTAATTTAAAGAATAACATTATCAAGTTTATTACACTGGAAAACAAACCACAAATTCCTAACATGCAGTTAAATGCTAATAAACTTCATTAGACATTGGAAACAAATTCTTTAACGACGCATCTTACTCTTTGTAGATTCTATAAGGGTTCTAATCGTAAATCAGTACACAAAACATCAAATGTCCGAATACCGTTTTATCTCCCAATATCAAACCGTGCGTTAGTGGAATAGTTACATCGTTACCGATATCCGAGACTGATAACAAGTCAATAAACACATGTAGTGGATAAGAGCTGAACCAAAATGACGCGATATTCTCTACTGATGATGGTCATCTTGCTATATCGTAGTCAGCTTCCATTTTGTCTAGACGAATATCAGTATTTTATGTGAAGCGATTTGTATTAATTACCGAGTGATCCTTAGCATAATCTGGTTGTCAGAGTTTCAAGTTTTTGACTACTTTTAATGTTTGTCATAGATATTAAAGCCGGTAAAACCGGGGCGGCAAATTTTTTCGTACTGATTGTTGCTGCCTGAGCACTCTTTAATCGGTATAGAACAAATTTGCACGCCTGTGTGCCATTTTTTAACATTTCAGTACACAATCATTCACGTGACAAGAACATAATACAAACCAATAAATTCTATTTATTCCTTATTTTCCCAGACCATAAATATTGAGCAAAATATTGCGACAAAAACATGTCTGCAGCTCTATACACAACTCATAACACAGCTTCTCAAGATTAAGATGCGCTGACTACAAATAGGTTCAACACGACATACCCGTGTTGCCACAAGGGAAAAAAACTGTTGGGGAATAAAAATCCGATCGTAGCGTAGTAGTCTGTGACTCCATAATACATAATACATGATGGACATGTGTCGTGGTGATTGGTTTGCGGCTGGCAACACTGAGCGGCTGTTTTTACACAAGATGCAGCAAATTCCTAAACCGAGTAATTTTCTTGCGCAGCAGCGATTTTGAAGATGTTTTGAAAATTATGTTTCGCCAATTACATGTCTTTTTATTTTAAAACTGTCTCCTGTGTATTTTGTTTTCTAAGATCTACGCTTTTTGGGCAAGACTGCATTGACTTCAATTAATATGGGATGGTTAAAATGATGAATATGTTACTGGGTTAAGTTATATGTTATGTTACAAAAAGGTTTTTAAATCTTTACGAATATTTAGTGAATATTATATTATTATAGAAGCGCAGTCCTGAAATAGTTCCACGGTTGATAATAACAATAATATTTGAAATCTAATACAAGCATGCTCTTAGCTTGCACTTCACGTTGATTATCCGTGTGTCGACAAACAAGCGTATTTACATAATAGTTCTCTACAGAAATGTATTAATGTATTATATATTTGCTTGTGTTATTTCCAAATTTACGCCTTAGGCTACAGTTATCTTTCAAAATTAACGATCAAAGGACACAGACAAACGTATTGACTAGGAGTTCAGACCATTGTGGATGTATCGTCAGTCCCAATCAAATTCCATCACAGCATGACAAAAACCAGGCATTCATAAGTGGCGAGCATCACGCTGTTCGCGTCGGCGTCTCTCGTGGTCACCGGCGGACAGGACGGTCACGGCAAACGACAAAAACACCAGTGTCACAGACAGATTTAATAACAGAAGATCTACTTTGCAAACGGCACTAGAATAAGCATATGGTTACAACTTACAATATATGAATGTTTAGATACACCTAAGTGCTAAAATGAATTCTCATGCATCATGAAAGTGACTTAAATAAAGTGGCAATAATCCCTTACGTTTTAATCTTTTGGCTAGTATTTACTATGTCGTTATTACATCAATTTGTCGAAATGCGAAAAGTCATTATATCATTCTTGGACTGACGTTAATAAGTAAACTCTAAGCGAGCTAGAATAGTCGCGTAATACGCGCAATGCCATGACGGCAAGCGTCTTATATAAAATAGACCAAAAAAAGACAGATAATCAGTGGATCTTTAAAGATCGATTTTAAAACTCATCTCCTTCCTATACTGATACAGACCAACCTTATTTATTGTAGCCTTCTTAATAACTACTCTACACGCAATATAAACTTTAGTTCAAATTCAAAGCAACATTTAGTCACATTACCAGTTACATCGCCAATCGTTACTGATGAGATTATATTGCCATTAAATATTAGTGAGACGTAGCTTTATGTATAAACACATGAAGCTTCTGTATTTTTATGCTTAGTGACGCTCAGCACGTCAGAAGAGAAAGACAATAGTCCATAAATCATAGGGCACTTGTAGCCGTAGCCATTGTGTGTCGCCAAGTGAATTCATTAGTGCAACGCTAATTACACCGTGTTACCGTAATTGACCAGTAATCCTTTAATAATCAGGTGTTATCAGCCGCGAAAGTAAGGGGGTATTTTTTGTACCGCTTCTATATCTGAATATTATTAGACTGCTTTATTGGTGTAGTGATTAAAGGCGCCACTGCGCCGATTCAAACTATACGATCCTAGGTTTCGTTCCTTAGTCTAGCAAAGTTTTTATATGACATTCCCAGTAGTCGCTTTGGTTTTGGCTTTGTGGCCGGTTAATGGCAATAGTCTGACCCAATCTTTCATGGGAAATAAAATATCCCGGGAAAAAATTGTAGCTTCTATCTTACTGTGATGGTATGTTAATGATTCGTATTAGAGAATTTTCAGGTTGAAACTGGTTGCTTACAGGAAATTAAACTGAAAAGTACCATACGTGCAAAATGGAGAAATGGAACAAATTAAGATATCATTATTATCTTTCGTACCAGCAACAGTTTTAGTAATCTTTAGGGATCGATTTCTCAACATCTCTTTGTCAATTAGGTAGGCTTAGTTCTTAAAGGCTAAGTTCCTTAACATATTAACTCACCGAGTGTTTGTTAGTCTGTCCGCGTATGCGCTCATTTGGGGCGTGCCATATAAGGCAGTGTGCGGAGCGAAGTCGCGGGACGCGTCACCTGCGGCCGGGCCCTTTTTATGCGCCCGCGCCGCGCGCCGACACACTACAGATTTACGGCCTTACTATCGCGAGGATGTGCTGCTACTGGATTATTCCAGTGGTGTGAGGAACCGACATGAGACATGCACATACTTATCTGACTCATGTATAGCGGGTCAGATAAGTAACACACCGTGTTAGTAAAGAGGTTTGAGTAAATGTCGTGTGTACCGGCGAAATGTGGGTGTACTGTGTATTGGTACACCCACATTTCGCCGGTATGTTTTAGGTCCCATGGAATAGGGGGCGAGTCTATTGCCATTAACTGGGCACGAATCCAAACTCCGAGCTGCTACTGAGAATTTCATAGAAAAACCCAATAACACTGCTCGACCTGGGAATCGAACCCAGGACCTCTTGCTCGGCAGTCGCACTGTACGACCACTAGACCAACGAGGCAGTTATATTTACAGAAATATATGTATAAAGACTTCATAGACGATAATATCCAATTGAAATCAAATTAATTTTGAGATATTTGAGGCCAATGAAGTATGATTATTTGAGGCATTTCTAGAAAGTATAAGTCTGTGTTTGTGGGTCCACGTGCCGCCTCACTACGCCGAATATGGGTATGTCGAAACAAAAGATTTTCTTTATGGATCAGTGTGTCATTTTTGTCAAAAATGTAATACCACAATTAACTGGTTAACAGTTTATAAATTTGAGTCGTGCATTCAATATTTATAGGCGTATTTAAGAATTGTAGTATCCCGAAACGTAATACGTAAGTCAAGTCGTTATAACCAGATTGTTAAATTTTATTTCATGTTTCAATTTCACAAACATTCATGTCATTTTTTATTGATACACGATTTATGTAGACAGCCGGCCTGATGTTTACGACAAACACCGGTAAGAGCTCATTAAGAAACATTAGTTGTTTAAAACAATTTAAAACATTTCTCTATAAATAGCAAAGAGTAATTGCAGGAATTGTTAAGTCAAATGCATATTTCAACGCGAATTCAATAAGCAAACGCAAGTGATTCACAGTCAGCTATAAAAAGCGGCTATAAATCCGTAGTTTGTATGAGATCGCGTGATCGCCCAGTATTTAACTTAGGGCGCCATGATAATTACAATCAATAATCGCTTACACGATATATAAAATGAATAGCAACTATTAATCTGATGATTTCGATGTGCTCTGAGCATTCCTTTCGCATTCCAATTACCATACAATCATTGAATTCTACAAGTGAAATCCGTCCTTAAAGTTTGAGACATAAAATATGGAATTCCGTGACATATTTCGGAGTTTGAGGCGTTTGATTCAATGGAAAGTATCGAGAGTTAACTGTGATAAATAAACTTTAAGTAGCTCAACTGTGGCGCGTGAAAGCGAGACCACTGTAATAGGATACGTATAGGAGTGAGGGAGAGGGGGGATATTCTTGAAGAGTTAAGGGGGTGAACAAAACAAACACTGGGCGGCAATTACAAGCGCCCGCGGTGAGCAAGTCGCCGGCGACACGCGCCGCCCGCCAGCGCCGAATATTTACCGAACGCACACACAAAACGCATATTATTTATAGCTACTTATTTAAATAAAATAATGTGACTTACGTCCACAATTAACGTTAGGTAGTTATTATTATACATATTGACATTAAATATAGTTATGTAGGAAAATCGACTGTATTGGTCGAACTTTTTTCGATTAAAACATAACGATAATAGTTGGAGCTATGGCAATATTTAACATCACACCTTGTGTTTTTAAATAACCTATTCATTAGTCAAAAGTTAAGTAACCGACTGTAAAAAAGGAGGAGGTTCTCAATTCATCGGATTCTTATTTTTATTATTTATCTATAAAATTTTAAGTAGCAACTCGTAAGTAATCCCTACCAGGAAAACATGGACAAGGCAACAGCCTTATGTCTAATACCTTGGTGATACAGATTTGATGGTAAGTACTATAAACATCCCATATCTCATACCCTATTTTCTGCAGTTGGTTAATGTAAAACCATAATCATTATCTTGATATATTACACTGTGTGATAAGTTTAATAAATAAAAAGCGAAGTAGTTCGGAGCATTACTCACGGCTGTATTAGAAGCACAGGCGGCGGAGGAGGCGCGGGTTCAGAGGTGAGCAGAGCATTAATATTCAATGAGACTAATATCAGACGCGAGTGACCGATCGCCTTGCTTCCAGTGTTGGACACACGTGGGATACCAGTGTCTAGTTATTGAATTAATTCGCTGTACATCTCATATTGTTTAATCGAAGCCCACTATTAGCCAAGAATGTGGGTGTTGGAGAGATCAAAGACCACGACCAAGAGCAGATAAAACTAGGAGATCTAATTTTGTTATCTAGACGACTCGACTGGCACAGTGGCTGAACGATCGGCTTGTGCGTCACAGGTCGCGGGGTCGATCCGCGCAATCTATCTGATTTACAGATAGATGATAAGCAATAACTATTCCGCTTTTTATTTTTATTCTTAGGCTTAATACATACAGTATACAAGTAACAATGATGTCATCCTGACCGATTTCGGCCACAGCGACTATTATTAAAGGACCGGATCCTGAGTTCCTGGGTGTAGTCGTTCTACCCTTTGATGCGCTCTTTGGTGACTCGCATATCCAATCTTGTTGGAAAAGGTTCGAGCGCAGTTGGAGCACGTCAGCACCCCATTCACGTAGTTATAACTGTATGCCACTGGTGGTCGGGCTTTAAGTTCGTCTCTTTTCTGGTCGAGCTCCTTGAGGCGGTCAATTTCAAAGGCATTAACCTGTTGATGGATGAGACAAGTAACAATATTAACTATTTGGTTAATTTTAACTTTATAATAATAATAATAATAATAAATCTTTATTTTCAGACCAGAGATCCATAATATAGTAACATTAATTCCTAGAACTAAAACACGTAATAAAAATAAAGAAATAAAATAATAATAATTAGTTGCTACTTGTTATAAAATTTATAGTCAAAATATTTAACAAGGTATTAAAAAATTCACAGCTCGTCCCGTCTTCCAATTAGGTGCGCAGCGCTAAGAAGAAGTGATATTATACAAAATAGCCAGCAAGGAGGTTGAATTTAAAAACAATACCCACGATTTCCGAGGGCAACAGCCGGGGACGCTCTATAAGGCATTAATCGTCGCCTCGCGAGCGGATTCCGCGAAAACCGCCGATATCGCACGAACGATCTCACCGGGACAGCGCGACGCGACCAAAAAGTAAAATTAATTATAACACCGTGTGGCCAACGTTTAACTACGTAATTTCATCGAATATCAGGGTCAAATTGTTCTATCAAACCCTAGAATCTATAAACTAATCAAAATTACTAAGACGTCGAACCTGGACGAGACTGGTAGAGGACCGGTTGGAACAAAAAATATTAAGGGAACCCTATATTCAGCAGACGGATTAACCCGGATATAGGTGATGATGAAATCAGTTACTTTGATGATGAATCAACTACTAAAGCTTCTATTATTATACACAAGACTGTTGCTATCAACCTTTATTACCATTTACTCGAGCCAATTCTATTTAAGGCTTTTTCATGGAAGGATTAGCACACTAATTGAAACTTAGCCATACGTTTAATGGAATCTAATCGAGTCCTGCCTCCTACTACCTCTGACTGAGCAACAGTAGGGGATTGGCACAGCGTGACATCAACAGTTACAGAAAAATGAACTCTAAACAAACAAAAACGACATAATTACACACGAATATGTACTTTATCTCATCCATTATAACATACCAAAGTTTATACGAATTACCTTTTTAGTAAGTTGACGATTAACGTTGAGAATCGTACTCGATTCGCATGCAGCGAGTCCGCTTCACTAATTGAGTTCCCACGGCTACCGCGAGCTAGTTTTTATCAAGTAACGCTTTCACACATTAAATAGGAGTAGCGAATATGTGGCAGGGCATCGCGATATTGCGAACACGTTTCGGATACGTTCGTGACATTCCGATGCGGTGTGATGAGCCGGCATGCCGATATAAATCAGCGTACGTTTTCACGTCGGATCGAGCCCGTATATCGGGGGATGCCGATGGATGCACATTTGTGTTCACTTTCTGAATAGGTAATGTTGCCAATATCGGTTATATGTAGAAGTAGGCTGCACGCGAGCTGCGATGTCTTGGTATGCCGGTTGTTATTATTTGCATTGCGTTTTGTTTTCTTAAGTAAATTAACTACTTAAATCGTACAATTAAACCAGATCGAGCGAGCGAATAGCCTTCCGTTCAGATTTTATCAGTTTAAGTAAATCCAGAATAAGTTTTCCTGTTCAGAGAGATATCGAGAGTCGATTCTCTATAGGTTCGACTCATTAGAGAGACTCGGGTCAGCCGAGTCTCTCTCGACCAAGTCAACATTGGTAATCACTATCATCATTACAGTCCGTTTACTGCCGCTGAACTATATAAAACTTAAAAAAAATAACACTACCTATATTGAGTAAGATCGCAAGGACGCCAGAAGTCACGTATTTTCTGACGAACCAAATGTGGATGATTGAGTAGTGCTAGTGTGTACTAAGAACGCATGACTACCAGCTAGCTTGCTTAGTGGGGCAATTTTCAGGTATCAGCATCCGGACATTTTGAGTCAACTCAATCTAGTTCCAAGCTAAGCAAATAAGCTTGTATTACAGATACTAGATGGTTTTAAAACATCATCATCAACCCATTATTGTCCCACTGCTGGGCACGGGTCTTCTCTCAATTGAGAAGGATTAGGCTATAGTCCATAAGAGAGAGGTGTGGTAGCCTAGCGGTTTGATCAGTGGACTGAGATGTCAGAGGTCTAGAGTTCGAACCCAAGGCACGCACCGCTGACTTTCGGAAATTCGGAAGTTATGTGCGTATTTATCACATGCTCAAACGGTGAAGGAAAACATCGTGAGGAAACCTGCATGCTTGAGAGAATTCTCGAAGGCATATGAAGTCTACCAACCCGCAGTAGGGTAGCGTGGTTGTAAATACATACATGTTATTAATAGAAACATCCTTTACTCAGGTAAAAATGTTCATGCTCATCACACAATCATTTGCCCCTAACAGGATTCGAAAGCGAGACCCGTACCACAGAAGGCAATCTTTTATACCACTGCACTGATCGGGTAATCAATCATATACAACATCTATCAACATTAAAAAAATAGTAGAAAAAAATATTTTGTCTTAATTAATAAGTCTTAATAGAAATCGACCACCTGGATCTATGTAATTAAATCAGTCTGAACATTCCTAAGAGGAATCAATAGGGCCTCGACACATGAGGGGCCTTGCACGATGTGTGCGCAGGCACGGGCCGCTCACACACGACGAATCACGCAAAAACTATCATTATACTAAGGATGAAATCATTTGTTTTAAATTATATTATATTTCCTGTTAAGGTTCAGCGAGATATAAATATAATTTCATAAAAAAACAATGTTTATTGGAATATATTTGTTTACGGGTTTTTATTACTTTTGCTAGTGACTTTCAATTAACCATACTAATATTAACTATGACAAAAGTTAGCCTATAACCTAACCTACCATACAATCAAATTATACCTGCAACATAATAATTAAATGTGAGGTTTGGAAATCCGATAAAGAATATTCTAATTTCTTAGGACCAAACATTGAAATATGTAAAAAACTGTTTTTTTTTTCAAATAAGTCATATTATTTAATTCAAGTTATGTGCGTCTTTATCACATGTTCAAACGGTGAAGGAAAACATCGTGAGGAAACCTGCATGCTTGAAAGATTTTCTCGATGGCATGTGAAGTCTACCAACCCGCAGTAGGCTAGCGTGGTGAACTATAGCCTAGTCCCTCTCAATGAGAGGAGACCCGTGTCCAGCAGTGGGACAATAATGGGTTGATGATGATGATGGCCGTAATATTATTATACCGCGATAAAATTCGTAAAAAGTTAACATACGAACTTTAATAAATAAATTAACAAACAAATGTGCAATCTTACCCTTAACCGAGCCGCTATAAAATTGTTTCTAATCATCGTCTATAATTAATTAATCGCTTTGATTGTGTGTCTTGTTGACAGATGTGTAATTATTACATTAAAAACTTATAATTTCTAAAGAGTCGTAACTATAAAAGTATTTATGTTTGTTTTGGAATCTGTTTCATTTAGGGGGTTTATAATCACAAGTAAGACTAGGCCCCATCATATCCTAAACAAGTAGGTCGTAGGTACTATTATTTTAAACTATCAACTATTTAATACACTTCAAAACTTACTATATTCATTGGAATCATCAGAGCCTAGCCCTTGCTTTGTCATATTCCCCCAATTAAAAAGGTTTTTTAATACGATTATGTATAACGAGTAACACAATATAACATGATTTTGAAGGCATACATCAGTATATAACTTACATTATGTACTTACGTGTTTATATGTAAAGCATGATATATAATTATAGTATTTTATATTTGCATAAACTCTTGTAAACTGTCCGCTTGACAGAATTTATAGAACATCAAAGATTAGGGTGCCGGCAACAATTGTTTTACTTAAAACGTAAAAGTTTAAGTTGCCTGTTAATCTTCCATTAGTGTGGTGTATGGTTTTCTAGTTTAGACAGAACATAGTGCGCTGCTTGGTGCCTCTCCTTGCATCTATAGATAGATCCTAAGCCCCATCTCCCACGGGCAAGTAAACTATGCATGTATTTTTAAACTATTCCACGTTGAATTTTAATTTGACATAAAATATTAAGGACAGCTTGTCTAAGAATTGTTTTTTTATTCAATTATAAAGGCATAAAGAATCTATAAATATTATTCAAGCGTAATAAAATGGGGTTGATAATATTAAATTACCATAAATTAAAATGCCGAAAAACAAAAGCGGAACAAACGCGAATGCACCAGGCAGGCATAAAACAAAAGGGGTTCGGATGGTGGCATAAATCAAAATGCGACCGTTTGTGAAGAGGAAGCGGTCAATCATCCCCCTTCTTACAAAACACACAATGTGCTATGCTAGTTGCCAGGTACTGCTGGGCTATGAAACAAGCGAGAAATACGGACAACCTTTTTAATATATTAACGTTGGACAAAAATGTTTAGCTTTTGCTTTGAGGATATTTTCAAACGAAGTTCATGGGTATAGGCAGGTATACACGTTGGAAACACCACGGCATAATTCACTAACAGAACGCTTATTGAAGATGGCTGATTTGGAACCTCAGACGTCATACCATAAGTTACTTGATGTCTTCTTATTTTTATACATACATCGAACTTAATATAAATTGAGGACCGCTATTTTCTTCTGGATGGGGGGAAGTTCCTAACAGAGTAAAGATGTGATGCCGATTTTCTATCTGTTTATTATAGCGACATAAATGATACGCTTGAACCAGACAGAAATATGTATATTTTAATTTCTAAATATGACAAGAACCCAAATTTACTAAGTGCTCATTTCAAAAACTACAAACTTTCGTTCAAAATGTATACATAATTTAAAACAAAAACCGATTTACGAGAATATAAAAAATAACTAAAAATGTTTTTGAAACTAAATAGCTCAGTAAGTGTGTATTTCACACCAAAGAACATTTAAATATTACAATCACACGGGCAGATATCCCAAGTCGTAACATAAAGCGCGTCCTATCGCACCGCTAATCTTAAGGCCCCATTTGACATTATTATGGTACACTACAATGACACACAAAACACCTTTTATGTTTAAAATAATGTTCATTCTAAAATAAACGTTTGATTAGAATTAATAAGATAAAAAAACCTTTATTCTTATTTACTTAGATAAGGTTTACAGAAAAACTATAGGTACCTAGTTAGTAACAACATACATACATCCTTTTTCTAGGAGTGGGCAGAAACTACAAAACGCACTACGATCTAACAAACCACTATAATTTTGTGACAAAGTAATATGATAATTTCCATTCAACTTGTTGCAAAACTATATTTAATCTGGCAGAACAAAGTAAATTTATAGTGCTTAATCAAAAGGCAATTCTATTCAATTCAAAGTTTACCTTAAAACAAATAGGTGATAATCAATTTAATTCAATTACAATGCTTTGAAAGTACTAGGATGGTATGAGGAGCGAGGAGTTGTTAAAAACGCATCAGGCATCAGTTCACTGGCAGCACTTAGACTAATCGACATTTGGAAAGGTCTCTACCGCCTAACGAGCTTAGTACCCAACTGTAATTATAGATATTTGAGCAAGTGATATAATAAATTTATTTGTTGAGTGTACGTATCTCACGGCTTGTTAGTTCAATTAAGTGAATTACTGTAAACCCTTCCGTTGGAGCGGGTGCTTTATAAGGTTCAAGGTGCGGAGTATTTTTACTAGTTTTATTTAATAAATTATAGTCAAATAACACTCGGTTACCGAGTAACCAAGTGGTGGCCAAGAGATGTTAAAAGAACTCGGGGCAGACCACCAGCCCGATGGTCTGACGACATTGTGAGGGCAGTGGGGAATCAGTGGGTGCGACTTGCACAAGATCGGCAACAGTGGCGTTATAGAGAAGAGGCCTTTACTCAGCAGTGGGTGTCACCGGCTGGATAGAGATAGAGAGTCAAATAACAATCATGACAAATAAATAGTAAATGAGTGAGATACGGGATACAATAGTCACACTTATAGCATCATTATTCGTTCGTTCATCATGTTTGTACAGGACGATCTTTTGAATCAATGAAGCGATTTAATGAAACTATACGCCTAGTTTGGTCCAATGTGAAAGATAAGATAGAGAAATCAACGGAAGACGTAGCCATATGAAAGCCTACTAGAATTTTATATTTATTCATAACTATGTGTTACATGTTATTGTTACCTGTGAGTCAATATCAACCAGGACGAACCTTTTTAGTTCATTCTGTATATTTTATATTTGACATAAAACGCTTCATGTTACCAACAAATGTACCAGGTCTACATGTAAATGTAGTATGTACAAAGCACTGGTGACATAAGGGGTACGGCCAGGTACAGTGGAGCTCATTAGCAACGTTATCAATATCAACAAGTCAGGCACGCGGCCGCGGGCGCTCGCATAAAATTATGCCGATGCATTAGTATGCGGCCAGGCTTACATGACGATGTGGAGCTGTATTAGGAGTATAATCATTTGATTATATAAAAAATAGAAAAACTACCGATTTACTTACCGACTAAGAAAGTACTGATTTCCTACGCTTACGCGAATATAACTAGACATTGATATAAAACAATTATTGACGGATTATATCGCGGTAATTTGATATTATTGGTCACGAGCAGAGAACTACCTTAATCATATTTTATATGTAATAATACATAACACAGGATAACATAAAGACGACGGTATTGAAAAAAAACTCTAAACCAGCTGGACTGATTTTAACGGGACTTTCTCTCACAGTTAGCTAATGTTATAAGGAGTAACTTAATTTAAGAAAAATAAACGAATTAGGGATTCTGCCGGACTAAAACCGCATGACTTAAGAACATGACTTCAGCGGGCGAAGTGAATTAATACGAACATTATTTTCTTTAAATTGCTTGCGTACAAAGTCGCGGCAATCAGCTAGTTATAGTAATTATAATTGGGTTATCTTTAATAAAAAGGTTGTTCACTTTAAATAAATTAAGTATCAAGTAGTTTATCAATGGCAGGCATGTAAGCCGTGCACGGTACAATCGCATACGGCGTTGCACCGGATGGATGCATGCTTTTAGCGAGGGCCGCGATATATCGACGAGTTTCGGCGACTCGGCGATAACACACGAGCGAGAGCCGCGGCGACACGTACGGCGGATATATTTAAACCATTCCGCGATAAAAGTCCCGGCTTTGAACAAATAACTCGTTTTATTACCGACTGTACTTCTTTATTTGCACTCTACGTTTTTTAAAGGGAATTTTAATGTGGATATTATTTCACCGAGCCGGTGCCGTCCAAATGCAGATCGGCTCCGTTTGTTCTATGGTAATAAATTATTTAAATATTTAATAAGCCTTTCAAGAGGTTATTTTATATGCTCTTTATCACAAAATAGAGATATTCATATAATTAACAGAGGACTCGAATCGAAGTTAAAGTATAAATTAAAACAATTATACTGTTTACACCACATATCAAAATAGGGCACAAAGACCAGTCAAGAAACCTAAAGAAATCAGCTAATACAAGAACCAGATTTGAAGTCGTTAATGAAAACATTTACCGATCTAAATCTCCTCAAAAGCACTCCACCCAACACGAATATACGACTTATTAAATAAACATCAGAACAAAAATCAAAATTACCCTAAATCCCGTGGAATGAAATAAAAAGTCAACATTAAACCGATATCAATGGTTGGTAGAATAATAAAGCTTGTATTATTGCGCGCCCGGGGCTCGGTAATATTCACTTGGCTGATTTATCGGCTTTACTTTTGTTTACCCAGGGCGGCTCATTGGCGGGCACCGTGTAATTAATATCAACGTTAAATGCGCGCGTTCATTTCTCCGAGGTGCGCGAGAGTCGATCGTGACTACAATTGTTATAGACGAGACTCCGTTGTTAGTTGGAATGGAATTCTGCTGTCAAAACGTTTCAGTACCCGAAAAATTACGCTTTACTATACGTCGACAGTCGCTCAGCCACAAAAAACTATGGCATATATTATGTAAGTGATTATGAAAAAATAGAGAAGACGTTCCTTTGTTATAGCAAGCAATAAAAGTATATTAAATTCAAAATTAGGTTTAATCAGCTACGGAGGATAGTCAGTCAGTCAAGTCAGTCTGCCAATTCAGCCGCTTCTATAGCTTAAAATCGTATGCACAGTACCTACCTTTAACCTAGATAAGAGGGATTATAGTATATTATTGGATAGGGATTGGAGGATAGTAGATATCTAGGTTTAAAACTTATGGATATGATGAGATGTAGCTGATTTATTGGTTTTGGACACTGTATTTGATTTGACTTAATTTTGACTTGTTTTACATTTGTTGCATTAAGCTCATCATTGGCGGCATCTTATTATCCAAATTTTGCTATGTGGCTGGACGTTCACAAGTTGAGCAAAGAATCTCGCTGGAAGATTCGAGCTGGAAGTTGGAGATCGAGGAGTTTCGCTATCAGTTGTGTCGATCGCAAACAACAACTTCCAACGTATTTTGAGCAGGTCATGCGTCCATCGTCCGTTGATTGTTTAATGCTGACCACTTTGAAACAACAACAAGATGTAAATAGCGGAGTCCCGTTGCACAATTACCGCCCACCTCGCGATCCATCACGGCATCCCCGCGTACCCTCGGCTCGGCAATTAATATCAATACGTAGGTATACGCGATTATCTCGCTAGTTCCGAGCGCTGTAGAGTCAATAACCTGCGCACACGTCACCCTGCTCGTTTTCCCATCACTCAGAATGTTTATTTTTCAATTTAACCCGTCAGTGGCGAGGCCGGGAGGGCCCCGCTGAGTTAGGGCCGCCACACACCGCGCCGACAAATTACCGCGTGCCCAGCGCCGCCTATCGGAAACGCCCGCAAATGTAGCAACCCTGAACCACTTGGTCCACATGCTATTAATTGCTGGTTGTGGTTATTAGTTGATTAGTACGTTGGGTTATTTATTAGATTTGTGTTAATGTTAATACGTTGTTTGAACATCCATAAAAACGTAACGATTATGGTTATACAATATTAATCATATTTTATTATTGTTTTCTTGAGTAGCATCAACTCTTGGCTATTATTTAGAGAACATACACTGGTATACATATGGTATATTGTCGCCACTACGTTGTATTGGATTTTCTGACAATATTTACTTAAAGAAACAGTAGCCATACCGTCCATACCAAGATGTAGTGAAGATATCTAAATGGAAGTCCAAGTCACTTTTAACACATAGAAAACGACCTGGTCTAGAAGACGTTGTCTACAAATAATACTAATGAAACAAATGTCTGGTGTGAGTATCGCCAACCCTACAAACAACCCGTGGCATACAGGCGTCGAGACCTACAATTAGGCGCGGCCAACAAGACCACGACCGGCCGCTGCTAATACGCACTCAGCCAACTTGTTACACACACGCCACGCTCCCTGCCGCACACCGCGCGCGAAAATATTCCTTTAGCACCACAAAACATGGCCTTACAAATCGCAAACCCACATTTGAGGGTTAAACATCACTATGAATCTGCACAACCTTAAATTTGCAAGCAATTTTAACCAAATTAAGCTTTAAATTACGTGAACATAAGGGTGATGTAACTGTAATGGCGAAATTGGTGAGTTGTAGGTATGGGAAAATTGTTCTTTATTGTTTATTGGCTCAACCGTTCATCAATGAGTTATTACACTGAGAGTTTTGAGTAAAAATATTGAGTGAAAATTGATTTTTCTTAAGACGGATTGCACGAGACGTGTTTAAATCAACGGGCAGCAAGCATCTCATGGGTACTTTACTTACACGTGAAGTACGCTGTAAGAGTTAATTAAAATTGATAGTATACTCGGGAACCGAGTTTAGTACGGAATAGTTCGCCATAAAGATTGGAAATAGCATTGTTAATGTATCCTATTTATAATTGCGATATACGCGGGACTTGAAATCGTGAGAAAATTAAGATATAAGAGAAATTAAGTGGGCAATAGATGGTTCGTGCGATAGGTAAGAAGTGTTTGCCAGAAAGTAGATATTATTTCTAAGCAATTTGCTTTACTGAAACTTTACGTACATACATCTCTATAAGAAACCTTTAGTCAACATGACTATAAGGAAGCGTGACAGAGAACACAGAATTTTATCCATGTACAGTCTTTGAAACTAAAATAAGGGAGATACAAATTCTGCTTGGTTTTTAAAACCTGCAGATGCACTTACACCAAAAAATACTAGAGGAACAACTATGCTAAAGGCCTTTACATTATTAGCTAAACTCTGATCACTTCTGGGATCCTGGTACGAGAGACCACAACCACCAACCTTTAAGTGTCAAAAGTGTGGTTCATAAAGTAGATGATAGCTGATTGGTGTGGACCACACGTGTGGCTGGCGCCATCAGGCAGACCACACAGGCGGGAGGCGGTAGCGACCACTCCGTGGTTAGCGTAGCTGAGGACGGCCGCGGGCGGCAACCACGCTGGACTCTTGTGGCGGGGACGCTCTCAATTAGTATCGATTTCATTAGGTCCAGTTTATTAGTTCAGGCAAATAAGCTAAAACTTTGGCGAAACAATCAAAGGTCAATTTTATTTTCGCGTTTCTTTCACCTAAGTTATCAGCACCTTACAGCACCTACACCCAAATGCAGCGTAGGTTAGGTAATCTAAATTGTTTGGTATACTGAGGTATAGTGGTCCGATTATATGCAACAGAGAAAAACATGGAAAGAATAAACGATACTCGTATTAGAGAGATGAAAGGCGCTAAAATGTCTATCACATTAAAACAAATCTAGGTAGACAAATAGATTTTCATAAAAAAATAAATAAACAGAAAATCCACAAACCCACTATCCAAACCCAAAAACTATATAACTATGTTTTTTATATTAATTTATATCATAAATATTCCCAAACAAAATATGGTCTAACTAGTAACACACCGCGAGTTACAAGCAATCATTTTCACAAGATATACGGGTTTCTGACGCGATGATCGCGATTACACTGATTATATAGCTTCGGTGCGTAGTACTACGCCGGGCTGTTAGCCCGCTCCAGTGCGCTTTTATTTAAACAATAATTTATTTTATTGCTGACATATTCATAGGTCCTATGTTTAAAGCTAAGTAACGGGATTAGCTTTAAAGTTAACTGTGACCTTTCGTAGTTTCTATAAACCCTAATGCTCTAAATTACAGTTTATATTATTACAGTTACGAAAAGTTACAGCATGAGGCATTCTTCAAAAAATTTGTGAAATAGTTTTTACAATTTCGGGAACGCGCGAGCGTCACCTCTGGTGTTGCAAACTTCCACGGGCTACGGTAACTCCATCAGGCGAACCATCAGTTCATTTGCCATCTCCGTCGTATAAAAATAATTAAAATACACTCATATATGAACATAACACCAGAAATATCTGTTTGTTATTCCTAAAACTGTTGACATCAAGTAATTCGCAATTTATGGTTGTAGCGATCATTTTCATCACTGTCAATATTTGTTAAGCAGGTGCAATGTATTTAAAGCTATCAGGGTTACAGCACACGTTGGGGGTACGTGCCTCAAACGTACGTGACGATGCATATTCAACGTCACACTAAATTATGGATCAAGGAAACATACATTGGAATTATTTTATCATTAAGGCATTTGTTTACTGTCTTGTACTCACTATTTTTCGTCTGTAAACGTGTCTGTTTGAACGCGTGTGTGTTCACTAGTGTTGCTGCTTTTCCTGTAGTTCTACTAGTCTAGTCTTTAAAGATGGGAAGAAGAAAATGGTCGTAAATGTCTTTAGTTATCAATATAACTATATTCAATTGAACAGACACTGTTTTGCTGTCTCCTGTTGCTAAATTGCTTTTACAGGAACATTTAAAATATGAAGAATATTTTTTAGACACACTTATAAGGCTACAGCTTGTTCGAGAAGAAAATTATGTTGTAGGCCATTCTAAATATGGCACAATGCAGGCACAAAACGGAACCCAACAATAAATAATACTATTACAACCTTTGTAGTGACAAAATTGAACTTTTAAATTTTTTTTTATGTACATATATAAAATGAGTGGTATTTCAGTTCGTTTTGCTAAAATTAAGAGCATTGTTTAATGGGTAATAAAAACTATAATTATACGAGAGAGTCACAAGCCCATTTAAAACCAAAATGGCGCTTGCCAAGGAATGTTGAGACAATATTGTGTCAGTGTTAATTACTTGTTTGTGGTTAACGCGCAATAATCACTGTATACATAAAAAAGTTTGTATTCTTGGAAAATAATTTTGATGATTGCGATATAAAACGGTTTATTGTTTTGGTTTTGTATCTTAATAGCAGTATAAGGTGAACCAAGGGTAGAGCACACTGTCAAGTGTGCACTTTTAGTTATTTTCCATATATCATCGGCCAAATGTTTTGTCGTCTATATAAACGAATAAATAAAATGTTAATACTCACTACAGTGTGCCATTGCTGGGCACGGGTCTCCTCTCATTTAAGGACGATTAGACTATAGTCCACAAGCCATCGAGAAGTACTTTAAGGCACGCAGATTTTAGATACATACGCACGTAATTTCGAAGTCATTGGTGCGGGCAGAACCGCGGTGCGTACCGTAGCTTCATCAAAACACATATGTAGATAGATAGATAGATAGATAGATAAAACATTTTGTCTATGTACGTATACATAAAGTGTTACCATAAGTTTGTGCGAAGTTGTGTACAGATACAACTCAGTCGCTACGAGAGCTAAATTATCTGTTTACCTCTTCAGCCGGAGTTACAACCTCGTTTCAAAACATTACCACGCTTTTTCCGACATTCCACGAGATTTATTATTACTTTCTCCGAGTGCAAGCACTAATATACAACGTTTAAACATATTGCTCTTGAGTTTTAATTAATACTGTTTTATATACACTAAACTGGTATTTAACGTTCTCCACAAGTACTTAATCAAATATTTTTGGAGTGCTTGCGCCATTAAAATTAAACCTACCTTATTTTCAGTCCGTCCACATTATCAGGAGTCATCTAGTCATTTCACTTACCTGAAAAAACGGAAAATACTTTTAGTTGATGTGTGGATATAGTTTTACAGTCATACCTAGTCTTAAAATTATGGCATACACTCACGGCACGAAATAGCGCGAGACCTTAAAACGCAGATGCCGATTGAAACTCAAAGGCATATCTAGTTGTCTTTCAGGCTTAATCATTACCTAAGTATTCTTAGATAAAAACTTCAAAATCGACATCAAAGTCACTGTGAAGTTCCGAGGACAAAGTTTTTATTACAATAGTGTGAGAATAAAGTTTCACATATCATAAACAAAGTGGAAACACCTTTTAGTGTTGACGTTTAGCAATCGTGTTCTGAGGAAATAACCATGAAAACAGTTTCAGTTTTCATAAACGAGAACTATGCGAGGATGCCGTGACACCAGCCTATGCCGCCAATAGGCACAGGATAGTCCTAACACACGCACGTTAAAAAAAGTAACTTAAACACGTGTTACTCAACAATTAAAATCAAATTAACAATTTGCCTGTCAAAGGCAATTTTCATTGTCTAAACTAGAATAGATACGCCTATTATCATGACAATCGAATTCAAACTTTAGTTTGATGGAGCAAGATGCAAATTCATTAGTTGGTGAGTCAGTAGTCTTATAAAGATGAGTGGCTAAGCGAACAAATTGTGTTGGACACTGGCCGCCTATGCCTTATTGTTTTTTAATGGCCCGTCCCGCCCCCGCCGCGCTCTCATCATCCATCATCCTCCTTGAGCATCCACTTCAGAGTTTTTTTCTTAAACTTGTTCAAACAAAAAAAAAACAGTCAAGAGTTGAATTCCCCGCGGCGTCCACTGACATTCCTTAGAAAGTTTAAACAACATATAAATTAATAAATACGATCTTAAGAGTTAATGTTTTTGAGATTGTTTGGTATAGTTATTAGGATAGAGTTGATTTGAATGCGATTAAAAATACATTTTAACAGGTTTTATGTTATGTGGTTTTAAATTTAAGGATCTAATACGTCTCATTACTTATGTCTCGTTTGATTTTAAACACGGTGATACCGTGTTATTAATAATGATCGTAGTAACATTCATTTTTATTTTTTTAAATACATGGTATATGTATGTCTGGTGGCGTTTTTCACTTTCATACTGTGACAACGATCTCTTTATCTTTCGATCTTTGATAAACTTTTTTCGAAACTGTGTTTTAATATTTCGTCTACCTCCTTCGTATCCCTCATTAAATGGGCAATAAAGGTGACCTATTTAAAATTCCATCGATACAATTTTTTACGTTAACTATCGCTATCTTCACTACAATCGTGGACATCGCTGCAGCACGCCATGTAACTGTCAATATCACGTGTATATATCATGGGGTACTGCTGTACATACCAAGTATATTCGACCTATGTTAATTTCTATCCTATAATGAGACTACTGCTCACCCCATTTTGCGTTTTCTTTAGTTCAAAGTTTAAAATGTTAATGGTATTACGTCTATAGGAATGCATTCTGTTATATTAATATTAATTGGTGTTATAATAAGATACTCAAATGCTACTGAATTATTAAGTAGTCCTGAAATATTGCTGCTTCCACTGCCAATAAAATTGAAAATACCGAATTTTTATTTGTCCGAGTGTACGTGAAAGTACACTTAACAACAACGTATCGACTCTACGACAAATTAATAAGCCTATTAAAACATATAAGTTAGAGAATAAACACTACACTACTTGCACGGTTCCAGAAAATGGGTTTTATGAAGAAGAACCGACAAAAACAATCTCCTTACAGGATTAAAAAATGAAGGCAGTTCAATATGTAAGATAAATTCAACGCCTAAGCTGACCGCTACCTACTAAAACAAAACAGCAAAAATAGATCAATTTTGAACAGAATACGTAAAGAACCATTCCTTGTAAACAGCATCCAGAAATTCAACAAGTGTTCTAGACAAATATAGGTATCTACTAAAAACCCAAGGGAACGGAATCAAGTTCTCGATCAGCTGACAAGCTCACTACGAGAAGATCTACAATAACAACTAGCTATGAAAATTAATTTATTCCAGACACCTTTCCTATTAGGTTTTTCTTTATCTTCACACCTTAGCCTAACCATAGAAACTTCCAGTAATTCGCTGGAATTGTTACAACAACAAACAAAAAACACGAAACGTTTAAAAAGCACGCCAACTAACGAGATCCCAGCTAACTATTACTGCTGTTGTATGGAGGCTATAAAAACGGCGCCTGTCGAGCTTTTATTGATCCGTGAATGGTCGACGAATGGCCCAAGACCCCAGTTATGACCAATTTAACCGATATCAATTAGCGATGTTTGATATATTGAAAGGCAATAAATTAGTTTTCAAATTACGTGGAATCATAATATTTAATGTAACACTTGGAAGGAGCACATAATAACTCATAACGAGATTAAATATGCTTCGGTTATTAGGGGAGCCCCGCGTAAGTTAATTTTACTAACAATCGATTGAATTATGGTAAGTATCGGAACGGTGAAAATAATATTAAAGAACTTATAATACCTAAATTGTATAATCACATGTTTAAGCAGTACAAAAGTAGCAAGATTGTTATGTTTTATTTGTTTGTCATTAATCCCGGTGCGCTCACGCATGCGCCGTGGTATGATTGACGCACACCGCCGCCCGCGCAACGTTTTACATATAAATTACCAATTACAGAACTCTCACAGATTCCACAGTGTTGCAGAGGTGGCATTTTTATGATAATTGATAATGTATATTTATTAATACATGTTTATTTTAGAAATGCCTATTAAATTGGTTTTTTTTTTCTAGGAGTAAATTAACACCGGATTTTAATCGTCATGGACTGCATTGATTTGTATATTTTTACGATTAACAAATATCGATTGCCTAATTGGGCTCACACGCTTTTTGTGTAAGAATGCAATACCTAATCAGGGAAATGTGAAATACACAACATTATGTCCGAGATGAAATATTACTAATATCCATTTTGGATCTAACTTAATGGATAATCCCCTTCAATTCGAGTAGAAGTAGAACCATACAGTCAAACAAACAATAAACCAGTCTTATCTAAATAATACGTGATTGAGTCTATACTTTTTGAAGCCGCATCTGCAGTAACGGTAGCCACTTTTAATAATGAGTAATGAGTTAGAAAGAATGCAGGATAACCAGTGACGGGCAATTGATGGGAAGCATACCACGCCACACCGCTTCTGCTGCCCTGGTAACCTCCGTACATTAAATAGACACCGCTCATTAAATTCCATGATTGATTTTGTGGCAAAACCAATACAGTAGTCGCTACCGGTAAGATTAGTAATTAAAATACGTCTAATTTGGCCTCAGATAGACAAACAAGTTACGCATGGCCAAAGAGTCCATTTTAATGAGCGGACATTGATAAATGACTACCGAATTCCGAATTAGCATAAGATTCGAATAAGTTAACATCAAGATTCATTCATACCAGTATTTGCAAACTTATTTAAAAAGTTTTTAGTATTTAAGTTATTTATTATAACAAGACAAAACCAGATGATTGGAAAGATAAATTACATGCCACGTCGCAAATTAATCTAAACAGCCATTTACTAGCTCTTTAGGAGTAAAATCTATTTGATTTTAATGTTCTTAACAACAGCAAATCTTTCAATCAGATGCAGGCAATCATAGGAGCACAGGCTTGGTCAGTAGGCAAGGAGAGGAGCCCACCCGCCGTGCGGCCGCGGGCACGCACGCGCTCTTGTGAAATTGCCCAACTAATGCAAAATACCCCCTTGAGCTTACAAGGCCTCTAACGGAACCTTACACGATAGACTCCATTATCCTTTATCATTCTACCTATACACTAGACACTACCTGAGAACTTAGATCGGCAAGTAAATTGAATGCCATCAAATAATTCGTTTTCATCATGTGCGTGCAGCGTTGTGAATTTTAATGGCAGGTTCAACCGATTTTGAATGGTATCGAAATTAATTGTGAGAACATTACGCACGCAAGAATGTCACACCAGCCTCATAGTAGCAGTTCCCATATTCCCGGTACAATTTCCCGGAACATTTAGCATATCACTCGTTATATCGAATCGCTTTCCCATCACGTTCGAAGATGACTTTATTTTGATATTGCACGCTTGTACTTTATCGTCCATTGTCTTTTTTATTCACACTCCTACGTGCCTCAATGTCGGCGCCTGAAGTTTATAAATATTTCACTAATACATAGCACATTGTCATTCGGAAAAGGTGTATGAACTGTGAAAGTGCGCGTTGAATGACTATCAGCGGTGTCAACGTCATTACGAGGTACCTCTGACAGCACCTGAATTAGCAAAGTTTAATTGCGCTAGATATTATGTACACACTGAAGTTGACTCCGTTGAACTCACAAAGTTGTGACAACAGTCGTATTTCGACTGATCGATATTCAAAATAAGAATGGTTAATTTCCCTATAACACAAAATATAGCGGCAAATTGGTCTGATTCATCCATACCTTCCGCATTAGATTTTATAAAATAAACAGAAGTGTCATAGAGAAGGCCATAACGATTCTGTTTTACTGCGCTAGCGTGTTCGACGCGAATAATGTACGCACAGATAGGGAGCTTTTTGTTTTGCTAAACGTTCCAACTTGGTTGCGTGCGGAGTCCTGCGGTCGAGATATTTTTATCCTTACTTGTTTTATGTGTCAGTCGCCAATCGATAGAGTAACCTTGCGAACAAAAAGGTCATCGTGACGAAAATATAATAATATATCATAATATGACAACCACGTAAACGTAGAGTCCATTTAGCTAATAGGTATCTTCAGTTCACATGTCATCGAACTTAAGTAAATTCATAAATATTCATAATCAGTAAAAAATAAGCATTCGTGTTAGAAATTGTTTGAATTAATGTTATATCCGTTAAATAAATATAGAAAACAATCTGTCACCGCAAGCCTGTTTAAGATATTATTGCCCGCCAACACAAATTAGGAAACGTAATCCTATGGGACTAATATTAAGCCGATCTATTTCCCATGTGTAACCAGGAACACATGAGGAGATTTCTTCTAGTATTTTTTTAGAATAGTATCAATTAGGAAATGTTCTGTGAGATCCGCCCCACAGTTAGCGCTCCGCTGGCGGCAATTAGGGCTGCTATGGCGCCCGCGGGACACGCCGGATGCCCGGAATGTCTAAACTCCTAGCGTGGTATGCGACCCTGGTAATTATTCTCGGATGAAGTATGCTCTATTGCTCCTGGTGACTAATTAAAAACAATTTCTGTGATTTATTTATTGGCGCTCCGTTATTTATGGCTTTATGAGTCACCCCAAATAGAGTTTAACTGTTTAACTACATATTTCTAAAAAATAAGACTATTTAAGGAATTACTATCAGAAGTGCTAAGCATGGTACCTACAGGTAAAGTCCAACTTTATTCGTACAAAAGAGTTGTTCATTATTTGTCACCTGTATATTTCATTAATACGTAATATAAAAAGATCTATTTTTTAACTTAAGTAAATTTAATTCGATTAATTCGAACGATATTATCATTGTATATACCTAGTAATATACAGGAATATTATGAATACCTACTCAAGTATTTACCATCGTAAAACAGATCATTCTCTAGCACAATATCAGGTAACAAGATACTGTCCCATACAATTAAACATGAAAATCATTAGAACGCAAGATATCTTATATAGTAACGACTAGTGATGAGCAACGCTATCTATCGATAAATCGGAGACGCACTGCGGGAGCCGCCTTATCGACGTCGACATCTGGCGCCTAAATTCTTACATGCAACATACACCGGCTGTAAATAAGGCAAGAATCGCCACTGACAGACGGACGGACGAACGAACAATATACGACTGTAGCTATGCTAGTATGGATAAGACTCGCTTAAGCATTATATTATTTTAAGTATATAATCAATATATGGATTTGAAAATCTTAGAATGTAATCTGTCAGCGCTAATAAGCTTGGTATAAAAATTTATTAATTTCATCAATTTATTGATGATAACGTATGACTAATAGAATAATAATTCTTGTAAAAATAAAAAATATACAACGGAGAAACAAGACAAATTCGCTGCATTGTAAATTATTCAGAAACAGATTGATGTATAGACTATTTTTTATAAATTCGTTTGTTAATCAATGATTTACAAATCGTTTTTCAATGAATTGTGCGCTTATTTCATTTCAACAGATTTTTTTTTTCACCATTAACACAATTATTGTCCCACTGGGAGAGATTAGGTTATAATCCAACACGCTAGCCTGTGTGGGTTGGCAGACCTCACATGACATTGAGAGAATGTCTCAGGTGTGCAGAAATTTGAACGTTTTGACTTTCCAGTCAGCTAGGCTACACCACTAGGCTATCAAAGGTTCTTTAAACTTATTTACAGACAGCAAAGTCCTCCACGCAGAAATTTACATTCTAAAAATAAGGCATGCAAAATTTGCATTTCTTAAAACGGCAATATCTTTAAAGTCCTAACGCAAGCGAAATCCTTATCAATTTTCATAATCAAACATTAAATAGAATATTGGAACGACAGGTACGCCAAGATACAAACTTGCCCCAACTGAGGCAATCAGTAATGAACCCTAATTTGTTTGTAACAAAGTTTGAAATGCGTTATAAAGGGAAATAATAAATTTGAGGAGTATCATGACACGTGTCAGTTACGCCGAGAGCTGTCAGAGTGGAGTAATATATTTATTTATGTGCTGCCGTGTACCCTCTGTCAATGACGACGTGAGAACGGTACGGACTACTTCCTGAGAACCTATGACGTGCTGGTAGTAGGGGATATAAATCAGAAGCTTTCACTTAATATTTTTGGTAATTATCTCAGTTTATTACCAAAGATGGTTAAATTTTTTCATTTCTACCCTAACGGTAAAATCTTCCAGTTCTAGCCTCTAATGGCTTAATAATACGTACTGTTGGGTTTATTCTCTTACGATTTTCTTTACAGAAAAAACAACAACTTATTTTGATGACGATTTCAAAGAAAGTTTTGTTTTTAATTGCATTTACTATTTTGTATATTGAACAAAATCAAACAGAACAACCCTCTGTTGTTCAAAAGCAATTCCTAATACGAGTAATACCCTGGGTATAGAATCGATACGTTAATGCAAATTAAACGCTTGAGAATCAGTCCAACTGCCACCGTGGCAATATACAATCCTGTTTATTTTGATTTGAAAATGAACATTTATACACTATTTAAACGCTAGAACCAGTTGCTTTCAATATAATTATTTACTTTAAGTTTTTCTCCGTTGCCACCCAGAAAACAATTATCATTGACAAAAAATCGAGCTGAAAAAAGGGTCCCATTAATTTATCAAAAGTTTAATTATGAAATATGCACCAATAAATCGTTGTCGCTCGTACCAACGACAGGCATAGCCGGGATTCCGACTGTGTACGTATTTTTTGTCCCACTCGCACCACCTATAAACACGACACGGTTAATTAAAACGGTATATTAGCATAAACAAATAAAATGCCCCATTACGAATTCAATTTACAATCTTTGAAATCGGTTAAATTAGTCGCAGTAAATAATATCTCGGATACAGTTTCGATAATAGCGTTGTGGTGCAAACCACGAGAGGCGGATTGCGGCGCCAATGTGGAACTTTCAAACATACAATTAATGACATAGACCACCAAGCGGCGAAAATATATCAATTTATTTAATAGTTATATTTTCGAGCCGTTTGGGGTTGAAACGCTTGGGTCATGGGGTCCGAGTGCCTTAGCACTTTTAGAAATTTAGAAACGCTTGGTCGACGTTTCACGAGACCCAAAGGCTGGCGTATTTTTCGGACAAAGAATTAGCATTGCCATTCAACGTGGCAATGCTGCCAGTCTTCTGGGCACTCTACCCCCTGACAGCGTCGGGGACGAGTTTTTTGACGCCCTATAACTTCTTTTTTTATTTATTTATTTTTAAGTTTGTAAATATTAGTTTTAAATTAATTTAAGATCTGTATAATGTGTTTTTAATTGTATCTCACTATAAATTCAATACACACATTGATGACATTACGTATTTTCGGTTTAATTAAAGTTTGATTGGTGTAACATCTATCAAAACTAACACCCTGGATGAGAAATCTGGATGAGAAATAAATAATAAAAAAAATACAATTGGTACCCGCAAAATGGACACCCGAAAATAAACATTAAAATCCATTGCTGGATGAGAAATAAATAATAAAAAAAATACAATTGGTACCCGCAAAATGGACACCCGAAAATAAACATTAAAATCCATTGTATTATTTCTGTATTAAGTACTTTTCACAATTTTCGGCAATTTTGAGGAAAATTGTCATTAATGACATGATTGAATGAAAGTACGTCGGCTAAATAATACGATGTACTTGTGTCCGAATATCAGGATAAGTAGTTAAATAACAAACTAATTTTGTCCCTCGGTGTTGCTGGCGTAGAACGTGATTTTATTTTATTAGGAAGCTAAATCTCATAATTATGTGCATTTATGTGTATACGCTATATATTATAACTTAACGTCACCCGCGCAGTGGATCGATGCCTTCATTTAAATTTGGTGTGTTGAATATGGTAAATAGTGCAAATTATTAATTATACGCTTATTTTATACAATTAATGTTGTATATATGATGTATTCACTACCGGTCTGATACATATTTTAATATATTAGTCAATAGAAAAAGCTTAAATAATCTCCTTATTATGTTAAAGTGGTGTTTATTTTAGATAGATATAATTCATGTTCATCATTAAGGCATATTTATATACATAGAAATGTACCAATTTGTAGGTTTTTTTTTAACTGAAGCTTTTATGAGGCACACTATGCGCTTGTCTATTAAATCTCTTTTTCATTCTCACAACAGCAATCCACACTATAATTTACCAAGTTCACACAATTTGGAGTCTGTAATTTAAACATTAGGCCGGTATCAAATACGTATAATGTCCATCACACAGCTACGAATTAACAGTAATTACACATGTAGAAATCAAATGGTTGCATAGGTGCGCGTACGCAGTCTGCCCCCCCCCCCACCCGCGCGTGTCCCCCGCGCCTGCCCCCCGGCGCGTGCGGCACGCGGCGCGCGGCGGGGCGCCATTGTCCCGCTGTCGAGCGCGACCAGCGCCCCACACAACGGCCCCGTAGGCATGACCACTAGCAGTCAAGATATCGATAGGTTCCGAGTCTGATAATCTGTTCACCGTAGAACTCTGGCTAAAATCTTATGACAACCTAATCAGCAAGCTCTAGCAATACCAGCCCCTAGTATAAGATGCATCCGCGTATATTTCCAATAGGCAAGTCAAAGATATAATTTCATGTGGTATACCTAGACCTTATTAACACCTCAGGGTTGACAAGTAAAATTATAATTATTTCTGTAGATAGATCAAGAATCTTTTTAAAGATATCACTCGTATATCTTTTTTGAACTGATTAGTTGCTGTTTGTGCAAATAAATAAATACTTTGTTTAAATAAATATAAATAGTATACCTGCATGTATATAACAAGTTTATAATTATTGTTTAGTTATTAATTGTATGTAAATGAGCTAATAATAAATATTATAACAATTTTATCGATACGTGAGAGTGCGGCGGCGCGGGCGCAGCACTACAGCGGCGCCTGCGCGGCAGCACCGCGGGGACGCATTGTCCGCGCGTCTAAGTGCCTCATATTCGGTTACCCATCTATATTACATAGGTATACGCAATATCGATATCTCACCGACAACAAATCACAAACATCCTTAATCCCAAACATAATACAACCGAAACAAAACTTTACTGCACCAAAGTTAAGGTAAATTTTCGTCTGTACGTTATCTAGGTGATTGTGTCCATTCACTTTTGGAGGTACCTCGATATAATTTTCATTTTACTACTCCTTGAATACACAAGAGTCCCAATAAATAATAAAACAAAGCTCTCACGTCGCACCTTATTCGAAGGCAGTTTTGTCATGCGATTGTCACAGCTTCACATATAATTTATATTATTGTTTAATAGATTTAGGAAAAACCATATTTTTTTATAGCGGTAGAGCGGAGAATTTATCGTCTAGTCTGAGTTAATAAGTTATAAAGTTAATCTATATTATAATTATCGTGACCTGTTTAGATATACTATCATTCATATTTAATTGTTTGTTTGTTTGGGTAAGGTTAATTAAATGAATAAAAGATATCATAAAATTGACAGATTTTTGGTGATTTCAGAAATATATTTGGATCTCTACCAAGAACCTGCGCCCCGGGATATGAGGCAACCAACGGAATATTATTATTACTATCTAATGAACCCCTTGTTGCTCTAACTGATAGAGGTAGGTAATTAAAATTACTTTTTTAAAATTAGGTACCTATACTCCTCGCATAGTTGAAGAATGGTGTCCTCCTTTTTGGTTTCGTACTGCAGAATATTTAGCTATTTCACACATTATCTATACTTTTTATCAAGCGAATGCAAAATTATATATCAACGAGCCTCCTTTGCACAAAAAATATTGTACCGTTATACTTTAAAGATCTCAATATGAAGATACATCTCTATCCATAAATAAAAAAATTAATTACACTTTTTGTAATATTAATACACCCATTTCCATTGATAAACTGAAATACGCAAAGACAAAACAGTTACAAACAAACAAAGAAGAACTTTGCAGCTCAATATTGTTAATGAAAATTTAAATGTTTTTTTATACATTATATTCGTTTATCCGGTCCCTTAAGCACTAACTTACTTAATTTGTTGCCATTTAAACAAACGCAGTTTATAACCAATACCGTTTAGCTACCTAATGTTTAAATTCAATTTCGCTTCTCATTTATTTAATAACATGGAGTTACATTACAGTAAAACTCACAATGTATTTTTATGGCTACTTACCCTTTTGATGTAAACGGTAACGTAATATTCGATTAAAATATCGAAAAACAATTTATACTTCTTACTATGAGTTTTAAATCGATTTTTGCTCTATTGCCACCATACCTTAACATCAATAACTACAACGTTTTTACATCATTTAACATTGCATTTACAGAGATAAGGTTCGGATATTATTTTTATTCCGGTATCCTTTAGTTTCGAATACGGTTATGCATCTTTATAAGACAACTATCTTGAGCCTATTATAACGTAGATACAGGCAAATCAGTAAAACATGATAATAACAAGCTACACATACCTCAGGGTCAATCTTCTTATACTCCGGGTCCTCCTCGTCCACTTCGAAGTACAGCTCGGTGGACGTGAGCGACACGGTGCCCGGCGCGACCAGCCCGGGAGCCACCAGCCGGGCCTTCGTGCTTATGTTGACGGGGCCTGCGGTACCAGGAGAACATGTTAGCACAGTATTGTAAATTAGGAAAATGGATGAAGGATACGTGCCGTAGACAAGGACAGGTTAACTAAAAACTACTATGGCGTTTTCTTCAAGAGCCATATGTGTGGTTCTTAAGCGAGACCATGATTCTCTGTTCAGAGAAATAATTCTACATATTTTTTTCTAATTATTTAAAATACCTTCATATTTAATAAGTATATACTTATAAAATATTTAGTACATATTCATATTCTTTTGACAATACAATGATAAATATAAGCGCCTGCAATAAAATTGAGAGCAACTAACACTGATGCTACTGCTCATAATTTATTATAAGGCGTCGTGAAATAAATATTCAAGGTGATTGACGTAAATATTGAAGGTTTGATATTCAAGATTTGGAGATCATAAATTAATATTCTAAGTCTAAGATATCATTATACTCAAAATTTCATATTTCAAAGCGCTCATGAAATAGCTAATTAACTAATGACAGTTAACAAATCCTATATTTTGATGTCAAGAAAGTGTCAAAGAGTAAAATCACTTAAGATAAAACCCATTGTAGCAGATTCTTATTTAATCCAATTTTCTCACCGGTAAGATCGGCATCTATTTCTCTGTCGTCTACCAGGAGTTCAGCATCGTCAAGCAGTTCTGCGGCCGCCGTCGTGGGCAGCTGCGCCCCGCGACCTGCGCCGCCTGCCGCTATCCGAGAGTGCAATTCTTCCGTAGCCTGTGTACAATTCAACCATTCCAATTAGAAAATAATAGAATTTAAAAACTGATAAGATATTAGTGACGGTAAAAATTTGGTCTACAATCAATACAAATTATCAAAACGAAGGAAGAAGAACAAACGTATGTGTGTTATATGTATGTATGTGTATATTAGTGGTGTTACCAATGAACTTGTAAGTGGTTTTGAATAGTGAAGGGCGGGCGTTTTTGGGGGTTGTCTTAATTGTCGATGTTTAAAAAGAGCCAATTAAATTTGGCCTACTTTGAATAAATGATATTTTGATTATGACTTTGAATTCAATCCTTTTACAAATTTATGTGGGTATTTATCACAAGGTCAAAAGGTGCAAGAAAACCTAGTAGGACAATAAATAGATGATGATATGTTGTCGTCGGTTCTTACATAAGTTTGCATGAATGAATGTTTTCGACACGAACTATTTTCGTGACGTCACAATAAATGTACCCGTAGCAGAATTAAAAAAAAATATTAGTATAATTTTTTATCTTTTAGTAGTACTTGTTTGAGACGTACATTATTCGAACCGACACTGGAAAAAAATATTATGAGACAAAGAGGACATTACTTTTATTTTTGATATAAGCACTTTCATTTGTTATCAGAAGTATTAATTTCTCCCCTGAAAAGGTATGTTCTGTTTGCGTTTTATTCGAATTATTGTAACCGTATGGTAGTAATGTCAACCCCTAAAATTAATGGCTGCCTGTTTGTTTAATAATAATAATAATGCATTTATTTCCAAGAATATGGTACATCGAGGTCTTATTGTTATACATAATTTGTCACACATATTCTACCGACAATCAGTGTGGAAATATTTAGAAGAAATTACATGTTCGTGTGTAATTATTATAGTGTTTCGGTGTAATTTGCGTTGTTTTCAGTGTTCACGTCTAGTTTTCCTATGATTTTCCTATTATTTTTGTTATATTCTCTTGTTTTTTCAATGGGTTTCATATACTATTTTTTTTGGTTCAAAAATGATCCTGGTCTTAATTACATTTTTATATAATTAATCGACTGTATTCTGTTTCTTTTGTTGTGTAAATAATAAATTTAACGTGATTATATTATTTCGTATGGTTTTATTTGTTTTTACCAAAACTTACCTTGAATACTACATAATATTATAACAAAATAACACATTAAATGGCACGTCGAAATACTGCAATAAGTGCCATCTATCGTCAATGAAACGAAATAAAATTACAGAGCGAGTGCCTGTTTAGTACACAGGTAGCGTTGCAGTCGCCAAAATTGTCCAAGTTGCCAGTCTATTTCCGATAGTATACATTAGTCTATGGCATCACCTGTAGTATGGCGTCGTGCGGATGCTCGCTAGCATGCGGGCGGGCCAGAGCCGCGGCCGCGTGGCGCCGCCCGCGCGCGTCCGGCACCACGCGCCGCCGCCGCCGGGCGTCGTCCTCCCACGAGTGTAACATATACTAGTCTATGGCATCACCTGTAGTATGGCGTCGTGCGGATGCTCGCTAGCATGCGGGCGGGCCAGAGCCGCGGCCGCGTGGCGCCGCCCGCGCGCGTCCGGCACCACGCGCCGCCGCCGCCGGGCGTCGTCCTCCCACGAGTGTAACATATACTAGTCTATGGCATCACCTGTAGTATGGCGTCGTGCGGATGCTCGCTAGCGTGCGGGCGGGCCAGAGCCGCGGCCGCGTGGCGCCGCCCGCGCGCGTCCGGCACCACGCGCCGCCGCCGCCGGGCGTCGTCCTCCCACGAGTCTAGCTTCCAGAACTGACTAGCGCTTCTGTATGAAAATTATGTTGACATCAAATAAAAACAAAATAATTATATGCGAAGGTCGATTAATTTGTCGAGTTTGTATGAGAAATTTGTCAGTTTTCGTTTATCCCAGATAATTTATGGTATATTATTTGAGAGACAACGTTTTTGGTGGCTACATTAACCGATGCGAGAGCAACACACCTTGCCACAAAATAACTGGTGCTGAGACACCTTCATGAAGTTTCTGCTTTTTACCATCAAGAGCTCTAAATCATCTGATGAAACTTTTATCGCAGTACTTGCGACCGTTCATATTTTATTTTAAAATAATTGATCCGGCGCGCAAGCATGACAAGATGAATGTGGACGAGACAAAAATGTTATGCAGGGATGGAAGCGCATGGAATTCTGTAGTTTCTGCCTACCCCCATAGGAATAAGGCTTGAGAGTATGTATATGTAAATAATTCATATTTGAAATAATGTACATAAGTTCCTTGGCGGTTCGAGTATTTTACATGTGGATGTGCAATCTAGAGGACTAGGGCAGGATGAATCAGCGAGAGCTACACACCCGTGCTGCGCGGGCTGCGCGGCGTGGCAGGCGGCGTGGCGCAGCTTGTCGAGCAGCCGCGCGGCCGCGCCCGTGTCGCGGCGCCGCGCGGCCGCTATGAGCCGCTCGCACGTGCGCTCTTCCTCCGCCCGCTCACTGCTACTCGTTGCACATAGGCACTGTAGGAAAAATACAAATATTCTACTATTATACCAATTTTAAACATTATAAAAAAAATTGAAAAAATTATAAAAAAAAAATGTGAGCCGTCACGGGACGCCTGGCAGATGTGAAACATCGACATTATTTTGTAAAAGTAATATGCAGAAAAGAACATATTGTGATAGGAACTAAATATGTCATAATGATAAAATATAATATTACGATTTTTTTCCAGATAACGATGACTATTTATTGAATAAACATTTATTTTCAATAATACAAAAAATTACGAATTTACTTCAAATCGTGACTACTTAATTCGTTTAATCAGTGACTTCGGTAATAGTTATATTCACGTCGCCACGGCATGCGTCGCCACGCCAGAAATCGGTTTTACGGCTATAGATGTTTCAAATCAAAAAAAAAAAAAAAATTTAATTTGAATTAAATCTAAGGTTACTTTAAAACTAATCTCCGCTTTTGCCCTTTATTTTCCCTTCCATTTCTCTAAAAAAAATATTACAAGTTAGTCTAAAAGATAAATAACAAATCCTGACCTCGAAGTCGGCGTGCTTGAGCACGTCGTCGGCGCGCATCCGGTTGAGGATGAACTCGGCCTCGTTGGCGACGCGCACGATGTGGTCGCGCATGGCGTGCGACAGCAGGCGGCCCTCGTTGATGAGCTCGATGAAGGCCAGCCCCGCGTGCTTCTGCAGCGAGTTCTGCCACTCCTGCGAGCACAGCAGCATCACCAGCTCCACCACCGACGTGCTCGACTTGAACGTCTGAAGGCCTGTCGCGGATCAAATCAACCTCAAAGTAAACATCTGGACCGACTATAGCTTACAAATACCAACACCATCTTACCACCAACTATCCGACTTGACATGCAAGTTTTGTTTTTGTGAATTACTATGAGCTACTACGGCACTACTACTGGTTATTAACTCTAGATGAAAGCATGGTCTCTTCAATTCCTGTCTATAGATTTAATAAATAAATAAATAAGCGGCTCAGCATATACATTAAAAGCCTTATTACCTAGAGACACTTAGATTACCCTTAGCGTTAAAGACTATTTTGCAACTAACTTTAAATGAACATAATATATCAAAGTTCCCAATACCTCTGAAATCTTAAATGAAAACAGTCCATAATTAGTACATTATAAGTATACGTGCATTTGTTTTAGTTAATCAACTGTCAGTCTATAACAACTACTTCCCAAACCCACCAACAAAATAAAATAAAAGCAAGATATAGTAAGCTACAATTTCAGTTTCTACATAATATATATACATACTACTAAGTATTATATAGGTACTCATGCAATACAGTACTGGCTTGTATCTAACTGCAATAAAATTTATCGTGTTATCTCTTTTCGACATTTTTAGAATATTGACCTCAATTGTTAACGACATATTTTATTTCTAGTCGAATTATCAACTTCTGCCTGTCCACTTTTCAATTATATTTTAGTGTAGATTTCTGCAACTAGGTATGAGTTACACGAAGCTTTACATTTAAATTTCAATACGTTATTCTCAATATAATTAATAGGCATAGGAATTCATATGACAATTCGTAATGTGTTTCTTAAGGCACTTTATTCGTAGTGGGTTTCGGTATGTTACCTAAAAAGGCCACTCATTGGGCAATTGATTTATATAATTGCACACACTGATTGATGGTAGTAATTTATTACTGGCTATAAGTACAAGTTATGTTAGAAAAGCTCACTTATCTAGTCTACATTAAAGTAAAATACGATATAAACTTAATTTGTTAGTACTTATCATATTTCATTATTAAAAAAATATACGCTACGTAATAATTTAAGCGAGATAACATAATCCATAGACAGCTGATACAGCATGTATTTATAAGAGAGATTATCGAAGTCCAAAGATTCCCCCTAAAGCTTCGCAGATTTATGAAGATACCAGAAAGGGCCATTTTCCATTGCGCCGCGACCAACGTTCATTTTCACGACACAACAAAAAATCGGCCCATTATAATCAAGAGCATAGAAAGAAAGCACGACAAGCGCACTAGCATGCTTAATACCGTGTACCTTTACCCTCCATGAGCAGCTCCTGTCCGTGGCTGCCCACCAGCGTCTTGGACAGGAAGGGCGCGAAGTCCAGCATGATCTCCCGCAGCAGCGGGCACACGGGGCCCAGCGCCGCCTGCAGCGCCGCCGTCAGCGACGCCTCGCGCGACGCGCCCGCCCCGCCCCCCGCCGCCACCGGGCTCATCGCGCTCAGACCCGCCAGCGTCTCGTTGTCCTGTGCAGAGTTAGCAAGTGACAATTACAATACACGTACAATTATGCAGCGATTCATTAAGGTCACATTCGGTTCGAATCTACTTTAAATTACTCTTATGCACCCGGCAGATTGATAATTTCAATTTCGTCAAAATTTAACTGACTTAAAAAAAAAGGCGGTTATATGTTGCACTATTTATTTTGACACAAATTAAGAACATGTCATCGAAAAATTAAAAACGTAAAATTTTAAAACAGCACATAAAGAAAAACAACATACTGTTGTCAGAATAATCAGGACCCATAATCTTTTATCGTTACTCACTGGATGAAGATGTCTCTGCGCAGCCTGCAGATTCCTGTTCTGGTGCCGCTGACGCAGGTGCGAGTGATCGGAGTTCGCCATGTGGATCTGTTTGTCGATGTCTGAAAATAATCATAGCAACATTGTTAAAATAATAACTAGACAATGTAATGAGCCGTAGCTATCATGTAATTCAATCCCGTTTGCCCGTGAAAAATAAATTAATTGCACCATAATTGTATATCGTCACATCAACCATTAGACGTCCACTGCTGGACATAAGTTGTGTATATTTAGATATAATTCAGACCAATATATAATCTGTATTCTTTAAAATTATGTGATTATTTGAAACTGCTCACGTCAGTAAAGAAAATACAGGTAATGACCGAATTTAATTGAAGATTTTTTAACGCTGTGAAGAGACATTTAATTAATAGGGATTACTAAACATCTTTCTATAAAACGTATTTATAACCGCCAGGCGATCAAGTCAAAACCTACCAAATGACAGTAGCCACTGAATACAATTTAAACTAGTGTTATTACATGAACAAGGGAGGCTTGTGTTCACTATTTGGAGAACCTGTCCAAAACTCGTTAAAAAGTAATCATTATATTTACCGTCATGTATATTGCCCTCGTGGTCCCTCGTCCTGCCGGTGATGGTGGCGGGTCCACGTTCACCTTCCTCGTTTAGGTTCACGTCCGTCCAGGACTCGTCGTTGCTTACCTGAAAATATAATATACCTTTTTAGTCACTTTTCTGCGACCTAAGCTAAGCCGTTTTCTAAATTTAGTATAAATACTTTGGAAATATGCAGCAAGTACATCACAATTGTTAATAATAGTAATATTTATATCATTAATATTTGAAATACACATAGAAGGGAAGGGAAGTCTTAACAATTGCTTTCTATTTGAGATTCTTGACAAACTGTTACTTTATAATAGAAATTGCGATGTGCCGAGATAAATACATAATATATCTGAATACGTACCGGATGTTTGTTGTCATCTAGCGCGATTTCGCTGGACGTCTCCGGGTCGTTGTTGGTTGTCTCGTTGGAGTTCAGGTGGAACGAGCCCGCGTCTTCTATCGAGTCCACGCTCTGCAGACACATCGCGAGTGAGACACATTCAAATAACATCTAAACAGGCGTGATAACTGAAGACATGGGTTTTGTCGACGAAAATAACGACCTAATCTATCGACTCTTGTCTATAGCTATCCTGTTACTACTAGGCTACTGTTTATTTATGAAGATCTGGCACTCCGACAGAATCAGCTCTCTGACTAAATTTAAGAATTAATAGCTATAAATTTAATATAGGGATGTGACTTTTGGAACTAATTAGCTACTAACTTCTAGGAAGTAACACTGATGTTAAATCGAGTCTGGCTAAAGTATTGTAATGAATACCTCTTCAGAAACATCTTCTAATGAAACCTAACCTAGATATATATCAAACCTTTTTGGATTCAAAATTTGTATATAAATCTTACCTCCGCTCACTAAATTTTAATATAAGAAAAACACAGTAAAATATCTAATATGTGATGAAAAGAGAATGATTGTAATAGGTAATTAATACAATAGTGAAAACCATGCTTTAAAAGAATCCAGTGAAAAAGCAAGCGTAGCACACACATGCCGGAAACCACTTATAGATAAACATTTAGATAGACACGACGAACCAAATATTTACATAGTAGTATTTTTCAATATTAAAGTTATTTTTCCACCCAAATAACAGTTATTCCAGTTAGAAACTGATTTAATTTCTGTATATAAATAGTTGTAAAACCCACACAATAGAGTACATATAAATAACTCTTTTAGTAAATATAATAATTACAATATTTATGGAATATATCGTGTCTGGTGCTAGTGCTTCTATAGTTTTGTGTGAACACATACGTTGTAGACATACTTACATACGAGTGAGCGTAGCTAGCCTATAATGTGTCGTATTTTAATAATACATAATTATATATGTATCGTGACAAGCTTGTGTATGTCATGATTGGACCCGCAACCCCTAATATTTAATTAGATTATTTCTGTCTAAATAAAAATTTAATTATAATTGGATATTTTAATTTGAAAGTCAATTGAATATAATGCCAGGATTACAGAACCAATCAAGAGTGTTGACACTAAATTTGATTTCACACAAAATGAGAATGTTTACAAACCAAATTGACGACCGACACCGTTATTCCAGACAATGTTTTGGACCTTGCGGTTGGAGGCTTACAACAGGACAATAACACATATTTATTACATGTAACTATAAACATAAAAACTAAACAGATAAGGTTAGAATATGTTGCTAGGGCTGGTCTCACAGAAGCAAGTTAACCCATTCACACGAACTAGATAAGTCTAGTAGAGTTAAATTCTGTTTGAATGATTATATTATTAAATATTAAATACTAAACACCAACGAAGGGGCCCTAAAGATCACAGTTAAGGAGACGCAGTAACTAATAGAAAGAGACTGAGCATTGCCGACTCCCCGCGGATGTACTAACCTTGGGCTTGGGCTGGCTTTTGACCCGGAGGCTCGACTTGAAAAGCGGCTCCTCTTTTTCCGAAGCCGGCGACAATTCCGGCTTGTCGCCAGGCTTTGCCTTCTCTCCGGTATTTGGCTTCAGTTCGTCAGTTGTAGTTTCTATTTTCGCAACACCCTCTTCTTTCCCATCCGTTTCCTTTATTAATTTTATTGCAAAAGCAAAACAAAACGAATATAATGAAGCGTTCACGTATCACATAAAATCTTCCACACATAACATTCTAACATGTATTTGTAGCGACATCGAAAACGAAAACCAATCGGCAAACAGCAAATAATTTTGCCAAAAACAATGAAACGGACGGCTATACTGTCTGCAATGAACGGGTCTCTGAATAGCATGCGCAGCGCTTAATAAATCCTAATTCTAATACTAACCTAAGTAATACAAATTAACTCTCTAATCTAGTTACAATAGAAATTCTTACTTGTCATGTAGAACACCTAGATACAAAGAGATCGAATAAATTGATAAAACATGCCACGGAAAGAGAAATTTGGAATTTATGTTTTCAAAACTATTAAAGAGGCTATTATAATGAGGTTAAGGAGGCTAAAAATAAAAGCTCAAAAAATATTGTTGAAAAATTACCAACATTATCGATGACTCGATATCGATGATTATAAAGTATTAAAGTAAGCTTTTATATTTAGCGCCAATGACTACTGGTAATGACTGTTACTGCCTACAAAATATTGTATGTAATTCTATACTCACGACATTATCAATGGTACAAAAAGAAGGATTGGGGTCTATCAAACACCTTACATGCATTTATGATCCATACGTAGTTTACGATTAAGTCTATATTCGCATACGAAATCACACATAGTATAGCAATTTTTAAAGTTCTTACCTTCATGGACGGAGAATCCAAATCGTTAATAGTAGAATTATTTTCATCGACTACTATCATAGCATATTCCACGTCATCTCCATTGTGTTCTATAGGGGACATACAAATTTCATTGGTTAGTTGTGTATATTAAATAGGTTTATTATTTTAGACAACATCGACAAAGCTTTTGCTCAAATAAAGCAGGGGAGGAGGTCAGGTATCCTACTTGTATTTTACTTTACTATCGTTTTACTGTACTAGAATTCTGTATAAAGCAGTTATTATTTTACTAGTTATATTTTTAATTAAGGCGCGATATGTATTCCTATTTAAATAGTTAACTACGAAGGGGCTAGAACCAGTGCCAAATCTACATCAAAAAAGTCATTTCATGCGTTCTTCGGAAAGGTGGCACGGAAATCCGTCTGGAAACTACAATAAACATCATAATTTAATCTTGAATTGCGCATGCTTCTTAAAATGTATGCTTTCAAAACTTCTACTTCAAATGATGATGCAACTTAAAGAAAAAATGGAACGGAATACAAGCGGTGCCTCAGCGGTGCAAGAATTACATTGCTTTGTCTTTGAAAGCTAAAACATCGAATTAACCTATAACGAATTGGAGTTGGTGATACCAGATTTTTGTTAATTTAAAAGACAAAACAATGTACGCGAACATCGACCACATATAGTATTTTGGGCGTCCACATCAGAATCCTATCTAGATATTTATGGCATTTAATACACGAGACAGCAACATAAACCCACTATAAAGCGTGTAAGCGAAACCGAAGCACGAAGAATTAGCGTTGTTGCTCTCTCATGTATTCCTGGTAAATCTAATTAGATATTCCTTGCCAGAAATTATATAGTTCACTCGAAAGTAGGGTAAGAGACTATAATAGCAACTTGACGTTCGGTTTCCACAAGGAGACATTTTAGGGCCTTAGTTTTTTTTTGTAATTATGACTAATAAGTACTAAGTTAATCAATACTGCGCTATGTAAATTCATTCTTGTTTTTTTTTTGTTTTCTTAATGCGAACGCCAATAGTCGTCGGCCGCGTTACCTGCGTGAGCGCGGTGGTAATTAGCGATGCGTGGGTGTGCGAGCGTATTATTGTTAACGTGTTGGCCGCAATCGAGCTTGCAGTGCGAGTGTGGGTGGCGGTGAGCAGGGTGCCCACCGGGCAGGAACTGCGGGTACACGTGGTGCGACCACTGCGGGAACAGCGGCCGCGACCCTGTGGGGCGCGCAGTCGCCCGGACGGTACCAGGACCACAGGGTACGTAGGAAGGTATTGCCAGATCGGTGGGGAGGATACAGATGAAGGTTCAAGGGATACCACAAAAACCGGATATTAATTAGGAAACAAGGATGCCAAATATTCAAAACACGAAGCGAAAGATATATGATGTTACCAAGGAATCAGAAGCGAAAGAAATCATAACATAAATATTGTAGAAAGGAGACAAGGAGAAGAGATATTTGTCGGTATTGGAGCGAAAAATAGGATGAGATATGAGGCAAGCGGAAACATTTAAAGTAAAGTTGAATAATTAAGTAAAAAAATAATAATAACAGTCATTTAAAAGAAAGAAAATATAAAAAGTATAGGAAGGGTGGACGCAGGAAAGATGTTAGAGTAACATTGAATAGGAAAAAATACGAATTTTGATTGTAGCGGCAAAAAATCGATTGTTTTTTATCGCGTTGTTTATATATAGCAACGTGAAGTGCGGTTCATACAATTGAATGACCGGTGTCAGTCGGTATACCCATGATGCGGTGCCGCAGTGTAGTAAGATGTAGACGAATTTACCAGTGTCCCAAATCGTGACGCGTATATCAAGCGGCGTGAAAAAAGGAGAAACGACACAATTCAGATATACAGTCTATTAGTATCCTTTTGAAGTATCGCTCTCGAAAGTATCTTACATTAATTTACTCTATATTCTAGATATTTTAGCAAAGTATTGTAATATTGGCCATTTGGTCCAACGTTATTTGGTACCAAACAGCGATTGAGAAAATAACTAAGTCTGTGGTTAATACTTCCGACAGCGACAACGCACAATGACTGTGACAATTTTATGATAATAATCAATATTGTTGAATATAATATGTTTGATATTGAGTGCGATAAAGCATATAAAAGAAGCAAAAATAAATAGCATACAATAAATCCATATCTAATAAACAAACCCGATATTTCTATAGTAAAGAAGAAAGTATAATTTTAATATTTCATACACAACATAATTATTATGAAGATATTATATGTTTCTACATAAATAAATGTTATAATATAAATATAGTTTGAATTTTGATGTTATTTTTCAGTTGAAAAGTTCAGGTTCAAAGAACCAACAAAACGAATAAAATATTTATACTAACACAGACATAAATATATATAAAAAATATATTATAGATATGTATATAGATCATCTACTACATAGAACAGTGAATGCTTGACATAACAGTGCTACTACAGTTTGTTAACTTATTGACGAACATTAAGTTTAGTTGACAGAAAGTGACAGAAAATTCACTGAAATTTTTATTACATTATATTCTTCCTCTTGGCAAAGGTCTGTCGAAAATTCTAGATTTTAATTTTCTTCATAACCCCAAATCCTCCATCCCAAAGGTTACACAAATACGTATAGGTAATTATTTATGTTTAAAAAGCGCGCATAAATTAAAACCGATAATTTTTCAATTATAGAGTTCAATTGAGTTAGTGTGTTGTCTCTATGTTTAGCTAAGTAATATCGTCTAGCAGAGAATGTTGAGTGGGTATGTCGTCAGGTAGTGGAGTGAGGGTGTGAGTGTCCGTACCGTGGTGGTCGGCGGCGTGGGGCGGGCGGCGCGAGCAGTCGGGCGGCGCGTGCGCGGGCGGCTCCAGGATGTCGCGGTACTTCGACACCATCAGCACCGAGATGAAGTACACGATGGCCAGCGACAGGAACTGTGCCTGCTTCGTCTCCTCCTGCCAAACCGATAGCATACAGATCATTTGCTACCTCATGTACCAAAGCCACTTACTAATACAGGAATTTCATACATACATAGACAGAAATATATTATATACTTTTAATTTTTTTTCGGGAATGTATAGACAGATCGTATAATATCTGTTTGATTGACAAATAATTTTATAGAATTAGATTAATTAAACACAAATTCATAATCAAACCAAATCATAACGTCCAGAAATATTTATTTTTTCCTTTTCAATACGTAATATGAACCCCAACTGATAGGAAACTAACTATTTTCAACTTACCACGTCTCTATAAATGACTGCTCGTAATCTATTGACGTCCATATCCTGAAGAAGTCTCTCCGGGTCTTTGACTGGACTCGAAGCGTCCGCCAAACTCGCCACCACACTCTGACATTACAAAGATAACATTTTTTAAAACAAACCTAAATGACTACCTGCGTTGACAAGAAGAGATATATTATTTTAACAAAGTGTATCAAAGTACTAGGAGACCATGATCGTTGTAGAGGTCTTTACGGTACAATTTTGAAGTAGTAAATTTTATAATAAAAAAATATGCACATGCAATAGAAAAAGTGTAAAAATATTTCAAAGCGTCTGTGTACTATTATTGTACATTTTTGATTAAATTATTTGTTTTCAACATGCAGTGTATAATTCTACTTTATTTCAATGCATTCAATGTATTGTTGTCACACGGAGCCAGTTAACGACCGTGACAGTCATTTGCGCTTGCATAAAATCATTCCTTTACATGCTGTTCCCAAAAAGTGTTCACCAAATGTACCAATAATATTACTGACGTCTGGAACTGGCTCCGTATACCTTAACATTCAATTTTATTTTCCACATACTTTTTTATTAGCTGTGCAACGTGTTAGAAGCTATACTTATAACGAATTAACAGGATATTGGATGGGATAAGAACTTTATCACGGACATTGCATCCTGTTATCGTAAAAAAAGTGTACATTTAAAATAAATTTGGTGATTGAAAGAACTTGTTTTTTTGTACGAGTTTATTATAATCTAAGTTAGTTCTGCTTCATCCAAAAAAATAAAAGATCAATTAACTAAGTTTGCGGTACCAGGAGATCATTAAATGCGAAGGGGTGAAAGGTTTTGTTCGGTGGATCTTTTGGTGTGTTTGGTGCAGCTTTATTCAATCATTATATTCCTTATATTTTTTAAATCATACAAGTGGTGAACTGGGAACCTTTTACATTTTTTTATAATAGTTATAGAAAGAATTTCAAGAGGTTGCGGTTCCGTTAAAAAAATCATTTTAACCGTTTGTTTTGGCAATCCTTTGACGGCCGAATGAAGCTTAGCCCCAATATTGACCAGGAGCGCAGAAACAGCCGAGAGTGTGCAGTATATGTGGTGAGATAAGATTTACCTTGGGCTCGGGCGAGTCGGCGGTGCGCGTAGCGCTGCGGGCGGCCGCGTAGCGCTGGCGCTCCTTGCACTCGAGGCAATTGCGCACAGCACACGTGCACACCTACACACACACACACTCGCGATGCTACGCCTAAGATGCTACGCAGCTACGACTCGCTAGAGCACTAGGAAGTGGTAGCCGTACACAACATCGGCCGTACTCGAGCGTTTTATGATTAGTAACATAATATGTTTTTTTAATTACGTAGTTTTTATAATGATATGGTCACATATTTGGCGAACACTTGATTGGGGATGAGGACGATGCAGGAAGAAATAGTAATGGATTAAAAAAAAACATAAAAGTCAAGAGTACGGCCAAGAAAAATATAGAACTAAACTATAATTAGAGAAAGTACTTAACTACTTTAATCTGTTCTAGGACATAATACACTATCAGCCTACTAGAGAGTATGTCTTTATGATGTAGTCATACTGTCTATACTGTCTATATGAAGATGAGGAAATATTAAGAACAATACTAATAATTCTGTCACAAATAAAAATCTACATATTGTAATCTCAGAATAAAAACTAAAATTAATATTGTCAGCTTTCCATGAACTAATTGAAGTAACACAGAGGAGAGAAATACAAATAAAACCTAAAGTTTCACATAAAGTCATGTTATTCTTTTAACCATTAAAACTAAATAAATCATCATGCAATCCAAACGAGACAATTCATTATCTTTTCCTTATCCATTTTATTGATTTCTTGCTATAGGAAATTTTATACCAGGACCGCATAAAGGCGAAAAAGTAACATGACCGCCTTTTGTCCTCATATGGGTGTAACGAGCCCACTTACCAATCGCAGGCACTGGCGGAGGATGCCGCCGCTGGACATGTTCTTCTCGGCCTCCAGCTCTGCGAAGTTGAGCGCGCTGGCGAAGATGAGCACGTCCGCCATGCTGACCAGCCGCTGTAGGAACGTTACTGCCACCTCTACCGGCATGCCCTGTGTCGGCTCTATCACGTCAAGCTCATTCTGTAAAGTGATAATAATCATTATTACAAATTCGCATTGATTGACGTGTAACTAGGGCTAAAATTTATCTAATAACTCATAAATTATGCTGTGTGTAAGATGCTGTTGCAATTTATCACAAGTTAACATGAGCCAGATATATTTTTAACAGATTCATAAATGATATTAGATTAATCTTTTTTATAATACGTTAGAATGTAGGTTATTTTCGAAAATAAATTCAGATATGGATAAAATATCGACTAAGTAGGGGCATTAGAAATTACGTAGCTGATCGAGGCAATACATACATTAGGTGAGGTAGCCGAGGCCAGTAGCGGCAGGAGTCCGCCACACGCGATGATGAGGTTGTCGGCCAGCTGGCTGATCAGGTGAACTGTGTTCACCACGAAGATCGCATTCTCACTGCTGTTCACAAAGTCTATCACCGATTTCGTTGAGTGACTCCGCCATACCTGCAATTAAAAGTTGCTCAGTTTATTCTTTTTACTTTTTACTGTGTGTGATCACATAGTACCCATTTCGAGCTGTTGCACTATTGATACATAAACACTAGGTCACATTTACCGAATCTTGCCCAGTTTGGGCAAATAGCTCGCAGCAGGCCATCGCAGTACCGAATGATGAATGCGACAAACGTATAATTCAACCTTACACTATTGAGGAATTTAGTTGTTATAACTATGAATCGCCACTAACTTGTTTATCAGTCTCCAATGAGAACAGAACATCGGATAGAAGTCGCTGGTGTATGTAGGACCAGCGGAACTCCGGGATTCGGAACGGAGGCCGCGTGGGCCCCGGGGAGAACATCGGGCGAGAACACTTCGACGGCCGTTTTTGTTTCTGAAACAGTTTACATACATTATTATATCACGTTCCTGAATCAATATTTTTGCGGTCACAATATCACAAACATTATTACAAAAATTAGCTGTATTGTACTTAAGTGTTGCTCACCAAAATGATTAGAATCCACTTGAGTGCTCGTGGACGCACTGCGAGGCTCTTTGTGGTGATGATGAAGTGTTGGTACCTTGCGTAGCCACACCTTCACCTCTACTGCTGTCCTGCTTCATCTCACTGTCGCCAGGCAAGCTAACGCGTCTTTTATCTCTGTCACTCTCATGACTTTCGTCTTCGCTATCAACCTCCTTATTATCTAAAGCTATGCTTTCACTAATAGTAGAAATTGGCGGAATATCCGGCGTCTTTTCTTCTTCTGGTGTTGCCATATCGACTCTTTGGCTGTCGTTTTTATCATTTTCTTCGGTAATTTCATCTGTTTTCTCTAGATTTAGTTTCTCAGCCTCCTCATTTCTAGAATTGACTAAAAATTCACCATCAAGGGGGAGTACATTGCCCTCGTGTGGGTGATCAGAGGGTATGACCCTTTGCGGACTATTATCATCCGCAGCAACATTTTTACTATCTGATACAACATTTTCACTATCTGCAACGTTTTCACTATCTGCAACAACATTTTCACTACCTGTAGCAATGTTTTCACTACTTGCGATAATGATCTCACTATTTGCGACAATGTTTTCACTATCTTCAACAATAGTCTCACTATCTGGCACGATATTTTCACTATCTGTTTCAACATTTACACTAATATTTTCCTCACTTTTTGTCACAACCGATGTAATTAAATCCGTAACTAAGTCATTGGCGATCGATTCCGCCGTTTGTTTGTCGTCTGCAATCTCTTCAATTTCATGTTCAAAGTCATCACGTCCATTAGGCGTGTTGCCTTCAGAATGCAGTCCACCCGAAATAGCGCCC